>CAKAJA020000289.1:0-1464917 GCA_916610235.2 Lasioglossum morio
TAACGTATAACGTATAACGTATAACGTATAACGTATAACGTATAACGTATAACGTATAACGTATAACGTATAACGTATAACGTATAACGTATAACGTATAACGTATAACGTATAACGTATAACGTATAACGTATAACGTATAACGTATAACGTATAACGTATAACGTATAACGTATAACGTATAACGTATAACGTATAACGTATAACGTATAACGCATAACGTATAACGTACAACGTACAACGTATAATGTTAAACGTATAACGTATAACGTATAACGTACAACGTACAACGTACAACGTACAACGTAGAACGTATAACGTATAACGTATAACGTATAACGTATAACGTATAACGTATAACGTATAACGTATAACGTATAACGTATAACGTATAACGTATAACGTATAACGTATAACGTATAACGTATAACGTATAACGTATAACGTATAACGTATAACGTATAACGTATAACGTATAACGTATAACGTATAACGTATAACGTATAACGTATAACGTATAACGTATAACGTATAACGTATAACGTATAACGTATAACGTATAACGTATAACGTATAACGTATAACGTATAACGTATAACGTATAACGTATAACGTATAACGTATAACGTATAACGTATAACGTATAACGTATAACGTATAACGTATAACGTATAACGTATAACGTATAACGTATAACGTATAACGTATAACGTATAACGTATAACGTATAACGTATAACGTATAACGTATAACGTATAACGTATAACGTATAACGTATAACGTATAACGTATAACGTATAACGTATAACGTATAACGTATAACGTATAACGTATAACGTATAACGTATAACGTATAACGTATAACGTATAACGTATAACGTATAACGTATAACGTATAACGTATAACGTATAACGTATAACGTATAACGTATAACGTATAACGTATAACGTATAACGTATAACGTATAACGTATAACGTATAACGTATAACGTATAACGTATAACGTATAACGTATAACGTATAACGTATAACGTATAACGTATAACGTATAACGTATAACGTATAACGTATAACGTATAACGTATAACGTATAACGTATAACGTATAACGTATAACGTATAACGTATAACGTATAACGTATAACGTATAACGTATAACGTATAACGTATAACGTATAACGTATAACGTATAACGTATAACGTATAACGTATAACGTATAACGTATAACGTATAACGTATAACGTATAACGTATAACGTATAACGTATAACGTATAACGTATAACGTATAACGTGTAACGTATAACGTATAACGTATAACGTATAACGTATAACGTATAACGTATAACGTATAACGTATAACGTATAACGTATAACGTATAACGTATAACGTATAACGTATAACGTATAACGTATAACGTATAACGTATAACGTATAACGTATAACGTATAACGTATAACGTATAACGTATAACGTATAACGTACAACGTATAACGTACAACGTACAACGTATAACGTATAACGTATAACGTATAACGTATAACGTATATCGTATAACGTATAACGTATAAGGTATAACGTGTAACGTACATCGTGTAACGTATAACGTATAATGTATAACGTATAACGTATAACGTATAACGTATAACGTATAACGTATAACGTATAACGTATAACGTACAACGTACAACGTATAACGTATAACGTTAAACGTATAACGTATAACGTATAACTTTTAACGTTAAACATATAACGTATAACGTATAACGTATAATGTATAACGTATAACGTTAAACGTATAACGTATAACGTATAACTTTTAACGTTAAACATATAACGTATAACGTACAACGTATAACGTATAACGTATAACGTTAAACGTACAACGTACAACGTATAATGTATAACGTATAACGTATAACGTATAACGTATAACGGATAACGTATAACGTATAACGTATAATGTTAAACGTATAACGTATAACGTATAACGTACAACGTACAACGTATAACGTATAACGTATAACGTATAACGTATAACGTATAACGTATAACGTATAACTTTTAACGTTAAACATATAACGTATAACGTATAACGTTAAACGTATAACGTATAACGTATAACTTTTAACGTTAAACATATAACGTATAACGTATAACGTATAACGTATAACGTATAACGTTAAACGTACAACGTACAACGTATAATGTATAACGTATAACGTATATCGTATAACGCATAACGTATAACGTATAACGTATAACGTATAACGTATAACGTATAATGTTAAACGTATAACGTATAACGTATAACGTACAACGTACAACGTATAACGTATAACGTATAACGTATAACGTATAACGTATAACGTATAACGTATAACGTATAATGTATAACGTATAACGTTAAACGTATAACGTATAACGTACAACGTATAACGTATAACGTTAAACATATAACGTATAACGTATAACGTATAACGTATAACGTATAACGTATAACGTATAACGTATAACGTATAAGGTATAACGTGTAACGTACATCGTGTAACGTATAACGTATAATGTATAACGTATAACGTATAACGTATAACGTATAACGTATAACGTATAACGTATAACGTATAACGTATAACGTATAACGTATAACGTATAACGTATAACGTATAACGTATAACGTATAACGTATAACGTATAACGTATAACGTATAACGTATAACGTATAACGTATAACGTATAACGTATAACGTATAACGTATAACGTATAACGTATAACGTATAACGTATAACGTATAACGTATAACGTATAACGTATAACGTATAACGTATAACGTATAACGTATAACGTATAACGTATAACGTATAACGTATAACGTATAACGTATAACGTATAACGTATAACGTATAACGTATAACGTATAACGTATAACGTATAACGTATAACGTATAACGTATAACGTATAACGTATAACGTATAACGTATAACGTATAACGTATAACGTATAACGTATAACGTATAACGTATAACGTATAACGTATAACGTATAACGTATAACGTATAACGTATAACGTATATTGTATAACGTATAACGTATAACGTATAACGTATAACGTATAACGTATAACGTATAACGTATAACGTATAACGTATAACGTATAACGTATAACGTATAACGTATAACGTATAACGTATAACGTATAACGTATAACGTATAACGTATAACGTATAACGTATAACGTATAACGTATAACGTATAACGTATAACGTATAACGTATAACGTATAACGTATAACGTATAACGTATAACGTATAACGTATAACGTATAACGTATAACGTACAACGTATAACGTACAACGTACAACGTATAACGTATAACGTATAACGTATAACGTATAACGTATAACGTATAACGTATAACGTATAAGGTATAACGTGTAACGTACATCGTGTAACGTATAACGTATAATGTATAACGTATAACGTATAACGTATAACGTATAACGTATAACGTATAACGTATAACGTATAACGTACAACGTACAACGTATAACGTACAACGTTAAACGTATAACGTATAACGTATAACTTTTAACGTTAAACATATAACGTATAACGTATAACGTATAATGTATAACGTATAACGTTAAACGTATAACGTATAACGTATAACTTTTAACGTTAAACATATAACGTATAACGTACAACGTATAACGTATAACGTATAACGTTAAACGTACAACGTACAACGTATAATGTATAACGTATAACGTATAACGTATAACGTATAACGGATAACGTATAACGTATAACGTATAATGTTAAACGTATAACGTATAACGTATAACGTACAACGTACAACGTATAACGTATAACGTATAACGTATAACGTATAACGTATAACGTATAACTTTTAACGTTAAACATATAACGTATAACGTATAACGTTAAACGTATAACGTATAACGTATAACTTTTAACGTTAAACATATAACGTATAACGTATAACGTATAACGTATAACGTATAACGTATAACGTTAAACGTACAACGTACAACGTATAATGTATAACGTATAACGTATATCGTATAACGCATAACGTATAACGTATAACGTATAACGTATAACGTATAACGTATAATGTTAAACGTATAACGTATAACGTATAACGTACAACGTACAACGTATAACGTATAACGTATAACGTATAACGTATAACGTATAACGTATAACGTATAACGTATAATGTATAACGTATAACGTTAAACGTATAACGTATAACGTACAACGTATAACGTATAACGTTAAACATATAACGTATAACGTATAACGTATAACGTATAACGTATAACGTATAACGTATAACGTATAACGTATAAGGTATAACGTGTAACGTACATCGTGTAACGTATAACGTATAATGTATAACGTATAACGTATAACGTATAACGTATAACGTATAACGTATAACGTATAACGTATAACGTATAACGTATAACGTATAACTTATAACGTATAACGTATAACGTATAACGTATAACGTATAACGTATAACGTATAACGTATAACGTATAACGTATAACGTATAACGTATAACGTATAACGTATAACGTATAACGTATAACGTATAACGTATAACGTATAACGTATAACGTATAACGTATAACGTATACCGTATAACGTATAACGTATAACGTATAACGTTTAAACGTATAACGTATAATGTATAACGTGTGACGTTAAACGTATAACGTTTAGACGTATAACGTATAATGTATAACGTATAACGTTAAACGTATAACGTATAACGTATAACTTTTAACGTTAAACATATAACGTATAACGTACAACGTATAACGTATAACGTATAACGTTAAACGTACAACGTACAACGTATAATGTATAACGTATAACGTATAACGTATAACGTATAACGGATAACGTATAACGTATAACGTATAATGTTAAACGTATAACGTATAACGTATAACGTACAACGTACAACGTATAACGTATAACGTATAACGTATAACGTATAACGTATAACGTATAACGTATAACTTTTAACGTTAAACATATAACGTATAACGTATAACGTTAAACGTATAACGTATAACGTATAACTTTTAACGTTAAACATATAACGTATAACGTATAACGTATAACGTATAACGTTAAACGTACAACGTACAACGTATAATGTATAACGTATAACGTATATCGTATAACGCATAACGTATAACGTATAACATATAACGTATAACGTATAATGTTAAACGTATAACGTATAACGTATAACGTACAACGTACAACGTATAACGTATAACGTATAACGTATAACGTATAACGTATAACGTATAACGTAAAACGTATAACGTATAACGTATAACGTATAACGTATAACGTATAACGTATAACGTATAACGTATAACGTATAACGTATAACGTATAACGTATAACGTATAACGTATAACGTATAACGTATAACGTATAACGTATAACGTATAACGTATACGTATAACGTATAACGTATAACGTATAACGTATAACGTATAACGGATAACGTATACGTTATAGGTTATACGTATAATGTTAAACGTATAACGTATAACGATAACGTATACGTATAACGTATAACGTATAACGTATAACGTATAACGTATAACGTATAACGTATAAACGTATAACGTATAACGTATAACGTATAACGTATAACGTATAACGTATAACGTATAACGTATAACGTATACGTATAACGTATAACGTATAACGTATAACGTATAACGTATAACGTATAACGTATAACGTATAACGTATAACGTATAACGTATAACGTATAACGTATAACGTATAACGTATAACGTATAACGTATAACGTATAACGTATAACGTATAACGTATAACGTATAACGTATAACGTATAACGTATAACGTATAACGTATAACGTATAACGTATAACGTATAACGTATAACGTATAACGTATAACGTATAACGTATAACGTTTAAACGTATAACGTATAACGTATAACGTATAACGTATAACGTATAAACGTATAACGTATAACGTATAACGTATAACGTATAACGTATAACGTATAACGTAAAACGTATAACGTATAAACGTATAACGATAACGTATAACGTATAACGTATAACGTATAACGTATAACGTATAACGTATAACGTATAACGTATAACGTATAACGTATAACGTATAACGTATAACGTATAACGTATAACGTATAACGTATAACGTATAACGTATAACGTATAACGGTATAACGTATAACGTATAACGTATAACGTATAACGTATAACGTATAGCGTATAACGTATAACGCATAACGTATAACGCATAACGTATATCGTATAATGTTAAACGTATAACGTATAACGTATAACGTATAACGTATAACGTATAACGTATAACGTATATCGCATAACGTATAACGTATAATGTTAAACTTATAACCTATAACGTACAACGTATAACGTTTAAACGTATAACGTATAATGTATAACGTGTAACGTTAAACGTATAACGTATAGCGCATAACGTATAACGTGTAACGTATAATGTTAAACTTATAACCTATAACGTATAACGTATAATGTATAATGTGTAACGTTAAACGTATAACGTATAACGTGTAACGTTAAACGTATAACGTATAACGTGTAACGTCAAACGTATAACGTATAACGTACAACGTATAATGTATAACGTATAACGTATAACGTATAACGTATAACGTATAACGTATAACGTATAACGTATAACGTATAACGTATAACGTATAACGTATAACGTATAACGTATAACGTATAACGTATAACGTATAACGTATAACGTATAACGTATAACGTATAACGTATAACGTATAACGTATAACGTATAACGTATAACGTATAACGTATAACGTATAACGTATAACGTATAACGTATAACGTATAACGTATAACGCATAACGTATAACGTAAAACGTACAACGTATAATGTTAAACGTATAACGTATAACGTATAACGTACAACGTACAACGTATAACGTATAACGTATAACGTATAACGTATAACGTATAACGTATAACGTATAACGTATAACGTAACGTATAACGTATAACGTATAACGTATAACGTATAACGTATAACGTATAACGTATAACGTATAACGTATAACGTATAACGTATAACGTATAACGTATAACGTTATAACGTATAACGTATAACGTATAACGTATAACGTATAACTATACGTATAACGTATAACGTATAACGTATAACGTATAACGTATAACGTATAACGTATAACGTTATAAACGTATAACGTATAACGTATAACGTATAACGTATAACGTATAACGTATAACGTATAACGTATAAACGTATAACGTATAACGTATAAACGTATAACGTATAACGTATAACGTATAACGTATAACGTATAACGTATAACGTATAACGTATAACGTATAACGTATAACGTATAACGTATAAACGTATAACGTATAACGTATAACGTATAACGTATAACGTATAACGTATAACGTTAACGTATACGTATAACGTATAACGTATAACGTATAACGTATAACGTATAACGTATAACGTATAACGTATACGTATAACGTATAACGATAACGTATAACGTACTAACGTATAACGTATAACGTATAACGTATAACGTATAACGTAATAACGTATAACGTATAACGTATAACGTATAACGTATAACGTATAACGTAAACGTATAACGTATAACGTATAACGTATAACGTATAAACGTATAACGTATAACGTATAACGTATAACGTATAACGTATAACGTATAACGTATAACGTATAACGTATAACGTATAACGTATAACGTATAACGTATAACGTATAACGTATAACGTATAACGTATAACGTATAACGTATAACGTATAACGTATAACGTATAACGTATAACGTATAACGTATAACGTATAACGTATAACGTATAACGTATAACGTATAACGTATAACGTATAACGTATAACGTATAACGTATAACGTATAACGTATAACGTATAACGTATAACGTATAACGTATAACGTATAACGTATAACGTATAACGTATAACGTATAACGTATAACGTATAACGTATAACGTATAACGTATAACGTATAACGTATAACGTATAACGTATAACGTATAACGTATAACGTATAACGTATAACGTATAACGTATAACGTATAACGTATAACGTATAACGTATAACGTATAACGTATAACGTATAACGTATAACGTATAACGTATAACGTATAACGTATAACGTATAACGTATAACGTATAACGTATAACGTATAACGTATAACGTATAACGTATAACGTATAACGTATAACGTATAACGTATAACGTATAACGTATAACGTATAACGTATAAATTATAACGTATAACGTATAACGTATAACGTACAACGTACAACGTACAACGTATAACGTATAACGTATAACGTATAACGTATAACGTATAACGTATAACGTATAAATTATAACGTATAACGTATAACGTATAACGTATAACGCATAACGTATAACGTATAATGTTAAACGTATAACCTATAACGTACAACGTATAACGTTTAAACGTATAACGTATAATGTATAACGTGTAACGTTAAACGTATAACGTATAGCGGATAACGTATAACGTGTAACGTATAATGTTAAACTTACAACCTATAACGTATAACGTATAATGTATAACGTATAACGTTAAACGTATAACGTATAACGTATAACTTTTAACGTTAAACATATAACGTATAACGTATAACGTATAACGTATACCGTATAACGTATAACGTATAACGTATAACGTTTAAACGTATAACGTATAATGTATAACGTGTGACGTTAAACGTATAACGTTTAGACGTATAACGTATAATGTATAACGTATAACGTTAAACGTATAACGTATAACGTATAACTTTTAACGTTAAACATATAACGTATAACGTACAACGTATAACGTATAACGTATAACGTTAAACGTACAACGTACAACGTATAATGTATAACGTATAACGTATAACGTATAACGTATAACGGATAACGTATAACGTATAACGTATAATGTTAAACGTATAACGTATAACGTATAACGTACAACGTACAACGTATAACGTATAACGTATAACGTATAACGTATAACGTATAACGTATAACGTATAACTTTTAACGTTAAACATATAACGTATAACGTATAACGTTAAACGTATAACGTATAACGTATAACTTTTAACGTTAAACATATAACGTATAACGTATAACGTATAACGTATAACGTATAACGTATAACGTTAAACGTACAACGTACAACGTATAATGTATAACGTATAACGTATATCGTATAACGCATAACGTATAACGTATAACGTATAACGTATAACGTATAATGTTAAACGTATAACGTATAACGTATAACGTACAACGTACAACGTATAACGTATAACGTATAACGTATAACGTATAACGTATAACGTATAACGTATAACGTATAACGTATAACGTATAACGTATAATGTATAACGTATAACGTTAAACGTATAACGTATAACGTACAACGTATAACGTATAACGTTAAACATATAACGTATAACGTATAACGTATAACGTATAACGTATAACGTATAACGCATAACGTATAAGGTATAACGTGTAACGTACATCGTGTAACGTATAACGTATAATGTATAACGTATAACGTATAACGTATTAACGTATAACGTATAAACGTATAACGTATAACGTATAACGTATAACGTATAACGTATAACGTATAACGTATAACGTATAACGTATAACGTATAACGTATAACGTATAAACGTATAACGTATAACGTATAACGTATAACGTATAACGTATAACGTATAACGTATAACGTATAACGTATAACGTATAACGTATAACGTATAACGTATAACGTATAACGTATAACGTATAACGTATAACGTATAACGTATAACGTATAACGTAATAACGTATAACGTATAACGTATAACGTATAACGTATAACGTATACCGTATAACGTATAACGTATAACGTATAACGTTTAAACGTATAACGTATAATGTATAACGTGTGACGTTAAACGTATAACGTTTAGACGTATAACGTATAATGTATAACGTATAACGTTAAACGTATAACGTATAACGTATAACTTTTAACGTTTAAACATATAACGTATAACGTACAACGTATAACGTATAACGTATAACGTTAAACGTACAACGTACAAACGTATAATGTATAACGTATAACGTATAACGTATAACGTATAACGGATAACGTATAACGTATAACGTATAATGTTAAACGTATAACGTATAACGTATAACGTACAACGTACAACGTATAACGTATAACGTATAACGTATAACGTATAACGTATAACGTATAACGTATAACGTATAACGTATAACTTTTAACGTTAAACATATAACGTATAACGTATAACGTTAAACGTATAACGTATAACGTATAACTTTTAACGTTAAACATATAACGTATAACGTATAACGTATAACGTATAACGTTAAACGTACAACGTACAACGTATAATGTATAACGTATAACGTATATCGTATAACGCATAACGTATAACGTATAACGTATAACGTATAATGTTAAACGTATAACGTATAACGTATAACGTACAACGTACAAACGTATAACGTATAACGTATAACGTATAACGTATAACGTATAACGTATAACGTATAACGTATAACGTATAACGTATAACGTATAACGTATAACGTATAACGTATAAACGTATAACGTATAACGTATAACGTATAACGTATAACGTATAACGTATAACGTATAACGTATAACGTATAACGTATAACGTATAACGTATAACGTATAACGTATAACGTATAACGTATAACGTATAACGTATAACGTATAACGTATAACGGATAACGTATAACGTATAACGTATAATGTTAAACGTATAACGTATAACGTATAACGTACAACGTACAACGTATAACGTATAACGTATAACGTATAACGTATAACGTATAACGTATAACGTATAACGTATAACGTATAACGTATAACGTATAACGTATAACGTATAACGTATAACGTATAACGTATAACGTATAACGTATAACGTATAACGTATAACGTATAACGCATAACGTATAACGTACAACGTACAACGTATAATGTTAAACGTATAACGTATAACGTATAACGTACAACGTACAACGTACAACGTACAACGTATAACGTACAACGTATAACGTATAACGTATAACGTATAACGTATAACGTATAACGTATAACGTATAACGTATAACGTATAACGTATAACGTATAACGTATAACGTATAACGTATAACGTATAACGTATAACGTATAACGTATAACGTATAACGTATAACGTATAACGTATAACGTATAACGTATAACGTATAACGTATAACGTATAACGTATAACGTATAACGTATAACGTATAACGTATAACGTATAACGTATAACGTATAACGTATAACGTATAACGTATAACGTATAACGTATAACGTATAACGTATAACGTATAACGTATAACGTATAACGTATAACGTATAACGTATAACGTATAACGTATAACGTATAACGTATAACGTATAACGTATAACGTATAACGTATAACGTATAACGTATAACGTATAACGTATAACGTATAACGTATAACGTATAACGTATAACGTATAACGTATAACGTATAACGTATAACGTATAACGTATAACGTATAACGTATAACGTATAACGTATAACGTATAACGTATAACGTATAACGTATAACGTATAACGTATAACGTATAACGTATAACGTATAACGTATAACGTATAACGTATAACGTATAACGTATAACGTATAACGTATAACGTATAACGTATAACGTATAACGTATAACGTATAACGTATAACGTATAACGTATAACGTATAACGTATAACGTATAACGTATAACGTATAACGTATAACGTATAACGTATAACGTATAACGTATAACGTATAACGTATAACGTATAACGTATAACGTATAACGTATAACGTATAACGTATAACGTATAACGTATAACGTATAACGTATAACGTATAACGTATAACGTATAACGTATAACGTATAACGTATAACGTATAACGTATAACGTATAACGTATAACGTATAACGTATAACGTATAACGTATAACGTATAACGTATAACGTATAACGTATAACGTATAACGTATAACGTATAACGTATAACGTATAACGTATAACGTATAACGTATAACGTATAACGTATAACGTATAACGTATAACGTATAACGTATAACGTATAACGTATAACGTATAACGTATAACGTATAACGTATAACGTATAACGTATAACGTATAACGTATAACGTATAACGTATAACGTATAACGTATAACGTATAACGTATAACGTATAACGTATAACGTATAACGTATAACGTATAACGTATAACGTATAACGTATAACGTATAACGTATAACGTATAACGTATAACGTATAACGTATAACGTATAACGTATAACGTATAACGTACAACGTATAACGTATAACGTATAACGTATAACGTATAACGTATAACGTATAACGTATAACGTATAACGTATAACGTATAACGTATAACGTATAACGTATAACGTATAACGTATAACGTATAACGTATAACGTATAAATTATAACGTATAACGTATAACGTATAACGTACAACGTACAACGTACAACGTATAACGTATAACGTATAACGTATAACGTATAACGTATAACGTATAACGTATAACGTATAACGTATAACGTATAAATTATAACGTATAACGTATAACGTATAACGTATAACGCATAACGTATAACGTATAATGTTAAACGTATAACCTATAACGTACAACGTATAACGTTTAAACGTATAACGTATAATGTATAACGTGTAACGTTAAACGTATAACGTATAGCGGATAACGTATAACGTGTAACGTATAATGTTAAACTTACAACCTATAACGTATAACGTATAATGTATAACGTATAACGTTAAACGTATAACGTATAACGTATAACTTTTAACGTTAAACATATAACGTATAACGTATAACGTATAACGTATACCGTATAACGTATAACGTATAACGTATAACGTTTAAACGTATAACGTATAATGTATAACGTGTGACGTTAAACGTATAACGTTTAGACGTATAACGTATAATGTATAACGTATAACGTTAAACGTATAACGTATAACGTATAACTTTTAACGTTAAACATATAACGTATAACGTACAACGTATAACGTATAACGTATAACGTTAAACGTACAACGTACAACGTATAATGTATAACGTATAACGTATAACGTATAACGTATAACGTATAACGGATAACGTATAACGTATAACGTATAATGTTAAACGTATAACGTATAACGTATAACGTATAACGTACAACGTAAAACGTATAACGTATAACGTATAACGTATAACGTATAACGTATAACGTATAACGTATAACTTTTAACGTTAAACATATAACGTATAACGTATAACGTTAAACGTATAACGTATAACGTATAACTTTTAACGTTAAACATATAACGTATAACGTATAACGTATAACGTATAACGTATAACGTATAACGTATAACGTTAAACGTACAACGTACAACGTATAATGTATAACGTATAACGTATATCGTATAACGCATAACGTATAACGTATAACGTATAACGTATAACGTATAATGCTAAACGTATAACGTATAACGTATAACGTACAACGTACAACGTATAACGTATAACGTATAACGTATAACGTATAATGTATAACGTATAACGTATAACGTATAACGTATAACGTATAACGTATAACGTATACCGTATAACGTTTAATGTATAACGTGTGACGTTAAACGTATAACGTATAACGTATAACGTATAACGTATAACGTATAACGTATAACGTATAACGTATAACGTATAACGTATAACGTTAAACGTACAACGTACAACGTATAATGTATAACGTATAACGTATAACGTATAACGTATAACGTATAACGTATAACGTATAACGTATAACGTATAACGTATAACGTATAACGTATAACGTATAACGTATAACGTATAACGTATAACGTATAACGTATAACGTATAACGTTTAACGTATAACGTATAACGTATAACGTATAACGTATAACGTATAACGTATAACGTATAACGTATAACGTATAACGTATAACGTATAACGTATAACGTATAACGTATAACGTATAACGTATAACGTATAACGTATAACGTATAACGTATAACGTATAACGTATAACGTATAACGTATAACGTATAACGTATAACGTATAACGTATAACGTATAACGTATAACGTATAACGTATAACGTATAACGTATAACGTATAACGTATAACGTATAACGTATAACGTATAACGTATAACGTATAACGTATAACGTATAACGTATAACGTATAACGTATAACGTATAACGTATAACGTATAACGTATAACGTATAACGTATAACGTATAACGTATAACGTATAACGTATAACGTATAACGTATAACGTATAACGTATAACGTATAACGTATAACGTATAACGTATAACGTATAACGTATAACGTATAACGTATAACGTATAACGTATAACGTATAACGTATAACGTATAACGTATAACGTATAACGTATAACGTATAACGTATAACGTATAACGTATAACGTATAACGTATAACGTATAACGTATAACGTATAACGTATAACGTATAACGTATAACGTATAACGTATAACGTATAACGTATAACGTATAACGTATAAATTATAACGTATAACGTATAACGTATAACGTATAACGCATAACGTATAACGTATAATGTTAAACGTATAACCTATAACGTACAACGTATAACGTTTAAACGTATAACGTATAATGTATAACGTGTAACGTTAAACGTATAACGTATAGCGGATAACGTATAACGTGTAACGTATAATGTTAAACTTACAACCTATAACGTATAACGTATAATGTATAACGTATAACGTTAAACGTATAACGTATAACGTATAACTTTTAACGTTAAACATATAACGTATAACGTATAACGTATAACGTATACCGTATAACGTATAACGTATAACGTATAACGTTTAAACGTATAACGTATAATGTATAACGTGTGACGTTAAACGTATAACGTTTAGACGTATAACGTATAATGTATAACGTATAACGTTAAACGTATAACGTATAACGTATAACTTTTAACGTTAAACATATAACGTATAACGTACAACGTATAACGTATAACGTATAACGTTGAACGTACAACGTACAACGTATAATGTATAACGTATAACGGATAACGTATAACGTATAACGGATAACGTATAACGTATAACGTATAATGTTAAACGTATAACGTATAACGTATAACGTACAACGTACAACGTATAACGTATAACGTATAACGTATAACGTATAACGTATAACGTATAACGTATAACTTTTAACGTTAAACATATAACGTATAACGTATAACGTTAAACGTATAACGTATAACGTATAACTTTTAACGTTAAACATATAACGTATAACGTATAACGTATAACGTATAACGTATAACGTATAACGTTAAACGTACAACGTACAACGTATAATGTATAACGTATAACGTATATCGTATAACGCATAACGTATAACGTATAACGTATAACGTATAACGTATAATGTTAAACGTATAACGTATAACGTATAACGTACAACGTACAACGTATAACGTATAACGTATAACGTATAACGTATAACGTATAACGTATAACGTATAACGTATAACGTATAACGTATAATGTATAACGTATAACGTTAAACGTATAACGTATAACGTACAACGTATAACGTATAACGTTAAACATATAACGTATAACGTATAACGTATAACGTATAACGTATAACGTATAACGTATAACGTATAACGTATAAGGTATAACGTGTAACGTACATCGTGTAACGTATAACGTATAATGTATAACGTATAACGTATAACGTATAACGTATAACGTATAACGTATAACGTATAACGTATAACGTATAACGTATAACGTATAACGTATAACGTATAACGTATAACGTATAACGTATAACGTATAACGTATAACGTATAACGTATAACGTATAACGTATAACGTATAACGTATAACGTATAACGTATAACGTATAACGTATAACGTATAACGTATACCGTATAACGTATAACGTATAACGTATAACGTTTAAACGTATAACGTATAATGTATAACGTGTGACGTTAAACGTATAACGTTTAGACGTATAACGTATAATGTATAACGTATAACGTTAAACGTATAACGTATAACGTATAACTTTTAACGTTAAACATATAACGTATAACGTACAACGTATAACGTATAACGTATAACGTTAAGCGTACAACGTACAACGTATAATGTATAACGTATAACGTATAACGTATAACGGATAACGTATAACGTATAACGTATAATGTTAAACGTATAACGTATAACGTATAACGTACAACGTACAACGTATAACGTATAACGTATAACGTATAACGTATAACGTATAACGTATAACGTATAACTTTTAACGTTAAACATATAACGTATAACGTATAACGTTAAACGTATAACGTATAACGTATAACTTTTAACGTTAAACATATAACGTATAACGTATAACGTATAACGTATAACGTATAACGTTAAACGTACAACGTACAACGTATAATGTATAACGTATAACGTATATCGTATAACGCATAACGTATAACGTATAACGTATAACGTATAACGTATAATGTTAAACGTATAACGTATAACGTATAACGTACAACGTACAACGTATAACGTATAACGTATAACGTATAACGTATAACGTATAACGTATAACGTATAACGTATAACGTATAACGTATAACGTATAACGTATAACGTATAACGTATAACGTATAACGTATAACGTATAACGTATAACGTATAACGTATAACGTATAACGTATAACGTATAACGTATAACGTATAACGTATAACGTATAACGTATAACGTATAACGTATAACGTATAACGTATAACGTATAACGTATAACGTATAACGTATAACGTATAACGTATAACGTATAACGTATAACGTATAACGTATAACGTATAACGTATAACGTATAACGTATAACGTATAACGTATAACGTATAACGTATAACGTATAACGTATAACGTATAACGGATAACGTATAACGTATAACGTATAATGTTAAACGTATAACGTATAACGTATAACGTACAACGTACAACGTATAACGTATAACGTATAACGTATAACGTATAACGTATAACGTATAACGTATAACGTATAACGTATAACGTATAACGTATAACGTATAACGTATAACGTATAACGTATAACGTATAACGTATAACGTATAACGTATAACGTATAACGTATAACGTATAACGTATAACGTATAACGTATAACGTATAACGTATAACGTATAACGTATAACGTATAACGTATAACGTATAACGTATAACGTATAACGTATAACGTATAACGTATAACGTATAACGTATAATGTTAAACGTGTAACGTATACCGTATAACGTACAACGTACAACGTATAACGTATAACGTATAACGTATAACGTATAACGTATAACGTATAACGTATAACGTATAACGTATAACGTATAACGTATAACGTATAACGTATAACGTATAACGTATAACGTATAACGTATAACGTATAACGTATAACGTATAACGTATAACGTATAACGTATAACGTATAACGTATAACGTATAACGTATAACGTATAACGTATAAATTATAACGTATAACGTATAACGTATAACGTATAACGTACAACGTACAACGTACAACGTATAACGTATAACGTATAACGTATAACGTATAACGTATAACGTATAACGTATAACGTATAAATTATAACGTATAACGTATAACGTATAACGTATAACGCATAACGTATAACGTATAATGTTAAACGTATAACCTATAACGTACAACGTATAACGTTTAAACGTATAACGTATAATGTATAACGTGTAACGTTAAACGTATAACGTATAGCGGATAACGTATAACGTGTAACGTATAATGTTAAACTTACAACCTATAACGTATAACGTATAATGTATAACGTATAACGTTAAACGTATAACGTATAACGTATAACTTTTAACGTTAAACATATAACGTATAACGTATAACGTATAACGTATACCGTATAACGTATAACGTATAACGTATAACGTTTAAACGTATAACGTATAATGTATAACGTGTGACGTTAAACGTATAACGTTTAGACGTATAACGTATAATGTATAACGTATAACGTTAAACGTATAACGTATAACGTATAACTTTTAACGTTAAACATATAACGTATAACGTACAACGTATAACGTATAACGTATAACGTTGAACGTACAACGTACAACGTATAATGTATAACGTATAACGTATAACGTATAACGTATAACGGATAACGTATAACGTATAACGTATAATGTTAAACGTATAACGTATAACGTATAACGTACAACGTACAACGTATAACGTATAACGTATAACGTATAACGTATAACGTATAACGTATAACGTATAACTTTTAACGTTAAACATATAACGTATAACGTATAACGTTAAACGTATAACGTATAACGTATAACTTTTAACGTTAAACATATAACGTATAACGTATAACGTATAACGTATAACGTATAACGTATAACGTTAAACGTACAACGTACAACGTATAATGTATAACGTATAACGTATATCGTATAACGCATAACGTATAACGTATAACGTATAACGTATAACGTATAATGTTAAACGTATAACGTATAACGTATAACGTACAACGTACAACGTATAACGTATAACGTATAACGTATAACGTATAACGTATAACGTATAACGTATAACGTATAACGTATAACGTATAATGTATAACGTATAACGTTAAACGTATAACGTATAACGTACAACGTATAACGTATAACGTTAAACATATAACGTATAACGTATAACGTATAACGTATAACGTATAACGTATAACGTATAACGTATAACGTATAAGGTATAACGTGTAACGTACATCGTGTAACGTATAACGTATAATGTATAACGTATAACGTATAACGTATAACGTATAACGTATAACGTATAACGTATAACGTATAACGTATAACGTATAACGTATAACGTATAACGTATAACGTATAACGTATAACGTATAACGTATAACGTATAACGTATAACGTATAACGTATAACGTATAACGTATAACGTATAACGTATAACGTATAACGTATAACGTATAACGTATAACTTTTAACGTTAAACATATAACGTATAACGTATAACGTATAACGTATAACGTATACCGTATAACGTATAACGTATAACGTATAACGTTTAAACGTATAACGTATAATGTATAACGTGTGACGTTAAACGTATAACGTTTAGACGTATAACGTATAATGTATAACGTATAACGTTAAACGTATAACGTATAACGTATAACTTTTAACGTTAAACATATAACGTATAACGTACAACGTATAACGTATAACGTATAACGTTGAACGTACAACGTACAACGTATAATGTATAACGTATAACGTATAACGTATAACGTATAACGGATAACGTATAACGTATAACGTATAATGTTAAACGTATAACGTATAACGTATAACGTACAACGTACAACGTATAACGTATAACGTATAACGTATAACGTATAACGTATAACGTATAACGTATAACTTTTAACGTTAAACATATAACGTATAACGTATAACGTTAAACGTATAACGTATAACGTATAACTTTTAACGTTAAACATATAACGTATAACGTATAACGTATAACGTATAACGTATAACGTATAACGTTAAACGTACAACGTACAACGTATAATGTATAACGTATAACGTATATCGTATAACGCATAACGTATAACGTATAACGTATAACGTATAACGTATAATGTTAAACGTATAACGTATAACGTATAACGTACAACGTACAACGTATAACGTATAACGTATAACGTATAACGTATAACGTATAACGTATAACGTATAACGTATAACGTATAACGTATAATGTATAACGTATAACGTTAAACGTATAACGTATAACGTACAACGTATAACGTATAACGTTAAACATATAACGTATAACGTATAACGTATAACGTATAACGTATAACGTATAACGTATAACGTATAACGTATAAGGTATAACGTGTAACGTACATCGTGTAACGTATAACGTATAATGTATAACGTATAACGTATAACGTATACCGTATAACGTATAACGTATAACGTATAACGTATAACGTATAACGTATAACGTATAACGTATAACGTATAACGTATAACGTATAACGTATAACGTATAACGTATAACGTATAACGTATAACGTATAACGTATAACGTATAACGTATAACGTATAACGTATAACGTATAACTTTTAACGTTAAACATATAACGTATAACGTATAACGTATAACGTATACCGTATAACGTATAACGTATAACGTATAACGTTTAAACGTATAACGTATAATGTATAACGTGTGACGTTAAACGTATAACGTTTAGACGTATAACGTATAATGTATAACGTATAACGTTAAACGTATAACGTATAACGTATAACTTTTAACGTTAAACATATAACGTATAACGTACAACGTATAACGTATAACGTATAACGTTGAACGTACAACGTACAACGTATAATGTATAACGTATAACGTATAACGTATAACGTATAACGGATAACGTATAACGTTGAACGTATAATGTTAAACGTATAACGTATAACGTATAACGTACAACGTACAACGTATAACGTATAACGTATAACGTATAACGTATAACGTATAACGTATAACGTATAACTTTTAACGTTAAACATATAACGTATAACGTATAACTTTTAACGTTAAACATATAACGTATAACGTATAACGTTAAACGTATAACGTATAACGTATAACTTTTAACGTTAAACATATAACGTATAACGTATAACGTATAACGTATAACGTATAACGTATAACGTTAAACGTACAACGTACAACGTATAATGTATAACGTATAACGTATATCGTATAACGCATAACGTATAACGTATAACGTATAACGTATAACGTATAATGTTAAACGTATAACGTATAACGTATAACGTACAACGTACAACGTATAACGTATAACGTATAACGTATAACGTATAACGTATAACGTATAACGTATAACGTATAACGTATAACGTATAATGTATAACATATAACGTTAAACGTATAACGTATAACGTACAACGTATAACGTATAACGTTAAACATATAACGTATAACGTATAACGTATAACGTATAACGTATAACGTATAACGTATAACGTATAACGTATAAGGTATAACGTGTAACGTACATCGTGTAACGTATAACGTATAATGTATAACGTATAACGTATAACGTATAACGTATAACGTATAACGTATAACGTATAACGTATAACGTATAACGTATAACGTATAACGTATAACGTATAACGTATAACGTATAACGTATAACGTATAACGTATAACGTATAACGTATAACGTATAACGTATAACGTATAACGTATAACGTATAACGTATAACGTATAACGTATAACGTATAACGTATAACGTATAACGTATAACGTATAACGTATAACGTATAACGTATAACTTTTAACGTTAAACATATAACGTATAACGTATAACGTATAACGTATACCGTATAACGTATAACGTATAACGTATAACGTTTAAACGTATAACGTATAATGTATAACGTGTGACGTTAAACGTATAACGTTTAGACGTATAACGTATAATGTATAACGTATAACGTTAAACGTATAACGTATAACGTATAACTTTTAACGTTAAACATATAACGTATAACGTACAACGTATAACGTATAACGTATAACGTTGAACGTACAACGTACAACGTATAATGTATAACGTATAACGTATAACGTACAACGTATAACGTATAACGTATAACGTTGAACGTACAACGTACAACGTATAATGTATAACGTATAACGTATAACGTATAACGTATAACGGATAACGTATAACGTATAACGTATAATGTTAAACGTATAACGTATAACGTATAACGTACAACGTACAACGTATAACGTATAACGTATAACGTATAACGTATAACGTATAACGTATAACGTATAACTTTTAACGTTAAACATATAACGTATAACGTATAACGTTAAACGTATAACGTATAACGTATAACGTATAACGTATAACGTATAACGTATAACGTATAACGTATAACGTATAACGTATAACGTATAACGTATAACGTATAACGTATAACGTATACCGTATAACGTATAACGTATAACGTATAACGTTTAAACGTATAACGTATAATGTATAACGTGTGACGTTAAACGTATAACGTTTAGACGTATAACGTATAATGTATAACGTATAACGTTAAACGTATAACGTATAACGTATAACTTTTAACGTTAAACATATAACGTATAACGTACAACGTATAACGTATAACGTATAACGTTAAGCGTACAACGTACAACGTATAATGTATAACGTATAACGTATAACGTATAACGGATAACGTATAACGTATAACGTATAATGTTAAACGTATAACGTATAACGTATAACGTACAACGTACAACGTATAACGTATAACGTATAACGTATAACGTATAACGTATAACGTATAACGTATAACTTTTAACGTTAAACATATAACGTATAACGTATAACGTTAAACGTATAACGTATAACGTATAACTTTTAACGTTAAACATATAACGTATAACGTATAACGTATAACGTATAACGTATAACGTTAAACGTACAACGTACAACGTATAATGTATAACGTATAACGTATATCGTATAACGCATAACGTATAACGTATAACGTATAACGTATAACGTATAATGTTAAACGTATAACGTATAACGTATAACGTACAACGTACAACGTATAACGTATAACGTATAACGTATAACGTATAACGTATAACGTATAACGTATAACGTATAACGTATAACGTATAACGTATAACGTATAACGTATAACGTATAACGTATAACGTATAACGTATAACGTATAACGTATAACGTATAACGTATAACGTATAACGTATAACGTATAACGTATAACGTATAACGTATAACGTATAACGTATAACGTATAACGTATAACGTATAACGTATAACGTATAACGTATAACGTATAACGTATAACGTATAACGTATAACGTATAACGTATAACGTATAACGTATAACGTATAACGTATAACGTATAACGTATAACGGATAACGTATAACGTATAACGTATAATGTTAAACGTATAACGTATAACGTATAACGTACAACGTACAACGTATAACGTATAACGTATAACGTATAACGTATAACGTATAACGTATAACGTATAACGTATAACGTATAACGTATAACGTATAACGTATAACGTATAACGTATAACGTATAACGTATAACGTATAACGTATAACGTATAACGTATAACGTATAACGTATAACGTATAACGTATAACGTATAACGTATAACGTATAACGTATAACGTATAACGTATAACGTATAACGTATAACGTATAACGTATAACGTATAACGTATAACGTATAACGTATAACGTATAACGTATAACGTATAACGTATAACGTATAATGTTAAACGTATAACGTATACCGTATAACGTACAACGTACAACGTATAACGTATAACGTATAACGTATAACGTATAACGTATAACGTATAACGTATAACGTATAACGTATAACGTATAACGTATAACGTATAACGTATAACGTATAACGTATAACGTATAACGTATAACGTATAACGTATAACGTATAACGTATAACGTATAACGTATAACGTATAACGTATAACGTATAACGTATAACGTATAACGTATAACGTATAACGTATAACGTATAACGTATAACGTATAACGTATAACGTATAACGTATAACGTATAACGTATAACGTATAACGTATAACGTATAACGTATAACGTATAACGTATAACGTATAACGTATAACGTATAACGTATAACGTATAACGTATAACGTATAACGTATAACGTATAACGTATAACGTATAACGTATAACGTATAACGTATAACGTATAACGTATAACGTATAACGTATAACGTATAACGTATAACGTATAACGTATAACGTATAACGTATAACGTATAACGTATAACGTATAACGTATAACGTATAACGTATAACGTATAACGTATAACGTATAACGTATAACGCATAACGTATAACGTACAACGTACAACGTATAATGTTAAACGTATAACGTACAACGTATAACGTACAACGTACAACGTATAACGTATAACGTATAACGTATAACGTATAACGTATAACGTATAACGTATAACGTATAACGTATAACGTATAACGTATAACGTATAACGTATAACGTATAACGTATAACGTATAACGTATAACGTATAACGTATAACGTATAACGTATAACGTATAACGTATAACGTATAACGTATAACGTATAACGTATAACGTATAACGTATAACGTATAACGTTTAACGTATAACGTATAACGTATAACGTATAACGTATAACGTATAACGTATAACGTATAACGTATAACGTATAACGTATAACGTATAACGTATAACGTATAACGTATAACGTATAACGTATAACGTATAACGTATAACGTATAACGTATAACGTATAACGTATAACGTATAACGTATAACGTATAACGTATAACGTATAACGTATAACGTATAACGTATAACGTATAACGTATAACGTATAACGTATAACGTATAACGTATAACGTATAACGTATAACGTATAACGTATAACGTATAACGTATAACGTATAACGTATAACGTATAACGTATAACGTATAACGTATAACGTATAACGTATAACGTATAACGTATAACGTATAACGTATAACGTATAACGTATAACGTATAACGTATAACGTATAACGTATAACGTATAACGTATAACGTATAACGTATAACGTATAACGTATAACGTATAACGTATAACGTATAACGTATAACGTATAACGTATAACGTATAACGTATAACGTATAACGTATAACGTATAACGTATAACGTATAACGTATAACGTATAACGTATAACGTATAACGTATAACGTATAACGTATAACGTATAACGTATAACGTATAACTTATAACGTATAACGTATAACGTATAACGTATAACGTATAACGTATAACGTATAACGTATAACGTATAACGTATAACGTATAACGTATAACGTATAACGTATAACGTATAACGTATAACGTATAACGTACAACGTACAACGTATAACGTATAACGTATAACGTATAACGTACAACGTACAACGTACAACGTACAACGTATAACGTATAACGTATAACGTATAACGTATAACGTATAACGTATAACGTATAACGTATAACGTATAACGTATAACGTATAACGTATAACGTATAACGTATAACGTATAACGTATAACGTATAACGTATAACGTATAAATTATAACGTATAACGTATAACGTATAACGTACAACGTACAACGTACAACGTATAACGTATAACGTATAACGTATAACGTATAACGTATAACGTATAACGTATAACGTATAACGTATAACGTATAACGTATAAATTATAACGTATAACGTATAACGTATAACGTATAACGCATAACGTATAACGTATAATGTTAAACGTATAACCTATAACGTACAACGTATAACGTTTAAACGTATAACGTATAATGTGTAACGTGTAACGTTAAACGTATAACGTATAGCGGATAACGTATAACGTGTAACGTATAATGTTAAACTTACAACCTATAACGTATAACGTATAATGTATAACGTATAACGTTAAACGTATAACGTATAACGTATAACTTTTAACGTTAAACATATAACGTATAACGTATAACGTATAACGTATAACGTATAACGTATAACGTATAACGTATAACGTTTAAACGTATAACGTATAATGTATAACGTGTGACGTTAAACGTATAACGTTTAGACGTATAACGTATAATGTATAACGTATAACGTTAAACGTATAACGTATAACGTATAACTTTTAACGTTAAACATATAACGTATAACGTACAACGTATAACGTATAACGTATAACGTTAAACGTACAACGTACAACGTATAATGTATAACGTATAACGTATAACGTATAACGCATAACGTATAACGTATAACGTATAATGTTAAACGTATAACGTATAACGTATAACGTACAACGTACAACGTATAACGTATAACGTATAACGTATAACGTATAACGTATAACGTATAACGTATAACTTTTAACGTTAAACATATAACGTATAACGTATAACGTTAAACGTATAACGTATAACGTATAACTTTTAACGTTAAACATATAACGTATAACGTATAACGTATAACGTATAACGTATAACGTATAACGTATAACGTATAACGTTAAACGTACAACGTACAACGTATAATGTATAACGTATAACGTATATCGTATAACGCATAACGTATAACGTATAACGTATAACGTATAACGTATAATGTTAAACGTATAACGTATAACGTATAACGTACAACGTACAACGTATAACGTATAACGTATAACGTATAACGTATAACGTATAACGTATAACGTATAACGTATAATGTATAACGTATAACGTTAAACGTATAACGTATAACGTACAACGTATAACGTATAACGTTAAACATATAACGTATAACGTATAACGTATAACGTATAACGTATAACGTATAACGTATAACGTATAACGTATAACGTATAACGTATAAGGTATAACGTGTAACGTACATCGTGTAACGTATAACGTATAATGTATAACGTATAACGTATAACGTATAACGTATAACGTATAACGTATAACGTATAACGTATAACGTATAACGTATAACGTATAACGTATAACGTATAACGTATAACGTATAACGTATAACGTATAACGTATAACGTATAACGTATAACGTATAACGTATAACGTATAACGTATAACGTATAACGTATAACGTATAACGTATAACGTATAACGTATAACGTATAACGTATAACGTATAACGTATAACGTATAACGTATAACGTATAACGTATACCGTATAACGTATAACGTATAACGTATAACGTTTAAACGTATAACGTATAATGTATAACGTGTGACGTTAAACGTATAACGTTTAGACGTATAACGTATAATGTATAACGTATAACGTTAAACGTATAACGTATAACGGATAACGTATAACGTATAACGTATAATGTTAAACGTATAACGTATAACGTATAACGTACAACGTACAACGTATAACGTATAACGTATAACGTATAACGTATAACGTATAACGTATAACGTATAACTTTTAACGTTAAACATATAACGTATAACGTATAACGTTAAACGTATAACGTATAACGTATAACTTTTAACGTTAAACATATAACGTATAACGTATAACGTATAACGTATAACGTATAACGTATAACGTTAAACGTACAACGTACAACGTATAATGTATAACGTATAACGTATATCGTATAACGCATAACGTATAACGTATAACGTATAACGTATAACGTATAACGTATAATGTTAAACGTATAACGTATAACGTATAACGTACAACGTACAACGTACAACGTATAACGTATAACGTATAACGTATAACGTATAACGTATAACGTACAACGTATAACGTATAACGTATAACGTATAACGTATAACGTATAACGTATAACGTATAACGTATAACGTATAACGTATAACGTATAACGTATAACGTATAACGTATAACGTATAACGTATAACGTATAACGTATAACGTATAACGTACAACGTATAACGTATAACGTATAACGTTAAACGTACAACGTACAACGTATAATGTATAACGTATAACGTATAACGTATAACGTATAACGGATAACGTATAACGTATAACGTATAATGTTAAACGTATAACGTATAACGTATAACGTACAACGTACAACGTATAACGTATAACGTATAACGTATAACGTATAACGTATAACGTATAACGTATAACGTATAACGTATAACGTATAACGTATAACGTATAACGTATAACGTATAACGTATAACGTATAACGTATAACGTATAACGTATAACGTATAACGTATAACGTATAACGTATAACGTATAACGTATAACGTATAACGTATAACGTATAACGTATAACGTATAACGTATAACGTATAACGTATAACGTAAAACGTATAACGTATAACGTATAACGTATAACGTATAACGTATAACGTATAACGTATAACGTATAACGTATAACGTATAACGTATAACGTATAACGTATAACGTATAACGTATAACGTATAACGTATAACGTATAACGTATAACGTATAACGTATAGCGTATAACGTATAACGCATAACGTATAACGCATAACGTATATCGTATAATGTTAAACGTATAACGTATAACGTATAACGTATAACGTATAACGTATAACGTATAACGTATAACGTATATCGCATAACGTATAACGTATAACGTAAAACGTATAACGTATAACGTATAACGTATAACGTATAACGTATAACGTATAACGTATAACGTATAACGTATAACGTATAACGTATAACGTATAACGTATAACGTATAACGTATAACGTATAACGTATAACGTATAACGTATAACGTATAACGTATAACGTATAACGTATAACGTATAACGTATAACGTATAACGTATAACGTATAACGTATAACGTATAACGTATAACGTATAACGTATAACGTATAACGTATAACGTATAACGTATAACGTATAACGTATAACGTATAACGTATAACGTAAAACGTATAACGTATAACGTATAACGTATAACGTATAACGTATAACGTATAACGTATAACGTATAACGTATAACGTATAACGTATAACGTATAACGTATAACGTATAACGTATAACGTATAACGTATAACGTATAACGTATAACGTATAACGTATAGCGTATAACGTATAACGCATAACGTATAACGCATAACGTATATCGTATAATGTTAAACGTATAACGTATAACGTATAACGTATAACGTATAACGTATAACGTATAACGTATAACGTATATCGCATAACGTATAACGTATAACGTACAACGTATAACGTATAACGTATAACGTATAACGTATAACGTATAACGTATAACGTATAACGTATAACGTATAACGTATAACGTATAACGTATAACGTATAACGTATAACGTATAACGTATAACGTATAACGTATAACGTATAACGTATAACGTATAGCGTATAACGTATAACGCATAACGTATAACGCATAACGTATATCGTATAATGTTAAACGTATAACGTATAACGTATAACGTATAACGTATAACGTATAACGTATAACGTATAACGTATAACGTATAACGTATAACGTATAACGTATAACGTATAACGTATAACGTATAACGTATAACGTATAACGTATAACGTATAACGTATAACGTACAACGTACAACGTATAACGTATAACGTATAACGTATAACGTACAACGTACAACGTACAACGTACAACGTATAACGTATAACGTATAACGTATAACGTATAACGTATAACGTATAACGTATAACGTATAACGTATAACGTATAACGTATAACGTATAACGTATAACGTATAACGTATAACGTATAACGTATAACGTATAACGTATAAATTATAACGTATAACGTATAACGTATAACGTACAACGTACAACGTACAACGTATAACGTATAACGTATAACGTATAACGTATAACGTATAACGTATAACGTATAACGTATAACGTATAACGTATAACGTATAAATTATAACGTATAACGTATAACGTATAACGTATAACGCATAACGTATAACGTATAATGTTAAACGTATAACCTATAACGTACAACGTATAACGTTTAAACGTATAACGTATAATGTGTAACGTGTAACGTTAAACGTATAACGTATAGCGGATAACGTATAACGTGTAACGTATAATGTTAAACTTACAACCTATAACGTATAACGTATAATGTATAACGTATAACGTTAAACGTATAACGTATAACGTATAACTTTTAACGTTAAACATATAACGTATAACGTATAACGTATAACGTATACCGTATAACGTATAACGTATAACGTATAACGTTTAAACGTATAACGTATAATGTATAACGTGTGACGTTAAACGTATAACGTTTAGACGTATAACGTATAATGTATAACGTATAACGTTAAACGTATAACGTATAACGTATAACTTTTAACGTTAAACATATAACGTATAACGTACAACGTATAACGTATAACGTATAACGTTAAACGTACAACGTACAACGTATAATGTATAACGTATAACGTATAACGTATAACGCATAACGTATAACGTATAACGTATAATGTTAAACGTATAACGTATAACGTATAACGTACAACGTACAACGTATAACGTATAACGTATAACGTATAACGTATAACGTATAACGTATAACGTATAACTTTTAACGTTAAACATATAACGTATAACGTATAACGTTAAACGTATAACGTATAACGTATAACTTTTAACGTTAAACATATAACGTATAACGTATAACGTATAACGTATAACGTATAACGTATAACGTATAACGTATAACGTTAAACGTACAACGTACAACGTATAATGTATAACGTATAACGTATATCGTATAACGCATAACGTATAACGTATAACGTATAACGTATAACGTATAATGTTAAACGTATAACGTATAACGTATAACGTACAACGTACAACGTATAACGTATAACGTATAACGTATAACGTATAACGTATAACGTATAACGTATAACGTATAATGTATAACGTATAACGTTAAACGTATAACGTATAACGTACAACGTATAACGTATAACGTTAAACATATAACGTATAACGTATAACGTATAACGTATAACGTATAACGTATAACGTATAACGTATAACGTATAACGTATAACGTATAAGGTATAACGTGTAACGTACATCGTGTAACGTATAACGTATAATGTATAACGTATAACGTATAACGTATAACGTATAACGTATAACGTATAACGTATAACGTATAACGTATAACGTATAACGTATAACGTATAACGTATAACGTATAACGTATAACGTATAACGTATAACGTATAACGTATAACGTATAACGTATAACGTATAACGTATAACGTATAACGTATAACGTATAACGTATAACGTATAACGTATAACGTATAACGTATAACGTATAACGTATAACGTATAACGTATAACGTATAACGTATAAATTATAACGTATAACGTATAACGTATAACGTTTAAACGTATAACGTATAATGTATAACGTGTGACGTTAAACGTATAACGTTTAGACGTATAACGTATAATGTATAACGTATAACGTTAAACGTATAACGTATAACGGATAACGTATAACGTATAACGTATAATGTTAAACGTATAACGTATAACGTATAACGTACAACGTACAACGTATAACGTATAACGTATAACGTATAACGTATAACGTATAACGTATAACGTATAACTTTTAACGTTAAACATATAACGTATAACGTATAACGTTAAACGTATAACGTATAACGTATAACTTTTAACGTTAAACATATAACGTATAACGTATAACGTATAACGTATAACGTATAACGTATAACGTTAAACGTACAACGTACAACGTATAATGTATAACGTATAACGTATATCGTATAACGCATAACGTATAACGTATAACGTATAACGTATAACGTATAACGTATAATGTTAAACGTATAACGTATAACGTATAACGTACAACGTACAACGTACAACGTATAACGTATAACGTATAACGTATAACGTATAACGTATAACGTACAACGTATAACGTATAACGTATAACGTATAACGTATAACGTATAACGTATAACGTATAACGTATAACGTATAACGTATAACGTATAACGTATAACGTATAACGTATAACGTATAACGTATAACGTATAACGTATAACGTATAACGTACAACGTATAACGTATAACGTATAACGTTAAACGTACAACGTACAACGTATAATGTATAACGTATAACGTATAACGTATAACGTATAACGGATAACGTATAACGTATAACGTATAATGTTAAACGTATAACGTATAACGTATAACGTACAACGTACAACGTATAACGTATAACGTATAACGTATAACGTATAACGTATAACGTATAACGTATAACGTATAACTTTTAACGTTAAACATATAACGTATAACGTATAACGTTAAACGTATAACGTATAACGTATAACTTTTAACGTTAAACATATAACGTATAACGTATAACGTATAACGTATAACGTATAACGTTAAACGTACAACGTACAACGTATAATGTATAACGTATAACGTATATCGTATAACGCATAACGTATAACGTATAACGTATAACGTATAACGTATAATGTTAAACGTATAACGTATACCGTATAACGTACAACGTACAACGTATAACGTATAACGTATAACGTATAACGTATAACGTATAACGTATAACGTATAACGTATAACGTATAACGTATAACGTATAACGTATAACGTATAACGTATAACGTATAACGTATAACGTATAACGTATAACGTATAACGTATAACGTATAACGTATAACGTATAACGTATAACGTATAACGTATAACGTATAACGTATAACGTATAACGTATAACGTATAACGTATAACGTATAACGTATAACGTATAACGTATAACGTATAACGTATAACGTATAACGTATAACGTATAACGTATAACGTATAACGTATAACGTATAACGTATAACGTATAACGTATAACGTATAACGTATAACGTATAACGTATAACGTATAACGTATAACGTATAACGTATAACGTATAACGTATAACGTATAACGTATAACGTATAACGTATAACGTATAACGTATAACGTATAACGTATAACGTATAACGTATAACGTATAACGTATAACGTATAACGTATAACGTAAAACGTATAACGTATAACGTATAACGTATAACGTATAACGTATAACGTATAACGTATAACGTATAACGTATAACGTATAACGTATAACGTATAACGTATAACGTATAACGTATAACGTATAACGTATAACGTATAACGTATAACGTATAACGTATAGCGTATAACGTATAACGCATAACGTATAACGCATAACGTATATCGTATAATGTTAAACGTATAACGTATAACGTATAACGTATAACGTATAACGTATAACGTATAACGTATAACGTATATCGCATAACGTATAACGTATAATGTTAAACTTATAACCTATAACGTACAACGTATAACGTTTAAACGTATAACGTATAATGTATAACGTGTAACGTTAAACGTATAACGTATAGCGGATAACGTATAACGTGTAACGTATAATGTTAAACTTACAACCTATAACGTATAACGTATAATGTATAACGTATAACGTTAAACGTATAACGTATAACGTATAACTTTTAACGTTAAACATATAACGTATAACGTATAACGTATAACGTATACCGTATAACGTATAACGTATAACGTTTAAACGTATAACGTATAATGTATAACGTGTGACGTTAAAAGTATAACGTTTAGACGTATAACGTATAATGTATAACGTATAACGTTAAACGTATAACGTATAACGTATAACTTTTAACGTTAAACATATAACGTATAACGTACAACGTATAACGTATAACGTATAACGTTAAACGTACAACGTACAACGTATAATGTATAACGTATAACGTATAACGTATAACGTATAACGGATAACGTATAACGTATAACGTATAATGTTAAACATATAACGTATAACGTACAACGTACAACGTATAACGTATAACGTATAACGTATAACGTATAACGTATAACGTATAACGTATAACGTATAACTTTTAACGTTAAACATATAACGTATAACGTATAACGTTAAACGTATAACGTATAACGTATAACTTTTAACGTTAAACATATAACGTATAACGTATAACGTATAACGTATAACGTATAACGTTAAACGTACAACGTATAACGTATAATGTATAACGTATAACGTATATCGTATTACGCATAACGTATAACGTATAACGTATAACGTATAACGTATAATGTTAAACGTATAACGTATAACGTATAACGTACAACGTACAACGTATAACGTATAACGTATAACGTATAACGTATAACGTATAACGTATAACGTATAACGTATAACGTATAACGTATAACGTATAATGTATAACGTATAACGTTAAACGTATAACGTATAACGTACAACGTATAACGTTAAACATATAACGTATAACGTATAACGTATAACGTATAACGTATAACGTATAACGTATAACGTATAACGTATAATGTATAACGTATAACGTACATCGTGTAACGTATAACGTATAATGTATAACGTATAACGTATAACGTATAACGTATAACGTATAACGTATAACGTATAACGTATAACGTATAACGTATAACGTATAACGTATAACGTATAACGTATAACGTATAACGTATAACGTATAACGTATAACGTATAACGTATAACGTATAACGTATAACGTATAACGTATAACGTATAACGTATAACGCATAACGCATAACGTATAACGTATAACGCATAACGCATACCGTATAACGCATAACGCATAATGCATAACGCAAACGTATAACGCACAACGCATAACGCATAACGAACAACGGATAACGCATAACGCATAACGCATAACGAATACCGCAAAACGTATATCGCATAACACATAACGGATCACGCATAACGCATAACGCATAACGTATAACGCATAACGCATAACGCATAACGCATAACGCATAACGCATAACGCATAACGCATAACGCATAACGCATATCGCATACCGCATAACGCATAACGTATAACGCATAACGCATACCGTATAACGCATAACGCATAACGCATAACGCATAACGCATAACGCATAACGCATAACGCATAACGCATAACGCACAACGCATGGCGCATAATGCAAAATGCATAACGCATAACGCATAACGCATAACGCATGACGCATAACGCATAACGCATAACGCATACCGCATAACGCATAACGCATAACGCAAACTTATAACGCATAACGCATAACGCATAACGCACAACGCATAACGCATAACGCATAACGCATAACGCATAACGCATAACACATAACGCATAACGCATAACGCATAACGCATAACGCATAACGCATAACGCATAACGCATAACGCATAACGCATAACGCATATCGCATAACACATAACGCATAACCCATAACGCATAACGCATAACGCATAACGCATAACGCATAACGCATAACGCATTACGCATAACGCATAAAGTATAACACATAACGCATATCGCATAACGCATAACGCATAACGTATAACGCATAACGCATACCGTATAAGGCATAACGCATAACGCAAACGTATAACGCACAACGCATAACGAATACAGCAAAACGCATAATGCTTAACGCATAACGGATCACGCATAACGCATAACGCATAACGCATAACGCATAACGCATAACGCATAACGCATATCGAATAACGCATAACGTGTAACTCATAACGTATAACGCATAACGCATAACGCATAACGCATAACGCATAACGCATAACGCATAACGCATAACGCATATCGCATACCGCATAACGCATAACGTATAACGCATAACGCATACCGTATAACGCATAACGCATAACGCATAACGCATAACGCATAACGCATAACGCACAACGCATGGCGCATAATGCAAAATGCATAACGCATAACGCATAACGCATAACGCATGACGCATAACGCATAACGCATAACGCATAACGCATACCGCATAACGCATAACGAACAACGGATAATGCATAACGCATAACGCATAACGAATACCGCAAAAAGTATATCGCCTAACACATAACGGATCACGCATAACGCATAACGCATAACGTATAACGCATAACGCATAACGCATAACGCATAACGCATAACGCATAACGCATAACGCATAACGCATAACGCATACCGCATAACGCATAACGTATAACGCATAACGCATACCGTATAACGCATAACGCATAACGCATAACGCATAACGCATAACGCATAACGCATAACGCATAACGCACAACGCATGGCGCATAATGCAAAATGCATAACGCATAACGCATAACGCATAACGCATAACGCATAACGCATAACGTATAACGCATACCGCATTACGCATAACGCATAACGCAAAATGCATAACGCATAATGCATAACGCATAACGCATAACGCATAACGCATTACGCATAACGCATAACGCAAAATGCATAACGCATAATGCATAACGCATAACGCATAACGCATAACGCACAACGCATATCGCATAACGTATAAGGCATAACGCATAATACATAACGTATAACGCATTATGCATAACGCATAACGCATATCGCATAACGCATTATGCATAACGCATAACGCATATCGCATAACGTATAACGCATAACGCATAACGCATAACGCATAACGCATAACACATAACGCATAACGCATAATGCACAACGCATAACGAATACAGCAAAACGAATAACGCTTAACGCATAACGGATCACGCATAACGGATCACGCATACCGCTTAACGCATAACGTATAACTCATAATGCATAATGCATAAAGCATAACGCATAACGCATAACTCATAACGCATAACGCATAACGAATAACGCATAACGCATAACGCATAACGCATAACGCATAACGCATAACGCATAACGCATAACGAACAACGGATAACGAACAACGGATAACGAATAACGCATAACGCATAACGCATAACGCATAACGCATAACGGATCACGCATAACGCATAACGCATAACGCATAACGCATAACGCATAACGCATATCGAATAACGCATAACGTGTAACTCATAACGTATAACGCATAACGCATTACGCATAACGCATCACGCATAACGGATAACGCATAACGCATAACGCATATCGCATAAAACATAACGCATAAAGCATAACGTACAACGTATAACGCATAACGCATAACGCATAACGCATAACGCATAACGCACAACGCAAACGTATAACGCACAACGCATAATGCATAACGCATAACGCATAACGCATAACGCATAACGCATAACGCATAACGCATAACGCATAACGCATAACGCATAACGCATAACGCATAACGCATAACGCATAACGCATATCGCATAACACATAACGCATAACCCATAACGCATAACGCATAACGCATAACGCATAACGCATAACGCATTACGCATAACGCATAAAGTATAACACATAACGCATATCGCATAACGCATAACGCATAACGTATAACGCATAACGCATACCGTATAAGGCATAACGCATAACGCAAACGTATAACGCACAACGCATAACGAATACAGCAAAACGCATAATGCTTAACGCATAACGGATCACGCATAACGCATAACGCATAACGCATAACGCATAACGCATAACGCATAACGCATATCGAATAACGCATAACGTGTAACTCATAACGTATAACGCATAACGCATAACGCATAACGCATAACGCATAACGCATAACGCATAACGCATATCGCATACCGCATAACGCATAACGTATAACGCATAACGCATACCGTATAACGCATAACGCATAACGCATAACGCATAACGCATAACGCATAACGCACAACGCATGGCGCATAATGCAAAATGCATAACGCATAACGCATAACGCATAACGCATGACGCATAACGCATAACGCATAACGCATAACGCATACCGCATAACGCATAACGAACAACGGATAATGCATAACGCATAACGCATAACGAATACCGCAAAAAGTATATCGCCTAACACATAACGGATCACGCATAACGCATAACGCATAACGTATAACGCATAACGCATAACGCATAACGCATAACGCATAACGCATAACGCATAACGCATAACGCATATCGCATACCGCATAACGCATAACGTATAACGCATAACGCATACCGTATAACGCATAACGCATAACGCATAACGCATAACGCATAACGCATAACGCATAACGCATAACGCACAACGCATGGCGCATAATGCAAAATGCATAACGCATAACGCATAACGCATAACGCATAACGCATAACGCATAACGTATAACGCATAACGCATTACGCATAACGCATAACGCAAAATGCATAACGCATAATGCATAACGCATAAAGCATAACGCATAACGCATTACGCATAACGCATAACGCAAAATGCATAACGCATAATGCATAACGCATAACGCATAACGCATAACGCACAACGCATATCGCATAACGTATAAGGCATAACGCATAATACATAACGTATAACGCATTATGCATAACGCATAACGCATATCGCATAACGCATTATGCATAACGCATAACGCATATCGCATAACGTATAACGCATAACGCATAACGCATAACGCATAACGCATAACACATAACGCATAACGCATAATGCACAACGCATAACGAATACAGCAAAACGAATAACGCTTAACGCATAACGGATCACGCATAACGGATCACGCATACCGCTTAACGCATAACGTATAACTCATAATGCATAATGCATAAAGCATAACGCATAACGCATAACGCATAACGCATAACGCATAACGAATAACGCATAACGCATAACGCATAACGCATAACGCATAACGCATAACGCATAACGCATAACGAACAACGGATAACGAACAACGGATAACGAATAACGCATAACGCATAACGCATAACGCATAACGCATAACGGATCACGCATAACGCATAACGCATAACGCATAACGCATAACGCATAACGCATATCGAATAACGCATAACGTGTAACTCATAACGTATAACGCATAACGCATTACGCATAACGCATCACGCATAACGGATAACGCATAACGCATAACGCATATCGCATAAAACATAACGCATAAAGCATAACGTACAACGTATAACGCATAACGCATAACGCATAACGCATAACGCATAACGCACAACGCAAACGTATAACGCACAACGCATAATGCATAACGCATAACGCATAACGCATAACGCATAACGCATAACGCATAACGCATAACGCATAACGCATAACGCATAACGCATAACGCATAACGCATAACGCATAACGCATAACGCATAACGCATAACGCATAACGCATAACGCATAACGCATAACGAACAACGGATAACGAACAACGCATAACGCATAACGCATAACGCATAACGCATAACGCATAACGCATAACGCATAACGCATAAAGTATAACACATAACGCATAACGCATAAAGTATAACACATAACGCATAACGCATTACGCATTACGCATAACGCATCACGCATAACGGATAACGCATAACGCATAACGCATATCGCATAAAACATAACGCATAAAGCATAACGTACAACGTATAACGCATAACGCATAACGCATAACGCATAACGCATAACGCATAACGCATAACGTATATCGCATAACACATAACGCATAACCCATAACGCATAACGCATAAGGCATAACGCATAACGTTAACGCATAACGCATAACGCCTAACGCATAACGGATCACGCATAACGCATAAAGCATAACGCATAAAGCATAACGCATAACGCATAACGCATAACGCATAACGCATAAAGCATAACGCATAACGCATAACGCATAACGCATATCGCATAACGCATAACGCATAACGTATAACGCATAACGCATACCGTATAACGCATAACGCATAACGCAAACGTGTAACGCACAACGCATAACGAATACAGCAAAACGCATAATGCTTAACGCATAACGGATCACGCATAACGCATAACGCATAACGCATAACGCATAACGCATAACGCATATCGAATAACGCATAACGTGTAACTCATAACGTATAACGCATAAAGCATAATGCATAACGCATAACGCATAACGCATATCGCATAACGCATAACGTATAACGTATAACGCATAACGCATACCGTATAACGCATAACGCATAATGCATAACGCAAACGTATAACGCACAACGCATAACGCATAACGAACAACGGATAACGCATAACGCATAACGCATAACGAATACCGCAAAACGTATATCGCATAACACATAACGGATCACGCATAACGCATAACGCATAACGTATAACGCATAACGCATAACGCATAACGCATAACGCATAACGCATAACGCATAACGCATAACGCATAACGCATATCGCATACCGCATAACGCATAACGTATAACGCATAACGCATACCGTATAACGCATAACGCATAACGCATAACGCATAACGCATAACGCATAACGCATAACGCATAACGCATAACGCATAACGCACAACGCATGGCGCATAATGCAAAATGCATAACGCATAACGCATAACGCATAACGCATGACGCATAACGCATAACGCATAACGCATAACGCATACCGCATAACGCATAACGCATAACGCATAACGCAAACTTATAACGCATAACGCATAACGCATAACGCATAACGCATAACGCATAACGCATAACGCATAACGCATAACGCATAACGCATAACACATAACGCATAACGCATAACGCATAACGCATAACGCATAACGCATAACGCATAACGCATAACGCATAACGCATAACGCATAACGCATAACGCATAACGCATATCGCATAACACATAACGCATAACCCATAACGCATAACGCATAACGCATAACGCATAACGCATAACGCATAACGCATTACGCATAACGCATAAACTATAACACATAACGCATATCGCATAACGCATAACGCATAACGTATAACGCATAACGCATACCGTATAACGCATAACGCATAACGCAAACGTATAACGCACAACGCATAACGAATACAGCAAAACGCATAATGCTTAACGCATAACGGATCACGCATAACGCATAACGCATAACGCATAACGCATAACGCATATCGAATAACGCATAACGTGTAACTCATAACGTATAACGCATAACGCATAACGCATAACGCATAACGCATAACGCATAACGCATAACGCATAACGCATATCGCATACCGCATAACGCATAACGTATAACGCATAACGCATACCGTATAACGCATAACGCATAACGCATAACGCATAACGCATAACGCATAACGCATAACGCATAACGCAAAACGCATGGCGCATAATGCAAAATGCATAACGCATAACGCATAACGCATAACGCATGACGCATAACCCATAACGCATAACGCATAACGCATACCGCATAACGCATAACGAACAACGGATAATGCATAACGCATAACGCATAACGAATACCGCAAAAAGTATATCGCCTAACACATAACGGATCACGCATAACGCATAACGCATAACGTATAACGCATAACGCATAACGCATAACGCATAACGCATAACGCATAACGCATAACGCATATCGCATACCGCATAACGCATAACGTATAACGCATAACGCATACCGTATAACGCATAACGCATAACGCATAACGCATAACGCATAACGCATAACGCATAACGCATAACGCACAACGCATGGCGCATAATGCAAAATGCATAACGCATAACGCATAACGCATAACGCATAACGCATAACGCATAACGCATAACGCATAACGCATAACGTATAACGCATACCGCATTACGCATAACGCATAACGCAAAATGCATAACGCATAATGCATAACGCATAACGCATAACGCATAACGCATTATGCATAACGCATAACGCAAAATGCATAACGCATAATGCATAACGCATAACGCATAACGCATAACGCATAACGCACAACGCATATCGCATAACGTATAAGGCATAACGCATAATACATAACGTATAACGCATTATGCATAACGCATAACGCATATCGCATAACGCATTATGCATAACGCATAACGCATATCGCATAACGTATAACGCATAACGCATAACGCATAACGCATAACGCATAACACATAACGCATAACGCATAATGCACAACGCATAACGAATACAGCAAAACGAATAACGCTTAACGCATAACGGATCACGCATAACGCTTAACGCATAACGTATAACTCATAATGCATAATGCATAAAGCATAACGCATAACGCATAACGCATAACGCATAACGCATAACGAATAACGCATAACGCATAACGCATAACGCATAACGCATAATTTATAACTCATAACTCATAACGAATATCGCATAACGCATAACGCATAACGCATAACGCATAATGCATAACGCATAAAGCATAACGCATAACGCATAACGCACAACGCATATCGCATAACGCATAACGCATAACGCATAACGCATGGCGCATAACTCAAAATGCATAACGCATAACGCATAACGCATAACGCATAAAGTATAACACATAACGCATAACGCATAAAGTATAACACATAACGCATAACGCAAAATGCATAACGCATAATGCATAACGCATAACGCATAACGCATAACGCATTACGTATAACGCATTATGCATAACGCATAACGCATATCGCATAACGCATTATGCATAACGCATAACGCATATCGCATAACGTATAACGCATAACGCATAACGCATAACGCATAACGCATAACACATAACGCATAACGCATAATGCACAACGCATAACGAATACAGCAAAACGAATAACGCTTAACGCATAACGGATCACGCATAACGGATCACGCATAACGCTTAACGCATAACGTATAACTCATAATGCATAATGCATAAAGCATAACGCATAACGCATAACGCATAACGCATAACGAATAACGCATAACGCATAACGCATAACGCATAACGCATAACACATAATTTATAACTCATAACTCATAACGAATATCGCATAACGCATAACGCATAACGCATAACGCATAATGCATAACGCATAAAGCATAACGCATAACGCATAACGCACAACGCATATCGCATAACGCATAACGCATAACGCATAACGCATGGCGCATAACTCAAAATGCATAACGCATAACGCATAACGCATAAAGTATAACACATAACGCATAACGCATAAAGTATAACACATAACGTATAACGCACAACGCATAATGCATAACGCATAACGCATAACGCATAACGCATGGCGCAAAACGCAAAATGCATAACGCATAACGCATAACGCATAACGCATAACGCACAACGCATATCGCATAACGCATAACGCATAACGCATAACGCATAACGCATGGCGCATAACTCAAAATGCATAACGCATAACGCATAACGCATAACGCATAACGCATAACGCATAAGTCATAACGCACAACGCATATCGCATAACGTATAAGGCATAACGCATAATACATAACGTATAACGCATTATGCATAACGCATAACGCATAATGCATAACGCATAACGCAAACCCATAAGGCATAAAGCATAACGCATAACGCATAACGCATAACGCATAACGCATGTCGGATCACTCATAACGCATAACGCATAACGCATAAAGCATAAAGCATAACGTATAACGCATAACGCATATCGCATAACGCATAACGCATAACCCATAACGCATAACGCATAACGCATAACGCATAACGCATAACGCATAACGCATAACGCATAACGCATAACGCATAACGCATAACGCATAACGCATAACGCATAACGCATAACGCATAACGCATAACGCATAGCGCATAACGCATAACGCATAACGCATAACGCATAACGCATAACGCATAACGCATAACGCATAACGCATAACGCATAACGCCTAACGGATCAGGCATAACGCATTACGCATAATGCATAACACATAACGCATAACGCATTACGCACAACGCATAACGCATAACGCATAACGCATAACGCATAACGCATAATGCATAACGCATAAAGCATAATGCATAATGCCTAACGCAAACCCATAAGGCATAAGGCATAACGCATAACGCATAACGCGTAACGCATGTCGGATCACGCAGAACGCATAACGCATAACGCATAACGCATAACGTATATCGCATAACACATAACGCATAACCCATAACGCATAACGCATAACGCATAACGCATAACGCATAACGCATAACGCATAACGCATAACGCATAACGCATAACGCATAACGTATAACGCATAACGCATAACGCATAACGCATAACGCATAACGCATAACGCATTACGCATAACGCATAAAGTATAACACATAACGCATAACGCATAAAGTATAACACATAACGCATAACGCATTACGCATATCGCATAACGTATAACGCAAAACGCATAACGCATAACGTTACCGCATAAGGCTTGATGCATGACGCATATCGCATAACGCATAACGCATAACTCATAACTCATAACGTATAACGCATAACGCATAACGCATAACGCATAACGTATAACGCATAACCCATAACGCATAACGCATAATGCATAACGCATAACGCATAACGCATAAAGCATAACGCATAACGCATAACGCATAACGCATAACGCATAACGCATAACGCATAACGCATAACGCATAACGCATAACGCATAACGCATAACGCATAACGCATAACGCATAACGCATTACGCATAACGCATAAAGTATAACACATAACGCATAACGCATAAAGTATAACACATAACGCATAACGCAAAATGCATAACGCATAATGCATAACGCATAACGCATAACGCATAACGCATTACGTATAACGCATTATGCATAACGCATAACGCATATCGCATAACGCATAACGCATAACGAATAACGCATAACGCATAACGCATATCGCATAACGCATAACGCATAACTCATAACTCATAACGTATAACGCATAACGCATAACGCATAACGCATAACGCATAACGCATAACGCATAACGCATAACGAATAACGCATAACGCATAACGCATAACGCATAACGCATAATTTATAACTCATAACTCATAACGAATATCGCATAACGCATAACGCATAACGCATAACGCATAATGCATAACGCATAAAGCATAACGCATAACGCATAACGCACAACGCATATCGCATAACGCATAACGCATAACGCATAACGCATGGCGCATAACTCAAAATGCATAACGCATAACGCATAACGCATAACGCATAAAGTATAACACATAACGCATAACGCATAAAGTATAACACATAACGCATAACGCAAAATGCATAACGCATAATGCATAACGCATAACGCATAACGCATAACGCATTACGTATAACGCATTATGCATAACGCATAACGCATATCGCATAACGCATTATGCATAACGCATAACGCATATCGCATAACGTATAACGCATAACGCATAACGCATAACGCATAACGCATAACACATAACCCATAACGCATAATGCACAACGCATAACGAATACAGCAAAACGAATAACGCTTAACGCATAACGGATCACGCATAACGGATCACGCATAACGCTTAACGCATAACGTATAACTCATAATGCATAATGCATAAAGCATAACGCATAACGCATAACGCATAACGCATAACGAATAACGCATAACGCATAACGCATAACGCATAACGCATAACGCATAATTTATAACTCATAACTCATAACGAATATCGCATAACGCATAACGCATAACGCATAACGCATAATGCATAACGCATAAAGCTTAACGCATAACGCATAACGCACAACGCATATCGCATAACGCATAACGCATAACGCATAACGCATGGCGCATAACTCAAAATGCATAACGCATAACGCATAACGCATAACGCATAAAGTATAACACATAACGCATAACGCATAAAGTATAACACATAACGTATAACGCACAACGCATAATGCATAACGCATAACGCATAACGCATAACGCATGGCGCAAAGCGCAAAATGCATAACGCATAACGCATAACGCATAACGCATAACGCACAACGCATATCGCATAACGCATAACGCATAACGCATAACGCATAACGCATGGCGCATAACTCAAAATGCATAACGCATAACGCATAACGCATAACGCATAACGCATAACGCATAAGTCATAACGCACAACGCATATCGCATAACGTATAAGGCATAACGCATAATACATAACGTATAACGCATTATGCATAACGCATAACGCATAATGCATAACGCATAACGCAAACCCATAAGGCATAAAGCATAACGCATAACGCATAACGCATAACGCATAACGCATGTCGGATCACTCATAACGCATAACGCATAACGCATAAAGCATAAAGCATAACGTATAACGCATAACGCATATCGCATAACGCATAACGCATAACCCATAACGCATAACGCATAACGCATAACGCATAACGCATACCGCATAACGCATAACGCATAACGCATAACGCATAACGCATAACGCATAACGCATAACGCATAACGCATAACGCATAACGCATAACGCATAACGCATAGCGCATAACGCATAACGCATAACGCATAACGCATAACGCATAACGCATAACGCATAACGCATAACGCCTAACGGATCAGGCATAACGCATTACGCATAATGCATAACACATAACGCATAACGCATTACGCACAACGCATAACGCATAACGCATAACGCATAACGCATAACGCATAACGCATAATGCATAACGCATAAAGCATAATGCATAATGCCTAACGCAAACCCATAAGGCATAAGGCATAACGCATAACGCATAACGCGTAACGCATGTCGGATCACGCAGAACGCATAACGCATAACGCATAACGCATAACGTATATCGCATAACACATAACGCATAACCCATAACGCATAACGCATAACGCATAACGCATAACGCATAACGCATAACGCATAACGCATAACGCATAACGCATAACGCATAACGCATAACGCATAACGCATAACGTATAACGCATAACGCATAACGCATAACGCATAACGCATAACGCATAACGCATTACGCATAACGCATAAAGTATAACACATAACGCATAACGCATAAAGTATAACACATAACGCATAACGCATTACGCATATCGCATAACGTATAACGCAAAACGCATAACGCATAACGTTACCGCATAAGGCTTGATGCATGACGCATATCGCATAACGCATAACGCATAACTCATAACTCATAACGTATAACGCATAACGCATAACGCATAACGCATAACGTATAACGCATAACCCATAACGCATAACGCATAATGCATAACGCATAACGCATAACGCATAAAGCATAACGCATAACGCATAACGCATAACGCATAACGCATAACGCATAACGCATAACGCATAACGCATAACGCATAACGCATAACGCATAACGCATAACGCATAACGCATAACGCATAACGCATAACGCATAACGCATAACGCATTACGCATAACGCATAAAGTATAACACATAACGCATAACGCATTACGCATAACGCATCACGCATAACGCATAACGCATAACGCATAACGCATATCGCATAAAACATAACGCATCACGCATAACGTACAACGTATAACGCATAACGCATAACGCATAACGCATAACGCATAACGCATAACGTATATCGCATAACACATAACGCATAACCCATAACGCATAACGCATAAGGCATAACGCATAACGTTAACGCATAACGCATAACGCCTAACGCATAACGGATCACGCATAACGCATAAAGCATAACGCATAAAGCATAACGCATAACGCATAACGCATAACGCATAACGCATAAAGCATAACGCATACCGCATAACGCATAACGGATAACGCATAACGCATAACGCATAACGCAAACTTATAACGCACAACGCATAACGCACAACGCATAACGCATAACGCATAACGCATAACGCATAACGCATAACGCATAACGTATATCGCATAACACATAACGCATAACCCATAACGCATAACGCATAAGGCATAACGCATAACGTTAACGCATAACGCATAACGCCTAACGCATAACGGATCACGCATAACGCATAAAGCATAACGCATAAAGCATAACGCATAACGCATAACGCATAACGCATAACGCATAACGCATAAAGCATAACGCATACCGCATAACGCATAACTCATAACGCATAACGCAAACTTATAACGCACAACGCATAACGCATAACGCATAACGCATAACGCATAACGCATAACGCATAACGCATAACGCATAACGCATAAAGCATTACGCATACCGCATAACGCATAACGCATAACGCATAACGCATAACGCATAACGCATAACGCATAACGCATAACGCATAACGCATAACGCATAACGCATAACGCATAACGCATAACGCATAACGCATAACGCATAACGCATAACGCATTACGCATAACGCATAAAGTATAACACATAACGCATAACGCATTACGCATAACGCATCACGCATAACGCATAACGCATAACGCATAACGCATATCGCATAAAACATAACGCATCACGCATAACGTACAACGTATAACGCATAACGCATAACGCATAACGCATAACGCATAACGCATAACGCATAACGTATATCGCATAACACATAACGCATAACCCATAACGCATAACGCATAAGGCATAACGCATAACGTTAACGCATAACGCATAACGCCTAACGCATAACGGATCACGCATAACGCATAAAGCATAACGCATAAAGCATAACGCATAACGCATAACGCATAACGCATAACGCATAAAGCATAACGCATACCGCATAACGCATAACGCATAACGCACAACGCATAACGCATAACGCATAACGCATAACGCATAACGCATAACGCATAACGCATAACGCATAACGCATAACGCATAACGCATAACGTATATCGCATAACACATAACGCATAACCCATAACGCATAACGCATAAGGCATAACGCATAACGTTAACGCATAACGCATAACGCCTAACGCATAACGCATAACGCATAACGCATAACGCATAACGCATAAAGCATTACGCATACCGCATAACGCATAACGCATAACGCATAACGCATAACGCATAACGCATAACGCATAACGCATAACGCATAACGCATAACGCATAACGCATAACGCATAACGCATAACGCATAACGCATAACGCATAACGCATAACGCATAACGCATTACGCATAACGCATAAAGTATAACACATAACGCATAACGCATTACGCATAACGCATCACGCATAACGCATAACGCATAACGCATAACGCATATCGCATAAAACATAACGCATCACGCATAACGTACAACGTATAACGCATAACGCATAACGCATAACGCATAACGCATAACGCATAACGCATAACGTATATCGCATAACACATAACGCATAACCCATAACGCATAACGCATAAGGCATAACGCATAACGTTAACGCATAACGCATAACGCATAACGCATAACGGATCACGCATAACGCATAAAGCATAACGCATAAAGCATAACGCATAACGCATAACGCATAACGCATAACGCATAAAGCATAACGCATACCGCATAACGCATAACGCATAACGCACAACGCATAACGCATAACGCATAACGCATAACGCATAACGCATAACGCATAACGCATAACGCATAACGCATAACGCATAACGCATAACGTATATCGCATAACACATAACGCATAACCCATAACGCATAACGCATAAGGCATAACGCATAACGTTAACGCATAACGCATAACGCCTAACGCATAACGGATCACGCATAACGCATAAAGCATAACGCATAAAGCATAACGCATAACGCATAACGCATAACGCATAACGCATAACGCATAACGCATAAAGCATAACGCATACCGCATAACGCATAACTCATAACGCATAACGCATAACGCATAACGCATAACGCATAACGCATAACGCATAATGCATAACGCATAAAGCATAATGCATTACGCATAACGCATAAAGTATAACACATAACGCATAACGCATTACGCATAACGCATCACGCATAACGCATAACGCATAACGCATAACGCATATCGCATAAAACATAACGCATCACGCATAACGTACAACGTATAACGCATAACGCATAACGCATAACGCATAACGCATAACGCATAACGTATATCGCATAACACATAACGCATAACCCATAACGCATAACGCATAAGGCATAACGCATAACGTTAACGCATAACGCATAACGCCTAACGCATAACGGATCACGCATAACGCATAAAGCATAACGCATAAAGCATAACGCATAACGCATAACGCATAACGCATAACGCATAACGCATAACGCATAATGCATAACACATAACGCATAACGCATTACGCACAACGCATAACGCATAACGCATAACGCATAACGCATAACGCATAACGCATAATGCATAACGCATAAAGCATAATGCATAATGCCTAACGCAAACCCATAAGGCATAAGGCATAACGCATAACGCATAACGCGTAACGCATGTCGGATCACGCAGAACGCATAACGCATAACGCATAACGCATAACGTATATCGCATAACACATAACGCATAACCCATAACGCATAACGCATAACGCATAACGCATAACGCATAACGCATAACGCATAACGCATAACGCATAACGCATAACGCATAACGCATAACGTATAACGCATAACGCATAACGCATAACGCATAACGCATAACGCATAACGCATTACGCATAACGCATAAAGTATAACACATAACGCATAACGCATAAAGTATAACACATAACGCATAACGCATTACGCATATCGCATAACGTATAACGCAAAACGCATAACGCATAACGTTACCGCATAAGGCTTGATGCATGACGCATATCGCATAACGCATAACGCATAACTCATAACTCATAACGCATAACGCATAACGCATAACGCATAACGCATAACGTATAACGCATAACCCATAACGCATAACGCATAATGCATAACGCATAACGCATAACGCATAAAGCATAACGCATAACGCATAACGCATAACGCATAACGCATAACGCATAACGCATAACGCATAACGCATAACGCATAACGCATAACGCATAACGCATAACGCATAACGCATAACGCATAACGCATAACGCATAACGCATAACGCATTACGCATAACGCATAAAGTATAACACATAACGCATAACGCATTACGCATAACGCATCACGCATAACGCATAACGCATAACGCATAACGCATATCGCATAAAACATAACGCATCACGCATAACGTACAACGTATAACGCATAACGCATAACGCATAACGCATAACGCATAACGCATAACGTATATCGCATAACACATAACGCATAACCCATAACGCATAACGCATAAGGCATAACGCATAACGTTAACGCATAACGCATAACGCCTAACGCATAACGGATCACGCATAACGCATAAAGCATAACGCATAAAGCATAACGCATAACGCATAACGCATAACGCATAACGCATAAAGCATAACGCATACCGCATAACGCATAACGGATAACGCATAACGCATAACGCATAACGCAAACTTATAACGCACAACGCATAACGCACAACGCATAACGCATAACGCATAACGCATAACGCATAACGCATAACGCATAACGTATATCGCATAACACATAACGCATAACCCATAACGCATAACGCATAAGGCATAACGCATAACGTTAACGCATAACGCATAACGCCTAACGCATAACGGATCACGCATAACGCATAAAGCATAACGCATAAAGCATAACGCATAACGCATAACGCATAACGCATAACGCATAACGCATAAAGCATAACGCATACCGCATAACGCATAACTCATAACGCATAACGCAAACTTATAACGCACAACGCATAACGCATAACGCATAACGCATAACGCATAACGCATAACGCATAACGCATAACGCATAAAGCATTACGCATACCGCATAACGCATAACGCATAACGCATAACGCATAACGCATAACGCATAACGCATAACGCATAACGCATAACGCATAACGCATAACGCATAACGCATAACGCATAACGCATAACGCATTACGCATAACGCATAAAGTATAACACATAACGCATAACGCATTACGCATAACGCATCACTCATAACGCATAACGCATAACGCATAACGCATATCGCATAAAACATAACGCATCACGCATAACGTACAACGTATAACGCATAACGCATAACGCATAACGCATAACGCATAACGCATAACGCATAACGTATATCGCATAACACATAACGCATAACCCATAACGCATAACGCATAAGGCATAACGCATAACGTTAACGCATAACGCATAACGCCTAACGCATAACGGATCACGCATAACGCATAAAGCATAACGCATAAAGCATAACGCATAACGCATAACGCATAACGCATAACGCATAAAGCATAACGCATACCGCATAACGCATAACGCATAACGCACAACGCATAACGCATAACGCATAACGCATAACGCATAACGCATAACGCATAACGCATAACGCATAACGCATAACGCATAACGCATAACGCATAACGTATATCGCATAACACATAACGCATAACCCATAACGCATAACGCATAAGGCATAACGCATAACGTTAACGCATAACGCATAACGCCTAACGCATAACGGATCACGCATAACGCATAAAGCATAACGCATAAAGCATAACGCATAACGCATAACGCATAACGCATAACGCATAACGCATAAAGCATAACGCATACCGCATAACGCATAACTCATAACGCATAACGCAAACTTATAACGCACAACGCATAACGCATAACGCATAACGCATAACGCATAAAGCATTACGCATACCGCATAACGCATAACGCATAACGCATAACGCAAACTTATAACGCACAACGCATAACGCATAACGCATAACGCATAACGCATAACGCATAACGCATAACGCATAACGCATAACGCATAACGCATAACGCATAACGCATAACGCATAACGCAAACTTATAACGCACAACGCATAACGCATAACGCATAACGCATAACGCATAACGCATAACGCATAACGCATAACGCATAACGCATAACGCATAACGCATAAAGCAAAACGCATAACGCATAACGCAAACTTATAACGCACAACGCATAACGCATAACGCATAACGCATAACGCAAACTTATAACGCACAACTCATAACGCATAACGCATAACGCATAACGCACAACGCATAGCGCATAACGCATAACGCATAACGTATATCGCATAACACATAACGCATAACCCATAACGCATAACGCATAACGCATAACGCATAACGCAAACTTATAACGCACAACGCATAACGCATAACGCATAACGCATAACGCATAACGCATAACGCATAACGCATAACGCATAACGCATAACGCATAACGCATAACGCATAACGCATAACGCATAATGCGTAACGCATAACGCATAACTCATAACGTATAACGCATAACGCATAACGCATAATGAATAACGCATAACGCATAACGCATAACGCATAACGCATAACGCATAACGCATAACGCATAACGCATAACGCATAACGCATAAAGCATAACGCATAACGCATAAGGCATAACGCATAACGTTAACGCATAACGCATAATGGATCACGCATAACGCATAAAGCATAACGCATAAAGCATAACGCATAACGCATAACGCATAACGCATAACGCATAACGCATAACGCATAACGCATAACGCATAACGCATAACGCATAACGCATAACGCATAACGCATAACACATAACGCATAACGCATAACGCATAACGCATAACGCATAACGCATAACGCATAACGTTAACGCATAACGCATAATGGATCACGCATAACGCATAAAGCATAACGCATAAAGCATAACGCATAACGCATAACGCATAACGCATAACGCATAACGCATAACGCATAACGCATAACGCATAACGCATAACGCATAACGCATATCGCATAACACATAACGCATAACCCATAACGCATAACGCATAACGCATAACGCATAACGCATAACGCATAACGCATTACGCATAACGCATAAACTATAACACATAACGCATATCGCATAACGCATAACGCATAACGTATAACGCATAACGCATAACGCATGACGCATAACGCATAACGCATAACGCATAACGCATACCGCATAACGCATAACGCATAACGCATAACGCATAACGCATAACGCATAACGCATAACGCATAACGCATATCGCATACCGCATAACGCATAACGTATAACGCATAACGCATACCGTATAACGCATAACGCATAACGCATAACGCATAACGCATAACGCATAACGCATAACGCACAACGCATGGCGCATAATGCAAAATGCATAACGCATAACGCATAACGCATAACGCATGACGCATAACCCATAACGCATAACGCATAACGCATACCGCATAACGCATAACGAACAACGGATAATGCATAACGCATAACGCATAACGAATACCGCAAAAAGTATATCGCCTAACACATAACGGATCACGCATAACGCATAACGCATAACGTATAACGCATAACGCATAACGCATAACGCATAACGCATAACGCATATCGCATACCGCATAACGCATAACGTATAACGCATAACGCATACCGTATAACGCATAACGCATAACGCATAACGCATAACGCATAACGCATAACGCATAACGCATAACGCACAACGCATGGCGCATAATGCAAAATGCATAACGCATAACGCATAACGCATAACGCATAACGCATAACGCATAACGCATAACGCATAACGTATAACGCATACCGCATTACGCATAACGCATAACGCAAAATGCATAACGCATAATGCATAACGCATAACGCATAACGCATAACGCATTACGCATAACGCATAACGCAAAATGCATAACGCATAATGCATAACGCATAACGCACAACGCATATCGCATAACGTATAAGGCATAACGCATAATACATAACGTATAACGCATTATGCATAACGCATAACGCATATCGCATAACGCATTATGCATAACGCATAACGCATATCGCATAACGTATAACGCATAACGCATAACGCATAACGCACAACGCATAACACATAACGCATAACGCATAATGCACAACGCATAACGAATACAGCAAAACGAATAACGCTTAACGCATAACGGATCACGCATAACGGATCACGCATAACGCTTAACGCATAACGTATAACTCATAATGCATAATGCATAAAGCATAACGCATAACGCATAACGCATAACGCATAACGCATAACGAATAACGCATAACGCATAACGCATAACGCATAATTTATAACTCATAACTCATAACGAATATCGCATAACGCATAACGCATAACGCATAACGCATAATGCATAACGCATAAAGCATAACGCATAACGCATAACGCACAACGCATATCGCATAACGCATAACGCATAACGCATAACGCATGGCGCATAACTCAAAATGCATAACGCATAACGCATAACGCATAACGCATAAAGTATAACACATAACGCATAACGCATAAAGTATAACACATAACGCATAACGCAAAATGCATAACGCATAATGCATAACGCATAACGCATAACGCATAACGCATAACGCATTACGTATAACGCATTATGCATAACGCATAACGCATATCGCATAACGCATTATGCATAACGCATAACGCATATCGCATAACGTATAACGCATAACGCATAACGCATAACGCATAACGCATAACACATAACGCATAACGCATAAAGTATAACACATAACGTATAACGCACAACGCATAATGCATAACGCATAACGCATAACGCATAACGCATGGCGCAAAACGCAAAATGCATAACGCATAACGCATAACGCATAACGCATAACGCACAACGCATATCGCATAACGCATAACGCATAACGCATAACGCATAACGCATGGCGCATAACTCAAAATGCATAACGCATAACGCATAACGCATAACGCATAAGTCATAACGCACAACGCATATCGCATAACGTATAAGGCATAACGCATAATACATAACGTATAACGCATTATGCATAACGCATAACGCATAATGCATAACGCATAACGCAAACCCATAAGGCATAAAGCATAACGCATAACGCATAACGCATAACGCATAACGCATGTCGGATCACTCATAACGCATAACGCATAACGCATAAAGCATAAAGCATAACGTATAACGCATAACGCATATCGCATAACGCATAACGCATAACCCATAACGCATAACGCATAACGCATAACGCATAACGCATAACGCATAACGCATAACGCATAACGCATAACGCATAACGCATAACGCATAACGCATAACGCATAACGCATAACGCATAACGCATAGCGCATAACGCATAACGCATAACGCATAACGCATAACGCATAACGCATAACGCATAACGCATAACGCATAACGCCTAACGGATCAGGCATAACGCATTACGCATAATGCATAACACATAACGCATAACGCATTACGCACAACGCATAACGCATAACGCATAACGCATAACGCATAACGCATAACGCATAATGCATAACGCATAAAGCATAATGCATAATGCCTAACGCAAACCCATAAGGCATAAGGCATAACGCATAACGCATAACGCGTAACGCATGTCGGATCACGCAGAACGCATAACGCATAACGCATAACGCATAACGTATATCGCATAACACATAACGCATAACCCATAACGCATAACGCATAACGCATAACGCATAACGCATAACGCATAACGCATAACGCATAACGTATAACGCATAACGCATAACGCATAACGCATAACGCATAACGCATAACGCATTACGCATAACGCATAAAGTATAACACATAACGCATAACGCATAAAGTATAACACATAACGCATAACGCATTACGCATATCGCATAACGTATAACGCAAAACGCATAACGCATAACGTTACCGCATAAGGCTTGATGCATGACGCATATCGCATAACGTATAACGCAAAACGCATAACGCATAACGTTACCGCATAAGGCTTGATGCATGACGCATATCGCATAACGCATAACGCATAACTCATAACTCATAACGTATAACGCATAACGCATAACGCATAACGCATAACGTATAACGCATAACCCATAACGCATAACGCATAATGCATAACGCATAACGCATAACGCATAAAGCATAACGCATAACGCATAACGCATAACGCATAACGCATAACGCATAACGCATAACGCATAACGCATAACGCATAACGCATAACGCATAACGCATAACGCATAACGCATAACGCATAACGCATAACGCATAACGCATAACGCATTACGCATAACGCATAAAGTATAACACATAACGCATAACGCATTACGCATAACGCATCACGCAAAACGCATAACGCATAACGCATAACGCATATCGCATAAAACATAACGCATCACGCATAACGTACAACGTATAACGCATAACGCATAACGCATAACGCATAACGCATAACGCATAACGCATAACGTATATCGCATAACACATAACGCATAACCCATAACGCATAACGCATAAGGCATAACGCATAACGTTAACGCATAACGCATAACGCCTAACGCATAACGGATCACGCATAACGCATAAAGCATAACGCATAAAGCATAACGCATAACGCATAACGCATAACGCATAACGCATAAAGCATAACGCATACCGCATAACGCATAACGGATAACGCATAACGCATAACGCATAACGCAAACTTATAACGCACAACGCATAACGCATAACGCATAACGCATAACGCATAACGCATAACGCATAACGCATAACGCATAACGCATAACGTATATCGCATAACACATAACGCATAACCCATAACGCATAACGCATAAGGCATAACGCATAACGTTAACGCATAACGCATAACGCCTAACGCATAACGGATCACGCATAACGCATAAAGCATAACGCATAAAGCATAACGCATAACGCATAACGCATAACGCATAACGCATAATGCATAAAGCATAACGCATACCGCATAACGCATAACTCATAACGCATAACGCAAACTTATAACGCACAACGCATAACGCAAAACGCATAACGCATAACGCATAACGCATAACGCATAACGCATAACGCATAACGCATAAAGCATTACGCATACCGCATAACGCCTAACGCATAACGCATAACGCATAACGCATAACGCATAACGCATAACGCATAACGCATAACGCATAACGCATAACGCATAACGCATAACGCATAACGCATAACGCATTACGCATAACGCATAAAGTATAACACATAACGCATAACGCATTACGCATAACGCATCACGCATAACGCATAACGCATAACGCATATCGCATAAAACATAACGCATCACGCATAACGTACAACGTATAACGCATAACGCATAACGCATAACGCATAACGCATAACGCATAACGCATAACGTATATCGCATAACACATAACGCATAACCCATAACGCATAACGCATAAGGCATAACGCATAACGTTAACGCATAACGCATAACGCCTAACGCATAACGGATCACGCATAACGCATAAAGCATAACGCATAAAGCATAACGCATAACGCATAACGCATAACGCATAACGCATAAAGCATAACGCATACCGCATAACGCATAACGCATAACGCATAACGCATAACGCATAACGCAAACTTATAACGCACAACGCATAACGCATAACGCATAACGCATAACGCATAACGCATAACGCATAACGCATAACGCATAACGCATAACGCATAACGTATATCGCATAACACATAACGCATAACCCATAACGCATAACGCATAAGGCATAACGCATAACGTTAACGCATAACGCATAACGCCTAACGCATAACGGATCACGCATAACGCATAAAGCATAACGCATAAAGCATAACGCATAACGCATAACGCAAACTTATAACGCACAACGCATAACGCATAACGCATAACGCATAACGCATAAAGCATTACGCATACCGCATAACGCATAACGCATAACGCATAACGCAAACTTATAACGCACAACGCATAACGCATAACGCATAACGCATAACGCATAACGCATAACGCATAACGCATAACGCATAACGCATAACGCAAACTTATAACGCACAACGCATAACGCATAACGCATAACGCATAACGCATAACGCATAACGCATAACGCATAACGCATAACGCATAACGCATAACGCATAACGCATAACGCATAGCGCATAACGCATAACGCATAACGCATAACGCATAACGCATAACGCATAACGCATAACGCATAACGCCTAACGGATCAGGCATAACGCATTACGCATAATGCATAACACATAACGCATAACGCATTACGCACAACGCATAACGCATAACGCATAACGCATAACGCATAACGCATAACGCATAATGCATAACGCATAAAGCATAATGCATAATGCCTAACGCAAACCCATAAGGCATAAGGCATAACGCATAACGCATAACGCGTAACGCATGTCGGATCACGCAGAACGCATAACGCATAACGCATAACGCATAACGTATATCGCATAACACATAACGCATAACCCATAACGCATAACGCATAACGCATAACGCATAACGCATAACGCATAACGCATAACGCATAACGTATAACGCATAACGCATAACGCATAACGCATAACGCATAACGCATAACGCATAACGCATAACGCATTACGCATAACGCATAAAGTATAACACATAACGCATAACGCATAAAGTATAACACATAACGCATAACGCATTACGCATATCGCATAACGTATAACGCAAAACGCATAACGCATAACGTTACCGCATAAGGCTTGATGCATGACGCATATCGCATAACGCATAACGCATAACTCATAACTCATAACTCATAACGCATAACGCATAACGCATAACGCATAACGTATAACGCATAACCCATAACGCATAACGCATAATGCATAACGCATAACGCATAACGCATAAAGCATAACGCATAACGCATAACGCATAACGCATAACGCATAACGCATAACGCATAACGCATAACGCATAACGCATAACGCATAACGCATAACGCATAACGCATAACGCATAACGCATAACGCATAACGCATAACGCATAACGCATAACGCATAACGCATAACGCATAACGCATAACGCATTACGCATAACGCATAAAGTATAACACATAACGCATAACGCATTACGCATAACGCATCACGCATAACGCATAACGCATAACGCATAACGCATATCGCATAAAACATAACGCATCACGCATAACGTACAACGTATAACGCATAACGCATAACGCATAACGCATAACGCATAACGCATAACGCATAACGTATATCGCATAACACATAACGCATAACCCATAACGCATAACGCATAAGGCATAACGCATAACGTTAACGCATAACGCATAACGCCTAACGCATAACGGATCACGCATAACGCATAAAGCATAACGCATAAAGCATAACGCATAACGCATAACGCATAACGCATAACGCATAAAGCATAACGCATACCGCATAACGCATAACGGATAACGCATAACGCATAACGCATAACGCAAACTTATAACGCACAACGCATAACGCATAACGCATAACGCATAACGCATAACGCATAACGCATAACGCATAACGCATAACGTATATCGCATAACACATAACGCATAACCCATAACGCATAACGCATAAGGCATAACGCATAACGTTAACGCATAACGCATAACGCCTAACGCATAACGGATCACGCATAACGCATAAAGCATAACGCATAAAGCATAACGCATAACGCATAACGCATAACGCATAACGCATAATGCATAAAGCATAACGCATACCGCATAACGCATAACTCATAACGCATAACGCAAACTTATAACGCACAACGCATAACGCAAAACGCATAACGCATAACGCATAACGCATAACGCATAACGCATAACGCATAACGCATAAAGCATTACGCATACCGCATAACGCATAACGCATAACGCATAACGCATAACGCATAACGCATAACGCATAACGCGTAACGCATAACGCATAACGCATAACGCATAACGCATAACGCATAACGCATAACGCATTACGCATAACGCATAAAGTATAACACATAACGCATAACGCATTACGCATAACGCATCACGCATAACGCATAACGCATAACGCATATCGCATAAAACATAACGCATCACGCATAACGTACAACGTATAACGCATAACGCATAACGCATAACGCATAACGCATAACGCATAACGCATAACGTATATCGCATAACACATAACGCATAACCCATAACGCATAACGCATAAGGCATAACGCATAACGTTAACGCATAACGCATAACGCCTAACGCATAACGGATCACGCATAACGCATAAAGCATAACGCATAAAGCATAACGCATAACGCATAACGCATAACGCATAACGCATAAAGCATAACGCATACCGCATAACGCATAACGCATAACGCATAACGCATAACGCATAACGCAAACTTATAACGCACAACGCATAACGCATAACGCATAACGCATAACGCATAACGCATAACGCATAACGCATAACGTATATCGCATAACACATAACGCATAACCCATAACGCATAACGCATAAGGCATAACGCATGACGTTAACGCATAACGCATAACGCCTAACGCATAACGGATCACGCATAACGCATAAAGCATAACGCATAAAGCATAACGCATAACGCATAACGCAAACTTATAACGCACAACGCATAACGCATAACGCATAACGCATAACGCATAAAGCATTACGCATACCGCATAACGCATAACGCATAACGCATAACGCAAACTTATAACGCACAACGCATAACGCATAACGCATAACGCATAACGCATAACGCATAACGCATAACGCATAACGCATAACGCATAACGCAAACTTATAACGCACAACGCATAACGCATAACGCATAACGCATAACGCATAACGCATAACGCATAACGCATAACGCATAACGCATAACGCATAACGCATAAAGCAAAACGCATAACGCATAACGCATAACGCAAACGTATAACGCACAACGCATAACGCATAACGCATAACGCATAACGCAAACTTATAACGCACAACTCATAACGCATAACGCATAACGCATAACGCACAACGCATAGCGCATAACGCATAACGCATAACGTATATCGCATAACACATAACGCATAACCCATAACGCATAACGCATAACGCATAACGCATAACGCAAACTTATAACGCACAACGCATAACGCATAACGCATAACGCATAACGCATAACGCATAACGCATAACGCATAACGCATAACGCATAACGCATAACGCATAACGCATAACGCATAACGCATAACGCATAACGCATAATGCGTAACGCATAACGCATAACTCATAACGTATAACGCATAACGCATAACGCATAATGAATAACGCATAACGCATAACGCATAACGCATAACGCATAACGCATAACGCATAACGCATAACGCATAAAGCATAACGCATAACGCATAAGGCATAACGCATAACGTTAACGCATAACGCATAATGGATCACGCATAACGCATAAAGCATAACGCATAAAGCATAACGCATAACGCATAACGCATAACGCATAACGCATAACGCATAACGCATAACGCATTACGCATAACGCATAAAGTATAACACATAACGCATATCGCATAACGCATAACGCATAACGTATAACGCATAACGCATAACGCATAAAGTATAACACATAACGCATAACGCATTACGCATAACGCATCACGCATAACGCATAACGCATAACGCATAACGCATAACGCATATCGCATAAAACATAACGCATCACGCATAACGTACAACGTATAACGCATAACGCATAACGCATAACGCATAACGCATAACGCATAACGCATAACGCATAACGCATAACGCATAACGCATAACGCATAACGCATAACGCATAACGCATAACGCATAACGCATAACGCATTACGCATAACGCATAACGCATTACGCATAACGCATAAAGTATAACACATAACGCATAACGCATAACGCATAACGCATCACGCATAACGCATAACGCATAACGCATAACGCATAACGCATAACGCATTACGCATAACGCATAACGCATAACGCATAACGCATATCGCATAAAACATAACGCATCACGCATAACGTACAACGTATAACGCATAACGCATAACGCATAACGCATAACGCATAACGCATAACGCATAACGCATAACGCATAACGCATAACGCATAACGCATAACGCATAACGCATAACGCATAAAGTATAACACATAACGCATAACGCATTACGCATAACGCATCACGCATAACGCATAACGCATAACGCATAACGCATATCGCATAAAACATAACGCATCACGCATAACGTACAACGTATAACGCATAACGCATAACGCATAACGCATAACGCATAACGCATTACGCATAACGCATAACGCATTACGCATAACGCATATCGCATAAAACATAACGCATCACGCATAACGTACAACGTATAACGCATAACGCATAACGCATAACGCATAACGCATAACGCATAACGCATAACGCATAACGCATAACGCATAACGCATAACGCATAACGCATAACGCATAACGCATAACGCATAACGCATAACGCATAACGCATTACGCATAACGCATAACGCATTACGCATAACGCATAAAGTATAACACATAACGCATAACGCATAACGCATAACGCATCACGCATAACGCATAACGCATAACGCATAACGCATAACGCATAACGCATTACGCATAACGCATAACGCATAACGCATAACGCATATCGCATAAAACATAACGCATCACGCATAACGTACAACGTATAACGCATAACGCATAACGCATAACGCATAACGCATAACGCATAACGCATAACGCATAACGCATAACGCATAACGCATAACGCATAACGCATAACGCATAACGCATAAAGTATAACACATAACGCATAACGCATTACGCATAACGCATCACGCATAACGCATAACGCATAACGCATAACGCATATCGCATAAAACATAACGCATCACGCATAACGTACAACGTATAACGCATAACGCATAACGCATAACGCATAACGCATAACGCATAACGCATAACGTATATCGCATAACACATAACGCATAACCCATAACGCATAACGCATAAGGCATAACGCATAACGTTAACGCATAACGCATAACGCCTAACGCATAACGGATCACGCATAACGCATAAAGCATAACGCATAAAGCATAACGCATAACGCATAACGCATAACGCATAACGCATAAAGCATAACGCATACCGCATAACGCATAACGGATAACGCATAACGCATAACGCATAACGCAAACTTATAACGCACAACGCATAACGCATAACGCATAACGCATAACGCATAACGCATAACGCATAACGCATAACGCATAACGTATATCGCATAACACATAACGCATAACCCATAACGCATAACGCATAAGGCATAACGCATAACGTTAACGCATAACGCATAACGCCTAACGCATAACGGATCACGCATAACGCATAAAGCATAACGCATAAAGCATAACGCATAACGCATAACGCATAACGCATAACGCATAATGCATAAAGCATAACGCATACCGCATAACGCATAACTCATAACGCATAACGCAAACTTATAACGCACAACGCATAACGCAAAACGCATAACGCATAACGCATAACGCATAACGCATAACGCATAACGCATAACGCATAAAGCATTACGCATACCGCATAACGCATAACGCATAACGCATAACGCATAACGCATAACGCATAACGCATAACGCGTAACGCATAACGCATAACGCATAACGCATAACGCATAACGCATAACGCATAACGCATTACGCATAACGCATAAAGTATAACACATAACGCATAACGCATTACGCATAACGCATCACGCATAACGCATAACGCATAACGCATATCGCATAAAACATAACGCATCACGCATAACGTACAACGTATAACGCATAACGCATAACGCATAACGCATAACGCATAACGCATAACGCATAACGTATATCGCATAACACATAACGCATAACCCATAACGCATAACGCATAAGGCATAACGCATAACGTTAACGCATAACGCATAACGCCTAACGCATAACGGATCACGCATAACGCATAAAGCATAACGCATAAAGCATAACGCATAACGCATAACGCATAACGCATAACGCATAAAGCATAACGCATACCGCATAACGCATAACGCATAACGCATAACGCATAACGCATAACGCAAACTTATAACGCACAACGCATAACGCATAACGCATAACGCATAACGCATAACGCATAACGCATAACGCATAACGTATATCGCATAACACATAACGCATAACCCATAACGCATAACGCATAAGGCATAACGCATGACGTTAACGCATAACGCATAACGCCTAACGCATAACGGATCACGCATAACGCATAAAGCATAACGCATAAAGCATAACGCATAACGCATAACGCAAACTTATAACGCACAACGCATAACGCATAACGCATAACGCATAACGCATAAAGCATTACGCATACCGCATAACGCATAACGCATAACGCATAACGCAAACTTATAACGCACAACGCATAACGCATAACGCATAACGCATAACGCATAACGCATAACGCATAACGCATAACGCATAACGCAAACTTATAACGCACAACGCATAACGCATAACGCATAACGCATAACGCATAACGCATAACGCATAACGCATAACGCATAACGCATAACGCATAACGCATAAAGCAAAACGCATAACGCATAACGCATAACGCAAACTTATAACGCACAACGCATAACGCATAACGCATAACGCATAACGCAAACTTATAACGCACAACTCATAACGCATAACGCATAACGCATAACGCATAACGCATAACGCATAACGCATAACGCATAACGTATATCGCATAACACATAACGCATAACCCATAACGCATAACGCATAACGCATAACGCATAACGCAAACTTATAACGCACAACGCATAACGCATAACGCATAACGCATAACGCATAACGCATAACGCATAACGCATAACGCATAACGCATAACGCATAACGCATAACGCATAACGCATAACGCATAACGCATAACGCATAATGCGTAACGCATAACGCATAACTCATAACGTATAACGCATAACGCATAACGCATAATGAATAACGCATAACGCATAACGCATAACGCATAACGCATAACGCATAACGCATAACGCATAACGCATAAAGCATAACGCATAACGCATAAGGCATAACGCATAACGTTAACGCATAACGCATAATGGATCACGCATAACGCATAAAGCATAACGCATAAAGCATAACGCATAACGCATAACGCATAACGCATAACGCATAACGCATAACGCATAACGCATTACGCATAACGCATAAAGTATAACACATAACGCATATCGCATAACGCATAACGCATAACGTATAACGCATAACGCATAACGCATAAAGTATAACACATAACGCATAACGCATTACGCATAACGCATCACGCATAACGCATAACGCATAACGCATAACGCATAACGCATATCGCATAAAACATAACGCATCACGCATAACGTACAACGTATAACGCATAACGCATAACGCATAACGCATAACGCATAACGCATAACGCATAACGCATAACGCATAACGCATAACGCATAACGCATAACGCATAACGCATAACGCATAACGCATAACGCATAACGCATTACGCATAACGCATAACGCATTACGCATAACGCATAAAGTATAACACATAACGCATAACGCATAACGCATAACGCATCACGCATAACGCATAACGCATATCGCATAAAACATAACGCATCACGCATAACGTACAACGTATAACGCATAACGCATAACGCATAACGCATAACGCATAACGCATAACGGATATCGCATAACACATAACGCATAACCCATAACGCATAACGCATAAGGCATAACGCATAACGTTAACGCATAACGCATAACGCCTAACGCATAATGGATCACGCATAACGCATAAAGCATAACGCATAAAGCATAACGCATAACGCATAACGCATAACGCATAAAGCATAACGTATACCGCATAACGCATAACGCATATCGCATAACGCATAACGCATAACGTATAACGCATAACGCATACCGTATAACGCATAACGCATAATGCATAACGCAAACGTATAACGCACAACGCATAACGAATACAGCAAAACGCACAATGCTTAACGCATAACGGATCACGCATAACGCATAACGCATAACGCATAACGCATAACGCATATCGAATAACGCATAACGTGTAACTCATAACGCATAACGCATAAAGCATAATGCATAACGCATAACGAACAACGGATAACGAATAACGCATAACGCATAACGCATAACGCATAACGCATAACGCATAACGCATAACGCATAACGCATAACGCATTACGCATAACGCATAAAGTATAACACATAACGCATAACGCATAAAGTATAACACATAACGCATAACGCATCACGCATAACGGATAACGCATAACCCATAACGCATAACGCATAAGGCATAACGCATAACGCATAACGCATAACGCATAACGCATAACGCATAACGCATAACGCATAACGGATAACGAATAACGCATAACGCATAACGCATAACGCATAACGCATAACGCATAACGCATAACGCATAACGCATAACGCATAACGCATAACGCATAACGCATAACGCATAACGTATATCGCATAACACATAACGCATAACCCATAACGCATAACGCATAAGGCATAACGCATAACGTTAACGCATAACGCATAACGCCTAACGCATAACGGATCACGCATAACGCATAAAGCATAACGCATAAAGCATAACGCATAACGCATAACGCATAAAGCATAACGCATAACGCATAACGCATAACGCATATCGCATAACGCATAACGCATAACGTATAACGCATAACGCATACCGTATAACGCATAACGCATAACGCAAACGTATAACGCACAACGCATAACGAATACAGCAAAACGCATAATGCTTAACGCATAACGGATCACGCATAACGCATAACGCATAACGCATAACGCATAACGCATAACGCATAACGCATAACGCATAACGCATATCGAATAACGCATAACGTGTTACTCATAACGTATAACGCATAAAGCATAATGCATAACGCATAACGCATAACGCATATCGCATAACGCATAACGTATAACGTATAACGCATAACGCATACCGTATAACGCATAACGCATAATGCATAACGCAAACGTATAACGCACAACGCATAACGCATAACGAACAACGGATAACGCATAACGCATAACGCATAACGAATACCGCAAAACGTATATCGCATAACACATAACGGATCACGCATAACGCATAACGCATAACGTATAACGCATAACGCATAACGCATAACGCATAACGCATAACGCATAACGCATAACGCATATCGCATACCGCATAACGCATAACGTATAACGCATAACGCATACCGTATAACGCATAACGCATAACGCATAACGCATAACGCATAACGCATAACGCATAACGCACAACGCATGGCGCATAATGCAAAATGCATAACGCATAACGCATAACGCATAACGCATGACGCATAACGCATAACGCATAACGCATAACGCATACCGCATAACGCATAACGCATAACGCATAACGCAAACTTATAACGCATAACGCATAACGCATAACGCATAACGCATAACGCATAACGCATAACGCATAACGCATAACGCATAACGCATAACGCATAACGCATAACGCATAACGCATAACGCATAACGCATAACGCATAACGCATAACGCATAACGCATAACGCATAACGCATAACGCATATCGCATAACACATAACGCATAACCCATAACGCATAACGCATAACGCATAACGCATAACGCATAACGCATAACGCATAACGCATTACGCATAACGCATAAAGTATAACACATAACGCATATCGCATAACGCATAACGCATAACGTATAACGCATAACGCATACCGTATAACGCATAACGCATAACGCAAACGTATAACGCACAACGCATAACGAATACAGCAAAACGCATAATGCTTAACGCATAACGGATCACGCATAACGCATAACGCATAACGCATAACGCATAACGCATAACGCATATCGAATAACGCATAACGTGTAACTCATAACGTATAACGCATAACGCATAACGCATAACGCATAACGCATAACGCATAACGCATAACGCATAACGCATATCGCATACCGCATAACGCATAACGTATAACGCATAACGCATACCGTATAACGCATAACGCATAACGCATAACGCATAACGCATAACGCATAACGCATAACGCATAACGCATATCGAATAACGCATAACGTGTAACTCATAACGCATAACGCATAAAGCATAATGCATAACGCATAACGAACAACGGATAACGAATAACGCATAACGCATAACGCATAACGCATAACGCATAACGCATAACGCATAACGCATAACGCATAACGCATAACGCATAACGCATAACGCATCACGGATAACGCATAACGCATAACGCATATCGCATAAAACATAACGCATAAAGCATAACGTACAACGTATAACGCATAACGCATAACGCATAACGCATAACGCATAACGCATAACGCATAACGCATAACGTATATCGCATAACACATAACGCATAACCCATAACGCATAACGCATAAGGCATAACGCATAACGTTAACGCATAACGCATAACGCCTAACGCATAACGGATCACGCATAACGCATAAAGCATAACGCATAAAGCATAACGCATAACGCATAACGCATAAAGCATAACGCATAACGCATAACGCATAACGCATATCGCATAACGCATAACGCATAACGTATAACGCATAACGCATACCGTATAACGCATAACGCATAACGCAAACGTATAACGCACAACGCATAACGAATACAGCAAAACGCATAATGCTTAACGCATAACGGATCACGCATAACGCATAACGCATAACGCATAACGCATAACGCATAACGCATAACGCATAACGCATAACGCATAACGCATATCGAATAACGCATAACGTGTTACTCATAACGTATAACGCATAAAGCATAATGCATAACGCATAACGCATAACGCATATCGCATAACGCATAACGTATAACGTATAACGCATAACGCATACCGTATAACGCATAACGCATAATGCATAACGCAAACGTATAACGCACAACGCATAACGCATAACGAACAACGGATAACGCATAACGCATAACGCATAACGAATACCGCAAAACGTATATCGCATAACACATAACGGATCACGCATAACGCATAACGCATAACGTATAACGCATAACGCATAACGCATAACGCATAACGCATAACGCATAACGCATAACGCATAACGCATAACGCATATCGCATACCGCATAACGCATAACGTATAACGCATAACGCATACCGTATAACGCATAACGCATAACGCATAACGCATAACGCATAACGCATAACGCATAACGCATAACGCACAACGCATGGCGCATAATGCAAAATGCATAACGCATAACGCATAACGCATAACGCATGACGCATAACGCATAACGCATAACGCATAACGCATAACGCATAACGCATAACGCATAACGCATAACGCAAACTTATAACGCATAACGCATAACGCATAACGCATAACGCATAACGCATAACGCATAACGCATAACGCATAACGCATAACGCATAACGCATAACGCATAACGCATAACGCATAACGCATAACGCATAACGCATAACGCATAACGCATAACGCATAACGCATAACGCATAACGCATATCGCATAACACATAACGCATAACCCATAACGCATAACGCATAACGCATAACGCATAACGCATAACGCATAACGCATTACGCATAACGCATAAAGTATAACACATAACGCATATCGCATAACGCATAACGCATAACGTATAACGCATAACGCATACCGTATAACGCATAACGCATAACGCAAACGTATAACGCACAACGCATAACGAATACAGCAAAACGCATAATGCTTAACGCATAACGGATCACGCATAACGCATAACGCATAACGCATAACGCATAACGCATAACGCATATCGAATAACGCATAACGTGTAACTCATAACGTATAACGCATAACGCATAACGCATAACGCATAACGCATAACGCATAACGCATAACGCATAACGCATATCGCATACCGCATAACGCATAACGTATAACGCATAACGCATACCGTATAACGCATAACGCATAACGCATAACGCATAACGCATAACGCATAACGCATAACGCATAACGCACAACGCATGGCGCATAATGCAAAATGCATAACGCATAACGCATAACGCATAACGCATGACGCATAACGCATAACGCATAACGCATAACGCATACCGCATAACGCATAACGAACAACGGATAACGCATAACGCATAACGCATAACGAATACCGCAAAACGTATATCGCCTAACACATAACGGATCACGCATAACGTATAACGCATAACGTATAACGCATAACGCATAACGCATAACGCATAACGCATAACGCATAACGCATAACGCATAACGCATATCGCATACCGCATAACGCATAACGTATAACGCATAACGCATACCGTATAACGCATAACGCATAACGCATAACGCATAACGCATAACGCATAACGCATAACGCATAACGCACAACGCATGGCGCATAATGCAAAATGCATAACGCATAACGCATAACGCATAACGCATGACGCATAACGCATAACGCATAACGCATAACGCATACCGCATAACGCATAACGCATAAGGCATAACGCAAACTTATAACGCATAACGCATAACGAATAACGCATAACGCATAACGCATAACGCATAACGCATAACGCATAACGCATAACGCATAACGCATAACGCATAACGCATAACGCATAACGCATAACGCATAACGCATAACGCATAACGCATTACGCATAACGCATAAAGTATAACACATAACGCATAACGCATAAAGTATAACACATAACGCATAACGCATCACGCATAACGGATAACGCATAACCCATAACGCATAACGCATAAGGCATAACGCATAACGCATAACGCATAACGCATAACGCATAACGCATAACGCATAACGCATAACGTATATCGCATAACACATAACGCATAACCCATAACGCATAACGCATAAGGCATAACGCATAACGTTAACGCATAACGCATAACGCCTAACGCATAATGGATCACGCATAACGCATAAAGCATAACGCATAAAGCATAACGCATAACGCATAACGCATAACGCATAAAGCATAACGCATACCGCATAACGCATAACGCATATCGCATAACGCATAACGCATAACGTATAACGCATAACGCATACCGTATAACGCATAACGCATAATGCATAACGCAAACGTATAACGCACAACGCATAACGAATACAGCAAAACGCACAATGCTTAACGCATAACGGATCACGCATAACGCATAACGCATAACGCATAACGCATAACGCATAACGCATATCGAATAACGCATAACGTGTAACTCATAACGCATAACGCATAAAGCATAATGCATAACGCATAACGAACAACGGATAACGAATAACGCATAACGCATAACGCATAACGCATAACGCATAACGCATAACGCATAACGCATAACGCATAACGCATAACGCATAACGCATAACGCATAACGCATTACGCATAACGCATAAAGTATAACACATAACGCATAACGCATAAAGTATAACACATAACGCATAACGCATCACGCATAACGGATAACGCATAACGCATAACGCATATCGCATAAAACATAACGCATAAAGCATAACGTACAACGTATAACGCATAACGCATAACGCATAACGCATAACGCATAACGCATAACGCATAACGTATATCGCATAACACATAACGCATAACCCATAACGCATAACGCATAAGGCATAACGCATAACGTTAACGCATAACGCATAACGCCTAACGCATAACGGATCACGCATAACGCATAAAGCATAACGCATAAAGCATAACGCATAACGCATAACGCATAACGCATAAAGCATAACGCATAACGCATAACGCATAACGCATATCGCATAACGCATAACGCATAACGTATAACGCATAACGCATACCGTATAACGCATAACGCATAACGCAAACGTATAACGCACAACGCATAACGAATACAGCAAAACGCATAATGCTTAACGCATAACGGATCACGCATAACGCATAACGCATAGCGCATAACGCATAACGCATAACGCATAACGCATATCGAATAACGCATAACGTGTAACTCATAACGTATAACGCATAAAGCATAATGCATAACGCATAACGCATAACGCATATCGCATAACGCATAACGTATAACGTATAACGTATAACGCATAACGCATACCGTATAACGCATAACGCATAATGCATAACGCAAACGTATAACGCACAACGCATAACGCATAACGAACAACGGATAACGCATAACGCATAACGCATAACGAATACCGCAAAACGTATATCGCATAACACATAACGGATCACGCATAACGCATAACGCATAACGTATAACGCATAACGCATAACGCATAACGCATAACGCATAACGCATAACGCATAACGCATATCGCATACCGCATAACGCATAACGTATAACGCATAACGCATACCGTATAACGCATAACGCATAACGCATAACGCATAACGCATAACGCATAACGCATAACGCATAACGCATTACGCATAACGCATAAAGTATAACACATAACGCATAACGCATAAAGTATAACACATAACGCATAACGCATTACGCATATTGTATAACGTATAACGCAAAACGCATAACACATAACGCATAACCCATAACGCATAACGCATAACGCATAACGCATAACGCATAACGCATAACGCATAACGCATTACGCATAACGCATAAAGTATAACACATAACGCATAACGCATAAAGTATAACACATAACGCATAACGCATTACGCATATTGTATAACGTATAACGCAAAACGCATAACGCATAACGTTACCGCATAAGGCTTGATGCATGACGCATATCGCATAACGCATAACGCATAACTCATAACGTATAACGCATAACGCATAACGCATAACGCATTACGCATAACGCATAATGCATAACGCATAACGCATAACGCATCACGCATAACGCATAACGCATAACGCATAAAGCATAACGCATAACGCATAACGCATAACGCAAACTTATAACGCACAACGCATAACGCATAAAGCATAACGCATAACGCATAACGCATAACGCATAACGCATAACGCATAACGCATAACGCATAACGCATAACGCATAACGCATAACGCATAACGCATAACGCATAACGCATAACGCATAACGCATAACGCATTACGCATAACGCATAAAGTATAACACATAACGCATAACGCATTACGCATAACGCATCACGCATAACGCATAACGCATAACGCATAACGCATAACGCATATCGCATAAAACATAACGCATCACGCATAACGTACAACGTATAACGCATAACGCATAACGCATAACGCATAACGTATATCGCATAACACATATCGCATATCCCATAACGCATAACGCATAAGGCATAACGCATAACGTTAACGCAGAACGCATAACGCCTAACGCATAACGGATCACGCATAACGCATAAAGCATAACGCATAAAGCATAACGCATAACGCATAACGCATAACGTATAAAGCATAACGCATACCGCATAACGCATAACGCATATCGCATAACGCATAACGCATAACGTATAACGCATAACGCATACCGTATAACGCATAACGCATAACGCATAACGCAAACGTATAACGCACAACGCATAACGAATACAGCAAAACGCATAATGCTTAACGCATAACGGATCACACATAACGCATAACGCATAACACATAACGCATAACGCATATCGAATAACGCATAACGTGTAACTCATAACGCATAACGCATAAAGCATAATGCATAACGCATAACGAACAACGGATAACGCATAACGCATAACGCATAACGCATAACGCATAACGCATAACGCATAACGCATAACGCATAACGCATAACGCATAACGCATAACGCATTACGCATAACGCATAAAGTATAACACATAACGCATAACGCATAAAGTATAACACATAACGCATAACGCATTACGCATAACGCATCACGCATAACGCATAACGCATATCGCATAAAACATAACGCATAAAGCATAACGTACAACGTATAACACATAACGCATAACGCATTACGCATAACGCATCACGCATAACGGATAACGCATAACGCATATCGCATAAAACATAACGCATAAAGCATAACGTACAACGTATAACGCATAACGCATAACGTATAACGCATAACGCATAACGCATAACGTATATCGCATAACACATAACGCATAACCCATAACGCATAACGCATAAGGCATAACGCATAACGTTAACGCATAACGCATAACGCCTAACGCATAACGGATCACGCATAACGCATAAAGCATAACGCATAAAGCCTAACGCATAACGCATAACGCATAACGCATAAAGCATAACGCATAACGCATAACGCATAACGCATAATGCATATCGCATAACGCATAACGCATAACGTATAACGCACAACGCATAACGCATAACGTATAACGCATAACGCATACCGTATAACGCATAACGCATAACGCATAACGCATAACGCATAATGCATAACGCATAACGCATAACGCATAACGCATAACGTATAACGCATAACGCATAACGCATAACGCATAACGCAAACGTATAACGCACAACGCATAACGCATAACGCATAACGGATAACGCATAATGCATAACGCATAACGCATAACGCATAACGCATAACGCATAACGCATATCGCATACCGCATAACGCATAACGTATAACGCATAACGCATACCGTATAACGCATAACGCATAACGCATAACGCATAATGCATAAGGCTTAACGCATAACGCATAACGCATAACGCATAACGCATAACGCACAACGCATGGCGCATAATGCAAAATGCATAACGCATAACGCATAACGCATAACGCATGACGCATAACGCATAACGCATAACGCATAACGCATAACGCATAACGCATAACGCATAACGCATAACGCATAACGCATAACGCATAACGCATAACGCATAACGCATAACGCATAAAGCATAACGCATAACGCATAACGCAAACTTATAACGCACAACGCATAACGCATAACGCATAACGCATAACGCATAACGCATAACGCATAACGCATAACGCATAACGCATAACGCATAACGCATAACGCATAACGCATAACGCATAACGCATAACGCATAACGCATAACGCATAACGCATAACGCATAACGCATAACGCATATCGCATACCGCATAACGCATAACGTATAACGCATAACGCATACCGTATAACGCATAACGCATAACGCATAACGCATAACGCATAACGCATAACGCATAACGCATTACGCATAACGCATAAAGTATAACACATAACGCATAACGCATAAAGTATAACACATAACGCATAACGCATTACGCATATTGTATAACGTATAACGCAAAACGCATAACACATAACGCATAACCCATAACGCATAACGCATAACGCATAACGCATAACGCATAACGCATAACGCATAACGCATTACGCATAACGCATAAAGTATAACACATAACGCATAACGCATAAAGTATAACACATAACGCATAACGCATTACGCATATTGTATAACGTATAACGCAAAACGCATAACGCATAACGTTACCGCATAAGGCTTGATGCATGACGCATATCGCATAACGCATAACGCATAACTCATAACGTATAACGCATAACGCATAACTCATAACGTATAACGCATAACGCATAACGCATAACGCATAACGCATGACGCATAACGCATAACGCATAACGCATAACGCATAACGCATAACGCATAACGCATAACGCATAACGCATAACGCATAACGCATAACGCATAACGCATAACGCATAACGCATAAAGCATAACGCATAACGCATAACGCAAACTTATAACGCACAACGCATAACGCATAACGCATAACGCATAACGCATAACGCATAACGCATAACGCATAACGCATAACGCATAACGCATAACGCATAACGCATAACGCATAACGCATAACGCATAACGCATAACGCATAACGCATAACACATAACGCATAACGCATAACGCATAACGCATAACGCATAACGCATAACGCATAACGCATTACGCATAACGCATAAAGTATAACACATAACGCATAACGCATTACGCATAACGCATCACGCATAACGCATAACGCATAACGCATAACGCATAACGCATAACGCATATCGCATAACGCATAACGCATAACGCATAACGCATAACGCATAACGCATAACGCATAACGCATAACGCATTACGCATAACGCATAAAGTATAACACATAACGCATAACGCATAAAGTATAACACATAACGCATAACGCATCACGCATAACGGATAACGCATAACCCATAACGCATAACGCATAAGGCATAACGCATAACGCATAACGCATAACGCATAACGCATAACGCATAACGCATAACGTATATCGCATAACACATAACGCATAACCCATAACGCATAACGCATAAGGCATAACGCATAACGTTAACGCATAACGCATAACGCCTAACGCATAATGGATCACGCATAACGCATAAAGCATAACGCATAAAGCATAACGCATAACGCATAACGCATAACGCATAAAGCATAACGCATACCGCATAACGCATAACGCATATCGCATAACGCATAACGCATAACGTATAACGCATAACGCATACCGTATAACGCATAACGCATAATGCATAACGCAAACGTATAACGCACAACGCATAACGAATACAGCAAAACGCACAATGCTTAACGCATAACGGATCACGCATAACGCATAACGCATAACGCATAACGCATAACGCATAACGCATATCGAATAACGCATAACGTGTAACGCATAACGCATAACGCATAAAGCATAATGCATAACGCATAACGAACAACGGATAACGAATAACGCATAACGCATAACGCATAACGCATAACGCATAACGCATAACGCATAACGCATAACGCATAACGCATAACGCATAACGCATAACGCATAACGCATTACGCATAACGCATAAAGTATAACACATAACGCATAACGCATAAAGTATAACACATAACGCATAACGCATCACGCATAACGGATAACGCATAACGCATAACGCATATCGCATAAAACATAACGCATAAAGCATAACGTACAACGTATAACGCATAACGCATAACGCATAACGCATAACGCATAACGCATAACGTATATCGCATAACACATAACGCATAACCCATAACGCATAACGCATAAGGCATAACGCATAACGTTAACGCATAACGCATAACGCCTAACGCATAACGGATCACGCATAACGCATAAAGCATAACGCATAAAGCATAACGCATAACGCATAACGCATAACGCATAAAGCATAACGCATAACGCATAACGCATAACGCATATCGCATAACGCATAACGCATAACGTATAACGCATAACGCATACCGTATAACGCATAACGCATAACGCAAACGTATAACGCACAACGCATAACGAATACAGCAAAACGCATAATGCTTAACGCATAACGGATCACGCATAACGCATAACGCATAGCGCATAACGCATAACGCATAACGCATAACGCATATCGAATAACGCATAACGTGTAACTCATAACGTATAACGCATAAAGCATAATGCATAACGCATAACGCATAACGCATATCGCATAACGCATAACGTATAACGTATAACGTATAACGCATAACGCATACCGTATAACGCATAACGCATAATGCATAACGCAAACGTATAACGCACAACGCATAACGCATAACGAACAACGGATAACGCATAACGCATAACGCATAACGAATACCGCAAAACGTATATCGCATAACACATAACGGATCACGCATAACGCATAACGCATAACGTATAACGCATAACGCATAACGCATAACGCATAACGCATAACGCATAACGCATAACGCATATCGCATACCGCATAACGCATAACGTATAACGCATAACGCATACCGTATAACGCATAACGCATAACGCATAACGCATAACGCATAACGCATAACGCATAACGCATTACGCATAACGCATAAAGTATAACACATAACGCATAACGCATAAAGTATAACACATAACGCATAACGCATTACGCATATTGTATAACGTATAACGCAAAACGCATAACACATAACGCATAACCCATAACGCATAACGCATAACGCATAACGCATAACGCATAACGCATAACGCATAACGCATTACGCATAACGCATAAAGTATAACACATAACGCATAACGCATAAAGTATAACACATAACGCATAACGCATTACGCATATTGTATAACGTATAACGCAAAACGCATAACGCATAACGTTACCGCATAAGGCTTGATGCATGACGCATATCGCATAACGCATAACGCATAACTCATAACGTATAACGCATAACGCATAACGCATAACGCATAACGCATAACGCATAATGCATAACGCATAACGCATAACGCATCACGCATAACGCATAACGCATAACGCATAAAGCATAACGCATAACGCATAACGCATAACGCAAACTTATAACGCACAACGCATAACGCATAAAGCATAACGCATAACGCATAACGCATAACGCATAACGCATAACGCATAACGCATAACGCATAACGCATAACGCATAACGCATAACGCATAACGCATAACGCATAACGCATAACGCATAACGCATTACGCATAACGCATAAAGTATAACACATAACGCATAACGCATTACGCATAACGCATCACGCATAACGCATAACGCATAACGCATAACGCATAACGCATATCGCATAAAACATAACGCATCACGCATAACGTACAACGTATAACGCATAACGCATAACGCATAACGCATAACGTATATCGCATAACACATATCGCATATCCCATAACGCATAACGCATAAGGCATAACGCATAACGTTAACGCAGAACGCATAACGCCTAACGCATAACGGATCACGCATAACGCATAAAGCATAACGCATAAAGCATAACGCATAACGCATAACGCATAACGTATAAAGCATAACGCATACCGCATAACGCATAACGCATATCGCATAACGCATAACGCATAACGTATAACGCATAACGCATACCGTATAACGCATAACGCATAACGCATAACGCAAACGTATAACGCACAACGCATAACGAATACAGCAAAACGCATAATGCTTAACGCATAACGGATCACACATAACGCATAACGCATAACACATAACGCATAACGCATATCGAATAACGCATAACGTGTAACTCATAACGCATAACGCATAAAGCATAATGCATAACGCATAACGAACAACGGATAACGCATAACGCATAACGCATAACGCATAACGCATAACGCATAACGCATAACGCATAACGCATAACGCATAACACATAACGCATAACGCATTACGCATAACGCATAAAGTATAACACATAACGCATAACGCATAAAGTATAACACATAACGCATAACGCATTACGCATAACGCATCACGCATAACGCATAACGCATATCGCATAAAACATAACGCATAAAGCATAACGTACAACGTATAACACATAACGCATAACGCATTACGCATAACGCATCACGCATAACGGATAACGCATAACGCATATCGCATAAAACATAACGCATAAAGCATAACGTACAACGTATAACGCATAACGCATAACGTATAACGCATAACGCATAACGCATAACGTATATCGCATAACACATAACGCATAACCCATAACGCATAACGCATAAGGCATAACGCATAACGTTAACGCATAACGCATAACGCCTAACGCATAACGGATCACGCATAACGCATAAAGCATAACGCATAAAGCATAACGCATAACGTATAACGCATAACGCATAAAGCATAACGCATAACGCATAACGCATAACGCATAATGCATATCGCATAACGCATAACGCATAACGTATAACGCATAACGCATACCGTATAACGCATAACGCATAACGCATAACGCATAACGAATACAGCAAAACGCATAATGCTTAACGCATAACGGATCACGCATAACGCATAACGCATAACGCATAACTCATAACGCATATCGAATAACGCATAACGTGTAACTCATAACGCATAACGCATAAAGCATAATGCATAACGCATAACGCATAACGCATATCGCATAACGCATAACGCATAACGTATAACGCATAACGCATACCGTATAACGCATAACGCATAATGCATAACGCAAACGTATAACGCACAACGCATAACGCATAACGAACAACGGATAACGCATAACGCATAACGCATAACGAATACCGCAAAACGTATATCGCCTAACACATAACGGATCACGCATAACGCATAACGCATAACGTATAACGCACAACGCATAACGCATAACGTATAACGCATAACGCATACCGTATAACGCATAACGCATAACGCATAACGCATAACGCATAATGCATAACGCATAACGCATAACGCATAACGCATAACGTATAACGCATAACGCATAACGCATAACGCATAACGCAAACGTATAACGCACAACGCATAACGCATAACGCATAACGGATAACGCATAATGCATAACGCATAACGCATAACGCATAACGCATAACGCATAACGCATATCGCATACCGCATAACGCATAACGTATAACGCATAACGCATACCGTATAACGCATAACGCATAACGCATAACGCATAATGCATAAGGCTTAACGCATAACGCATAACGCATAACGCATAACGCATAACGCACAACGCATGGCGCATAATGCAAAATGCATAACGCATAACGCATAACGCATAACGCATGACGCATAACGCATAACGCATAACGCATAACGCATAACGCATAACGCATAACGCATAACGCATAACGCATAACGCATAACGCATAACGCATAACGCATAACGCATAACGCATAACGCATAACGCATAACGCATAAAGCATAACGCATAACGCATAACGCAAACTTATAACGCACAACGCATAACGCATAACGCATAACGCATAACGCAAAACGCATAACGCATAACGCATAACGCATAACGCATAACGCATAACGCATAACGCATAACGCATAACGCATAACGCATAACGCATAACGCATAACACATAACGCATAACGCATAACGCATAACGCATAACGCATAACGCATAACGCATAACGCATTACGCATAACGCATAAAGTATAACACATAACGCATAACGCATTACGCATAACGCATCACGCATAACGCATAACGCATAACGCATAACGCATAACGCATAACGCATAACGCATATCGCATAAAACATAACGCATCACGCATAACGTACAACGTATAACGCATAACGCATAACGCATAACGCATAACGTATATCGCATAACACATAACGCATAACCCATAACGCATAACGCATAAGGCATAACTCATAACGTTAACGCATAACGCATAACGCCTAACGCATAACGGATCACGCATAACGCATAAAGCATAACGCATAAAGCATAACGCATAACGCATAACGCATAACGCATAACGCATAAAGCATAACGCATACCGCATAACGCATAACGCATAATGCAAACTTATAACGCACAACGCATAACGCATAACGCATAACGCATAACGCATAACGCATAACGCATAACGCATAACGCATAACGCATAACGCATAACGCATAACGCATAACGCATATCGCATAACACATAACGCATAACCCATAACGCATAACGCATAACGCATAACGCATAACGCATAACGCATAACGCATAACGCATAACGCATTACGCATAACGCATAAAGTATAACACATAACGCATAACGCATAAAGTATAACACATAACGCATAACGCATTACGCATATTGCATAACGTATAACGCAAAACGCATAACGCATAACGTTACCGCATAAGGCTTGATGCATGACGCATATCGCATAACGCATAACGCATAACTCATAACTCATAACGTATAACGCATAACGCATAACGCATAACGCATAACGCATAATGCATAACGCATAACGCATAACGCATAACGCATAACGCATAACGCATAACGCATAACGCATAAAGCATAACGCATAACGCATAACGCAAACTTATAACGCACAACGCATAACGCATAACGCATAACGCATAACGCATAACGCATAACGCAAACGTATAACGCACAACGCATAACGAATACAGCAAAACGCATAATGCGTAACGCATAACGGATCACGCATAACGCATAACGCATAACGCATAACGCATAACGCATAACGCATATCGAATAACGCATAACGCATAACGCATAACGCATAACGCATAACGCATAACGCATAAAGTATAACACATAACGCATAACGCATTACGCATATTGCATAACGTATAACGCAAAACGCATAACGCATAACGTTACCGCATAAGGCTTGATGCATGACGCATATCGCATAACGCATAACGCATAACTCATAACGCATAACGCATAACGCATAACGCATAACGCATAACGCATAACGCATAACGCATAACCCATAACGCATAACGCATAACGCATAACGCATAACGCATTACGCATAACGCATAAAGTATAACACATAACGCATAACGCATAAAGTATAACACATAACGCATAACGCAATACGCATAACGCGTCACGCATAACGCATAACGCATATCGCATAAAACATAACGTATAAAGCATAACGTACAACGTATAACGCATAACGCATAACGTATAACGCATAACGCATAACGTATATCGCATAACACATAACGCATAACCCATAACGCATAACGCATAAGGCATAACGCATAACGTTAACGCATAACGCATAACGCCTAACGCATAACGGATCACGCATAACGCATAAAGCATAACGCATAAAGCATAACGCATAACGCATAACGCATAACGCATAAAGCATAACGCATAACGCATAACGCATAACGCATATCGCATAACGCATAACGCATAACGTATAACGCATAACGCATACCGTATAACGCATAACGCATAACGCAAACGTATAACGCACAACGCATAACGAATACAGCAAAACGCATAATGCTTAACGCATAACGGATCACGCATAACGCATAACGCATAACGCATAACGCATAACGCATATCGAATAACGCATAACGTGTAACTCATAACGCATAACGCATAAAGCATAATGCATAACGCATAACGCATAACGCATATCGCATAACGCATAACGCATAACGTATAAATCATAACGCATACCGTATAACGCATAACGCATAATGCATAACGCAAACGTATAACGCACAACGCATAACGCATAACGAACAACGGATAACGCATAACGCATAACGCATAACGAATACCGCAAAACGTATATCGCCTAACACATAACGGATCACGCATAACGCATAACGCATAACGTATAACGCATAACGCATAACGCATAACGCATAACGCATAACGCATATCGCATACCGCATAACGCATATCGTATAACGCATAACGCATACCGTATGACGCATAACGCATAACGCATAACGCATAATGCATAACGCATAACGCATAACGCATAACGCATAACGCATAACGCATAACGCATAACGCATAACGCAAACGTATAACGCACAACGCATAATGCATAACGCATAACGCATAACGCATAACGCATGGCGCATAATGCAAAATGCATAACGCATAACGCATAACTCATAACGCATAATGCATAACGCATAACGCATAACGCATATCGCATAACGCATAACGCATAACGTATAACGCATAACGCATACCGTATAACGCATAACGCATAATGCATAACGCAAACGTATAACGCACAACGCATAACGCATAACGAACAACGGATAACGCATAACGCATAACGCATAACGAATACCGCAAAACGTATATCGCCTAACACATAACGGATCACGCATAACGCATAACGCATAACGCATAAAGTATAACACATAACGCATAACGCATTACGCATAACGCATCACGCATAACGCATAACGCATAACGCATAACGCATAACGCATATCGCATAAAACATAACGCATCACGCATAACGTACAACGTATAACGCATAACGCATAACGCATAACGCATAACGCATAACGCATAACGCATAACGCATAACTCATAACGCATAACGCATAACGCATAACGCATAACGCATAACGCATAACCCATAACGCATAACGCATAACGCATAACGCATAACGCATTACGCATAACGCATAAAGTATAACACATAACGCATAACGCATAAAGTATAACACATAACGCATAACGCATTACGCATAACGCATCACGCATAACGCATAACGCATATCGCATAAAACATAACGTATAAAGCATAACGTACAACGTATAACGCATAACGCATAACGTATAACGCATAACGCATAACGCATAACGTATATCGCATAACACATAACGCATAACCCATAACGCATAACGCATAAGGCATAACGCATAACGTTAACGCATAACGCATAACGCCTAACGCATAACGGATCACGCATAACGCATAAAGCATAATGCATAAAGCATAACGCATAACGCATAACGCATAAAGCATAACGCATAACGCATAACGCATAACGCATATCGCATAACGCATAACGCATAACGTATAACGCATAACGCATACCGTATAACGCATAACGCATAACGCAAACGTATAACGCACAACGCATAACGAATACAGCAAAACGCATAATGCTTAACGCATAACGGATCACGCATAACGCATAACGCATAACGCATAACGCATAACGCATATCGAATAACGCATAACGTGTAACTCATAACGCATAACGCATAAAGCATAATGCATAACGCATAACGCATAACGCATATCGCATAACGCATAACGCATAACGTATAAATCATAACGCATACCGTATAACGCATAACGCATAATGCATAACGCAAACGTATAACGCACAACGCATAACGCATAACGAACAACGGATAACGCATAACGCATAACGCATAACGCATATCGCATACCGCATAACGCATATCGTATAACGCATAACGCATACCGTATGACGCATAACGCATAACGCATAACGCATAATGCATAACGCATAACGCATAACGCATAACGCATAACGTATAACGCATAACGCATAACGCATAACGCAAACGTATAACGCACAACGCATAATGCATAACGCATAACGCATAACGCATAACGCATGGCGCATAATGCAAAATGCATAACGCATAACGCATAACTCATAACGCATAATGCATAACGCATAACGCATAACGCATATCGCATAACGCATAACGCATAACGTATAACGCATAACGCATAACGCATACCGTATAACGCATAACGCATAATGCATAACGCAAACGTATAACGCACAACGCATAACGCATAACGAACAACGGATAACGCATAACGCATAACGAATACCGCAAAACGTATATCACCTAACACATAACGGATCACGCATATCGCATAACGCATAACGCATAAAGTATAACACATAACGCATAACGCATTACGCATAACGCATCACGCATAACGCATAACGCATAACGCATAACGCATATCGCATAAAACATAACGCATCACGCATAACGTACAACGTATAACGCATAACGCATAACGCATAACGCATAACGCATAACGCATAACGCATAACGCATAACGTATATTGCATAACACATAATGCATAACCCATAACGCATAACGCATAAGGCATAACTCATAACGCATAACGCATATCGAATAACGCATAACGTGTAACTCATAACGCATAACGCATAAAGCATAATGCATAACGCATAACGCATAACGCATAGCGCATAACGCATAACGCATAACGCATAACGCATAACGCATAACGCATAACGCATAACGCATAACGCATAACGCCTAACGGATCAGGCATAACGCATAACGCATAATGCATAACACATAACGCATAACGCATTACGCACAACGCATAACGCATAACGCATAACGCATAACGCATAACGCATAACGCATAATGCATAACGCATAAAGCATAATGCATAATGCCTAACGCAAACCCATAAGGCATAAGGCATAACGCATAACGCATAACGCGTAACGCATGTCGGATCACGCAGAACGCATAACGCATAACGCATAACGCATAACGTATATCGCATAACACATAACGCATAACCCATAACGCATAACGCATAACGCATAACGCATAACGCATAACGCATAACGCATAACGCATAACGCAAACTTATAACGCACAACGCATAACGCATAACGCATAACGCATAACGCAAACTTATAACGCACAACGCATAACGCATAACGCATAACGCATAACGCACAACGCATAGCGCATAACGCATAACGCATAACGTATATCGAATAACACATAACGCATAACCCATAACGCATAACGCATAACGCATAACGCATAACGCAAACTTATAACGCACAACGCATAACGCATAACGCATATCGAATAACGCATAACGTGTAACTCATAACGCATAACGCATAAAGCATAATGCATAACGCATAACGCATAACGCATATCGCATAACGCATAACGCATAACGTATAAATCATAACGCATACCGTATAACGCATAACGCATAATGCATAACGCAAACGTATAACGCACAACGCATAACGCATAACGAACAACGGATAACGCATAACGCATAACGCATAACGCATATCGCATACCGCATAACGCATATCGTATAACGCATAACGCATACCGTATGACGCATAACGCATAACGCATAACGCATAATGCATAACGCATAACGCATAACGCATAACGCATAACGTATAACGCATAACGCATAACGCATAACGCAAACGTATAACGCACAACGCATAATGCATAACGCATAACGCATAACGCATAACGCATGGCGCATAATGCAAAATGCATAACGCATAACGCATAACTCATAACGCATAATGCATAACGCATAACGCATAACGCATATCGCATAACGCATAACGCATAACGTATAACGCATAACGCATAACGCATACCGTATAACGCATAACGCATAATGCATAACGCAAACGTATAACGCACAACGCATAACGCATAACGAACAACGGATAACGCATAACGCATAACGAATACCGCAAAACGTATATCACCTAACACATAACGGATCACGCATAACGCATAACGCATAACGCATAAAGTATAACACATAACGCATAACGCATTACGCATAACGCATCACGCATAACGCATAACGCATAACGCATAACGCATATCGCATAAAACATAACGCATCACGCATAACGTACAACGTATAACGCATAACGCATAACGCATAACGCATAACGCATAACGCATAACGCATAACGCATAACGTATATTGCATAACACATAATGCATAACCCATAACGCATAACGCATAAGGCATAACTCATAACGCATAACGCATATCGAATAACGCATAACGTGTAACTCATAACGCATAACGCATAAAGCATAATGCATAACGCATAACGCATAACGCATAGCGCATAACGCATAACGCATAACGCATAACGCATAACGCATAACGCATAACGCATAACGCATAACGCATAACGCCTAACGGATCAGGCATAACGCATAACGCATAATGCATAACACATAACGCATAACGCATTACGCACAACGCATAACGCATAACGCATAACGCATAACGCATAACGCATAACGCATAATGCATAACGCATAAAGCATAATGCATAATGCCTAACGCAAACCCATAAGGCATAAGGCATAACGCATAACGCATAACGCGTAACGCATGTCGGATCACGCAGAACGCATAACGCATAACGCATAACGCATAACGTATATCGCATAACACATAACGCATAACCCATAACGCATAACGCATAACGCATAACGCATAACGCATAACGCATAACGCATAACGCATAACGCAAACTTATAACGCACAACGCATAACGCATAACGCATAACGCATAACGCAAACTTATAACGCACAACTCATAACGCATAACGCATAACGCATAACGCACAACGCATAGCGCATAACGCATAACGCATAACGTATATCGAATAACACATAACGCATAACCCATAACGCATAACGCATAACGCATAACGCATAACGCAAACTTATAACGCACAACGCATAACGCATAACGCATAACGCATAACGCATAACGCATAACGCATAACGCATAACGCATAACGCATAACGCATAACGCATAACGCATAACGCATAATGCGTAACGCATAACGCATAACTCATAACGTATAACGCATAACGCATAACGCATAATGCATAACGCATAACGCATAACGCATAACGCATAACGCATAACGCATAACGCATAACGCATAACGCATAACGCATAACGCATAAAGCATAACGCATAACGCATAACGCATAACGCAAACTTATAACGCACAACGCATAACGCATAACGCATAACGCATAACGCATAACGCATAACGCATAACGCATAACGCATAACGCATAACGCATAACGCATAACGCATAACGCATAACGCATAACGCATAACGCATAACGCATAACGCATAACGCATAACGCATCACGCATAACGCATAACGCATAACGCATAACGCATATCGCATAAAACATAACGCATCACGCATAACGTACAACGTATAACGCATAACGCATAACGCATAACGCATAACGCATAACGCATAACGCATAACGCATAACGCATAACGCATAACGCATAACGCATAACGCATAACGCATAACGCATAACGCATAACGCATAACGCATAACGCATTACGCATAACGCATAACGCATTACGCATAACGCATAAAGTATAACACATAACGCATAACGCATAACGCATAACGCATCACGCATAACGCATAACGCATATCGCATAAAACATAACGCATCACGCATAACGTACAACGTATAACGCATAACGCATAACGCATAACGCATAACGCATAACGCATAACGCATAACGTATATCGCATAACACATAACGCATAACCCATAACGCATAACGCATAAGGCATAACGCATAACGTTAACGCATAACGCATAACGCCTAACGCATAATGGATCACGCATAACGCATAAAGCATAACGCATAAAGCATAACGCATAACGCATAACGCATAACGCATAAAGCATAACGCATACCGCATAACGCATAACGCATATCGCATAACGCATAACGCATAACGCATAACGTATAACGCATAACGCATACCGTATAACGCATAACGCATAATGCATAACGCAAACGTATAACGCACAACGCATAACGAATACAGCAAAACGCACAATGCTTAACGCATAACGGATCACGCATAACGCATAACGCATAACGCATAACGCATAACGCATAACGCATAACGCATAACGCATATCGAATAACGCATAACGTGTAACTCATAACGCATAACGCATAAAACATAATGCATAACGCATAACGAACAACGGATAACGAATAACGCATAACGCATAACGCATAACGCATAACGCATAACGCATAACACATAACGCATAACGCATCACGCATAACGGATAACGCATAACGCATAACGCATATCGCATAAAACATAACGCATAAAGCATAACGTACAACGTATAACGCATAACGCATAACGCATAACGCATAACGCATAACGCATAACGCATAACGCATAACGTATATCGCATAACACATAACGCATAACCCATAACGCATAACGCATAAGGCATAACGCATAACGTTAACGCATAACGCATAACGCCTAACGCATAACGGATCACGCATAACGCATAAAGCATAACGCATAAAGCATAACGCATAACGCATAACGCATAACGCATAAAGCATAACGCATAACGCATAACGCATAACGCATATCGCATAACGCATAACGCATAACGTATAACGCATAACGCATACCGTATAACGCATAACGCATAACGCAAACGTATAACGCACAACGCATAACGAATACAGCAAAACGCATAATGCTTAACGCATAACGGATCACGCATAACGCATAACGCATAACGCATAACGCATAACGCATAACGCATAACGCATATCGAATAACGCATAACGTGTAACTCATAACGTATAACGCATAAAGCATAATGCATAACGCATAACGCATAACGCATATCGCATAACGCATAACGTATAACGTATAACGCATAACGCATACCGTATAACGCATAACGCATAATGCATAACGCAAACGTATAACGCACAACGCATAACGCATAACGAACAACGGATAACGCATAACGCATAACGCATAACGAATACCGCAAAACGTATATCGCATAACACATAACGGATCACGCATAACGCATAACGCATAACGTATAACGCATAACGCATAACGCATAACGCATAACGCATAACGCATAACGCATAACGCATAACGCATAACGCATAACGCATATCGCATACCGCATAACGCATAACGTATAACGCATAACGCATACCGTATAACGCATAACGCATAACGCATAACGCATAACGCATAACGCATAACGCATAACGCATAACGCATAACGCACAACGCATGGCGCATAATGCAAAATGCATAACGCATAACGCATAACGCATAACGCATGACGCATAACGCATAACGCATAACGCATAACGCATACCGCATAACGCATAACGCATAACGCAAACTTATAACGCATAACGCATAACGCATAACGCATAACGCATAACGCATAACGCATAACGCATAACGCATAACGCATAACGCATAACACATAACGCATAACGCATAACGCATAACGCATAACGCATAACGCATAACGCATAACGCATATCGCATAACACATAACGCATAACCCATAACGCATAACGCATAACGCATAACGCATAACGCATAACGCATACCGCATTACGCATAACGCATAAAGTATAACACATAACGCATATCGCATAATGCATAACGCATAACGAACAACGGATAACGAATAACGCATAACGCATAACGCATAACGCATAACGCATAACGCATAACGCATAACGCATAACGCATAACGCATAACGCATAACGCATTACGCATAACGCATAAAGTATAACACATAACGCATAACGCATAAAGTATAACACATAACGCATAACGCATCACGCATAACGGATAACGCATAACGCATAACGCATATCGCATAAAACATAACGCATAAAGCATAACGTACAACGTATAACGCATAACGCATAACGCATAACGCATAACGCATAACGCATAACGCATAACGCATAACGCATAACGCATAACGCATAACGTATATCGCATAACACATAACGCATAACCCATAACGCATAACGCATAAGGCATAACGCATAACGTTAACGCATAACGCATAACGCCTAACGCATAACGGATCACGCATAACGCATAAAGCATAACGCATAAAGCATAACCCATAACGCATAACGCATAACGCATAAAGCATAACGCATAACGCATAACGCATAACGCATATCGCATAACGCATAACGCATAACGTATAACGCATAACGCATACCGTATAACGCATAACGCATAACGCAAACGTATAACGCACAACGCATAACGAATACAGCAAAACGCATAATGCTTAACGCATAACGGATCACGCATAACGCATAACGCATAACGCATAACGCATAACGCATAACGCATATCGAATAACGCATAACGTGTAACTCATAACGTATAACGCATAAAGCATAATGCATAACGCATAACGCATAACGCATATCGCATAACGCATAACGTATAACGTATAACGCATAACGCATACCGTATAACGCATAACGCATAATGCATAACGCAAACGTATAACGCACAACGCATAACGCATAACGAACAACGGATAACGCATAACGCATAACGCATAACGAATACCGCAAAACGTATATCGCATAACGCATAACGCATAACGCATAACGCATAACGCATAACGCATAACGCATATCGCATACCGCATAACGCATAACGTATAACGCATGACGCATAACGCACAACGCATGGCGCATAATGCAAAATGCATAACGCATAACGCATAACGCATAACGCATGACGCATAACGCATAACGCATAACGCATAACGCATACCGCATAACGCATAACGCATAACGCATAACGCAAACTTATAACGCATAACGCATAACGCATAACGCATAACGCATAACGCATAACGCATAACGCATAACGCATAACGCATAACGCATAACACATAACGCATAACGCATAACGCATAACGCATAACGCATAACGCATAACGCATAACGCATAACGCATAACGCATAACGCATAACGCATATCGCATAACACATAACGCATAACCCATAACGCATAACGCATAACGCATAACGCATAACGCATAACGCATAACGCATTACGCATAACGCATAAAGTATAACACATAACGCATATCGCATAACGCATAACGCATAACGTATAACGCATAACGCATACCGTATAACGCATAACGCATAACGCAAACGTATAACGCACAACGCATAACGAATACAGCAAAACGCATAATGCTTAACGCATAACGGATCACGCATAACGCATAACGCATAACGCATAACGCATAACGCATAACGCATAACGCATATCGAATAACGCATAACGTGTAACTCATAACGTATAACGCATAACGCATAACGCATAACGCATAACGCATAACGCATAACGCATAACGCATAACGCATATCGCATACCGCATAACGCATAACGTATAACGCATAACGCATACCGTATAACGCATAACGCATAACGCATAACGCATAACGCATAACGCATAACGCATAACGCACAACGCATGGCGCATAATGCAAAATGCATAACGCATAACGCATAACGCATAACGCATGACGCATAACGCATAACGCATAACGCATAACGCATACCGCATAACGCATAACGAACAACGGATAACGCATAACGCATAACGCATAACGAATACCGCAAAACGTATATCGCCTAACACATAACGGATCACGCATAACGCATAACGCATAACGTATAACGCATAACGCATAACGCATAACGCATAACGCATAACGAATAACGCATAACGCATAACGCATAACGCATAACGCATAACGCATAACGCATAACACATAACGCATAACGTATAACGCATAACGCATAACGCATAACGCATAACGCATAACGCATAACGCATAACGCATAACGCATAACGCATATCGCATAACACATAACGCATAACCCATAACGCATAACGCATAACGCATAACGCATAACGCATTACGCATAACGCATAAAGTATAACACATAACGCATAACGCATAAAGTATAACACATAACGCATAACGCATTACGCATATTGTATAACGTATAACGCAAAACGCATAACGCATAACGTTACCGCATAAGGCTTGATGCATGACGCATATCGCATAACGCATAACGCATAACTCATAACGTATAACGCATAACGCATAACGCATAACGCATAACGCATAATGCATAAGGCATAACGCATAACGCATCACGCATAACGCATAACGCATAACGCATAAAGCATAACGCATAACGCATAACGCATAACGCAAACTTATAACGCACAACGCATAACGCATAAAGCATAACGCATAACGCATAACGCATAACGCATAACGCATAACGCATAACGCATAACGCATAACGCATAACGCATAACGCATAACGCATAACGCATAACGCATAACGCATAACGCATAACGCATAACGCATAACGCATAACGCATAACGCATAACGCATAACGCATAACGCATAACGCATAACGCATAACGCATAACGCATAACGCATAACGCATTACGCATAACGCATAAAGTATAACACATAACGCATAACGCATTACGCATAACGCATCACGCATAACGCATAACGCATAACGTATAACGCATAACGCATACCGTATAACGCATAACGCATAATGCTTAACGCATAACGGATCACGCATAACGCATAACGCATAACGCATAACGCATAACGCATAACGCATAACGCATAACTCATAACGCATAACGCATAACGCATAACGCATAACGCATAACGCATAACGCATAACCCATAACGCATAACGCATAACGCATAACGCATAACGCATTACGCATAACGCATAAAGTATAGCACATAACGCATAACGCATAAAGTATAACACATAACGCATAACGCATTACGCATAACGCATCACGCATAACGCATAACGAATAACGCATAACGCATAACGCATAACGCATAACCCATAACGCATAACGCATAACGCATAACGTATAACGCATAACGCATAACGCATAACGTATATCGCATAACACATAACGCATAACCCATAACGCATAACGCATAAGGCATAACGCATAACGTTAACGCATAACGCATAACGCCTAACGCATAACGGATCACGCATAACGCATAAAGCATAACGCATAAAGCATAACGCATAACGCATAACGCATAACGCATAAAGCATAACGCATAACGCATAACGCATAACGCATATCGCATAACGCATAACGCATAACGTATAACGCATAACGCATACCGTATAACGCATAACGCATAACGCAAACGTATAACGCACAACGCATAACGAATACAGCAAAACGCATAATGCTTAACGCATAACGGATCACGCATATCGCATAACGCATAACGCATAACGCATAACGCATATCGAATAACGCATAACGTGTAACTCATAACGCATAACGCATAAAGCATAATGCATAACGCATAACGCATAACGCATATCGCATAACGCATAACGCATAACGTATAAATCATAACGCATACCGTATAACGCATAACGCATAATGCATAACGCAAACGTATAACGCACAACGCATAACGCATAACGAACAACGGATAACGCATAACGCTTAACGCATAACGAATACCGCAAAACGTATATCGCCTAACACATAACGGATCACGCATAACGCATAACGCATACCGTATGACGCATAACGCATAACGCATACCGTATGACGCATAACGCATAACGCATAACGCATAATGCATAACGCATAACGCATAACGCATAACGCATAACGTATAACGCATAACGCATAACGCATAACGCAAACGTATAACGCACAACGCATAATGCATAACGCATAACGCATAACGCATAACGCATGGCGCATAATGCAAAATGCATAACGCATAACGCATAACGCATAACGCATAACGCATAACGCATAACGCATAACGCATAACGCATAACGCATATCGCATAACGCATAACGCATAACGTATAACGCATAACGCATACCGTATAACGCATAACGCATAATGCATAACGCAAACGTATAACGCACAACGCATAACGCATAACGAACAACGGATAACGCATAACGCATAACGCATAACGAATACCGCAAAACGTATATCGCCTAACACATAACGGATCACGCATAACGCATAACGCATAACGCATAACGCACAAAGTATAACACATAACGCATAACGCATTACGCATAACGCATCACGCATAACGCATAACGCATAACGCATAACGCATATCGCATAAAACATAACGCATCACGCATAACGTACAACGTATAACGCATAACGCATAACGCATAACGCATAACGCATAACGCATAACGCATAACGTATATTGCATAACACATAATGCATAACCCATAACGCATAACGCATAAGGCATATCTCATAACGTTAACGCATAACGCATAATGCTTAACGCATAACGGATCACGCATAACGCAAAACGCATAACGCATAACGCATAACGCATAACGCATAACGCATAACGCATAACGCATAACGCATAACGCATAACGCATAACGCATAACGCATAACGCATAACGCATAACGCATAACGCATAACGCATAACGCATAACGCATAACGCATAACGCATAACGCATAACGCATAACGCATAACGCATAACGCATAACGCATAACGCATAACGCATAACGCATAACGCATAACGCATATCGCATAACACATAACGCATAACCCATAACGCATAACGCATAACGCATAACGCATAACGCATAACGCATAACGCATAACGCATAACGCATAACGCATTACGCATAACGCATAAAGTATAACACATAACGCATAACGCATAAAGTATAACACATAACGCATAACGCATTACGCATATTGCATACCGTATAACGCAAAACGCATAACGCATAACGTTACCGCATAAGGCTTGATGCATGACGCATATCGCATAACGCATAACGCATAACGCAAACTTATAACGCACAACGCATAACGCATAACGCATAACGCATAACGAATAACGCATAACGCATAACGCATAACGCATAACCCATAACGCATAACGCATAACGCATAACGCATAACGCATAACGCATAACGCATAACGCATAACGCATAACGCATAACGCATAACGCATAACGCATAACGCATAACGCATTACGCATAACGCATAAAGTATAACACATAACGCATAACGCATTACGCATAACGCATCACGCATAACGCATAACGCATATCGCATAAAACATAACGCATAAAGCATAACGTACAACGTATAACGCATAACGCATAACGTATAACGCATAACGCATAACGCATAACGTATATCGCATAACACATAACGCATAACCCATAACGCATAACGCATAAGGCATAACGCATAACGTTAACGCATAACGCATAACGCCTAACGCATAACGGATCACGCATAACGCATAAAGCATAACGCATAAAGCATAACGCATAACGCATAACGCATAACGCATAAAGCATAACGCATAACGCATAACGCATAACGCATATCGCATAACGCATAACGCATAACGTATAACGCATAACGCATACCGTATAACGCATAACGCATAACGCAAACGTATAACGCACAACGCATAACGAATACAGCAAAACGCATAATGCTTAACGCATAACGGATCACGCATAACGCATAACGCATAACGCATAACGCATATCGAATAACGCATAACGTGTAACTCATAACGCATAACGCATAAAGCATAATGCATAACGCATAACGCATAACGCATATCGCATAACGCATAACGCATAACGTATAAATCATAACGCATACCGTATAACGCATAACGCATAATGCGTAACGCAAACGTATAACGCACAACGCATAACGCATAACGAACAACGGATAACGCATAACGCATAACGCATAACGAATACCGCAAAACGTATATCGCCTAACACATAACGGATCACGCATAACGCATAACGCATAACGTATAACGCATAACGCATAACGCATAACGCATAACGCATAACGCATAACGCACAACGCATGGCGCATAATGCAAAATGCATAACGCATAACGCATAACGCATAACGCATGACGCATAACGCATAACGCATAACGCATAACGCATACCGCATAACGCATAACGCATAACGCATAACGCAAACTTATAACGCATAACGCATAACGCATAACGCATAACGCATAACGCATAACGCATAACGCATAACGCATAACGCATAACGCATAACGCATAACGCATAACGCATAACGCATAACGCATATCGCATAACACATAACGCATAACCCATAACGCATAACGCATAACGCATAACGCATAACGCATAACGCATAACGCATTACGCATAACGCATAAAGTATAACACATAACGCATAACGCATAAAGTATAACACATAACGCATAACGCATTACGCATATTGCATAACGTATAACGCAAAACGCATAACGCATAACGTTACCGCATAAGGCTTGATGCATGACGCATATCGCATAACTCATAACGCATAACTCATAACGTATAACGCATAACGCATAACGCATAACGCATAACGCATAACGCATAATGCATAACGCATAACGCATAACGCATAACGCATAACGCATAACGCATAACGCATAAAGCATAACGCATAACGCATAACGCATAACGCAAACTTATAACGCATAAAGCATAACGCATAACGCATAACGCATAACGCATAACGCATAACGCATAACGCATAACGCATAACGCATAACGCATAACGCATAACGCATAACGCATAACGCATAACGCATAACGCATAACGCATACCGTATAACGCATAACGCATAACGCATAACGCAAACGTATAACGCACAACGCATAACGAATACAGCAAAACGCATAATGCTTAACGCATAACGGATCACACATAACGCATAACGCATAACACATAACGCATAACGCATAACGCATAACGCATAACGCATAACGCATAACGCATAACGCATGCGTTATGCGTTATGCGTTATGCGTTATGCGTTATGCGTTATGCGTTATGCGATATGCGATATGCGTTATGCGTTATGCGTTATGCGTTATGCGTTATGCGTTATGCGTTATGCGTTATGCGTTATGCGTTATGCGTTATGCGTTATGCGTTATGCGTTATGCGTTATACGTTATGCGTTATGCGTTATGCGTTATGCTTTGTGCGTTATGCGTTATGCGTTATGCGTTATAAGTAATGCGTGATCCGTCATGCGTTATGCGTTACGCTATATGCGTTATGCCTTATGCCTTATGCGTTATACGTAATGCGTTATGCGTTATGAGTAATGCTTGATCCGATATGCGTTATGCGTTATGCGTTATGCGTTATGCGTTATGCGTTATGAGTAATGCTGGATCCGTTATGCGTTATGCGTTATGCGTTATGCTTTATGCGTTACGCGTTATGGATTATGCGCTATGCAATATTCGTTGTGTTATGCGTTATGCGTTATGCGTTATGCGTTATACGTTGTGCGTTATGCGTTATGCGTTATGCGTTATGCGTTACGCGTTATGCGTTATGCGTTATGCGTTATGCGTTATGCGTTATGCGTTATGCGTTATGGGTTATTTTTTGTGCGTTATGCGTTATGAGTAATGCGTGATCCGTCATGCGTTATGCGTTATGCGTTATGCTATATGCGTGATGCCTTATGCCTTATGCGTTATGCGTTATGCGTTATGCGTTTTGCGTTATGCGTTATGCGTTATGAGTAATGCGTTATGCGTTATGCGTTATGCGTTATGCGTTATGGGTTATTTTTTGTGCGTTATGCGTTATGAGTAATGCGTGATCCGTCATGCGTTATGCGTTATGCGTTATGCTATATGCGTGATGCCTTATGCCTTATGCGTTATGCGTTATGCGTTATGCGTTTTGCGTTATGCGTTATGCGTTATGAGTAATGCGTTATGCGTTATGAGTAATGCGTGATCCGTTATGCGTCATGCGTTATGAGTAATGCGTGATCCGTTATGCGTTATGCGTTATGCCTTTTGCGCTATGCGTTATGCGTTATGCGTTATACGTGATCCGTTATGTGTTATGCGTGATCCGTTATGCGTTATGCGTTATACATTATGCGTTATGCGTTATGCGTTATGCTTAATGCGTTATGAGTAATGCGTTATGCGTTATGAGTAATGCGTGATCCGTTATGCGTTATGCGTTATGTGTTATGCGTGATCCGTTATGCGTTATGCGTTATGCGTTATGCGTAATGCATTATGCGTTATGCGTTATGCGTTATGCTTTGTGCGTTATGCGTTATGCGTTATGCGTTATAAGTAATGCGTGATCCGTCATGCGTTATGCGTTACGCTATATGCGTTATGCCTTATGCCTTATGCGTTATACGTAATGCGTTATGCGTGATGAGTAATGCTTGATCCGATATGCGTTATGCGTTATGCGTTATGCGTTATGCGTTATGTGTTATGCGTTATGAGTAATGCTGGATCCGTTATGCGTTATGCGTTATGCTTTATGCGTTACGCGTTATGGATTATGCGCTATGCAATATTCGTTGTGTTATGCGTTATGCGTTATGCGTTATGCGTTATGCGTTATACGTTGTGCGTTATGCGTTATGCGTTATGCGTTATGCGTTATGCGTTATGCATTATGCGTTATGAGTAATGCCTGATCCGATATCCGTTATGCGTTATGCGTTGTGAGTAATGCTGGATCCGTTATGCGTTTTGCGTTATTCGTTATGAGTAATGCTGGATCCGATATGCGTTATGCGTTTTGCGTTATTCGTTATGCGTTATGCGTTATGCGTTATGGATTATGCGTTATGCGATATGCGTTATGCGTTATGCGTTATGCGTTATGCGTTATGCGTTATGCGTTATGCGATATGCGATATGCGTTATGCATTATGCGTTATGCGTTATGCGTTATGCGTTATGCGTTATGCGTTATGCGTTATGCGTTATGCGTTATGCGTTATGCGTTATGCGTTATGCGTTATGCTTTATGCGTTACGCGTTATGGATTATGCGCTATGCAATATTCGTTGTGTTATGCGTTATGCGTTATGCGTTATGCGTTATGCGTTATGCGTTATGCGTTTTGCGTTATGCGTTATGCGTTATGAGTAATGCGTTATGCGTTATGAGTAATGCGTTATGCGTTATGAGTAATGCGTGATCCGTTATGCGTCATGCGTTATGAGTAATGCGTGATCCGTTATGCGTTATGCGTTATGCTTTTTGCGCTATGCGTTATGCGTTATGCGTTATACGTGATCCGTTATGTGTTATGCGTGATCCGTTATGCGTTATGCGTTATACGTTATGCGTTATGCGTTATGCGTTATGCTTAATGCGTTATGAGTAATGCGTTATGCGTCATGAGTAATGCGTGATCCGTTATGCGTTATGCGTTATGCGTTATACGTGATCCGTTATGCGTTATGCGTTATGCGTTATGCGTTATGCGTTATGCGTTATGCGTTTTGCGTTATGCGTTATGCGTTATACGTGATCCGTTATGCGTTATGTGTTATGCGTGATCCGTTATGCGTTATGCGTTATGCGTTATGCGTTATGCGTTATGCTATATGCGTTATGCGTTATGCGTTATGCCTTATGCGTTATACGTAATGCGTTATGCGTTATGAGTAATGCTTGATCCGATATGCGTTATGCGTTATGCGTTATGAGTAATGCGTGATCCGTTATGCGTTATGCTTTTTGCGCTATGCGTTATGCGTTATGCGTTATACGTGATCCGTTATGTGTTTTGCGTTATGCGTTATGCGTTATGAGTAATGCTGGATCTGTTATGCGTTATGCGTTTTGCGTTATTCGTTATGAGTAATGCTGGATCCGTTATGCGTTATGCGTTCTGCGTTATGCGTTATGCGTTATGCGTTATGCCTTATGCGTTATACGTAATGCGTTATGCGTTATGAGTAATGCTTGATCCGATATGCGTTATGCGTTATGCGTTATGAGTAATGCGTGATCCGTTATGCGTTATGCTTTTTGCGCTATGCGTTATGCGTTATGCGTTATACGTGATCCGTTATGTGTTATGCGTGATCCGTTATGCGTTATGCGTTATACGTTATGCGTTATGCGTTATGCGTTATGCGTTATGCGTTATGAGTAATGCGTTATGCGTAATGAGTAATGCGTGATCCGTTATGCGTAATGCGTTATGCGTTATACGTGATCCGTTATGCGTTATGCGTTATGCGTTATGCGTTATGCGTTATGCGTTATGCGTTTGGCGTTATGCGTTATGCGTTATGCGTTATGCGTTGTGCGTTATGCGTTATGCGTTATGCGTTATGCGTTATGCGTTATACGGTATGCTTTATGCGTTATGCGTTATGCGTTATACGTTATACGTAATGCGTTATGCGTTATGAGTAATGCTTGATCCGATATCCGTTATGCGTTATGCGTTATGAATAATGCGTGATCCGTTATGCGTTATGCGTTATGCGTTATGCATTATGCGTTATGCGTTATGCGTTATGCGTTATGCGTTATGCGTTATGCGTTATGCGTTATGCGTTATGCGTTATGCGTTATACGTTATGCGTTATGCGTTATGCGTTATGCTTTGTGCGTTATGCGTTATGCGTTATGAGTAATGCGTGATCCGTCATGCGTTATGCGTTATGCTATATGCGTTATGCCTTATGCCTTATGCGTTATACGTAATGCGTTATGCGTTATGAGTAATGCTTGATCCGATATGCGTTATGCGGTATGCGTTATGCGTTATGAGTAATGCTGGATCCGTTATGCGTTATGCGTTTTGCGTTATTCGTTATGCGTTGTGCTTTATGCGTTATGCGTTATGGATTATGCGTTATGCGTTATGCGTTATGAGCAATGCTGGATCCGTTATGCGTTATGCGTTTTGCGTTATTCGTTATGCGTTATGCTTTATGCGTTATGCGTTATGCGTTATGCGTTATGCGTTACGCGTTATGCGTTATGCGTTATGAGTTATGCGTTATGCGTTATGCGTTATGCGTTATGCGTTATGCGTTATGCGTTATGCGTTATGCGTTATGCGTTATGGGTTATGCGTTATGCGTTATGCGTTATGCGTTATGCGTTATGGGTTATTTTTTGTGCGTTATGCGTTATGCCTTATGCGTCATGCTTTGTGCGTTATGCGTTATGCGTTATGCGTTATGCGTTATGCGTTATGGATTATGCGTTATGCGATATTCGTTATGCGTTATGCGTTATGCGTTATGCGTTATGCGATATGCGTTATGCGTTATGCGTTATGCGTTATGCGTTATGCGTTATGCGTTATGCGTTATGCGTTATGCGTTATGGGTTATTCGTTATGTGTTATGCGTTATGCGCTATGCGTTATGCGTTATGCGTTGTGCGTTATGCGTTATGCGTTATGCGTTAATCGTTATGCGTTATGCGTTATGCGTTATGCGTCATGCGTTATGCGTTATGCGTTATGCGTTATGAGTAATGCCTGATCCGATATCCGTTATGCGTTATGCGTTATGCGCTGTGAGTAATGCTGGATCCGTTATGCGTTACGCGTTTTGCGTTATTCGTTATGAGTAATGCTGGATCCGTTATGCGTTATGCCTTATGCGTTATGCGTTATGAGTAATGCGTGGTTCGTTATGCGTTATGCCTTATGCGTTATGAGTTATGCGTTATGCGTTATGCGTTTTGCGTTAAGCGTTATGCGTTATGCGTTATACGTTATGCGTTTTTCGTTATGCGTTATGCGTTATGCGTTATGCGTTATGCGTTATGCGTTATGCGTTATGCGTTATGCGTTATGCATTATGCGTTATGCGTTATGCGTTATGCGTTATGCGTTATGCGTTATGCATTATGCGTTATGCGTTATGCGTTATGCATTATGCGTTATGCGTTATGCGTTATGCTTTGTGCGTTATGCGTTGTGCGTTATGAGTAATGCGTGATCCGTCATGCGTTATGCGTTATGCGTTATGCGTTATGCGTTATGCGATATGCGTAATGCGTTATGCGTTATGCGTTATGCGTTATGCGTTATGCGTTATGCGTTATGCGTTATGCGTTATGCGTTATGCGTTATGCGTTAAGCGTTACGCGTTGTGCGTTATGCATTATGAGTAATGCGTCATCCGTTATGCGTTATGCGTTATGCGTTATGCGTTATGCGTTATGCGTTATGCGTTATGCGTTATGCGTTATGCGTTATGCGTTATGCGTTATGCGTTATGCGTTATGCGTTATGCGTTATGCGTTATGCCTTATGCCTTATGCGTTATGCGTTATGAGTAATGCGTGATTCGTTATGCGTTATGCCTTATGCGTTATGAGTTATGCGTTATGCGTTTTGCGTTATGCGTTATGCGTTATAAGTTATGCGTTATGCGTTATGCGTTATGCGTTATGCGTTATGCGTTATGCGTTATGCGTTATGGGTTATGCGTTATGCGTTATGCGTTATGCGTTATGAGTAATGCGTGATCCGTTATGCGTTTTGCGTTATGCGTTATGCGTTATGCGTTATGCGTTATGCGTTTTGCGTTATGCGTTATGCGTTATGCGTTATGCGTTATGCGTTATGCGTTATGCGTTGTGCGTTATGCGTTATGCGTTATGCGTTATGCGTTATGCGTTATGCGTTATACGGTATGCTTTATGCGTTATGCGTTATGCGTTATACGTTATACGTAATGCGTTATGCGTTATGAGTAATGCTTGATCCGATATCCGTTATGCGTTATGCGTTATGAGTAATGCGTGATCCGTTATCCGTTATGCGTTATGCGTTATGCATTATGCGTTATGCGTTATGCGTTATGCGTTATGCGTTATGCGTTATGCCTTATGCGTTATGCATTATGCGTTATGCGTTATGCGTTATGCATTATGCGTTATGCGTTATGCGTTATGCTTTGTGCGTTATGCGTTGTGCGTTATGAGTAATGCGTGATCCGTCATGCGTTATGCGTTATGCGTTATGCGTTATGCGTTATGCGTTATGCGATATGCGTTATGCGTTATGCGTTATGCGTTATGCGTTATGCGTTATGCGTTATGCGTTATGCGCTATGCGTTATGCGTTATGCGTTATGCGTTATGCGTTATGCGTTATGCGTTATGCGTTATGCGTTATGCGTTATGCGTTATGCGTTATGCGTTATGCGTTATGCGTTATGAGTAATGCGTTATGCGTTATGAGTAATGCGTGATCCGTTATCCGTTATGCGTTATGAGTAATGCGTGATCCGTTATGCGTTATGCGTTATGCGTTATGAGTTATGCGTTATGCTTTATGCGTTTTGCGTTATGCGTTATGCGTTATGCGTTATGAGTTATGCGTTATGCGTTATGAGTAATGCGTCATCCGATATCCGTTATGCGTTATGCGTTATGCGTTATGCGTTATGCGTTATGCGTTATGCGTTATGCGTTATACGTTATGCGTTATGCGTTATGCGTTATGCGTTATGCTTTGTGCGTTATGCGTTATGCGTTATGCGTTATAAGTAATGCGTGATCCGTCATGCGTTATGCGTTCCGCTATATGCGTTATGCCTTATGCCTTATGCGTTATACGTAATGCGTTATGCGTTATGAGTAATGCTTGATCCGATATGCGTTATGCGTTATGCGTTATGCGTTATGTGTTATGCGTTATGAGTAATGCTGGATCCGTTATGCGTTATGCGTTATGCGTTATGCTTTATGCGTTACGCGTTATGGATTATGCGCTATGCAATATTCGTTGTGTTATGCGTTATGCGTTATGCGTTATGCGTTATGCGTTATGCGTTATACGTTGTGCGTTATGCGTTATGCGTTATGCGTTATGCGTTACGCGTTATGCGTTATGCGTTATGCGTTATGCGTTATGCGTTATGCGTTATGGGTTATTTTTTGTGCGTTATGCGTTATGAGTAATGCGTGATCCGTCATGCGTTATGCGTTATGCGTTATGCTATATGCGTGATGCCTTATGCCTTATGCGTTATGCGTTATGCGTTATGCGTTTTGCGTTATGCGTTATGCGTTATGAGTAATGCGTTATGCGTTATGAGTAATGCGTTATGCGTTATGAGTAATGCGTGATCCGTTATGCGTCATGCGTTATGAGTAATGCGTGATCAGTTATGCGTTATGCGTTATGCCTTTTGCGCTATGCGTTATGCGTTATGCGTTATACGTGATCCGTTATGTGTTATGCGTGATCCGTTATGCGTTATGCGTTATACGTTATGCGTTATGCGTTATGCGTTATGCTTAATGCGTTATGAGTAATGCGTTATGCGTTATGAGTAATGCGTGATCCGTTATGCGTTATGCGTTATGCGTTATACGTGATCCGTTATGCGTTATGCGTTATGCGTTATGCGTTATGCGTTATGCGTTTTGCGTTATGCGTTATGCGTTATACGTGATCCGTTATGCGTTATGTGTTATGCGTGATCCGTTATGCGTTATGCGTTATGCGTTATGCGTTATGCGTTATGCTATATGCGTGATGCCTTATGCCTTATGCGTTATGCGTTATGCGTTTTGCGTTATGCGTTATGCGTTATGAGTAATGCTGGATCTGTTATGCGTTATGCGTTTTGCGTTATTCGTTATGAGTAATGCTGGAACCGTTATGCGTTATGCGTTATGTGTTATGCGTGATCCGTTATGCGTTATGCGTTATGCGTTATGCGTAATGCATTATGCGTTATGCGTTTTGCGTTATGCTTTGTGCGTTATGCGTTATGCGTTATGCGTTATAAGTAATGCGTGATCCGTCATGCGTTATGCGTTACGCTATATGCGTTATGCCTTATGCCTTAAAGCGTTATACGTAATGCGTTATGCGTTATGAGTAATGCTTGATCCGATATGCGTTATGCGTTATGCGTTATGCGTTATGTGTTATGCGTTATGAGTAATGCTGGATCCGTTATGCGTTATGCGTTATGCTTTATGCGTTACGCGTTATGGATTATGCGCTATGCAATATTCGTTGTGTTATGCGTTATGCGTTATGCGTTATGCGTTATGCGTTATACGTTGTGCGTTATGCGTTATGCGTTATGCGTTATGCGTTATGCGTTATGCGTTATGCGTTATGAGTAATGCCTGATCCGATATCCGTTATGCGTTATGCGTTGTGAGTAATGCTGGATCCGTTATGCGTTATGCGTTTTGCGTTATTCGTTATGAGTAATGCTGGATCCGATATGCGTTATGCGTTTTGCGTTATTCGTTATGCGTTATGCGTTATGCGTTATGGATTATGCGTTATGCGATATGCGTTATGCGTTATGAGTAATGCGTTATGCGTTATGAGTAATGCGTTATGCGTTATGAGTAATGCGTGATCCGTTATGCGTCATGCGTTATGAGTAATGCGTGATCCGTTATGCGTTATGCGTTATGCTTTTTGCGCTATGCGTTATGCGTTATGCGTTATACGTGATCCGTTATGTGTTATGCGTGATCCGTTATGCGTTATGCGTTATACGTTATGCGTTATGCGTTATGCGTTATGCTTAATGCGTTATGAGTAATGCGTTATGCGTTATGAGTAATGCGTGATCCGTTATGCGTTATGCGTTATGCGTTATACGTGATCCGTTATGCGTTATGCGTTATGCGTTATGCGTTATGCGTTATGCGTTTTGCGTTATGCGTTATGCGTTATACGTGATCCGTTATGCGTTATGTGTTATGCGTGATCCGTTATGCGTTATGCGTTATGCGTTATGCGTTATGCGTTATGCGTTATGCTATATGCGTGATGCCTTATGCCTTATGCGTTATGCCTTATGCGTTTTGCGTTATGCGTTATGCGTTATGAGTAATGCTGGATCTGTTATGCGTTATGCGTTTTGCGTTATTCGTTATGAGTAATGCTGGATCCGTTATGCGTTATGCGTTCTGCGTTATGCGTTATGCGTTATGCGTTATGCCTTATGCGTTATACGTAATGCGTTATGCGTTATGAGTAATGCTTGATCCGATATGCGTTATGCGTTATGCGTTATGAGTAATGCGTGATCCGTTATGCGTTATGCTTTTTGCGCTATGCGTTATGCGTTATGCGTTATACGTGATCCGTTATGTGTTATGCGTGATCCGTTATGCGTTATGCGTTATACGTTATGCGTTATGCGTTATGCGTTATGCGTTATGCGTTATGAGTAATGCGTTATGCGTTATGAGTAATGCGTGATCCGTTATGCGTAATGCGTTATGCGTTATACGTGATCCGTTATGCGTTATGCGTTATGCGTTATGCGTTATGCGTTATGCGTTATGCGTTTGGCGTTATGCGTTATGCGTTATACGTGATCCGTTATGCGTTATGCGTTATGTGTTATGCGTGATCCGTTATGCGTTATGCGTTATGCGTTATGCGTTATGCTATATGCGTGATGCCTTATGCCTTATGCGTTATGCGTTATGCGTTTTGCGTTATGCGTTATGCGTTATGAGTAATGCGTTATGCGTTATGAGTAATGCGTGATCCGTTATGCGTTATGCGTTATGCGTTATGCGTTATGCGTTATGCGTTATGCGTTATGCGTTATGCGTTATGCGTTATGCGTTATGCGTTTTGCGTTATGCGTTATGCGTTATGCGTTATGCGTTATGCGTTATGCGTTATGCGTTCTGCGTTATGCGTTATGCGTTATGCGTTATGAGTAATGCGTGATCCGTTATGCGTTATGCGTTATGCGTTATGCGTTATGCGAAAAGCGTTATGGGTTTTTCGTTATGTGTTATGCGTTATGCGTTATGCCTTATGCGTTATGCGTTATGCGTTTTGCGTTATGCGTTATGCGTTATGAGTAATGCGTTATGCGTTATGAGTAATGCGTGATCCGTTATGCGTTATGCGTTATGCGTTATGCGTTATGCGTTATGCGTTATGCGTTATGCGTTATGCGTTATGCGTTATGCGTTATGCGTTTTGCGTTATGCGTTATGCGTTATGCGTTATGCGTTATGCGTTATGCGTTATGCGTTCTGCGTTATGCGTTATGCGTTATGCGTTATGAGTAATGCGTGATCCGTTATGCGTTATGCGTTATGCGTTATGCGTTATGCGAAAAGCGTTATGGGTTATTCGTTATGTGTTATGCGTTATGCGTTATGCGTTATGCGTTATGCGTTATGCGTTATGCGTTATGCGTTATGCGTTATGCGTTATGCGTTATGCGTTATGCGTTATGCGTTATGCGTTATGCGTTATGCGTTATGCGTTATCCGTTATGCGTTATGCGTTATGCGTTATGCTTTGTGCATTATGCGTTATGCGTTATGCGTTATGAGAAATGCGTGATCCGTCATGCGTTATGCGTTACGCTATATGCGTTATGCCTTATGCCTTATGCGTTATACGTAATGCGTTATGCGTTATGAGTAATGCTTGATCCGATATGCGTTATGCGTTATGCGTTATGCGTTATGTGTTATGCGTTATGAGTAATGCTGGATCCGTTATGCGTTATGCGTTATGCGTTATGCTTTATGCGTTACGCGTTATGGATTATGCGCTATGCAATATTCGTTGTGTTATGCGTTATGCGTTATGCGTTATGCGTTATGCGTTATGCGTTATGCGTTATGCGTTCTGCGTTATGCGTTATGCGTTATGCGTTATGCCTTATGCGTTATACGTAATGCGTTATGCGTTATGAGCAATGCTTGATCCGATATGCGTTATGCGTTATGCGCTATGCGTTATGCGTTATGCGTTGTGCGTTATGCGTTATGCGTTATGCGTTATGCGTTATGCGTTATGCGTTATGCGTTATGCGTTATGCGTTATGCGTTATGCGTTATGCGTTATGCGTTATGCGTTATGCGTTATGCGTTATGCGTTATGCGTTATACGTTATGCGTTATGCGTTATGCGTTATGCTTTGTGCATTATGCGTTATGCGTTATGCGTTATGAGTAATGCGTGATCCGTCAGGCGTTATGCGTTACGCTATATGCGTTATGCCTTATGCCTTATGCGTTATACGTAATGCGTTATGCGTTATGCGTTATGCGTTATGCGTTATGCGTTATGCGTTATGCGTTATGCGTTATGCGTTTTGCGTTATGCGTTATGCGTTATGCGTTATGCGTTATGCGTTATGCGTTATGCGTTCTGCGTTATGCGTTATGCGTTATGCGTTATGAGTAATGCGTGATCCGTTATGCGTTATGCGTTATGCGTTATGCGTTATGCGAAAAGCGTTATGGGTTATTCGTTATGTGTTATGCGTTATGCGTTATGCGTTATGCGTTATGCGTTATGCGTTATGCGTTATGCGTTATGCGTTATGCGTTATGCGTTATGCGTTATGCGTTATGCGTTATGCGTTATGCGTTATCCGTTATGCGTTATGCGTTATGCGTTATGCTTTGTGCATTATGCGTTATGCGTTATGCGTTATGAGAAATGCGTGATCCGTCATGCGTTATGCGTTACGCTATATGCGTTATGCCTTATGCCTTATGCGTTATACGTAATGCGTTATGCGTTATGAGTAATGCTTGATCCGATATGCGTTATGCGTTATGCGTTATGCGTTATGTGTTATGCGTTATGAGTAATGCTGGATCCGTTATGCGTTATGCGTTATGCGTTATGCTTTATGCGTTACGCGTTATGGATTATGCGCTATGCAATATTCGTTGTGTTATGCGTTATGCGTTATGCGTTATGCGTTATGCGTTATGCGTTATGCGTTATGCGTTATGCGTTCTGCGTTATGCGTTATGCGTTATGCGTTATGCCTTATGAGTTATACGTAATGCGTTATGCGTTATGAGCAATGCTTGATCCGATATGCGTTATGCGTTATGCGCTATGCGTTATGCGTTATGCGTTGTGCGTTATGCGTTATGCGTTATGCGTTATGCGTTATGCGTTATGCGTTATGCGTTATGCGTTATGCGTTATGCGTTATGCGTTATGCGTTATGCGTTATGCGTTATGCGTTATGCGTTATACGTTATGCGTTATGCGTTATGCGTTATGCTTTGTGCATTATGCGTTATGCGTTATGCGTTATGAGTAATGCGTGATCCGTCAGGCGTTATGCGTTACGCTATATGCGTTATGCCTTATGCCTTATGCGTTATACGTAATGCGTTATGCGTTATGAGTAATGCTTGATCCGATATGCGTTATGCGTTATGCGTTATGTGTTATGCGTTATGAGTAATGCTGGATCCGTTATGCGTTATGCGTTATGCGTTATGCTTTATGCGTTACGCGTTATGGATTATGAGCTATGCAATATTCGTTGTGTTATGCGTTATGCGTTATGCGTTATGCGTTATGCGTTATACGTTGTGCGTTATGCGTTATGCGTTATGCGTTATGCGTTACGCGTTATGCGTTATGCGTTATGCGTTATGCGTTATGCGTTATGGGTTATTTTTTGTGCGTTATGCGTTATGAGTAATGCGTGATCCGTCATGCGTTATGCGTTATGCTATATGCGTGATGCCTTATGCCTTATGCGTTATGCGTTATGCGTTTTGCGTTATGCGTTATGCGTTATGAGTAATGCGTTATGCGTTATGAGTAATGCGTTATGCGTTATGAGTAATGCGTGATCCGTTATGCGTTATGCGTTATGAGTAATGCGTGATCCGTTATGCGTTATGCTTTTTGCGCTATGCGTTATGCGTTATGCGTTATACGTGATGCGTTATGTGTTATGCGTGATCCGTTATGCGTTATGCGTTATACGTTATGCGTTATGCGTTATGCGTTATGCGTTATGCGTTATGCGTTATGAGTAATGCGTTATGCGTTATGAGTAATGCGTGATCCGTTATGCGTTATGCGTTATGCGTTATACGTGATCCGTTATGCGTTATGCGTTATGCGTTATGCGTTATGCGTTATGCGTTATGCGTTATGCGTTATGCGTTATGCGTTTGGCGTTATGCGTTATGCGTTATACGTGATCCGTTATGCGTTATGCGTTATGTGTTATGCGTGATCCGTTATGCGTTATGCGTTATGCGTTATGCGTTATGCGTTATGCGTTATGCTATATGCGTGATGCCTTATGCCTTATGCGTTATGCGTTATGCGTTATGCGTTTTGCGTTATGCGTTATGCGTTATGAGTAATGCGTTATGCGTTATGAGTAATGCGTGATCCGTTATGCGTTATGCGTTATGAGTAATGTGTGATCCGTTATGCGTTATGCGTTATGCGATTTGCGCTATGCGTTATGCGTTATACGTGATCCGTTATGCGTTATGCGTTATGCGTTATGCGTTATGCGTTATGCGTTATGCGTTATGCATTATGCCTTATACGTGATCCGTTATGCGTTATGCGTTATGAGTAATGCGTGATCCGTTATGCGTTATGCGTTATGCGTTTTGCGTTAAGCGATATGCGTTATGCGTTATGAGTAATGCGTGATCCGTTATGCGTTATGCGTTATGCGTTATGAGTAATGCGTGATCCGTTATGCGTTATGCGTTATGCGTTATGCGTTATGCGTTATGCGTTATGCGTTATATGTTATGCGTTATGCGTTATGCTTTGTGCGTTATGCGTTATGCGTTATGAGTAATGCGTGATCCGTCATGCGTTATGCGTTATGCTATATGCGTTATGCGTTATGCGTTATGCGTTATGCGTTATGCGTTATGCGTAATGCGTTATGAGTTATGCGTTATGCGTTATGCGTTATGCGTAATGCGTTATGAGTTATGCGTTATGCGTTATGCGTTATGCCTTATGCGTTATTCGTTATGCGTTATGGGTTATGCGTTATGCGCTATGCGTTATGCGTTATGCGTTGTGCGTTATGCGTTATGCGTTATGCGTTATGCGTTATGCGTTATGCGTTATGCGTTATGCGTTATGCGTTATGCGTTATGCGTTATGCGTTATGCGTTATGCGTTATGCGTTATGCGTTATGCTATATGCGTGATGCCTTATGCCTTATGCGTTATGCGTTTTGCGTTATGCGTTATGCGTTATGGGTTATTTTTTGTGCGTTATGCGTTATGAGTAATGCGTGATCCGTCATGCGTTATGCGTTATGCTATATGCGTGATGCCTTATGCCTTATGCGTTATGCGTTATGCGTTTTGCGTTTTGCGTTATGCGTTATGAGTAATGCGTTATGCGTTATGAGTAATGCGTTATGCGTTATGAGTAATGCGTGATCCGTTATGCGTTATGCGTTATGAGTAATGCGTGATCCGTTATGCGTTATGCGTTATGCGTTATGCGTTATGCGTTATGCGTTATGCGTTATGCGTTATGCGTTATGCGTTATGCTTTGTGCGTTATGCGTTATGCGTTATGAGTAATGCGTGATCCGTCATGCGTTATGCGTTATGCTATATGCGTTATGCGTTATGCGTTATGCGTTTTGCGTTATGCGTTATGCGTAATGCGTTATGAGTTATGCGTTATGCGTTATGCGTTATGCGTAATGCGTTATGAGTTATGCGTTATGCGTTATGCGTTATGCCTTATGCGTTATTCGTTATGCGTTATGGGTTATGCGTTATGCGCTATGCGTTATGCGTTATGCGTTGTGCGTTATGCGTTATGCGTTATGCGTTATGCGTTATGCGTTATGCGTTATGCGTTATACGTGATCCGTTATGCGTTATGCGTTATGCGTTATGCGTTATGCGTTATGCGTTATGCGTTATGCATTATGCCTTATACGTGATCCGTTATGCGTTATGCGTTATGAGTAATGCGTGATCCGTTATGCGTTATGCGTTATGCGTTTTGCGTTAAGCGATATGCGTTATGCGTTATGAGTAATGCGTGATCCGTTATGCGTTATGCGTTATGCGTTATGAGTAATGCGTGATCCGTTATGCGTTATGCGTTATGCGTTATGCGTTATGCGTTATGCGTTATGCGTTATATGTTATGCGTTATGCGTTATGCTTTGTGCGTTATGCGTTATGCGTTATGAGTAATGCGTGATCCGTCATGCGTTATGCGTTATGCTATATGCGTTATGCGTTATGCGTTATGCGTTTTGCGTTATGCGTTATGCGTAATGCGTTATGAGTTATGCGTTATGCGTTATGCGTTATGCGTAATGCGTTATGAGTTATGCGTTATGCGTTATGCGTTATGCCTTATGCGTTATTCGTTATGCGTTATGGGTTATGCGTTATGCGCTATGCGTTATGCGTTATGCGTTGTGCGTTATGCGTTATGCGTTATGCGTTATGCGTTATGCGTTATGCGTTATGCGTTATGCGTTATGCGTTATGCGTTATGCGTTATGCGTTATGCGTTATGCGTTATGCGTTATGCGTTATGCGTTATGCTATATGCGTGATGCCTTATGCCTTATGCGTTATGCGTTTTGCGTTATGCGTTATGCGTTATGGGTTATTTTTTGTGCGTTATGCGTTATGAGTAATGCGTGATCCGTCATGCGTTATGCGTTATGCTATATGCGTGATGCCTTATGCCTTATGCGTTATGCGTTATGCGTTTTGCGTTATGCGTTATGCGTTATGAGTAATGCGTGATCCGTTATGCGTTATGCGTTATGCGTTATGCGTTATGCGTTATGCGTTATGCGTTATATGTTATGCGTTATGCGTTATGCTTTGTGCGTTATGCGTTATGCGTTATGAGTAATGCGTGATCCGTCATGCGTTATGCGTTATGCTATATGCGTTATGCGTTATGCGTTATGCGTTTTGCGTTATGCGTTATGCGTTATGCGTTATGAGTTATGCGTTATGCGTTATGCGTTATGCGTAATGCGTTATGAGTTATGCGTTATGCGTTATGCGTTATGCCTTATGCGTTATTCGTTATGCGTTATGGGTTATGCGTTATGCGCTATGCGTTATGCGTTATGCGTTGTGCGTTATGCGTTATGCGTTATGCGTTATGCGTTATGCGTTATGCGTTATGCGTTATGCGTTATGCGTTATGCGTTATGCGTTATGCGTTATGCGTTATGCGTTATGCGTTATGCGTTATGCGTTATGCGTTATGCGTTATGCGTTATGCGTTATGCGTTATGCGTTATGCTATATGCGTGATGCCTTATGCCTTATGCGTTATGCGTTTTGCGTTATGCGTTATGCGTTATGGGTTATTTTTTGTGCGTTATGCGTTATGAGTAATGCGTGATCCGTCATGCGTTATGCGTTATGCTATATGCGTGATGCCTTATGCCTTATGCGTTATGCGTTATGCGTTTTGCGTTATGCGTTATGCGTTATGAGTAATGCGTTATGCGTTATGAGTAATGCGTTATGCGTTATGAGTAATGCGTGATCCGTTATGCGTTATGCGTTATGAGTAATGCGTGATCCGTTATGCGTTATGCGTTATGCTTTTTGCGCTATGCGTTATGCGTTATGCGTTATACGTGATCCGTTATGTGTTATGCGTGATCCGTTATGCGTTATGCGTTATACGTTATGCGTTATGCGTTATGCGTTATGCGTTATGCGTTATGAGTAATGCGTGATCCGTTATGCGTTATACGTGATCCGTTATGCGTTATGCGTTATGCGTTATGCGTTATGCGTTTGGCGTTATGTGTTATGCGTGATCCGTTATGCGTTATGCGTTATGCGTTATGCGTTATGCGTTATGCTATATGCGTGATGCCTTATGCCTTATGCGTTATGCGTTATGCGTTTTGCGTTATGCGTTATGCGTTATGAGTAATGCGTTATGCGTTATGAGTAATGCGTGATCCGTTATGCGTTATGCGTTATGAGTAATGTGTGATCCGTTATGCGTTATGCGTTATGCGATTTGCGCTATGCGTTCTTCGTTATACGTGATCCGTTATGCCTTATGCGTTATGCGTTATGTGTTATGCGTTATGCGTTATGCGTTATGCGTTATGCGTTATGCGTTATGCGTTTGGCGTTATGCGTTATGCGTTATACGTGATCCGTTATGCGTTATGCGTTATGTGTTATGCGTGATCCGTTATGCGTTATGCGTTATGCGTTATGCGTTTGGCGTTATGCGTTATGCGTTATACGTGATCCGTTATGCGTTATGCGTTATGTGTTATGCGTGATCCGTTATGCGTTATGCGTTATGCGTTATGCGTTATGCGTTATGCGTTATTCGTTATGCTTTATGCGATATGCGATATGCGTTATGCGTTATGCGTTATGCGTTATGCGTTATGCGTTATGCGTTATGCGTTATGCGTTATGCGTTATGCGTTATGCGTTATGCGTTATGCGTTGTGAGTAATGCTGGATCTGTTATGCGTTATGCGTTTTGCGTTATTCGTTATGAGTAATGCTGGATCCGTTATGCGTTATGCGTTATTCGTTATGCGTTATGCGTTATGCGTTATGGATTATGCGTTATGCGATATGCGTTATGCGTTATGCGTTATGCGTTATGCGTTATGCGTTATGCGTTATGCGTTATGCGTTATGCGATATGCGTTATGCGTTATGCGTTATGCGTTATGCGTTATGCGTTATGCGTTATGCGTTATGCGTTATGCGATATGCGATATGCGTTATGCGTTATGCGTTATGCATTATGCGTTATGCGTTATGCGTTATGCGTTATGCGTTATGCGTTATGCTATATGCGTGATGCCTTATGCCTTATGCGTTATGCGTTATGCGTTTTGCGTTATGCGTTATGCGTTATGGGTTATTTTTTGTGCGTTATGCGTTATGAGTAATGCGTGATCCGTCATGCGTTATGCGTTATGCGTTCTGCGTTATGCGTTATGCGTTATGAGTAATGCGTTATGCGTTATGAGTAATGCGTTATGCGTTATGAGTAATGCGTGATCCGTTATGCGTTATGCGTTATGAGTAATGCGTGATCCGTTATGCGTTATGCGTTATGCTTTTTGCGCTATGCGTTATGCGTTATGCGTTATACGTGATCCGTTATGTGTTATGCGTGATCCGTTATGCGTTATGCGTTATACGTTATGCGTTATGCGTTATGCGTTATGCGTTATGCGTTATGAGTAATGCGTTATGCGTTATGAGTAATGCGTGATCCGTTATGCGTTATGCTTTATGCGTTATACGTGATCCGTTATGCGTTATGCGTTATGCGTTATGCGTTATGCGTTATGCGTTTGGCGTTATGCGTTATGCGTTATACGTGATCCGTTATGCGTTATGCGTTATGTGTTATGCGTGATCCGTTATGCGTTATGCGTTATGCGTTATGCGTTATGCGTTATGCGTTATGCGTTATGCTATATGCGTGATGCCTTATGCCTTATGCGTTATGCGTTATGCGTTTTGCGTTATGCGTTATGCGTTATGAGTAATGCGTTATGCGTTATGAGTAATGCGTGATCCGTTATGCGTTATGCGTTATGAGTAATGTGTGATCCGTTATGCGTTATGCGATTTGCGCTATGCGTTATGCGTTATACGTGATCCGTTATGCGTTATGCGTTATGCGTTATGCGTTATGCGTTATGCGTTATGCGTTATGCGTTATGCGTTATGCGTTATGCGTTATACGTGATCCGTTATGCGTTATGAGTAATGCGTGATCCGTTATGCGTTATGCGTTATGCGTTTTGCGTTAAGCGATATGCGTTATGCGTTATGAGTAATGCGTGATCCGTCATGCGTTATGCGTTATGCTATATGCGTTATGCGTTATGCGTTATGCGTTATGCGTTATGCGTTATGCGTTATGCGTTATGCGTTTTGCGTTATGCGTTATGCGTAATGCGTTATGAGTTATGCGTTATGCGTTATGCGTTATGCGTAATGCGTTATGCGTTATGCGTTATGCGTTATGCCTTATGCGTTATTCGTTATGCGTTATGCGTTATGCGTTATGCGCTATGCGTTATGCGTTATGCGTTATGCGTTATGCGTTATGCGTTATGCGTTATGCGTTGTGAGTAATGCTGGATCTGTTATGCGTTATGCGTTATGCGTAATGCGTAATGCGTTATGCGTTATGCGTTATGCGTTATGCGTTCTGCGTTATGCGTTATGCGTTATGCGTTATGCGTTATGCGTTATGCGTTATGCGTTACGCGTTCTGCGTTATGCGTTATGCGTTATGCGTTATGCTTTGTGCGTTATGCGTTATGCGTTATGAGTAATGCGCGATCCGTCATGCGTTATGCGTTATGCTATATGCGTTATGCCTTATGCCTTATGAGTTATGCGTTATGCGTTATGCGTTATGCGTTATGCGTTATGCGTTATGCGTTATGCGTTATGCGTTATTCGTTATGCGTTATGCGTTATGCCTTATGCCTTATGCGTTATGCGTTATGAGTAATGCGTGATTCGTTATGCGTTATGCCTTATGCGTTATGAGTTATGCGTTATGCGTTATGCGTTTTGCGTTATGCGTTATGCGTTATGCGTTATGCGTTATGCGTTATGCGTTATGCGTTGTGCGTTGTGCGTTATGCGTTATGCGTTATGCGTTATGCGTTATACGGTATGCTTTATGCGTTATGCGTTATGCGTTATGCGTTATGCGTTATGCGTTATGCGTTATACGTTATGCGTTATGCGTTATGCGTTATGCGTTATGCGTTATGCGTTATGCGTTATGCGTTATGCGTTTTGCGTTATGCGTTATGCGTTATGCGTTATGCGTTATGCGTTATGCGTTATGCGTTATGCGTTATGCGTTATGCGTTATGCGTTATGCGTTATGCGTTATGCGTTATGCGTTATGCGTTATGCGATATGCGATATGCGTTATGCGTTATGCGTTATGCATTATGCGTTATGCGTTATGCGTTATGCGTTATGCGTTATGCTATATGCGTGATGCCTTATGCCTTATGCGTTATGCGTTATGCGTTTTGCGTTATGCGTTATGCGTTATGGGTTATTTTTTGTGCGTTATGCGTTATGAGTAATGCGTGATCCGTCATGCGTTATGCGTTATGCGTTTTGCGTTATGCGTTATGCGTTATGCGTTATACGGTATGCTTTATGCGTTATGCGTTATGCGTTATGCGTTATGCGTTATGCGTTATGCGTTATACGTTATGCGTTATGCGTTATGCGTTATGCGTTATGCGTTATGCGTTATGCGTTATGCGATATGCGTTATGCGTTATGCGTTATGCGTTATGCGTTATGCGTTATGCGTTATGCGATATGCGATATGCGTTATGCGTTATGCGTTATGCGTTATGCGTTATGCGTTATGCGTTATGCGTTATGCGTTATGCGATATGCGATATGCGTTATGCGTTATGCGTTATGCATTATGCGTTATGCGTTATGCGTTATGCGTTATGCGTTATGCTATATGCGTGATGCCTTATGCCTTATGCGTTATGCGTTATGCGTTTTGCGTTATGCGTTAGGCGTTATGGGTTATTTTTTGTGCGTTATGCGTTATGAGTAATGCGTGATCCGTCATGCGTTATGCGTTATGCGTTTTGCGTTATGCGTTATGCGTTATGAGTAATGCGTTATGCGTTATGAGTAATGCGTTATGCGTTATGAGTAATGCGTGATCCGTTATGCGTTATGCGTTATGAGTAATGCGTGATCCGTTATGCGTTATGCGTTATGCTTTTTGCGCTATGCGTTATGCGTTATGCGTTATACGTGATCCGTTATGTGTTATGCGTGATCCGTTATGCGTTATGCGTTATACGTTATGCGTTATGCGTTATGCGTTATGCGTTATGCGTTATGCGTTATGCGTGATGCCTTATGCCTTATGCGTTATGCGTTATGCGTTTTGCGTTATGCGTTATGAGTAATGCGTTATGCGTTATGAGTAATGCGTGATCCGTTATGCGTTATGCGTTATGAGTAATGTGTGATCCGTTATGCGTTATGCGTTATGCGATTTGCGCTATGCGTTATGCGTTATACGTGATCCGTTATGCGTTATGCGTTATGCGTTATGCGTTATGCGTTATGCGTTATGCGTTATGCGTTATGCGTTATGCGTTATGCGTTATGCGTTATGCGTTATACGTGATCCGTTATGCGTTATGCGTTATGAGTAATGCGTGATCCGTTATGCGTTATGCGTTATGCGTTTTGCGTTAAGCGATATGCGTTATGCGTTATGAGTAATGCGTGATCCGTTATGCGTTATGCGTTATGCGTTATGCGTTATGAGTAATGCGTGATCCGTTATGCGTTATGCGTTATGCGTTATGCGTTATGCGTTATGCGTTATGAGTAATGCGTTATGCGTTCTGCGTTATGCCTTATGCCTTATGAGTTATGCGTTATGCGTTATGCGTTATGCGTTATGCGTTATGCGTTATGCGTTATGCGTTATGAGTAATGCGTGATCCGTTATGCGTTATGCGTTATGCGTTATTCGTTATGCGTTATGCGTTACGCTATATGCGTTATGCCTTATGCCTTATGCGTTATACGTAATGCGTTATGCGTTATGAGTAATGCTTGATCCGATATGCGTTATGCGTTATGCGTTATGTGTTATGCGTTATGAGTAATGCTGGATCCGTTATGCGTTATGCGTTATGCGTTATGCTTTATGCGTTATGAGTTATGCGTTATGCGTTATGCGTTATGCGTTATGCGTTGTGCGTTATGAGTAATGCTTGATCCGATATCCGTAATGCGTTATGCGTTATAAGTAATGCGTGATCCGTTATGCGTTATGCGTTATGCGTTATGCGTTATGCGTTATGCGTTATGAGTAATGCGTTATGCGTTCTGCGTTATGCGTTATGCGTTATGCGTTATGCGTTATGCGTTATGCGTTATGCGTTATGCGTTCTGCGTTATGCGTTATGCGTTATGCGTTATGCTTTGTGCGTTATGCGTTATGCGATATGAGAAATGCGCGATCCGTCATGCGTTATGCGTTATGCGTTATGCGTTATGCGTTATGCGTTATGCGTTATGCCTTATGCGTTATGCGTTATGCGTTATGCGTTATGCGTTATGCGTTATGCGTTATGAGTAATGCGTGATCCGTTATGCGTTATGCGTTATGCGTTATGCGAAAAGCGTTATGGGTTATTCGTTATGTGTTATCCGTTATGAGTTATGCGTTATGCGTTATGCGTTATGCGTTATGCGTTATGCGTTATGCGTTATGCGTTATGCGTTATGCGTTATGCGTTATACGTTATGCGTTATGCGTTATGCGTTATGCTTTGTGCGTTATGCGTTATGCGTTATGCGTTATGAGTAATGCGTGATCCGTCATGCGTTATACGTTACGCTATATGCGTTATGCCTTATGCCTTATGCGTTATACGTAATGCGTTATGCGTTATGAGTAATGCTTGATCCGATATGCGTTATGCGTTATGCGTTATGTGTTATGCTGGATCCGTTATGCGTTATGCGTTATGCGTTATGCTTTATGCGTTACGCGTTATGGATTATGCGCTATGCAATATTCGTTGTGTTATGCGTTATGCGTTATGCGTTATACGTTGTGCGTTATGCGTTATGCGTTATGCGTTATGCGTTATGCGTTACGCGTTATGCGTTATGCGTTATGCGTTATGCGTTATGCGTTATGCGTTATGCGTTATGCGTTATGCGTTATACGTTATGCGTTATGCGTTATGCGTTATGCTTTGTGCGTTATGCGTTATGCGTTATGCGTTATGAGTAATGCGTGATCCGTCATGCGTTATACGTTACGCTATATGCGTTATGCCTTATGCCTTATGCGTTATACGTAATGCGTTATGCGTTATGAGTAATGCTTGATCCGATATGCGTTATGCGTTATGCGTTATGTGTTATGCTGGATCCGTTATGCGTTATGCGTTATGCTTTATGCGTTACGCGTTATGGATTATGCGCTATGCAATATTCGTTGTGTTATGCGTTATGCGTTATGCGTTATGCGTTATGCGTTATACGTTGTGCGTTATGCGTTATGCGTTATGCGTTATGCGTTACGCGTTATGCGTTATGCGTTATGCGTTATGCGTTATGCGTTATGCGTTATGGGTTATTTTTTGTGCGTTATGCGTTATGAGTAATGCGTGATCCGTCATGCGTTATGCGTTATGCTATATGCGTGATCCGTTATGCGTTATGCGTTATGCTTTTTGCGCTATGCGTTATGCGTTATGCGTTATACGTGATCCGTTATGTGTTATGCGTGATCCGTTATGCGTTATGCGTTATACGTTATGCGTTATGCGTTATGCGTTATGCGTTATGCGTTATGAGTAATGCGTTATGCGTTATGAGTAATGCGTGATCCGTTATGCGTTATGCGTTATGCGTTATACGTGATCCGTTATGCGTTATGCGTTATGCGTTATGCGTTATGCGTTATGCGTTATGCGTTGTGCGTTTTGCGTTATGCGTTATGCGTTATACGTGATCTGTTATGCGTTATGCGTTATGAGTAATGCGTGATCCGTTATGCGTTATGCGTTATGCGTTATGCGAAAAGCGTTATGGGTTATTCGTTATGTGTTATCCGTTATGAGTTATGCGTTATGCGTTATGCGTTATGCGTTATGCGTTATGCGTTATGCGTTATGCGTTATGCGTTATGCGTTATACGTTATGCGTTATGCGTTATGCGTTATGCTTTGTGCGTTATGCGTTATGCGTTATGCGTTATGAGTAATGCGTGATCCGTCATGCGTTATACGTTACGCTATATGCGTTATGCCTTATGCCTTATGCGTTATACGTAATGCGTTATGCGTTATGAGTAATGCTTGATCCGATATGCGTTATGCGTTATGCGTTATGTGTTATGCTGGATCCGTTATGCGTTATGCGTTATGCGTTATGCTTTATGCGTTACGCGTTATGGATTATGCGCTATGCAATATTCGTTGTGTTATGCGTTATGCGTTATGCGTTATACGTTGTGCGTTATGCGTTATGCGTTATGCGTTATGCGTTATGCGTTACGCGTTATGCGTTATGCGTTATGCGTTATGCGTTATGCGTTATGCGTTATGCGTTATGCGTTATGCGTTATGCGTTATGCGTTATGAGTAATGCGTTATGCGTTATGAGTAATGCGTGATCCGTTATGCGTTATGCGTTATGCGTTATACGTGATCCGTTATGCGTTATGCGTTATGCGTTATGCGTTATGCGTTATGCGTTATGCGTTGTGCGTTTTGCGTTATGCGTTATGCGTTATACGTGATCTGTTATGCGTTATGCGTTATGTGTTATGCGTGATCCGTTATGCGTTATGCGTTATGCGTTATGCGTTATGCGTTATGCGTTACGCTATATGCGTGATGCCTTATGCCTTATGCGTTATGCGTTATGCGTTTTGCGTTATGCGTTATGCGTTATGAGTAATGCGTTATGCGTTATGAGTAATGTGTGATCCGTTATGCGTTATGCGTTATGCGATTTGCGCTATGCGTTATGCGTTATACGTGATCCGTTATGCGTTATGGGTTATGCGTTATGCGTTATACGTGATCCGTTATGCGTTATGCGTTATGCGTTATGCGTTATGCGTTATGCGTTGTGCGTTTTGCGTTATGCGTTATGCGTTATACGTGATCTGTTATGCGTTATGCGTTATGTGTTATGCGTGATCCGTTATGCGTTATGCGTTATGCGTTATGCGTTATGCGTTATGCGTTACGCTATATGCGCGATGCCTTATGCCTTATGCGTTATGCGTTATGCGTTTTGCGTTATGCGTTATGCGTTATGAGTAATGCGTTATGCGTTATGAGTAATGCGTGATCCGTTATGCGTTATGCGTTATGAGTAATGTGTGATCCGTTATGCGTTATGCGTTATGCGTTATGCGTTCTGCGTTATGCGTTATGCGTTATGCGTTATGCGTTATGCGTTATGCGTTATGCGTTACGCGTTCTGCGTTATGCGTTATGCGTTATGCGTTATGCTTTGTGCGTTATGCGTTATGCGTTATGAGTAATGCGCGATCCGTCATGCGTTATGCGTTATGCTATATGCGTTATGCCTTATGCCTTATGAGTTATGCGTTATGCGTTATGCGTTATGCGTTATGCGTTATGCGTTATGCGTTATGCGTTATGCGTTATTCGTTATGCGTTATGCGTTATGCCTTATGCCTTATGCGTTATGCGTTATGAGTAATGCGTGATTCGTTATGCGTTATGCCTTATGCGTTATGAGTTATGCGTTATGCGTTATGCGTTTTGCGTTATGCGTTATGCGTTATGCGTTATGCGTTATGCGTTATGCGTTGTGCGTTGTGCGTTATGCGTTATGCGTTATGCGTTATGCGTTATACGGTATGCTTTATGCGTTATGCGTTATGCGTTATGCGTTATGCGTTATGCGTTATGCGTTATACGTTATGCGTTATGCGTTATGCGTTATGCGTTATGCGTTATGCGTTATGCGTTATGCGTTATGCGTTTTGCGTTATGCGTTATGCGTTATGCGTTATGCGTTATGCGTTATGCGTTATGCGTTATGCGTTATGCGTTATGCGTTATGCGTTATGCGTTATGCGTTATGCGCTATGCGTTATGCGTTATGCGTTATGCGTTATGCGTTATGCGTTATGCGTTATGCGTTGTGAGTAATGCTGGATCTGTTATGCGTTATGCGTTATGCGTAATGCGTAATGCGTTATGCGTTATGCGTTATGCGTTATGCGTTCTGCGTTATGCGTTATGCGTTATGCGTTATGCGTTATGCGTTATGCGTTATGCGTTACGCGTTCTGCGTTATGCGTTATGCGTTATGCGTTATGCTTTGTGCGTTATGCGTTATGCGTTATGAGTAATGCGCGATCCGTCATGCGTTATGCGTTATGCTATATGCGTTATGCCTTATGCCTTATGAGTTATGCGTTATGCGTTATGCGTTATGCGTTATGCGTTATGCGTTATGCGTTATGCGTTATTCGTTATGCGTTATGCGTTATGCCTTATGCCTTATGCGTTATGCGTTATGAGTAATGCGTGATTCGTTATGCGTTATGCCTTATGCGTTATGAGTTATGCGTTATGCGTTATGCGTTTTGCGTTATGCGTTATGCGTTATGCGTTATGCGTTATGCGTTATGCGTTATGCGTTGTGCGTTGTGCGTTATGCGTTATGCGTTATGCGTTATGCGTTATACGGTATGCTTTATGCGTTATGCGTTATGCGTTATGCGTTATGCGTTATGCGTTATGCGTTATACGTTATGCGTTATGCGTTATGCGTTATGCGTTATGCGTTATGCGTTATGCGTTATGCGTTATGCGTTTTGCGTTATGCGTTATGCGTTATGCGTTATGCGTTATGCGTTATGCGTTATGCGTTATGCGTTATGCGTTATGCGTTATGCGTTATGCGTTATGCGTTATGCGTTATGCGTTATGCGTTATGCGTTATGCGATATGCGATATGCGTTATGCGTTATGCGTTATGCATTATGCGTTATGCGTTATGCGTTATGCGTTATGCGTTATGCTATATGCGTGATGCCTTATGCCTTATGCGTTATGCGTTATGCGTTTTGCGTTATGCGTTATGCGTTATGGGTTATTTTTTGTGCGTTATGCGTTATGAGTAATGCGTGATCCGTCATGCGTTATGCGTTATGCGTTTTGCGTTATGCGTTATGCGTTATGCGTTATACGGTATGCTTTATGCGTTATGCGTTATGCGTTATGCGTTATGCGTTATGCGTTATGCGTTATACGTTATGCGTTATGCGTTATGCGTTATGCGTTATGCGTTATGCGTTATGCGTTATGCGATATGCGTTATGCGTTATGCGTTATGCGTTATGCGTTATGCGTTATGCGTTATGCGTTATGCGTTATGCGATATGCGATATGCGTTATGCGTTATGCGTTATGCGTTATGCGTTATGCGTTATGCGTTATGCGTTATGCGTTATGCGATATGCGATATGCGTTATGCGTTATGCGTTATGCATTATGCGTTATGCGTTATGCGTTATGCGTTATGCGTTATGCTATATGCGTGATGCCTTATGCCTTATGCGTTATGCGTTATGCGTTTTGCGTTATGCGTTATGCGTTATGGGTTATTTTTTGTGCGTTATGCGTTATGAGTAATGCGTGATCCGTCATGCGTTATGCGTTATGCGTTTTGCGTTATGCGTTATGCGTTATGAGTAATGCGTTATGCGTTATGAGTAATGCGTTATGCGTTATGAGTAATGCGTGATCCGTTATGCGTTATGCGTTATGAGTAATGCGTGATCCGTTATGCGTTATGCGTTATGCTTTTTGCGCTATGCGTTATGCGTTATGCGTTATACGTGATCCGTTATGTGTTATGCGTGATCCGTTATGCGTTATGCGTTATACGTTATGCGTTATGCGTTATGCGTGATGCCTTATGCCTTATGCGTTATGCGTTATGCGTTTTGCGTTATGCGTTATGAGTAATGCGTTATGCGTTATGAGTAATGCGTGATCCGTTATGCGTTATGCGTTATGAGTAATGTGTGATCCGTTATGCGTTATGCGTTATGCGATTTGCGCTATGCGTTATGCGTTATACGTGATCCGTTATGCGTTATGCGTTATGCGTTATGCGTTATGCGTTATGCGTTATGCGTTATGCGTTATGCGTTATGCGTTATGCGTTATGCGTTATGCGTTATACGTGATCCGTTATGCGTTATGCGTTATGAGTAATGCGTGATCCGTTATGCGTTATGCGTTATGCGTTTTGCGTTAAGCGATATGCGTTATGCGTTATGAGTAATGCGTGATCCGTTATGCGTTATGCGTTATGCGTTATGCGTTATGAGTAATGCGTGATCCGTTATGCGTTATGCGTTATGCGTTATGCGTTATGCGTTATGCGTTATGAGTAATGCGTTATGCGTTCTGCGTTATGCCTTATGCCTTATGAGTTATGCGTTATGCGTTATGCGTTATGCGTTATGCGTTATGCGTTATGCGTTATGCGTTATGAGTAATGCGTGATCCGTTATGCGTTATGCGTTATGCGTTATTCGTTATGCGTTATGCGTTACGCTATATGCGTTATGCCTTATGCCTTATGCGTTATACGTAATGCGTTATGCGTTATGAGTAATGCTTGATCCGATATGCGTTATGCGTTATGCGTTATGTGTTATGCGTTATGAGTAATGCTGGATCCGTTATGCGTTATGCGTTATGCGTTATGCTTTATGCGTTATGAGTTATGCGTTATGCGTTATGCGTTATGCGTTGTGCGTTATGAGTAATGCTTGATCCGATATCCGTAATGCGTTATGCGTTATGAGTAATGCGTGATCCGTTATGCGTTATGCGTTATGCGTTATGCGTTATGCGTTATGCGTTATGAGTAATGCGTTATGCGTTCTGCGTTATGCGTTATGCGTTATGCGTTATGCGTTATGCGTTATGCGTTATGCGTTATGCGTTCTGCGTTATGCGTTATGCGTTATGCGTTATGCTTTGTGCGTTATGCGTTATGCGATATGAGAAATGCGCGATCCGTCATGCGTTATGCGTTATGCGTTATGCGTTATGCGTTATGCGTTATGCGTTATGCGTTATGCGTTATGCGTTATGCGTTATGCGTTATGCGTTATGCGTTATGCGTTATGAGTAATGCGTGATCCGTTATGCGTTATGCGTTATGCGTTATGCGAAAAGCGTTATGGGTTATTCGTTATGTGTTATCCGTTATGAGTTATGCGTTATGCGTTATGCGTTATGCGTTATGCGTTATGCGTTATGCGTTATGCGTTATGCGTTATGCGTTATGCGTTATGCGTTATGCGTTATGCGTTATGCGTTATGCTTTGTGCGTTATGCGTTATGCGTTATGCGTTATGAGTAATGCGTGATCCGTAATGCGTTATACGTTAAGCTATATGCGTTATGCCTTATGCCTTATGCGTTATACGTAATGCGTTATGCGTTATGAGTAATGCTTGATCCGATATGCGTTATGCGTTATGCGTTATGTGTTATGCTGGATCCGTTATGCGTTATGCGTTATGCGTTATGCTTTATGCGTTACGCGTTATGGATTATGCGCTATGCAATATTCGTTGTGTTATGCGTTATGCGTTATGCGTTATACGTTGTGCGTTATGCGTTATGCGTTATGCGTTATGCGTTATGCGTTATGCGTTATGCGTTATGCGTTATGCGTTATGCGTTATGCGTTATGCGTTATGCGTTATGCGTTATGCGTTATACGTTATGCGTTATGCGTTATGCGTTATGCTTTGTGCGTTATGCGTTATGCGTTATGCGTTATGAGTAATGCGTGATCCGTCATGCGTTATACGTTACGCTATATGCGTTATGCCTTATGCCTTATGCGTTATACGTAATGCGTTATGCGTTATGAGTAATGCTTGATCCGATATGCGTTATGCGTTATGCGTTATGTGTTATGCTGGATCCGTTATGCGTTATGCGTTATGCTTTATGCGTTACGCGTTATGGATTATGCGCTATGCAATATTCGTTGTGTTATGCGTTATGCGTTATGCGTTATGCGTTATGCGTTATACGTTGTGCGTTATGCGTTATGCGTTATGCGTTATGCGTTATGCGTTATGCGTTATGCGTTATGCGTTATGCGTTATGCGTTATGCGTTATGGGTTATTTTTTGTGCGTTATGCGTTATGAGTAATGCGTGATCCGTCATGCGTTATGCGTTATGCTATATGCGTGATCCGTTATGCGTTATGCGTTATGCTTTTTGCGCTATGCGTTATGCGTTATGCGTTATACGTGATCCGTTATGTGTTTTGCGTGATCCGTTATGCGTTATGCGTTATACGTTATGCGTTATGCGTTATGCGTTATGCGTTATGCGTTATGAGTAATGCGTTATGCGTTATGAGTAATGCGTGATCCGTTATGCGTTATGCGTTATGCGTTATACGTGATCCGTTATGCGTTATGCGTTATGCGTTATGCGTTATGCGTTATGCGTTATGCGTTGTGCGTTTTGCGTTATGCGTTATGCGTTATACGTGATCTGTTATGCGTTATGCGTTATGAGTAATGCGTGATCCGTTATGCGTTATGCGTTATGCGTTATGCGAAAAGCGTTATGGGTTATTCGTTATGTGTTATCCGTTATGAGTTATGCGTTATGCGTTATGCGTTATGCGTTATGCGTTATGCGTTATGCGTTATGCGTTATGCGTTATGCGTTATGCGTTATGCGTTATGCGTTATGCGTTATGCGTTATGCTTTGTGCGTTATGCGTTATGCGTTATGCGTTATGAGTAATGCGTGATCCGTCATGCGTTATACGTTACGCTATATGCGTTATGCCTTATGCGTTATGCGTTATGCGTAATGCGTTATGCGTTATGAGTAATGCTTGATCCGATATGCGTTATGCGTTATGCGTTATGTGTTATGCTGGATCCGTTATGCGTTATGCGTTATGCGTTATGCTTTATGCGTTACGCGTTATGGATTATGCGCTATGCAATATTCGTTGTGTTATGCGTTATGCGTTATGCGTTATACGTTGTGCGTTATGCGTTATGCGTTATGCGTTATGCGTTATGCGTTACGCGTTATGCGTTATGCGTTATGCGTTATGCGTTATGCGTTATGCGTTATGCGTTATGCGTTATGCGTTATACGTTATGCGTTATGCGTTATGCGTTATGCGTTGTGCGTTATGCGTTATGCGTTATGCGTTATGAGTAATGCGTGATCCGTCATGCGTTATACGTTACGCTATATGCGTTATGCCTTATGCCTTATGCGTTATACGTAATGCGTTATGCGTTATGAGTAATGCTTGATCCGATATGCGTTATGCGTTATGCGTTATGTGTTATGCTGGATCCGTTATGCGTTATGCGTTATGCTTTATGCGTTATGCGTTACGCGTTATGCGTTATGCGTTATGCGTTATGCGTTATGCGTTATGCGTTATGGGTTATTTTTTGTGCGTTATGCGTTATGAGTAATGCGTGATCCGTCATGCGTTATGCGTTATGCTATATGCGTGATCCGTTATGCGTTATGCGTTATGCTTTTTGCGCTATGCGTTATGCGTTATGCGTTATACGTGATCCATTATGTGTTATGCGTGATCCGTTATGCGTTATGCGTTATGCTTTTTGCGCTATGCGTTATGCGTTATGCGTTATACGTGATCCGTTATGTGTTATGCGTGATCCGTTATGCGTTATGCGTTATACGTTATGCGTTATGCGTTATGCGTTATGCGTTATGCGTCATGAGTAATGCGTTATGCGTTATGAGTAATGCGTGATCCGTTATGCGTTATGCGTTATGCGTTATACGTGATCCGTTATGCGTTATGCGTTATGCGTTATGCGTTATGCGTTATGCGTTATGCGTTGTGCGTTTTGCGTTATGCGTTATGCGTTATACGTGATCTGTTATGCGTTATGCGTTATGTGTTATGCGTGATCCGTTATGCGTTATGCGTTATGCGTTATGCGTTATGCGTTATGCGTTACGCTATATGCGTGATGCCTTATGCCTTATGCGTTATGCGTTATGCGTTTTGCGTTATGCGTTATGCGTTATGAGTAATGCGTTATGCGTTATGAGTAATGTGTGATCCGTTATGCGTTATGCGTTATGCGATTTGCGCTATGCGTTATGCGTTATACGTGATCCGTTATGCGTTATGGGTTATGCGTTATGCGTTATACGTGATCCGTTATGCGTTATGCGTTATGCGTTATGCGTTATGCGTTATGCGTTGTGCGTTTTGCGTTATGCGTTATGCGTTATACGTGATCTGTTATGCGTTATGCGTTATGTGTTATGCGTGATCCGTTATGCGTTATGCGTTATGCGTTATGCGTTATGCGTTACGCTATATGCGCGATGCCTTATGCCTTATGCGTTATGCGTTATGCGTTTTGCGTTATGCGTTATGCGTTATGAGTAATGCGTTATGCGTTATGAGTAATGCGTGATCCGTTATGCGTTATGCGTTATGAGTAATGTGTGATCCGTTATGCGTTATGCGTTATGCGATTTGCGCTATGCGTTATGCGTTATACGTGATCCGTTATGCGTTCTGCGTTATGCGTTATGCGTTATGCGTTATGCGTTATACGTGATCCGTTATGCGTTATGCGTTATGTGTTATGCGTGATCCGTTATGCGTTATGCGTTATGCGTTATGCGTTATGCGTTATGCGTTATGGGTTATTTTTTGTGCGTTATGCGTTATGAGTAATGTGTGATCCGTCATGCGTTATGCGTTATGCTATATGCGTGATGCCTTATGCCTTATGCGTTATGCGTTATGCGTTTTGCGTTATGCGTTATGCGTTATGAGTAATGCGTTATGCGTTATGAGTAATGCGTTATGCGTTATGAGTAATGCGTGATCCGTTATGCGTTATGCGTTATGAGTAATGCGTGATCCGTTATGCGTTATGCGTTATGCTTTTTGCGCTATGCGTTATGCGTTATGCGTTATACGTGATCCGTTATGTGTTATGCGTGATCCGTTATGCGTTATGCGTTATAAGTTATGCGTTATGCGTTATGCGTTATGCGTTATGCGTTATGAGTAATGCGTTATGCGTTATGAGTAATGCGTGATCCGTTATGCGTTATGCGTTATGCGTTATACGTGATCCGTTATGCGTTATGCGTTATGCGTTATGCGTTATGCGTTGTGCGTTTTGCGTTATGCGTTATGCGTTATACGTGATCCGTTATGCGTTATGCGTTATGTGTTATGCGTGATCCGGTATGCGTTATGCGTTATGCGTTATGCGTTATGCGTTATGCGTTATGCTATATGCGTGATGCCTTATGCCTTATGCGTTATGCGTGATGCCTTATGCCTTATGCGTTATGCGTTATGCGTTATGCGTTATGCGTTTTGCGTTATGCGTTATGCGTTATGAGTAATGCGTTATGCGTTATGAGTAATGCGTGATCCGTTATGCGTTATGCGTTATGAGTAATGTGTGATCCGTTATGCGTTATGCGTTATGCGTTATGCGTTATGCGTTATACGTGATCCGTTATGTGTTATGCGTGATCCGATATGCGTTATGCGTTATACGTTATGCGTTATGCGTTATGCGTTATGCGTTATGCGTTATGCGTTATGCGTTATGCTATATGCGTTATGCCTTATGCCTTATGAGTTATGCGTTATGCGTTATGCGTTATGCCTTATGCGTTATGAGTTATGCGTTATGCGTTATGCGTTTTGCGTTATGCGTTATGCGTTATGCGTTATAAGTTATGCGTTATGCGTTGTGCGTTATGAGTAATGCTTGATCCGATATCCGTAATGCGTTATGCGTTATGAGTAATGCGTGATCCGTTATGCGTTATGCGTTATGCGTTATGCGTTATGCGTTATGAGTAATGCGTTATGCGTTCTGCGTTATGCCTTATGCCTTATGAGTTATGCGTTATGCGTTATGCGTTATGCCTTATGCGTTATGAGTTATGCGTTATGCGTTATGCGTTATGCGTTATGCGTTATGCGTTATGCGTTATGCGTTATAAGTTATGCGTTATGCCTTATGCGTTATGCGTTATGCGTAATGCTTGATCCGATATCCGTAATGCGTTATGCGTTATGAGTAATGCGTGATCCGTTATGCGTTATGCGTTATGCGTTATGCGTTATGCGTTATTCGTTATGCGTTATGCGTTATGCTATATGCGTTATGCCTTATGCCTTATGAGTTATGCGTTATGCGTTATGCGTTATGCCTTATGCGTTATGAGTTATGCGTTATGCGTTATGCGTTTTGCGTTATGCGTTATGCGTTATGCGTTATAAGTTATGCGTTATGCCTTATGCGTTATGCGTTATGCGTTATGCGTTATGCGTTATGCGTTATGCGTTATGCGTTATGCGTTATGCGTTATGCGTTATGAGTAATGCGTGATCCGTTATGCGTTATGCGTTATGCGTTATGCGAAAAGCGTTATGGGTTATTCGTTATGTGTTATCCGTTATGCGTTATGCGTTATGCGTTATACGTTATGCGTTATGCGTTATGCGTTATGCGTTATGCGTTATGCGTTATGCGTTATGCGTTATGAGTAATGCGTGATCCGTTATGCGTTATGCGTTATTCGTTATGCGTTATGCGTTACGCTATATGCGTTATGCCTTATGCCTTATGCGTTATACGTAATGCGTTATGCGTTATGAGTAATGCTTGATCCGATATGCGTTATGCGTTATGCGTTATGTGTTATGCGTTATGAGTAATGCTGGATCCGTTATGCGTTATGCGTTATGCGTTATGCTTTATGCGTTATGAGTTATGCGTTATGCGTTATGCGTTATGCGTTATGCGTTGTGCGTTATGAGTAATGCTTGATCCGATATCCGTAATGCGTTATGCGTTATGAGTAATGCGTGATCCGTTATGCGTTATGCGTTATGCGTTATGCGTTATGCGTTATGCGTTATGCGTTATGAGTAATGCGTTATGCGTTCTGCGTTATGCGTTATGCGTTATGCGTTATGCGTTATGCGTTATGCGTTATGCGTTATGCGTTCTGCGTTATGCGTTATGCGTTATGCGTTATGCGTTATGCTTTGTGCGTTATGCGTTATGCGATATGAGAAATGCGCGATCCGTCATGCGTTATGCGTTATGCGTTATGCGTTATGCGTTATGCGTTATGCGTTATGCGTTATGCCTTATGCGTTATGCGTTATGCGTTATGCGTTATGCGTTATGAGTAATGCGTGATCCGTTATGCGTTATGCGTTATGCGTTATGCGAAAAGCGTTATGGGTTATTCGTTATGTGTTATCCGTTATGCGTTATGCGTTATGCGTTATGCGTTATGCGTTATGCGTTATGCGTTATGCGTTATGCGTTATGCGTTATGCGTTATACGTTATGCGTTATGCGTTATGCGTTATGCTTTGTGCGTTATGCGTTATGCGTTATGCGTTATGAGTAATGCGTGATCCGTCATGCGTTATACGTTACGCTATATGCGTTATGCCTTATGCCTTATGCGTTATACGTAATGCGTTATGCGTTATGAGTAATGCTTGATCCGATATGCGTTATGCGTTATGCGTTATGTGTTATGCTGGATCCGTTATGCGTTATGCGTTATGCGTTATGCTTTATGCGTTACGCGTTATGGATTATGCGCTATGCAATATTCGTTGTGTTATGCGTTATGCGTTATGCGTTATGCGTTATGCGTTATACGTTGTGCGTTATGCGTTATGCGTTATGCGTTATGCGTTATGCGTTACGCGTTATGCGTTATGCGTTATGCGTTATGCGTTATGCGTTATGCGTTATGCGTTATGGGTTATTTTTTGTGCGTTATGCGTTATGAGTAATGCGTGATCCGTCATGCGTTATGCGTTATGCTATATGCGTGATCCGTTATGCGTTATGCGTTATGCTTTTTGCGCTATGCGTTATGCGTTATGCGTTATACGTGATCCGTTATGTGTTATGCGTGATCCGTTATGCGTTATGCGTTATACGTTATGCGTTATGCGTTATGCGTTATGCGTTATGCGTTATGAGTAATGCGTTATGCGTTATGAGTAATGCGTGATCCGTTATGCGTTATGCGTTATGCGTTATACGTGATCCGTTATGCGTTATGCGTTATGCGTTATGCGTTATGCGTTATGCGTTATGCGTTGTGCGTTTTGCGTTATGCGTTATGCGTTATACGTGATCTGTTATGCGTTATGCGTTATGTGTTATGCGTGATCCGTTATGCGTTATGCGTTATGCGTTATGCGTTATGCGTTATGCGTTACGCTATATGCGTGATGCCTTATGCCTTATGCGTTATGCGTTATGCGTTTTGCGTTATGCGTTATGCGTTATGAGTAATGCGTTATGCGTTATGAGTAATGCGTGATCCGTTATGCGTTATGCGTTATGAGTAATGTGTGATCCGTTATGCGTTATGCGTTATGCGATTTGCGCTATGCGTTATGCGTTATACGTGATCCGTTATGCGTTATGCGTTATGCGTTATGCGTTATACGTGATCCGTTATGCGTTATGCGTTATGCGTTATGCGTTATGCGTTATGCGTTATGCGTTGTGCGTTTTGCGTTATGCGTTATGCGTTATACGTGATCTGTTATGCGTTATGCGCTATGCGTTGTGCGTTATGCGTGATCCGTTATGCGTTATGCGTTATGCGTTATGCGTTATGCGTTACGCTATATGCGTGATGCCTTATGCCTTATGCGTTATGCGTTATGCGTTATGCGTTTTGCGTTATGCGTTATGCGTTATGAGTAATGCGTTATGCGTTATGCGTTATGCGTTATGCGTTATGCGTTACGCTATATGCGTGATGCCTTATGCCTTATGCGTTATGCGTTATGCGTTATGCGTTGTGCGTTTTGCGTTATGCGTTATGCGTTATGAGTAATGCGTTATGCGTTATGAGTAATGCGTGATCCGTTATGCGTTATGCGTTATGAGTAATGTGTGATCCGTTATGCGTTATGTGTTATGCGATTTGCGCTATGCGTTATGCGTTATACGTGATCCGTTATGCGTTATGCGTTATGCGTTATGCGTTATGCGTTATGCGTTATACGTGATCCGTTATGCGTTATGCGTTATGTGTTATGCGTGATCCGTTATGCGTTATGCGTTATGCGTTATGCGTTATGCGTTATGCGTTATGCGTTATGGGTTATTTTTTGTGCGTTATGCGTTATGAGTAATGCGTGATCCGTCATGCGTTATGCGTTATGCTATATGCGTGATGCCTTATGCCTTATGCGTTATGCGTTATGCGTTTTGCGTTATGCGTTATGCGTTATGAGTAATGTGTGATCCGTTATGCGTTATGCGTTATGCGATTTGCGCTATGCGTTATGCGTTATACGTGATCCGTTATGCGTTATGCGTTATGCGTTATGCGTTATGCCTTATGCGTTATGCGTTATGCGTTATACGTGATCCGTTATGCGTTATGCGTTATGTGTTATGCGTGATCCGTTATGCGTTATGCGTTATGCGTTATGCGTTATGCGTTATGGGTTATTTTTTGTGCGTTATGCGTTATGAGTAATGCGTGATCCGTCATGCGTTATGCGTTATGCTATATGCGTGATGCCTTATGCCTTATGCGTTATGCGTTATGCGTTTTGCGTTATGCGTTATGCGTTATGAGTAATGCGTTATGCGTTATGAGTAATGCGTTATGCGTTATGAGTAATGCGTGATCCCTTATGCGTTATGCGTTATGAGTAATGCGTGATCCGTTATGCGTTATGCGTTATGCTTTTTGCGCTATGCGTTATGCGTTATACGTGATCCGTTATGTGTTATGCGTGATCCGTTATGCGTTATGCGTTATACGTTATGCGTTATGCGTTATGCGTTATGCGTTATGCGTTATGAGTAATGCGTTATGCGTTATGAGTAATGCGTGATCCGTTATGCGTTATGCGTTATGCGTTATACGTGATCCGTTATGCGTTATGCGTTATGCGTTATGCGTTCTGCCTTATGCGTTATGCGTTATGCGTTATGCTTTGTGCGTTATGCGTTATGCGTTATGAGTAATGCGCGATCCGTCATGCGTTATGCGTTATGCTATATGCGTTATGCCTTATGCCTTATGAGTTATGCGTTATGCGTTATGCGTTATGCCTTATGCGTTATGAGTTATGCGTTATGCGTTTTGCGTTATGCGTTATGCGTTATGTGTTATAAGTTATGCGTTATGCCTTATGCGTTATGCGTTATGCGTTATGCGTTATGCGTTATGCGTTATGAGTAATGCGTGATCCGTTATGCGTTATGCGTTATGCGTTATGCGTTATGCGAAAAGCGTTATGGGTTATTCGTTATGTGTTATCCGTTATGCGTTATGCGTTATGCGTTATGCGTTATGCGTTATGCGTTATGCGTTATGCGTTATGCATTATGCGTTATGCTTTGTGCGTTATGCGTTATGCCTTATGCCTTATGCGTTATGCGTTATGAGTAATGCGTGATTCGTTATGCGTTATGCCTTATGCGTTATGAGTTATGCGTTATGCGTTATGCGTTTTGCGTTATGCGTTATGCGTTATGCGTTATGCGTTATGCGTTATAAGTTATGCGTTATGCGTTATGCGTTATGCGTTATGCGTTATGCGTTATGCGTTATGCGTTATGCGTTATGCGTTATGCGTTATGCGTTATAAGTTATGCGTTATGCGTTATGCGTTATGCGTTATGCGTTATGCATTATGCGTTATGCGGTATGCGTTATGCGTTATGCGTTATGCGTTATGCGTTATGCGTTATGCGTTATGCGTTATGCGTTATGCGTTATGCGTTATGCGTTATGCTTTGTGCGTTATGCGTTATGCCTTATGCCTTATGCGTTATGCGTTATGAGTAATGCGTGATTCGTTATGCGTTATGCCTTATGCGTTATGAGTTATGCGTTATGCGTTATGCGTTATGCGTTATGCGTTATGCGTTATGCGTTATGCGTTATAAGTTATGCGTTATGCGTTATGCGTTATGCGTTATGCGTTATGCGTTATGCGTTATGCGTTATGCGTTATGCGTTATGCGTTATGCGTTATGCGTTATGCGTTATGCGTTATGCGTTATGCGTTATGCGTTATGCGTTATGCGTTATGCGTTATGAGTAAAGCGTGATCCGTTATGCGTTATGCGTTTTGCGTTATGCGTTATGCGTTATGCGTTATGCGTTATGCGTTCTGCGTTATGCGTTATGCGTTATGCGTTATGCTTTGTGCGTTATGCGTTATGCGTTATGAGTAATGCGCGATCCGTCATGCGTTATGCGTTATGCTATATGCGTTATGCCTTATGCCTTATGAGTTATGCGTTATGCGTTATGCGTTATGCGTTATGCGTTATGCGTTCTGCGTTATGCGTTATGCGTTATGCGTTATGCTTTGTGCGTTATGCGTTATGCGTTATGAGTAATGCGCGATCCGTCATGCGTTATGCGTTATGCTATATGCGTTATGCCTTATGCCTTATGAGTTATGCGTTATGCGTTATGCGTTATGCCTTATGCGTTATGAGCTATGCGTTATGAGTAATGCGTGATCCGTTATGCGTTATGCGTTATGCGTTATGCGTTATGCGAAAAGCGTTATGGGTTATTCGTTATGTGTTATCCGTTATGCGTTATGCGTTATGCGTTACGCTATATGCGTTATGCCTTATGCCTTATGAGTTATGCGTTATGCGTTATGCGTTATGCCTTATGCGTTATGAGTTATGCGTTATGCGTTATGCGTTATGCGTTTTGCGTTATGCGTTATGCGTTATGCGTTATAAGTTATGCGTTATGCCTTATGCGTTATGCGTTATGAGTAATGCGTTATGCGTTCTGCGTTATGCCTTATGCCTTATGAGTTATGCGTTATGCGTTATGCCTTATGCGTTATGAGTTATGCGTTATGCGTTATGCGTTTTGCGTTATGCGTTATGCGTTATGCGTTATGCGTTATAAGTTATGCGTTATGCCTTATGCGTTATGCGTTATGCGTAATGCTTGATCCGATATCCGTAATGCGTTATGCGTTATGAGTAATGCGTGATCCGTTATGCGTTATGCGTTATGCGTTATGCGTTATTCGTTATGCGTTATGCGTTATGCTATATGCGTTATGCCTTATGCCTTATGAGTTATGCGTTATGCGTTATGCGTTATGCCTTATGCGTTATGAGTTATGCGTTATGCGTTATGCGTTTTGCGTTATGCGTTATGCGTTATGCGTTATAAGTTATGCGTTATGCCTTATGCGTTATGCGTTATGAGTAATGCGTGATCCGTCATGCGTTATGCGTTATGCTATATGCGTTATGCGTTATGCGTTATGCGTTATGCGTTATGCGTTATGCGTTATGCGTTATGCGTTATGCGTTTTGCGTTATGCGTTATGCGTAATGCGTTATGAGTTATGCGTTATGCGTTATGCGTTATGCGTAATGCGTTATGCGTTATGCGTTATGCGTTATGCCTTATGCGTTATTCGTTATGCGTTATGCGTTATGCGTTATGCGTTATGCGTTATGCGTTATGCGTTATGCGTTATGCGTTATGCGTTATGCGTTATGCGTTATGCGTTGTGAGTAATGCGTGATCCGTCATGCGTTATGCGTTATGCTATATGCGTTATGCGTTATGCGTTATGCGTTATGCGTTATGCGTTATGCGTTATGCGTTATGCGTTATGCGTTTTGCGTTATGCGTTATGCGTAATGCGTTATGAGTTATGAGTTATGCGTTATACGTTATGCGTTATGCGTTATGCGTTATGCGTTATGCGTTATGCGTTATGCGTTATTCGTTATGCGTTATGCGTTATGCCTTATGCCTTATGCGTTATGCGTTATGAGTAATGCGTGATTCGTTATGCGTTATGCCTTATGCGTTATGAGTTATGCGTTATGCGTTATGCGTTTTGCGTTATGCGTTATGCGTTATGCGTTATGCGTTATGCGTTATGCGTTATGCGTTGTGCGTTGTGCGTTATGCGTTATGCGTTATGCGTTATGCGTTATACGGTATGCTTTATGCGTTATGCGTTATGCGTTATGCGTTATGCGTTATGCGTTATGCGTTACACGTTATGCGTTATGCGTTATGCGTTATGCGTTATGCGTTATGCGTTATGCGTTATGCGTTATGCGTTATGCGTTTTGCGTTATGCGTTATGCGTTATGCGTTATGCGTTATGCGTTATGCGTTATGCGTTATGCGTTATGCGTTATGCGTTATGCGTTATGCGTTATGCGTTATGCGTTATGCGTTATGCGATATGCGATATGCGTTATGCGTTATGCGTTATGCATTATGCGTTATGCGTTATGCGTTATGCGTTATGCGTTATGCTATATGCGTGATGCCTTATGCCTTATGCGTTATGCGTTATGCGTTTTGCGTTATGCGTTATGCGTTATGGGTTATTTTTTGTGCGTTATGCGTTATGAGTAATGCGTGATCCGTCATGCGTTATGCGTTATGCGTTTTGCGTTATGCGTTATGCGTTATGCGTTATACGGTATGCTTTATGCGTTATGCGTTATGCGTTATGCGTTATGCGTTATGCGTTATACGTTATGCGTTATGCGTTATGCGTTATGCGTTATGCGTTATGCGTTATGCGTTATGCGATATGCGTTATGCGTTATGCGTTATGCGTTATGCGTTATGCGTTATGCGTTATGCGATATGCGATATGCGTTATGCGTTATGCGTTATGCGTTATGCGTTATGCGTTATGCGTTATGCGTTATGCGTTATGCGATATGCGATATGCGTTATGCGTTATGCGTTATGCATTATGCGTTATGCGTTATGCGTTATGCGTTATGCGTTATGCTATATGCGTGATGCCTTATGCCTTATGCGTTATGCGTTATGCGTTTTGCGTTATGCGTTATGCGTTATGGGTTATTTTTTGTGCGTTATGCGTTATGAGTAATGCGTGATCCGTCATGCGTTATGCGTTATGCGTTTTGCGTTATGCGTTATGCGTTATGAGTAATGCGTTATGCGTTATGAGTAATGCGTTATGCGTTATGAGTAATGCGTGATCCGTTATGCGTTATGCGTTATGAGTAATGCGTGATCCGTTATGCGTTATGCGTTATGCTTTTTGCGCTATGCGTTATGCGTTATGCGTTATACGTGATCCGTTATGTGTTATGCGTGATCCGTTATGCGTTATGCGTTATACGTTATGCGTTATGCGTTATGCGTTATGCGTTATGCGTTATGAGTAATGCGTTATGCGTTATGAGTAATGCGTGATCCGTTATGCGTTATGCTTTATGCGTTATACGTGATCCGTTATGCGTTATGCGTTATGCGTTATGCGTTATGCGTTATGCGTTATGCGTTATGCGTTATGCGTTTGGCGTTATGCGTTATGCGTTATACGTGATCCGTTATGCGTTATGCGTTATGTGTTATGCGTGATCCGTTATGCGTTATGCGTTATGCGTTATGCGTTATGCGTTATGCGTTATGCTATATGCGTGATGCCTTATGCCTTATGCGTTATGCGTTATGCGTTTTGCGTTATGCGTTATGCGTTATGAGTAATGCGTTATGCGTTATGAGTAATGCGTGATCCGTTATGCGTTATGCGTTATGAGTAATGTGTGATCCGTTATGCGTTATGCGTTATGCGATTTGCGCTATGCGTTATGCGTTATACGTGATCCGTTATGCGTTATGCGTTATGCGTTATGCGTTATGCGTTATGCGTTATGCGTTATGCGTTATGCGTTATGCGTTATGCGTTATGCGTTATGCGTTATACGTGATCCGTTATGCGTTATGCGTTATGAGTAATGCGTGATCCGTTATGCGTTATGCGTTATGCGTTTTGCGTTAAGCGATATGCGTTATGCGTTATGAGTAATGCGTGATCCGTTATGCGTTATGCGTTATGCGTTATGCGTTATGAGTAATGCGTGATCCGTTATGCGTTATGCGTTATGCGTTATGCGTTATGCGTTATGCGTTATGAGTAATGCGTTATGCGTTCTGCGTTATGCCTTATGCCTTATGAGTTATGCGTTATGCGTTATGCGTTATGCGTTATGCGTTATGCGTTATGCGTTATGAGTAATGCGTGATCCGTTATGCGTTATGCGTTATGCGTTATTCGTTATGCGTTATGCGTTACGCTATATGCGTTATGCCTTATGCCTTATGCGTTATGCGTTATGCGTTATGCGTTATGAGTAATGCTTGATCCGATATGCGTTATGCGTTATGCGTTATGTGTTATGCGTTATGAGTAATGCTGGATCCGTTATGCGTTATGCGTTATGCGTTATGCGTTATGCGTTATGAGTTATGCGTTATGCGTTATGCGTTATGCGTTATGCGTTGTGCGTTATGAGTAATGCTTGATCCGATATCCGTAATGCGTTATGCGTTATGAGTAATGCGTGATCCGTTATGCGTTATGCGTTATGCGTTATGCGTTATGCGTTATGCGTTATGAGTAATGCGTTATGCGTTCTGCGTTATGCGTTATGCGTTATGCGTTATGCGTTATGCGTTATGCGTTATGCGTTATGCGTTCTGCGTTATGCGTTATGCGTTATGCGTTATGCTTTGTGCGTTATGCGTTATGCGATATGAGAAATGCGCGATCCGTCATGCGTTATGCGTTATGCGTTATGCGTTATGCGTTATGCGTTATGCGTTATGCCTTATGCGTTATGCGTTATGCGTTATGCGTTATGCGTTATGCGTTATGCGTTATGAGTAATGCGTGATCCGTTATGCGTTATGCGTTATGCGTTATGCGAAAAGCGTTATGGGTTATTCGTTATGTGTTATCCGTTATGAGTTATGCGTTATGCGTTATGCGTTATGCGTTATGCGTTATGCGTTATGCGTTATGCGTTATGCGTTATGCGTTATGCGTTATGCGTTTTGCGTTATGCGTTATGCGTTATGCGTTATGCGTTATAAGTTATGCGTTATGCCTTATGCGTTATGCGTTATGCGTAATGCTTGATCCGATATCCGTAATGCGTTATGCGTTATGAGTAATGCGTGATCCGTTATGCGTTATGCGTTATGCGTTATGCGTTATTCGTTATGCGTTATGCGTTATGCTATATGCGTTATGCCTTATGCCTTATGAGTTATGCGTTATGCGTTATGCGTTATGCCTTATGCGTTATGAGTTATGCGTTATGCGTTATGCGTTTTGCGTTATGCGTTATGCGTTATGCGTTATAAGTTATGCGTTATGCCTTATGCGTTATGCGTTATGAGTAATGCGTGATCCGTCATGCGTTATGCGTTATGCTATATGCGTTATGCGTTATGCGTTATGCGTTATGCGTTATGCGTTATGCGTTATGCGTTATGCGTTATGCGTTTTGCGTTATGCGTTATGCGTAATGCGTTATGAGTTATGCGTTATGCGTTATGCGTTATGCGTAATGCGTTATGCGTTATGCGTTATGCGTTATGCCTTATGCGTTATTCGTTATGCGTTATGCGTTATGCGTTATGCGTTATGCGTTATGCGTTATGCGTTATGCGTTATGCGTTATGCGTTATGCGTTATGCGTTATGCGTTGTGAGTAATGCGTGATCCGTCATGCGTTATGCGTTATGCTATATGCGTTATGCGTTATGCGTTATGCGTTATGCGTTATGCGTTATGCGTTATGCGTTATGCGTTATGCGTTATGCGTTATGCGTTATGCGTAATGCGTTATGAGTTATGAGTTATGCGTTATACGTTATGCGTTATGCGTTATGCGTTATGCGTTATGCGTTATGCGTTATGCGTTATTCGTTATGCGTTATGCGTTATGCCTTATGCCTTATGCGTTATGCGTTATGAGTAATGCGTGATTCGTTATGCGTTATGCCTTATGCGTTATGAGTTATGCGTTATGCGTTATGCGTTTTGCGTTATGCGTTATGCGTTATGCGTTATGCGTTATGCGTTATGCGTTATGCGTTGTGCGTTGTGCGTTATGCGTTATGCGTTATGCGTTATGCGTTATACGGTATGCTTTATGCGTTATGCGTTATGCGTTATGCGTTATGCGTTATGCGTTATGCGTTACACGTTATGCGTTATGCGTTATGCGTTATGCGTTATGCGTTATGCGTTATGCGTTATGCGTTATGCGTTTTGCGTTATGCGTTATGCGTTATGCGTTATGCGTTATGCGTTATGCGTTATGCGTTATGCGTTATGCGTTATGCGTTATGCGTTATGCGTTATGCGTTATGCGTTATGCGTTATGCGATATGCGATATGCGTTATGCGTTATGCGTTATGCATTATGCGTTATGCGTTATGCGTTATGCGTTATGCGTTATGCTATATGCGTGATGCCTTATGCCTTATGCGTTATGCGTTATGCGTTTTGCGTTATGCGTTATGCGTTATGGGTTATTTTTTGTGCGTTATGCGTTATGAGTAATGCGTGATCCGTCATGCGTTATGCGTTATGCGTTTTGCGTTATGCGTTATGCGTTATGCGTTATACGGTATGCTTTATGCGTTATGCGTTATGCGTTATGCGTTATGCGTTATGCGTTATACGTTATGCGTTATGCGTTATGCGTTATGCGTTATGCGTTATGCGTTATGCGTTATGCGATATGCGTTATGCGTTATGCGTTATGCGTTATGCGTTATGCGTTATGCGTTATGCGATATGCGATATGCGTTATGCGTTATGCGTTATGCGTTATGCGTTATGCGTTATGCGTTATGCGTTATGCGTTATGCGATATGCGATATGCGTTATGCGTTATGCGTTATGCATTATGCGTTATGCGTTATGCGTTATGCGTTATGCGTTATGCTATATGCGTGATGCCTTATGCCTTATGCGTTATGCGTTATGCGTTTTGCGTTATGCGTTATGCGTTATGGGTTATTTTTTGTGCGTTATGCGTTATGAGTAATGCGTGATCCGTCATGCGTTATGCGTTATGCGTTTTGCGTTATGCGTTATGCGTTATGAGTAATGCGTTATGCGTTATGAGTAATGCGTTATGCGTTATGAGTAATGCGTGATCCGTTATGCGTTATGCGTTATGAGTAATGCGTGATCCGTTATGCGTTATGCGTTATGCTTTTTGCGCTATGCGTTATGCGTTATGCGTTATACGTGATCCGTTATGTGTTATGCGTGATCCGTTATGCGTTATGCGTTATGCGTTATGCGTTATGCGTTATGCGTTATGCGTTATGCGTTATGAGTAATGCGTTATGCGTTATGAGTAATGCGTGATCCGTTATGCGTTATGCTTTATGCGTTATACGTGATCCGTTATGCGTTATGCGTTATGCGTTATGCGTTATGCGTTATGCGTTATGCGTTATGCGTTATGCGTTTGGCGTTATGCGTTATGCGTTATACGTGATCCGTTATGCGTTATGCGTTATGTGTTATGCGTGATCCGTTATGCGTTATGCGTTATGCGTTATGCGTTATGCGTTATGCGTTATGCTATATGCGTGATGCCTTATGCCTTATGCGTTATGCGTTATGCGTTTTGCGTTATGCGTTATGCGTTATGAGTAATGCGTTATGCGTTATGAGTAATGCGTGATCCGTTATGCGTTATGCGTTATGAGTAATGTGTGATCCGTTATGCGTTATGCGTTATGCGATTTGCGCTATGCGTTATGCGTTATACGTGATCCGTTATGCGTTATGCGTTATGCGTTATGCGTTATGCGTTATGCGTTATGCGTTATGCGTTATGCGTTATGCGTTATGCGTTATGCGTTATACGTGATCCGTTATGCGTTATGCGTTATGAGTAATGCGTGATCCGTTATGCGTTATGCGTTATGCGTTTTGCGTTAAGCGATATGCGTTATGCGTTATGAGTAATGCGTGATCCGTTATGCGTTATGCGTTATGCGTTATGCGTTATGAGTAATGCGTGATCCGTTATGCGTTATGCGTTATGCGTTATGCGTTATGCGTTATGCGTTATGAGTAATGCGTTATGCGTTCTGCGTTATGCCTTATGCCTTATGAGTTATGCGTTATGCGTTATGCGTTATGCGTTATGCGTTATGCGTTATGCGTTATGAGTAATGCGTGATCCGTTATGCGTTATGCGTTATGCGTTATGCGTTATGCGTTATGCGTTACGCTATATGCGTTATGCCTTATGCCTTATGCGTTATACGTAATGCGTTATGCGTTATGAGTAATGCTTGATCCGATATGCGTTATGCGTTATGCGTTATGTGTTATGCGTTATGAGTAATGCTGGATCCGTTATGCGTTATGCGTTATGCGTTATGCTTTATGCGTTATGAGTTATGCGTTATGCGTTATGCGTTATGCGTTATGCGTTGTGCGTTATGAGTAATGCTTGATCCGATATCCGTAATGCGTTATGCGTTATGAGTAATGCGTGATCCGTTATGCGTTATGCGTTATGCGTTATGCGTTATGCGTTATGCGTTATGAGTAATGCGTTATGCGTTCTGCGTTATGCGTTATGCGTTATGCGTTATGCGTTATGCGTTATGCGTTATGCGTTATGCGTTCTGCGTTATGCGTTATGCGTTATGCGTTATGCTTTGTGCGTTATGCGTTATGCGATATGAGAAATGCGCGATCCGTCATGCGTTATGCGTTATGCGTTATGCGTTATGCGTTATGCGTTATGCGTTATGCCTTATGCGTTATGCGTTATGCGTTATGCGTTATGCGTTATGCGTTATGCGTTATGAGTAATGCGTGATCCGTTATGCGTTATGCGTTATGCGTTATGCGAAAAGCGTTATGGGTTATTCGTTATGTGTTATCCGTTATGAGTTATGCGTTATGCGTTATGCGTTATGCGTTATGCGTTATGCGTTATGCGTTATGCGTTATGCGTTATGCGTTATACGTTATGCGTTATGCGTTATGCGTTATGCTTTGTGCGTTATGCGTTATGCGTTATGCGTTATGAGTAATGCGTGATCCGTCATGCGTTATACGTTACGCTATATGCGTTATGCCTTATGCATTATGCGTTATACGTAATGCGTTATGCGTTATGAGTAATGCTTGATCCGATATGCGTTATGCGTTATGCGTTATGTGTTATGCTGGATCCGTTATGCGTTATGCGTTATGCGTTATGCTTTATGCGTTACGCGTTATGGATTATGCGCTATGCAATATTCGTTGTGTTATGCGTTATGCGTTATGCGTTATACGTTGTGCGTTATGCGTTATGCGTTATGCGTTATGCGTTATGCGTTACGCGTTATGCGTTATGCGTTATGCGTTATGCGTTATGCGTTATGCGTTATGCGTTATGCGTTATACGTTATGCGTTATGCGTTATGCGTTATGCTTTGTGCGTTATGCGTTATGCGTTATGCGTTATGAGTAATGCGTGATCCGTCATGCGTTATACGTTACGCTATATGCGTTATGCCTTATGCCTTATGCGTTATACGTAATGCGTTATGCGTTATGAGTAATGCTTGATCCGATATCCGTTATGCGTTATGCGTTATGTGTTATGCTGGATCCGTTATGCGTTATGCGTTATGCTTTATGCGTTACGCGTTATGGATTATGCGCTATGCAATATTCGTTGTGTTATGCGTTATGCGTTATGCGTTATGCGTTATGCGTTATGCGTTATACGTTGTGCGTTATGCGTTATGCGTTATGCGTTATGCGTTATGCGTTATGCGTTATGCGTTATGCGTTATGCGTTATGCGTTATGCGTTATGGGTTATTTTTTGTGCGTTATGCGTTATGAGTAATGCGTGATCCGTCATGCGCTATGCGTTATGCGTTATGCGTTATACGTGATCCGTTATGTGTTATGCGTGATCCGTTATGCGTTATGCGTTATGCGTTATGCGTTATGCGTTATGCGTTATGCGTTGTGCGTTTTGCGTTATGCGTTATGCGTTATACGTGATCTGTTATGCGTTATGCGTTATGTGTTATGCGTGATCCGTTATGCGTTATGCGTTATGCGTTATGCGTTATGCGTTATGCGTTACGCTATATGCGTGATGCCTTATGCCTTATGCGTTATGCGTTATGCGTTATGCGTTATGCGTTATGCGTTATGAGTAATGCGTTATGCGTTATGAGTAATGCGTGATCCGTTATGCGTTATGCGTTATGAGTAATGTGTGATCCGTTATGCGTTATGCGTTATGCGATTTGCGCTATGCGTTATGCGTTATACGTGATCCGTTATGCGTTATGGGTTATGCGTTATGCGTTATACGTGATCCGTTATGCGTTATGCGTTATGCGTTATGCGTTATGCGTTATGCGTTGTGCGTTTTGCGTTATGCGTTATGCGTTATACGTGATCTGTTATGCGTTATGCGTTATGTGTTATGCGTGATCCGTTATGCGTTATGCGTTATGCGTTATGCGTTATGCGTTATGCGTTACGCTATATGCGCGATGCCTTATGCCTTATGCGTTATGCGTTATGCGTTTTGCGTTATGCGTTATGCGTTATGAGTAATGCGTTATGCGTTATGAGTAATGCGTGATCCGTTATGCGTTATGCGTTATGAGTAATGTGTGATCCGTTATGCGTTATGCGTTATGCGATTTGCGCTATGCGTTATGCGTTATACGTGATCCGTTATGCGTTCTGCGTTATGCGTTATGCGTTATGCGTTATGCGTTATACGTGATCCGTTATGCGTTATGCGTTATGTGTTATGCGTGATCCGTTATGCGTTATGCGTTATGCGTTATGCGTTATGCGTTATGCGTTATGCGTTATGGGTTATTTTTTGTGCGTTATGCGTTATGAGTAATGTGTGATCCGTCATGCGTTATGCGTTATGCTATATGCGTGATGCCTTATGCCTTATGCGTTATGCGTTATGCGTTTTGCGTTATGCGTTATGCGTTATGAGTAATGCGTTATGCGTTATGAGTAATGCGTTATGCGTTATGAGTAATGCGTGATCCGTTATGCGTTATGCGTTATGAGTAATGCGTGATCCGTTATGCGTTATGCGTTATGCTTTTTGCGCTATGCGTTATGCGTTATGCGTTATACGTGATCCGTTATGTGTTATGCGTGATCCGTTATGCGTTATGCGTTATAAGTTATGCGTTATGCGTTATGCGTTATGCGTTATGCGTTATGAGTAATGCGTTATGCGTTATGAGTAATGCGTGATCCGTTATGCGTTATGCGTTATGCGTTATACGTGATCCGTTATGCGTTATGCGTTATGCGTTATGCGTTATGCGTTGTGCGTTTTGCGTTATGCGTTATGCGTTATGCGTTATACGTGATCCGTTATGCGTTATGCGTTATGTGTTATGCGTGATCCGGTATGCGTTATGCGTTATGCGTTATGCGTTATGCGTTATGCTATATGCGTGATGCCTTATGCCTTATGCGTTATGCGTGATGCCTTATGCCTTATGCGTTATGCGTTATGCGTTATGCGTTATGCGTTTTGCGTTATGCGTTATGCGTTATGAGTAATGCGTTATGCGTTATGAGTAATGCGTGATCCGTTATGCGTTATGCGTTATGAGTAATGTGTGATCCGTTATGCGTTATGCGTTATGCGTTATGCGTTATACGTGATCCGTTATGTGTTATGCGTGATCCGTTATGCGTTATGCGTTATACGTTATGCGTTATGCGTTATGCGTTATGCGTTATGCGTTATGCGTTATGCGTTATGCGTTATGCTATATGCGTTATGCCTTATGCCTTATGAGTTATGCGTTATGCGTTATGCGTTATGCCTTATGCGTTATGAGTTATGCGTTATGCGTTATGCGTTTTGCGTTATGCGTTATGCGTTATGCGTTATGCGTTATGCGTTATGCGTTGTGCGTTATGAGTAATGCTTGATCCGATATCCGTAATGCGTTATGCGTTATGAGTAATGCGTGATCCGTTATGCGTTATGCGTTATGCGTTATGCGTTATGCGTTATGAGTAATGCGTTATGCGTTCTGCGTTATGCCTTATGCCTTATGAGTTATGCGTTATGCGTTATGCGTTATGCCTTATGCGTTATGAGTTATGCGTTATGCGTTATGCGTTTTGCGTTATGCGTTATGCGTTATGCGTTATGCGTTATGAGTTATGCGTTATGCCTTATGCGTTATGCGTTATGCGTAATGCTTGATCCGATATCCGTAATGCGTTATGCGTTATGAGTAATGCGTGATCCGTTATGCGTTATGCGTTATGCGTTATGCGTTATGCGTTATGCGTTATGCGTTATGCGTTATGCTATATGCGTTATGCCTTATGCCTTATGAGTTATGCGTTATGCGTTATGCGTTATGCCTTATGCGTTATGAGTTATGCGTTATGCGTTATGCGTTTTGCGTTATGCGTTATGCGTTATGCGTTATAAGTTATGCGTTATGCCTTATGCGTTATGCGTTATGCGTTATGCGTTATGCGTTATGCGTTATGCGTTATGCGTTATGCGTTATGAGTAATGCGTGATCCGTTATGCGTTATGCGTTATGCGTTATGCGAAAAGCGTTATGGGTTATTCGTTATGTGTTATCCGTTATGCGTTATGCGTTATGCGTTATACGTTATGCGTTATGCGTTATGCGTTATGCGTTATGCGTTATGCGTTATGAGTAATGCGTGATCCGTTATGCGTTATGCGTTATTCGTTATGCGTTATGCGTTACGCTATATGCGTTATGCCTTATGCCTTATGCGTTATACGTAATGCGTTATGCGTTATGAGTAATGCTTGATCCGATATGCGTTATGCGTTATGCGTTATGTGTTATGCGTTATGAGTAATGCTGGATCCGTTATGCGTTATGCGTTATGCGTTATGCTTTATGCGTTATGAGTTATGCGTTATGCGTTATGCGTTATGCGTTATGCGTTATGCGTTGTGCGTTATGAGTAATGCTTGATCCGATATCCGTAATGCGTTATGCGTTATGAGTAATGCGTGATCCGTTATGCGTTATGCGTTATACGTGATCCGTTATGTGTTATGCGTGATCCGTTATGCGTTATGCGTTATAAGTTATGCGTTATGCGTTATGCGTTATGCGTTATGCGTTATGCGTTTTGCGTTATGCGTTATGCGTTATGCGTTATGCGTTATGCGTTATGCGTTATGCGTTATGCGTTATGCGTTATGCGTTATGCGTTATGCGTTATGCGTTATGCGTTATGCGTTATGCGTTATGCGATATGCGATATGCGTTATGCGTTATGCGTTATGCATTATGCGTTATGCGTTATGCGTTATGCGTTATGCGTTATGCTATATGCGTGATGCCTTATGCCTTATGCGTTATGCGTTATGCGTTTTGCGTTATGCGTTATGCGTTATGGGTTATTTTTTGTGCGTTATGCGTTATGAGTAATGCGTGATCCGTCATGCGTTATGCGTTATGCGTTATGCGTTATGCGTTATGCGTTATGCGTTATACGGTATGCTTTATGCGTTATGCGTTATGCGTTATGCGTTATGCGTTATGCGTTATGCGTTATACGTTATGCGTTATGCGTTATGCGTTATGCGTTATGCGTTATGCGTTATGCGTTATGCGATATGCGTTATGCGTTATGCGTTATGCGTTATGCGTTATGCGTTATGCGTTATGCGATATGCGATATGCGTTATGCGTTATGCGTTATGCGTTATGCGTTATGCGTTATGCGTTATGCGTTATGCGTTATGCGATATGCGATATGCGTTATGCGTTATGCGTTATGCGTTATGCGTTATGCGTTATGCGTTATGCGTTATGCGTTATGCTATATGCGTGATGCCTTATGCCTTATGCGTTATGCGTTATGCGTTTTGCGTTATGCGTTATGCGTTATGGGTTATTTTTTGTGCGTTATGCGTTATGAGTAATGCGTGATCCGTCATGCGTTATGCGTTATGCGTTTTGCGTTATGCGTTATGCGTTATGAGTAATGCGTTATGCGTTATGAGTAATGCGTTATGCGTTATGAGTAATGCGTGATCCGTTATGCGTTATGCGTTATGAGTAATGCGTGATCCGTTATGCGTTATGCGTTATGCTTTTTGCGCTATGCGTTATGCGTTATGCGTTATACGTGATCCGTTATGTGTTATGCGTGATCCGTTATGCGTTATGCGTTATGCGTTATGCGTTATGCGTTATGCGTTATGCGTTATGCGTTATGAGTAATGCGTTATGCGTTATGAGTAATGCGTGATCCGTTATGCGTTATGCTTTATGCGTTATACGTGATCCGTTATGCGTTATGCGTTATGCGTTATGCGTTATGCGTTATGCGTTATGCGTTATGCGTTATGCGTTTGGCGTTATGCGTTATGCGTTATACGTGATCCGTTATGCGTTATGCGTTATGTGTTATGCGTGATCCGTTATGCGTTATGCGTTATGCGTTATGCGTTATGCGTTATGCGTTATGCTATATGCGTGATGCCTTATGCCTTATGCGTTATGCGTTATGCGTTTTGCGTTATGCGTTATGCGTTATGAGTAATGCGTTATGCGTTATGAGTAATGCGTGATCCGTTATGCGTTATGCGTTATGAGTAATGTGTGATCCGTTATGCGTTATGCGTTATGCGATTTGCGCTATGCGTTATGCGTTATACGTGATCCGTTATGCGTTATGCGTTATGCGTTATGCGTTATGCGTTATGCGTTATGCGTTATGCGTTATGCGTCATGCGTTATGCGTTATGCGTTATGCGTTATACGTGATCCGTTATGCGTTATGCGTTATGAGTAATGCGTGATCCGTTATGCGTTATGCGTTATGCGTTTTGCGTTAAGCGATATGCGTTATGCGTTATGAGTAATGCGTGATCCGTTATGCGTTATGCGTTATGCGTTATGCGTTATGAGTAATGCGTGATCCGTTATGCGTTATGCGTTATGCGTTATGCGTTATGCGTTATGCGTTATGAGTAATGCGTTATGCGTTCTGCGTTATGCCTTATGCCTTATGAGTTATGCGTTATGCGTTATGCGTTATGCGTTATGCGTTATGCGTTATGCGTTATGCGTTATGAGTAATGCGTGATCCGTTATGCGTTATGCGTTATGCGTTATGCGTTATGCGTTATGCGTTACGCTATATGCGTTATGCCTTATGCCTTATGCGTTATACGTAATGCGTTATGCGTTATGAGTAATGCTTGATCCGATATGCGTTATGCGTTATGCGTTATGTGTTATGCGTTATGAGTAATGCTGGATCCGTTATGCGTTATGCGTTATGCGTTATGCTTTATGCGTTATGAGTTATGCGTTTTGCGTTATGCGTTATGCGTTATGCGTTGTGCGTTATGAGTAATGCTTGATCCGATATCCGTAATGCGTTATGCGTTATGAGTAATGCGTGATCCGTTATGCGTTATGCGTTATGCGTTATGCGTTATGCGTTATGCGTTATGAGTAATGCGTTATGCGTTCTGCGTTATGCGTTATGCGTTATGCGTTATGCGTTATGCGTTATGCGTTATGCGTTATGCGTTCTGCGTTATGCGTTATGCGTTATGCGTTATGCTTTGTGCGTTATGCGTTATGCGATATGAGAAATGCGCGATCCGTCATGCGTTATGCGTTATGCGTTATGCGTTATGCGTTATGCGTTATGCGTTATGCCTTATGCGTTATGCGTTATGCGTTATGCGTTATGCGTTATGCGTTATGCGTTATGAGTAATGCGTGATCCGTTATGCGTTATGCGTTATGCGTTATGCGAAAAGCGTTATGGGTTATTCGTTATGTGTTATCCGTTATGAGTTATGCGTTATGCGTTATGCGTTATGCGTTATGCGTTATGCGTTATGCGTTATGCGTTATGCGTTATGCGTTATGCGTTATACGTTATGCGTTATGCGTTATGCGTTATGCTTTGTGCGTTATGCGTTATGCGTTATGCGTTATGAGTAATGCGTGATCCGTCATGCGTTATACGTTACGCTATATGCGTTATGCCTTATGCCTTATGCGTTATACGTAATGCGTTATGCGTTATGAGTAATGCTTGATCCGATATGCGTTATGCGTTATGCGTTATGTGTTATGCTGGATCCGTTATGCGTTATGCGTTATGCGTTATGCTTTATGCGTTACGCGTTATGGATTATGCGCTATGCAATATTCGTTGTGTTATGCGTTATGCGTTATGCGTTATACGTTGTGCGTTATGCGTTATGCGTTATGCGTTACGCGTTATGCGTTATGCGTTATGCGTTATGCGTTATGCGTTATGCGTTATGCGTTATGCGTTATACGTTATGCGTTATGCGTTATGCGTTATGCGTTGTGCGTTATGCGTTATGCGTTATGCGTTATGAGTAATGCGTGATCCGTCATGCGTTATACGTTACGCTATATGCGTTATGCCTTATGCCTTATGCGTTATACGTAATGCGTTATGCGTTATGAGTAATGCTTGATCCGATATCCGTTATGCGTTATGCGTTATGTGTTATGCTGGATCCGTTATGCGTTATGCGTTATGCTTTATGCGTTACGCGTTATGGATTATGCGCTATGCAATATTCGTTGTGTTATGCGTTATGCGTTATGCGTTATGCGTTATGCGTTATGCGTTATACGTTGTGCGTTATGCGTTATGCGTTATGCGTTATGCGTTACGCGTTATGCGTTATGCGTTATGCGTTATGCGTTATGCGTTATGCGTTATGGGTTATTTTTTGTGCGTTATGCGTTATGAGTAATGCGTGATCCGTCATGCGCTATGCGTTATGCGTTATGCGTTATACGTGATCCGTTATGTGTTATGCGTGATCCGTTATGCGTTATGCGTTATGCGTTATGCGTTATGCGTTATGCGTTATGCGTTATGCGTTGTGCGTTTTGCGTTATGCGTTATGCGTTATACGTGATCTGTTATGCGTTATGCGTTATGTGTTATGCGTGATCCGTTATGCGTTATGCGTTATGCGTTATGCGTTATGCGTTATGCGTTACGCTATATGCGTGATGCCTTATGCCTTATGCGTTATGCGTTATGCGTTTTGCGTTATGCGTTATGCGTTATGAGTAATGCGTTATGCGTTATGAGTAATGCGTGATCCGTTATGCGTTATGCGTTATGAGTAATGTGTGATCCGTTATGCGTTATGCGTTATGCGATTTGCGCTATGCGTTATGCGTTATACGTGATCCGTTATGCGTTATGGGTTATGCGTTATGCGTTATACGTGATCCGTTATGCGTTATGCGTTATGCGTTATGCGTTATGCGTTATGCGTTGTGCGTTTTGCGTTATGCGTTATGCGTTATACGTGATCTGTTATGCGTTATGCGTTATGCGTTATGCGTGATCCGTTATGCGTTATGCGTTATGCGTTATGCGTTATGCGTTATGCGTTACGCTATATGCGCGATGCCTTATGCCTTATGCGTTATGCGTTATGCGTTTTGCGTTATGCGTTATGCGTTATGAGTAATGCGTTATGCGTTATGAGTAATGCGTGATCCGTTATGCGTTATGCGTTATGAGTAATGTGTGATCCGTTATGCGTTATGCGTTATGCGATTTGCGCTATGCGTTATGCGTTATACGTGATCCGTTATGCGTTCTGCGTTATGCGTTATGCGTTATGCGTTATGCGTTATACGTGATCCGTTATGCGTTATGCGTTATGTGTTATGCGTGATCCGTTATGCGTTATGCGTTATGCGTTATGCGTTATGCGTTATGCGTTATGCGTTATGGGTTATTTTTTGTGCGTTATGCGTTATGAGTAATGTGTGATCCGTCATGCGTTATGCGTTATGCTATATGCGTGATGCCTTATGCCTTATGCGTTATGCGTTATGCGTTTTGCGTTATGCGTTATGCGTTATGAGTAATGCGTTATGCGTTATGAGTAATGCGTGATCCGTTATGCGTTATGCGTTATGAGTAATGCGTGATCCGTTATGCGTTATGCGTTATGCTTTTTGCGCTATGCGTTATGCGTTATGCGTTATACGTGATCCGTTATGTGTTATGCGTGATCCGTTATGCGTTATGCGTTATAAGTTATGCGTTATGCGTTATGCGTTATGCGTTATGCGTTATGAGTAATGCGTTATGCGTTATGAGTAATGCGTGATCCGTTATGCGTTATGCGTTATGCGTTATACGTGATCCGTTATGCGTTATGCGTTATGCGTTATGCGTTATGCGTTGTGCGTTTTGCGTTATGCGTTATGCGTTATGCGTTATACGTGATCCGTTATGCGTTATGCGTTATGTGTTATGCGTGATCCGGTATGCGTTATGCGTTATGCGTTATGCGTTATGCGTTATGCTATATGCGTGATGCCTTATGCCTTATGCGTTATGCGTGATGCCTTATGCCTTATGCGTTATGCGTTATGCGTTATGCGTTATGCGTTTTGCGTTATGCGTTATGCGTTATGAGTAATGCGTTATGCGTTATGAGTAATGCGTGATCCGTTATGCGTTATGCGTTATGAGTAATGTGTGATCCGTTATGCGTTATGCGTTATGCGTTATGCGTTATACGTGATCCGTTATGTGTTATGCGTGATCCGTTATGCGTTATGCGTTATACGTTATGCGTTATGCGTTATGCGTTATGCGTTATGCGTTATGCGTTATGCGTTATGCGTTATGCTATATGCGTTATGCCTTATGCCTTATGAGTTATGCGTTATGCGTTATGCGTTATGCCTTATGCGTTATGAGTTATGCGTTATGCGTTATGCGTTTTGCGTTATGCGTTATGCGTTATGCGTTATAAGTTATGCGTTATGCGTTGTGCGTTATGAGTAATGCTTGATCCGATATCCGTAATGCGTTATGCGTTATGAGTAATGCGTGATCCGTTATGCGTTATGCGTTATGCGTTATGCGTTATGCGTTATGAGTAATGCGTTATGCGTTCTGCGTTATGCCTTATGCCTTATGAGTTATGCGTTATGCGTTATGCGTTATGCCTTATGCGTTATGAGTTATGCGTTATGCGTTATGCGTTATGCGTTATGCGTTATGCGTTATGCGTTATGCGTTATGCGTTATGCGTTATGCCTTATGCGTTATGCGTTATGCGTAATGCTTGATCCGATATCCGTAATGCGTTATGCGTTATGAGTAATGCGTGATCCGTTATGCGTTATGCGTTATGCGTTATGCGTTATGCGTTATTCGTTATGCGTTATGCGTTATGCTATATGCGTTATGCCTTATGCCTTATGAGTTATGCGTTATGCGTTATGCGTTATGCCTTATGCGTTATGAGTTATGCGTTATGCGTTATGCGTTTTGCGTTATGCGTTATGCGTTATGCGTTATAAGTTATGCGTTATGCCTTATGCGTTATGCGTTATGCGTTATGCGTTATGCGTTATGCGTTATGCGTTATGCGTTATGCGTTATGCGTTATGCGTTATGAGTAATGCGTGATCCGTTATGCGTTATGCGTTATGCGTTATGCGAAAAGCGTTATGGGTTATTCGTTATGTGTTATCCGTTATGCGTTATGCGTTATGCGTTATGCGTTATGCGTTATGCGTTATGCGTTATGCGTTATGCGTTATGCGTTATGAGTAATGCGTGATCCGTTATGCGTTATGCGTTATTCGTTATGCGTTATGCGTTACGCTATATGCGTTATGCCTTATGCCTTATGCGTTATACGTAATGCGTTATGCGTTATGAGTAATGCTTGATCCGATATGCGTTATGCGTTATGCGTTATGTGTTATGCGTTATGAGTAATGCTGGATCCGTTATGCGTTATGCGTTATGCGTTATGCGTTATGCGTTATGCGTTATGCGTTATGCGTTATGCGTTATGCGTTATGCGTTATGCGTTGTGCGTTATGAGTAATGCTTGATCCGATATCCGTAATGCGTTATGCGTTATGAGTAATGCGTGATCCGTTATGCGTTATGCGTTATACGTGATCCGTTATGTGTTATGCGTGATCCGTTATGCGTTATGCGTTATAAGTTATGCGTTATGCGTTATGCGTTATGCGTTATGCGTTATGCGTTTTGCGTTATGCGTTATGCGTTATGCGTTATGCGTTATGCGTTATGCGTTATGCGTTATGCGTTATGCGTTATGCGTTATGCGTTATGCGTTATGCGTTATGCGTTATGCGTTATGCGTTATGCGATATGCGATATGCGTTATGCGTTATGCGTTATGCATTATGCGTTATGCGTTATGCGTTATGCGTTATGCGTTATGCTATATGCGTGATGCCTTATGCCTTATGCGTTATGCGTTATGCGTTTTGCGTTATGCGTTATGCGTTATGGGTTATTTTTTGTGCGTTATGCGTTATGAGTAATGCGTGATCCGTCATGCGTTATGCGTTATGCGTTTTGCGTTATGCGTTATGCGTTATGCGTTATACGGTATGCTTTATGCGTTATGCGTTATGCGTTATGCGTTATGCGTTATGCGTTATGCGTTATACGTTATGCGTTATGCGTTATGCGTTATGCGTTATGCGTTATGCGTTATGCGTTATGCGATATGCGTTATGCGTTATGCGTTATGCGTTATGCGTTATGCGTTATGCGTTATGCGATATGCGATATGCGTTATGCGTTATGCGTTATGCGTTATGCGTTATGCGTTATGCGTTATGCGTTATGCGTTATGCGATATGCGATATGCGTTATGCGTTATGCGTTATGCATTATGCGTTATGCGTTATGCGTTATGCGTTATGCGTTATGCTATATGCGTGATGCCTTATGCCTTATGCGTTATGCGTTATGCGTTTTGCGTTATGCGTTATGCGTTATGGGTTATTTTTTGTGCGTTATGCGTTATGAGTAATGCGTGATCCGTCATGCGTTATGCGTTATGCGTTATGCGTTATGCGTTATGCGTTATGAGTAATGCGTTATGCGTTATGAGTAATGCGTTATGCGTTATGAGTAATGCGTGATCCGTTATGCGTTATGCGTTATGAGTAATGCGTGATCCGTTATGCGTTATGCGTTATGCTTTTTGCGCTATGCGTTATGCGTTATGCGTTATACGTGATCCGTTATGTGTTATGCGTGATCCGTTATGCGTTATGCGTTATGCGTTATGCGTTATGCGTTATGCGTTATGCGTTATGCGTTATGAGTAATGCGTTATGCGTTATGAGTAATGCGTGATCCGTTATGCGTTATGCTTTATGCGTTATACGTGATCCGTTATGCGTTATGCGTTATGCGTTATGCGTTATGCGTTATGCGTTATGCGTTATGCGTTATGCGTTTGGCGTTATGCGTTATGCGTTATACGTGATCCGTTATGCGTTATGCGTTATGTGTTATGCGTGATCCGTTATGCGTTATGCGTTATGCGTTATGCGTTATGCGTTATGCGTTATGCTATATGCGTGATGCCTTATGCCTTATGCGTTATGCGTTATGCGTTTTGCGTTATGCGTTATGCGTTATGAGTAATGCGTTATGCGTTATGAGTAATGCGTGATCCGTTATGCGTTATGCGTTATGAGTAATGTGTGATCCGTTATGCGTTATGCGTTATGCGTTTTGCGCTATGCGTTATGCGTTATACGTGATCCGTTATGCGTTATGCGTTATGCGTTATGCGTTATGCGTTATGCGTTATGCGTTATGCGTTATGCGTCATGCGTTATGCGTTATGCGTTATGCGTTATACGTGATCCGTTATGCGTTATGCGTTATGAGTAATGCGTGATCCGTTATGCGTTATGCGTTATGCGTTTTGCGTTAAGCGATATGCGTTATGCGTTATGAGTAATGCGTGATCCGTTATGCGTTATGCGTTATGCGTTATGCGTTATGAGTAATGCGTGATCCGTTATGCGTTATGCGTTATGCGTTATGCGTTATGCGTTATGCGTTATGAGTAATGCGTTATGCGTTCTGCGTTATGCCTTATGCCTTATGAGTTATGCGTTATGCGTTATGCGTTATGCGTTATGCGTTATGCGTTATGCGTTATGCGTTATGAGTAATGCGTGATCCGTTATGCGTTATGCGTTATGCGTTATTCGTTATGCGTTATGCGTTACGCTATATGCGTTATGCCTTATGCCTTATGCGTTATACGTAATGCGTTATGCGTTATGAGTAATGCTTGATCCGATATGCGTTATGCGTTATGCGTTATGTGTTATGCGTTATGAGTAATGCTGGATCCGTTATGCGTTATGCGTTATGCGTTATGCTTTATGCGTTATGAGTTATGCGTTTTGCGTTATGCGTTATGCGTTATGCGTTGTGCGTTATGAGTAATGCTTGATCCGATATCCGTAATGCGTTATGCGTTATGAGTAATGCGTGATCCGTTATGCGTTATGCGTTATGCGTTATGCGTTATGCGTTATGCGTTATGAGTAATGCGTTATGCGTTCTGCGTTATGCGTTATGCGTTATGCGTTATGCGTTATGCGTTATGCGTTATGCGTTATGCGTTCTGCGTTATGCGTTATGCGTTATGCGTTATGCTTTGTGCGTTATGCGTTATGCGATATGAGAAATGCGCGATCCGTCATGCGTTATGCGTTATGCGTTATGCGTTATGCGTTATGCGTTATGCGTTATGCCTTATGCGTTATGCGTTATGCGTTATGCGTTATGCGTTATGCGTTATGCGTTATGAGTAATGCGTGATCCGTTATGCGTTATGCGTTATGCGTTATGCGAAAAGCGTTATGGGTTATTCGTTATGTGTTATCCGTTATGAGTTATGCGTTATGCGTTATGCGTTATGCGTTATGCGTTATGCGTTATGCGTTATGCGTTATGCGTTATGCGTTATGCGTTATACGTTATGCGTTATGCGTTATGCGTTATGCTTTGTGCGTTATGCGTTATGCGTTATGCGTTATGAGTAATGCGTGATCCGTCATGCGTTATACGTTACGCTATATGCGTTATGCCTTATGCCTTATGCGTTATACGTAATGCGTTATGCGTTATGAGTAATGCTTGATCCGATATGCGTTATGCGTTATGCGTTATGTGTTATGCTGGATCCGTTATGCGTTATGCGTTATGCGTTATGCTTTATGCGTTACGCGTTATGGATTATGCGCTATGCAATATTCGTTGTGTTATGCGTTATGCGTTATGCGTTATACGTTGTGCGTTATGCGTTATGCGTTATGCGTTATGCGTTATGCGTTATGCGTTATGCGTTATGCGTTATGCGTTATGCGTTATGCGTTATGCGTTATACGTTATGCGTTATGCGTTATGCGTTATGCTTTGTGCGTTATGCGTTATGCGTTATGCGTTATGAGTAATGCGTGATCCGTCATGCGTTATACGTTACGCTATATGCGTTATGCCTTATGCCTTATGCGTTATACGTAATGCGTTATGCGTTATGAGTAATGCTTGATCCGATATCCGTTATGCGTTATGCGTTATGTGTTATGCTGGATCCGTTATGCGTTATGCGTTATGCTTTATGCGTTACGCGTTATGGATTATGCGCTATGCAATATTCGTTGTGTTATGCGTTATGCGTTATGCGTTATGCGTTATGCGTTATGCGTTATACGTTGTGCGTTATGCGTTATGCGTTATGCGTTATGCGTTATGCGTTATGCGTTATGCGTTATGCGTTATGCGTTATGCGTTATGCGTTATGGGTTATTTTTTGTGCGTTATGCGTTATGAGTAATGCGTGATCCGTCATGCGCTATGCGTTATGCGTTATGCGTTATACGTGATCCGTTATGTGTTATGAGTGATCCGTTATGCGTTATGCGTTATGCGTTATGCGTTATGCGTTATGCGTTATGCGTTGTGCGTTTTGCGTTATGCGTTATGCGTTATACGTGATCTGTTATGCGTTATGCGTTATGTGTTATGCGTGATCCGTTATGCGTTATGCGTTATGCGTTATGCGTTATGCGTTATGCGTTACGCTATATGCGTGATGCCTTATGCCTTATGCGTTATGCGTTATGCGTTTTGCGTTATGCGTTATGCGTTATGAGTAATGCGTTATGCGTTATGAGTAATGCGTGATCCGTTATGCGTTATGCGTTATGAGTAATGTGTGATCCGTTATGCGTTATGCGTTATGCGATTTGCGCTATGCGTTATGCGTTATACGTGATCCGTTATGCGTTATGGGTTATGCGTTATGCGTTATACGTGATCCGTTATGCGTTATGCGTTATGCGTTATGCGTTATGCGTTATGCGTTGTGCGTTTTGCGTTATGCGTTATGCGTTATACGTGATCTGTTATGCGTTATGCGTTATGTGTTATGCGTGATCCGTTATGCGTTATGCGTTATGCGTTATGCGTTATGCGTTATGCGTTACGCTATATGCGCGATGCCTTATGCCTTATGCGTTATGCGTTATGCGTTTTGCGTTATGCGTTATGCGTTATGAGTAATGCGTTATGCGTTATGAGTAATGCGTGATCCGTTATGCGTTATGCGTTATGAGTAATGTGTGATCCGTTATGCGTTATGCGTTATGCGATTTGCGCTATGCGTTATGCGTTATACGTGATCCGTTATGCGTTCTGCGTTATGCGTTATGCGTTATGCGTTATGCGTTATACGTGATCCGTTATGCGTTATGCGTTATGTGTTATGCGTGATCCGTTATGCGTTATGCGTTATGCGTTATGCGTTATGCGTTATGCGTTATGCGTTATGGGTTATTTTTTGTGCGTTATGCGTTATGAGTAATGTGTGATCCGTCATGCGTTATGCGTTATGCTATATGCGTGATGCCTTATGCCTTATGCGTTATGCGTTATGCGTTATGCGTTATGCGTTATGCGTTATGAGTAATGCGTTATGCGTTATGAGTAATGCGTTATGCGTTATGAGTAATGCGTGATCCGTTATGCGTTATGCGTTATGAGTAATGCGTGATCCGTTATGCGTTATGCGTTATGCTTTTTGCGCTATGCGTTATGCGTTATGCGTTATACGTGATCCGTTATGTGTTATGCGTGATCCGTTATGCGTTATGCGTTATGAGTTATGCGTTATGCGTTATGCGTTATGCGTTATGCGTTATGAGTAATGCGTTATGCGTTATGAGTAATGCGTGATCCGTTATGCGTTATGCGTTATGCGTTATACGTGATCCGTTATGCGTTATGCGTTATGCGTTATGCGTTATGCGTTGTGCGTTTTGCGTTATGCGTTATGCGTTATACGTGATCCGTTATGCGTTATGCGTTATGTGTTATGCGTGATCCGGTATGCGTTATGCGTTATGCGTTATGCGTTATGCGTTATGCTATATGCGTGATGCCTTATGCCTTATGCGTTATGCGTGATGCCTTATGCGTTATGCGTTATGCGTTATGCGTTATGCGTTATGCGTTTTGCGTTATGCGTTATGCGTTATGAGTAATGCGTTATGCGTTATGAGTAATGCGTGATCCGTTATGCGTTATGCGTTATGAGTAATGTGTGATCCGTTATGCGTTATGCGTTATGCGTTATGCGTTATGCGTTATACGTGATCCGTTATGTGTTATGCGTGATCCGTTATGCGTTATGCGTTATACGTTATGCGTTATGCGTTATGCGTTATGCGTTATGCGTTATGCGTTATGCGTTATGCGTTATGCGTTATGCTATATGCGTTATGCCTTATGCCTTATGAGTTATGCGTTATGCGTTATGCGTTATGCCTTATGCGTTATGAGTTATGCGTTATGCGTTATGCGTTTTGCGTTATGCGTTATGCGTTATGCGTTATAAGTTATGCGTTATGCGTTGTGCGTTATGAGTAATGCTTGATCCGATATCCGTAATGCGTTATGCGTTATGAGTAATGCGTGATCCGTTATGCGTTATGCGTTATGCGTTATGCGTTATGCGTTATGAGTAATGCGTTATGCGTTCTGCGTTATGCCTTATGCCTTATGAGTTATGCGTTATGCGTTATGCGTTATGCCTTATGCGTTATGAGTTATGCGTTATGCGTTATGCGTTATGCGTTATGCGTTATGCGTTATGCGTTATGCGTTATGAGTTATGCGTTATGCGTTATGCGTTATGCGTTATGCGTAATGCTTGATCCGATATCCGTAATGCGTTATGCGTTATGAGTAATGCGTGATCCGTTATGCGTTATGCGTTATGCGTTATGCGTTATGCGTTATTCGTTATGCGTTATGCGTTATGCTATATGCGTTATGCCTTATGCCTTATGAGTTATGCGTTATGCGTTATGCGTTATGCCTTATGCGTTATGAGTTATGCGTTATGCGTTATGCGTTTTGCGTTATGCGTTATGCGTTATGCGTTATAAGTTATGCGTTATGCCTTATGCGTTATGCGTTATGCGTTATGCGTTATGCGTTATGCGTTATGCGTTATGCGTTATGCGTTATGAGTAATGCGTGATCCGTTATGCGTTATGCGTTATGCGTTATGCGAAAAGCGTTATGGGTTATTCGTTATGTGTTATCCGTTATGCGTTATGCGTTATGCGTTATACGTTATACGTTATGCGTTATGCGTTATGCGTTATGCGTTATGCGTTATGAGTAATGCGTGATCCGTTATGCGTTATGCGTTATTCGTTATGCGTTATGCGTTACGCTATATGCGTTATGCCTTATGCCTTATGCGTTATACGTAATGCGTTATGCGTTATGAGTAATGCTTGATCCGATATGCGTTATGCGTTATGCGTTATGTGTTATGCGTTATGAGTAATGCTGGATCCGTTATGCGTTATGCGTTATGCGTTATGCTTTATGCGTTATGAGTTATGCGTTATGCGTTATGCGTTATGCGTTATGCGTTATGCGTTGTGCGTTATGAGTAATGCTTGATCCGATATCCGTAATGCGTTATGCGTTATGAGTAATGCGTGATCCGTTATGCGTTATGCGTTATGCGTTATGCGTTATGCGTTATGCGTTATGCGTTATGAGTAATGCGTTATGCGTTCTGCGTTATGCGTTATGCGTTATGCGTTATGCGTTATGCGTTATGCGTTATGCGTTATGCGTTCTGCGTTATGCGTTATGCGTTATGGGTTATGCTTTGTGCGTTATGCGTTATGCGATATGAGAAATGCGCGATCCGTCATGCGTTATGCGTTATGCGTTATGCGTTATGCGTTATGCGTTATGCGTTATGCGTTATGCGTTATGAGTAATGCGTGATCCGTCATGCGTTATACGTTACGCTATATGCGTTATGCCTTATGCCTTATGCGTTATACGTAATGCGTTATGCGTTATGAGTAATGCTTGATCCGATATGCGTTATGCGTTATGCGTTATGTGTTATGCTGGATCCGTTATGCGTTATGCGTTATGCGTTATGCTTTATGCGTTACGCGTTATGGATTATGCGCTATGCAATATTCGTTGTGTTATGCGTTATGCGTTATGCGTTATGCGTTATGCGTTATGCGTTATACGTTGTGCGTTATGCGTTATGCGTTATGCGTTATGCGTTACGCGTTATGCGTTTGCGTTATGCGTTATGCGTTATGCGTTATGCGTTATGGGTTATTTTTTGTGCGTTATGCGTTATGAGTAATGCGTGATCCGTCATGCGTTATGCGTTATGCTATATGCGTTATGCCTTATGCCTTATGCGTTATACGTAATGCGTTATGCGTTATGAGTAATGCTTGATCCGATATGCGTTATGCGTTATGCGTTATGTGTTATGCTGGATCCGTTATGCGTTATGCGTTATGCTTTTTGCGCTATGCGTTATGCGTTATGCGTTATACGTGATCCGTTATGTGTTATGCGTGATCCGTTATGCGTTATGCGTTATACGTTATGCGTTATGCGTTATGCGTTATGCGTTATGCGTTATGAGTAATGCGTTATGCGTTATGAGTAATGCGTGATCCGTTATGCGTTATGCGTTATGCGTTATACGTGATCCGTTATGCGTTATGCGTTATGCGTTATGCGTTATGCGTTATGCGTTATGCGTTGTGCGTTTTGCGTTATGCGTTATGCGTTATACGTGATCTGTTATGCGTTATGCGTTATGTGTTATGCGTGATCCGTTATGCGTTATGCGTTATGCGTTATGCGTTATGCGTTATGCGTTACGCTATATGCGTGATGCCTTATGCCTTATGCGTTATGCGTTATGCGTTTTGCGTTATGCGTTATGCGTTATGAGTAATGCGTTATGCGTTATGAGTAATGCGTGATCCGTTATGCGTTATGCGTTATGAGTAATGTGTGATCCGTTATGCGTTATGCGTTATGCGATTTGCGCTATGCGTTATGCGTTATACGTGATCCGTTATGCGTTATGCGTTATGCGTTATGCGTTATACGTGATCCGTTATGCGTTATGCGTTATGCGTTATGCGTTATGCGTTATGCGTTGTGCGTTTTGCGTTATGCGTTATGCGTTATACGTGATCTGTTATGCGTTATGCGCTATGCGTTGTGCGTTATGCGTGATCCGTTATGCGTTATGCGTTATGCGTTATGCGTTATGCGTTACGCTATATGCGTGATGCCTTATGCCTTATGCGTTATGCGTTATGCGTTATGCGTTTTGCGTTATGCGTTATGCGTTATGAGTAATGCGTTATGCGTTATGCGTTATGCGTTATGCGTTATGCGTTACGCTATATGCGTGATGCCTTATGCCTTATGCGTTATGCGTTATGCGTTATGCGTTTTGCGTTATGCGTTATGCGTTATGAGTAATGCGTGATCCGTTATGCGTTATGCGTTATGAGTAATGTGTGATCCGTTATGCGTTATGCGTTATGCGATTTGCGCTATGCGTTATGCGTTATACGTGATCCGTTATGCGTTCTGCGTTATGCGTTATGCGTTATGCGTTATGCGTTATACGTGATCCGTTATGCGTTATGCGTTATGTGTTATGCGTGATCCGTTATGCGTTATGCGTTATGCGTTATGCGTTATGCGTTATGCGTTATGGGTTATTTTTTGTGCGTTATGCGTTATGAGTAATGTGTGATCCGTCATGCGTTATGCGTTATGCTATATGCGTGATGCCTTATGCCTTATGCGTTATGCGTTATGCGTTTTGCGTTATGCGTTATGCGTTATGAGTAATGCGTTATGCGTTATGAGTAATGCGTTATGCGTTATGAGTAATGCGTGATCCGTTATGCGTTATGCGTTATGAGTAATGCGTGATCCGTTATGCGTTATGCGTTATGCTTTTTGCGCTATGCGTTATGCGTTATGCGTTATACGTGATCCGTTATGTGTTTTGCGTGATCCGTTATGCGTTATGCGTTATAAGTTATGCGTTATGCGTTATGCGTTATGCGTTATGCGTTATGAGTAATGCGTTATGCGTTATGAGTAATGCGTGATCCGTTATGCGTTATGCGTTATGCGTTATACGTGATCCGTTATGCGTTATGCGTTATGCGTTATGCGTTATGCGTTGTGCGTTTTGCGTTATGCGTTATGCGTTATACGTGATCCGTTATGCGTTATGCGTTATGTGTTATGCGTGATCCGGTATGCGTTATGCGTTATGCGTTATGCGTTATGCGTTATGCTATATGCGTGATGCCTTATGCCTTATGCGTTATGCGTGATGCCTTATGCCTTATGCGTTATGCGTTATGCGTTATGCGTTATGCGTTTTGCGTTATGCGTTATGCGTTATGAGTAATGCGTTATGCGTTATGAGTAATGCGTGATCCGTTATGCGTTATGCGTTATGAGTAATGTGTGATCCGTTATGCGTTATGCGTTATGCGTTATGCGTTATGCGTTATACGTGATCCGTTATGTGTTATGCGTGATCCGTTATGCGTTATGCGTTATACGTTATGCGTTATGCGTTATGCGTTATGCGTTATGCGTTATGCGTTATGCGTTATGCGTTATGCTATATGCGTTATGCCTTATGCCTTATGAGTTATGCGTTATGCGTTATGCGTTATGCCTTATGCGTTATGAGTTATGCGTTATGCGTTATGCGTTTTGCGTTATGCGTTATGCGTTATGCGTTATAAGTTATGCGTTATGCGTTGTGCGTTATGAGTAATGCTTGATCCGATATCCGTAATGCGTTATGCGTTATGAGTAATGCGTGATCCGTTATGCGTTATGCGTTATGCGTTATGCGTTATGCGTTATGAGTAATGCGTTATGCGTTCTGCGTTATGCCTTATGCCTTATGAGTTGTGCGTTATGCGTTATGCGTTATGCCTTATGCGTTATGAGTTATGCGTTATGCGTTATGCGTTTTGCGTTATGCGTTATGCGTTATGCGTTATGCGTTATAAGTTATGCGTTATGCCTTATGCGTTATGCGTTATGCGTAATGCTTGATCCGATATCCGTAATGCGTTATGCGTTATGAGTAATGCGTGATCCGTTATGCGTTATGCGTTATGCGTTATGCGTTATGCGTTATGCGTTATTCGTTATGCGTTATGCGTTATGCTATATGCGTTATGCCTTATGCCTTATGAGTTATGCGTTATGCGTTATGCGTTATGCCTTATGCGTTATGAGTTATGCGTTATGCGTTATGCGTTTTGCGTTATGCGTTATGCGTTATGCGTTATAAGTTATGCGTTATGCCTTATGCGTTATGCGTTATGCGTTATGCGTTATGCGTTATGCGTTATGCGTTATGCGTTATGCGTTATGCGTTATGCGTTATGAGTAATGCGTGATCCGTTATGCGTTATGCGTTATGCGTTATGCGAAAAGCGTTATGGGTTATTCGTTATGTGTTATCCGTTATGCGTTATGCGTTATGCGTTATACGTTATGCGTTATGCGTTATGCGTTATGCGTTATGCGTTATGCGTTATGAGTAATGCGTGATCCGTTATGCGTTATGCGTTATTCGTTATGCGTTATGCGTTACGCTATATGCGTTATGCCTTATGCCTTATGCGTTATACGTAATGCGTTATGCGTTATGAGTAATGCTTGATCCGATATGCGTTATGCGTTATGCGTTATGTGTTATGCGTTATGAGTAATGCTGGATCCGTTATGCGTTATGCGTTATGCGTTATGCTTTATGCGTTATGAGTTATGCGTTATGCGTTATGCGTTATGCGTTATGCGTTATGCGTTGTGCGTTATGAGTAATGCTTGATCCGATATCCGTAATGCGTTATGCGTTATGAGTAATGCGTGATCCGTTATGCGTTATGCGTTATGCGTTATGCGTTATGCGTTATGCGTTATGCGTTATGAGTAATGCGTTATGCGTTCTGCGTTATGCGTTATGCGTTATGCGTTATGCGTTATGCGTTATGCGTTATGCGTTATGCGTTCTGCGTTATGCGTTATGCGTTATGCGTTATGCTTTGTGCGTTATGCGTTATGCGATATGAGAAATGCGCGATCCGTCATGCGTTATGCGTTATGCGTTATGCGTTATGCGTTATGCGTTATGCGTTATGCGTTATGCGTTATGCCTTATGCGTTATGCGTTATGCGTTATGCGTTATGCGTTATGAGTAATGCGTGATCCGTTATGCGTTATGCGTTATGCGTTATGCGAAAAGCGTTATGGGTTATTCGTTATGTGTTATCCGTTATGCGTTATGCGTTATGCGTTATGCGTTATGCGTTATGCGTTATGCGTTATGCGTTATACGTTATGCGTTATGCGTTATGCGTTATGCTTTGTGCGTTATGCGTCATGCGTTATGCGTTATGAGTAATGCGTGATCCGTCATGCGTTATACGTTACGCTATATGCGTTATGCCTTATGCCTTATGCGTTATACGTAATGCGTTATGCGTTATGAGTAATGCTTGATCCGATATGCGTTATGCGTTATGCGTTATGTGTTATGCTGGATCCGTTATGCGTTATGCGTTATGCTTTATGCGTTACGCGTTATGGATTATGCGCTATGCAATATTCGTTGTGTTATGCGTTATGCGTTATGCGTTATGCGTTATGCGTTATACGTTGTGCGTTATGCGTTATGCGTTATGCGTTATGCGTTACGCGTTATGCGTTATGCGTTATGCGTTATGCGTTATGCGTTATGCGTTATGGGTTATTTTTTGTGCGTTATGCGTTATGAGTAATGCGTGATCCGTCATGCGTTATGCGTTATGCTATATGCGTGATCCGTTATGCGTTATGCGTTATGCTTTTTGCGCTATGCGTTATGCGTTATGCGTTATACGTGATCCGTTATGTGTTATGCGTGATCCGTTATGCGTTATGCGTTATACGTTATGCGTTATGCGTTATGCGTTATGCGTTATGCGTTATGAGTAATGCGTTATGCGTTATGCGTTATGCGTTATGCGTTGTGCGTTTTGCGTTATGCGTTATGCGTTATACGTGATCTGTTATGCGTTATGCGTTATGTGTTATGCGTGATCCGTTATGCGTTATGCGTTATGCGTTATGCGTTATGCGTTATGCGTTACGCTATATGCGTGATGCCTTATGCCTTATGCGTTATGCGTTATGCGTTTTGCGTTATGCGTTATGCGTTATGAGTAATGCGTTATGCGTTATGAGTAATGCGTGATCCGTTATGCGTTATGCGTTATGAGTAATGTGTGATCCGTTATGCGTTATGCGTTATGCGATTTGCGCTATGCGTTATGCGTTATACGTGATCCGTTATGCGTTATGCGTTATGCGTTATGCGTTATACGTGATCCGTTATGCGTTATGCGTTATGCGTTATGCGTTATGCGTTATGCGTTGTGCGTTTTGCGTTATGCGTTATGCGTTATACGTGATCTGCTATGCGTTATGCGCTATGCGTTGTGCGTTATGCGTGATCCTTTATGCGTTATGCGTTATGCGTTATGCGTTATGCGTTATGCGTTACGCTATATGCGTGATGCCTTATGCCTTATGCGTTATGCGTTATGCGTTATGCGTTTTGCGTTATGCGTTATGCGTTATGAGTAATGCGTTATGCGTTATGCGTTATGCGTTATGCGTTATGCGTTACGCTATATGCGTGATGCCTTATGCCTTATGCGTTATGCGTTATGCGTTATGCGTTTTGCGTTATGCGTTATGCGTTATGAGTAATGCGTTATGCGTTATGAGTAATGCGTGATCCGTTATGCGTTATGCGTTATGAGTAATGTGTGATCCGTTATGCGTTATGCGTTATGCGATTTGCGCTATGCGTTATGCGTTATACGTGATCCGTTATGCGTTATGCGTTATGCGTTATGCGTTATGCGTTATACGTGATCCGTTATGCGTTATGCGTTATGTGTTATGCGTGATCCGTTATGCGTTATGCGTTATGCGTTATGCGTTATGCGTTATGCGTTATGCGTTATGCGTTATGCGTTATGCGTTATGGGTTATTTTTTGTGCGTTATGCGTTATGAGTAATGCGTGGTCCGTCATGCGTTATGCGTTATGCTATATGCGTGATGCCTTATGCCTTATGCGTTATGCGTTATGCGTTTTGCGTTATGCGTTATGCGTTATGAGTAATGTGTGATCCGTTATGCGTTATGCGTTATGCGATTTGCGCTATGCGTTATGCGTTATACGTGATCCGTTATGCGTTATGCGTTATGCGTTATGCGTTATGCCTTATGCGTTATGCGTTATGCGTTATACGTGATCCGTTATGCGTTATGCGTTATGTGTTATGCGTGATCCGTTATGCGTTATGCGTTATGCGTTATGCGTTATGCGTTATGGGTTATTTTTTGTGCGTTATGCGTTATGAGTAATGCGTGATCCGTCATGCGTTATGCGTTATGCTATATGCGTGATGCCTTATGCCTTATGCGTTATGCGTTATGCGTTTTGCGTTATGCGTTATGCGTTATGAGTAATGCGTTATGCGTTATGAGTAATGCGTTATGCGTTATGAGTAATGCGTGATCCCTTATGCGTTATGCGTTATGAGTAATGCGTGATCCGTTATGCGTTATGCGTTATGCTTTTTGCGCTATGCGTTATGCGTTATACGTGATCCGTTATGTGTTATGCGTGATCCGTTATGCGTTATGCGTTATACGTTATGCGTTATGCGTTATGCGTTATGCGTTATGCGTTATGAGTAATGCGTTATGCGTTATGAGTAATGCGTGATCCGTTATGCGTTATGCGTTATGCGTTATACGTGATCCGTTATGCGTTATGCGTTATGCGTTATGCGTTCTGCCTTATGCGTTATGCGTTATGCGTTATGCTTTGTGCGTTATGCGTTATGCGTTATGAGTAATGCGCGATCCGTCATGCGTTATGCGTTATGCTATATGCGTTATGCCTTATGCCTTATGAGTTATGCGTTATGCGTTATGCGTTATGCCTTATGCGTTATGAGTTATGCGTTATGCGTTATGCGTTTTGCGTTATGCGTTATGCGTTATGTGTTATAAGTTATGCGTTATGCCTTATGCGTTATGCGTTATGCGTTATGCGTTATGCGTTATGCGTTATGAGTAATGCGTGATCCGTTATGCGTTATGCGTTATGCGTTATGCGTTATGCGAAAAGCGTTATGGGTTATTCGTTATGTGTTATCCGTTATGCGTTATGCGTTATGCGTTATGCGTTATGCGTTATGCGTTATGCGTTATGCGTTATGCGTTATGCGTTATGCGTTATGCGTTATGCTTTGTGCGTTATGCGTTATGCCTTATGCCTTATGCGTTATGCGTTATGAGTAATGCGTGATTCGTTATGCGTTATGCCTTATGCGTTATGCGTTATGCGTTATGCGTTATGCGTTTTGCGTTATGCGTTATGCGTTATGCGTTATGCGTTATGCGTTATAAGTTATGCGTTATGCGTTATGCGTTATGCGTTATGCGTTATGCGTTATGCGTTATGCGTTATGCGTTATGCGTTATGCGTTATGCGTTATAAGTTATGCGTTATGCGTTATGCGTTATGCGTTATGCGTTATGCATTATGCGTTATGCGGTATGCGTTATGCGTTATGCGTTATGCGTTATGCGTTATGCGTTATGCGTTATGCGTTATGCGTTATGCGTTATGCGTTATGCGTTATGCTTTGTGCGTTATGCGTTATGCCTTATGCCTTATGCGTTATGCGTTATGAGTAATGCGTGATTCGTTATGCGTTATGCCTTATGCGTTATGAGTTATGCGTTATGCGTTATGCGTTTTGCGTTATGCGTTATGCGTTATGCGTTATGCGTTATGCGTTATAAGTTATGCGTTATGCGTTATGCGTTATGCGTTATGCGTTATGCGTTATGCGTTATGCGTTATGCGTTATGCGTTATGCGTTATGCGTTATGCGTTATGCGTTATGCGTTATGCGTTATGCGTTATGCGTTATGCGTTATGCGTTATGCGTTATGAGTAAAGCGTGATCCGTTATGCGTTATGCGTTTTGCGTTATGCGTTATGCGTTATGCGTTATGCGTTCTGCGTTATGCGTTATGCGTTATGCGTTATGCTTTGTGCGTTATGCGTTATGCGTTATGAGTAATGCGCGATCCGTCATGCGTTATGCGTTATGCTATATGCGTTATGCCTTATGCCTTATGAGTTATGCGTTATGCGTTATGCGTTATGCGTTATGCGTTATGCGTTCTGCGTTATGCGTTATGCGTTATGCGTTATGCTTTGTGCGTTATGCGTTATGCGTTATGAGTAATGCGCGATCCGTCATGCGTTATGCGTTATGCTATATGCGTTATGCCTTATGCCTTATGAGTTATGCGTTATGCGTTATGCGTTATGCCTTATGCGTTATGAGTTATGCGTTATGAGTAATGCGTGATCCGTTATGCGTTATGCGTTATGCGTTATGCGTTATGCGAAAAGCGTTATGGGTTATTCGTTATGTGTTATCCGTTATGCGTTATGCGTTATGCGTTACGCTATATGCGTTATGCCTTATGCCTTATGCGTTATACGTAATGCGTTATGCGTTATGAGTAATGCTTGATCCGATATGCGTTATGCGTTATGCGTTATGTGTTATGCGTTATGAGTAATGCTGGATCCGTTATGCGTTATGCGTTATGCGTTATGCTTTATGCGTTATGAGTTATGCGTTATGCGTTATGCGTTATGCGTTATGCGTTGTGCGTTATGAGTAATGCTTGATCCGATATCCGTAATGCGTTATGCGTTATGAGTAATGCGTGATCCGTTATGCGTTATGCGTTATGCGTTATGCGTTATGCGTTATGAGTAATGCGTGATCCGTCATGCGTTATGCGTTACGCTATATGCGTTATGCCTTATGCCTTATGCGTTATACGTAATGCGTTATGCGTTATGAGTAATGCTTGATCCGATATGCGTTATGCGTTATGCGTTATGAGTAATGCGTGATCCGTTATGCGTTATGCGTTATGCGTTATGCGTTATTCGTTATGCGTTATGCGTTACGCTATATGCGTTATGCCTTATGCCTTATGCGTTATACGTAATGCGTTATGCGTTATGAGTAATGCTTGATCCGATATGCGTTATGCGTTATGCGTTATGTGTTATGCGTTATGAGTAATGCTGGATCCGTTATGCGTTATGCGTTATGCGTTATGCTTTATGCGTTATGAGTTATGCGTTATGCGTTATGCGTTATGCGTTATGCGTTATGCGTTATGCGTTGTGCGTTATGAGTAATGCTTGATCCGATATCCGTAATGCGTTATGCGTTATGAGTAATGCGTGATCCGTTATGCGTTATGCGTTATGCTATATGCGTTATGCCTTATGCCTTATGAGTTATGCGTTATGCGTTATGCGTTATGCCTTATGCGTTATGAGTTATGCGTTATGCGTTATGCGTTTTGCGTTATGCGTTATGCGTTATAAGTTATGCGTTATGCCTTATGCGTTATGCGTTATGAGTAATGCGTTATGCGTTCTGCGTTATGCCTTATGCCTTATGAGTTATGCGTTATGCGTTATGCCTTATGCGTTATGAGTTATGCGTTATGCGTTATGCGTTTTGCGTTATGCGTTATGCGTTATGCGTTATGCGTTATAAGTTATGCGTTATGCCTTATGCGTTATGCGTTATGCGTAATGCTTGATCCGATATCCGTAATGCGTTATGCGTTATGAGTAATGCGTGATCCGTTATGCGTTATGCGTTATGCGTTATGCGTTATTCGTTATGCGTTATGCGTTATGCTATATGCGTTATGCCTTATGCCTTATGAGTTATGCGTTATGCGTTATGCGTTATGCCTTATGCGTTATGAGTTATGCGTTATGCGTTATGCGTTTTGCGTTATGCGTTATGCGTTATGCGTTATAAGTTATGCGTTATGCCTTATGCGTTATGCGTTATGCGTTATGCGTTATGCGTTATGAGTAATGCGTGATCCGTTATGCGTTATGCGTTATGCGTTATGCGAAAAGCGTTATGGGTTATTCGTTATGTGTTATCCGTTATGCGTTATGCGTTATGCGTTATACGTTATGCGTTATGCGTTATGCGTTATGCGTTATGCGTTATGCGTTATGCGTTATGCGTTATGCGTTATACGTTATGCGTTATGCGTTATGCGTTATGCTTTGTGCGTTATGCGTTATGCGTTATGCGTTATGAGTAATGCGTGATCCGTCATGCGTTATGCGTTACGCTATATGCGTTATGCCTTATGCCTTATGCGTTATACGTAATGCGTTATGCGTTATGAGTAATGCTTGATCCGATATGCGTTATGCGTTATGTGTTATGCGTTATGAGTAATGCTGGATCCGTTATGCGTTATGCGTTATGCGTTATGCTTTATGCGTTATGAGTTATGCGTTATGCGTTATGCGTTATGCGTTATGCGTTATGCGTTGTGCGTTATGAGTAATGCTTGATCCGATATCCGTAATGCGTTATGCGTTATGAGTAATGCGTGATCCGTTATGCGTTATGCGTTAAGCGTTATGCGTTATGCGTTATGCGTTATGAGTAATGCGTTATGCGCTCTGCGTTATGCGTTATGCGTTATGCGTTATGCGTTATGCGTTATGCGTTATGCGTTATGCGTTATGCTTTGTGCGTTATGCGTTATGCGTTATGAGTAATGCGCGATCCGTCATGCGTTATGCGTTATGCGTTATGCGTTATGCGTTATGCGTTATGCGTTATGCGTTATGCGTTATGCGTTATGCGTTATGCGTTATGCGTTATGCGTTATGCGTTATGAGTAATGCGTGATCCGTTATGCGTTATGCGTTATGCGTTATGCGTTATGCGAAAACCGTTATGGGTTATTCGTTATGTGTTATCCGTTATGCGTTATGCGTTATGCGTTATGCGATATGCGTTATGCGTTATGCGTTATGCGTTATGCGTTATACGTTATGCGTTATGCGTTATGCGTTATGCTTTGTGCGTTATGCGTTATGCGTTATGCGTTATGAGTAATGCGTGATCCGTCATGCGTTATGCGTTACGCTATATGCGTTATGCCTTATGCCTTATGCGTTATACGTAATGCGTTATGCGTTATGTGTTATGCGTTATGAGTAATGCTGGATCCGTTATGCGTTATGCGTTATGCGTTATGCTTTATGCGTTACGCGTTATGGATTATGCGCTATGCAATATTCGTTGTGTTATGCGTTATGCGTTATGCGTTATGCGTTATGCGTTATACGTTGTGCGTTATGCGTTATGCGTTATGCGTTATGAGTAATGCGTGATCCGTCATGCGTTATACGTTACGCTATATGCGTTATGCCTTATGCCTTATGCGTTATACGTAATGCGTTATGCGTTATGAGTAATGCTTGATCCGATATGCGTTATGCGTTATGCGTTATGTGTTATGCTGGATCCGTTATGCGTTATGCGTTATGCGTTATGCTTTATGCGTTACGCGTTATGGATTATGCGCTATGCAATATTCGTTGTGTTATGCGTTATGCGTTATGCGTTATGCGTTATGCGTTATACGTTGTGCGTTATGCGTTATGCGTTATGCGTTATGCGTTACGCGTTATGCGTTATGCGTTATGCGTTATGCGTTATGCGTTATGCGTTATGCGTTATGCGTTATGGGTTATTTTTTGTGCGTTATGCGTTATGAGTAATGCGTGATCCGTCATGCGTTATGCGTTATGCTATATGCGTGATCCGTTATGCGTTATGCGTTATGCTTTTTGCGCTATGCGTTATGCGTTATGCGTTATACGTGATCCGTTATGTGTTTTGCGTGATCCGTTATGCGTTATGCGTTATACGTTATGCGTTATGCGTTATGCGTTATGCGTTATGCGTTATGAGTAATGCGTTATGCGTTATGAGTAATGCGTGATCCGTTATGCGTTATGCGTTATGCGTTATACGTGATCCGTTATGCGTTATGCGTTATGCGTTATGCGTTGTGCGTTTTGCGTTATGCGTTATGCGTTATACGTGATCTGTTATGCGTTATGCGTTATGTGTTATGCGTGATCCGTTATGCGTTATGCGTTATGCGTTATGCGTTATGCGTTACGCTATATGCGTGATGCCTTATGCCTTATGCGTTATGCGTTATGCGTTTTGCGTTATGCGTTATGCGTTATGAGTAATGCGTTATGCGTTATGAGTAATGCGTGATCCGTTATGCGTTATGCGTTATGAGTAATGTGTGATCCGTTATGCGTTATGCGTTATGCGATTTGCGCTATGCGTTATGCGTTATACGTGATCCGTTATGCGTTATGCGTTATGCGTTATGCGTTATACGTGATCCGTTATGCGTTATGCGTTATGCGTTATGCGTTATGCGTTATGCGTTATGCGTTATGCGTTGTGCGTTTTGCGTTATGCGTTATGCGTTATGCCTTATGCCTTATGAGTTATGCGTTATGCGTTATGCGTTATGCCTTATGCGTTATGAGTTATGCGTTATGCGTTATGCGTTTTGCGTTATGCGTTATGCGTTATGCGTTATAAGTTATGCGTTATGCCTTATGCGTTATGCGTTATGCGTAATGCTTGATCCGATATCCGTAATGCGTTATGCGTTATGAGTAATGCGTGATCCGTTATGCGTTATGCGTTATGCGTTATGCGTTATGCGTTATGCGTTATTCGTTATGCGTTATGCGTTATGCTATATGCGTTATGCCTTATGCCTTATGAGTTATGCGTTATGCGTTATGCGTTATGCCTTATGCGTTATGAGTTATGCGTTATGCGTTATGCGTTTTGCGTTATGCGTTATGCGTTATGCGTTATAAGTTATGCGTTATGCCTTATGCGTTATGCGTTATGCGTTATGCGTTATGCGTTATGAGTAATGCGTGATCCGTTATGCGTTATGCGTTATGCGTTATGCGTTATGCGAAAAGCGTTATGGGTTATTCGTTATGTGTTATCCGTTATGCGTTATGCGTTATGCGTTATACGTTATGCGTTATGCGTTATGCGTTATGCGTTATGCGTTATGCGTTATGCGTTATGCGTTATGAGTAATGCGTGATCCGTTATGCGTTATGCGTTATGCGTTATTCGTTATGCGTTATGCGTTACGCTATATGCGTTATGCCTTATGCCTTATGCGTTATACGTAATGCGTTATGCGTTATGAGTAATGCTTGATCCGATATGCGTTATGCGTTATGCGTTATGTGTTATGCGTTATGAGTAATGCTGGATCCGTTATGCGTTATGCGTTATGCTTTATGCTTTATGCGTTATGAGTTATGCGTTATGCGTTATGCGTTATGCGTTATGCGTTGTGCGTTATGAGTAATGCTTGATCCGATATCCGTAATGCGTTATGCGTTATGAGTAATGCGTGATCCGTTATGCGTTATGCGTTATGCGTTATGCGTTATGCGTTATGCGTTATGCGTTATGCGTTATGCGTTATGCGTTATGCGTTCTGCGTTATGCGTTATGCGTTATGCGTTATGCTTTGTGCGTTATGCGTTATGCGATATGAGAAATGCGCGATCCATCATGCGTTATGCGTTATGCGTTATGCGTTATGCGTTATGCGTTATGCGTTATGCGTTATGCGTTATGCGTTATGCGTTATACGTTATGCGTTATGCGTTATGCGTTATGCTTTGTGCGTTATGCGTTATGCGTTATGCGTTATGAGTAATGCGTGATCCGTCATGCGTTATACGTTACGCTATATGCGTTATGCCTTATGCCTTATGCGTTATACGTAATGCGTTATGCGTTATGAGTAATGCTTGATCCGATATGCGTTATGCGTTATGCGTTATGTGTTATGCTGGATCCGTTATGCGTTATGCGTTATGCGTTATGCTTTATGCGTTACGCGTTATGGATTATGCGCTATGCAATATTCGTTGTGTTATGCGTTATGCGTTATGCGTTATGCGTTATGCGTTATGCGTTGTGCGTTATGCGTTATGCGTTATGCGTTATGCGTTACGCGTTATGCGTTATGCGTTATGCGTTATGCGTTATGCGTTATGCGTTATGGGTTATTTTTTATGCGTTATGCGTTATGAGTAATGCGTGATCCGTCATGCGTTATGCGTTATGCTATATGCGTGATCCGTTATGCGTTATGCGTTATGCTTTTTGCGCTATGCGTTATGCGTTATGCGTTATACGTGATCCGTTATGTGTTTTGCGTGATACGTTATGCGTTATGCGTTATACGTTATGCGTTATGCGTTATGCGTTATGCGTTATGCGTTATGAGTAATGCGTTATGCGTTATGAGTAATGCGTGATCCGTTATGCGTTATGCGTTATGCGTTATACGTGATCCGTTATGCGTTATGCGTTATGCGTTATGCGTTATGCGTTATGCGTTGTGCGTTTTGCGTTATGCGTTATGCGTTATACGTGATCTGTTATGCGTTATGCGTTATGTGTTATGCGTGATCCGTTATGCGTTATGCGTTATGCGTTATGCGTTATGCGTTACGCTATATGCGTGATGCCTTATGCCTTATGCGTTATGCGTTATGCGTTTTGCGTTATGCGTTATGCGTTATGAGTAATGCGTTATGCGTTATGAGTAATGCGTGATCCGTTATGCGTTATGCGTTATGAGTAATGTGTGATCCGTTATGCGTTATGCGTTATGCGATTTGCGCTATGCGTTATGCGTTATACGTGATCCGTTATGCGTTATGCGTTATGCGTTATGCGTTATACGTGATCCGTTATGCGTTATGCGTTATGCGTTATGCGTTATGCGTTATGCGTTATGCGTTGTGCGTTTTGCGTTATGCGTTATGCGTTATACGTGATCTGTTATGCGTTATGCGTTATGTGTTATGCGTGATCCGTTATGCGTTATGCGTTATGCGTTATGCGTTATGCGTTATGCGTTACGCTATATGCGTGATGCCTTATGCCTTATGCGTTATGCGTTATGCGTTTTGCGTTATGCGTTATGCGTTATGAGTAATGCGTTATGCGTTATGAGTAATGCGTGATCCGTTATGCGTTATGCGTTATGAGTAATGTGTGATCCGTTATGCGTTATGCGTTATGCGATTTGCGCTATGCGTTATGCGTTATACGTGATCCGTTATGCGTTATGCGTTATGCGTTATGCGTTATGCGTTATACGTGATCCGTTATGCGTTATGCGTTATGTGTTATGCGTGATCCGTTATGCGTTATGCGTTATGCGTTATGCGTTATGCGTTATGCGTTATGCGTTATGGGTTATTTTTTGTGCGTTATGCGTTATGAGTAATGCGTGATCCGTCATGCGTTATGCGTTATGCTATATGCGTGATGCCTTATGCCTTATGCGTTATGCGTTATGCGTTTTGCGTTATGCGTTATGCGTTATGAGTAATGCGTTATGCGTTATGAGTAATGCGTTATGCGTTATTAGTAATGCGTGATCCGTTATGCGTTATGCGTTATGAGTAATGCGTGATCCGTTATGCGTTATGCGTTATGCTTTTTGCGCTATGCGTTATGCGTTATGCGTTATACGTGATCCGTTATGTGTTATGCGTGATCCGTTATGCGTTATGCGTTATACGTTATGCGTTATGCGTTATGCGTTATGCGTTATGCGTTATGCGTTTTGCGTTATGCGTTATGCGTTATGAGTAATGCGTTATGCGTTATGAGTAATGCGTTATGCGTTATTAGTAATGCGTGATCCGTTATGCGTTATGCGTTATGAGTAATGCGTGATCCGTTATGCGTTATGCGTTATGCTTTTTGCGCTATGCGTTATGCGTTATGCGTTATACGTGATCCGTTATGTGTTATGCGTGATCCGTTATGCGTTATGCGTTATACGTTATGCGTTATGCGTTATGCGTTATGCGTTATGCGTTATGAGTAATGCGTGATCCGTCATGCGTTATACGTTACGCTATATGCGTTATGCCTTATGCCTTATGCGTTATACTTAATGCGTTATGCGTTATGAGTAATGCTTGATCCGATATGCGTTATGCGTTATGCGTTATGTGTTATGCTGGATCCGTTATGCGTTATGCGTTATGCGTTATGCTTTATGCGTTACGCGTTATGGATTATGCGCTATGCAATATTCGTTGTGTTATGCGTTATGCGTTATGCGTTATGCGTTATGCGTTATACGTTGTGCGTTATGCGTTATGCGTTATGCGTTATGCGTTACGCGTTATGCGTTATGCGTTATGCGTTATGCGTTATGCGTTATGCGTTATGGGTTATTTTTTGTGCGTTATGCGTTATGAGTAATGCGTGATCCGTCATGCGTTATGCGTTATGCTATATGCGTGATCCGTTATGCGTTATGCGTTATGCTTTTTGCGCTATGCGTTATGCGTTATGCGTTATACGTGATCCGTTATGTGTTTTGCGTGATCCGTTATGCGTTATGCGTTATACGTTATGCGTTATGCGTTATGCGTTATGCGTTATGCGTTATGAGTAATGCGTTATGCGTTATGAGTAATGCGTGATCCGTTATGCGTTATGCGTTATGCGTTATACGTGATCCGTTATGCGTTATGCGTTATGCGTTATGCGTTGTGCGTTTTGCGTTATGCGTTATGCGTTATACGTGATCTGTTATGCGTTATGCGTTATGTGTTATGCGTGATCCGTTATGCGTTATGCGTTATGCGTTATGCGTTATGCGTTACGCTATATGCGTGATGCCTTATGCCTTATGCGTTATGCGTTATGCGTTTTGCGTTATGCGTTATGCGTTATGAGTAATGCGTTATGCGTTATGAGTAATGCGTGATCCGTTATGCGTTATGCGTTATGAGTAATGTGTGATCCGTTATGCGTTATGCGTTATGCGATTTGCGCTATGCGTTATGCGTTATACGTGATCCGTTATGCGTTATGCGTTATGCGTTATGCGTTATACGTGATCCGTTATGCGTTATGCGTTATGCGTTATGCGTTATGCGTTATGCGTTATGCGTTATGCGTTGTGCGTTTTGCGTTATGCGTTATGCGTTATGCCTTATGCCTTATGAGTTATGCGTTATGCGTTATGCGTTATGCCTTATGCGTTATGAGTTATGCGTTATGCGTTATGCGTTTTGCGTTATGCGTTATGCGTTATGCGTTATAAGTTATGCGTTATGCCTTATGCGTTATGCGTTATGCGTAATGCTTGATCCGATATCCGTAATGCGTTATGCGTTATGAGTAATGCGTGATCCGTTATGCGTTATGCGTTATGCGTTATGCGTTATGCGTTATGCGTTATTCGTTATGCGTTATGCGTTATGCTATATGCGTTATGCCTTATGCCTTATGAGTTATGCGTTATGCGTTATGCGTTATGCCTTATGCGTTATGAGTTATGCGTTATGCGTTATGCGTTTTGCGTTATGCGTTATGCGTTATGCGTTATAAGTTATGCGTTATGCCTTATGCGTTATGCGTTATGCGTTATGAGTAATGCGTGATCCGTTATGCGTTATGCGTTATGCGTTATGCGTTATGCGAAAAGCGTTATGGGTTATTCGTTATGTGTTATCCGTTATGCGTTATGCGTTATGCGTTATACGTTATGCGTTATGCGTTATGCGTTATGCGTTATGCGTTATGCGTTATGCGTTATGCGTTATGAGTAATGCGTGATCCGTTATGCGTTATGCGTTATGCGTTATTCGTTATGCGTTATGCGTTACGCTATATGCGTTATGCCTTATGCCTTATGCGTTATACGTAATGCGTTATGCGTTATGAGTAATGCTTGATCCGATATGCGTTATGCGTTATGCGTTATGTGTTATGCGTTATGAGTAATGCTGGATCCGTTATGCGTTATGCGTTATGCTTTATGCTTTATGCGTTATGCTTTGTGCGTTATGCGTTATGCGATATGAGAAATGCGCGATCCATCATGCGTTATGCGTTATGCGTTATGCGTTATGCGTTATGCGTTATGCGTTATGCGTTATGCGTTATGCGTTATGCGTTATACGTTATGCGTTATGCGTTATGCGTTATGCTTTGTGCGTTATGCGTTATGCGTTATGCGTTATGAGTAATGCGTGATCCGTCATGCGTTATACGTTACGCTATATGCGTTATGCCTTATGCCTTATGCGTTATACGTAATGCGTTATGCGTTATGAGTAATGCTTGATCCGATATGCGTTATGCGTTATGCGTTATGTGTTATGCTGGATCCGTTATGCGTTATGCGTTATGCGTTATGCTTTATGCGTTACGCGTTATGGATTATGCGCTATGCAATATTCGTTGTGTTATGCGTTATGCGTTATGCGTTATGCGTTATGCGTTATACGTTGTGCGTTATGCGTTATGCGTTATGCGTTATGCGTTACGCGTTATGCGTTATGCGTTATGCGTTATGCGTTATGCGTTATGCGTTATGGGTTATTTTTTGTGCGTTATGCGTTATGAGTAATGCGTGATCCGTCATGCGTTATGCGTTATGCTATATGCGTGATCCGTTATGCGTTATGCGTTATGCTTTTTGCGCTATGCGTTATGCGTTATGCGTTATACGTGATCCGTTATGTGTTTTGCGTGATACGTTATGCGTTATGCGTTATACGTTATGCGTTATGCGTTATGCGTTATGCGTTATGCGTTATGAGTAATGCGTTATGCGTTATGAGTAATGCGTGATCCGTTATGCGTTATGCGTTATGCGTTATACGTGATCCGTTATGCGTTATGCGTTATGCGTTATGCGTTATGCGTTATGCGTTGTGCGTTTTGCGTTATGCGTTATGCGTTATACGTGATCTGTTATGCGTTATGCGTTATGTGTTATGCGTGATCCGTTATGCGTTATGCGTTATGCGTTATGCGTTATGCGTTACGCTATATGCGTGATGCCTTATGCCTTATGCGTTATGCGTTATGCGTTTTGCGTTATGCGTTATGCGTTATGAGTAATGCGTTATGCGTTATGAGTAATGCGTGATCCGTTATGCGTTATGCGTTATGAGTAATGTGTGATCCGTTATGCGTTATGCGTTATGCGATTTGCGCTATGCGTTATGCGTTATACGTGATCCGTTATGCGTTATGCGTTATGCGTTATGCGTTATACGTGATCCGTTATGCGTTATGCGTTATGCGTTATGCGTTATGCGTTATGCGTTATGCGTTGTGCGTTTTGCGTTATGCGTTATGCTTTATGCGTTATTCGTGATCCGTTATGCGTTAGGCGTTATGGGTTTTCCGGTGTTCGTTATGCGTTGTGCATTATGCGTTATGCGTTATTAAGTAAGGGTTATGGTTTATGCATTATGCGTTGTGCGCTATACGTTTGCGTTATGCGTTATGCGTTATGCGTTATACGGTATGCGTTATGCGTTATGCGTTATGCGTTATGCGTTATGCGTTATACGGTGTGCGTTATGCGTTATGCGTTATGAGTTACGCGTTATGCGTTATGCGTTATGCGTTATGCGTTTTGCGGTATTCGTTATGCGTTGTGCATTATGCCTTATGCGTTGTGCGTTATGGGTTATGGGTTGTGCGTTATGCTTTATGCGTTATTCATTTTGCGTTATGCGTTATTCGTTATGAGTTATGAGTTATAAGTTATGCGTAATGCGTTATGCCTTATGCGTTATGCGTATGTGTTATGCGATATGCGTTATGCGTTATGCGTTATGCGTTATGCGTTATGCGTTATGCGTTATGCGTTGTGCGTTATGCGTTATGCGTTATGCGTTATGCGTTATGCGTTATGCGTTATGCGTTATGCGTTATGCGCTATGCGTTGTGCGTTATGCGTGATCCGTTATGCGTTATGCGTTATGCGTTATGCGTTATGCGTTACGCTATATGCGTGATGCCTTATGCCTTATGCGTTATTCGTTATGCGTTATGCGTTTTGCGTTATGCGTTATGCGTTATGAGTAATGCGTTATGCGTTATGAGTAATGCGTGATCCGTTATGCGTTATGCGTTATGAGTAATGTGTGATCCGTTATGCGTTATGCGTTATGCGATTTGCGCTATGCGTTATGCGTTATACGTGATCCGTTATGCGTTATGCGTTATGCGTTATGCGTTATACGTGATCCGTTATGCGTTATGCGTTATGCGTTATGCGTTATGCGTTATGCGTTGTGCGTTTTGCGTTATGCGTTATGCGTTATACGTGATCTGTTATGCGTTATGCGTTATGTGTTATGCGTGATCCGTTATGCGTTATGCTTTATGCGTTATTCGTGATCCGTTATGCGTTAGGCGTTATGGGTTTTCCGGTGTTCGTTATGCGTTGTGCATTATGCGTTATGCGTTATTAAGTAAGGGTTATGGTTTATGCATTATGCGTTGTGCGCTATACGTTTGCGTTATGCGTTATGCGTTATGCGTTATACGGTATGCGTTATGCGTTATGCGTTATGCGTTATGCGTTATGCGTTATACGGTGTGCGTTATGCGTTATGCGTTATGAGTTACGCGTTATGCGTTATGCGTTATGCGTTATGCGTTTTGCGGTATTCGTTATGCGTTGTGCATTATGCCTTATGCGTTGTGCGTTATGGGTTATGGGTTGTGCGTTATGCTTTATGCGTTATTCATTTTGCGTTATGCGTTATTCGTTATGAGTTATGAGTTATAAGTTATGCGTAATGCGTTATGCCTTATGCGTTATGCGTATGTGTTATGCGATATGCGTTATGCGTTATGCGTTATGCGTTATGCGTTATGCGTTATGCGTTATGCGTTGTGCGTTATGCGTTATGCGTTATGCGTTATGCGTTATGCGTTATGCGTTATGCGTTATGCGTTATGCGCTATGCGTTGTGCGTTATGCGTGATCCGTTATGCGTTATGCGTTATGCGTTATGCGTTATGCGTTACGCTATATGCGTGATGCCTTATGCCTTATGCGTTATTCGTTATGCGTTATGCGTTTTGCGTTATGCGTTATGCGTTATGAGTAATGCGTTATGCGTTATGAGTAATGCGTGATCCGTTATGCGTTATGCGTTATGAGTAATGTGTGATCCGTTATGCGTTATGCGTTATGCGATTTGCGCTATGCGTTATGCGTTATACGTGATCCGTTATGCGTTATGCGTTATGCGTTATGCGTTATACGTGATCCGTTATGCGTTATGCGTTATGCGTTATGCGTTATGCGTTATGCGTTGTGCGTTTTGCGTTATGCGTTATGCGTTATACGTGATCTGTTATGCGTTATGCGTTATGTGTTATGCGTGATCCGTTATGCGTTATGCGTTATGCGTTATGCGTTATGCGTTATGCGTTACGCTATATGCGTGATGCATTATGCCTTATGCGTTATGCGTTATGCGTTTTGCGTTATGCGTTATGCGTTATGAGTAATGCGTTATGCGTTATGAGTAATGCGTGATCCGTTATGCGTTATGCGTTATGAGTAATGTGTGATCCGTTATGCGTTATGCGTTATGCGATTTGCGCTATGCGTTATGCGTTATACGTGATCCGTTATGCGTTATGCGTTATGCGTTATGCGTTATGCGTTATACGTGATCCGTTATGCGTTATGCGTTATGTGTTATGCGTGATCCGTTATGCGTTATGCGTTATGCGTTATGCGTTATGCGTTATGCGTTATGCGTTATGGGTTATTTTTTGTGCGTTATGCGTTATGAGTAATGCGTGATCCGTCATGCGTTATGCGTTATGCTATATGCGTGATGCCTTATGCCTTATGCGTTATGCGTTATGCGTTTTGCGTTATGCGTTATGCGTTATGAGTAATGCGTTATGCGTTATGAGTAATGCGTTATGCGTTATTAGTAATGCGTGATCCGTTATGCGTTATGCGTTATGAGTAATGCGTGATCCGTTATGCGTTATGCGTTATGCTTTTTGCGCTATGCGTTATGCGTTATGCGTTATACGTGATCCGTTATGTGTTATGCGTGATCCGTTATGCGTTATGCGTTATACGTTATGCGTTATGCGTTATGCGTTATGCGTTATGCGTTATGAGTAATGCGTTATGCGTTATGAGTAATGCGTGATCCGTTATGCGTTATGCGTTATGCGTTATACGTGATCCGTTATGCGTTATGCGTTATGCGTTATGCGTTGTGCGTTTTGCGTTATGCGTTATGCGTTATACGTGATCTGTTATGCGTTATGCGTTATGTGTTATGCGTGATCCGTTATGCGTTATGCGTTATGCGTTATGCGTTATGCGTTATGCCTTATGCCTTATGCGTTATGCGTGATGCCTTATGCCTTATGCGTTATGCGTTATGCGTTTTGCGTTATGCGTTATGAGTAATGCGTTATGCGTTATGAGTAATGCGTGATCCGTTATGCGTTATGCGTTATGAGTAATGTGTGATCCGTTATGCGTTATGCGTTATGCGTTATGCGTTATGCGTTATACGTGATCCGTTATGTGTTATGCGTGATCCGTTATGCGTTATGCGTTATACGTTATGCGTTATGCGTTATGCGTTATGCGTTATGCTTTATGCGTTATGAGTAATGCGTTATGCGTTATGAGTAATGCGTGATCCGTTATGCGTTATGCGATATGCGTTATACGTGATCCATTATGCGTTATGCGTTATGCGTTATGCGTTATGCGTTATGCGTTGTGCGTTTTGCGTTATGCGTTATGCGTTATGCGTTATGAGTAATGCGTGATCCGTTATGCGTTATGCGTTATGAGTAATGTGTGATCCGTTATGCGTTATGCGTTATGCGATTTGCGCTATGCGTTATGCGTTATACGTGATCCGTTATGCGTTATGCGTTATGCGTTATGCGTTATGCGTTATGCCTTATGCGTTATGCGTTATGCGTTATGCGTTATGCGTTATGCGTTATGCGTTATGCGTTATGCTTTATGCGTTATGCGTTATGCGTTATGCGATATGCGTTATGCGTTATGCGTTATGCATTTTGAGTTATGCGCCATGCGTTATGCGTTATGCGTTATGCGTTATGCGATATGCTTTGTGCATTATGCGTTATGCGTCATCCGTTATGCGTTATGCGTTATGCGTTATGCATTATGCGTTATGCGTTATGCATTATGCTTTATGCGTTATGCGTTATGAGTCACACGTTATGCGTTATTCGATATGCGTTATGCGTTATGCGTTATGCGATATGCGTTGTGCGTTATGCGTTATGCGTTATGCGTTATGCGTTATGCGTTATGCGTTATGCGATATGCGTTGTGCGTTATGCGTTATGCGTTATGCGTTATGCGTTATGCGTTATGCGTTTTGCGTTATGCGTTATGCGTTATGCGTTATGCGTTATGCGTTATGCTTCATGCGTTATGCTTTATGCGTTATGCGTTACTCCTTATGAGTTATGAGTTATAAGTTATGCGTAATGCGGTATGCGTTATACGTTATACGTTATGCGTTATGCGTTATGCATTATGCTTTATCCGTTATGCGTTATGCGTTATGCATTATGCTTTATCCGTTATGCGTTATGCGTTATGCTTTATGCGTTATGCGTTATGAGTTATGAGTAATGAGTTATAAGTTATGCGTTATGCGTTATTCGTTATGAGTAATGAGTTATAAGTTATGCGTTATGCGTTATGCTTTATGCGTTATGCGTTACTCCTTATGAGTTATGAGTTATAAGTTATGCGTAATGCGGTATGCGTTATACGTTATACCTTATGCGTTATGCGTTATGCGTTATGCGTTATGCGTTATGCGTTATGCATTATGCGTTATGCGTTATGCGTTATGCGTTAAGCGTTATGCGTTTTGCTGTATTCGTTATGCGTTGTGCATTATGAGTTATGCGTTATGTGTTATGCTTTATGCGTTATGCGTTATGCGTTACGCTTTATGCGTTATGCATTATGCGTTATGCGTTATGCGTTATGCATTATGCGTTATGCGTTATGCGTGATCCGTTATGCGTTAAGCGTTATGCGTTTTGCTGTATTCGTAATGCGTTGTGCATTATGTGTTATGCGTTATGCGATATGCGTTATCCGTTATGCGTTATGCGTTATGCGTTATTCGTTATGAGTAATGAGTTATAAGTTATGCGTTATGCGTTATGCTTTATGCGTTATGCGTTATGCGTTATGCGTTATGCGTTATGCGTTATGCGTTTTGCGTTATGCGTTATGCGTTATGCGTTGTGCGTTATACGTTTGCGTTATGCGTTATGCGTTATGCTTTATGCGTTATGCGTTATGCGTTATGCGCTATGCGTTATGCGTTATGCGATATGCGTTATGCGTTATGCGTTATGCGTTATGCGTTATGCGTTATGCGTTATGAGTTATGCGTTATGCATTATGCGTTATGCGTTATGCGTTATGCGTTATGCGTTATTCGTTATTAGTAATGAGTTATAAGTTATGCGTTATGCGTTATGCTTTATGCATTATGCGTTATGATTTATGCGTTATGCGTTATGCGTTATGCGTTATGCGTTATGCGTTATGCTTTATGCGTTATGCGTTACTCCTTATGAGTTATGAGTTATAAGTTATGCGTAATGCGTTATGCGTTATGCGTTATGCTTTATGCGTTATGCGTTATGCGTTATGCGTTATGCGTTATGCGTTATGCGTTATGCGTGATCCGTTATGCGTTATGCGTTATGCGTTATGCATTATGCGTTATGCGTTATGCGTTATGCGTTATGCGTTATTCGTTATTAGTAATGAGTTATAAGTTATGCGTTATGCGTTATGCTTTATGCATTATGCGTTATGATTTATGCGTTATGCGTTATGTGTGATCCGTTATGCGTTATGCGTTATGCGTTATGGGTTATGCTTTATGCGTTATGCGTTATGCGTTATGCCTTATACGGTGTGCGTTATGCGTTATGCGTTATGCGTTATGAGTTATGCGTTATGCGTTATGCGTTATGCGTTTTGCGGTATTCGTTATGCGTTGTGCGTTATGCGTTATGCGTGATCCGTTATGCGTTAAGCATTATGCGTTTTGCTGTATTCGTTATGCGTTGTGCGTTATACGTTTGCGTTATGCGTTATGCGTTATGCGTTATGCATTTTGAGTTATGCGCCATGCGTTATGCGTTATGCGTTATGCGTTATGCGATATGCGTTGTGCGTTATGCGTTATGCGTGATCCGTTATGCGTTAAGCATTATGCGTCTTGCTGTATTCGTTATGCGTTGTGCGTTATACGTTTGCGTTATGCGTTATGCGTTATGCGTTATGCGTTATGCATTTTCAGTTATGCGCCATGCGTTATGCGTTATGCGTTATGCGTTATGCGATATGCGTTGTGCGTTATGCGTTATGCGTTATGCGTTATGCGTTATGCGTTATGCATTTTGAGTTATGCGCCATGCGTTATGCGTTATGCGTTATGCGATATGCGTTGTGCGTTATGCGTTATGCGTTATGCGATATGTGTTGTGCGTTATGCGTTATGCGTTATGCGTTATGCGTTATGCGTTATGCGATATGCGTTATGCGTTATGCGTTATGCATTTTGAGTTATGCGCCATGCGTTATGCGTTATGCGTTATGCGTTATGCGATATGCTTTGTGCGTTATGCGTTATGCGTTATGCGTTATGCGTTATGCGTTATGCGTTATGCGTTATGCGTTATGCGTTATGCGTTATGCGTTATGCATTATGCTTTATGCGTTATGCGTTATGAGTCACACGTTATGCGTTATTCGATATGCGTTATGCGTTATGCCTTATACGGTGTGCGTTATGCGTTATGCGTTATGCGTTATGAGTTATGCGTTATGCGTTATGCGTTATGCGTTTTGCGGTATTCGTTATGCGTTGTGCATTATGCGTTATGCGTTATGCGTTATGCATTTTGAGTTATGCGCCATGCGTTATGCGTTATGCGTTATGCGTTATGCGATATGCGTTGTGCGTTATGCGTTATGCGTGATCCGTTATGCGTTAAGCATTATGCGTTTTGCTGTATTCGTTATGCGTTGTGCGTTATACGTTTGCGTTATGCGTTATGCGTTATGCGTTATGCATTTTGAGTTATGCGCCATGCGTTATGCGTTATGCGTTATGCGTTATGCGATATGCGTTGTGCGTTATGCGTTATGCGTGATCCGTTATGCGTTAAGCATTATGCGTCTTGCTGTATTCGTTATGCGTTGTGCGTTATACGTTTGCGTTATGCGTTATGCGTTATGCGTTATGCGTTATGCATTTTCAGTTATGCGCCATGCGTTATGCGTTATGCGTTATGCGTTATGCGATATGCGTTGTGCGTTATGCGTTATGCGTTATGCGTTATGCGTTATGCGTTATGCGTTATGCATTTTGAGTTATGCGCCATGCGTTATGCGTTATGCGTTATGCGATATGCGTTGTGCGTTATGCGTTATGCGTTATGCGATATGTGTTGTGCGTTATGCGTTATGCGTTATGCGTTATGCGTTATGCGATATGCGTTATGCGTTATGCGTTATGCATTTTGAGTTATGCGCCATGCGTTATGCGTTATGCGTTATGCGTTATGCGATATGCTTTGTGCGTTATGCGTTATGCGTCATCCGTTATGCGTTATGCGTTATGCGTTATGCGTTATGCGTTATGCGTTATGCATTATGCTTTATGCGTTATGCGTTATGAGTCACACGTTATGCGTTATTCGATATGCGTTATGCGTTATGCGTTATGCGTTATGCGTTATGCGTTATGCGTTATGCGATATGCGTTGTGCGTTATGCGTTATGCGTTATGCGTTATGCGTTATGCGTTATGCGTTATGCGTTATGCGTTATGCATTATGCGTTATGCGTTATGCGTTATGCGTTATGCGTTATGCGTTATTCGATATGCGTTATGCGTTATGCTTTATGCGTTATGCGTTACTCCTTATGAGTTATGAGTTATAAGTTATGCGTAATGCGGTATGCGTTATACGTTATACCTTATGCGTTATGCGTTATGCGTTATGCGTTATGCGTTATGCGTTATGCATTATGCGTTATGCGTTATGCGTTATGCGTTAAGCGTTATGCGTTTTGCTGTATTCGTTATGCGTTGTGCATTATGAGTTATGCGTTATGTGTTATGCTTTATGCGTTATGCGTTATGCATTATGCGTTATGCGTTATGCGTTATGCGTTATTCGATATGCGTTATGCGTTATGCTTTATGCGTTATGCGTTACTCCTTATGAGTTATGAGTTATAAGTTATGCGTAATGCGGTATGCGTTATACGTTATACCTTATGCGTTATGCGTTATGCGTTATGCGTTATGCGTTATGCATTATGCGTTATGCGTTATGCGTGATCCGTTATGCGTTAAGCGTTATGCGTTTTGCTGTATTCGTAATGCGTTGTGCATTATGTGTTATGCGTTATGCGATATGCGTTATCCGTTATGCGTTATGCGTTATGCGTTATTCGTTATGAGTAATGAGTTATAAGTTATGCGTTATGCGTTATGCTTTATGCGTTATGCGTTATGCGTTATGCGTTATGCGTTATGCGTTATGCGTTTTGCGTTATGCGTTATGCGTTATGCGTTGTGCGTTATACGTTTGCGTTATGCGTTATGCGTTATGCGTTATGCGTTATGCGTTATGCGTTATGCGCTATGCGTTATGCGTTATGCGATATGCGTTATGCGTTATGCGTTATGCGTTATGCGTTATGCGTTATGCGTTATGAGTTATGCGTTATGCGTTATGCGTTATGCGTTATGCGTTATGCGTTATGCGTTATTCGTTATTAGTAATGAGTTATAAGTTATGCGTTATGCGTTATGCTTTATGCATTATGCGTTATGATTTATGCGTTATGCGTTATGCGTTATGCGTTATGCGTTATGCGTTATGCTTTATGCGTTATGCGTTACTCCTTATGAGTTATGAGTTATAAGTTATGCGTAATGCGTTATGCGTTATGCGTTATGCTTTATGCGTTATGCGTTATGCGTTATGCGTTATGCGTTATGCGTTATGCGTTATGCGTGATCCGTTATGCGTTATGCGTTATGCGTTATGCGTTATGCGTTATGCGTTATGCGTTATGCGTTATGCGTTATTCGTTATTAGTAATGAGTTATAAGTTATGCGTTATGCGTTATGCTTTATGCATTATGCGTTATGATTTATGCGTTATGCGTTATGTGTGATCCGTTATGCGTTATGCGTTATGCGTTATGGGTTATGCTTTATGCGTTATGCGTTATGCGTTATGCCTTATACGGTGTGCGTTATGCGTTATGCGTTATGCGTTATGAGTTATGCGTTATGCGTTATGCGTTATGCGTTTTGCGGTATTCGTTATGCGTTGTGCGTTATGCGTTATGCGTGATCCGTTATGCGTTAAGCATTATGCGTTTTGCTGTATTCGTTATGCGTTGTGCGTTATACGTTTGCGTTATGCGTTATGCGTTATGCGTTATGCATTTTGAGTTATGCGCCATGCGTTATGCGTTATGCGTTATGCGTTATGCGATATGCGTTGTGCGTTATGCGTTATGCGTGATCCGTTATGCGTTAAGCATTATGCGTCTTGCTGTATTCGTTATGCGTTGTGCGTTATACGTTTGCGTTATGCGTTATGCGTTATGCGTTATGCGTTATGCATTTTCAGTTATGCGCCATGCGTTATGCGTTATGCGTTATGCGTTATGCGATATGCGTTGTGCGTTATGCGTTATGCGTTATGCGTTATGCGTTATGCGTTATGCATTTTGAGTTATGCGCCATGCGTTATGCGTTATGCGTTATGCGATATGCGTTGTGCGTTATGCGTTATGCGTTATGCGATATGTGTTGTGCGTTATGCGTTATGCGTTATGCGTTATGCGTTATGCGTTATGCGATATGCGTTATGCGTTATGCGTTATGCATTTTGAGTTATGCGCCATGCGTTATGCGTTATGCGTTATGCGTTATGCGATATGCTTTGTGCGTTATGCGTTATGCGTTATGCGTTATGCGTTATGCGTTATGCGTTATGCGTTATGCGTTATGCGTTATGCGTTATGCGTTATGCATTATGCTTTATGCGTTATGCGTTATGAGTCACACGTTATGCGTTATTCGATATGCGTTATGCGTTATGCCTTATACGGTGTGCGTTATGCGTTATGCGTTATGCGTTATGAGTTATGCGTTATGCGTTATGCGTTATGCGTTTTGCGGTATTCGTTATGCGTTGTGCATTATGCGTTATGCGTTATGCGTTATGCATTTTGAGTTATGCGCCATGCGTTATGCGTTATGCGTTATGCGTTATGCGATATGCGTTGTGCGTTATGCGTTATGCGTGATCCGTTATGCGTTAAGCATTATGCGTTTTGCTGTATTCGTTATGCGTTGTGCGTTATACGTTTGCGTTATGCGTTATGCGTTATGCGTTATGCATTTTGAGTTATGCGCCATGCGTTATGCGTTATGCGTTATGCGTTATGCGATATGCGTTGTGCGTTATGCGTTATGCGTGATCCGTTATGCGTTAAGCATTATGCGTCTTGCTGTATTCGTTATGCGTTGTGCGTTATACGTTTGCGTTATGCGTTATGCGTTATGCGTTATGCGTTATGCATTTTCAGTTATGCGCCATGCGTTATGCGTTATGCGTTATGCGTTATGCGATATGCGTTGTGCGTTATGCGTTATGCGTTATGCGTTATGCGTTATGCGTTATGCGTTATGCATTTTGAGTTATGCGCCATGCGTTATGCGTTATGCGTTATGCGATATGCGTTGTGCGTTATGCGTTATGCGTTATGCGATATGTGTTGTGCGTTATGCGTTATGCGTTATGCGTTATGCGTTATGCGATATGCGTTATGCGTTATGCGTTATGCATTTTGAGTTATGCGCCATGCGTTATGCGTTATGCGTTATGCGTTATGCGATATGCTTTGTGCGTTATGCGTTATGCGTCATCCGTTATGCGTTATGCGTTATGCGTTATGCGTTATGCGTTATGCGTTATGCATTATGCTTTATGCGTTATGCGTTATGAGTCACACGTTATGCGTTATTCGATATGCGTTATGCGTTATGCGTTATGCGTTATGCGTTATGCGATATGCGTTGTGCGTTATGCGTTATGCGTTATGCGTTATGCGTTATGCGTTATGCGATATGCGTTGTGCGTTATGCGTTATGCGTTATGCGTTATGCGTTATGCGTTATGCGTTAGGCGTTATGCGTTATGCGATATGCGTTGTGCGTTATGCGTTTTGCGTTATGCGTTATGCGTTATGCGTTATGCGTTATGCGTTATGCGTTATGGGTTATGCGTTATGTGTTATGCGATATGCGTTATGCGTTATGCGTCATGCGTTATGCGTTATGCGTTATGCGTTATGCGTTATGCGTTATGCGTTATGCATTATGCGTTATACGTTGTACGTTATGCGTTATGCGTTATGTTTTATGCGATATGCGTTATGCGTTATTCGTTATGCATTATGCGTTATGCGTTATGCGTTATGCGTTATACGGTATGCGTTATGCGTTATGCGTTATGCGTTATGCTCTATACGTTATGCGTTATGCGTTATGCGTGATCCGTTATGTGTTAGGCGATATACGTTTTGCGGTATTCGTTATGCGTTATGCGTTATGCGTTATCCGTTGTTCGTTATGCGTTGTGCGTTATACGTTTGCGTTATGCATTATGCGTTATGCGTTATACGGTATGCGTTATGCGTTATACGTTATGCGTTATGCGTTATGCGATATGCGTTATGCGTTATGCGTTAAGCATTATGCTTTATGCGTTATGCGTTATGAGTTACACGTTATGCGTTATTCGATATGCGTTATGCGTTATGCGTTATGCGTTATGTGTGATCCGTTATGCGTTATGCGTTATGCGTTATGCGTTATGCGTTATGCTTTATGCGTTATGCGTTATGCGTTATACGGTGTGCGTTATGCGTTATGCGTTATGCGTTATGAGTTATGCGTTATGCGTTATGCGTTATGCGTTATGCGTTTTGCGGTATTCGTTATGCGTTGAGCATTATGCGTTATGCGTTGTGCGTTATGGGTTATGATTTATGCGTTATGCGATATGAGTTTTGCGTTATGGGTCATGCGTTATGCGTTATGCGTTATGCATTTTGAGTTATGCGCCATGCGTTATGCGTTATGCGTTATGCGTTATGCGATATGCGTTGTGCGTTATGCGTTATGCGTTATGCGATATGCGTTGTGCGTTATGCTTTATGCGTTATGCGTTATGCGTTATGCGTTATGCGTTATGCGTTATGCGTTATGCGTTATGCGTTATGCATTTTGAGTTATGCGCCATGCGTTATGCGTTATGCGTTATGCGTTATGCGTTATGCGATATGCGTTGTGCGTTATGCGTTATGCGTTTGCGTTATGCGTTATGCGTTATGCGTTATGCATTATGCTTTATGCGTTATGCGTTATGAGTCACACGTTATGCGTTATTCGATATGCGTTATGCGTTATGCGTTATGCGTTATGCGTTATGCGTTATGCGTTATGCGATATGCGTTGTGCGTTATGCGTTATGCGTTATGCGTTATGCGTTATGCATTATGCGTTATGCGATATGCGTTGTGCGTTATGCGTTATGCGTTATGCGTTATGCGTTATGCGTTATGCGATATGCGTTGTGCGTTATGCGTTATGCGTTATGCGTTATGCGTTATGCGTTATGCGTTATGCGGTACGCGTTATGCGTTATGCGTTATGCGTTATGCGTTATGCGTTATGCGTTATGCGTTATGCGTTATACGTTGTACGTTATGCGTTATACGTTTGCGTAATGCATTATGCGTTATGCGTTATGCGTTATGCATTTTGAGTTATGCGCCATGCGTTATGCGTTATGCGTTATGCGTTATGCGATATGCGTTGTGCGTTATGCGTTATGCGTGATCCGTTATGCGTTAAGCATTATGCGTTTTGCTGTATTCGTTATGCGTTGTGCGTTATACGTTTGCGTTATGCGTTATGCGTTATGCGTTATGCATTTTGAGTTATGCGCCATGCGTTATGCGTTATGCGTTATGCGTTATGCGATATGCGTTGTGCGTTATGCGTTATGCGTGATCCGTTATGCGTTAAGCATTATGCGTCTTGCTGTATTCGTTATGCGTTGTGCGTTATACGTTTGCGTTATGCGTTATGCGTTATGCGTTATGCGTTATGCGTTATGCATTTTCAGTTATGCGCCATGCGTTATGCGTTATGCGTTATGCGTTATGCGATATGCGTTGTGCGTTATGCGTTATGCGTTATGCGTTATGCGTTATGCGTTATGCGTTATGCATTTTGAGTTATGCGCCATGCGTTATGCGTTATGCGTTATGCGATATGCGTTGTGCGTTATGCGTTATGCGTTATGCGATATGTGTTGTGCGTTATGCGTTATGCGTTATGCGTTATGCGATATGCTTTGTGCGTTATGCGTTATGCGTTATCCGTTATGCGTTATGCGTTATGCGTTATGCGTTATGCGTTATGCGTTATGCGTTATGCATTATGCTTTATGCGTTATGCGTTATGAGTCACACGTTATGCGTTATTCGATATGCGTTATGCGTTATGCGTTATGCGTTATGCGTTATGCGATATGCGTTGTGCGTTATGCGTTATGCGTTATGCGTTATGCGTTATGCGTTATGCGATATGCGTTGTGCGTTATGCGTTATGCGTTATGCGTTATGCGTTATGCGTTATGCGTTATGCGTTATGCATTATGCGTTATGCGATATGCGTTGTGCGTTATGCGTTATGCGTTATGAGTTATGCGTTATGCGTTATGCGATATGCGTTGTGCGTTATGCGTTATGCGTTATGCGTTATGCGTTATGCGTTATGCGGTACGCGTTATGCGTTATGCGTTATGCGTTATGCGTTATGCGTTATGCGTTATGCGTTATGCGTTATACGTTGTACGTTATGCGTTATACGTTTGCGTAATGCATTATGCGTTATGCGTTATGCGTTATGCATTTTGAGTTATGCGCCATGCGTTATGCGTTATGCGTTATGCGTTATGCGATATGCGTTGTGCGTTATGCGTTATGCGTGATCCGTTATGCGTTAAGCATTATGCGTTTTGCTGTATTCGTTATGCGTTGTGCGTTATACGTTTGCGTTATGCGTTATGCGTTATGCGTTATGCATTTTGAGTTATGCGCCATGCGTTATGCGTTATGCGTTATGCGTTATGCGATATGCGTTGTGCGTTATGCGTTATGCGTGATCCGTTATGCGTTAAGCATTATGCGTCTTGCTGTATTCGTTATGCGTTGTGCGTTATACGTTTGCGTTATGCGTTATGCGTTATGCGTTATGCGTTATGCATTTTCAGTTATGCGCCATGCGTTATGCGTTATGCGTTATGCGTTATGCGATATGCGTTGTGCGTTATGCGTTATGCGTTATGCGTTATGCGTTATGCGTTATGCGTTATGCGTTATGCGTTATGCGTTATGCATTTTGAGTTATGCGCCATGCGTTATGCGTTATGCGTTATGCGATATGCGTTGTGCGTTATGCGTTATGCGTTATGCGATATGTGTTGTGCGTTATGCGTTATGCGTTATGCGTTATGCGATATGCTTTGTGCGTTATGCGTTATGCGTTATCCGTTATGCGTTATGCGTTATGCGTTATGCGTTATGCGTTATGCGTTATGCGTTATGCATTATGCTTTATGCGTTATGCGTTATGAGTCACACGTTATGCGTTATTCGATATGCGTTATGCGTTATGCGTTATGCGTTATGCGTTATGCGATATGCGTTGTGCGTTATGCGTTATGCGTTATGCGTTATGCGTTATGCGTTATGCGATATGCGTTGTGCGTTATGCGTTATGCGTTATGCGTTATGCGTTATGCGTTATGCGTTATGCGTTAGGCGTTATGCGTTATGCGATATGCGTTGTGCGTTATGCGTTTTGCGTTATGCGTTATGCGTTATGCGTTATGCGTTATGCGTTATGCGTTATGCGTTATGGGTTATGCGTTATGTGTTATGCGATATGCGTTATGCGTTATGCGTCATGCGTTATGCGTTATGCGTTATGCGTTATGCGTTATGCGTTATGCGTTATACGTTGTACGTTATGCGTTATGCGTTATGTTTTATGCGATATGCGTTATGCGTTATTCGTTATGCATTATGCGTTATGCGTTATGCGTTATGCGTTATACGGTATGCGTTATGCGTTATGCGTTATGCGTTATGCTCTATACGTTATGCGTTATGCGTTATGCGTGATCCGTTATGTGTTAGGCGATATACGTTTTGCGGTATTCGTTATGCGTTATGCGTTATGCGTTATCCGTTGTTCGTTATGCGTTGTGCGTTATACGTTTGCGTTATGCATTATGCGTTATGCGTTATACGGTATGCGTTATGCGTTATACGTTATGCGTTATGCGTTATGCGATATGCGTTATGCGTTATGCGTTAAGCATTATGCTTTATGCGTTATGCGTTATGAGTTACACGTTATGCGTTATTCGATATGCGTTATGCGTTATGCGTTATGCGTTATGCGTTATGCGTTATGTGTGATCCGTTATGCGTTATGCGTTATGCGTTATGCGTTATGCGTTATGCTTTATGCGTTATGCGTTATGCGTTATGCGTTATACGGTGTGCGTTATGCGTTATGCGTTATGCGTTATGAGTTATGCGTTATGCGTTATGCGTTATGCGTTATGCGTTTTGCGTTATGCGATATGCGTTGTGCGTTATGCGTTATGCGATATGCGTTATGCGTTATGCGTTATGCGTTATGCGTTATGCGTTATGCGTTATGCGTTATGCGTTATGCGTTATGCGATATGCGTTGTGCGTTATGCGTTATGCGTTATGCGTTATGCGTTATGCGTTATGCGGTACGCCTTATGCGTTATGCGTTATGCGTTATGCGTTATGCGTTATGCGTTATGCGTTATACGTTGTACGTTATGCGTTATGCGTTATGTTTTATGCGATATGCGTTATGCGTTATTCGTTATGCATTATGCGTTATGCGTTATGCGTTATGCGTTATACGGTATGCGTTATGCGTTATGCGTTATGCGTTATGCGTTATGCTCTATACGTTATGCGTTATGCGTGATCCGTTATGTGTTAGGCGATATACGTTTTGCGGTATTCGTTATGCGTTATGCGTTATGCGTTATCCGTTGTTCGTTATGCGTTATGCGTTGTGCGTTATACGTTTGCGTTATGCATTATGCGTTATGCGTTATACGGTATGCGTTATGCGTTATACGTTATGCGTTATGCGTTATGCGATAAGCGTTATGCGTTATGCGTTAAGCATTATGCTTTATGCGTTATGCGTTATGAGTTACACGTTATGCGTTATTCGATATGCGTTATGCGTTATGCGTTATGCGTTATGCGTTATGCGTGACCCGTTATGCGTTAAGCATTATGCGTTTTGCTGTATTCGTTATGCGTTGTGCGTTATACGTTTGCGTTATGCGTTATGCGTTATGCGTTATGCGTTATGCGTTATGCATTTTGAGTTATGCGTTATGCGTTATGCGATATGCGTTGTGCGTTATGCGTTATGCGTTATGCGTTATGCGTTATGCGTTATGCGTTATGCATTTTGAGTTATGCGCCATGCGTTATGCGTTATGCGTTATGCGTTATGCGATATGCGTTGTGCGTTATGCGTTATGCGTGATCCGTTATGCGTTAAGCATTATGCGTTTTGCTGTATTCGTTATGCGTTGTGCGTTATACGTTTGCGTTATGCGTTATGCGTTATGCGTTATGCATTTTGAGTTATGCGCCATGCGTTATGCGTTATGCGTTATGCGTTATGCGATATGCGTTGTGCGTTATGCGTTATGCGTGATCCGTTATGCGTTAAGCATTGTGCGTTTTGCTGTATTCGTTATGCGTTGTGCGTTATACGTTTGCGTTATGCGTTATGCGTTATGCGTTATGCATTTTCAGTTATGCGCCATGCGTTATGCGTTATGCGTTATGCGTTATGCGTTATGCATTTTGAGTTATGCGCCATGCGTTATGCGTTATGCGTTATGCGATATGCGTTGTGCGTTATGCGTTATGCGTTATGCGATATGCGTTGTGCGTTATGCGTTATGCGTTATGCGTTATGCGTTATGCGTTATGCGATATGCGTTATGCGATATGCGTTATGCATTTTGAGTTATGCGCCATGCGTTATGCGTTATGCGTTATGCGTTATGCGATATTCGTTGTGCGTTATGCGTTATGCGTTATGCGTTATGCGTTATGCATTATGCTTTAAGCGTTATGCGTTATGAGTCACACGTTATGCGTTATTCGATATGCGTTATGCGTTATGCGTTATGCGTTATGCGTTATGCGTTATGCGATATGCGTTGTGCGTTATGCGTTATGCGTTATGCGTTATGCGTTATGCGTTATGCGATATGCGTTGTGCGTTATGCGTTATGCGTTATGCGTTATGCGTTATGCGTTATGCGTTATGCGTTATGCGTTATGCGTTATGCGATATGCGTTGTGCGTTATGCGTTTTGCGTTATGCGTTATGCGTTATGCGATATGCGTTATGCGTTATGGGTTATGCGTTATGTGTTATGCGATATGCGTTATGCGTTATGCGTCATGCGTTATGCGTTATGCGTTATGCGTTATGCGTTATGCGTTATGCGTTATGCGTTATGCGTTATACGTTGTACGTTATGCGTTATGCGTTATGTTTTATGCGATATGCGTTATGCGTTATTCGTTATGCATTATGCGTTATGCGTTATGCGTTACTTGTTATACGGTATGCGTTATGCGTTATGCGTTATGCGTTATGCGTTATGCTCTATACGTTATGCGTTATGCGTTATGCGTGATCCGTTATGTGTTAGGCGATATACGTTTTGCGGTATTCGTTATGCGTTATGCGTTATGCGTTATCCGTTGTTCGTTATGCGTTATGCGTTGTGCGTTATACGTTTGCGTTATGCATTATGCGTTATGCGTTATACGGTATGCGTTATGCGTTATACGTTATGCGTTATGCGTTATGCGATAAGCATTATGCGTTATGCGTTAAGCATTATGCTTTATGCGTTATGCGTTATGAGTTACACGTTATGCGTTATTCGATATGCGTTATGCGTTATGCGTTATGCGTTATGCGTTATGCGTTATGCGTGACCCGTTATGCGTTAAGCATTATGCGTTTTGCTGTATTCGTTATGCGTTGTGCGTTATACGTTTGCGTTATGCGTTATGCGTTATGCGTTATGCGTTATGCGTTATGCATTTTGAGTTATGCGTTATGCGTTATGCGTTATGCGATATGCGTTGTGCGTTATGCGTTATGCGTTATGCGTTATGCGTTATGCGTTATGCGTTATGCGTTATGCGTTATGCGTTATGCGTTATGCGTTATGCGTTATGCATTTTGAGTTATGCGCCATGCGTTATGCGTTATGCGTTATGCGTTATGCGATATGCGTTGTGCGTTATGCGTTATGCGTGATCCGTTATGCGTTAAGCATTATGCGTTTTGCTGTATTCGTTATGCGTTGTGCGTTATACGTTTGCGTTATGCGTTATGCGTTATGCGTTATGCATTTTGAGTTATGCGCCATGCGTTATGCGTTATGCGTTATGCGTTATGCGATATGCGTTGTGCGTTATGCGTTATGCGTGATCCGTTATGCGTTAAGCATTATGCGTTTTGCTGTATTCGTTATGCGGTGTGCGTTATACGTTTGCGTTATGCGTTATGCGTTATGCGTTATGCATTTTCAGTTATGCGCCATGCGTTATGCGTTATGCGTTATGCGTTATGCGATATGCGTTGTGCGTTATGCGTTATGCGTTATGCGTTATGCGTTATGCGTTATGCGTTATGCATTTTGAGTTATGCGCCATGCGTTATGCGTTATGCGTTATGCGATATGCGTTGTGCGTTTGCGTTATGCGTTATGCGATATGCGTTGTGCGTTATGCGTTATGCGTTATGCGTTATGCGTTATGCGATATGCGTTATGCGTTATGCGTTATGCATTTTGAGTTATGCGCCATGCGTTATGCGTTACGCGTTATGCGTTATGCGATATGCGTTGTGCGTTATGCGTTATGCGTTATGCGTTATGCGTTATGCGTTATGCGTTATGCGTTATGCGTTATGCGTTATGCATTATGCGTTATGCGTTATGAGTCACACGTTATGCGTTATTCGATATGCGTTATGCGTTATGCGTTATGCGTTATGCGATATGCGTTGTGCGTTATGCGTTATGCGTTATGCGTTATGCGTTATGCGATATGCGTTGTGCGTTATGCGTTATGCGTTATGCGTTATGCGTTATGCGTTATGCGTTATGCGTTATGCGTTATGCGTTATGCGATATGCGTTTGCGTTATGCGTTTTGCGTTATGCGTTATGCGTTATGCGTTATGCGTTATGCGTTATGCGTTATGCGTTATGGGTTATGCGTTATGTGTTATGCGATATGCGTTATGCGTTATGCGTCATGCGTTATGCGTTATGCGTTATGCGTTATGTGTTATGCGTTATGCGTTATGCGTTATGCGTTATGCGTTATGCGTTATGCGTTATACGTTGTACGTTATGCGTTATGCATTATGTTTTATGCGATATGCGTTATGCGTTATTCGTTATGCATTAAGCGTTATGCGTTATGCGTTATGCGTTATACGGTATGCGTTATGCGTTATGCGTTATGCGTTATGCTCTATACGTTATGCGTTATGCGTTATGCGTGATCCGTTATGTGTTAGGCGATATACGTTTTGCGGTATTCGTTATGCGTTATGCGTTATCCGTTGTTCGTTTTGCGTTGTGCGTTATACGTTTGCGTTATGCATTATACGGTATGCGTTATGCGTTATACGTTATGCGTTATGCGTTATGCGATAAGCGTTATGCGTTATGCGTTAAGCATTATGCTTTATGCGTTATGCGTTATGAGTTACACGTTATGCGTTATTCGATATGCGTTATGCGTTATGCGTTATGCGTTATGCGTTATGCGTGATCCGTTATGCGTTAAGCATTATGCGTTTTGCTGTATTCGTTATGCGTTGTGCGTTATACGTTTGCGTTATGCGTTATGCGTTATGCGTTATGCATTTTGAGTTATGCGCCATGCGTTATGCGTTATGCGATATGCGTTGTGCGTTATGCGTTATGCGTTATGCGTTATGCGTTATGCGTTATGCGTTATGCGTTATGCGTTATGCATTTTGAGTTATGCGCCATGCGTTATGCGTTATGCGTTATGCGTTATGCGTTATGCGATATGCGTTGTGCGTTATGCGTTATGCGTGATCCGTTATGCGTTAAGCATTATGCGTTTTGCTGTATTCGTTATGCGTTGTGCGTTATACGTTTGCGTTATGCGTTATGCGTTATGCATTTTGAGTTATGCGCCATGCGTTATGCGTTATGCGTTATGCGTTATGGGTTATGCGTTATGCGTTATGCGATATGCGTTGTGCGTTATGCGTTATGCGTTATGCGTTATGCGTTATGCGTTATACATTTTGAGTTATGCGCCATGCGTTATGCGTTATGCGTTATGCGATATGCGTTGTGCGTTATGCGTTATGCGTTATGCGATATGCGTTGTGCGTTATGCGTTATGCGTTATGCGTTATGCGTTATGCGTTATGCGATATGCGTTATGCGTTATGCATTTTGAGTTATGCGCCATGCGTTATGCGTTACGCGTTATGCGTTATGCGTTATGCGTTATGCGTTATGCGTTATGCGTTATGCATTATGCTTTATGCGTTATGCGTTATGAGTCACACGTTATGCGTTATTCGATATGCGTTATGCGTTATGCGTTATGCGTTATGCGTTATGCGATATGCGTTGTGCGTTATGCGTTATCCGATATGCGTTATGCGTTATGCGTTATGCGTTATACGTTTGCGTTATGCGTTATGCGTTATGCATTTTGAGTTACGCGCCATGCGTTATGCGTTATGCGTTATGCGTTATGCGATATGCGTTGTGCGTTATGCGTTATGCGTTATGCGTTATGCGTTATGCGTTATGCGTTATGCGTTATGCATTTTGAGGTATGCGCCATGCGTTATGCGTTATGCGTTATGCGTTATGCGATATGCGTTGTTCGTTATGCGTTATGCGATATGCGTTGTGCGTTATGCGTTATGCGTTATGCGTTATGCGTTATGCGTTATGCGTTATGCGTTATGCGTTATGCCTTATGCATTTTGAGTTATGCGCCATGCGTTTTGCGTTATGCGTTATGCGTTATGCGATATGCGTTGTGCGTTGTGCGTTATGCGTTATGCGTTATGCGTTATGCGTTATGCGTTATGCGTTATGCGTTATGCGTTATGCGTTATGCGTTATGCGTATTGCGTTATGCGTTATGCGTTATGCGTGATCCGTTATGCGTTAAGCATTATGCGTTTTGCTGTATTCGTTATGCGTTGTGCGTTATACGTTTGCGTTATGCGTTATGCGTTATGCGTGATGCATTTTGAGTTATGCGCCATCCGTTATGCGTTATGCGATATGCGTTGTGCGTTATGCGTTATGCGTTATGCGTTATGCGTTATGCGTTATGCGTTATGCATTTTGAGTTATGCGCCATGCGTTATGCGTTATGCGTTATGCGTTATGCGATATGCGTTGTGCGTTATGCGTTATGCGTGATCCGTTATGCGTTATGCATTATGCGTTTTGCTGTATTCGTTATGCGTTGTGCGTTATACGTTTGCGTTATGCGTTATGCGTTATGCATTTTGAGTTATGCGCCATGCGTTATGCGTTATGCGATATGCGTTGTGCGTTATGCGTTATGCGTTATGCGTTATGCGTTATGCGTTATGCGTTATGCGTTATGCGTTATGCGTTATGCGTTATGCGTTAGGCGTTATGCGTTATGCGATATGAGTTGTGCGTTATGCGTTTTGCGTTATGCGTTGTGCGTTATGCGTTATGCGTTATGCGTTATGCGTTATGGGTTATGCGTTATGTGTTATGCGTTTTGCGTTATGCGTTATGCGTTATGCGTTATGCGTTATGCGTTATGCGTTATGCGTTATGCGTTATGCATTTTGAGTTATGCGCCATGCGTTATGCGTTATGCGTTATGCGTTATGCGATATGCGTTGTGCGTTATGCGTTATGCGTGATCCGTTATGCGTTAAGCATTATGCGTTTTGCTGTATTCGTTATGCGTTGTGCGTTATACGTTTGCGTTATGCGTTATGCGTTATGCATTTTGAGTTATGCGCCATGCGTTATGCGTTATGCGTTATGCGTTATGCGATATGCGTTGTGCGTTATGCGTTATGCGTTATGCGTTATGCGTTATGCGTTATGCGTTATGCGTTATGCGTTATGCGTTATGCGTTAGGCGTTATGCGTTATGCGATATGAGTTGTGCGTTATGCGTTTTGCGTTATGCGTTATGCGTTATGCGTTATGCGTTATGCGTTATGCGTTATGGGTTATGCGTTATGTGTTATGCGTTTTGCGTTATGCGTTATGCGTTATGCGTTATGCGTTATGCGTTATGCGTTATGGGTTATGCGTTATGTGTTATGCGATATGCGTTATGCGTTATGCGTCATGCGTTATGCGTTATGCGTTATGCGTTATGCGTTATGCGTTATGCGTTATACGTTGTACGTTATGCGTTATGCGTTATGATTTATGCGATATGCGTTATGCGTTATTCGTTATGCATTATGCGTTATGCGTTATGCGTTATGCGTTATACGGTATGCGTTATGCGTTATGCGTTATGCGTTATGCTCTATACGTTATGCGTTATGCGTTATGCGTGATCCGTTATGTGTTAGGCGATATACGTTTTGCGGTATTCGTTATGCGTTATGCGTTATGCGTTATCCGTTGTTCGTTATGCGTTGTGCGTTATACGTTTGCGTTATGCATTATGCGTTATGCGTTATACGGTATGCGTTATGCGTTATACGTTATGCGTTATGCGTTATGCGATATGCGTTATGCGTTATGCGTTAAGCATTATGCTTTATGCGTTATGCGTTATGAGTTACACGTTATGCGTTATTCGATATGCGTTATGCGTTATGCGTTATGCGTTAAGCGTTATGTGTGATCCGTTATGCGTTATGCGTTATGCGTTATGCGCTATGCTTTATGCGTTATGCGTTATGCGTTATGCGTTATACGGTGTGCGTTATGCGTTATGCGTTATGAGTTATGCGTTATGCGTTATGCGTTATGCGTTATGCGTTTTGCGGTATTCGTTATGCGTTGTGCATTATGCGTTATGCGTTGTGCGTTATGGGTTATGATTTATGCGTTATGCGATATGAGTTATGCGTTATGCGTTATGCGTTATGCATTTTGAGTTATGCGCCATGCGTTATGCGTTATGCGTTATGCGTTATGCGATATGCGTTGTGCGTTATGCGTTATGCGTGATCCGTTATGCGTTAAGCATTATGCGTTTTGCTGTATTCGTTATGCGTTGTGCGTTATACGTTTGCGTTATGCGTTATGCGTTATGCATTTTGAGTTATGCGCCATGCGTTATGCGTTATGCGTTATGCGTTATGCGATATGCGTTGTGCGTTATGCGTTATGCGTTATGCGTTATGCGTTATGCGTTATGCGTTATGCGTTATGCGTTATGCGTTATGCGTTAGGCGTTATGCGTTATGCGATATGAGTTGTGCGTTATGCGTTTTGCGTTATGCGTTATGCGTTATGCGTTATGCGTTATGCGTTATGCGTTATGCGTTATGCGTTATGGGTTATGCGTTATGTGTTATGCGTTTTGCGTTATGCGTTATGCGTTATGCGTTATGCGTTATGCGTTATGCGTTATGGGTTATGCGTTATGTGTTATGCGATATGCGTTATGCGTTATGCGTCATGCGTTATGCGTTATGCGTTATGCGTTATGCGTTATGCGTTATGCGTTATTCGTTGTACGTTATGCGTTATGCGTTATGTTTTATGCGATATGCGTTATGCGTTATTCGTTATGCATTATGCGTTATGCGTTATGCGTTATGCGTTATACGGTATGCGTTATGCGTTATGCGTTATGCGTTATGCTCTATACGTTATGCGTTATGCGTTATGCGTGATCCGTTATGTGTTAGGCGATATACGTTTTGCGGTATTCGTTATGCGTTATGCGTTATGCGTTATCCGTTGTTCGTTATGCGTTGTGCGTTATACGTTTGCGTTATGCATTATGCGTTATGCGTTATACGGTATGCGTTATGCGTTATACGTTATGCGTTATGCGTTATGCGATATGCGTTATGCGTTATGCGTTAAGCATTATGCTTTATGCGTTATGCGTTATGAGTTACACGTTATGCGTTATTCGATTTGCGTTATGCGTTATGCGTTATGCGTTAAGCGTTATGTGTGATCCGTTATGCGTTATGCGTTATGCGTTATGCGCTATGCTTTATGCGTTATGCGTTATGCGTTATGCGTTATACGGTGTGCGTTATGCGTTATGCGTTATGAGTTATGCGTTATGCGTTATGCGTTATGCGTTATGCGTTTTGCGGTATTCGTTATGCGTTGTGCATTATGCGTTATGCGTTGTGCGTTATGGGTTATGATTTATGCGTTATGCGATATGAGTTATGCGTTATGGGTCATGCGTTATGCGTTATGCGTTATGCATTTTGAGTTATGCGCCATGCGTTATGCGTTATGCGTTATGCGTTATGCGATATGCGTTGTGCGTTATGCGTTATGCGTTATGCGATATGCGTTGTGCGTTATGCGTTATGCGTTATGCGTTATGCGTTATGCGTTATGCGTTATGCGTTATGCGTTATGCGTTATGCGTTATGCATTTTGAGTTATGCGCCATGCGTTATGCGTTATGCGTTATGCGTTATGCGTTATGCGATATGCGTTGTGCGTTATGCGTTATGCGTTTGCGTTATGCGTTATGCGTTATGCGTTATGCATTATGCTTTATGCGTTATGCGTTATGAGTCACACGTTATGCGTTATTCGATATGCGTTATGCGTTATGCGTTATACGTTATGCGTTATGCGTTATGCGATATGCGTTGTGCGTTATGCGTTATGCGTTATGCGTTATGCATTATGCGTTATGCGATATGCGTTGTGCGTTATGCGTTATGCGTTATGCGTTATGCGTTATGCGATATGCGTTGTGCGTTATGCGTTATGCGTTATGCGTTATGCGTTATGCGTTATGCGGTACGCGTTATGCGTTATGCGTTATGCGTTATGCGTTATGCGTTATGCGTTATGCGATATGCGTTGTGCGTTAAGCGTTATGCGTTATGCGTTATGCGTTATGCGTTATGCGTTATGCGTTATGCGTTATGCGTTATGCGTTATGCGTTATGCGTTATGCGTTATGCATTTTGAGTTATGCGCCATGCGTTATGCGTTATGCGTTATGCGTTATGCGATATGCGTTGTGCGTTATGCGTTATGCGTGATCCGTTATGCGTTAAGCATTATGCGTTTTGCTGTATTCGTTATGCGTTGTGCGTTATACGTTTGCGTTATGCGTTATGCGTTATGCGTTATGCATTTTGAGTTATGCGCCATGCGTTATGCGTTATGCGTTATGCGTTATGCGATATGCGTTGTGCGTTATGCGTTATGCGTGATCCGTTATGCGTTAAGCATTATGCGTTTTGCTGTATTCGTTATGCGGTGTGCGTTATACGTTTGCGTTATGCGTTATGCGTTATGCGTTATGCATTTTCAGTTATGCGCCATGCGTTATGCGTTATGCGTTATGCGTTATGCGATATGCGTTGTGCGTTATGCGTTATGCGTTATGCGTTATGCGTTATGCGTTATGCGTTATGCATTTTGAGTTATGCGCCATGCGTTATGCGTTATGCGTTATGCGATATGCGTTGTGCGTTATGCGTTATGCGTTATGCGATATGCGTTGTGCGTTATGCGTTATGCGTTATGCGTTATGCGTTATGCGTTATGCGATATGCGTTATGCGTTATGCGTTATGCATTTTGAGTTATGCGCCATGCGTTATGCGTTACGCGTTATGCGTTATGCGATATGCGTTGTGCGTTATGCGTTATGCGTTATGCGTTATGCGTTATGCGTTATGCGTTATGCGTTATGCGTTATGCGTTATGCATTATGCTTTATGCGTTATGCGTTATGAGTCACACGTTATGCGTTATTCGATATGCGTTATGCGTTATGCGTTATGCGTTATGCGTTATGCGATATGCGTTGTGCGTTATGCGTTATGCGTTATGCGTTATGCGTTATGCGATATGCGTTGTGCGTTATGCGTTATGTGTTATGCGTTATGCGTTATGCGTTATGCGTTATGCGTTATGCGTTATGCGTTATGCGATATGCGTTTGCGTTATGCGTTTTGCGTTATGCGTTATGCGTTATGCGTTATGCGTTATGCGTTATGCGTTATGGGTTATGCGTTATGTGTTATGCGATATGCGTTATGCGTTATGCGTCATGCGTTATGCGTTATGCGTTATGCGTTATGCGTTATGCGTTATGCGTTATGCGTTATGCGTTATGCGTTATGCGTTATGCGTTATGCGTTATGCGTTATGCGTTATACGTTGTACGTTATGCGTTATGCGTTATGTTTTATGCGATATGCGTTATGCGTTATTCGTTATGCATTAAGCGTTATGCGTTATGCGTTATGCGTTATACGGTATGCGTTATGCGTTATGCGTTATGCGTTATGCTCTATACGTTATGCGTTATGCGTTATGCGTGATCCGTTATGTGTTAGGCGATATACGTTTTGCGGTATTCGTTATGCGTTATGCGTTATGCGTTATCCGTTGTTCGTTATGCGTTGTGCGTTATACGTTTGCGTTATGCATTATGCGTTATGCGTTATGCGTTATGCATTTTGAGTTATGCGCCATGCGTTATGCGTTATGCGATATGCGTTGTGCGTTATGCGTTATGCGTTATGCGTTATGCGTTATGCGTTATGCGTTATGCGTTATGCGTTATGCGTTATGCGTTATGCATTTTGAGTTATGCGCCATGCGTTATGCGTTAAGCATTATGCTTTATGCGTTATGCGTTATGAGTTACACGTTATGCGTTATTCGATATGCGTTATGCGTTATGCGTTATGCGTTATGCGTTATGCGTTATGCGTTATGCATTTTGAGTTATGCGCCATGCGTTATGCGTTATGCGTTATGCGTTATGCGTTATGCGATATGCGTTGTGCGTTATGCGTTATGCGTGATCCGTTATGCGTTAAGCATTATGCGTTTTGCTGTATTCGTTATGCGTTGTGCGTTATACGTTTGCGTTATGCGTTATGCGTTATGCATTTTGAGTTATGCCCATGCGTTATGCGTTATGCGTTATGCGTTATGGGTTATGCGTTATGCGTTATGCGATATGCGTTATGCGTTATACGTTATGCTTTATGCTTTATGCGTTATGCGTTATGCGTTATGAGTGATCCGACATGCGTTATGCGTTATGCGTTATGCGTTATGCGTTATGCGTTATGTGTTATGCGTTATGCGTTATGCGTTATGCGTTATGCGTTATGCGGTATGCGTTATGTGTTATGCATTATGCGTTATGCGTTATGCCTGATCCGTAAGGCGTTATGCGTTATGCGTTATGCGTTATGCGTTATGCGTTATGCGTTATGCGTTATGCGTTATGCGTTATGCGTTATGCGTTATGCGTTATGTGTTATGCATTATGCGTTATGCGTTATGCCTGATCCGTTAGGCGTTATGCGTTATACGGTATGCGTTATGCGTTATGCGTTATGCGTTATGCTCTATACGTTATGCGTTATGCGTTATGCGTGATCCGTTATGTGTTAGGCGATATACGTTTTGCGGTATTCGTTATGCGTTATGCGTTATGCGTTATCCGTTGTTCGTTATGCGTTGTGCGTTATTTGTTTGCGTTATGCATTATGCGTTATGCGTTATACGGTATGCGTTATGCGTTATACGTTATGCGTTATGCGTTATGCGTTATGCGTTATGCGTGATCCGTTATGCGTTAAGCATTATGCGTTTTGCTGTATTCGTTATGCGGTGTGCGTTATACGTTTGCGTTATGCGTTATGCGTTATGCGTTATGCATTTTCAGTTATGCGCCATGCGTTATGCGTTATGCGTTATGCGTTATGCGATATGCGTTGTGCGTTATGCGTTATGCGTTATGCGTTATGCGTTATGCGTTATGCGTTATGCATTTTGAGTTATGCGCCATGCGTTATGCGTTATGCGTTATGCGATATGCGTTGTGCGTTATGCGTTATGCGTTATGCGATATGCGTTGTGCGTTATGCGTTATGCGTTATGCGTTATGCGTTATGCGTTATGCGATATGCGTTATGCGTTATGCGTTATGCATTTTGAGTTATGCGCCATGCGTTATGCGTTACGCGTTATGCGTTATGCGATATGCGTTGTGCGTTATGCGTTATGCGTTATGCGTTATGCGTTATGCGTTATGCGTTATGCGTTATGCGTTATGCGTTATGCGTTATGCGTTATGCATTATGCTTTATGCGTTATGCGTTATGAGTCACACGTTATGCGTTATTCGATATGCGTTATGCGTTATGCGTTATGCGTTATGCGTTATGCGATATGCGTTGTGCGTTATGCGTTATGCGTTATGCGTTATGCGTTATGCGATATGCGTTGTGCGTTATGCGTTATGCGTTATGCGTTATGCGTTATGCGTTATGCGTTATGCGTTATGCGTTATGCGTTATGCGTTATGCGATATGCGTTTGCGTTATGCGTTTTGCGTTATGCGTTATGCGTTATGCGTTATGCGTTATGCGTTATGCGTTATGGGTTATGCGTTATGTGTTATGCGATATGCGTTATGCGTTATGCGTCATGCGTTATGCGTTATGCGTTATGCGTTATGCGTTATGCGTTATGCGTTATGCGTTATGCGTTATGCGTTATACGTTGTACGTTATGCGTTATGCATTATGTTTTATGCGATATGCGTTATGCGTTATTCGTTATGCATTAAGCGTTATGCGTTATGCGTTATGCGTTATACGGTATGCGTTATGCGTTATGCGTTATGCGTTATGCTCTATACGTTATGCGTTATGCGTTATGCGTGATCCGTTATGTGTTAGGCGATATACGTTTTGCGTTGTGCGTTATACGTTTGCGTTATGCATTATGCGTTATGCATTATACGGTATGCGTTATGCGTTATACGTTATGCGTTATGCGTTATGCGATAAGCGTTATGCGTTATGCGTTAAGCATTATGCTTTATGCGTTATGCGTTATGAGTTACACGTTATGCGTTATTCGATATGCGTTATGCGTTATGCGTTATGCGTTATGCGTTATGCGTGATCCGTTGTACGTTATGCGTTATGCATTATGTTTTATGCGATATGCGTTATGCGTTATTCGTTATGCATTAAGCGTTATGCGTTATGCTCTATACGTTATGCGTTATGCGTTATGCGTGATCCGTTATGTGTTAGGCGATATACGTTTTGCGGTATTCGTTATGCGTTATGCGTTATGCGTTATCCGTTGTTCGTTATGCGTTGTGCGTTATACGTTTGCGTTATGCATTATGCGTTATGCATTATACGGTATGCGTTATGCGTTATACGTTATGCGTTATGCGTTATGCGATAAGCGTTATGCGTTATGCGTTAAGCATTATGCTTTATGCGTTATGCGTTATGAGTTACACGTTATGCGTTATTCGATATGCGTTATGCGTTATGCGTTATGCGTTATGCGTTATGCGTGATCCGTTATGCGTTAAGCATTATGCGTTTTGCTGTATTCGTTATGCGTTGTGCGTTATACGTTTGCGTTATGCGTTATGCGTTATGCTTTATGCGTTATGCATTTTGAGTTATGCGCCATGCGTTATGCGTTATGCGATATGCGTTGTGCGTTATGCGTTATGCGTTATGCGTTATGCGTTATGCGTTATGCGTTATGCGTTATGCGTTATGCGATATGCGTTGTGCGTTATGCGTTATGCGTTATGCGTTATGCGTTATGCGTTATGCGTTATGCGTTATGCGTTATGCATTTTGAGTTATGCGCCATGCGTTATGCGTTATGCGTTATGCGTTATGCGTTATGCGATATGCGTTGTGCGTTATGCGTTATGCGTGATCCGTTATGCGTTAAGCATTATGCGTTTTGCTGTATTCGTTATGCGTTGTGCGTTATACGTTTGCGTTATGCGTTATGCGTTATGCATTTTGAGTTATGCGCCATGCGTTATGCGTTATGCGTTATGCGTTATGGGTTATGCGTTATGCGTTATGCGATATGCGTTGTGCGTTATGCGTTATGCGTTATGCGTTATGCGTTATGCGTTATGCGTTATGCATTTTGAGTTATGCGCCATGCGTTATGCGTTATGCGTTATGCGATATGCGTTGTGCGTTATGCGTTATGCGTTATGCGATATGCGTTGTGCGTTATGCGTTATGCGTTATGCGTTATGCGTTATGCGTTATGCGATATGCGTTATGCGTTATGCGTTATGCATTTTGAGTTATGCGCCATGCGTTATGCGTTACGCGTTATGCGTTATGCGATATGCGTTGTGCGTTATGCGTTATGCGTTATGCGTTATGCGTTATGCGTTATGCGTTATGCGTTATGCGTTATGCGTTATGCGTTATGCATTATGCTTTATGCGTTATGCGTTATGAGTCACACGTTATGCGTTATTCGATATGCGTTATGCGTTATGCGTTATGCGTTATGCGTTATGCGATATGCGTTGTGCGTTATGCGTTATGCGTTATGCGTTATGCGTTATGCGATATGCGTTGTGCGTTATGCGTTATGCGTTATGCGTTATGCGTTATGCGTTATGCGTTATGCGTTATGCGTTATGCGTTATGCGTTATGCGTTATGCGATATGCGTTTGCGTTATGCGTTTTGCGTTATGCGTTATGCGTTATGCGTTATGCGTTATGCGTTATGCGTTATGGGTTATGCGTTATGTGTTATGCGATATGCGTTATGCGTTATGCGTCATGCGTTATGCGTTATGCGTTATGCGTTATGCGTTATGCGTTATGCGTTATGCGTTATGCGTTATGCGTTATGCGTTATGCGTTATGCGTTATGCGTTATGCGTTATACGTTGTACGTTATGCGTTATGCATTATGTTTTATGCGATATGCGTTATGCGTTATTCGTTATGCATTAAGCGTTATGCGTTATGCGTTATGCGTTATACGGTATGCGTTATGTGTTATGCGTTATGCGTTATGCTCTATACGTTATGCGTTATGCGTTATGCGTGATCCGTTATGTGTTAGGCGATATACGTTTTGCGGTATTCGTTATGCGTTATGCGTTATGCGTTATCCGTTGTTCGTTATGCGTTGTGCGTTATACGTTTGCGTTATGCATTATGCGTTATGCATTATACGGTATGCGTTATGCGTTATACGTTATGCGTTATGCGTTATGCGATAAGCGTTATGCGTTATGCGTTAAGCATTATGCTTTATGCCTTATGCGTTATGAGTTACACGTTATGCGTTATTCGATATGCGTTATGCGTTATGCGTTATGCGTTATGCGTGATCCGTTATGCGTTAAGCATTATGCGTTTTGCTGTATTCGTTATGCGTTGTGCGTTATACGTTTGCGTTATGCGTTATGCGTTATGCGTTATGCGTTATGCATTTTGAGTTATGCGCCATGCGTTATGCGTTATGCGATATGCGTTGTGCGTTATGCGTTATGCGTTATGCGTTATGCGTTATGCGTTATGCGTTATGCGTTATGCATTTTGAGTTATGCGCCATGCGTTATGCGTTATGCGTTATGCGTTATGCGTTATGCGATATGCGTTGTGCGTTATGCGTTATGCGTGATCCGTTATGCGTTAAGCATTATGCGTTTTGCTGTATTCGTTATGCGTTGTGCGTTATACGTTTGCGTTATGCGTTATGCGTTATGCATTTTGAGTTATGCGCCATGCGTTATGCGTTATGCGTTATGCGTTATGGGTTATGCGTTATGCGTTATGCGATATGCGTTATGCGTTATACGTTATGCTTTATGCTTTATGCGTTATGCGTTATGCGTTATGAGTGATCCGACATGCGTTATGCGTTATGCGTTATGCGTTATGCGTTATGCGTTATGTGTTATGCGTTATGCGTTATGCGTTATGCGTTATGCGTTATGCGGTATGCGTTATGTGTTATGCATTATGCGTTATGCGTTATGCCTGATCCGTAAGGCGTTATGCGTTATGCGTTATGCGTTATGCGTTATGCGTTATGCGTTATGCGTTATGCGTTATGCGTTATGCGTTATGCGTTATGCGTTATGCGTTATGTGTTATGCATTATGCGTTATGCGTTATGCCTGATCCGTTAGGCGTTATGCGTTATACGGTATGCGTTATGCGTTATGCGTTATGCGTTATGCTCTATACGTTATGCGTTATGCGTTATGCGTGATCCGTTATGTGTTAGGCGATATACGTTTTGCGGTATTCGTTATGCGTTATGCGTTATGCGTTATCCGTTGTTCGTTATGCGTTGTGCGTTATTTGTTTGCGTTATGCATTATGCGTTATGCGTTATACGGTATGCGTTATGCGTTATACGTTATGCGTTATGCGTTATGCGTTATGCGTTATGCGTTATGCATTTTGAGTTATGCGCCATGCGTTATGCGTTATGCGTTATGCGTTATCCGATATGCGTTATGCGTTATGCGTTATGCGTTATACGTTTGCGTTATGCGTTATGCGTTATGCATTTTGAGTTACGCGCCATGCGTTATGCGTTATGCGTTATGCGTTATGCGATATGCGTTGTGCGTTATGCGTTATGCGTTATGCGTTATGCGTTATGCGTTATGCGTTATGCGTTATGCATTTTGAGGTATGCGCCATGCGTTATGCGTTATGGGTTATGCGTTATGCGATATGCGTTGTTCGTTATGCGTTATGCGATATGCGTTGTGCGTTATGCGTTATGCGTTATGCGTTATGCGTTATGCGTTATGCGTTATGCGTTATGCGTTATGCGTTATGCCTTATGCATTTTGAGTTATGCGCCATGCGTTTTGCGTTATGCGTTATGCGTTATGCGATATGCGTTGTGCGTTGTGCGTTATGCGTTATGCGTTATGCGTTATGCGTTATGCGTTATGCGTTATGCGTTATGCGTTATGCGTTATGCGTTATGCGTATTGCGTTATGCGTTATGCGTTATGCGTGATCCGTTATGCGTTAAGCATTATGCGTTTTGCTGTATTCGTTATGCGTTGTGCGTTATACGTTTGCGTTATGCGTTATGCGTTATGCGTGATGCATTTTGAGTTATGCGCCATGCGTTATGCGTTATGCGATATGCGTTGTGCGTTATGCGTTATGCGTTATGCGTTATGCGTTATGCGTTATGCGTTATGCATTTTGAGTTATGCGCCATGCGTTATGCGTTATGCGTTATGCGTTATGCGATATGCGTTGTGCGTTATGCGTTATGCGTGATCCGTTATGCGTTAAGCATTATGCGTTTTGCTGTATTCGTTATGCGTTGTGCGTTATACGTTTGCGTTATGCGTTATGCGTTATGCATTTTGAGTTATGCGCCATGCGTTATGCGTTATGCGATATGCGTTGTGCGTTATGCGTTATGCGTTATGCGTTATGCGTTATGCGTTATGCGTTATGCGTTATGCGTTATGCGTTATGCGTTATGCGTTATGCGTTATGCGTTATGCGTTATGCGATATGAGTTGTGCGTTATGCGTTTTGCGTTATGCGTTATGCGTTATGCGTTATGCGTTATGCGTTATGCGTTATGGGTTATGCGTTATGTGTTATGCGTTTTGCGTTATGCGTTATGCGTTATGCGTTATGCGTTATGCGTTATGCGTTATGCGTTATGCATTTTGAGTTATGCGCCATGCGTTATGCGTTATGCGTTATGCGTTATGCGATATGCGTTGTGCGTTATGCGTTATGCGTGATCCGTTATGCGTTAAGCATTATGCGTTTTGCTGTATTCGTTATGCGTTGTGCGTTATACGTTTGCGTTATGCGTTATGCGTTATGCATTTTGAGTTATGCGCCATGCGTTATGCGTTATGCGTTATGCGTTATGCGATATGCGTTGTGCGTTATGCGTTATGCGTTATGCGTTATGCGTTATGCGTTATGCGTTATGCGTTATGCGTTATGCGTTATGCGTTAGGCGTTATGCGTTATGCGATATGAGTTGTGCGTTATGCGTTTTGCGTTATGCGTTATGCGTTATGCGTTATGCGTTATGCGTTATGCGTTATGGGTTATGCGTTATGTGTTATGCGTTTTGCGTTATGCGTTATGCGTTATGCGTTATGCGTTATGCGTTATGCGTTATGGGTTATGCGTTATGTGTTATGCGATATGCGTTATGCGTTATGCGTCATGCGTTATGCGTTATGCGTTATGCGTTATGCGTTATGCGTTATGCGTTATGCGTTATACGTTGTACGTTATGCGTTATGCGTTATGTTTTATGCGATATGCGTTATGCGTTATTCGTTATGCATTATGCGTTATGCGTTATGCGTTATGCGTTATACGGTATGCGTTATGCGTTATGCGTTATGCGTTATGCTCTATACGTTATGCGTTATGCGTTATGCGTGATCCGTTATGTGTTAGGCGATATACGTTTTGCGGTATTCGTTATGCGTTATGCGTTATGCGTTATCCGTTGTTCGTTATGCGTTGTGCGTTATACGTTTGCGTTATGCATTATGCGTTATGCGTTATACGGTATGCGTTATGCGTTATACGTTATGCGTTATGCGTTATGCGATATGCGTTATGCGTTATGCGTTAAGCATTATGCTTTATGCGTTATGCGTTATGAGTTACACGTTATGCGTTATTCGATATGCGTTATGCGTTATGCGTTATGCGTTAAGCGTTATGTGTGATCCGTTATGCGTTATGCGTTATGCGTTATGCGTTATGCTTTATGCGTTATGCGTTATGCGTTATGCGTTATACGGTGTGCGTTATGCGTTATGCGTTATGAGTTATGCGTTATGCGTTATGCGTTATGCGTTATGCGTTTTGCGGTATTCGTTATGCGTTGTGCATTATGCGTTATGCGTTGTGCGTTATGGGTTATGATTTATGCGTTATGCGATATGAGTTATGCGTTATGGGTCATGCGTTATGCGTTATGCGTTATGCATTTTGAGTTATGCGCCATGCGTTATGCGTTATGCGTTATGCCTGATCCGTAAGGCGTTATGCGTTATGCGTTATGCGTTATGCGTTATGCGTTATGCGTTATGCGTTATGCGTTATGCGTTATGCGTTATGCGTTATGCGTTATGCGTTATGTGTTATGCATTATGCGTTATGCGTTATGCCTGATCCGTTAGGCGTTATGCGTTATACGGTATGCGTTATGCGTTATGCGTTATGCGTTATGCTCTATACGTTATGCGTTATGCGTTATGCGTGATCCGTTATGTGTTAGGCGATATACGTTTTGCGGTATTCGTTATGCGTTATGCGTTATGCGTTATCCGTTGTTCGTTATGCGTTGTGCGTTATTTGTTTGCGTTATGCATTATGCGTTATGCGTTATACGGTATGCGTTATGCGTTATACGTTATGCGTTATGCGTTATGCGTTATGCGTTATGCGTTATGCATTTTGAGTTATGCGCCATGCGTTATGCGTTATGCGTTATGCGTTATGCGTTATGCGTTATGCGTTATGCGTTATGCGTTATACGTTTGCGTTATGCGTTATGCGTTATGCATTTTGAGTTACGCGCCATGCGTTATGCGTTATGCGTTATGCGTTATGCGATATGCGTTGTGCGTTATGCGTTATGCGTTATGCGTTATGCGTTATGCGTTATGCGTTATGCGTTATGCATTTTGAGGTATGCGCCATGCGTTATGCGTTATGCGTTATGCGTTATGCGATATGCGTTGTTCGTTATGCGTTATGCGATATGCGTTGTGCGTTATGCGTTATGCGTTATGCGTTATGCGTTATGCGTTATGCGTTATGCGTTATGCGTTATGCGTTATGCCTTATGCATTTTGAGTTATGCGCCATGCGTTTTGCGTTATGCGTTATGCGTTATGCGATATGCGTTGTGCGTTGTGCGTTATGCGTTATGCGTTATGCGTTATGCGTTATGCGTTATGCGTTATGCGTTATGCGTTATGCGTTATGCGTTATGCGTATTGCGTTATGCGTTATGCGTTATGCGTGATCCGTTATGCGTTAAGCATTATGCGTTTTGCTGTATTCGTTATGCGTTGTGCGTTATACGTTTGCGTTATGCGTTATGCGTTATGCGTGATGCATTTTGAGTTATGCGCCATGCGTTATGCGTTATGCGATATGCGTTGTGCGTTATGCGTTATGCGTTATGCGTTATGCGTTATGCGTTATGCGTTATGCATTTTGAGTTATGCGCCATGCGTTATGCGTTATGCGTTATGCGTTATGCGATATGCGTTGTGCGTTATGCGTTATGCGTGATCCGTTATGCGTTAAGCATTATGCGTTTTGCTGTATTCGTTATGCGTTGTGCGTTATACGTTTGCGTTATGCGTTATGCGTTATGCATTTTGAGTTATGCGCCATGCGTTATGCGTTATGCGATATGCGTTGTGCGTTATGCGTTATGCGTTATGCGTTATGCGTTATGCGTTATGCGTTATGCGTTATGCGTTATGCGTTATGCGTTATGCGTTATGCGTTAGGCGTTATGCGTTATGCGATATGAGTTGTGCGTTATGCGTTTTGCGTTATGCGTTATGCGTTATGCGTTATGCGTTATGCGTTATGCGTTATGGGTTATGCGTTATGTGTTATGCGTTTTGCGTTATGCGTTATGCGTTATGCGTTATGCGTTATGCGTTATGCGTTATGCGTTATGCGTTATGCATTTTGAGTTATGCGCCATGCGTTATGCGTTATGCGTTATGCGTTATGCGATATGCGTTGTGCGTTATGCGTTATGCGTGATCCGTTATGCGTTAAGCATTATGCGTTTTGCTGTATTCGTTATGCGTTGTGCGTTATACGTTTGCGTTATGCGTTATGCGTTATGCATTTTGAGTTATGCGCCATGCGTTATGCGTTATGCGTTATGCGTTATGCGATATGCGTTGTGCGTTATGCGTTATGCGTTATGCGTTATGCGTTATGCGTTATGCGTTATGCGTTATGCGTTATGCGTTATGCGTTAGGCGTTATGCGTTATGCGATATGTGTTGTGCGTTATGCGTTTTGCGTTATGCGTTATGCGTTATGCGTTATGCGTTATGCGTTATGCGTTATGGGTTATGCGTTATGTGTTATGCGTTTTGCGTTATGCGTTATGCGTTATGCGTTATGCGTTATGCGTTATGCGTTATGGGTTATGCGTTATGTGTTATGCGATATGCGTTATGCGTTATGCGTCATGCGTTATGCGTTATGCGTTATGCGTTATGCGTTATGCGTTATGCGTTATGCGTTATACGTTGTACGTTATGCGTTATGCGTTATGTTTTATGCGATATGCGTTATGCGTTATTCGTTATGCATTATGCGTTATGCGTTATGCGTTATGCGTTATACGGTATGCGTTATGCGTTATGCGTTATGCGTTATGCTCTATACGTTATGCGTTATGCGTTATGCGTGATCCGTTATGTGTTAGGCGATATACGTTTTGCGGTATTCGTTATGCGTTATGCGTTATGCGTTATCCGTTGTTCGTTATGCGTTGTGCGTTATACGTTTGCGTTATGCATTATGCGTTATGCGTTATACGGTATGCGTTATGCGTTATACGTTATGCGTTATGCGTTATGCGATATGCGTTATGCGTTATGCGTTAAGCATTATGCTTTATGCGTTATGCGTTATGAGTTACACGTTATGCGTTATTCGATATGCGTTATGCGTTATGCGTTATGCGTTAAGCGTTATGTGTGATCCGTTATGCGTTATGCGTTATGCGTTATGCGTTATGCTTTATGCGTTATGCGTTATGCGTTATGCGTTATACGGTGTGCGTTATGCGTTATGCGTTATGAGTTATGCGTTATGCGTTATGCGTTATGCGTTATGCGTTTTGCGGTATTCGTTATGCGTTGTGCATTATGCGTTATGCGTTGTGCGTTATGGGTTATGATTTATGCGTTATGCGATATGAGTTATGCGTTATGGGTCATGCGTTATGCGTTATGCGTTATGCATTTTGAGTTATGCGCCATGCGTTATGCGTTATGCGTTATGCGTTATGCGATATGCGTTGTGCGTTATGCGTTATGCGTTATGCGATATGCGTTGTGCGTTATGCGTTATGCGTTATGCGTTATGCGTTATGCGTTATGCGTTATGCGTTATGCGTTATGCGTTATGCATTTTGAGTTATGCGCCATGCGTTATGCGTTATGCGTTATGCGTTATGCGTTATGCGATATGCGTTGTGCGTTATGCGTTATGCGTTTGCGTTATGCGTTATGCGTTATGCGTTATGCATTATGCTTTATGCGTTATGCGTTATGAGTCACACGTTATGCGTTATTCGATATGCGTTATGCGTTATGCGTTATACGTTATGCGTTATGCGTTATGCGATATGCGTTGTGCGTTATGCGTTATGCGTTATGCGTTATGCATTATGCGTTATGCGATATGCGTTGTGCGTTATGCGTTATGCGTTATGCGTTATGCGTTATGCGATATGCGTTGTGCGTTATGCGTTATGCGTTATGCGTTATGCGTTATGCGTTATGCGGTACGCGTTATGCGTTATGCGTTATGCGTTATGCGTTATGCGTTATGCGTTATGCGATATGCGTTGTGCGTTATGCGTTATGCGTTATGCGTTATGCGTTATGCGTTATGCGTTATGCGTTATGCGTTATGCGTTATGCGTTATGCGTTATGCGTTATGCGTTATGCGTTATGCATTTTGAGTTATGCGCCATGCGTTATGCGTTATGCGTTATGCGTTATGCGATATGCGTTGTGCGTTATGCGTTATGCGTGATCCGTTATGCGTTAAGCATTATGCGTTTTGCTGTATTCGTTATGCGTTGTGCGTTATACGTTTGCGTTATGCGTTATGCGTTATGCGTTATGCATTTTGAGTTATGCGCCATGCGTTATGCGTTATGCGTTATGCGTTATGCGATATGCGTTGTGCGTTATGCGTTATGCGTGATCCGTTATGCGTTAAGCATTATGCGTTTTGCTGTATTCGTTATGCGGTGTGAGTTATACGTTTGCGTTATGCGTTATGCGTTATGCGTTATGCATTTTCAGTTATGCGCCATGCGTTATGCGTTATGCGTTATGCGTTATGCGATATGCGTTGTGCGTTATGCGTTATGCGTTATGCGTTATGCGTTATGCGTTATGCGTTATGCATTTTGAGTTATGCGCCATGCGTTATGCGTTATGCGTTATGCGATATGCGTTGTGCGTTATGCGTTATGCGTTATGCGATATGCGTTGTGCGTTATGCGTTATGCGTTATGCGTTATGCGTTATGCGTTATGCGATATGCGTTATGCGTTATGCGTTATGCATTTTGAGTTATGCGCCATGCGTTATGCGTTACGCGTTATGCGTTATGCGATATGCGTTGTGCGTTGTGCGTTATGCGTTATGCGTTATGCGTTATGCGTTATGCGTTATGCGTTATGCGTTATGCGTTATGCGTTATGCGTTATGCATTATGCTTTATGCGTTATGCGTTATGAGTCACACGTTATGCGTTATTCGATATGCGTTATGCGTTATGCGTTATGCGTTATGCGTTATGCGATATGCGTTGTGCGTTATGCGTTATGCGTTATGCGTTATGCGTTATGCGATATGCGTTGTGCGTTATGCGTTATGCGTTATGCGTTATGCGTTATGCGTTATGCGTTATGCGTTATGCGTTATGCGTTATGCGTTATGCGATATGCGTTTGCGTTATGCGTTTTGCGTTATGCGTTATGCGTTATGCGTTATGCGTTATGCGTTATGCGTTATGCGTTATGGGTTATGCGTTATGTGTTATGCGATATGCGTTATGCGTTATGCGTCATGCGTTATGCGTTATGCGTTATGCGTTATGCGTTATGCGTTATGCGTTATGCGTTATGCGTTATGCGTTATGCGTTATGCGTTATGCGTTATGCGTTATACGTTGTACGTTATGCGTTATGCGTTATGTTTTATGCGATATGCGTTATGCGTTATTCGTTATGCATTAAGCGTTATGCGTTATGCGTTATGCGTTATACGGTATGCGTTATGCGTTATGCGTTATGCGTTATGCTCTATACGTTATGCGTTATGCGTTATGCGTGATCCGTTATGTGTTAGGCGATATACGTTTTGCGGTATTCGTTATGCGTTATGCGTTATGCGTTATCCGTTGTTCGTTATGCGTTGTGCGTTATACGTTTGCGTTATGCATTATGCGTTATGCGTTATGCGTTATGCGTTATGCGGTATGCGTTATGTGTTATGCATTATGCGTTATGCGTTATGCCTGATCCGTAAGGCGTTATGCGTTATGCGTTATGCGTTATGCGTTATGCGTTATGCGTTATGCGTTATGCGTTATGCGTTATGCGTTATGCGTTATGTGTTATGCATTATGCGTTATGCGTTATGCCTGATCCGTTAGGCGTTATGCGTTATACGGTATGCGTTATGCGTTATGCGTTATGCGTTATGCTCTATACGTTATGCGTTATGCGTTATGCGTGATCCGTTATGTGTTAGGCGATATACGTTTTGCGGTATTCGTTATGCGTTATGCGTTATGCGTTATCCGTTGTTCGTTATGCGTTGTGCGTTATTTGTTTGCGTTATGCATTATGCGTTATGCGTTATACGGTATGCGTTATGCGTTATGCGTTATGCGTTATGCGTTATGCGTTATGCGTTATGCGTTATGCATTTTGAGTTATGCGCCATGCGTTATGCGTTATGCGTTATGCGTTATCCGATATGCGTTATGCGTTATGCGTTATGCGTTATACGTTTGCGTTATGCGTTATGCGTTATGCATTTTGAGTTACGCGCCATGCGTTATGCGTTATGCGTTATGCGTTATGCGATATGCGTTGTGCGTTATGCGTTATGCGTTATGCGTTATGCGTTATGCGTTATGCGTTATGCGTTATGCATTTTGAGGTATGCGCCATGCGTTATGCGTTATGCGTTATGCGTTATGCGATATGCGTTGTTCGTTATGCGTTATGCGATATGCGTTGTGCGTTATGCGTTATGCGTTATGCGTAATGCGTTATGCGTTATGCGTTATGCGTTATGCGTTATGCGTTATGCGTTATGCCTTATGCATTTTGAGTTATGCGCCATGCGTTTTGCGTTATGCGTTATGCGTTATGCGATATGCGTTGTGCGTTGTGCGTTATGCGTTATGCGTTATGCGTTATGCGTTATGCGTTATGCGTTATGCGTTATGCGTTATGCGTTATGCGTTATGCGTATTGCGTTATGCGTTATGCGTTATGCGCGATCCGTTATGCGTTAAGCATTATGCGTTTTGCTGTATTCGTTATGCGTTGTGCGTTATACGTTTGCGTTATGCGTTATGCGTTATGCGTGATGCATTTTGAGTTATGCGCCATGCGTTATGCGTTATGCGATATGCGTTGTGCGTTATGCGTTATGCGTTATGCGTTATGCGTTATGCGTTATGCGTTATGCATTTTGAGTTATGCGCCATGCGTTATGCGTTATGCGTTATGCGTTATGCGATATGCGTTGTGCGTTATGCGTTATGCGTGATCCGTTATGCGTTAAGCATTATGCGTTTTGCTGTATTCGTTATGCGTTGTGCGTTATACGTTTGCGTTATGCGTTATGCGTTATGCATTTTGAGTTATGCGCCATGCGTTATGCGTTATGCGATATGCGTTGTGCGTTATGCGTTATGCGTTATGCGTTATGCGTTATGCGTTATGCGTTATGCGTTATGCGTTATGCGTTATGCGTTATGCGTTATGCGTTAGGCGTTATGCGTTATGTGATATGAGTTGTGCGTTATGCGTTTTGCGTTATGCGTTATGCGTTATGCGTTATGCGTTATGGGTTATGCGTTATGTGTTATGCGTTTTGCGTTATGCGTTATGCGTTATGCGTTATGCGTTATGCGTTATGCGTTATGCGTTATGCGTTATGCATTTTGAGTTATGCGCCATGCGTTATGCGTTATGCGTTATGCGTTATGCGATATGCGTTGTGCGTTATGCGTTATGCGTGATCCGTCATGCGTTAAGCATTATGCGTTTTGCTGTATTCGTTATGCGTTGTGCGTTATACGTTTGCGTTATGCGTTATGCGTTATGCATTTTGAGTTATGCGCCATGCGTTATGCGTTATGCGTTATGCGTTATGCGATATGCGTTGTGCGTTATGCGTTATGCGTTATGCGTTATGCGTTATGCGTTATGCGTTATGCGTTATGCGTTATGCGTTATGCGTTATGCGTTATGCGTTATGCGTTAGGCGTTATGCGTTATGCGATATGAGTTGTGCGTTATGCGTTTTGCGTTATGCGTTACGCGTTATGCGTTATGCGTTATGCGTTATGCGTTATGCGTTATGGGTTATGCGTTATGTGTTATGCGTTTTGCGTTATGCGTTATGCGTTATGCGTTATGCGTTATGCGTTATGCGTTATGGGTTATGCGTTATGTGTTATGCGATATGCGTTATGCGTTATGCGTCATACGTTATGCGTTATGCGTTATGCGTTATGCGTTATACGTTGTACGTTATGCGTTATGCGTTATGTTTTATGCGATATGCGTTATGCGTTATTCGTTATGCATTATGCGTTATGCGTTATGCGTTATGCGTTATACGGTATGCGTTATGCGTTATGCGTTATGCGTTATGCTCTATACGTTATGCGTTATGCGTTATGCGTGATCCGTTATGTGTTAGGCGATATACGTTTTGCGGTATTCGTTATGCGTTATGCGTTATGCGTTATCCGTTGTTCGTTATGCGTTGTGCGTTATACGTTTGCGTTATGCATTATGCGTTATGCGTTATACGGTATGCGTTATGCGTTATACGTTATGCGTTATGCGTTATGCGATATGCGTTATGCGTTATGCGTTAAGCATTATGCTTTATGCGTTATGCGTTATGAGTTACACGTTATGCGTTATTCGATATGCGTTATGCGTTATGCGTTATGCGTTAAGCGTTATGTGTGATCCGTTATGCGTTATGCTTTATGCGTTATGCGTTATGCTTTATGCGTTATGCGTTATGCGTTATGCGTTATTCGGTGTGCGTTATGCGTTATGCGTTATGAGTTATGCGTTATGCGTTATGCGTTATGCGTTATGCGTTTTGCGGTATTCGTTATGCGTTGTGCATTATGCGTTATGCGTTGTGCGTTATGGGTTATGATTTATGCGTTATGCGATATGAGTTATGCGTTATGGGTCATGCGTTATGCGTTATGCGTTATGCATTTTGAGTTATGCGCCATGCGTTATGCGTTATGCGTTATGCGTTATGCGATATGCGTTGTGCGTTATGCGTTATGCGTTATGCGATATGCGTTGTGCGTTATGCGTTATGCGTTATGCGTTATGCGTTATGCGTTATGCGTTATGCGTTATGCGTTATGCATTTTGAGTTATGCGCCATGCGTTATGCGTTATGCGTTATGCGTTATGCGTTATGCGTTATGCGATATGCGTTGTGCGTTATGCGTTATGCGTTTGCGTTATGCGTTATGCGTTATGCGTTATGCATTATGCTTTATGCGTTATGCGTTATGAGTCACACGTTATGCGTTATTCGATATGCGTTATGCGTTATGCGTTATACGTTATGCGTTATGCGTTATGCGATATGCGTTATGCGTTATGCGTTATGCGTTATGCGTTATGCATTATGCGTTATGCGATATGCGTTGTGCGTTATGCGTTATGCGTTATGCATTTTGAGTTATGCGCCATGCGTTATGCGTTATGCGTTATGCGTTATGCGATATGCGTTGTGCGTTATGCGTTATTCGTGATCCGTTATGTGTTAGGCGATATACGTTTTGCGGTATTCGTTATGCGTTATGCGTTATGCGTTATCCGTTGTTCGTTATGCGTTGTGCGTTATACGTTTGCGTTATGCATTATGCGTTATGCGTTATACGGTATGCGTTATGCGTTATACGTTATGCGTTATGCGTTATGTTTTATGCGATATGCGTTATGCGTTATTCGTTATGCATTATGCGTTATGCGTTATGCGTTATGCGTTATACGGTATGCGTTATGCGTTATGCGTTATGCGTTATGCTCTATACGTTATGCGTTATGCGTTATGCGTGATCCGTTATGTGTTAGGCGATATACGTTTTGCGGTATTCGTTATGCGTTATGCGTTATGCGTTATCCGTTGTTCGTTATGCGTTGTGCGTTATACGTTTGCGTTATGCATTATGCGTTATGCGTTATACGGTATGCGTTATGCGTTATGCGTTATGCGTTATGCGTTATGCGATATGCGTTATGCGTTATGCGTTAAGCATTATGCTTTATGCGTTATGCGTTATGAGTTACACGTTATGCGTTATTCGATATGCGTTATGCGTTATGCGTTATGCGTTAAGCGTTATGTGTTATCCGTTATGCGTTATGCGTTATGCGTTATGCGTTATGCTTTATGCGTTATGCGTTATGCGTTATGCGTTATACGGTGTGCGTTATGCGTTATGCGTTATGCGTTATGAGTTATGCGTTATGCGTTATGCGTTATGCGTTATGCGTTTTGCGGTATTCGTTATGCGTTGTGCATTATGCGTTATGCGTTGTGCGTTATGGGTTATGATTTATGCGTTATGCGATATGAGTTATGCGTTATGGGTCATGCGTTATGCGTTATGCGTTATGCATTTTGAGTTATGCGCCATGCGTTATGCGTTATGCGTTATGCGTTATGCGATATGCGTTGTGCGTTATGCGTTATGCGTTATGCGATATGCGTTGTGCGTTATGCGTTATGCGTTATGCGTTATGCGTTATGCGTTATGCGTTATGCGTTATGCGTTATGCGTTATGCGTTATGCGTTATGCATTTTGAGTTATGCGCCATGCGTTATGCGTTATGCGTTATGCGTTATGCGTTATGCGATATGCGTTGTGCGTTATGCGTTATGCGTTTGCGTTATGCGTTATGCGTTATGCATTATGCTTTATGCGTTATGCGTTATGAGTCACACGTTATGCGTTATTCGATATGCGTTATGCGTTATGCGTTATGCGTTATGCGTTATGCGTTATGCGATATGCGTTGTGCGTTATGCGTTATGCGTTATGCGTTATGCATTATGCGTTATGCGATATGCGTTGTGCGTTATGCGTTATGCGTTATGCGTTATGCGTTATGCGATATGCGTTGTGCGTTATGCGTTATGCGTTATGCGTTATGCGTTATGCGTTATGCGGTACGCGTTATGTGTGGGATTGGAAGTTTTTGGCAGTGAATCGTGTATATGTGGCTTAGAAGTATTTATTAAAACATATAACTATACTAGAAATAATTAATCGACGCGACTACTCTACGCTGACAGTTTCCACGACCTTAGTCTTTCGCTAGGTAAAACCACACTGACTTCGTCCTCTTGGAAAACGGTCCTTTAGCCCTCTTCTTCATTCTCTCTCTCTCTCTCTTTCATTCGCACCCTTAAAACTAAACCGTCGCTGGAGACAAACCAGGCGTAGGCCTGCATCGTGTCATTTGACCCTTGGTCTGCCTGGCTCAAGAGGCCCTACCATAAATAGTGACCACTTGGGTCCTACGGCGTGCACTCACAGTCCCACACTCGGCCATCCTGCAAAGATATCTGGCCTCAGATATTATGTCATAAAAAATCGCTTTCTTCATTGTCACTGTCCAGGTCATCACTGTCTTCACTCACCCACGGTTTAATATAATCTACGGCCGTTGAAGTCTGTTGTGGCCCTTCATGTTCACCGATTTTAGTCACTATATAACGGTCGTTACGCAGTACTTTACTTATTTCATAGGGCCCGAAGTATTTCGACGCGAATTTTAGACCTGGACCCTGTTGGGTTCGTTTAATTGCGACCAGATCTCCCTCTCGATATTTCCTACCTTCGGTTCTTTTTTTATTGTAAGACTTCCTATTTTCCTGCTGAATTTTTAGGATATTTTGCCGCGCCTCTTCTCGCAATTCGTCTCGATTTTCTATAAATACATTCTCCCATTCGCATTCGAGTAATTCGACTATCCGCGGATCGTCCTGGAACCTAGGGTCTACCCCAAACAATATTCGATATGGTGTCGTTTTTATGCTTCGACTCGGGGTCGTGTTAAAACATCTCTGACATCGATCCAGGTATTTGTGCCATTCTCCAGGTTTCGGCGCTGACAATTTGGCTAATAATGGTATTAGTGTACGGTTTACTCTCTCTACTTGACCGTTGGCCCGCGGCGTGCCTGTAGTGGTCAAGACGTGTTCTATACGCTCGTCTTTACAATAATCCTCAAACGCAATCGATGTAAACGCGGAACCTCTATCCGATATAATTCTTCGAGGATTTCCAAAAATGGTCGCTTGTTTTCTTAAATGGCTTATGACTTCTGCCGCATTACAACTTTTCGTGGCGTAAAGCCACACGAACTTAGAAAATGCGTCTATAACAGCGAAAATGTAGCGGTAACTTTTTTTTGTTGACGGAAGCGGCCCTAAATGATCCACATGGAAAGTATCTAACGGCACTTCGCCTTTGTTTATCGCGAACAAAAATCCCTCCTGCCTACCTTGCTTTCTTTCTGCAAGTATACAATCAACGCAGTTCCGCAGTACCTTGTCTATTTTTCCCCTCATATTCCGGAACCAATAGTCCTTTTTTAACAATGCTTCGGTTTTTCCGGACGCGAAGTGACCGTTTTCATGAACGCGTTTTATGATTTGGGTCCGCATTGAGTTTGGCACTAAAAGGCGAATATCCCCGTCGATTTCCTTAAATAAGATGCCGCCTCTAATCGTAAAACCCTCGGCCTGTCCTGACTCTACCAACTTAAACATTTTTTGAATACCTGGGTCCTTTTGTTGCGCTTTTCTTAACCTAGTAATCATACTGTCTTCGCTTTCGCCTACCAGCATGCACGTTGGAAGCGGGTTTCGGCTTAAGGCATCCACATGCATAAGATTTTTACCTGGACGGTGTTCTATGGTATACTGAAACTCCTCCAGTAACAATGCCCATCGTGCGACACGGACGCACAAGTCCTTTTTTCTCATTGTCAAGGCAAACGCTCGGCAATCGGTAATTATTTTAAAAGGTATCCCCAACAGGTAAACGCGGAATTTCTTTAGGGATTTTATGATTGCCAGCACCTCCAACTCATAACTCGCGTAACGCTCTTCCGCTGGCGTTGTTTTGCCACTCGCAAAATATATCGGGTGTAATCTACCATCGCAATCATTTTTTTGAAATAATATCGCTCCATATCCTATTTTAGATGCGTCCGTATGCAATTCAGTTTCTGCGCCGATTTTATACAATCTTAATACCGGTTTACTAGCTAAGGCAATTTTTAGCTGCTCGAACGCATGCTCCTCTTCACTACCGAATTGGAATTTCACATCTGATTTTAATAAATTTGAAAGTGGTCGCGCTATCAGTGAGTAATGCGATATGAATTTTCTGAAATAGCCCGTAAGTCCTAGGAAACTCTGAATTTGTTTAAAATTCCTTGGTTTAGGGAATCGCGCTACTGCTTCGGTCTTATGTTCCGAAGGACGAACCGTACCGTCCTTTACGATATGGCCTAGGTACTCTACCTGGGATTGTAAGAACTTGCATTTATTCCAGTTAATTAATAGCCCTGCCTCGCTCGCGACGTCCAACACAATTTTTAAATTATTTAATCCACTCTCGTAATCTATTGATGGAACAATTATATCGTCTATGTAAATTAATACAAATTTCTTCGCAATTAGTTCCTTAAATACCGAATTAATAAATCTTTGAAACACCGATGGCGAGTTACAAAGGCCGAATGGGACCTTTAAGAACTCGTACTGCCCGTCGGGTACAATGAAGGACGTGTATTTACGACTATTCTTGTCTACTTTAACATGGAAAAACCCGTTTTTAAGGTCGAGTGTACTGTATATTTTTGCGCTTTGCAATAAATCCAATTGATCCTCTATGAGGGGAAGCGGGTATCGGTCCTTAACTATTTTTCTGTTTAACTGACGGTAATCAACACAAAGTCTCGTATCCCCATTCTTTTTTTTTACTAATACTATTGGGCTAGCATATTCCGAAAGCGAGTGCTGAACGATGCCATCGCGTAACCATTCATTTATCTGCGCGTTAACGATATCTCTTTCCGAAGGAGCTAATCTCCTCGCGCGTTGGAAAACTGGCTCATCATCTTTCAATATGATCGTCATTTTTATATCGGTCTCGCGTGTTGCAATAGGATCATAAGTATCGATCATTTCAGCTAAAATTTGTCTACGTTTAGTGTCAGCGATGTAAGAAATGTCTACCCCATTAACCTCGTGCTCTAATTTAATCTCGGCAATGTGCTGTATGCAACTCTTTTCTATTTTACGAATAATGATCTGCCCCTGTTTAATGATCAATTCTACCGCATCTAAAAAGTCCGTTCCCATCAGAAATCCGTGTGCCATTAACCGATCCGGTATTACACGAATTGTTATTGGATAAGTATCTCCGTCTATCCGCGCTTCTGTATTAAATTCGCCAACCGCTTTATTCGTGTTTGAGCCTATACCGCGAAAATAAACGTCGCTATCCCTCAACGCAGGTACCCTAGGTTTAAGCTTATTATATTGATCGTATCGCATCAAACATAAATCGCTGCCGGTGTCGATCAAGGCGCTCACTTCACGCTCGCAAATAAATACGTTTTTATAATACTTGTCTCGTGGTATCTGTCGCACAGCCAGGCTCTCTTCGGTTGCTGGTGTTTTCTTTGTCGGGCAGTTTGCCGCAACGTGTCCGAATTCTCTACACTCAAAACACTTTGATCCTCTGCTTCTCAATGGACAGTCGTAGAAATAATGATCGCGACCTCCGCAATTGTAGCATCTTCCTGGCGTTGTATCCCGTGCTTCTTGTCGCTGATATTCTTCGTTACGTCGCTGTATCCCGTCACCCCATCGCTGTACCATGTGCGCTCGTCGCTGGCCGCCGTCATCTCGCCGTTGAATCCCGTCATCTCGCCGTTGGATACCGTCATCTCGTCGTCGAATCGCGTCATCTCGCCGCTGAATCCCGTCATCTGACCGTCGAACCCCGACATCTCGTCGCTGAATCCCATCATCTCGTCGCTGAATCCCATCATCTCGCCGTCGGAACCCGTCATCTCGCCGTTGTAACCCGTCATCTCGCCGCTGGGTCTCATCCCATCGGCGGGGCCCAGATACTGGTCGCCACATCGCCGCACTTCCACGTTGCACCCCACTGTCGAGTCGCTGCGTTCCAAATTCGGCGCGTTGCACCCCAGAACTTCTCCGCCAATTCTGCTCTGGCACATCCACGTTGTACCTCGTACCTCTATATGTGTTAGAGGGCAAAACCACTCCCTTAAACGCTTCCAAAAGCGATGCCTGCGTTTTAAATTTTTGCAATTTCGCATGATTTCTCAGCGGGTGGTCAGGTATCCCGTCGATCAAGTATTCAATGAATTCTTCCTCATCAATTCGAATGCGGTTTGCTAAAATTGTTTTCCGGTGAAAATACTCGGCAAACGTCTCCTCCTTTTTCCAAACCCGATTTTCGAATTCCCTACGTGCTGCTACACGGTCTTGTTTGTCACCGAAAATGTCCTTTAATGCCTTCACAAGGTCGTCAGCCTGCATTCCGACATGCTCTGGCTTGGAGTGAAACCAGTCGAGGGCCTGATTTTTCAGCCGCGACACCGCTAATAATTTTGTTGTGTTGTCATCCAGTCTGTACGTCGCTCGTAGTAGTGTCAACTGTCTCTCCCATGCGTCAAAAGTTTCACCGTTTCCGTCGAAATAATTCAACATCGATTTCATCGCTTCATTCACTATCACCGGTCCATGCTGAACTGGATTCGCTGTATTCGATGCTGTATTTTGTAATGTGGATGATTCCCCCGTGCTCAATCTCTGCATTTCGCGGATCATCTCCACCTCTCGTCTCAACAACGATATCTCGCGCTCCGCAAGCAGTGCCCCGCGTTCCGCAAGCTCTTTCTCCTTCCTGAGGATATCCATCTCTTTGAGATCTCTGGCTACGTCAACTGAGGAACGTACTAACTGTGGCGCTTCCTTGCTGCCCGTTACGTTCGTCTCCGGATTTCCAATCGCGACACTGCTACTATATTCGGCTATCCACGAGCCTGTTGGATCGTCCTCCATAAGTCTATTAATTAGCTCTTGTTTCACACCGATCGTGCTCAAGCCTTTCGCTTTTAAAATGTCTTTCAATTGCGACACTAGAAATTCACTTGGCGCGGTATTCATAGCGTTACACACACTGTACACTTGATTTTCACGCGTTTACACTTTGCAGGTTTTTAAATAGTCCACACAATTGTTCAGTTCTTATAGTTCTCACTCTTGCACCTGCACTGTTTGATTTCGCTGCTCACTCAATCCCGTACGAGCCCCCAATATTGTTGTGGGATTGGAAGTTTTTGGCAGTGAATCGTGTATATGTGGCTTAGAAGTATTTATTAAAACATATAACTATACTAGAAATAATTAATCGACGCGACTACTCTACGCTGACAGTTTCCATGACCTTAGTCTTTCGCTAGGTAAAACCACACTGACTTCGTCCTCTTGGAAAACGGTCCTTTAGCCCTCTTCTTCATTCTCTCTCTCTCTCTCTTTCATTCGCACCCTTAAAACTAAACCGTCGCTGGAGACAAACCAGGCGTAGGCCTGCATCGTGTCATTTGACCCTTGGTCTGCCTGGCTCAAGAGGCCCTACCATAAATAGTGACCACTTGGGTCCTACGGCGTGCACTCACAGTCCCACATATGCGTTATGCGTTATGCGTTATGCGTTATGCGTTATGCGTTATGCGTTATACGTTGTACGTTATGCGTTATACGTTTGCGTTATGCATTATGCGTTATGCGTTATGCGTTATGCATTTTGAGTTATGCGCCATGCGTTATGCGTTATGCGTTATGCGTTATGCGATATGCGTTGTGCGTTATGCGTTATGCGTGATCCGTTATGCGTTAAGCATTATGCGTTTTGCTGTATTCGTTATGCGTTGTGCGTTATACGTTTGCGTTATGCGTTATGCGTTATGCGTTATGCATTTTGAGTTATGCGCCATGCGTTATGCGTTATGCGATATGCGTTGTGCGTTATGCGTTATGCGTTATGCGTTATGCGATATGCGTTGTGCGTTATGCGTTATGCGTTATGCGTTATGCGTTATGCGTTATGCGATATGCGTTATGCGATATGCGTTATGCATTTTGAGTTATGCGCCATGCGTTATGCGTTATGCGTTATGCGATATGCGTTGTGCGTTATGCGTTTTGCGTTATGCGTTATGCGTTATGCGTTATGCGTTATGCGTTATGCGTTATGGGTTATGCGTTATGTGTTATGCGATATGCGTTATGCGTTATGCGTCATGCGTTATGCGTTATGCGTTATGCGTTATGCGTTATGCGTTATGCGTTATGCGTTATGCGTTATGCGTTATACGTTGTACGTTATGCGTTATGCGTTATGTTTTATGCGATATGCGTTATGCGTTATTCGTTATGCATTATGCGTTATGCGTTGTGCGTTATGCGTTATGCGTTTGCGTTATGCGTTATGCGTTATGCGTTATGCATTATGCTTTATGCGTTATGCGTTATGAGTCACACGTTATGCGTTATTCGATATGCGTTATGCGTTATGCGTTATACGTTATGCGTTATGCGTTATGCGATATGCGTTGTGCGTTATGCGTTATGCGTTATGCGTTATGCATTATGCGTTATGCGATATGCGTTGTGCGTTATGCGTTATGCGTTATGCATTTTGAGTTATGCGCCATGCGTTATGCGTTATGCGTTATGCGTTATGCGATATGCGTTGTGCGTTATGCGTTATTCGTGATCCGTTATGTGTTAGGCGATATACGTTTTGCGGTATTCGTTATGCGTTATGCGTTATGCGTTATCCGTTGTTCGTTATGCGTTGTGCGTTATACGTTTGCGTTATGCATTATGCGTTATGCGTTATACGGTATGCGTTATGCGTTATACGTTATGCGTTATGCGTTATGTTTTATGCGATATGCGTTATGCGTTATTCGTTATGCATTATGCGTTATGCGTTATGCGTTATGCGTTATACGGTATGCGTTATGCGTTATGCGTTATGCGTTATGCTCTATACGTTATGCGTTATGCGTTATGCGTGATCCGTTATGTGTTAGGCGATATACGTTTTGCGGTATTCGTTATGCGTTATGCGTTATGCGTTATCCGTTGTTCGTTATGCGTTGTGCGTTATACGTTTGCGTTATGCATTATGCGTTATGCGTTATACGGTATGCGTTATGCGTTATACGTTATGCGTTATGCGTTATGCGATATGCGTTATGCGTTATGCGTTAAGCATTATGCTTTATGCGTTATGCGTTATGAGTTACACGTTATGCGTTATTCGATATGCGTTATGCGTTATGCGTTATGCGTTAAGCGTTATGTGTGATCCGTTATGCGTTATGCGTTATGCGTTATGCGTTATGCTTTATGCGTTATGCGTTATGCGTTATGCGTTATACGGTGTGCGTTATGCGTTATGCGTTATGCGTTATGCGTTATGCGTTATGCGTTATGCGTTATGCGTTATGCGTTTTGCGGTATTCGTTATGCGTTGTGCATTATGCGTTATGCGTTGTGCGTTATGGGTTATGATTTATGCGTTATGCGATATGAGTTATGCGTTATGGGTCATGCGTTATGCGTTATGCGTTATGCATTTTGAGTTATGCGCCATGCGTTATGCGTTATGCGTTATGCGTTATGCGATATGCGTTGTGCGTTATGCGTTATGCGTTATGCGATATGCGTTGTGCGTTATGCGTTATGCGTTATGCGTTATGCGTTATGCGTTATGCGTTATGCGTTATGCGTTATGCGTTATGCGTTATGCATTTTGAGTTATGCGCCATGCGTTATGCGTTATGCGTTATGCGTTATGCGTTATGCGATATGCGTTGTGCGTTATGCGTTATGCGTTTGCGTTATGCGTTATGCGTTATGCATTATGCTTTATGCGTTATGCGTTATGAGTCACACGTTATGCGTTATTCGATATGCGTTATGCGTTATGCGTTATGCGTTATGCGTTATGCGTTATGCGATATGCGTTGTGCGTTATGCGTTATGCGTTATGCGTTATGCATTATGCGTTATGCGATATGCGTTGTGCGTTATGCGTTATGCGTTATGCGTTATGCGTTATGCGATATGCGTTGTGCGTTATGCGTTATGCGTTATGCGTTATGCGTTATGCGTTATGCGGTACGCGTTATGTGTGGGATTGGAAGTTTTTGGCAGTGAATCGTGTATATGTGGCTTAGAAGTATTTATTAAAACATATAACTATACTAGAAATAATTAATCGACGCGACTACTCTACGCTGACAGTTTCCACGACCTTAGTCTTTCGCTAGGTAAAACCACACTGACTTCGTCCTCTTGGAAAACGGTCCTTTAGCCCTCTTCTTCATTCTCTCTCTCTCTCTCTTTCATTCGCACCCTTAAAACTAAACCGTCGCTGGAGACAAACCAGGCGTAGGCCTGCATCGTGTCATTTGACCCTTGGTCTGCCTGGCTCAAGAGGCCCTACCATAAATAGTGACCACTTGGGTCCTACGGCGTGCACTCACAGTCCCACACTCGGCCATCCTGCAAAGATATCTGGCCTCAGATATTATGTCATAAAAAATCGCTTTCTTCATTGTCACTGTCCAGGTCATCACTGTCTTCACTCACCCACGGTTTAATATAATCTACGGCCGTTGAAGTCTGTTGTGGCCCTTCATGTTCACCGATTTTAGTCACTATATAACGGTCGTTACGCAGTACTTTACTTATTTCATAGGGCCCGAAGTATTTCGACGCGAATTTTAGACCTGGACCCTGTTGGGTTCGTTTAATTGCGACCAGATCTCCCTCTCGATATTTCCTACCTTCGGTTCTTTTTTTATTGTAAGACTTCCTATTTTCCTGCTGAATTTTTAGGATATTTTGCCGCGCCTCTTCTCGCAATTCGTCTCGATTTTCTATAAATACATTCTCCCATTCGCATTCGAGTAATTCGACTATCCGCGGATCGTCCTGGAACCTAGGGTCTACCCCAAACAATATTCGATATGGTGTCGTTTTTATGCTTCGACTCGGGGTCGTGTTAAAACATCTCTGACATCGATCCAGGTATTTGTGCCATTCTCCAGGTTTCGGCGCTGACAATTTGGCTAATAATGGTATTAGTGTACGGTTTACTCTCTCTACTTGACCGTTGGCCCGCGGCGTGCCTGTAGTGGTCAAGACGTGTTCTATACGCTCGTCTTTACAATAATCCTCAAACGCAATCGATGTAAACGCGGAACCTCTATCCGATATAATTCTTCGAGGATTTCCAAAAATGGTCGCTTGTTTTCTTAAATGGCTTATGACTTCTGCCGCATTACAACTTTTCGTGGCGTAAAGCCACACGAACTTAGAAAATGCGTCTATAACAGCGAAAATGTAGCGGTAACTTTTTTTTGTTGACGGAAGCGGCCCTAAATGATCCACATGGAAAGTATCTAACGGCACTTCGCCTTTGTTTATCGCGAACAAAAATCCCTCCTGCCTACCTTGCTTTCTTTCTGCAAGTATACAATCAACGCAGTTCCGCAGTACCTTGTCTATTTTTCCCCTCATATTCCGGAACCAATAGTCCTTTTTTAACAATGCTTCGGTTTTTCCGGACGCGAAGTGACCGTTTTCATGAACGCGTTTTATGATTTGGGTCCGCATTGAGTTTGGCACTAAAAGGCGAATATCCCCGTCGATTTCCTTAAATAAGATGCCGCCTCTAATCGTAAAACCCTCGGCCTGTCCTGACTCTACCAACTTAAACATTTTTTGAATACCTGGGTCCTTTTGTTGCGCTTTTCTTAACCTAGTAATCATACTGTCTTCGCTTTCGCCTACCAGCATGCACGTTGGAAGCGGGTTTCGGCTTAAGGCATCCACATGCATAAGATTTTTACCTGGACGGTGTTCTATGGTATACTGAAACTCCTCCAGTAACAATGCCCATCGTGCGACACGGACGCACAAGTCCTTTTTTCTCATTGTCAAGGCAAACGCTCGGCAATCGGTAATTATTTTAAAAGGTATCCCCAACAGGTAAACGCGGAATTTCTTTAGGGATTTTATGATTGCCAGCACCTCCAACTCATAACTCGCGTAACGCTCTTCCGCTGGCGTTGTTTTGCCACTCGCAAAATATATCGGGTGTAATCTACCATCGCAATCATTTTTTTGAAATAATATCGCTCCATATCCTATTTTAGATGCGTCCGTATGCAATTCAGTTTCTGCGCCGATTTTATACAATCTTAATACCGGTTTACTAGCTAAGGCAATTTTTAGCTGCTCGAACGCATGCTCCTCTTCACTACCGAATTGGAATTTCACATCTGATTTTAATAAATTTGAAAGTGGTCGCGCTATCAGTGAGTAATGCGATATGAATTTTCTGAAATAGCCCGTAAGTCCTAGGAAACTCTGAATTTGTTTAAAATTCCTTGGTTTAGGGAATCGCGCTACTGCTTCGGTCTTATGTTCCGAAGGACGAACCGTACCGTCCTTTACGATATGGCCTAGGTACTCTACCTGGGATTGTAAGAACTTGCATTTATTCCAGTTAATTAATAGCCCTGCCTCGCTCGCGACGTCCAACACAATTTTTAAATTATTTAATCCACTCTCGTAATCTATTGATGGAACAATTATATCGTCTATGTAAATTAATACAAATTTCTTCGCAATTAGTTCCTTAAATACCGAATTAATAAATCTTTGAAACACCGATGGCGAGTTACAAAGGCCGAATGGGACCTTTAAGAACTCGTACTGCCCGTCGGGTACAATGAAGGACGTGTATTTACGACTATTCTTGTCTACTTTAACATGGAAAAACCCGTTTTTAAGGTCGAGTGTACTGTATATTTTTGCGCTTTGCAATAAATCCAATTGATCCTCTATGAGGGGAAGCGGGTATCGGTCCTTAACTATTTTTCTGTTTAACTGACGGTAATCAACACAAAGTCTCGTATCCCCATTCTTTTTTTTTACTAATACTATTGGGCTAGCATATTCCGAAAGCGAGTGCTGAACGATGCCATCGCGTAACCATTCATTTATCTGCGCGTTAACGATATCTCTTTCCGAAGGAGCTAATCTCCTCGCGCGTTGGAAAACTGGCTCATCATCTTTCAATATGATCGTCATTTTTATATCGGTCTCGCGTGTTGCAATAGGATCATAAGTATCGATCATTTCAGCTAAAATTTGTCTACGTTTAGTGTCAGCGATGTAAGAAATGTCTACCCCATTAACCTCGTGCTCTAATTTAATCTCGGCAATGTGCTGTATGCAACTCTTTTCTATTTTACGAATAATGATCTGCCCCTGTTTAATGATCAATTCTACCGCATCTAAAAAGTCCGTTCCCATCAGAAATCCGTGTGCCATTAACCGATCCGGTATTACACGAATTGTTATTGGATAAGTATCTCCGTCTATCCGCGCTTCTGTATTAAATTCGCCAACCGCTTTATTCGTGTTTGAGCCTATACCGCGAAAATAAACGTCGCTATCCCTCAACGCAGGTACCCTAGGTTTAAGCTTATTATATTGATCGTATCGCATCAAACATAAATCGCTGCCGGTGTCGATCAAGGCGCTCACTTCACGCTCGCAAATAAATACGTTTTTATAATACTTGTCTCGTGGTATCTGTCGCACAGCCAGGCTCTCTTCGGTTGCTGGTGTTTTCTTTGTCGGGCAGTTTGCCGCAACGTGTCCGAATTCTCTACACTCAAAACACTTTGATCCTCTGCTTCTCAATGGACAGTCGTAGAAATAATGATCGCGACCTCCGCAATTGTAGCATCTTCCTGGCGTTGTATCCCGTGCTTCTTGTCGCTGATATTCTTCGTTACGTCGCTGTATCCCGTCACCCCATCGCTGTACCATGTGCGCTCGTCGCTGGCCGCCGTCATCTCGCCGTTGAATCCCGTCATCTCGCCGTTGGATCCCGTCATCTCGTCGTCGAATCGCGTCATCTCGCCGCTGAATCCCGTCATCTGACCGTCGAACCCCGACATCTCGTCGCTGAATCCCATCATCTCGTCGCTGAATCCCATCATCTCGCCGTCGGAACCCGTCATCTCGCCGTTGTAACCCGTCATCTCGCCGCTGGGTCTCATCCCATCGGCGGGGCCCAGATACTGGTCGCCACATCGCCGCACTTCCACGTTGCACCCCACTGTCGAGTCGCTGCGTTCCAAATTCGGCGCGTTGCACCCCAGAACTTCTCCGCCAATTCTGCTCTGGCACATCCACGTTGTACCTCGTACCTCTATATGTGTTAGAGGGCAAAACCACTCCCTTAAACGCTTCCAAAAGCGATGCCTGCGTTTTAAATTTTTGCAATTTCGCATGATTTCTCAGCGGGTGGTCAGGTATCCCGTCGATCAAGTATTCAATGAATTCTTCCTCATCAATTCGAATGCGGTTTGCTAAAATTGTTTTCCGGTGAAAATACTCGGCAAACGTCTCCTCCTTTTTCCAAACCCGATTTTCGAATTCCCTACGTGCTGCTACACGGTCTTGTTTGTCACCGAAAATGTCCTTTAATGCCTTCACAAGGTCGTCAGCCTGCATTCCGACATGCTCTGGCTTGGAGTGAAACCAGTCGAGGGCCTGATTTTTCAGCCGCGACACCGCTAATAATTTTGTTGTGTTGTCATCCAGTCTGTACGTCGCTCGTAGTAGTGTCAACTGTCTCTCCCATGCGTCAAAAGTTTCACCGTTTCCGTCGAAATAATTCAACATCGATTTCATCGCTTCATTCACTATCACCGGTCCATGCTGAACTGGATTCGCTGTATTCGATGCTGTATTTTGTAATGTGGATGATTCCCCCGTGCTCAATCTCTGCATTTCGCGGATCATCTCCACCTCTCGTCTCAACAACGATATCTCGCGCTCCGCAAGCAGTGCCCCGCGTTCCGCAAGCTCTTTCTCCTTCCTGAGGATATCCATCTCTTTGAGATCTCTCGCTACGTCAACTGAGGAACGTACTAACTGTGGCGCTTCCTTGCTGCCCGTTACGTTCGTCTCCGGATTTCCAATCGCGACACTGCTACTATATTCGGCTATCCACGAGCCTGTTGGATCGTCCTCCATAAGTCTATTAATTAGCTCTTGTTTCACACCGATCGTGCTCAAGCCTTTCGCTTTTAAAATGTCTTTCAATTGCGACACTAGAAATTCACTTGGCGCGGTATTCATAGCGTTACACACACTGTACACTTGATTTTCACGCGTTTACACTTTGCAGGTTTTTAAATAGTCCACACAATTGTTCAGTTCTTATAGTTCTCACTCTTGCACCTGCACTGTTTGATTTCGCTGCTCACTCAATCCCGTACGAGCCCCCAATATTGTTGTGGGATTGGAAGTTTTTGGCAGTGAATCGTGTATATGTGGCTTAGAAGTATTTATTAAAACATATAACTATACTAGAAATAATTAATCGACGCGACTACTCTACGCTGACAGTTTCCACGACCTTAGTCTTTCGCTAGGTAAAACCACACTGACTTCGTCCTCTTGGAAAACGGTCCTTTAGCCCTCTTCTTCATTCTCTCTCTCTCTCTCTTTCATTCGCACCCTTAAAACTAAACCGTCGCTGGAGACAAACCAGGCGTAGGCCTGCATCGTGTCATTTGACCCTTGGTCTGCCTGGCTCAAGAGGCCCCACCATAAATAGTGACCACTTGGGTCCTACGGCGTGCACTCACAGTCCCACATATGCGTTATGCGTTATGCGTTATGCGTTATGCGTTATGCGTTATGCGTTATACGTTGTACGTTATGCGTTATACGTTTGCGTTATGCATTATGCGTTATGCGTTATGCGTTATGCATTTTGAGTTATGCGCCATGCGTTATGCGTTATGCGTTATGCGTTATGCGATATGCGTTGTGCGTTATGCGTTATGCGTGATCCGTTATGCGTTAAGCATTATGCGTTTTGCTGTATTCGTTATGCGTTGTGCGTTATACGTTTGCGTTATGCGTTATGCGTTATGCGTTATGCATTTTGAGTTATGCGCCATGCGTTATGCGTTATGCGATATGCGTTGTGCGTTATGCGTTATGCGTTATGCGTTATGCGATATGCGTTGTGCGTTATGCGTTATGCGTTATGCGTTATGCGTTATGCGTTATGCGATATGCGTTATGCGATATGCGTTATGCATTTTGAGTTATGCGCCATGCGTTATGCGTTATGCGTTATGCGATATGCGTTGTGCGTTATGCGTTTTGCGTTATGCGTTATGCGTTATGCGTTATGCGTTATGCGTTATGGGTTATGCGTTATGTGTTATGCGATATGCGTTATGCGTTATGCGTCATGCGTTATGCGTTATGCGTTATGCGTTATGCGTTATGCGTTATGCGTTATGCGTTATGCGTTATGCGTTATACGTTGTACGTTATGCGTTATGCGTTATGTTTTATGCGATATGCGTTATGCGTTATTCGTTATGCATTATGCGTTATGCGTTATGCGTTACGCGTTATACGGTATGCGTTATGCGTTATGCGTTATGCGTTATGCGTTATGCTCTATACGTTATGCGTTATGCGTTATGCGTGATCCGTTATGTGTTAGGCGATATACGTTTTGCGGTATTCGTTATGCGTTATGCGTTATGCGTTATCCGTTGTTCGTTATGCGTTATGCGTTGTGCGTTATACGTTTGCGTTATGCATTATGCGTTATGCGTTATACGGTATGCGTTATGCGTTATACGTTATGCGTTATGCGTTATGCGATAAGCATTATGCGTTATGCGTTAAGCATTATGCTTTATGCGTTATGCGTTATGAGTTACACGTTATGCGTTATTCGATATGCGTTATGCGTTATGCGTTATGCGTTATGCGTTATGCGTTATGCGTGACCCGTTATGCGTTAAGCATTATGCGTTTTGCTGTATTCGTTATGCGTTGTGCGTTATACGTTTGCGTTATGCGTTATGCGTTATGCGTTATGCGTTATGCATTTTGAGTTATGCGTTATGCGTTATGCGATATGCGTTGTGCGTTATGCGTTATGCGTTATGCGTTATGCGTTATGCGTTATGCGTTATGCGTTATGCGTTATGCGTTATGCGTTATGCATTTTGAGTTATGCGCCATGCGTTATGCGTTATGCGTTATGCGTTATGCGATATGCGTTGTGCGTTATGCGTTATGCGTGATCCGTTATGCGTTAAGCATTATGCGTTTTGCTGTATTCGTTATGCGTTGTGCGTTATACGTTTGCGTTATGCGTTATGCGTTATGCGTTATGCGTTATGCATTTAGAGTTATGCGCCATGCGTTATGCGTTATGCGTTATGCGTTATGCGATATGCGTTGTGCGTTATGCGTTATGCGTGATCCGTTATGCGTTAAGCATTATGCGTTTTGCTGTATTCGTTATGCGGTGTGCGTTATACGTTTGCGTTATGCGTTATGCGTTATGCGTTATGCATTTTCAGTTATGCGCCATGCGTTATGCTTTATGCGTTATGCGATATGCGTTGTGCGTTATGCGTTATGCGTTATGCGTTATGCGTTATGCGTTATGCGTTATGCATTTTGAGTTATGCGCCATGCGTTATGCGTTATGCGTTACGCGATATGCGTTGTGCGTTATGCGTTATGCGTTATGCGATATGCGTTGTGCGTTATGCGTTATGCGTTATGCGTTATGCGTTATGCGTTATGCGTTATGCGATATGCGTTATGCGTTATGCGTTATGCATTTTGAGTTATGCGCCATGCGTTATGCGTTACGCGTTATGCGTTATGCGATATGCGTTGTGCGTTATGCGTTATGCGTTATGCGTTATGCGTTATGCGTTATGCGTTATGCGTTATGCGTTATGCGTTATGCGTTATGCATTATGCTTTATGCGTTATGCGTTATGAGTCACACGTTATGCGTTATTCGATATGCGTTATGCGTTATGCGTTATGCGTTATGCGTTATGCGATATGCGTTGTGCGTTATGCGTTATGCGTTATGCGTTATGCGTTATGCGATATGCGTTGTGCGTTATGCGTTATGCGTTATGGGTTATGCGTTATGTGTTATGCGATATGCGTTATGCGTTATGCGTCATGCGTTATGCGTTATGCGTTATGCGTTATGCGTTATGCGTTATGCGATATGCGTTGTGCGTTATGCGTTATGCGTGATCCGTTATGCGTTAAGCATTATGCGTTTTGCTGTATTCGTTATGCGTTGTGCGTTATACGTTTGCGTTATGCGTTATGCGTTATGCGTTATGCATTTTGAGTTATGCGCCATGCGTTATGCGTTATGCGTTATGCGTTATGCGATATGCGTTGTGCGTTATGCGTTATGCGTGATCCGTTATGCTTTAAGCATTATGCGTTTTGCTGTATTCGTTATGCGGTGTGCGTTATACGTTTGCGTTATGCGTTATGCGTTATGCGTTATGCATTTTCAGTTATGCGCCATGCGTTATGCGTTATGCGTTATGCGTTATGCGATATGCGTTGTGCGTTATGCGTTATGCGTTATGCGTTATGCGTTATGCATTTTGAGTTATGCGCCATGCGTTATGCGTTATGCGTTATGCGATATGCGTTGTGCGTTATGCGTTATGCGTTATGCGATATGCGTTGTGCGTTATGCGTTATGCGTTATGCGTTATGCGTTATGCGTTATGCGTTATGCGATATGCGTTATGCGTTATGCGTTATGCATTTTGAGTTATGCGCCATGCGTTATGCGTTACGCGTTATGCGTTATGCGATATGCGTTGTGCGTTATGCGTTATGCGTTATGCGTTATGCGTTATGCGTTATGCGTTATGCGTTATGCGTTATGCGTTATGCATTATGCTTTATGCGTTATGCGTTATGAGTCACACGTTATGCGTTATTCGATATGCGTTATGCGTTATGCGTTATGCGTTATGCGTTATGCGTTATGCGATATGCGTTGTGCGTTATGCGTTATGCGTTATGCGTATTGCGTTATGCGATATGCGTTGTGCGTTATGCGTTATGCGTTATGCGTTATGCGTTATGCGTTATGCGTTATGCGTTATGCGTTATGCGTTATGCGTTATGCGATATGCGTTGTGCGTTATGCGTTTTGCGTTATGCGTTATGCGTTATGCGTTATGCGTTATGCGTTATGCGTTATGGGTTATGCGTTATGTGTTATGCGATATGCGTTATGCGTTATGCGTCATGCGTTATGCGTTATGCGTTATGCGTTATGCGTTATGCGTTATGCGTTATGCGTTATGCGTTATGCGTTATGCGTTATGCGTTATGCGTTATGCGTTATACGTTGTACGTTATGCGTTATGCGTTATGTTTTATGCGATATGCGTTATGCGTTATTCGTTATGCATTATGTGTTATGCGTTATGCGTTATGCGTTATACGGTATGCGTTATGCGTTATGCGTTATGCGTTATGCTCTATACGTTATGCGTTATGCGTTATGCGTGATCCGTTATGTGTTAGGCGATATACGTTTTGCGGTATTCGTTATGCGTTATGCGTTATGCGTTATCCGTTGTTCGTTATGCGTTGTGCGTTATACGTTTGCGTTATGCATTATGCGTTATGCGTTATACGGTATGCGTTATGCGTTATACGTTATGCGTTATGCGTTATGCGATAAGCGTTATGCGTTATGCGTTAAGCATTATGCTTTATGCGTTATGCGTTATGAGTTACACGTTATGCGTTATTCGATATGCGTTATGCGTTATGCGTTATGCGTTATGCGTGATCCGTTATGCGTTAAGCATTATGCGTTTTGCTGTATTCGTTATGCGTTGTGCGTTATACGTTTGCGTTATGCGTTATGCGTTATGCGTTATGCGTTATGCATTTTGAGTTATGCGCCATGCGTTATGCGTTATGCGATATGCGTTGTGCGTTATGCGTTATGCGTTAAGCATAGTGCGTTTTGCTGTATTCGTTATGCGTTGTGCGTTATACGTTTGCGTTATGCGTTATGCGTTATGCGTTATGCGTTATGCATTTTGAGTTATGCGCCATGCGTTATGCGTTATGCGATATGCGTTGTGCGTTATGCGTTATGCGTTATGCGTGATCCGTTATGCGTTAAGCATTATGCGTCTTGCTGTATTCGTTATGCGTTGTGCGTTATACGTTTGCGTTATGCGTTATGCGTTATGCGTTATGCGTTATGCATTTTCAGTTATGCGCCATGCGTTATGCGTTATGCGTTATGCGTTATGCGATATGCGTTGTGCGTTATGCGTTATGCGTTATGCGTTATGCGTTATGCGTTATGCGTTATGCGTTATGCATTTTGAGTTATGCGCCATGCGTTATGCGTTATGCGTTATGCGATATGCGTTGTGCGTTATGCGTTATGCGTTATGCGATATGTGTTGTGCGTTATGCGTTATGCGTTATGCGATATGCTTTGTGCGTTATGCGTTATGCGTTATCCGTTATGCGTTATGCGTTATGCGTTATGCGTTATGCGTTATGCGTTATGCGTTATGCATTATGCTTTATGCGTTATGCGTTATGAGTCACACGTTATGCGTTATTCGATATGCGTTATGCGTTATGCGTTATGCGTTATGCGTTATGCGATATGCGTTGTGCGTTATGCGTTATGCGTTATGCGTTATGCGTTATGCGTTATGCGTTATGCGTTATGCGTTATGCGTTAGGCGTTATGCGTTATGCGATATGCGTTGTGCGTTATGCGTTTTGCGTTATGCGTTGTTACGAGCCAAGGCCGCGAGCAGCACGAGTGGCCGGCGAAGGGTTATGACCCTAGGAATAAGGAATGAATTTGATAGAAGAAGGTAAGCGGACGAACCCAATGCGAAATTGGGGAGCCGCTAGGATGATAGACGACGAGGACGAACCCGATCGGAAATCGGGGAGCCTCTAAGGATAGAGTCAAGCGCAGACGAACCTGATGCGTAATCAGGGAGCTGCTAGGAAGGTGGAACTTCGTGAACGAACCCAATGCGAAATTGGGGAGTCACTAGGAGAGAGAAACACGGACGAACCCAATGCGAAATTGGGGAGCCGTTAGGAGGTTGGAAAGAATGCAGACGAACCTGATGCGAAATCGGGGAGCTGCAAGGATACGGACGAACCTGATGTGTAATCAGGGAGCCGCTAGGAGGGTGAAGTTGCGTGGACGAACCCAATCGGAATTGGGGAGCCACTAGGTAGTGTGAATCTTGTTTGGGAAAGGTAGAAAGGATGCGAACGAACCTGATGCGAAATCAGGGAGTCGCAAGGTGGTTAAGGCCTCGTAACTATTATAATCTAATTGATACAACCTGAGCGGTAAGGTTGTATCTTGTGGGAACGTTCAACTATTAGATTAGGATACTGGACGATAATTAAGGGTATACACAAGATTATCGTGTAACACAAATATATTCTACTATAAAGATCTGTGGTACAAATGTATCTGTCGCGATAGCGCATGTGTAAAAGAACAGAAATGAGAAAGAAAATTACCTATTTTAACGCAATGGCAATGCGGGGGCTTGGAAGTGACCTTAATAATGCCTAACAGATTTTATGCCGAACACGCGGAATCCGTATGGTTAACTTTGACTCGAAAGGGATCTTTAGCCCGATCTAACTGAAAGTCGACTTCTCGAAAGTACAGCAAGATGTGACGCGATTCGTGTCTACTGAAGTACTAGCCCCCGAGAGTAAGAATCAGAGGGTTTATATACCCTTATCATGAATGGGCTGCTTTGTCCATAATCTAATCAGGCACTTAGGGCCAGACTAATAACTCTAGTTTTTGTGACTTTCAATTAAATCAGAGCCAGAGCTCAGTCCCAACGAAAGGGTTCAACCAAGATATCAAAGGTTATCTAGGACGCTTCCCTCCAGATACGATCTGGAAGAGATTCCAGTGAGGAAATGAACGGAAGATCTTCTGTATCCGTAACATCTCCCCACCAAGAAGAAACATCGCGGTTTGCGTGATGCTTTCTCAACAGGAAGGGAACGTCCTAGATAGCATGGACTTGAGAAAAAAAAATTTGATCGGAATACTATGACAAACAAAAGCAAACAAGAGGGGGAAGAGCGCGCAAAATAAGAGAAATGTCTATATATATACATGTACTTCGCGGAAGAAAAAGAAAAAGAGAGAGAGAAAGAAAAATTGACGGGTGTAGTGTAGTGTGGGTGTAGTGTGTGTACTTATTCTATGGTGACGCTTAGATTGAGACGACGAATCCCTGTTGTAGCCATCCCTCAATCACATCGTGCGGTGGTTGCCCCGGCAGCCTGTCCAGGAGAAGGCGCCCCTCGATGCGTCCGTCCTCTGCCCTTGAAATACTAGTGACACAGCCTCTCCTGCTGCCCATCACGTGCTTTGCAAAGTTTATGATATTTGCAATGGGGCGCGTGTTTCGAGGACGAACGCCCTCCAGGTCCAACCGGATCGCACGCCAAGGTAGAGTGCGGAAGCGTGGCGGGAGGATCCGCAGCCGACCGACTTCTAGCTCCTCCGTCAGGCCGTAATCTTATCGGCGAATGCTGTACCCTATCCAGGGTGGGCTCTCCCATTTCGTCTGAACTGCTTGTATCCTGATACTGCGGTCGTTTTTCTTGGTCCCGACGTAGCTATTTGATACGTTGACCTATTGAACTTGTGTTGACAACTGCTTTTGGTATGGGAATCTTAAATTCAGTGTCTTTAAAGTTGTATATCTCTTTTCCCCGTCCTTTACAATTGATGGATCCGAACGATAGGCGGGGAGTGCGAGGGGCTCCTATGACGTAAGGTCCAAGCGGACGCTCGTCCTTCTTTTTCCTCCTCGAGGCCAAATGGCCTGGAGCGACGATCCCTATGTCTATCGTATCTGCTCGGATATAAAGGGTATGACACCTCACGCTCGCGATAACGAGAATCCTCATATGAATCTCGGCGCGACCATCTCGACGGTGATTCGTTCCGCGGCGACTGTCGTCGGTTTCTAAGTTTTTTGTCTATTTGTAGCACGACGTCGTAAGCATTTTCTAGATTTTTTACATCCTTCAAAGATGCCGACACCTTCAGGGAAATTCGATCGGGTAGTCCGTCGATGAAATTCTCGATAACGTCCTTTTCCATTGATTCGATGAAATCTTCGGCACGTTCTTCCTCGTATTTTTCCCTAATGGCTCCGCGCGTACAATGTACCAAATGACTTGTCCTATCGATATATTGTCGTAGACTCTCTCCATCGCGGATGTGTAACCTAGCGATTTCCACTTGATAGTTCGACAGGCTCTTACCGGGAGCGAACCGTTTCTTTAACTGTTTAACTAATGCCTTTACGCTAGTAAACCTGTGCTCTAACGTGCATCTACGTGCTGGCCCGACAAGCTTAGTAAGAACAATTGCTAAATACTCGGCTTCCGTACCTTCCGGAATCAACGTTAACCCGTCCTCTAAGGTTTGCGCAAAACGAATTAAGGATGGGTCTTCCCCGTCAAAGATCGGAATTGTCGAGGTAATATTTTGTAGACATGTCTTTTGTGTCAACAGTGACATAGAATTTGCAAGTGAAACCGTTAAATTCATTATGTCAACGGAAGAGGTATTTGCAGTTGAATTCGGCATTTCTTTTTTTTTTCTTTTTTTTTTTTTCAAGAGAAAAAAAAATGTAACTAGGAAAACTAGTATATTATTGATATAAGAGCGTAACTAGTGAAAACTAGTATATTGCTCATTATATCAAGACGTGACTAGGAAAACTAGTATATTGTCAATTAATTTATGGGACGTAACTAGCGAAAACTAGTATATTGTAACCTTTTAACTAGGAAAACTAGTATATTATTGATATAAAAGCGTGACTAGCGAAAACTAGTATATTGCTCATTATATCAAGACGTGACTAGGAAAACTAGTATATTGTCAATTAATTTATGGGACGTAACTAGCGAAAACTAGTATATTGTAACCTTTTAACTAGGAAAACTAGTATATTATTGATATAAAAGCGTGACTAGCGAAAACTAGTATATTGCTAATAATATCGAGACGTAACTAGCGAAAACTAGTATATTGTCTGTACTCAGCTACGAGTAATTTAATATAGTAAACCCAAAATTAAAGTGATCCTAAAATAATTGAACATCCCACCGCTGTCACCAGTTCTGTTACGAGCCAAGGCCGCGAGCAGCACGAGTGGCCGGCGAAGGGTTATGACCCTAGGAATAAGGAATGAATTTGATAGAAGAAGGTAAGCGGACGAACCCAATGCGAAATTGGGGAGCCGCTAGGATGATAGACGACGAGGACGAACCCGATCGGAAATCGGGGAGCCTCTAAGGATAGAGTCAAGCGCAGACGAACCTGATGCGTAATCAGGGAGCTGCTAGGAAGGTGGAACTTCGTGAACGAACCCAATGCGAAATTGGGGAGTCACTAGGAGAGAGAAACACGGACGAACCCAATGCGAAATTGGGGAGCCGTTAGGAGGTTGGAAAGAATGCAGACGAACCTGATGCGAAATCGGGGAGCTGCAAGGATACGGACGAACCTGATGTGTAATCAGGGAGCCGCTAGGAGGGTGAAGTTGCGTGGACGAACCCAATCGGAATTGGGGAGCCACTAGGTAGTGTGAATCTTGTTTGGGAAAGGTAGAAAGGATGCGAACGAACCTGATGCGAAATCAGGGAGTCGCAAGGTGGTTAAGGCCTCGTAACTATTATAATCTAATTGATACAACCTGAGCGGTAAGGTTGTATCTTGTGGGAACGTTCTACTATTAGATTAGGATACTGGACGATAATTAAGGGTATACACAAGATTATCGTGTAACACAAATATATTCTACTATAAAGATCTGTGGTACAAATGTATCTGTCGCGATAGCGCATGTGTAAAAGAACAGAAATGAGAAAGAAAATTACCTATTTTAACGCAATGGCAATGCGGGGGCTTGGAAGTGACCTTAATAATGCCTAACAGATTTTATGCCGAACACGCGGAATCCGTATGGTTAACTTTGACTCGAAAGGGATCTTTAGCCCGATCTAACTGAAAGTCGACTTCTCGAAAGTACAGCAAGATGTGACGCGATTCGTGTCTACTGAAGTACTAGCCCCCGAGAGTAAGAATCAGAGGGTTTATATACCCTTATCATGAATGGGCTGCTTTGTCCATAATCTAATCAGGCACTTAGGGCCAGACTAATAACTCTAGTTTTTGTGACTTTCAATTAAATCAGAGCCAGAGCTCAGTCCCAACGAAAGGGTTCAACCAAGATATCAAAGGTTATCTAGGACGCTTCCCTCCAGATACGATCTGGAAGAGATTCCAGTGAGGAAATGAACGGAAGATCTTCTGTATCCGTAACAGCGTTATGCGTTATGCGTTATGCGTTATGCGTTATGCGTTATGCGTTATGGGTTATGCGTTATGTGTTATGCGATATGCGTTATGCGTTATGCGTCATGCGTTATGCGTTATGCGTTATGCGTTATGCGTGATGCGTTATGCGTTATGCGTTATACGTTGTACGTTATGCGTTATGCGTTATGTTTTATGCGATATGCGTTATGCGTTATTCGTTATGCATTATGCGTTATGCGTTATGCGTTATGCGTTATACGGTATTCGTTATGCGTTATGCGTTATGCGTTATGCGATATGCGTTGTGCGTTATGCGTTATGCGTGATCCGTTATGCGTTAAGCATTATGCGTTTTGCTGTATTCGTTATGCGGTGTGCGTTATACGTTTGCGTTATGCGTTATGCGTTATGCGTTATGCATTTTCAGTTATGCGCCATGCGTTATGCGTTATGCGTTATGCGATATGCGTTGTGCGTTATGCGTTATGCGTTATGCGTTATGCGTTATGCGTTATGCGTTATGCATTTTGAGTTATGCGCCATGCGTTATGCGTTATGCGTTACGCGATATGCGTTGTGCGTTATGCGTTATGCGTTATGCGATATGCGTTGTGCGTTATGCGTTATGCGTTATGCGTTATGCGTTATGCGTTATGCGATATGCGTTATGCGTTATGCGTTATGCATTTTGAGTTATGCGCCATGCGTTATGCGTTACGCGTTATGCGTTATGCGATATGCGTTGTGCGTTATGCGTTATGCGTTATGCGTTATGCGTTATGCGTTATGCGTTATGCGTTATGCGTTATGCGTTATGCATTATGCTTTATGCGTTATGCGTTATGAGTCACACGTTATGCGTTATTCGATATGCGTTATGCGTTATGCGTTATGCGTTATGCGTTATGCGATATGCGTTATGCGTTATGCGTTATGCGTTATGCGTTATGCGTTATGCGATATGCGTTGTGCGTTATGCGTTATGCGTTATGGGTTATGCGTTATGTGTTATGCGATATGCGTTATGCGTTATGCGTCATGCGTTATGCGTTATGCGTTATGCGTTATGCGTTATGCGTTATGCGATATGCGTTGTGCGTTATGCGTTATGCGTGATCCGTTATGCGTTAAGCATTATGCGTTTTGCTGTATTCGTTATGCGTTGTGCGTTATACGTTTGCGTTATGCGTTATGCGTTATGCGTTATGCATTTTGAGTTATGCGCCATGCGTTATGCGTTATGCGTTATGCGTTATGCGATATGCGTTGTGCGTTATGCGTTATGCGTGATCCGTTATGCGTTAAGCATTATGCGTTTTGCTGTATTCGTTATGCGGTGTGCGTTATACGTTTGCGTTATGCGTTATGCGTTATGCGTTATGCATTTTCAGTTATGCGCCATGCGTTATGCGTTATGCGTTATGCGTTATGCGATATGCGTTGTGCGTTATGCGTTATGCGTTATGCGTTATGCGTTATGCATTTTGAGTTATGCGCCATGCGTTATGCGTTATGCGTTATGCGATATGCGTTGTGCGTTATGCGTTATGCGTTATGCGATATGCGTTGTGCGTTATGCGTTATGCGTTATGCGTTATGCGTTATGCGTTATGCGTTATGCGTTATGCGTTATGCGTTATGCGTTATGCATTTTGAGTTATGCGCCATGCGTTATGCGTTACGCGTTATGCGTTATGCGATATGCGTTGTGCGTTATGCGTTATGCGTTATGCGTTATGCGTTATGCGTTATGCGTTATGCGTTATGCGTTATGCGTTATGCATTATGCTTTATGCGTTATGCGTTATGAGTCACACGTTATGCGTTATTCGATATGCGTTATGCGTTATGCGTTATGCGTTATGCGTTATGCGTTATGCGATATGCGTTGTGCGTTATGCGTTATGCGTTATGCGTATTGCGTTATGCGATATGCGTTGTGCGTTATGCGTTATGCGTTATGCGTTATGCGTTATGCGTTATGCGTTATGCGTTATGCGTTATGCGTTATGCGTTATGCGATATGCGTTGTGCGTTATGCGTTTTGCGTTATGCGTTATGCGTTATGCGTTATGCGTTATGCGTTATGCGTTATGGGTTATGCGTTATGTGTTATGCGATATGCGTTATGCGTTATGCGTCATGCGTTATGCGTTATGCGTTATGCGTTATGCGTTATGCGTTATGCGTTATGCGTTATGCGTTATGCGTTATGCGTTATGCGTTATGCGTTATGCGTTATACGTTGTACGTTATGCGTTATGCGTTATGTTTTATGCGATATGCGTTATGCGTTATTCGTTATGCATTATGTGTTATGCGTTATGCGTTATGCGTTATACGGTATGCGTTATGCGTTATGCGTTATGCGTTATGCTCTATACGTTATGCGTTATGCGTTATGCGTGATCCGTTATGTGTTAGGCGATATACGTTTTGCGGTATTCGTTATGCGTTATGCGTTATGCGTTATCCGTTGTTCGTTATGCGTTGTGCGTTATACGTTTGCGTTATGCATTATGCGTTATGCGTTATACGGTATGCGTTATGCGTTATACGTTATGCGTTATGCGTTATGCGATAAGCGTTATGCGTTATGCGTTAAGCATTATGCTTTATGCGTTATGCGTTATGAGTTACACGTTATGCGTTATTCGATATGCGTTATGCGTTATGCGTTATGCGTTATGCGTGATCCGTTATGCGTTAAGCATTATGCGTTTTGCTGTATTCGTTATGCGTTGTGCGTTATACGTTTGCGTTATGCGTTATGCGTTATGCGTTATGCATTTTGAGTTATGCGCCATGCGTTATGCGTTATGCGATATGCGTTGTGCGTTATGCGTTATGCGTTATGCGTTATGCGTTATGCGTTATGCGTTATGCGTTATGCATTTTGAGTTATGCGCCATGCGTTATGCGTTATGCGTTATGCGTTATGCGTTATGCGATATGCGTTGTGCGTTATGCGTTATGCGTGATCCGTTATGCGTTAAGCATAATGCGTTTTGCTGTATTCGTTATGCGTTGTGCGTTATACGTTTGCGTTATGCGTTATGCGTTATGCGTTATGCGTTATGCATTTTGAGTTATGCGCCATGCGTTATGCGTTATGCGATATGCGTTGTGCGTTATGCGTTATGCGTTATGCGTGATCCGTTATGCGTTAAGCATTATGCGTTTTGCTGTATTCGTTATGCGTTGTGCGTTATACGTTTGCGTTATGCGTTATGCGTTATGCGTTATGCATTTTGAGTTATGCGCCATGCGTTATGCGTTATGCGTTATGCGTTATGCGATATGCGTTGTGCGTTATGCGTTATGCGTGATCCGTTATGCGTTAAGCATTATGCGTCTTGCTGTATTCGTTATGCGTTGTGCGTTATACGTTTGCGTTATGCGTTATGCGTTATGCGTTATGCGTTATGCATTTTCAGTTATGCGCCATGCGTTATGCGTTATGCGTTATGCGTTATGCGATATGCGTTGTGCGTTATGCGTTATGCGTTATGCGTTATGCGTTATGCGTTATGCGTTATGCGTTATGCGTTATGCGTTATGCATTTTGAGTTATGCGCCATGCGTTATGCGTTATGCGTTATGCGATATGCGTTGTGCGTTATGCGTTATGCGTTATGCGATATGTGTTGTGCGTTATGCGTTATGCGTTATGCGTTATGCGATATGCTTTGTGCGTTATGCGTTATGCGTTATCCGTTATGCGTTATGCGTTATGCGTTATGCGTTATGCGTTGTGCGTTATGCGTTATGCATTATGCTTTATGCGTTATGCGTTATGAGTCACACGTTATGCGTTATTCGATATGCGTTATGCGTTATGCGTTATGCGTTATGCGTTATGCGATATGCGTTGTGCGTTATGCGTTATGCGTTATGCGTTATGCGTTATGCGTTATGCGTTATGCGACATGCGTTGTGCGCTATGCGTTATGCGTTATGCGTTATGCGTTATGCGTTATGCGTTATGCGTTAGGCGTTATGCGTTATGCGATATGCGTTGTGCGTTATGCGTTTTGCGTTATGCGTTATGCGTTATGCGTTATGCGTTATGCGTTATGCGTTATGCGTTATGGGTTATGCGTTATGTGTTATGCGATATGCGTTATGCGTTATGCGTCATGCGTTATGCGTTATGCGTTATGCGTGATGCGTTATGCGTTATGCGTTATACGTTGTACGTTATGCGTTATGCGTTATGTTTTATGCGATATGCGTTATGCGTTATTCGTTATGCATTATGCGTTATGCGTTATGCGTTATGCGTTATACGGTATTCGTTATGCGTTATGCGTTATGCGTTATGCTCTATACGTTATGCGTTATGCGTTATGCGTGATCCGTTATGTGTTAGGCGATATACGTTTTGCGGTATTCGTTATGCGTTATGCGTTATGCGTTATCCGTTGTTCGTTATGCGTTGTGCGTTATGCGTTATGCGTTATGCATTTTGAGTTATGCGCCATGCGTTATGCGTTATGCGTTATGCGATATGCGTTGTGCGTTATGCGTTATGCGTTATGCGATATGCGTTGTGCGTTATGCGTTATGCGTTATGCGTTATGCGTTATGCGTTATGCGATGTGCGTTATGCGATATGCGTTATGCATTTTGAGTTATGCGCCATGCGTTATGCGTTATGCGTTATGCGTTATGCGATATTCGTTGTGCGTTATGCGTTATGCGTTATGCGTTATGCGTTATGCGTTATGCGTTATGCGTTATGCATTATGCTTTAAGCGTTATGCGTTATGAGTCACACGTTATGCGTTATTCGATGTGCGTTATGCGTTATGCGTTATGCGTTATGCGTTATGCGTTATGCGATATGCGTTGTGCGTTATGCGTTATGCGTTATGCGTTATGCGTTATGCGTTATGCGATATGCGTTGTGCGTTATGCGTTATGCGTTATGCGTTATGCGTTATGCGTTATGCGTTATGCGTTATGCGTTATGCGTTATGCGTTATGCGTTATGCGATATGCGTTGTGCGTTATGCGTTTTGCGTTATGCGTTATGCGTTATGCGTTATGCGTTATGCGTTATGCGTTATGCGTTATGGGTTATGCGTTATGTGTTATGCGATATGCGTTATGCGTTATGCGTCATGCGTTATGCGTTATGCGTTATGCGTTATGCGTTATGCGTTATGCGTTATGCGTTATGCGTTATACGTTGTACGTTATGCGTTATGCGTTATGTTTTATGCGATATGCGTTATGAGTTATTCGTTATGCATTATGCGTTATGCGTTATGCGTTACGCGTTATACGGTATGCGTTATGCGTTATGCGTTATGCGTTATGCGTTATGCTCTATACGTTATGCGTTATGCGTTATGCGTGATCCGTTATGTGTTAGGCGATATACGTTTTGCGGTATTCGTTATGCGTTATGCGTTATGCGTTATCCGTTGTTCGTTATGCGTTATGCGTTGTGCGTTATACGTTTGCGTTATGCATTATGCGTTATGCGTTATACGGTATGCGTTATGCGTTATACGTTATGCGTTATGCGTTATGCGATAAGCATTATGCGTTATGCGTTAAGCATTATGCTTTATGCGTTATGCGTTATGAGTTACACGTTATGCGTTATTCGATATGCGTTATGCGTTATGCGTTATGCGTTATGCGTTAGGCGTTATGCGTTATGCGTGACCCGTTATGCGTTAAGCATTATGCGTTTTGCTGTATTCGTTATGCGTTGTGCGTTATACGTTTGCGTTATGCGTTATGCGTTATGCGTTATGCATTTTGAGTTATGCGTTATGCGTTATGCGATATGCGTTGTGCGTTATGCGTTATGCGTTATGCGTTATGCGTTATGCGTTATGCGTTATGCGTTATGCGTTATGCGTTATGCGTTATGCGTTATGCGTTATGCGTTATGCGTTATGCGTTATACGTTGTACGTTATGCGTTATGCGTTATGTTTTATGCGATATGCGTTATGCGTTATTCGTTATGCATTATGCGTTATGCGTTATGCGTTACGCGTTATACGGTATGCGTTATGCGTTATGCGTTATGCGTTATGCGTTATGCTCTATACGTTATGCGTTATGCGTTATGCGTGATCCGTTATGTGTTAGGCGATATACGTTTTGCGGTATTCGTTATGCGTTATGCGTTATGCGTTATCCGTTGTTCGTTATGCGTTATGCGTTGTGCGTTATACGTTTGCGTTATGCATTATGCGTTATGCGTTATACGGTATGCGTTATGCGTTATACGTTATGCGTTATGCGTTATGCGATAAGCATTATGCGTTATGCGTTAAGCATTATGCTTTATGCGTTATGCGTTATGAGTTACACGTTATGCGTTATTCGATATGCGTTATGCGTTATGCCTTATGCGTTATGCGTTATGCGTTATGCGTTATGCGTGACCCGTTATGCGTTAAGCATTATGCGTTTTGCTGTATTCGTTATGCGTTGTGCGTTATACGTTTGCGTTATGCGTTATGCGTTATGCGTTATGCGTTATGCATTTTGAGTTATGCGTTATGCGTTATGCGATATGCGTTGTGCGTTATGCGTTATGCGTTATGCGTTATGCGTTATGCGTTATGCGTTATGCGTTATGCGTTATGCGTTATGCGTTATGCATTTTGAGTTATGCGCCATGCGTTATGCGTTATGCGTTATGCGTTATGCGATATGCGTTGTGCGTTATGCGTTATGCGTGATCCGTTATGCGTTAAGCATTATGCGTTTTGCTGTATTCGTTATGCGTTGTGCGTTATACGTTTGCGTTATGCGTTATGCGTTATGCGTTATGCATTTTGAGTTATGCGCCATGCGTTATGCGTTATGCGTTATGCGTTATGCGATATGCGTTGTGCGTTATGCGTTATGCGTGATCCGTTATGCGTTAAGCATTATGCGTTTTGCTGTATTCGTTATGCGGTGTGCGTTATACGTTTGCGTTATGCGTTATGCGTTATGCGTTATGCATTATGCTTTATGCGTTATGCGTTATGAGTCACACGTTATGCGTTATTCGATATGCGTTATGCGTTATGCCTTATGCGTTATGCGTTATGCTATATGCGTTGTGCGTTATGCGTTATGCGTTATGCGTTATGCGTTATGCGATATGCGTTGTGCGTTATGCGTTATGCGTTATGCGTTATGCGTTATGCGTTATGCGTTATGCGTTATGCGTTATGCGTTGTGCGTTATGCGTTTTGCGTTATGCGTTATGCGTTATGCGTTATGCGTTATGCGTTATGCGTTATGGGTTATGCGTTATGTGTTATGCGATATGCGTTATGCGTTATGCGTCATGCGTTATGCGTTATGCGTTATGCGTTATGCGTTATGCGTTATGCGATATGCGTTGTGCGTTATGCGTTATGCGTGATCCGTTATGCGTTAAGCATTATGCGTTTTGCTGTATTCGTTATGCGTTGTGCGTTATACGTTTGCGTTATGCGCTATGCGTTATGCGTTATGCATTTTGAGTTATGCGCCATGCGTTATGCGTTATGCGTTATGCGTTATGCGATATGCGTTGTGCGTTATGCGTTATGCGTGATCCGTTATGCGTTAAGCATTATGCGTTTTGCTGTATTCGTTATGCGGTGTGCGTTATACGTTTGCGTTATGCGTTATGCGTTATGCGTTATGCATTTTCAGTTATGCGCCATGCGTTATGCGTTATGCGTTATGCGTTATGCGATATGCGTTGTGCGTTATGCGTTATGCGTTATGCGTTATGCGTTATGCGTTATGCATTTTGAGTTATGCGCCATGCGTTATGCGTTATGCGTTATGCGATATGCGTTGTGCGTTATGCGTTATGCGTTATGCGATATGCGTTATGCATTTTGAGTTATGCGCCATGCGTTATGCGTTACGCGTTATGCGTTATGCGATATGCGTTGTGCGTTATGCGTTATGCGTTATGCGTTATGCGTTATGCGTTATGCGTTATGCGTTATGCGTTATGCGTTATGCGTTATGCATTATGCTTTATGCGTTATGCGTTATGAGTCACACGTTATGCGTTATTCGATATGCGTTATGCGTTATGCGTTATGCGTTATGCGTTATGCGTTATGCGTTATGCGATATGCGTTGTGCGTTATGCGTTATGCGTTATGCGTTATGCGTTATGCGATATGCGTTGTGCGTTATGCGTTATGCGTTATGCGTTATGCGTTATGCGTTATGCGTTATGCGTTATGCGTTATGCGTTATGCGATATGCGTTGTGCGTTATGCGTTTTGCGTTATGCGTTATGCGTTATGCGTTATGCGTTATGCGTTATGCGTTATGGGTTATGCGTTATGTGTTATGCGATATGCGTTATGCGTTATGCGTCATGCGTTATGCGTTATGCGTTATGCGTTATGCGTTATGCGTTATGCGTTATGCGTTATGCGTTATGCGTTATGCGTTATGCGTTATGCGTTATGCGTTATGCGTTATGCGTTATACGTTGTACGTTATGCGTTATGCGTTATGTTTTATGCGATATGCGTTATGCGTTATTCGTTATGCATTATGCGTTATGCGTTATGCGTTATGCGTTATACGGTATGCGTTATGCGTTATGCGTTATGCGTTATGCTCTATACGTTATGCGTTATGCGTTATGCGTGATCCGTTATGTGTTAGGCGATATACGTTTTGCGGTATTCGTTATGCGTTATGCGTTATGCGTTATCCGTTGTTCGTTATGCGTTGTGCGTTATACGTTTGCGTTATGCATTATGCGATATGCGTTGTGCGTTATGCGTTATGCGTTATGCGTTATACGTTATGCGTTATGCGTTATGCGTTATGCGTTATGCGTTATGCGTTATGCGTTATGCATTTTGAGTTATGCGCCATGCGTTATGCGTTATGCGTTATGCGTTATGCGTTATGCGATATGCGTTGTGCGTTATGCGTTATGCGTGATCCGTTATGCGTTAAGCATAATGCGTTTTGCTGTATTCGTTATGCGTTGTGCGTTATACGTTTGCGTTATGCGTTATGCGTTATGCGTTATGCGTTATGCATTTTGAGTTATGCGCCATGCGTTATGCGTTATGCGATATGCGTTGTGCGTTATGCGTTATGCGTTATGCGTGATCCGTTATGCGTTAAGCATTATGCGTTTTGCTGTATTCGTTATGCGTTGTGCGTTATACGTTTGCGTTATGCGTTATGCGTTATGCGTTATGCATTTTGAGTTATGCGCCATGCGTTATGCGTTATGCGTTATGCGTTATGCGATATGCGTTGTGCGTTATGCGTTATGCGTGATCCGTTATGCGTTAAGCATTATGCGTTTTGCTGTATTCGTTATGCGTTGTGCGTTATACGTTTGCGTTATGCGTTATGCGTTATGCGTTATGCATTTTGAGTTATGCGCCATGCGTTATGCGTTATGCGTTATGCGTTATGCGTTATGCGTTGTGCGTTATGCGTTATGCGTGATCCGTTATGCGTTAAGCATTGTGCGTTTTGCTGTATTCGTTATGCGTTGTGCGTTATACGTTTGCGTTATGCGTTATGCGTTATGCGTTATGCATTTTCAGTTATGCGCCATGCGTTATGCGTTATGCGTTATGCGTTACGCGTTATGCATTTTGAGTTATGCGCCATGCGTTATGCGTTATGCGTTATGCGATATGCGTTGTGCGTTATGCGTTATGCGTTATGCGATATGCGTTGTGCGTTATGCGTTATGCGTTATGCGTTATGCGTTATGCGATATGCGTTATGCGATATGCGTTATGCGTTATGCGTTATGCGTTATGCTCTATACGTTATGCGTTATGCGTTATGCGTGATCCGTTATGTGTTAGGCGATATACGTTTTGCGGTATTCGTTATGCGTTATGCGTTATGCGTTATCCGTTGTTCGTTATGCGTTATGCGTTGTGCGTTATACGTTTGCGTTATGCATTATGCGTTATGCGTTATACGGTATGCGTTATGCGTTATACGTTATGCGTTATGCGTTATGCGATAAGCATTATGCGTTATGCGTTAAGCATTATGCTTTATGCGTTATGCGTTATGAGTTACACGTTATGCGTTATTCGATATGCGTTATGCGTTATGCGTTATGCGTTATGCGTTATGCGTTATGCGTTATGCGTGACCCGTTATGCGTTAAGCATTATGCGTTTTGCTGTATTCGTTATGCGTTGTGCGTTATACGTTTGCGTTATGCGTTATGCGTTATGCGTTATGCGTTATGCATTTTGAGTTATGCGTTATGCGTTATGCGATATGCGTTGTGCGTTATGCGTTATGCGTTATGCGATATGCGTTATGCGTTATGCGTTATGCGTTATGCGTTATGCGTTATGCGTTATGCATTTTGAGTTATGCGCCATGCGTTATGCGTTATGCGTTATGCGTTATGCGATATGCGTTGTGCGTTATGCGTTATGCGTGATCCGTTATGCGTTAAGCATTATGCGTTTTGCTGTATTCGTTATGCGTTGTGCGTTATACGTTTGCGTTATGCGTTATGCGTTATGCGTTATGCATTTAGAGTTATGCGCCATGCGTTATGCGTTATGCGTTATGCGTTATGCGATATGCGTTGTGCGTTATGCGTTATGCGTGATCCGTTATGCGTTAAGCATTATGCGTTTTGCTGTATTCGTTATGCGGTGTGCGTTATACGTTTGCGTTATGCGTTATGCGTTATGCGTTATGCGTTATGCATTTTCAGTTATGCGCCATGCGTTATGCGTTATGCGTTATGCGTTATGCGATATGCGTTGTGCGTTATGCGTTATGCGTTATGCGTTATGCGTTATGCGTTATGCATTTTGAGTTATGCGCCATGCGTTATGCGTTATGCGTTACGCGATATGCGTTGTGCGTTATGCGTTATGCGTTATGCGATATGCGTTGTGCGTTATGCGTTATGCGTTATGCGTTATGCGTTATGCGATATGCGTTATGCGTTATGCGTTATGCATTTTGAGTTATGCGCCATGCGTTATGCGTTACGCGTTATGCGTTATGCGATATGCGTTGTGCGTTATGCGTTATGCGTTATGCGTTATGCGTTATGCGTTATGCGTTATGCGTTATGCGTTATGCGTTATGCATTATGCTTTATGCGTTATGCGTTATGAGTCACACGTTATGCGTTATTCGATATGCGTTATGCGTTATGCGTTATGCGTTATGCGTTATGCGATATGCGTTGTGCGTTATGCGTTATGCGTTATGCGTTATGCGTTATGCGATATGCGTTGTGCGTTATGCGTTATGCGTTATGGGTTATGCGTTATGTGTTATGCGATATGCGTTATGCGTTATGCGTCATGCGTTATGCGTTATGCGTTATGCGTTATGCTTTATGCGTTATGCGTTATGAGTCACACGTTATGCGTTATTCGATATGCGTTATGCGTTATGCGTTATGCGTTATGCGTTATGCGATATGCGTTGTGCGTTATGCGTAATGCGTTATGCGTTATGCGTTATACGATATGCGTTGTGCGTTATGCGTTATGCATTTTGAGTTATGCGCCATGCGTTATGCGTTAAGCGTTATGCGTTATGCGATATGCGTTGTGCGTTATGCGTTATGCGTTATGCGTTATGCGTTATGCGTTATGCGTTATGCGTTATGCGTTATGCGTTATGCGTTATGCATTATGCTTTATGCGTTATGCGTTATGAGTCACACGTTATGCGTTATTCGATATGCGTTATGCGTTATGCGTTATGCGTTATGCGTTATGCGTTATGCGATATGCGTTGTGCGTTATGCGTTATGCGTTATGCGTTATGCGTTATGCGATATGCGTTGTGCGTTATGCGATATGCGTTGTGCGTTATGCGTTTTGCGTTATGCGTTATGCGTTATGCGTTATGCGTTATGCGTTATGCGTTATGGGTTATGCGTTATGAGTTATGCGATATGCGTTATGCGTTATGCGTCATGCGTTATGCGTTATGCGTTATGCGTTATGCGTTATGCGTTATGCGTTATGCGTTATGCGTTATGCGTTATGCGTTATGCGTTATGCGTTATGCGTTATGCGTTATACGTTGTACGTTATGCGTTATGCGTTATGTTTTATGCGATATGCGTTATGCGTTATTCGTTATGCATTATGCGTTATGCGTTATGCGTTATGCGTTATACGGTATGCGTTATGCGTTATGCGTTATGCGTTATGCTCTATACGTTATGCGTTATGCGTTATGCGTGATCCGTTATGTGTTAGGCGATATACGTTTTGCGGTATTCGTTATGCGTTATGCGTGGTCCGTTATGTGTTAGGCGATATACGTTTTGCGGTATTCGTTATGCGTTATGCGTTATGCGTTATCCGTTGTTCGTTATGCGTTGTGCGTTATACGTTTGCGTTATGCATTATGCGTTATGCGTTATACGGTATGCGTTATGCGTTATACGTTATGCGTTATGCGTTATGCGATAAGCGTTATGCGTTATGCGTTAAGCATTATGCTTTATGCGTTATGCGTTATGAGTTACACGTTATGCGTTATTCGATATGCGTTATGCGTTATGCGTTATGCGTTATGCGTGATCCGTTATGCGTTAAGCATTATGCGTTTTGCTGTATTCGTTATGCGTTGTGCGTTATACGTTTGCGTTATGCGTTATGCGTTATGCGTTATGCGTTATGCATTTTGAGTTATGCGCCATGCGTTATGCGTTATGCGATATGCGTTGTGCGTTATGCGTTATGCGTTATGCGTTATGCGTTATGCGTTATGCGTTATGCGTTATGCGTTATGCATTTTGAGTTATGCGCCATGCGTTATGCGTTATGCGTTATGCGTTATGCGTTATGCGATATGCGTTGTGCGTTATGCGTTATGCGTGATCCGTTATGCGTTAAGCATAATGCGTTTTGCTGTATTCGTTATGCGTTGTGCGTTATACGTTTGCGTTATGCGTTATGCGTTATGCGTTATGCGTTATGCATTTTGAGTTATGCGCCATGCGTTATGCGTTATGCGATATGCGTTGTGCGTTATGCGTTATGCGTTATGCGTGATCCGTTATGCGTTAAGCATTATGCGTTTTGCTGTATTCGTTATGCGTTGTGCGTTATACGTTTGCGTTATGCGTTATGCGTTATGCGTTATGCATTTTGAGTTATGCGCCATGCGTTATGCGTTATGCGTTATGCGTTATGCGATATGCGTTGTGCGTTATGCGTTATGCGTGATCCGTTATGCGTTAAGCATTATGCGTCTTGCTGTATTCGTTATGCGTTGTGCGTTATACGTTTGCGTTATGCGTTATGCGTTATGCGTTATGCGTTATGCATTTTCAGTTATGCGCCACGCGTTATGCGTTATGCGTTATGCGATATGCGTTGTGCGTTATGCGTTATGCGTTATGCGTTATGCGTTATGCGTTATGCGTTATGCGATATGCGTTGTGCGCTATGCGTTATGCGTTATGCGTTATGCGTTATGCGTTATGCGTTATGCGTTAGGCGTTATGCGTTATGCGATATGCGTTGTGCGTTATGCGTTTTGCGTTATGCGTTATGCGTTATGCGTTATGCGTTATGCGTTATGCGTTATGGGTTATGCGTTATGTGTTATGCGATATGCGTTATGCGTTATGCGTCATGCGTTATGCGTTATGCGTTATGCGTTATGCGTTATGCGTTATGCGTTATGCGTTATACGTTGTACGTTATGCGTTATGCGTTATGTTTTATGCGATATGCGTTATGCGTTATTCGTTATGCATTATGCGTTATGCGTTATGCGTTATGCGTTATACGGTATTCGTTATGCGTTATGCGTTATGCGTTATGCTCTATACGTTATGCGTTATGCGTGATCCGTTATGTGTTAGGCGATATACGTTTTGCGGTATTCGTTATGCGTTATGCGTTATGCGTTATCCGTTGTTCGTTATGCGTTGTGCGTTATGCGTTATGCGTTATGCATTTTGAGTTATGCGCCATGCGTTATGCGTTATGCGTTATGCGATATGCGTTGTGCGTTATGCGTTATGCGTTATGCGATATGCGTTGTGCGTTATGCGTTATGCGTTATGCGTTATGCGTTATGCGTTATGCGATATGCGTTATGCGATATGCGTTATGCGTTATGCGTTATGCGTCATGCGTTATGCGTTATGCGTTATGCGTTATGCTTTATGCGTTATGCGTTATGAGTCACACGTTATGCGTTATTCGATATGCGTTATGCGTTATGCGTTATGCGTTATGCGTTATGCGATATGCGTTGTGCGTTATGCGTTATGCGTTATGCGTTATGCGTTATGCGATATGCGTTGTGCGTTATGCGTTATGCATTTTGAGTTATGCGCCATGCGTTATGCGTTAAGCGTTATGCGTTATGCGATATGCGTTGTGCGTTATGCGTTATGCGTTATGCGTTATGCGTTATGCGTTATGCGTTATGCGTTATGCGTTATGCGTTATGCATTATGCTTTATGCGTTATGCGTTATGAGTCACACGTTATGCGTTATTCGATATGCGTTATGCGTTATGCGTTATGCGTTATGCGTTATGCGTTATGCGTTATGCGATATGCGTTGTGCGTTATGCGTTATGCGTTATGCGTTATGCGTTATGCGATATGCGTTGTGCGTTATGCGATATGCGTTGTGCGTTATGCGTTTTGCGTTATGCGTTATGCGTTATGCGTTATGCGTTATGCGTTATGCGTTATGGGTTATGCGTTATGTGTTATGCGATATGCGTTATGCGTTATGCGTCATGCGTTATGCGTTATGCGTTATGCGTTATGCGTTATGCGTTATGCGTTATGCGTTATGCGTTATGCGTTATGCGTTATGCGTTATGCGTTATGCGTTATACGTTGTACGTTATGCGTTATGCTTTATGTTTTATGCGATATGCGTTATGCGTTATTCGTTATGCATTATGCGTTATGCGTTATGCGTTATGCGTTATACGGTATGCGTTATGCGTTATGCGTTATGCGTTATGCTCTATACGTTATGCGTTATGCGTTATGCGTGATCCGTTATGTGTTAGGCGATATACGTTTTGCGGTATTCGTTATGCGTTATGCGTGATCCGTTATGTGTTAGGCGATATACGTTTTGCGGTATTCGTTATGCGTTATGCGTTATGCGTTATCCGTTGTTCGTTATGCGTTGTGCGTTATACGTTTGCGTTATGCATTATGCGTTATGCGTTATACGGTATGCGTTATGCGTTATACGTTATGCGTTATGCGTTATGCGATAAGCGTTATGCGTTATGCGTTAAGCATTATGCTTTATGCGTTATGCGTTATGAGTTACACGTTATGCGTTATTCGATATGCGTTATGCGTTATGCGTTATGCGTTATGCGTGATCCGTTATGCGTTAAGCATTATGCGTTTTGCTGTATTCGTTATGCGTTGTGCGTTATACGTTTGCGTTATGCGTTATGCGTTATGCGTTATGCGTTATGCATTTTGAGTTATGCGCCATGCGTTATGCGTTATGCGATATGCGTTGTGCGTTATGCGTTATGCGTTATGCGTTATGCGTTATGCGTTATGCGTTATGCGTTATGCGTTATGCATTTTGAGTTATGCGCCATGCGTTATGCGTTATGCGTTATGCGTTATGCGTTATGCGATATGCGTTGTGCGTTATGCGTTATGCGTTATGCGTTATGCGTTATGCGTTATGCATTTTGAGTTATGCGCCATGCGTTATGCGTTATGCGATATGCGTTGTGCGTTATGCGTTATGCGTTATGCGTGATCCGTTATGCGTTAAGCATTATGCGTTTTGCTGTATTCGTTATGCGTTGTGCGTTATACGTTTGCGTTATGCGTTATGCGTTATGCGTTATGCATTTTGAGTTATGCGCCATGCGTTATGCGTTATGCGTTATGCGTTATGCGATATGCGTTGTGCGTTATGCGTTATGCGTGATCCGTTATGCGTTAAGCATTATGCGTCTTGCTGTATTCGTTATGCGTTGTGCGTTATACGTTTGCGTTATGCGTTATGCGTTATGCGTTATGCGTTATGCATTTTCAGTTATGCGCCACGCGTTATGCGTTATGCGTTATGCGATATGCGTTGTGCGTTATGCGTTATGCGTTATGCGTTATGCGTTATGCGTTATGCGTTATGCGATATGCGTTGTGCGTTATGCGATATGCGTTGTGCGTTATGCGTTATGCGTGATCCGTTATGCGTTAAGCATTATGCGTTTTGCTGTATTCGTTATGCGTTGTGCGTTATACGTTTGCGTTATGCGTTATGCGTTATGCATTTTGAGTTATGCGCCATGCGTTATGCGTTATGCGTTATGCGTTATGCGATATGCGTTGTGCGTTATGCGTTATGCGTGATCCGTTATGCGTTAAGCATTATGCGTTTTGCTGTATTCGTTATGCGGTGTGCGTTATACGTTTGCGTTATGCGTTATGCGTTATGCGTTATGCATTTTCAGTTATGCGCCATGCGTTATACGTTATGCGTTATGCGTTATGCGATATGCGTTGTGCGTTATGCGTTATGCGTTATGCGTTATGCGTTATGCGTTATGCATTTTGAGTTATGCGCCATGCGTTATGCGTTATGCGTTATGCGATATGCGTTACGCGTTATGCGTTATGCGATATGCGTTGTGCGTTATGCGTTATGCGTTATGCGTTATGCGTTATGCGTTATGCGTTATGCGTTATGCGTTATGCGTTATGCATTATGCTTTATGCGTTATGCGTTATGAGTCACACGTTATGCGTTATGCGTTATGCGTTATGCGATATGCGTTGTGCGTTATGCGTTATGCGTTATGCGTTATGCGTTATGCGATATGCGTTGTGCGTTATGCGTTATGCGTTATGCGTTATGCGTTATGCGTTTTGCGTTATGCGTTATGCGTTGTGCGTTATGCGTTTTGCGTTATGCGTTATGCGTTATGCGTTATGCGTTATGCGTTATGCGTTATGGGTTATGCGTTATGTGTTATGCGATATGCGTTATGCGTTATGCGTCATGCGTTATGCGTTATGCGTTATGCGTTATGCGTTATGCGTTATGCGTTATGCGTTATGCGTTATGCGATATGCGTTGTGCGTTATGCGTTATGCGTGATCCGTTATGCGTTAAGCATTATGCGTTTTGCTGTATCCGTTATGCGTTGTGCGTTATACGTTTGCGTTATGCGTTATGCATTTTGAGTTATGCGCCATGCGTTATGCGTTATGCGTTATGCGTTATGCGATATGCGTTGTGCGTTATGCGTTATGCGTGATCCGTTATGCGTTAAGCATTATGCGTTTTGCTGTATTCGTTATGCGGTGTGCGTTATACGTTTGCGTTATGCGTTATGCGTTATGCGTTATGCATTTTCAGTTATGCGCCATGCGTTATGCGTTATGCGTTATGCGTTATGCGATATGCGTTGTGCGTTATGCGTTATGCGTTATGCGTTATGCGTTATGCGTTATGCATTTTGAGTTATGCGCCATGCGTTATGCTTTATGCGTTATGCGATATGCGTTGTGCGTTATGCGTTATGCGTTATGCGATATGCGTTGTGCGTTATGCGTTATGCGTTATGCGTTATGCGTTATGTGTTATGCGATATGCGTTATGCGTTATGCGTTATGCATTTTGAGTTATGCGCCATGCGTTATGCGTTACGCGTTATGCGTTATGCGATATGCGTTGTGCGTTATGCGTTATGCGTTATGCGTTATGCGTTATGCGTTATGCGTTATGCGTTATGCGTTATGCGTTATGCGTTATGCATTATGCTTTATGCGTTATGCGTTATGAGTCACACGTTATGCGTTATTCGATATGCGTTATGCGTTATGCGTTATGCGTTATGCGTTATGCGATATGCGTTGTGCGTTATGCGTTATGCGTTATGCGTTATGCGTTATGGGTTATGCGTTATGCGTTATGCGTTATGCGATATGCGTTGTGCGTTATGCGTTATGCGATATGCGTTATGCGTTATGCGATATGCGTTGTGCGTTATGCGTTATGCGTTATGCGTTATGCGTTATGCGTTATGCGTTATGCGTTATACGTTGTACGTTATGCGTTATGCGTTATGTTTTATGCGGTATGCGTTATGCGTTATTCGTTATGCATTATGCGTTATGCGTTATGCGTTATGCGTTATGCGTTATACGGTATGCGTTATGCGTTATGCGTTATGCGTTATGCTCTATACGTTATGCGTTATGCGTTATGCGTGATCCGTTATGTGTTAGGCGATATACGTTTTGCGGTATTCGTTATGCGTTATGCGTTATGCGTTATCCGTTGTTCGTTATGCGTTGTGCGTTATACGTTTGCGTTATGCATTATGCGTTATGCGTTATACGGTATGCGTTATGCGTTATACGTTATGCGTTATGCGTTATGCGATAAGCGTTATGCGTTATGCGTTAAGCATTATGCTTTATGCGTTATGCGTTATGAGTTACACGTTATGCGTTATTCGATATGCGTTATGCGTTATGCGTTATGCGTTATGCGTTATGCGTTATGCGATATTCGTTGTGCGTTATGCGTTATGCGTGATCCGTTATGCGTTAAGCATAATGCGTTTTGCTGTATTCGTTATGCGTTGTGCGTTATACGTTTGCGTTATGCGTTATGCGTTATGCATTTTGAGTTATGCGCCATGCGTTATGCGTTATGCGTTATGCGATATGCGTTGTGCGTTATGCGTTATGCGTTATGCGTTATGCGTTATGCGTTATGCGTTATGCGCTATGCGTTATGCGTTATGCGTTATGCGTTATGCATTTTGAGGTATGCGCCATGCGTTATGCGTTATGCGTTATGCGTTATGCATTTTGAGGTATGCGCCATGCGTTATGCGTTATGCGTTATGCGTTATGCGATATGCGTTGTGCGTTATGCGTTATGCGATATGCGTTGTGCGTTATGCGTTATGCGTTATGCGTTATGCGTTATGCGTTATGCGTTATGCGTTATGCGTTATGCGTTATGCGTTATGAGTTATGCGCCATGCGTTTTGCGTTATGCGTTATGCGTTATGCGATATGCGTTGTGCGTTATGCGTTATGCGTTATGCGTTATGCGTTATGCGTTATGCGTTATGCGTTATGCGTTATGCGTTATGCGTTATGGGTTATGCGTTATGCGTTATGCGATATGCGTTATGCGTTATACGTTATGCTTTATGCTTTATGCGTTATGCGTTATGCGTTATGAGTGATCCGACATGCGTTATGCGTTATGCGTTATGCGTTATGCGTTATGCGTTATGCGTTATGTGTTATGCGTTATGCGTTATGCGTTATGCGTTATGCGTTATGCGGTATGCGTTATGTGTTATGCATTATGCGTTATGCGTTATGCCTGATCCGTAAGGCGTTATGCGTTATGCGTTATGCGTTATGCGTTATGCGTTATGCGTTATGCGTTATGCGTTATGCGTTATGCGTTATGGGTTATGCATTATGCGTTATGCGTTATGCCTGATCCGTTAGGCGTTATGCGTTATACGGTATGCGTTATGCGTTATGCGTTATGCGTTATGCTCTATACGTTATGCGTTATGCGTTATGCGTGATCCGTTATGTGTTAGGCGATATACGTTTTGCGGTATTCGTTATGCGTTATGCGTTATGCGTTATCCGTTGTTCGTTATGCGTTGTGCGTTATACGTTTGCGTTATGCATTATGCGTTATGCGTTATACGGTATGCGTTATGCGTTATACGTTATGCGTTATGCGTTATGCGATAAGCGTTATGCGTTATGCGTTAAGCATTATGCTTTATGCGTTATGCGTTATGAGTTACACGTTATGCGTTATTCGATATGCGTTATGCGTTATGCGTTATGCGTTATGCGTTATGCGTGATTAGTTATGCGTTAAGCATTATGCGTTTTGCTGTATTCGTTATGCGTTATACGTTTGCGTTATGCGTTATGCGTTATGCGTTATGCATTTTCAGTTATGCGCCATGCGTTATGCGTTATGCGTTATGCGTTATGCGTTATGCATTTTGAGTTATGCGCCATGCGTTATGCGTTATGCGTTATGCGATATGCGTTGTGCGTTATGCGTTATGCGTTATGCGATATGCGTTGTGCGTTATGCGTTATGCGTTATGCGTTATGCGTTATGCGTTATGCGATATGCGTTATGCGATATGCGTTATGCATTTTGAGTTATGCGCCATGCGTTATGCGTTATGCGTTATGCGTTATGCGATATTCGTTGTGCGTTATGCGTTATGCGTTATGCGTTATGCGTTATGCGTTATGCGTTATGCGTTATGCATTATGCTTTAAGCGTTATGCGTTATGAGTCACACGTTATGCGTTATTCGATATGCGTTATGCGTTATGCGTTATGCGTTATGCGTTATGCGATATGCGTTGTGCGTTATGCGTTATGCGTTATGCGTTATGCGTTATGCGATATGCGTTGTGCGTTATGCGTTATGCGTTATGCGTTATGCGTTATGCGTTATGCGTTATGCGTTATGCGTTATGCGTTATGCGTTATGCGTTATGCGTTATGCGTTATGCGATATGCGTTGTGCGTTATGCGTTTTGCGTTATGCGTTATGCGTTATGCGTTATGCGTTATGCGTTATGCGTTATGCGTTATGCGTTATGGGTTATGCGTTATGTGTTATGCGATATGCGTTATGCGTTATGCGTCATGCGTTATGCGTTATGCGTTATGCGTTTTGCGTTATGCGTTATGCGTTATGCGTTATGCGTTATACGTTGTACGTTATGCGTTATGCGTTATGTTTTATGCGATATGCGTTATGCGTTATTCGTTATGCATTATGCGTTATGCGTTATGCGTTACGCGTTATACGGTATGCGTTATGCGTTATGCGTTATGCGTTATGCGTTATGCTCTATACGTTATGCGTTATGCGTTATGCGTGATCCGTTATGTGTTAGGCGATATACGTTTTGCGGTATTCGTTATGCGTTATGCGTTATGCGTTGTCCGTTGTTCGTTATGCGTTGTGCGTTATACGTTTGCGTTATGCATTATGCGTTATGCGTTATACGGTATGCGTTATGCGTTATACGTTATGCGTTATGCGTTATGCGATAAGCGTTATGCGTTATGCGTTAAGCATTATGCTTTATGCGTTATGCGTTATGAGTTACACGTTATGCGTTATTCGATATGCGTTATGCGTTATGCGTTATGCGTTATGCGTTATGCGTGATTAGTTATGCGTTAAGCATTATGCGTTTTGCTGTATTCGTTATGCGTTGTGCGTTATACGTTTGCGTTATGCGTTATGCGTTATGCGTTATGCATTTTCAGTTATGCGCCATGCGTTATGCGTTATGCGTTATGCGTTATGCGTTATGCATTTTGAGTTATGCGCCATGCGTTATGCGTTATGCGTTATGCGATATGCGTTGTGCGTTATGCGTTATGCGTTATGCGATATGCGTTGTGCGTTATGCGTTATGCGTTATGCGTTATGCGTTATGCGTTATGCGATATGCGTTATGCGATATGCGTTATGCATTTTGAGTTATGCGCCATGCGTTATGCGTTATGCGTTATGCGTTATGCGATATTCGTTGTGCGTTATGCGTTATGCGTTATGCGTTATGCGTTATGCGTTATGCGTTATGCGTTATGCATTATGCTTTAAGCGTTATGCGTTATGCATTTTGAGTTATGCGCCATGCGTTATGCGTTATGCGTTATGCGATATGCGTTGTGCGTTATGCGTTATGCGTTATGCGTTATGCGTTATGCATTTTGAGTTATGCGCCATGCGTTATGCGTTACGCGTTATGCGTTATGCGATATGCGTTGTGCGTTATGCGTTATGCGTTATGCGTTATGCGTTATGCGTTATGCGTTATGCGTTATGCGTTATGCGTTATGCGTTATGCATTATGCTTTATGCGTTATGCGTTATGAGTCACACGTTATGCGTTATTCGATATGCGTTATGCGTTATGCGTGATCCGTTATGCGTTAAGCATTATGCGTTTTGCTGTATTCGTTATGCGTTGTGCGTTATACGTTTGCGTTATGCGTTATGCGTTATGCATTTTGAGTTATGCGCCATGCGTTATGCGTTATGCGTTATGCGTTATGCGATATGCGTTGTGCGTTATGCGTTATGCGTTATGCGTTATGCGTTATGCGCTATGCGTTATGCGTTATGCGTTATGCGTTATGCATTTTGAGGTATGCGCCATGCGTTATGCGTTATGCGTTATGCGTTATGCGATATGCGTTGTGCGTTATGCGTTATGCGATATGCGTTGTGCGTTATGCGTTATGCGTTATGCGTTATGCGTTATGCGTTATGCGTTATGCGTTATACGTTATGCGTTATGCGTTATGCGTTATGAGTTATGCGCCATGCGTTTTGCGTTATGCGTTATGCGTTATGCGTTATGCGATATGCGTTGTGCGTTATGCGTTATGCGTTATGCGTTATGCGTTATGCGTTATGCGTTATCCGTTATGCGTTATGCGTTATGCGTTATGCGTTATGCGTTATGTGTTATGCGTTATGCGTTATGCGTTATGGGTTATGCGTTATGCGTTATGCGATATGCGTTATGCGTTATACGTTATGCTTTATGCTTTATGCGTTATGCGTTATGCGTTATGAGTGATCCGACATACGTTATGCGTTATGCGTTGTGCGTTATGCGTTATGTGTTATGCGTTATGCGTTATGCGTTATGCGTTATGCGTTATGCGTTATGCGGTATGCGTTATGTGTTATGCATTATGCGTTATGCGTTATGCCTGATCCGTAAGGCGTTATGCGTTATGCGTTATGCGTTATGCGTTATGCGTTATGCGTTATGCGTTATGCGTTATGCGTTATGCGTTATGCGTTATGCGTTATGTGTTATGCATTATGCGTTATGCGTTATGCCTGATCCGTTAGGCGTTATGCGTTATACGGTATGCGTTATGCGTTATGCGTTATGCGTTATGCTCTTTACGTTATGCGTTATGCGTTATGCGTGATCCGTTATGTGTTAGGCGATATACGTTTTGCGGTATTCGTTATGCGTTATGCGTTATGCGTTATCCGTTGTTCGTTATGCGTTGTGCGTTATACGTTTGCGTTATGCATTATGCGTTATGCGTTATACGGTATGCGTTATGCGTTATACGTTATGCGTTATGCGTTATGCGATAAGCGTTATGCGTTATGCGTTATGCGTTAAGCATTATGCTTTATGCGTTATGCGTTATGAGTTACACGTTATGCGTTATTCGATATGCGTTATGCGTTATGCGTTATGCGTTATGCGTTATGCGTGATTAGTTATGCGTTAAGCATTATGCGTTTTGCTGTATTCGTTATGCGTTGTGCGTTATACGTTTGCGTTATGCGTTATGCGTTATGCGTTATGCATTTTCAGTTATGCGCCATGCGTTATGCGTTATGCGTTATGCGTTATGCATTTTGAGTTATGCGCCATGCGTTATGCGTTATGCGTTATGCGTTATGCGATATGCGTTGTGCGTTATGCGTTATGCGTGATCCGTTATGCGTTAAGCATTATGCGTTTTGCTGTATTCGTTATGCGTTGTGCGTTATACGTTTGCGTTATGCGTTATGCGTTATGCGTTATGCATTTTGAGTTATGCGCCATGCGTTATGCGTTATGCGTTATGCGTTATGCGATATGCGTTGTGCGTTATGCGTTATGCGTGATCCGTTATGCGTTAAGCATTATGCGTTTTGCTGTATTCGTTATGCGGTGTGCGTTATACGTTTGCGTTATGCGTTATGCGTTATGCATTTTCAGTTATGCGCCATGCGTTATGCGTTATGCGTTATGCGATATGCGTTGTGCGTTATGCGTTATGCGTTATGCGTTATGCGTTATGCGTTATGCATTTTGAGTTATGCGCCATGCGTTATGCGTTATGCGTTATGCGATATGCGTTGTGCGTTATGCGTTATGCGTTATGCGATATGCGTTGTGCGTTATGCGTTATGCGTTATGCGTTATGCGTTATGCGATATGCGTTATGCGTTATGCGTTATGCGTTATGCATTTTGAGTTATGCGCCATGCGTTATGCGTTACGCGTTATGCGTTATGCGATATGCGTTGTGCGTTATGCGTTATGCGTTATGCGTTATGCATTATGCGTTATGCGTTATGCGTTATGCGTTATGCGTTATGCATTATGCTTTATGCGTTATGCGTTATGAGTCACACGTTATGCGTTATTCGATATGCGTTATGCGTTATGCGTTATGCGTTATGCGTTATGCGATATGCGTTGTGCGTTATGCGTTATGCGTTATGCGTTATGCGTTATGCGTTATGCGATATGCGTTGTGCGTTATGCGTTATGCGTTATGCGTTATGCGTTATGCCTTATGCGTTATGCGTTATGCATTATGCGTTATGCGTTATGCGATATGCGTTGTGCGTTATGCGTTTTGCGTTATGCGTTATGCGTTATGCGTTATGCGTTATGCGTTATGCGTTATGCGTTATGGGTTATGCGTTATGTGTTATGCGATATGCGTTATGCGTTATGCGTCATGCGTTATGCGTTATGCGTTATGCGTTATGCGTTATGCGTTATGCGTTATGCGTTATGCGTTATGCGTTATGCGTTATGCGTTATGCGTTATGCGTTATGCGTTATACGTTGTACGTTATGCGTTATGCGTTATGTTTTATGCGATATGCGTTGTGCGTTATTCGTTATGCATTATGCGTTATGCGTTATGCGTTATACGGTATGCGTTATGCGTTATACGTTATGCGTTATGCGTTATGCGATAAGCGTTATGCGTTATGCGTTAAGCATTATGCTTTATGCGTTATGCGTTATGAGTTACACGTTATGCGTTATTCGATATGCGTTATGCGTTATGCGTTATGCGTTATGCGTTATGCGTGATCCGTTATGCGTTAAGCATTATGCGTTTTGCTGTATTCGTTATGCGTTGTGCGTTATACGTTTGCGTTATGCGTTATGCGTTATGCGTTATGCGTTATGCATTTTGAGTTATGCGCCATGCGTTATGCGTTATGCGATATGCGTTGTGCGTTATGCGTTATGCGTTATGCGTTATGCGTTATGCGTTATGCGTTATGCGTTATGCATTTTGAGTTATGCGCCATGCGTTATGCGTTATGCGTTATACGTTACGCGTTATGCGTTAGCGATAAGCGTTATGCGTTATGCGTTAAGCATTATGCTTTATGCGTTATGCGTTATGAGTTACACGTTATGCGTTATTCGATATGCGTTATGCGTTATGCGTTATGCGTTATGCGTTATGCGTTATGCGTTATGCGTGATTAGTTATGCGTTAAGCATTATGCGTTTTGCTGTATTCGTTATGCGTTGTGCGTTATACGTTTGCGTTATGCGTTATGCGTTATGCGTTATGCGTTATGCATTTTGAGTTATGCGCCATGCGTTATGCGTTATGCGATATGCGTTGTGCGTTATGCGTTATGCGTTATGCGTTATGCGTTATGCGTTATGCGTTATGCGTTATGCGTTATGCGTTATGCATTTTGAGTTATGCGTCATGCGTTATGCGTTATGCGTTATGCGTTATGCGATATGCGTTATGCGTTATGCGTTATACGCTTGCGTTATACGTTATGCGTTATGCATTTTGAGTTACGCGCCATGCGTTATGCGTTATGCGTTATGCGTTATGCGATATGCGTTGTGCGTTATGCGTTATGCGTTATGCGTTATGCGTTATGCGTTATGCGTTATGAGTTATGCGTTATGCGTTATGCATTTTGAGGTATGCGCCATGCGTTATGCGTTATGCGTTATGCGTTATGCGATATGCGTTGTTCGTTATGCGTTATGCGATATGCGTTGTGCGTTATGCGTTATGCGTCATGCGTTATGCGTTATGCGTTATGCGTTATGCGTTATGCGTTATGCCTTATGCATTTTGAGTTATGCGCCATGCGTTTTGCGTTATGCGTTATGCGTTATGCGATATGCGTTGTGCGTTGTGCGTTATGCGTTATGCGTTATGCGTTATGCGTTATGCGTTATGCGTTATGCGTTATGCGTTATGCGTTATGCGTTATGCGTTATGCGTTATGCGTTATGCGTTATGCGTTATGCGTGATCCGTTATGCGTTAAGCATTATGCGTTTTGCTGTATTCGTTATGCGTTGTGCGTTATACGTTTGCGTTATGCGTTATGCGTTATGCGTTATGCATTTTGAGTTATGCGCCATGCGTTATGCGTTATGCGATATGCGTTGTGCGTTATGCGTTATGCGTTATGCGTTATGCGTTATGCGTTATGCGTTATGCGTTATGCATTTTGAGTTATGCGCCATGCGTTATGCGTTATGCGTTATGCGTTATGCGATATGCGTTGTGCGTTATGCGTTATGCGTGATCCGTTATGCGTTAAGCATTATGCGTTTTGCTGTATTCGTTATGCGTTGTGCGTTATACGTTTGCGTTATGCGTTATGCGTTATGCATTTTGAGTTATGCGCCATGCGTTATGCGTTATGCGTTATGCGATATGCGTTGTGCGTTATGCGTTATGCGTTATGCGTTATGCGTTATGCGTTATGCGTTATGCGTTATGCGTTGTGCGTTATGCGTTAGGCGTTATGCGTTATGCGATATGCGATGTGCGTTATGCGTTTTGCGTTATGCGTTATGCGTTATGCGTTATGCGTTATGCGTTATGCGTTATGCGTTATGGGTTATGCGTTATGTGTTATGCGTTTTGCGTTATGCGTTATGCGTTATACGTTATGCGTTATGCGTTATGCGTTATGGGTTATGCGTTATGTGTTATGCGATATGCGTTATGCGTTATGCGTCATGCGTTATGCGTTATGCGTTATGCGTTATGCGTTATGCGTTATGCGTTATGCGTTATGCGTTATGCGTTATGCGTTATACGTTGTACGTTATGCGATATGCGTTATGTTTTATGCGATATGCGTTATGCGTTATTCGTTATGCATTATGCGTTATGCGTTATGCGTTATGCGTTATACGGTATGCGTTATGCGTTATGCGTTATGCGTTATGCTCTATACGTTATGCGTTATGCGTTATGCGTGATCCGTTATGTGTTAGGCGATATACGTTTTGCGGTATTCGTTATGCGTTATGCGTTATGCGTTATGCGTTATCCGTTGTTCGTTATGCGTTGTGCGTTATACGTTTGCGTTATGCATTATGCGTTATGCGTTATACGGTATGCGTTATGCGTTATACGTTATGCGTTATGCGTTATGCGATAAGCGTTATGCGTTATGCGTTAAGCATTATGCTTTATGCGTTATGCGTTATGAGTTACACGTTATGCGTTATTCGATATGCGTTATGCGTTATGCGTTATGCGTTATGCGTTATGCGTTATGCGTGATCCGTTATGCGTTAAGCATTATGCGTTTTGCTGTATTCGTTATGCGTTGTGCGTTATACGTTTGCGTTATGCGTTATGCGTTATGCGTTATGCGTTATGCGTTATGCATTTTGAGTTATGCGCCATGCGTTATGCGTTATGCGTTATGCGTTATGAGTTATGCGATATGCGTTGTGCGTTATGCGTTATGCGTGATCCGTTATGCGTTAAGCATTATGCGTTTTGCTGTATTCGTTATGCGTTGTGCGTTATACGTTTGCGTTATGCGTTATGCGTTATGCATTTTGAGTTATGCGCCATGCGTTATGCGTTATGCGTTATGCGTTATGCGATATGCGTTGTGCGTTATGCGTTATGCGTTATGCGTTATGCGTTATGCGTTATGCGTTATGCGTTATGCGTTATGCGTTATGCATTTTGAGGTATGCGCCATGCGTTATGCGTTATGCGTTATGCGTTATGCGATATGCGTTGTGCGTTATGCGTTATGCGATATGCGTTGTGCGTTATGCGTTATGCGTTATGCGTTATGCGTTATGCGTTATGCGTTATGCGTTATGCGTTATGGGTTATGCGTTATGCGTTATGCGTTATGAGTTATGCGCCATGCGTTTTGCGTTATGCGTTATGCGTTATGCGTTATGCGATATGCGTTGTGCGTTATGCGTTATGCGTTATGCGTTATGCGTTATGCGTTATGCGTTATGCGTTATGCGTTATGCGTTATGCGTTATGCGTTATGCGTTATGCGTTATGCGTTATGCGTTATGCGTTATGCGTTATGCGTTATGCGTTATGCGTTATGGGTTATGCGTTATGCGTTATGCGATATGCGTTATGCGTTATACGTTATGCTTTATGCTTTATGCGTTATGCGTTATGCGTTATGAGTGATCCGACATGCGTTATGCGTTATGCGTTATGCGTTATGCGTTATGCGTTATGTGTTATGCGTTATGCGTTATGCGTTATGCGTTATGCGTTATGCGTTATGCGGTATGCGTTATGTGTTATGCATTATGCGTTATGCGTTATGCCTGATCCGTAAGGCATTATGCGTTATGCGTTATGCGTTATGCGTTATGCGTTATGCGTTATGCGTTATGCGTTATGCGTTATGCGTTATGCGTTATGTGTTATGCATTATGCGTTATGCGTTATGCCTGATCCGTTAGGCGTTATGCGTTATACGGTATGCTTATGCGTTATGCGTTATGCGTTATGCTCTATACGTTATGCGTTATGCGTTATGCGTGATCCGTTATGTGTTAGGCGATATACGTTTTGCGGTATTCGTTATGCGTTATGCGTTATCCGTTGTTCGTTATGCGTTGTGCGTTATACGTTTGCGTTATGCATTATGTGTTATGCGTTATACGGTATGCGTTATGCGTTATACGTTACGCGTTATGCGTTATGCGATAAGCGTTATGCGTTATGCGTTAAGCATTATGCTTTATGCGTTATGCGTTATGAGTTACACGTTATGCGTTATTCGATATGCGTTATGCGTTATGCGTTATGCGTTATGCGTTATGCGTGATTAGTTATGCGTTAAGCATTATGCGTTTTGCTGTATTCGTTATGCGTTGTGCGTTATACGTTTGCGTTATGCGTTATGCGTTATGCGTTATGCGTTATGCATGTTGAGTTATGCGCCATGCGTTATGCGTTATGCGATATGCGTTGTGCGTTATGCGTTATGCGTTATGCGTTATGCGTTATGCGTTATGCGTTATGCGTTATGCGTTATGCGTTATGCGTTATGCGTTATGCGTTATGCATTTTGAGTTATGCGTCATGCGTTATGCGTTATGCGTTATGCGTTATGCGTTATGCGATATGCGTTATGCGTTATACGTTTGCGTTATGCGTTATGCGTTATGAATTTTGAGTTATGCGCCATGCGTTATGCGTTATGCGTTATGCGTTATGCGATATGCGTTGTGCGTTATGCGTTATGCGTTATGCGTTATGCGTTATGCGTTATGCGTTATGCGTTATGCATTTTGAGGTATGCGCCATGCGTTATGCGTTATGCGTTATGCGTTATGCGATATGCGTTGTTCGTTATGCGTTATGCGATATGCGTTGTGCGTTATGCGTTATGCGTTATGCGTTATGCGTTATGCGTTATGCGTTATGCGTTATGCGTTATGCGTTATGCGTTATGCGTTATGCCTTATGCATTTTGAGTTATGCGCCATGCGTTTTGCGTTATGCGTTATGCGTTATGCGATATGCGTTGTGCGTTGTGCGTTATGCGTTATGCGTTATGCGTTATGCGTTATGCGTTATGCGTTATGCGTTATGCGTTATGCGTTATGCGTTATGCGTTATGCGTTATGCGTTATGCGTTATGCGTGATCCGTTATGCGTTAAGCATTATGCGTTTTGCTGTATTCGTTATGCGTTGTGCGTTATACGTTTGCGTTATGCGTTATGCGTTATGCGTTATGCATTTTGAGTTATGCGCCATGCGTTATGCGTTATGCGATATGCGTTGTGCGTTATGCGTTATGCGTTATGCGTTATGCGTTATGCGTTATGCGTTATGCGTTATGCGTTATGCGTTATGCGTTATGCATTTTGAGTTATGCGCCATGCGTTATGCGTTATGCGTTATGCGTTATGCGATATGCGTTGTGCGTTATGCGTTATGCGTTATGCGTGATCCGTTATGCGTTAAGCATTATGCGTTTTGCTGTATTCGTTGTGCGTTATGCGTTTTGCGTTATGCGTTATGCGTTATGCGTTATGCGTTATGCGTTATGGGTTATGCGTTATGTGTTATGCGTTTTGCGTTATGCGTTATGCGTTATGCGTTATGCGTTATGCGTTATGCGTTATGGGTTATGCGTTATGTGTTATGCGATATGCGTTATGCGTTATGCGTCATGCGTTATGCGTTATGCGTTATGCGTTATGCGTTATGCGTTATGCGTTATGCGTTATATGTTTAACCCGTACAGTACATTCCGCGACAGCGAGCGACATAGTGCCGCCCGGCATTGTTGTCCTCTGTGCGGACGAGGTAGGGATACGAGAATCGAAGCGTGTCGACCCGTTCGATCGAGGAGACAATCCGAAATCAAGGCGTTAGAATCAATTCGATCTTTGAAGCACACATAACGCGATTATATATCGATCCGCGATTACGAAAAGACCACGGAAAAGGTTTGAAGCCTCGCGTGCTCGCTCAATAATTTAAGTATTCACCGTGTAGTGCGTTACATATGTAGAACTAAAAATTAAAAGTGGAAAGACTGTGTAACTTCGGTGAGTGCAGAGAAAATTTGAGTACGACTTATTTGCCCATCATTCATTCGATTCCGGTTCCCGACCTTAAGCGTCCACCCTGTTTATTCCACTAGCACGTTTCCTGCTCCTAAAGCTCCGCGTGCTAACAATTTTTGGTCCTTCGAGCCGGATATGCTTATTGCTCGGTTTTCCCCGGAATCGACCAGGCAGTGCGTCTCAAATTTGAAAGAGTAACGGTTACTCTCGTCAAGGTTGTGACACCAACCATTGTCTTTCAACGTTGTGATTTCGCATTCACCACCAAGGACAATGAATACCAGCGTGATCGAAACCTTCGAGGCCGTACTTGAACGGCAAAATCAAGCCGTTTCTCAGCTACAGAAAATTCTGAGCAATACCAAGAAAAAGGGTGAGGCCAACTTCACCGTACCGTTCCTGGAGGCGAGGATCAAGCTCTTCGAGGACACTTGGGTTGAAATCAGGCAGCTCAACGGAGTCCTGCAAGCTGCAAGGAAATTGGACCCAACGAAGGAGAACCTTCCCTACTTCCAATCCGACACCATGGACCGTATGGAGGACTTCTACCTCGACGGTTGGACTATGCTGAAACAAGCGATCTCTCGCTTGACGATCGCTCCCGCACCGATTGCAGCTAGCTCCCCAGTGTCTGTATCCCCAACGCCGGTAAGCTCGATCCAAAATATTAAGCTTCCGAGGGTCGAAATTCCCACCTTCAGTGGGGACTGCGCTAAATGGAAACCCTTTCAGTCGCGATTCAAAAGCGCCATAATTTTGAATCCTTCGCTAACGGACGGTGTGAAACTGCAATACCTACTCGGTAGTTTGTCAGGAGACGCGCTCGCGGCCGTGGAAAACCTCGATGTCGTCGACTCGAACTTTAAAATCGCTTGGGAACGCCTCAAGGAGAATTTCGACAATGAACGGCTTATCGTTCACGCCCTGATGCGAAAGTTATTTTCTTTAGAGTCCATAAACATGGAGAAAATCGACTCACTAAGACAGTTCACCGTGCATTTTCGCAATACCCTTGAAGCGCTCCACAAGTTAGGTCGCACTTCGCAAGATGATCTTCTCGTATATTTAGTAACGAACAAATTCGATAAGACCACAGCGCGTGAGTGGCGTGACTTTCTCGGAAAAACCAGAACCTATCCGACGTTCAAGCAGCTCGAAGAATTTATGTTCACAAAAGCCGCAGCCGTGGAGGAGGAAACTGAACCGAACTCGCAACTCGCTGCTATCGCCAAGCGTCCGGTTCCATCGCGACCGACGTCAGCCTCGCATCTCGTAGAGGAAAACGTACAAACGCGGTCGTCGTGCTCAATGTGTAACGACTCGCACTCGGTACGCGATTGCAAAACGTTCCGGAGGCTGTCTCCACTCGCTCGCTTTGAAGTACTCAAAAATGAACGCGTCTGTATAAACTGCTTAAGCTCCGATCATACCGTGTCCCATTGTCCAAGTACCCATGTTTGCCGAGAGTGCGGTGGGAAACACCACACGCTGTTGCACCGAGGAACTCCCCAAGCCTCAAGGCAAAAACCAGGCGTTCGGACATACGACTCGACGACTCGATCGACCGTCCCTCCGCAACCTTCGACAGCTACGTCGACCAACTGCGATGCGCGACCGTCAACATCGTACGCGAATTACGACCTCACAGCGACACATCTCGCCGAAGCCGTCCCTAAAGAAGAGAAAACTGTTTTACTTGCTACCGCAATCGTAAAAGTCTACACACCGGACGGCCGAACGCGATTGGCTCGTGCGCTGCTTGATCAAGGATCGCAAGCTTCCTTCATTTCTAATAATCTCGTACAACAATTGCGACTTCAAAAATTAAGATCGCCGGTTTCCGTCACAGGGCTCGGTGGCGAACCCGCCAGTAGTATCGACTACAGCGCGCAAATACGTATAGGTGATTCCGTATCATTTCGGCCGATTATATCTACACGCGCGTTCATAGTTAAAAGTATCACTCGGTATGTTCCGCCCCCGATCACCGTGGACGACTACAGGGAATTTACAACTCTCGCGCTAGCCGATCCCAACCCTGCGTCGGACCAGCGCATCGATATTTTATTAGGTGCGGAGTTATACGGTCAGATAATCCGCCCTGGCGTCCAGGTCTCTCGGACAAACGGCCCTATTGCGCAAAATACGGTCTTCGGGTGGATCTTGTCCGGCCCCATCCGCGAAGCAACCGTCCCGCACCTCGCGATCACCGCGCATCACGGGGTCACCGCGGCCTCGCTCGAAAAAGCATTGTCTCGCTTTTGGGAAACCGAAGCCGTTCCCGAATCGTGTCCCCTCAACCCGCAGGAGAACCAATGCGAGCAACATTTCACCACCACCTACAGTCGTGACGCTACAGGCCGTTTCATCGTGCGGTTGCCGTTTACCAAACCGATACCCGGTGATTTCCTCGGAGATTCCTTCCGCGGCGCCGCAGCATCACTCAAGCGACTGATCAACCAGCTCCAATGTAATGATGAAGTTAAATCGAGATACACCGATTTTGTTCGCGAGTACGTAAGACTTGGACACATGACACAGCTCTCGTCTATCGATAAAACGAGAACTTTCATCCCACATCGCGCCGTTCTCCGCGAAGGAAGCCTAACGACCAAATTGCGTGTCGTTTTCAATGCTTCTCACAAAACTTCGAGTGGCTATTCGCTGAATGATCTCCTTCATACTGGTCCGAAATTGCAGCAGGACATCACACGCATAATTCTAAATTGGCGCCTCCATGAGTTTGTACTCGTCGCGGACATTGAGAAAATGTTTCGACAAATTCTCGTGCATTCACAAGACCGAAAACACCAATGTATCTTGTGGGAGAACGAGAAAACCCACCAGCTCGAAGCGTACGAGCTCAATACAGTAACATACGGAACGGCCTGCGCACCGTATCTCTCGATGCGCGTACTCAAAGAAATCGGTACCCTCGAGGGTCATAATTTTCCCCTCGCGGCACCGGTTCTACAAAACAACATTTACGTTGATGACGTTTTCATTGGGTCCCCAGATAAGCACCTCCTCGAAGAAACCCGTGCTCAGGTCTGTCAGCTTTTAGGTCGAGCTGGCTTCCATCTTCGGAAATGGGCAGGCAACGATTCCGACGTCCTTAAAAATGTCCCTGAGACGGAACACTCGCACGCGGTCGATCTGCGAATGTTTGACGAATCCGAATTAAAGGTTCTCGGCATAAAATGGCTCCCCGCGTACGACGCTTTCTGCTTTGACCTGCAGCCACACAGCGCGTCTGCCGAACGGCTGACAAAACGAGAGTTACTTTCGGAGATCGCAAAATTATTTGATCCTCTGGGGTGGTTGTCTCCGATAATCATACGCGCGAAAATCCTTATGCAAGCCCAGTGGCTTGAGAAAATCGAATGGAATGAACGCGTATCGGACCAAACGCAGGCGACTTGGGATGCTTTTTGTACGGATTGGTGTGCTTTGAAAACCTTGCGGATACCGCGTTGGATAGGTTACGGCCCTGGTTCAGCTGATATTCAACTACACGGATTCAGCGATGCCTCGCGCGCCGCGTTCTCTTGTGCTGTGTACGCACGCGTAATACCCTTCGACGGCGATCCGCGTACAATGCTGCTCGCTGCCAAGTCTCGAGTAGCTCCAATAAAAACGTTATCGATACCGATACTCGAATTAAACGGTGCGGTAATGTTAACCGAATTGATCGAGCACGTGAAGAAATCGCTAGCGGTCCCCAGCTGTCGGGTCATATGTTGGACAGACTCGACCATAGTCCTCGCCTGGCTACGAAAACACCCTGCGGCCTGGAAGACAGTAGTGGCGAATAGGACGTCGAAAATCCACACTGCATTACCGACCGCGAGTTGGAAGCATGTACCCACTCGATCGAATCCAGCGGATTTGAATTCGCGTGGCGTTAGCGCGGAGGACTTGCTTTCGTCGAATTTCTGGATCGAGGGCCCAGCATGGCTGCGGGAAAGCGAAGAGCATTGGCCCCTCCAAAGGACATTCGATACAGAAGAAGAGAAATCCCAACCAGCCGTTCACGTGGCAATGAGAACCGAACAATGGGACGTTTTTTCGAGAGTCTCCAGTTGGGCTCGACTTATACGCGTATTCGGTTACGTTCGGCGATATGTAAACAGAACGCGATGGAAACTAATCGCGTCGCGTGTCTCTCTAACCATCTCCGAACTCCGTGAAGCAGAGCGAGCTATAATTAGCATTGTTCAAGCGTCTTCGTTCGCGACGGAAATTCGTGCGCTCGCGAATGCAAAACCTATCGAGAGCCGATCTATAATTCAGAAACTCAACCCCTTTCTCGATCAATACGGTATTCTGCGGGTTGGTGGACGTCTTCGAAATTCTTTTCTACAATGGGAGCAAAAACATCCCGTAATCTTACCAAAACATGAGGTCTCAGATCTACTTCTTCGGGATGCACACCTGCTTACATTACACGGCGGGGTGCAACTCACTGTTTATACCACGCGACGGCGTTACTGGATCGTGGGGATTCGCGACTCGGCCCGTCGAATTATACACCGGTGCGTAAATTGTACACGGTGGAGAGCGGAAACAGCAACGCAGATCATGCAGGACCTTTCGTCGTCTCGATGTCGCCCCTCACCTCCATTCACTAACATCGGACTCGATTATGCGGGACCCTTTCAGGTACGGGAATCTGCAGGACGAGGGAAAAGATCGTACAAAAATTACGTCGCCGTCTTCGTCTGTTATGCAACTCGCGCCATCCATATTGAACTGGTCACCGCCTTGTCTACTCCTGCCTTCCTTGCGGCTCTCGATCGTTTTATTTCTCGACGTGGGATACCCTCGACGATTACGAGCGATAACGGGACTAATTTTGTCGGAGCGGCTCGCGAACTGGCAGCGGACTTCGCGGCTGTCACAGACTCAGCGGAGATCAAGGATCGATGCACGGATCTACGTATCACGTGGACCTTCTATCCTCCCGGAGCACCACACCATGGAGGGATGCAGGAAGCTGCTGTTCGATCTATCAAGCATCACCTCCGGCGCATTATAGGATCGTATACCCCTACAGCCGAAGAAATGTGCACTTTGCTCTGCAAAATCGAGGCCACATTGAACTCGCGGCCAATTACCCGCGTACGAGACGACCCCCAATGCTTGGAGATTCTCTCCCCGGGACACTTTCTAACAGGTGGTCCTCTGAACATGCGACCGACCCCTTCGGTCACCGAGGAACCGATCTCGCATCTGACTCGCTGGCAGACCATTCAGCGGTTTCACGAGCTCCTCTGGCGAACCTGGTCCCATGAGTATTTACAAGAACTTCAGTCCAGGTACAAGTGGAGCACCGTGAAAAACCAGCTGCAACTAGGGGATGTCGTCTTAGTGCAGAACCCCATATTACCTCCCAACTGCTGGGAAATGGGGTTGATTGTCAAAACCTGGCCAGGCAAGGACGGTAACGTTCGAGTGGTGGATGTAAAAACCAAAACGTCCGTCTATCGTAGACCCATCACGCGTATCTGCAAATTACCCGTTACGTAACCCAACCCAGGTTGGGGACGCCGCGCTTTTGACTTTCCGGTTCCATTGCGCGATCGCGCAAGGCGGGCGGTGTTGTTTAACCCGTACAGTACATTTCGCGACAGCGAGCGACATAGCGCCGCCCGGCATTGTTGTCCTCTGTGCGGACGAGGTAGGGATACGAGAATCGAAGCGTGTCGACCCGTTCGATCGAGGAGACAATCCGAAATCAAGGCGTTAGAATCAATTCGATCTTTGAAGCACACATAACGCGATTATATATCGATCCGCGATTACGAAAAGACCACGGAAAAGGTTTGAAGCCTCGCGTGCTCGCTCAATAATTTAAGTATTCACCGTGTAGTGCGTTACCTATGTAGAACTAAAAATTAAAAGTGGAAAGACTGTGTAACTTCGGTGAGTGCAGAGAAAATTTGAGTACGACTTATTTGCCCATCATTCATTCGATTCCGGTTCCCGACCTTAAGCGTCCACCCTGTTTATTCCACTAGCACGTTTCCTGCTCCTAAAGCTCCGCGTGCTAACATTATACGTTGTACGTTATGCGTTATGCGTTATGTTTTATGCGATATGCGTTATGCGTTATTCGTTATGCATTATGCGTTATGCGTTATGCGTTATGCGTTATACGGTATGCGTTATGCGTTATGCGTTATGCGTTATGCTCTATACGTTATGCGTTATGCGTTATGCGTGATCCGTTATGTGTTAGGCGATATACGTTTTGCGGTATTCGTTATGCGTTATGCGTTATGCGTTATCCGTTGTTCGTTATGCGTTGTGCGTTATACGTTTGCGTTATGCATTATGCGTTATGCGTTATACGGTATGCGTTATGCGTTATACGTTATGCGTTATGCGTTATGCGATATGCGTTATGCGTTATGCGTTAAGCATTATGCTTTATGCGTTATGCGTTATGAGTTACACGTTATGCGTTATTCGATATGCGTTATGCGTTATGCGTTATGCGTTATGCGTTATGTGTGATCCGTTATGCGTTATGCGTTATGCGTTATGCGTTATGCTTTATGCGTTATGCGTTATGCGTTATGCGTTATGCGTTATACGGTGTGCGTTATGCGTTATGCGTTATGCGTTATGAGTTATGCGTTATGCGTTATGCGTTATGCGTTATGCGTTATGCGTTTTGCGGTATTCGTTATGCGTTGTGCATTATGCGTTATGCGATGTGCGTTATGGGTTATGATTTATGCGTTATGCGATATGAGTTATGCGTTATGGGTCATGCGTTATGCGTTATGCGTTATGCATTTTGAGTTATGCGCCATGCGTTATGCGTTATGCGTTATGCGTTATGCGACATGCGTTGTGCGTTATGCGTTATGCGTTATGCGATATGCGTTGTGCGTTATGCGTTATGCGTTATGCGTTATGCGTTATGCGTTATGCGTTATGCGTTATGCGTTATGCGTTATGCGTTATGCGTTATGCGTTATGCGTTATGCGTTATGCATTTTGAGTTATGCGCCATGCGTTATGCGTTATGCGTTATGCGTTATGCGTTATGCGATATGCGTTGTGCGTTATGCGTTATGAGTTATGCGTTATGCGTTATGCGTTATGCGTTATGCGTTATGCGTTTTGCGGTATTCGTTATGCGTTGTGCATTATGCGTTATGCGTTGTGCGTTATGGGTTATGATTTATGCGTTATGCGATATGAGTTATGCGTTATGGGTCATGCGTTATGCGTTATGCGTTATGCGTTATGCGATATGCGTTGTGCGTTATGCGTTATGCGTGATCCGTTATGCGTTAAGCATTATGCGTCTTGCTGTATTCGTTATGCGTTGTGCGTTATACGTTTGCGTTATGCGTTATGCGTTATGCGTTATGCGTTATGCATTTTCAGTTATGCGCCATGCGTTATGCGTTATGCGTTATGCGTTATGCGATATGCGTTGTGCGTTATGCGTTATGCGTTATGCGTTATGCGTTATGCGTTATGCATTTTGAGTTATGCGCCATGCGTTATGCGTTATGCGTTATGCGATATGCGTTGTGCGTTATGCGTTATGCGTTATGCGATATGTGTTGTGCGTTATGCGTTATGCGTTATGCGTTATGCGATATGCTTTGTGCGTTATGCGTTATGCGTTATCCGTTATGCGTTATGCGTTATGCGTTATGCGTTATGCGTTATGCGTTATGCATTATGCTTTATGCGTTATGCGTTATGAGTCACACGTTATGCGTTATTCGATATGCGTTATGCGTTATGCGTTATGCGTTATGCGTTATGCGATATGCGTTGTGCGTTATGCGTTATGCGTTATGCGTTATGCGTTATGCGTTATGCGTTATGCGATATGCGTTGTGCGTTATGCGTTATGCGTTATGCGTTATGCGTTATGCGTTATGCGTTATGCGTTAGGCGTTATGCGTTATGCGATATGCGTTGTGCGTTATGCGTTTTGCGTTATGCGTTATGCGTTATGCGTCATGCGTTATGCGTTATGCGTTATGCGTTATGCGTTATGCGTTATGCGTTATGCGTTATACGTTGTACGTTATGCGTTATGCGTTATGTTTTATGCGATATGCGTTATGCGTTATTCGTTATGCATTATGCGTTATGCGTTATGCGTTATGCGTTATACGGTATGCGTTATGCGTTATGCGTTATGCGTTATGCGTTATGCGTTATGCCTTATGCATTTTGAGTTATGCGCCATGCGTTTTGCGTTATGCGTTATGCGTTATGCGATATGCATTGTGCGTTGTGCGTTATGCGTTCTGCGTTATGCGTTATGCGTTATGCGTTATGCGTTATGCGTTATGCGTTATGCGTTATGCGTTATGCGTTATGCGTTATGCGTTATGCGTTATGCGTTATGCGTTATGCGTGATCCGTTATGCGTTAAGCATTATGCGTTTTGCTGTATTCGTTATGCGTTGTGCGTTATACGTTTGCGTTATGCGTTATGCGTTATGCGTTATGCATTTTGAGTTATGCGCCATGCGTTATGCGTTATGCGATATGCGTTGTGCGTTATGCGTTATGCGTTATGCGTTATGCGTTATGCGTTATGCGTTATGCGTTATGCGTTATGCATTTTGAGTTATGCGCCATGCGTTATGCGTTATGCGTTATGCGTTATGCGATATGCGTTGTGCGTTATGCGTTATGCGTGATCCGTTATGCGTTAAGCATTATGCGTTTTGCTGTATTCGTTATGCGTTGTGCGTTATACGTTTGCGTTATGCGTTATGCGTTATGCATTTTGAGTTATGCGCCATGCGTTATGCGTTATGCGTTATGCGTTATGCGTTATGCGATATGCGTTGTGCGTTATGCGTTATGCGTTATGCGTTATGCGTTATGCGTTATGCGTTATGCGTTATGCGTTATGCGTTATGCGTTATGCGTTAGGCGTTATGCGTTATGCGATATGCGTTGTGCGTTATGCGTTTTGCGTTATGCGTTATGCGTTATGCGTTATGCGTTATGCGTTATGCGTTATGCGTTATGCGTTATGGGTTATGCGTTATGTGTTATGCGTTTTGCGTTATGCGTTATGCGTTATGCGTTATGCGTTATGCGTTATGCGTTATGGGTTATGCGTTATGTGTTATGCGATATGCGTTATGCGTTATGCGTCATGCGTTATGCGTTATGCGTTATGCGTTATGCGTTATGCGTTATGCGTTATACGTTGTACGTTATGCGTTATGCGTTATGTTTTATGCGATATGCGTTATGCGTTATTCGTTATGCATTATGCGTTATGCGTTATGCGTTATGCGTTATACGGTATGCGTTATGCGTTATGCGTTATGCGTTATGCTCTATACGTTATGCGTTATGCGTTATGCGTGATCCGTTATGTGTTAGGCGATATACGTTTTGCGGTATTCGTTATGCGTTATGCGTTATGCGTTATCCGTTGTTCGTTATGCGTTGTGCGTTATACGTTTGCGTTATGCATTATGCGTTATGCGTTATACGGTATGCGTTATGCGTTATACGTTATGCGTTATGCGTTATGCGATATGCGTTATGCGTTATGCGTTAAGCATTATGCTTTATGCGTTATGCGTTATGAGTTACACGTTATGCGTTATTCGATATGCGTTATGCGTTATGCGTTATGCGTTATGCGTTATGTGTGATCCGTTATGCGTTATGCGTTATGCGTTATGCTTTATGCGTTATGCGTTATGCGTTATGCGTTATACGGTGTGCGTTATGCGTTATGCGTTATGCGTTATGAGTTATGCGTTATGCGTTATGCGTTATGCGTTATGCGTTTTGCGGTATTCGTTATGCGTTGTGCATTATGCGTTATGCGTTGTGCGTTATGGGTTATGATTTATGCGTTATGCGATATGAGTTATGCGTTATGGGTCATGCGTTATGCGTTATGCGTTATGCATTTTGAGTTATGCGCCATGCGTTATGCGTTATGCGTTATGCGTTATGCGTTATGCGTTATGCGTTATGCGTTATGCGTTATGCGTTATGCCTTATGCATTTTGAGTTATGCGCCATGCGTTTTGCGTTATGCGTTATGCGTTATGCGATATGCGTTGTGCGTTGTGCGTTATGCGTTATGCGTTATGCGTTATGCGTTATGCGTTATGCGTTATGCGTTATGCATTATGCGTTATGCGTTATGCGTTATGCGTTATGCGTTATGCGTTATGCGCTATGCGTTATGCGTTATGCGTTATGAGTAATGCGTTATGCGTTATGAGTAATGCGTGATCCGTTATGCGTTATGCGTTTTGCGTTATGCGTTATGCGTTATGCGTTATGCGTTATGCGTTATGCGTTATGCGTTGTGCGTTATGCGTTATGCGTTATGCGTTATGCGTTATGCGTTATACGGTATGCTTTATGCGTTATGCGTTATGCGTTATACGTTATACTTAATGCGTTATGCGTTATGAGTAATGCTTGATCCGATATCCGTTATGCGTTATGCGTTATGAGTAATGCGTGGTCCGTTATGCGTTATGCGCTATGCGTTATGCGTTATGAGTAATGCGTTATGCGTTATGCGTTATGCGTTATGCGTTATGCGTTATAAGTTATGCGTTATGCGTTATGCGTTATGCGTTATGCGTTATGCGTTATGCGTTATGCGTTATGCGTTATGCGTTATGAGTTATGCGTTATGCGTTATGCGTTATGCGTTATGCGTTTTGCGTTATGCGTTATGCGTTATGCGTTATGCGTTATGCGTTATGCGTTATGCGTTATGCGTTGTGCGTTATGCGTTATGCGTTATGCGTTATGCGTTATGCGTTATACGGTATGCTTTATGCGTTATGCGTTATGCGTTATACGTTATACGTAATGCGTTATGCGTTATGAGTAATGCTTGATTCGATATCCGTTATGTGTTATTCGTTATGAGTAATGCGTGGTCCGTTATGCGTTATGCGCTATGCGTTATGCGTTATGAGTAATGCGTTATGCGTTATGCGTTATGCGTTATGCGTTATGAGTTATGCATTATGCGTTGTGCGTTATGAGTAATGCTTGATCCGATATCCGTAATGCGTTATGCGTTATGCCTTATGCGTTATGCGTTATGCGTTATGCGTTATTCGTTATGAGTAATGAGTTATAAGTTATGCGTTATGCGTTATGCGTTATGCGTTATGCGTTATGCGTTATGCGTTATACGGTATGCTTTATGCGTTATGCGTTATGCGTTATACGTTATACGTAATGCGTTATGCGTTATGAGTAATGCGTGATCCGATATCCGTTATGCGTTATGCGTTATGAGTAATGCGTGGTCCGTTATGCGTTATGCGCTATGGGTTATGCGTTATGAGTAATGCGTTATGCGTTATGCGTTATGCGTTATGCGTTATGAGTTATGCGTTATGCGTTATGCGTTATGCGTTATGCGTTATGCGTTATGCGTTATGCGTTATGCGTTATGCGTTATGCTTTATGCGTTATGCGTTATGCGTAATGCATTATGCGTTATGCGTTATGCGTTATGCTTTGTGCGTTATGCGTTATGAGTAATGCGTGATCCGTCATGCGTTATGCGTTATGCGTTATGAGTTATGCGTTATGCGTTATGCGTTATGCGTTATGCGTTATGCGTTATGCGTTATGCGTTATGCGTTGTGCGTTATGAGTAATGCTTGATCCGATATCCGTAATGCGTTATGCGTTATGAGTAATGCGTGATCCGTTATGCGTTATGCGTTATGCGTTATGCGTTATGCGTTATGCGTTATGCGTTATGCGTTATGCGTTATGCGTTATGCGTTATGCGTTATGCGTTCTGCGTTATGCGTTATGCGTTATGCGTTATGCTTTGTGCGTTATGCGTTATGCGTTATGAGTAATGCGCGATCCGTCATGCGTTATGCGTTATGCTATATGCGTTATGCCTTATGCCTTATGAGTTATGCTTTATGCGTTATGCGTTATGCGTTATGCGTTATGCGTTATGCGTTATGCGTTATTCGTTATGCGTTATGCCTTATGCCTTATGCCTTATGCGTTATGCGTTATGAGTAATGCGTGATTCGTTATGCGTTATGCCTTATGCGTTATGAGTTATGCGTTATGCGTTATGCGTTTTGCGTTATGCGTTATGCGTTATGCGTTATAAGTTATGCGTTATTCCTTATGCGTTATGCGTTATGCGTTATGCGTTATGCGTTATGCGTAATGCGTTATGCGTTATACGTTATGCGTTATGCGTTATGCCTTATGCCTTATGCGTTATGCGTTATGAGTAATGGGTAATTCGTTATGCGTTATGCCTTATGCGTTATGAGTTATGCGTTATGCGTTATGCGTTATGCGTTATGCGTTATGCGTTATGCGTTATGCGTTATGCGTTATGCGTTATGCGTTATGCGTTATGCGTTATGCGTTATGCGTTGTGCTTTATGCGTTATGCGTTATGCGTTATGCGTTATGCGTTATACGGTATGCTTTATGCGTTATGCGTTATGCGTTATACGTTATACGTAATGGGTTATGCGTTATGAGTAATGCTTGATCCGATATCCGTTATGCGTTATGCGTTATGAGTAATGCGTGATCCGTCATGCGTTATGCGTTATGCGTTATGCGTTATGCGTTATGCGTTATGCGTTATGCGTTATGCGTTATGCGTTATGCGTTATGCGTTATGCGTTATGCGTTATGCGTTAAGCGTTACGCGTTGTGCGTTATGAGTAATGCGTAATTCGTTATGCGTTATGCCTTATGCGTTATGAGTTATGCGTTATGCGTTATGCGTTATGCGTTATGCGTTATGCGTTATGCGTTATGCGTTATGCGTTATGCGTTATGCGTTATGCGTTATCCGTTGTGCGTTATGCGTTATGCGTTATGCGTTATGCGTTATGCGTTATACGGTATGCTTTATGCGTTATGCGTTATGCGTTATACGTTATACGTAATGCGTTATGCGTTATGAGTAATGCTTGATCCGATATCCGTTATGCGTTATGCGTTATGAGTAATGCGTGATCCGTCATGCGTTATGCGTTATGCGTTATGCGTTATGCGTTATGCGTTATGCGTTATGCGTTATGCGTTATGCGTTATGCGTTATGCGTTATGCGTTAAGCGTTACGCGTTGTGCGTTATGCGTTATGCGTTATGCGTTATGCGTTATGAGTAATGAGTGATCCGTTATGCGTTATGCGTTATGCGTTATGAGTAATGCGTGATTCGTTATGCGTTATGCCTTATGCGTTATGAGTTATGCGTTATGCGTTATGCGTTTTGCGTTATGCGTTATGCGTTATGCGTTATAAGTTATGCGTTATGCGTTATGCGTTATACGGTATGCTTTATGCGTTATGCGTTATGCGTTATACGTTATACGTAATGCGTTATGCGTTATGAGTAATGCTTGATCCGATATCCGTTATGCGTTATGCGTTATGAGTAATGCGTGATCCGTCATGCGTTATGCGTTATGCGTTATGCGTTATGCGTTATGCGTTATACGGTATGCTTTATGCGTTATGCGTTATGCGTTATACGTTATACGTAATGCGTTATGCGTTATGAGTAATGCTTGATCCGATATCCGTTATGCCTTATGCGTTATGAGTAATGCGTGATCCGTCATGCGTTATGCGTTATGCGTTATGCGTTATGCGTTATGCGTTATGCGTTATGCGTTATGCGTTATGCGTTATGCGTTATGCGTTATGCGTTATGCGTTATGCGTTAAGCGTTACGCGTTGTGCGTTATGCGTTATGCGTTATGCGTTATGCGTTATGAGTAATGAGTGATCCGTTATGCGTTATGCGTTATGCGTTATGCGATATGCGTTATGCGTTATGCGTTATGAGTAATGCGTTATGCGTTATGAGTAATGCGTGATCCGTTATGCGTTATGCGTTATGAGTAATGCGTTATCCGTTATGCGTTATGCGTTATGCGTTATGCGTTATGAGTTACGCGTTATGCTTTATGCGTTTTGCGTTATGCGTTATGCGTTATGCGTTATGCGTTATGAGTTATGCGTTATGCGTTATGAGTAATGCGTCATCCGATATCCGTTATGCATTATGCGTTATTTGTTATGCGTTATGCGGTATGCGTTATGCCTTATGCGTTATGCGTTATGCGTTATGCGTTATGCGTTATGCGTTATGCGTTATGCGTTATGCGTTATGCGTTATGCGTTATGAGTAATGCGTGATCCGTTATGCGTTATGCGTTATGCGTTATGCGTTATGCATTATGAGTAATGCGTCATCCGTTATGCGTTATGCGTTATGCGTTATGCGTTATGAGTTATGCGTTATGCGTTATGCGTTATGAGTAATGCCTGATCCGATATCCGTTATGCGTTATGCGTTATGCGTTGTGAGTAATGCTGGATCCGTTATGCGTTATGCGTTTTGCGTTATTCGTCATGAGTAATGCAGGATCCGTTATGCGTTATGCGTTTTGCGTTAGTCGTTATGCGTTATGCGTTATGGATTATGCGTTATGCGTTATGCGTTATGCGTTATGCGTTATGCGTTATGCGTTATGCGATATGCGATATGCGTTATGCGTTATGCGTTATGCGTTATGCGTTATGCGTTATGCGTTATGCGTTATGCGTTATGCGTTATGCGTTATGCTTTGTGCGTTATGCGTTATGCGTTATGAGTAATGCGTGATCCGTCATGCGTTATGCGTTATGCGTTATGCGTTATGCGTTATGCGTTATGCGTTATGCGTTATGCGTTATGCGTTATGCGTTATGCGTTATGCGTTATGCGTTATGCGTTATGCGTTATGCGTTATGCGTTATGCGTTATGCGTTATGCGTTATGCGTTATGCGTTATGCGTTATGCGTTATGCGTTATGCGTTATGCGTTATGCGTTATGCGTTATGCGTTATGCGTTATGAGTAATGCGTGATCCGTTATGCGTTATGCGTTATGCGTTATGCGTTATGCGTTATGCGTTATGCGTTATGCGTTATGCGTTATGCGTTATGCGTTATGCGTTATACGTTATGCGTTATGCGTTATAAGTTATGCGTTATGCGTAATGCGTTATGCGTTATGCGTTATGCGTTATGCGTTATGAGTAACGCGTGATCCGTTATGCGTTACGCGTTATGCGTTATGCGTTATGCGTTATGCGTTATGCGTTATGCGTTATGCGTTATGCGTTATGCGTTATACGTTATGCGTTATGCGTTATAAGTTATGCGTTATGCGTAATGCGTTATGCGTTATGCGTTATGCGTTATGCGTTATGAGTAATGCGTTATGCGTAATGCGTTATGCGTTATACGTTATGCGTTATGCGTTATAAGTTATGCGTTATGCGTAATGCGTTATGCGTTATGCGTTATGCGTTATGCGTTATACGTTATGCGTTATGCGTTATGCGTTATGCGTTATGCTTTGTGCGTTATGCGTTATGCGTTATGAGTAATGCGTGATCCGTCATGCGTTATGCGTTATGCGTTATGCGTTATGCGTTATGCGTTATGCGTTATGCGTTATGCGTTATGCGTTATACGTTATGCGTTATGCGTTATAAGTTATGCGTTATGCGTAATGCGTTATGCGTTATACGTTATGCGTTATGCGTTATAAGTTATGCGTTATGCGTAATGCGTTATGCGTTATGCGTTATGCGTTATGCGTTATGCGTTATGAGTAATGCGTGATCCGTTATGCGTTATGCGTAATGCGTTATGCGTTATGCGTTATGCGTTATGCGTTATGCGTTATGCGTTATGCGTTATACGTTATGCGTTATGCGTTATGCGTTATGCGTTATGCGTTATGCGTTATGCGTTATGCGTTATGCGTTATGCGTTATGCGTTATGCGTTATGCGTTATGCGTTATGCGTTATACATTATGCGTTATGCGTTATGCGTTATGCGTTATGCGTTATGAGTAATGCGTGATCCGTCATGCGTTATGCGTTACGCTATATGCGTTATGCCTTATGCCTTATGCGTTATACGTAATGCGTTATGCATTATGCGTTATGCATTATGCGTTATGCGTTATGCATTATGCTTTGTGCGTTATGCGTTGTGCGTTATGAGTAATGCGTGATCCGTCATGCGTTATGCGTTATGCGTTATGCGTTATGCGTTATGCGTTATGCGTTATGCGTTATGCGTTATGCGTTATGCGTTATGCGTTATGCGTTATGCGTTATGCGTTATGCGTTATGCGTTATGCGTTATGCGTTATGCGTTATGCGTTATGCGTTATGCGTTATGCGTTATGAGTAATGAGTGATCCGTTATGCGTTATGCGTTATGCGTTATGCGCTATGCGTTATGCGTTATGCGTTATGAGTAATGCGTTATGCGTTATGAGTAATGCGTGATCCGTTATGCGTTATGCGTTATGAGTAATGCGTGATCCGTTATGCGTTATGCGTTATGCGTTATGCGTTATGAGTTATGCGTTATGCTTTATGCGTTTTGCGTTATGCGTTATGCGTTATGCGTTATGAGTTATGCGTTATGCGTTATGAGTAATGCGTCATCCGATATCCGTTATGCGTTATGCGTTATTTGTTATGCGTTATGCGGTATGCGTTATGCGTTATGCGTTATGCGTTATGCGTTATGCGTTATGCGTTATGCGTTATGCGTTATGCGTTATGCGTTATGCGTTATGAGTAATGCGTTATGCGTTATGCGTCATGCGTTATGCATTATGAGTAATGCGTCATCCGTTATGCGTTTTGCGTTATGCGTTATGCGTTATACGTGATCCGTTATGCGTTATGCGTTATGTGTTATGCGTGATCCGTTATGCGTTATGCGTTATGCGTTATGCGTTATGCGTTATGCGTTATGCGCTATGCGCTATGCGTTATGCGTTATGCTATATGTGTTATGCCTTATGCGTTATGCGTTATGCGTTATGCGTTATGCGTTATGCGTTATGCGTTTTGCGTTATGCGTTATGCGTAATGCGTTATGCGTTATGCGTTATGCGTTATGCGTTATGCGTTATGCGTAATGCGTTATGCGTTATGCATTATGCATTATGCGTTATGCGTTATGCCTTATGCGTTATTCGTTATGCGTTATGCGTTATGCGTTATGCGTTATGCGTTCTGCGTTATGCGTTATGCGTTATGCGTTATGCGTTATGCTTTGTGCGTTATGCGTTATGCGTTATGAGTAATGCGCGATCCGTCATGCGTTATGCGTTATGCTATATGCGTTATGCCTTATGCCTTATGAGTTATGCGTTATGCGTTATGCGTTATGCGTTATGCGTTATGCGTTATGCGTTATGCGTTATGCGTTATTCGTTATGCGTTATGCGTTATGCCTTATGCCTTATGCGTTATGCGTTATGAGTAATGCGTGATTCGTTATGCGTTATGCCTTATGCGTTATGAGTTATGCGTTATGCGTTATGCTTTGTGCGTTATGCGTTATGCGTTATGCGTTATGAGTAATGCGTGATCCGTCATGCGTTATGCGTTACGCTATATGCGTTATGCCTTATGCCTTATGCGTTATACGTAATGCGTTATGCGTTATGAGTAATGCTTGTTCCGATATGCGTTATGCGTTATGCGTTATGCGTTATGAGTAATGCTGGATCCGTTATGCGTTATGCGTTATTCGTTATGCGTTATGCTTTATGCGTTACGCGTTATGGATTATGCGCTATGCAATATTCGTTGTGTTATGCGTTATGCGTTATGCGTTATGCGTTATACGTTGTGCGTTATGCGTTATGCGTTTTGCGTTATGCGTTACGCGTTATGCGTTATGCGTTATGCGATATGCGTTATGCGTTATGGGTTATTTTTTGTGCGTTATGCGTTATGAGTAATGCGTGATCCGTCATGCGTTATGCGTTATGCTATATGCGTGATGCCTTATGCCTTATGCGTTATGCGTTATGCGTTATGCGTTTTGCGTTATGCGTTATGCGTTATGAGTAATGCTTTTTGCGCTATGCGTTATGCGTTATGCGTTATACGTGATCCGTTATGTGTTATGCGTGATCCGTTATGCGTTATGCGTTATACGTTATGCGTAATGCGTTATGCGTTATGCGTTATGCGTTATGCGTTATGAGTAATGCGTTATGCGTTATGAGTAATGCGTGATCCGTTATGCGTTATGCGTTATGCGTTATGCGTTATACGTGATCCGTTATGCGTTATGCGTTATGCGTTATGCGTTTTGCGTTATGCGTTATGCTTTTTGCGCTATGCGTTATGCGTTATGCGTTATACGTGATCCGTTATGTGTTATGCGTGATCCGTTATGCGTTATGCGTTATACGTTATGCGTTATGCGTTATGCGTTATGCGTTATGCGTTATGAGTAATGCGTTATGCGTTATGAGTAATGCGTGATCCGTTATGCGTTATGCGTTATGCGTTATGCGTTATACGTGATCCGTTATGCGTTATGCGTTATGCGTTATGCGTTATGCGTTATGCGTTTTGCGTTATGCGTTATGCGTTATACGTGATCCGTTATGCGTTATGCGTTATGTGTTATGCGTGATCCGTTATGCGTTATGCGTTATGCGTTATGCGTTATGCGTTATGCGTTATGCGTTATGCGCTATGCGCTATGCGTTATGCGTTATGCGTTATGAGTAATGCGTTATGCGTTATGAGTAATGCGTGATCCGTTATGCGTTATGCGTTATGCGATTTGCGTTATGCGTTATGCGTTATGCGTCATACGTGATCCGTTATGCGTTATGCGTTATGCGTTATGCGTTATGCGTTATGCGTTATGCGTTATACGTTATGCGTTATGCGTTATAAGTTATGCGTTATGCGTTATGCGTTATGCGTTATGCGTTATGCGTTATGCGTTATGCGTTATGCGTTATGCGTTATGCGTTATGCGTTATGCGTTATGCGTTATGCGTTATGCGTTATGCGTTATGCCTTATGCCTTATGCGTTATGCGTTATGCGTTATGCGTTATGCGTTATGCCTTATGCCTTATGCGTTATGCGTTATGAGTAATGCGTGATTCGTTATGCGTTATGCGTTATGCGTTATGCGTTATGCGTTATGCGTTACGCTATATGCGTTATGCCTTATGCCTTATGCGTTATATGTAATGCGTTATGCGTTATGAGTAATGCTTGATCCGATATGCGTTATGCGTTATGCGTTATGCGTTATGCGTTATACGTTGTGCGTTATGCGTTATGCGTTATGCGTTATGCGTTACGCGTTATGCGTTATGCGTTATGCGTTATGCGTTATGCGTTATGCGTTATGCGTTATGGGTTATTTTTTGTGCGTTATGCGTTATGAGTAATGCGTGATCCGTCATGCGTTATGCGTTATGCTATATGCGTGATGCCTTATGCCTTATGCGTTATGCGTTATGCGTTTTGCGTTATGCGTTATGCGTTATGAGTAATGCGTGATCCGTTATGCGTTATGCGTTATGCTTTTTGCGCTATGCGTTATGCGTTATGCGTTATACGTGATCCGTTATGTGTTATGCGTGATCCGTTATGGGTTATGCGTTATACGTTATGCGTTATGCGTTATGAGTTATGCGTTATGCGTTATGAGTAATGCGTTATGCGCTATGCGCTATGCGTTATGCGTTATGCTATATGCGTTATGCCTTATGCGTTATGCGTTATGCGTTATGCGTTATGCGTTATGCGTTATGCGTTATGCGTTTTGCGTTATGCGTTATGCGTAATGCGTTATGCGTTATGCGTTATGCGTTATGCGTTATGCGTAATGCGTTATGCGTTATGCGTTATGCGTTATGCGTTATGCGTTATGCGTTCTGCGTTATGCGTTATGCGTTATGCGTTATGCTTTGTGCGTTATGCGTTATGCGTTATGCGTAATGCGCGATCCGTCATGCGTTATGCGTTATGCTATATGCGTTATGCCTTATGCCTTATGAGTTATGCGTTATGCGTTATGCGTTATGCGTTATGCGTTATGCGTTATGAGTAATGCGTGATCCGTTATGCGTTATGCCTTATGCGTTATGCGTTATGCGAAAAGCGTTATGGGTTATTCGTTATGTGTTATGCGTTATGCGTTATGCGTTATGCGTTATGCGTCATGCGTTATGCGTTATGCGTTATGCGTTATACGTTATGCGTTATGCGTTATGCGTTATGCTTTGTGCGTTATGCGTTATGCGTTATGCGTTATGAGTAATGCGTGATCCGTCATGCGTTATGCGTTACGCTATATGCGTTATGCCTTATGCCTTATGCGTTATACGTAATGCGTTATGCGTTATGAGTAATGCTTGATCCGATATGCGTTATGCGTTATGCGTTATGCGTTATGAGTAATGCTGGATCCGTTATGCGTTATTCGTTATGCGTTATGCTTTATGCGTTACGCGTTATGGATTATGCGCTATGCAATATTCGTTGTGTTATGCGTTATGCGTCATGCGTTATGCGTTATGCGTTATACGTTGTGCGTTATGCGTTATGCGTTTTGCGTTATGCGTTACGCGTTATGCGTTATGCGTTATGCGTTATGCGTTATGGGTTATTTTTTGTGCGTTATGTGTTTGACACAAGACATCGGAATCATAGATAAATAGATTCAATAGGGACCCCCTTTCCTCTCCACGGTAATTTGACACTGAAACGAGCTCTTGATGATGAAGGCATGTGGTGGGGATGCTCGATGATCCGAAACGGCATCGGAGCTCCTGCCGATTGTTCGATAATTCGGTCGTACCTCCTCTGCGAGTACACGCGATTAAGAAACGATTATCTCCCCTGTGAGATTAAGTCAACAACTGTTCTTTGTGTGTGCTAGTGATTGTTTCGTCTATTGTGAAATAAACATTAATGTCAATTAAGCACTAGTGAAACTAAGATCAATCAATATAAGACTGCTTCCTAGACCGAACCAACCCTATTACCTTGCTCCCCGTAATACGGAACACGGCGTTGTAAGTTCAGTTTTTTGACCTGAGTTGACTCAAGTGTCGGTGAACAAATTAATGGTCCTTCGAGCCGGATCCGGAAAGATAAGAGTTGTTCGGAATCAGTTCGGCGAACGGAAGCAAACCGTTACTTTAAAACGGGAGTGTGTTGAGTTTGTGACTGTCAAGGAGAAAACCGTTGTCGGCAATGAATACAAGTGTCACGGAGACCTTCGAGGCGGTGCTCGAACGTCAAACACAAGCGTTCACTCAATTAACCAAAATATTAACGAACACTAAGAAAAGAGGGGTAGATAACTATACGGTGGAGTACCTGGAGTCCAGATTGACCATGTATCAGGAAACTTGGACACAAATCTCCATCCTCAACGGCTACCTCCAAGCAAATCGAAAGGCGGACAGAACAAAGGAGGATCTTCCGTACTACAAGGCCAATACCATGGACAGGATGGAGGATGCATATATCGAGGGCTGGTCCTACCTCAAGGAACAATTGGCGAAGCTTCGCATCCCAACCTCACCCCCTGCGGCAAACTCATCGATGGTCTTCCAAGCGCCTCCAATGAATCAACCCCCGCATGTAAGATTGCCCCGAATTGAACTCCCGAAATTTAGCGGCGATTATACAGGGTGGAAGTCGTTCGCGTCACGCTTTAACTCGGCGATAATCGCGAATAAATCGTTGACCGACGCGGAAAGATTGCAATACTTATTAAGCTCTCTGTCTGGCGAAGCGTTCTCTGCAATACAACATCTTGATGTAACCGACGCGAATTTCCACATCGGATGGGCACGCCTCAATGAGGTTTATGATAATGAACGAGTCATTGTACATTCCTTAATGGACAAACTTTATTCCTTAAAAGCTATAAAATTGACTCAATTGGACTCTCTGAATCAATTCTCAATTCACTATCGTAATACTCTCGAGGCGTTGCACAAATTAGGGCGGGGTACCGAAGGGGACCACCTGGTATATTTCGTATCAAAAAAATTCGATCGCGACATGGAATTGGAGTGGAATAAATCCCTCGGCGACACGCGCAAGTATCCGTCATACGAGACAATGGAAAAGTTTATTTTAGAACAAACTGCGGCGGTCAAGATGTCCTACCAGTCCAAGCAACAGCTTCCATCTCACACAAACCTGCCCAAGGTCTCACGGTTAAAATCTACCACGCATGTCGTCGAAGAAATTAGTTCGTCTATTACTTGTTTCCTCTGTAAAGAAGCACACAATCCTCGTGATTGTAGCACGTTCCGGAGCCTCTCTCCGCTTGCCCGATTCGAGACGATAAAGACCCAACACGTGTGCATTAATTGCCTCGGTGCGAGTCACACTGTTTCGACTTGTTCCAGTACGAATGTATGCCGTCATTGTGGTGAGAGACACCACACGTTGTTGCATCGAGGAGATAACCGGGCCCCCAATAGACCCAAGTTCAACAATTTTAAAAATCGGAACAGTAAAACCTATAGTCCTTCCAAACCAGACCTACCTTCTCCTATGCAGGAACTTTCAGGGACTTCGTCCCTCTCCCAAATGGCGCAGCCCTCGAGTTCGGAAGAGCATGAGGACAAGGTCACGTCTCATTTTGCCGAATCCAGTCTGAACGGGGCAAGGACCGTCCTACTAGCGACCGCATTAATTAAAATTTTCGCGCCAAACGGTCAGACAAGATTTGCCCGCGCGCTCTTAGATCAGGGGTCGCAATCCTCCTTCGTGTCAACGAACCTAGTGCAACAATTGTGGTTGCAAAAAACCCGTTCACCAATCTCCGTGACGGGCCTTGGCGGTGAACACACGAACACTATAAACTATAGTGTGGAACTTCGTATAGGTAGCGCTAAACAGTCTTCACCCGCATTGTTAACCCGCGCCTTCGTAGTACGTAATATCTCCCAGTACGTGCCACCCGCGATCAAAGTAGAGGATTTCGGAGACCTATCAAAGCTCGCTCTTGCAGACCCCACTCCTGCCTCTAGCCAAAGAATAGACGTCCTGCTCGGCGCCGATATATTCACCCAAATTATTCTGCCCGGCGTCCGGCATATTCGAGAACAGGGACCGCTAGCCCAAAACTCAATATTCGGTTGGATCTTGTCAGGACCGACTAAACCGACGGAATCCCCGCGATCGGCAATTACAGTACATCACGGAATAAGCACGGACCCGCTTGAACGCGCATTATCTCGATTTTGGGAAACGGAAACGATCCCCGAAACGCGTGAACTCACGCCCCTGGAGACCGATTGCGAAAAGCATTTTGAGTCTACTTATTCGCGAGATGCTACAGGCCGATTCATAGTGCGGCTGCCCTTCCTTAAATCGGCTCCGGAAGACTTTCTCGGCGATTCCGTTAGGCAATCCATCGCGTCCCTTAACCGCTTAACGCGGAAGCTATGCGAAAACGAACAATTCAAGCGCGAGTATACGAAATTTATACGTGAATATGAATCCCTTGAACATATGACACGCCTTGACTCGATCGACCGTTCGAGGACGTACATACCACACCGAGCAGTCCTCCGAGAGGAAAGCTTGACCACAAAATTGCGGGTAGTTTTTAATGCGTCTAATAAAACGTCGAGCGGGTATTCGTTAAATGACATATTACACACCGGTCCAAAATTGCAGCTAGACATCTCCAGAATCTTGCTAGCGTGGCGAAAACATAAGTACGTACTCGTCGCGGATATCGAAAAAATGTTCCGGCAAGTTCTGATTCACCCCAAAGATCGCAAGTATCAATGCATCTTGTGGAAAAATGAAACAACCGGTAATCTTGAGGCGTACGAGTTAAATACGCTCACCTATGGAACCGCGTGTGCCCCGTACCTATCGATGCGGGTAATCCAAGAAGTAAACACGCTGGAAGGTTCGGCTTATCCCCTCGCTTCCCCGATCCTCAGTAACAGCATCTATGTCGATGACGTATTCATGGGAGCGGCAGACAAACAGCTGCTCGAAAAGACAAGAGTAGAAGTCTGTCAGCTGTTAGCTCTAGGTGGATTCAACCTACGAAAATGGGCAGGCAATAGCAAGCAGAGTTTGCGCAATATCCCCGAATCCATTCATTCCCATGCTGTTGATCTACGCATATTCAACGATTCGGAGTTGAAAATCCTCGGCATCAGGTGGATCCCCTCGGACGACGCGTTTTATTTCGATTTAAAAAAATTCGCGGTTAGGCAGAGTAAACTTAGCAAACGTGAACTATTGTCGGAAATTGCTACGCTATTCGACCCTCTCGGTTGGTTGTCTCCAATAGTAATTCGCGCTAAGATATTGATGCAACAACAATGGCTTGAGAAGATCAATTGGGATGACAATGTATCGGACGCCACTCGTAACACCTGGAATACCTTTTGCGTGGACTGGCGTGCTTTAAACGCCATGAGGATACCGCGATGGATTCAATACGCCCCTGATTCGCGCGAAGTGCAATTACATGGCTTCAGCGATGCGTCCCGAGCAGCTTACTCGTGTGCAGTTTATGTACGAGTGAAGTCGTCCACTGGCGAAGTGCACTCCACGCTGCTCACAGCCAAATCGAGAGTAGCGCCCTTAAAAACCGTCTCCATCCCAATCTTAGAGCTGAATGGAGCAGTGATGTTGGCAAAACTGATGGCTCACGTAACGCAGTCGATCTCGATCCCAGTAAATCGGGTAGTTTGTTGGACAGACTCAACTATTGTTCTTGCGTGGCTACGGAAACACCCGGCTACTTGGAAAACCACGGTGGCAAATAGGACGTCCGCCATCCACACTTCGTTGCCGAATGCACTTTGGAAACACGTACCCACGCAATTTAACCCTGCAGATTTAAATTCTCGTGGCGTGAGCGCTGACAGTCTACTGTCATCGACGCTTTGGAACGAGGGACCGTGGTGGCTCAAGAGAGACGAAGAATCATGGCCCGCTCAGCCCCGGTCCTACGAAACGGAGGAAGAAAGAAGCAAAACTAACGTTCACAGCACAACAACCACCGATGATTGGGACGCTCTGTCTCGCTATTCAAGCTGGCAACGAATGATCCGCGTATTCGGCTATGTGCGACGATTTATTAACGCAGCGCGAAAACAAACTTGCGTAGCGTCGTCCCCTTTCCTCTTCGCCTCAGAGCTGCGTGATGCGGAACGCACCATACTGCGCTCAATCCAACGCAACTCCTTCACGACCGCGATCTTCTCGCTTGAAAATAATAAGCCGCTTTCCAAACGATCGCCCCTCTTGCCACTCAACCCGTTCCTTGACCAATACGGGGTCTTACGGGTGGGTGGGAGACTGAGGAATTCCTTCCTACCCTGGGAGACAAAGCACCCCGCGATACTACCAAAGCATCGTGTCTCCGATTTGGTCATCCGGGATTCGCATTTGTTATCCTTGCATGGTGGGACTCAAATGACTACGTATACAACGCGACAGAAGTATTGGATTCTAGGGTTACGCAACTCAGTCCGACGTGTGATCCACCAATGCGTCAAATGCGCGCGTTGGCGTGCGGAAACAGGCTCACAAATAATGCAAGATCTAGTGAATTCACGTTGTCGTCCGTCGCCCCCCTTTTCGAACATTGGAGTAGATTATGCTGGCCCTTATCAGGTCAGAGAAGGGCGAGGACGCGGAAAACGGGCATCTAAAAAATACATTGCTGTTTTTATTTGCTTTGCCACCCATGCAATTCACTTAGAGTTGGTAGATGACGGTTCTACGGCTACATTCCTCGCAGCCTTCGATAGATTCGCTTCCAGACGAGGAATTCCCAGGACCATAACGAGCGATAACGGAACGAACTTCGTTGGCGCTGCTCGCGAACTCGCTCGCCAATTCAGCGAGATCATTAACTCGCCAGAAATGAAAGATCGATGTTCGAATTTACGCATCACCTGGACATTCTATCCCCCGAGTGCTCCTCATCACGGAGGGATGCAGGAAGCCGCGGTTAGATTGACAAAATACCATCTTCGTAGAATAATGGGGTCGTTTACACCTACCACGGAAGAAATGACCACTTTGTTATGTAAAATCGAGGCTACTTTGAACTCACGTCCCCTCACTCGGGTGCGAGACGACCCGGAGTGTCTAGAAATTCTTACGCCATCCCATTTCCTAACCGGCGGACCGTTGATTTCGCGCCCGATTCCATCAGTAATTGACGAACCGACGTCTCACTTATCGAGATGGCAGATTTTACAAAAGTTCCACGAGCTACTGTGGAGGGTATGGTCCCGCGAATACCTGCAGGAGTTACAATCCCGGTATAAATGGCAAACCGTTCAGAGGGATGTACAAGAAGGAGACGTTGTCCTTTTGGATAACCCGATATTGCCTCCCAACAAATGGGATCTTGGGAGAATTGTAAAAACATTTCCAGGCAAAGATGGGCACGTAAGAGTAGTAAATGTAAAAACTGCGGCTTCAACCTATAAGAGACCCATTACTCGTATTTGTCGTTTACCAATAAACTAATTGATAATGGTCGCGGCCTACCGTCGGCCACCGGTGTTACTTAGTTTTAGTTGTAAGGAAAATATTGTACCTAGCGCAAAAAGTGTGAATGTGAAGCAGAGCTCGTTTGTACAGATTCAAATCCCTAATTCGTTTCAGTTGCGCGTTCGCGCAAGGCGGGCGGTTTGTTTGACACAAGACATCGGAATCATAGATAAATAGATTCAATAGGGACCCCCTTTCCTCTCCACGGTAATTTGACACTGAAACGAGCTCTTGATGATGAAGGCATGTGGTGGGGATGCTCGATGATCCGAAACGGCATCGGAGCTCCTGCCGATTGTTCGATAATTCGGTCGTACCTCCTCTGCGAGTACACGCGATTAAGAAACGATTATCTCCCCTGTGAGATTAAGTCAACAACTGTTCTTTGTGTGTGCTAGTGATTGTTTCGTCTATTGTGAAATAAACATTAATGTCAATTAAGCACTAGTGAAACTAAGATCAATCAATATAAGACTGCTTCCTAGACCGAACCAACCCTATTACCTTGCTCCCCGTAATACGGAACACGGCGTTGTAAGTTCAGTTTTTTGACCTGAGTTGACTCAAGTGTCGGTGAACAAATTAATGGCTTCTGTCGCGTTGTATACGTAGTCATTTGAGTCCCACCATGCAAGGATAACAAATGCGAATCCCGGATGACCAAATCGGAGACACGATGCTTTGGTAGTATCGCGGGGTGCTTTGTTGCGGGGTGCGTTATGAGTAATGCGTGATCCGTCATGCGTTATGCGTTATGCTATATGCGTGATGTCTTATGCCTTATGCGTTATGCGTTATGCGTTTTGCGTTATGCGTTATGGGTTATGAGTAATGCGTTATGCGTTATGAGTAATGCGTGATCCGTTATGCGTTATGCGTTATGAGTAATGCGTGATCCGTTATGCGTTATGCGTTATGCTTTTTGCGCTATGCGTTGTGCGTTATGCGTTATACGTAATCCGTTATGTGTTATGCGTGATCCGTTATGCGTTATGCGTTATACGTTATGCGTTATGCGTTATGCGTTATGCGTTATGCGTTATGAGTAATGCGTTATGCGTTATGAGTAATGCGTGATCCGTTATGCGTTATGCGTTATGCGTTATGCGTTATACGTGATCCGTTATGCGTTATGCGTTATGCGTTATGCGTTATGCGTTATGCGTTATGCGTTATGCGTTTTGCGTTATGCGTTATGCGTTATACGTGATCCGTTATGCGTTATGCGTTATGTGTTATGCGTGATCCGTTGTGCGTTATGCGTTATGCGTTATGCGTTATGTGTTATGCGTTATGCGCTATGCGCTATGCGTTATGCGTTATGCGTTATGAGTAATGCGTTATGCGTTATGAGTAATGCGTGATCCGTTATGCGTTATGCGTTATGATTAATGCGTGATCCGTTATGCGTTATGCGTTATGCGATTTGCGTTATGCGTTATGCGTTATGCGTCATACGTGATCCGTTATGCGTTATGCGTTATGCGTTATGCGTTATGCGTTATGCGTTATGCGTTATACGTTATGCGTTATGCGTTATGCGTTATGCGTTATGCGTTATGCGTTATGCGTTATGCGTTATGCGTTATGCGTTATGCGTTATGCGTTATGCGTTATGCGTTATGCGTTATGCGTTATGCGTTATGCGTTATGCGTTAGGCGTTATGCGTTATGCGTTATGCGTTATGCGTTATGCGTTATGCGTTATGCGTTATGCGTTATACGTTATGCGTTATGCGTTATGCGTTATGAGTAATGCGTGATTCGTTATGCGTTATGCCTTATGCGTTATGAGTTATGCGTTATGCGTTATGCGTTATGCGTTATGCGTTATGCGTTATGCTTTGTGCGTTATGCGTTATGCGTTATGCGTTATGAGTAATGCGTGATCCGTCATGCGTTATGCGTTACGCTATATGCGTTATGCCTTATGCCTTATGCGTTATATGTAATGCGTTATGCGTTATGAGTAATGCTTGATCCGATATGCGTTATGCGTTATGAGTTATGCGTTATACGTTGTGCGTTATGCGTTATGCGTTATGCGTTATGCGTTATGCGTTACGCGTTATGCGTTATGCGTTATGCGTTATGCGTTATGCGTTATGGGTTATTTTTTGTGCGTTATGCGTTATGAGTAATGCGTGATCCGTCATGCGTTATGCGTTATGCTATATGCGTGATGCCTTATGCGTTATGCGTCATACGTGATCCGTTATGCGTTATGCGTTATGCGTTATGCGTTATGCGTTATGCGTTATACGTTATGCGTTATGCGTTATAAGTTATGCGTTATGCGTTATGCGTTATGCGTTATGCGTTATGCGTTATGCGTTATGCGTTATGCGTTATGCGTTATGCGTTATGCGTTATGCGTTATACGTTATGCGTTATGCGTTATGCGTTATGCGTTATGAGTAATGCGTGATCCGTTATGCGTTACGCGTTATGCGTTATGCGTTATGCGTTATGCGTTATGCGTTATGCGTTATGCGTTATGCGTTATGCGTTATGCGTTATGCGTTATGCGTTATGCGTTATGCGTTATGCGTTATACGTTATGCGTTATGCGTTATAAGTTATGCGTTATGCGTAATGCGTTATGCGTTATGCGTTATGCGTTATGCGTTATGCGTTATGAGTAATGCGTGATCCGTTATGCGTTACGCGTTATGCGTTATGCGTTATGCGTTATGCGTTATGCGTTATGCGTTATGCGTTATGCGTTATGCGTTATGCGTTATGCGTTATGCGTTATGCGTTATGCGTTATACGTTATGCGTTATGCGTTATGCGTTATGCTTTGTGCGTTATGCGTTATGCGTTATGAGTAATGCGTGATCCGTCATGCGTTATGCGTTATGCGTTATGCGTTATGCGTTATGCGTTATGCGTTATGCGTTATACGTTATGCGTTATGCGTTATAAGTTATGCGTTATGCGTAATGCGTTATGCGTTATACGTTATGCGTTATGCGTTATAAGTTATGCGTTATGCGTAATGCGTTATGCGTTATGCGTTATGCGTTATGCGTTATGCGTTATGCGTTATGAGTAATGCGTGATCCGTTATGCGTTATGCGTTATGCGTTATGCGTTATGCGTTATGCGTTATGCGTTATGCGTTATGCGACATGCGTTATGCGTTATGCGTTATGCGTTATGCGTTATGCGTTATGCGTTATACATTATGCGTTATGCGTTATGCGTTATGCGTTATGCGTTATGAGTAATGCGTGATCCGTCATGCGTTATGCGTTACGCTATATGCGTTATGCCTTATGCCTTATGCGTTATACGTAATGCGTTATGCGTTATGCGTTATGCATTATGCGCTATGCGTTATGCGTTATGCGTTATGAGTAATGCGTTATGCGTTATGAGTAATGCGTGATCCGTTATGCGTTATGCGTTATGAGTAATGCGTGATCCGTTATGCGTTATGCGTCATGCGTTATGCGTTATGAGTTATGCGTTATGCTTTATGCGTTTTGCGTTATGCGTTATGCGTTATGCGTTATGCGTTATGCGTTATGCGTTATGCGTTATGCGTTATTCGTTATGCGTTATGCGTTATGCCTTATGCCTTATGCGTTATGCGTTATGAGTAATGCGTGATTCGTTATGCGTTATGCCTTATGCGTTATGAGTTATGCGTTATGCGTTATGCGTTTTGCGTTATGCGTTATGCGTTATGCGTTATGCCTTATGCGTTATGCGTTATGCGAAAAGCGTTATGGGTTATTCGTTATGTGTTATGCGTTATGCGTTATGCGTTATGCGTTATGCGTCATGCGTTATGCGTTATGCGTTATGCGTTATGCGTTATACGTTATGCGTTATGCGTTATGCGTTATGCTTTGTGCGTTATGCGTTATGCGTTATGCGTTATGAGTAATGCGTGATCCGTCATGCGTTATGCGTTACGCTATATGCGTTATGCCTTATGCCTTATGCGTTATACGTAATGCGTTATGCGTTATGAGTAATGCTTGTTCCGATATGCGTTATGCGTTATGCGTTATGCGTTATGAGTAATGCTGGATCCGTTATGCGTTATGCGTTATTCGTTATGCGTTATGCTTTATGCGTTACGCGTTATGGATTATGCGCTATGCAATATTCGTTGTGTTATGCGTTATGCGTTATGCGTTATGCGTTATGCGTTATACGTTGTGCGTTATGCGTTATGCGTTTTGCGTTATGCGTTACGCGTTATGCGTTATGCGTTATGCGTTATGCGTTATGCGATATGCGTTATGCGTTATGGGTTATTTTTTGTGCGTTATGCGTTATGAGTAATGCGTGATCCGTCATGCGTTATGCGTTATGCTATATGCGTGATGCCTTATGCCTTATGCGTTATGCGGTATGCGTTTTGCGTTATGCGTTATGCGTTATGAGTAATGCGTTATGCGTTATGAGTAATGCGTGATCCGTTATGCGTTATGCGTTATGAGTAATGCGTGATCCGTTATGCGTTATGCGTTATGCTTTTTGCGCTATGCGTTATGCGTTATGCGTTATACGTGATCCGTTATGTGTTATGCGTGATCCGTTATGCGTTATGCGTTATACGTTATGCGTTATGCGTTATGCGTTATGCGTTATGCGTTATGAGTAATGCGTTATGCGTTATGAGTAATGCATGATCCGTTATGCGTTATGCGTTATGCGTTATGCGTTATACGTGATCCGTTATGCGTTATGCGTTATGCGTTATGCGTTATGCGTTATGCGCTATGCGCTATGCGTTATGCGTTATGCGTTATGAGTAATGCGTTATGCGTTATGAGTAATGCGTGATCCGTTATGCGTTATGCGTTATGAGTAATGCGTGATCCGTTATGCGTTATGCGTTATGCGATTTGCGTTATGCGTTATGCGTTATGCGTCATACGTGATCCGTTATGCGTTATGCGTTATGCGTTATGCGTTATGCGTTATGCGTTATGCGTTATACGTTATGCGTTATGCGTTATAAGTTATGTGTTTGGGATTGGCTGAATGGATCAGCGGCGATCGCGTATCGATAACGAGTGGCAACACTCTATTGGGTAACTCCGCGTAACTGCGAGAGCTGACGATCGAGAATCAACTCGCGGACTCATTGGTTATCACCGTCGAGATCAATACAGATCGATTGTCGCCCGCGGAGCCCGGGTCTGATTGGTGGATCCCACGTTCGATCCATCGATCATAACACTCAACGGTGTCGAGTGTCCGCCAAATGATCCGACGTCCAGTTCGTTATCGAATGTCTCTTGCGACTCTTGCAAAAATCTCGGTTCTAATTTACCTATCGCGCGTCTACTGACCGGTACTTGAATTAGAAGCATCTCCGGCTTCCCGCGACTATTCGGGAATTATCTAAACTATAAATAAAGGCTCTACTACGAGAGTGTTTATTGTTAATTCATACATCTTCTGTTTAACACACAGTTGTTATTTTCAATTAATGTATAGACGAAGCCCCTTAGGGGAATAAAGAAGTGACTAGTTTGTGAATAAGTGTTTTACTTTCCTGGTACTCTAACATATGCGTTATGCGTTATGCGTTATGCGTTATGCGTTATGCGTTATGCGTTATGCGTTACGCTATATGCGTTATGCCTTATGCCTTATGCGTTATATGTAATGCGTTATGCGTTATGAGTAATGCTTGATCCGATATGCGTTATGCGTTATGCGTTATGCGTTATGCGTTATACGTTGTGCGTTATGCGTTATGCGTTATGCGTTATGCGTTACGCGTTATGCGTTATGCGTTATGCGTTATGCGTTATGCGTTATGGGTTATTTTTTGTGCGTTATGCGTTATGAGTAATGCGTGATCCGTCATGCGTTATGCGTTATGCTATATGCGTGATGCCTTATGCCTTATGCGTTATGCGTTATGCGTTATGCGTTTTGCGTTATGCGTTATGCGTTATGAGTAATGCGTTATGCGTTATGAGTAATGCGTTATGCGTTATGAGTAATGCGTGATCCGTTATGCGTTATGCGTTATGAGTAATGCGTGATCCGTTATGCGTTATGCGTTATGCTTTTTGCGCTATGCGTTATGCGTTATGCGTTATACGTGATCCGTTATTTGTTATGCGTGATCCGTTATGCGTTATGCGTTATACGTTATGCGTTATGCGTTATGAGTTATGCGTTATGCGTTATGAGTAATGCGTTATGCGCTATGCGCTATGCGTTGTGCGTTATGCTATATGCGTTATGCCTTATGCGTTATGCGTTAAGCGTTATGCGTTATGCGTTATGCGTTATGCGTTTTGCGTTATGCGTTATGCGTTATGCGTTATGCGTTATGCGTTATGCGTTATGCGTTATGAGTAATGCGTGATCCGTTATGCGTTATGCGTTATGCGTTATGCGTTATACGTGATCCGTTATGCGTTATGCGTTATGCGTTATGCGTTATGCGTTATGCGTTATGCGTTATGCGTTTTGCGTTATGCGTTATGCGTTATACGTGATCCGTTATGCGTTATGCGTTATGTGTTATGCGTGATCCGTTATGCGTTATGCGTTATGCGTTATGCGTTATGTGTTATGCGTTATGCGCTATGCGCTATGCGTTATGCGTTATGCGTTATGAGTAATGCGTTATGCGTTATGAGTAATGCGTGATCCGTTATGCGTTATGCGTTATGAGTAATGCGTGATCCGTTATGCGTTATGCGTTATGCGATTTGCGTTATGCGTTATGCGTTATGCGTCATACGTGATCCGTTATGCGTTATGCGTTATGCGTTATGCGTTATGCGTTATGCGTTATGCGTTATGCGTTATGCGTTATGCGTTATGCGTTATGCGTTATGCGTTATGCGTTATGCGTTATGCGTTATGCGTTATGCGTTATGCCTTATGCGTTATACGTTATGCGTTATGCGTTATGCGTTATGCGTTATGCGTTATGAGTAATGCGTTATGCGTTATGAGTAATGCATGATCCGTTATGCGTTATGCGTTATGCGTTATGCGTTATACGTGATCCGTTATGCGTTATGCGTTATGCGTTATGCGTTATGCGTTATGCGCTATGCGCTATGCGTTATGCGTTATGCGTTATGAGTAATGCGTTATGCGTTATGAGTAATGCGTGATCCGTTATGCGTTATGCGTTATGAGTAATGCGTGATCCGTTATGCGTTATGCGTTATGCGATTTGCGTTATGCGTTATGCGTTATGCGTCATACGTGATCCGTTATGCGTTATGCGTTATGCGTTATGCGTTATGCGTTATGCGTTATGCGTTATACGTTATGCGTTATGCGTTATAAGTTATGTGTTTGGGATTGGCTGAATGGATCAGCGGCGATCGCGTATCGATAACGAGTGGCAACACTCTATTGGGTAACTCCGCGTAACTGCGAGAGCTGACGATCGAGAATCAACTCGCGGACTCATTGGTTATCACCGTCGAGATCAATACAGATCGATTGTCGCCCGCGGAGCCCGGGTCTGATTGGTGGATCCCACGTTCGATCCATCGATCATAACACTCAACGGTGTCGAGTGTCCGCCAAATGATCCGACGTCCAGTTCGTTATCGAATGTCTCTTGCGACTCTTGCAAAAATCTCGGTTCTAATTTACCTATCGCGCGTCTACTGACCGGTACTTGAATTAGAAGCATCTCCGGCTTCCCGCGACTATTCGGGAATTATCTAAACTATAAATAAAGGCTCTACTACGAGAGTGTTTATTGTTAATTCATACATCTTCTGTTTAACACACAGTTGTTATTTTCAATTAATGTATAGACGAAGCCCCTTAGGGGAATAAAGAAGTGACTAGTTTGTGAATAAGTGTTTTGCTTTCCTGGTACTCTAACATATGCGTTATGCGTTATGCGTTATGCGTTATGCGTTATGCGTTATGCGTTATGCGTTACGCTATATGCGTTATGCCTTATGCCTTATGCGTTATATGTAATGCGTTATGCGTTATGAGTAATGCTTGATCCGATATGCGTTATGCGTTATGCGTTATGCGTTATGCGTTATACGTTGTGCGTTATGCGTTATGCGTTATGCGTTATGCGTTATGCGTTATGCGTTATGCGTTATGGGTTATTTTTTGTGCGTTATGCGTTATGAGTAATGCGTGATCCGTCATGCGTTATGCGTTATGCTATATGCGTGATGCCTTATGCCTTATGCGTTATGCGTTATGCGTTATGCGTTTTGCGTTACGCTATATGCGTTATGCCTTATGCCTTATGCGTTATATGTAATGCGTTATGCGTTATGAGTAATGCTTGATCCGATATGCGTTATGCGTTATGCGTTATGCGTTATGCGTTATACGTTGTGCGTTATGCGTTATGCGTTATGCGTTATGCGTTATGCGTTATGCCTTATGCCTTATGCGTTATATGTAATGCGTTATGCGTTATGAGTAATGCTTGATCCGATATGCGTTATGCGTTATGCGTTATGCGTTATGCGTTATACGTTGTGCGTTATGCGTTATGCGTTATGCGTTATGCGTTATGCGTTATGCGTTATGCGTTATGGGTTATTTTTTGTGCGTTATGCGTTATGAGTAATGCGTGATCCGTCATGCGTTATGCGTTATGCTATATGCGTGATGCCTTATGCCTTATGCGTTATGCGTTATGCGTTATGCGTTTTGCGTTATGCGTTATGCGTTATGAGTAATGCGTTATGCGTTATGAGTAATGCGTTATGCGTTATGAGTAATGCGTGATCCGTTATGCGTTATGCGTTATGAGTAATGCGTGATCCGTTATGCGTTATGCGTTATGCTTTTTGCGCTATGCGTTATGCGTTATGCGTTATACGTGATCCGTTATTTGTTATGCGTGATCCGTTATGCGTTATGCGTTATACGTTATGCGTTATGCGTTATGAGTTATGCGTTATGCGTTATGAGTAATGCGTTATGCGCTATGCGCTATGCGTTGTGCGTTATGCTATATGCGTTATGCCTTATGCGTTATGCGTTAAGCGTTATGCGTTATGCGTTATGCGTTATGCGTTATGCGTTATGCGTTATGCGTTATGCGTTATGCGTTATGCGTTATGCGTTATGCGTTATGAGTAATGCGTGATCCGTTATGCGTTATGCGTTATGCGTTATGCGTTATACGTGATCCGTTATGCGTTATGCGTTATGCGTTATGCGTTATGCGTTATGCGTTATGCGTTATGCGTTATGCGTTATGCGTTATGCGTTATACGTGATCCGTTATGCGTTATGCGTTATGTGTTATGCGTGATCCGTTATGCGTTATGCGTTATGCGTTATGCGTTATGTGTTATGCGTTATGCGCTATGCGCTATGCGTTATGCGTTATGCGTTATGAGTAATGCGTTATGCGTTATGAGTAATGCGTGATCCGTTATGCGTTATGCGTTATGAGTAATGCGTGATCCGTTATGCGTTATGCGTTATGCGATTTGCGTTATGCGTTATGCGTTATGCGTCATACGTGATCCGTTATGCGTTATGCGTTATGCGTTATGCGTTATGCGTTATGCGTTATGCGTTATGCGTTATGCGTTATGCGTTATGCGTTATGCGTTATGCGTTATGCGTTATGCGTTATGCGTTATGCGTTATGCGTTATGCGTTATGCGTTATGCGTTATGCCTTATGCCTTATGCGTTATGCGTTATGAGTAATGCGTGATTCGTTATGCGTTATGCCTTATGCGTTATGAGTTATGCGTTATGCGTTATGCGTTATGCGTTATGCGTTATGCGTTATGCTTTGTGCGTTATGCGTTATGCGTTATGCGTTATGAGTAATGCGTGATCCGTCATGCGTTATGCGTTATGCTATATGCGTGATGCCTTATGCCTTATGCGTTATGCGTTATGCGTTTTGCGTTATGCGTTATGCATTATGAGTAATGCGTTATGCGTTATGAGTAATGCGTTATGCGTTATGAGTAATGCGTGATCCGATATGCGTTATGCGTTATGAGTAATGCGTGATCCGTTATGCGTTATGCGTTATGCTTTTTGCGCTATGCGTTATGCGTTATGCGTTATACGTGATCCGTTATGTGTTATGCGTGATCCGTTATGCGTTATGCGTTATACGTTATGCGTTATGCGTTTTGCGTTATGCGTTATGCGTTATGAGTAATGCGTTATGCGTTATGAGTAATGCGTGATCCGTTATGCGTTATGCGTTATGCGTTATACGTGATCCGTTATGCGTTATGCGTTATGCGTTATGCGTTATGCGTTATGCGTTTTGCGTTATGCGTTATGCGTTATACGTGATCCGTTATGCGTTATGCGTTATGTGTTATGCGTGATCCGTTATGCGTTATGCGTTATGCGTTATGCGTTATGCGTTATGCGTTATGCGTTATGCGCTATGCGCTATGCGTTATGCGTTATGCGTTCTGAGTAATGCGTTATGCGTTATGAGTAATGCGTGATCCGTTATGCGTTATGCGTTATGAGTAATGCGTGATCCGTTATGCGTTATGCGTTATGCGTTATGCGATTTGCGTTATGCGTTATGCGTGATCCGTTATGCGTTATGCGTTATGCGTTATGCGTTATGCGTTATGCGTTATGCGTTATGCGTTATGCGTTATGCGTTATGCGTTATGCGTTATGCGTTATGCGTTATGCGTTATGCGTTATGCGTTATGCGTTATGCGTTATGCGTTATACGTTATGCGTTATGCGTTATGCGTTATGCGTTATGCTTTGTGCGTTATGCGTTATGCGTTATGAGTAATGCGTGATCCGTCATGCGTTATGCGTTACGCTATATGCGTTATGCCTTATGCCTTATGCGTTATACGTAATGCGTTATGCGTTATGCGTTATGCGTTATGCGTTATGCGTTATGCGTTATGCGTTATGCGTTATGCGTTATGCGTTATGCGTTATGCGTTATGCGTTATGCGTTATGCGTTATGCGTTATGCGTTATGCGTTATGCGTTATGCGTTATGCGTTATGCGTTATGCGTTATGCGTTATGCGTAATGCGTTATGCGCTATGCGTTATGCGTTATGAGTAATGCGTGATCCGTTATGCGTTATGCGTTATGCGTTATGCGTTATGTGTTATGCGTTATGCGTTATGAGTAATGCGTGATCCGTCATGCGTTATGCGTTATGCTATATGCGTGATGCCTTATGCCTTATGCGTTATGCGTTATGCGTTTTGCGTTATGCGTTATGCGTTATGAGTAATGCGTTATGCGTTATGAGTAATGCGTGATCCGTTATGCGTTATGCGTTATGAGTAATGCGTGATCCGTTATGCGTTATGCGTTATGCTTTTTGCGCTATGCGTTATGCGTTATGCGTTATACGTGATTCGTTATGTGTTATGCGTGATCCGTTATGCGTTATGCGTTATACGTTATGCGTTATGCGTTATGCGTTATGCGTTATGAGTAATGCGTTATGCGTTATGAGTAATGCGTGATCCGTTATGCGTTATGCGTTATGCGTTATGCGTTATACGTGATCCGTTATGCGTTATGCGTTATGCGTTATGCGTTATGCGTTATGCGCTATGCGCTATGCGTTATGCGTTATGCGTTATGAGTAATGCGTTATGCGTTATGAGTAATGCGTGATCCGTTATGCGCTATGCGTTATGCGTTATGCGTTATACGTGATCCGTTATGTGTTATGCGTGATCCGTTATGCGTTATGCGTTATGCGTCATACGTGATCCGTTATGCGTTATGCGTTATGCGTTATGCGTTATGCGTTATGCGTTATGCGTTATACGTTATGCGTTATGCGTTATAAGTTATGCGTTATGCGTTATGCGTTATGCGTTATGCGTAATGCGTTATGCGTTATGCGTTATGCGTTATGCGTTATGCGTTACGCTATATGCGTTATGCCTTATGCCTTATGCGTTATATGTAATGCGTTATGCGTTATGAGTAATGCTTGATCCGATATGCGTTATGCGTTATGCGTTATGCGTTATGCGTTATACGTTGTGCGTTGTGCGTTATGCGTTATGCGTTATGCGTTACGCGTTATGCGTTATGCGTTATGCGTTATGCGTTATGCGTTATGCGTTATGCGTTATGCGTTATGGGTTATTTTTTGTGCGTTATGCGTTATGAGTAATGCGTGATCCGTCATGCGTTATGCGTTATGCTATATGCGTGATGCCTTATGCCTTATGCGTTATGCGTTATGCGTTTTGCGTTATGCGTTATGCGTTATGCGTTATGAGTAATGCGTTATGCGTTATGAGTAATGCGTTATGCGTTATGAGTAATGCGTGATCCGTTATGCGTTATGCGTTATGAGTAATGCGTGATCCGTTATGCGTTATGCGTTATGCTTTTTGCGCTATGCGTTATGCGTTATGCGTTATACGTGATCCGTTATGTGTTATGCGTGATCCGTTATGCGTTATGCGTTATACGTTATGCGTTATGCGTTATGAGTTATGCGTTATGCGTTATGAGTAATGCGTTATGCGCTATGCGCTATGCGTTATGCGTTATGCTATATGCGTTATGCCTTATGCGTTATGCGTTAAGCGTTATGCGTTATGCGTTATGCGTTATGCGTTTTGCGTTATGCGTTATGCGTAATGCGTTATGCGTTATGCGTTATGCGTTATGTGTTATGAGTAATGCGTGATCCGTTATGCGTTATGCGTTATGCGTTATGCGTTATACGTGATCCGTTATGCGTTATGCGTTATGCGTTATGCGTTATGCGTTATGCGTTATGCGTTATGCGTTTTGCGTTATGCGTTATGCGTTATACGTGATCCGTTATGCGTTATGCGTTATGTGTTATGCGTGATCCGTTATGCGTTATGCGTTATGCGTTATGCGTTATGAGTAATGCGTTATGCGTTATGAGTAATGCGTGATCCGTTATGCGTTATGCGTTATGAGTAATACGTGATCCGTTATGCGTTATGCGTTATGCGATTTGCGTTATGCGTTATGCGTTATGCGTCATACGTGATCCGTTATGCGTTATGCGTTATGCGTTATGCGTTATGCGTTATGCGTTATGCGTTATGCGTTATGCGTTATGCGTTATGCGTTATGCGTTATGCGTTATGCGTTATGCGTTATGCGTTATGCGTTATGCGTTATGCGTTATGCGTTATGCCTTATGCCTTATGCGTTATGCGTTATGAGTAATGCGTGATTCGTTATGCGTTATGCCTTATGCGTTATGAGTTATGCGTTATGCGTTATGCGTTATGCGTTATGCGTTATGCGTTATGCGTTATGCTTTGTGCGTTATGCGTTATGCGTTATGCGTTATGAGTAATGCGTGATCCGTCATGCGTTATGCGTTATGCTATATGCGTGATGCCTTATGCCTTATGCGTTATGCGTTATGCGTTTTGCGTTATGCGTTATGCATTATGAGTAATGCGTTATGCGTTATGAGTAATGCGTTATGCGTTATGAGTAATGCGTGATCCGTTATGCGTTATGCGTTATGAGTAATGCGTGATCCGTTATGCGTTATGCGTTATGCTTTTTGCGCTATGCGTTATGCGTTATGCGTTATACGTGATCCGTTATGTGTTATGCGTGATCCGTTATGCGTTATGCGTTATACGTTATGCGTTATGCGTTATGCGTTATGCGTTATGCGTTATGAGTAATGCGTTATGCGTTATGAGTAATGCGTGATCCGTTATGCGTTATGCGTTATGCGTTATACGTGATCCGTTATGCGTTATGCGTTATGTGTTATGCGTTATGCGTTTTGCGTTATGCGTTATGCGTTATACGTGATCCGTTATGCGTTATGCGTTATGTGTTATGCGTGATCCGTTATGCGTTATGCGTTATGCGTTATGCGTTATGCGTTATGCGTTATGCGCTATGCGCTATGCGTTATGCGTTATGCGTTATGAGTAATGCGTTATGCGTTATGAGTAATGCGTGATCCGTTATGCGTTATGCGTTATGAGTAATGCGTGATCCGTTATGCGTTATGCGTTATGCGTTATGCGTTATGCGATTTGCGTTATGCGTTATGCGTGATCCGTTATGCGTTATGCGTTATGCGTTATGCGTTATGCGTTATGCGTTATGCGTTATGCGTTATGCGTTATGCGTTATGCGTTATGCGTTATGCGTTATGCGTTATGCGTTATGCGTTATGCGTTATGCGTTATGCGTTATGCGTTATGCGTTATACGTTATGCGTTATGCGTTATGCGTTATGCGTTATGCTTTGTGCGTTATGCGTTATGCGTTATGAGTAATGCGTGATCCGTCATGCGTTATGCGTTACGCTATATGCGTTATGCCTTATGCCTTATGCGTTATACGTAATGCGTTATGCGTTATGCGTTATGCGTTATGCGTTATGCGTTATGCGTTATGCGTTATGCGTTATGCGTTATGCGTTATGCGTAATGCGTTATGCGTTATGCGTTATGCGTTATGAGTAATGCGTGATCCGTTATGCGTTATGCGTTATGCGTTATGCGTTATGCGTTATGTGTTATGCGTTATGCGTTATGCGTTATGCGTTATGCGTTATGCGTTATGCGTTATGCGTTATGCGTTATGCGTTATGCGTTATGCGTTATGCGTTATGCGTTATGCGTTATGCGTTATGCGTTATGCGTTATGTGTTATGCGTTATGCGTTATGCGTTATGAGTAATGCGTGATCCGTTATGCGTTATGCGTTATGCGTTATGCGTTATGCGTTATGCGTTATGCGGTATATGTTATGCGTTATGCGTTATGCTTTGTGCGTTATGCGGTATGCGTTATGAGTAATGCGTGATCCGTCATGCGTTATGCGTTATGCTATATGCGTTATGCCTTATGCGTTATGCGTTATGCATTATGCGTTATGCGTTATGCGTTATGCGTTTTGCGTTATGCGTTATGCGTAATGCGTTATGAGTTATGCGTTATGCGTTATGCGTTATAAGTTATGCGTTATGCGTTATGCGTTATGCGTTATGCGTTATGCGTTATGCGTTATGCGTTACGCTATATGCGTTATGCCTTATGCCTTATGCGTTATATGTAATGCGTTATGCGTTATGAGTAATGCTTGATCCGATATGCGTTATGCGTTATGCGTTATGCGTTATGCGTTATACGTTGTGCGTTATGCGTTATGCGTTCTGCGTTATGCGTTATGCGTTACGCGTTATGCGTTATGCGTTATGAGTAATGCGTGATCCGTTATGCGTTATGCGTTATGAGTAATGCGTGATCCGTTATGCGTTATGCGTTATGCTTTTTGCGCTATGCGTTATGCGTTATGCGTTATACGTGATCCGTTATGTGTTATGCGTGATCCGTTATGCGTTATGCGTTATACGTTATGCGTTATGCGTTATGAGTTATGCGTTATGCGTTATGAGTAATGCGTTATGCGCTATGCGCTATGCGTTATGCGTTATGCTATATGCGTTATGCCTTATGCGTTATGCGTTAAGCGTTATGCGTTATGCGTTATGCGTTATGCGTTTTGCGTTATGCGTTATGCGTAATGCGTTATGCGTTATGCGTTATGCGTTATGCGTTATGAGTAATGCGTGATCCGTTATGCGTTATGCGTTATGCGTTATGCGTTATACGTGATCCGTTATGCGTTATGCGTTATGCGTTATGCGTTATGCGTTATGCGTTATGCGTTTTGCGTTATGCGTTATGCGTTATACGTGATCCGTTATGCGTTATGCGTTATGTGTTATGCGTGATCCGTTATGCGTTATGCGTTATGCGTTATGCGTTATGTGTTATGCGTTATGCGCTATGCGCTATGCGTTATGCGTTATGCGTTATGAGTAATGCGTTATGCGTTATGAGTAATGCGTGATCCGTTATGCGTTATGCGTTATGAGTAATGCGTGATCCGTTATGCGTTATGCGTTATGCGATTTGCGTTATGCGTTATGCGTTATGCGTCATACGTGATCCGTTATGCGTTATGCGTTATGCGTTATGCGTTATGCGTTATGCGTTATGCGTTATGCGTTATGCGTTATGCGTTATGCGTTATGCGTTATGCGTTATGCGTTATGCGTTATGCGTTATGCGTTATGCGTTATGCGTTATGCGTTATGCGTTATGCGTTATGCGTTATGCGTTATGCGTTATGCCTTATGCCTTATGCGTTATGCGTTATGAGTAATGCGTGATTCGTTATGCGTTATGCCTTATGCGTTATGAGTTATGCGTTATGCGTTATGCGTTATGCGTTATGCGTTATGCGTTATGCGTTATGCTTTGTGCGTTATGCGTTATGCGTTATGCGTTATGAGTAATGCGTGATCCGTCATGCGTTATGCGTTATGCTATATGCGTGATGCCTTATGCCTTATGCGTTATACGTTATGCGTTTTGCGTTATGCGTTATGCATTATGAGTAATGCGTTATGCGTTATGAGTAATGCGTTATGCGTTATGAGTAATGCGTGATCCGTTATGCGTTATGCGTTATGAGTAATGCGTGATCCGTTATGCGTTATGCGTTATGCTTTTTGCGCTATGCGTTATGCGTTATGCGTTATACGTGATCCGTTATGTGTTATGCGTGATCCGTTATGCGTTATGCGTTATACGTTATGCGTTATGCGTTATGCGTTATGCGTTATGCGTTATGAGTAATGCGTTATGCGTTATGAGTAATGCGTGATCCGTTATGCGTTATGCGTTATGCGTTATACGTGATCCGTTATGCGTTATGCGTTATGCGTTATGCGTTATGCGTTTTGCGTTATGCGTTATGCGTTATACGTGATCCGTTATGCGTTATGCGTTATGTGTTATGCGTGATCCGTTATGCGTTATGCGTTATGCGTTATGCGTTATGCGTTATGCGTTATGCGTTATGCGTTATGCGCTATGCGCTATGCGTTATGCGTTATGCGTTATGAGTAATGCGTTATGCGTTATGAGTAATGCGTGATCCGTTATGCGTTATGCGTTATGAGTAATGCGTGATCCGTTATGCGTTATGTGTTATGCGTTATGCGATTTGCGTTATGCGTTATGCGTGATCCGTTATGCGTTATGCGTTATGCGTTATGCGTTATGCGTTATGCGTTATGCGTTATGCGTTATGCGTTATGCGTTATGCGTTATGCGTTATGCGTTATGCGTTATGCGTTATGCGTTATGCGTTATGCGTTATACGTTATGCGTTTTGCGTTATGCGTTATGCGTTATGCTTTGTGCGTTATGCGTTATGCGTTATGAGTAATGCGTGATCCGTCATGCGTTATGCGTTACGCTATATGCGTTATGCCTTATGCCTTATGCGTTATACGTAATGCGTTATGCGTTATGCGTTATGCGTTATGCGTTATGCGTTATGCGTTATGCGTTATGCGTTATGCGTTATGCGTTATGCGTTATGCGTTATGCGTTATGCGTTATGCGTTATGCGTTATGCGTTATGCGTTATGCGTTATGCGTTATGCGTTATGCGTTATGCGTTATGCGTTATGCGTTATGCGTTATGCGTTATGCGTTATGCGTTATGCGTTATGCGTTATGCGTTATGCGTAATGCGTTATGCGTTATGCGTTATGCGTTATGCGTTATGAGTAATGCGTGATCCGTTATGCGTTATGCGTTATGCGTTATGCGTTATGCGTTATGTGTTATGCGTTATGCGTTATGCGTTATGCGTTATGCGTTATGCGTTATGCGTTATGCGTTATGCGTTATGCGTTATGCGTTATGCGTTATGCGTTATGCGTTATGCGTTATGCGTTATGCGTTATGCGTTATGCGTTATGCGTTATGCGTTATACGTTATGCGTTATGCGTTATGCGTTATGCGTTATGCGTTATGCGTTATGCGTTATGAGTAATGCGTGATCCGTTATGCGTTATGCGTTATGCGTTATGCGTTATGCGTTATGCGTTATGCGTTATGCGGTATATGTTATGCGTTATGCGTTATGCTTTGTGCGTTATGCGGTATGCGTTATGAGTAATGCGTGATCCGTCATGCGTTATGCGTTATGCTATATGCGTTATGCGTTATGCGTTATGCGTTATGCATTATGCGTTATGCGTTATGCGTTATGCGTTATGCGTTTTGCGTTATGCGTTATGCGTAATGCGTTATGAGTTATGCGTTATGCGTTATGCGTTATGCGTAATGCGTTATGCGTTATGCGTTATGCGTTATGCGTTATGCCTTATGCGTTATTCGTTATGCGTTATGCGTTATGCGTTATGATGTTATGCGTTATGCGTTCTGCGTTATGCGTTATGCGTTATGCGTTGTGCTTTGTGCGTTATGCGTTATGCGTTATGAGTAATGCGCGATCCGTCATGCGTTATGCGTTATGCTATATGCGTTATGCCTTATGCCTTATGAGTTATGCGTTATGCGTTATGCGTTATGCGTTATGCGTTGGGCGTTATACGTTTGTGTTATGCGTTATGCGTTATGCGTTATGCGTTATGCTTTATGCGTTATGCGTTATGCGTTATGCGTTATGCGTAATGCGTTATGCGTTATGCGTTATGCGTTATGCGTTATGCCTTATGCGTTATTCGTTATGCGTTATGCGTTATGCGTTATGATGTTATGCGTTATGCGTTCTGCGTTATGCTTTTTGCGTTATGCATTATGCGTTATGCGTTATGCGTTATGCGTTATGCGTTATGCGTTATGCGTTATGCTTTATGCGTTATGCATTATGAGTTATACGTTATGCGTTAAGCGTTATGCGTGATCCGTTATGCGTGATCCGTTATGCATTAAGCGTTATGCGTTTTGCTGTATTCGTTATGCGTTATGCGTCATGCATTATGCGTTATGCCTTATGCGTTATGCATTATGCGATCTGCGTTATACGTTTGCGTTGTGCGTTATGCGTTATGCGTTATGCGTTATGCGTCATGCATTATGCGTTATGCGTTATGCGTTATGCGTTATGCGTTATGCATTATGCGTTCTGCGTTATACGTTTGCGTTGTGCGTTATGCGTTATGCGTTATGCGTTATACGTTATGCGTTATGCGTTATGCGTTATGCGTTATGCGTTATTCGTTATGCGTTATGCGTTATGCGTTATGCGTTATGCTTTATGCGTTATGCATTATGAGTTATACGTTATGCGTTAAGCGTTATGCGTGATCCGTTATGCGTGATCCGTTATGCGTTTTGCTGTATTCGTTATGCGTTATGCGTCATCCATTATGTGTTATGCGTTATGCGTTATGCATTATGCGTTCTGCGTTATACGTTTGCGTTGTGCGTTATGCGTTATGCGTTATGCGTTATGCGTTATTCGTTATGCGTTATGCGTTATGCGTTATGCTTTATGCGTTATGCATTATGAGTTATACGTTATGCGTTAAGCGTTATGCGTGATCCGTTATGCGTGATCCGTTATGCGTTAAGCGTTATGCGTTTTGCTGTATTCGTTATGCGTTATGCGTCATCCATTATGCGTTATGCGTTATGCGTTATGCATTATGCGTTCTGCGTTATACGTTTGCGTTGTGCGTTATGCGTTATGCGTTATGCTTTATGCGTTATGCATTATGCGTTATGCGTTATGCAATATGCGTCATGCGTTATGCGTTATGCGTTATGCGTCATGCATTATGCATTATGCGTTCTGCGTTATACGTTTGCGTTGTGCGTTATGCGTTATGCGTTATGCTTTATGCGTTATGCATTATGCGTTATGCGTTATGCAATATGCGTCATGCGTTATGCGTTATGCGTTATGCGTTATTCGTTATGCGTTATGCGTTATGCGTTATGCGTTATGCGTTATGCCTTATGCGTTATGCGTTATGCGTTATGCGTTATGCGATATGCGTCATGCGTTATGCGTTATGCGTTATGCGTTATGCGTTATGCGTTATGCGTTATGCGTTATTCGTTATGCGTTATGCGTTATGCGTTGGGCGTTATTCGTTTGCGTTATGCGTTATGCGTTATGCGTTATGCGTTATGCGTTATGCGATATGCGTCATGCGTTATGCGTTATGCGTTATGCGTTATGCGTTATGCGTTATTCGTTATGCGTTATGCGTTATGCGTTGGGCGTTATTCGTTTGCGTTATTCGTTATGCGTTATGCGTTATGCGTTATGCTTTATGCGTTGTGCATTATGAGTTATACGTTATGCGTTAAGCGTTATGCGTGATCCGTTATGCGTTAGGCGTTATGCGTTTTGCGGTATACGTTATGCGTTGTGCATTATGCGTTATGCGTGATCCGTTATGCGTTAAGCGTTATGCGTTTTGCTGTATTCGTTATGCGTTGTGCATTATGCGTTATGTGTTATGTGTTATGCGTTATGCGTCATGCGTTATACGTTATGCGCTATGCGTTATGCGTTATGCGTTATGCGTTATGCGGTATGCGTTATACGTTATACGTTATGCGTTATGCCTGATGCGTTATGCGTTATGCGTTATGCATTATGCGTTATGCGTTATGCGTTATTAGTGATCCGACATGCGTTTTGCGTTATGCGTTATGCGTTATGCCTTATGCCTTATGGGTTTGCGTTATGTGTTACGCTTTATGCGTTATGCGTTATGCATTATGCGTTATGCGTTATGCGTTATGCGATATTCGTTATGAGTTATGAGTTATAAGTTATGCGTTATGCGTTATGCGTTATGCGGTATGCGTTATACGTTATGCGTTGTGCGTTATGCGTTATGCGTTATGCGGTAGGCGTTATGCGTTATGCGTTATGCGATATGCGTCGTGCGTTATGCGTTATGCGTTATACGGTATGCATTATGCGTTATGCGTTATGCGTTATTCGTTATGCGTTATGCGTTATGCGTTGGGCGTTATACGTTTGCGTTATGCGTTATGCGTTATGCGTTATGCGTTATGCGTTATGCTTTATGCGTTATGCATTATGCGTTATGCGTTATGCGTTATGCGTTATGCGATATTCGTTATGCGTTATGCGTTATGCGTTATGCGTTATGCGTTATTCGTTATGCGTTATGCGTTATGCGTTGGGCGGTATACGTTTGCGTTATGCGTTATGCGTTATGCGTTATGCGTTATGCTTTATGCGTTATGCATTATGCGTTATGCGTTGTACATTATGCGTTATGCGTGATCCGTTATGCGTTAAGCGATATGCGTTTTGCTGTATTCGTTATGCGTTTTGCATTATGCGTTATGCGTTATGGGTTATGCGTTATGCGTTATGCGTTATGCATTATGCGTTGTGCGTTATATGTTTGCGTTGTGCGTTATGCGTTATGCGTTATGCGTTATGCGTTATACGGTATGAGTTATGCGTTATGCGTTAAGCGTTATGCGTTTTGCTGTATTCGTTATGCGTTGTGCATTATGCGTTATGTGTTATGTGTTATGCGTTATGCGTCATGCGTTATACGTTATGCGATATGCGTTATGCGTTATGCGTTATGCGTTATGCGGTATGCGTTATACGTTATACGTTATGCGTTATGCCTGATGCGTTATGCGTTATGCGTTATGCATTATGCGTTATGCGTTATGCGTTATTAGTGATCCGACATGCGTTATGCGTTATGCGTTATGCGTTATGCCTTATGCCTTATGGGTTTGCGTTATGTGTTACGCTTTATGCGTTATGCGTTATGCTTTATGCGTTATGCGTTATGCGGTTTGCGTTATACGTTATGCGTTGTGCGTTATGCGTTATGCGTTATGCGTTAGGCGTTATGCGTTATGCATTATGCGTTCTGCGTTATACGTTTGCGTTGTGCGTTATGCGTTATGCGTTATGCTTTATGCGTTATGCATTATGCGTTATGCGTTATGCAATATGCGTCATGCGTTATGCGTTATGCGTTATGCGTCATGCATTATGCATTATGCGTTCTGCGTTATACGTTTGCGTTGTGCGTTATGCGTTATGCGTTATGCTTTATGCGTTATGCATTATGCGTTATGCGTTATGCAATATGCGTCATGCGTTATGCGTTATGCGTTATGCGTCATGCATTATGCGTTATGCGTTATGCGTTATGCGTTATGCATTATGCGATCTGCGTTATACGTTATGCGTTATGCGTTATGCGTTGGGCGTTATACGTTTGCGTTATGCGTTATGCGTTATGCGTTATGCCTTATGGGTTATGCGTTATGCGTTATGCGTTATGCGATATGCGTCATGCGTTATGCGTTATGCGTTATGCGTTATGCGTTATGCGTTATTCGTTATGCGTTATGCGTTATGCGTTATGCGTTATGCGTTATGCCTTATGCGTTATGCGTTAAGCGTTATGCGTTATGCGATATGCGTCATGCGTTATGCGTTATGCGTTATGCGTTATGCGTTATGCGTTATGCGTTATGCGTTATTCGTTATGCGTTATGCGTTATGCGTTGGGCGTTATTCGTTTGCGTTATGCGTTATGCGTTATGCGTTATGCGTTATGCGTTATGCGTTATGCGATATGCGTCATGCGTTATGCGTTATGCGTTATGCGTTATGCGTTATGCGTTATTCGTTATGCGTTATGCGTTATGCGTTGGGCGTTATTCGTTTGCGTTATTCGTTATGCGTTATGCGTTATGCGTTATGCTTTATGCGTTGTGCATTATGAGTTATACGTTATGCGTTAAGCGTTATGCGTGATCCGTTATGCGTTAGGCGTTATGCGTTTTGCGGTATACGTTATGCGTTGTGCATTATGCGTTATGCGTGATCCGTTATGCGTTAAGCGTTATGCGTTTTGCTGTATTCGTTATGCGTTGTGCATTATGCGTTATGTGTTATGTGTTATGCGTTATGCGTCATGCGTTATACGTTATGCGCTATGCGTTATGCGTTATGCGTTATGCGTTATGCGGTATGCGTTATACGTTATACGTTATGCGTTATGCCTGATGCGTTATGCGTTATGCGTTATGCAGTATGCGTTATGCGTTATGCGTTATTAGTGATCCGACATGCGTTTTGCGTTATGCGTTATGCGTTATGCCTTATGCCTTATGGGTTTGCGTTATGTGTTACGCTTTATGCGTTATGCGTTATGCATTATGCGTTATGCGTTATGCGTTATGCGATATTCGTTATGAGTTATGAGTTATAAGTTATGCGTTATGCGTTATGCGTTATGCGGTATGCGTTATACGTTATGCGTTGTGCGTTATGCGTTATGCGTTATGCGGTAGGCGTTATGCGTTATGCGTTATGCGATATGCGTCGTGCGTTATGCGTTATGCGTTATACGGTATGCATTATGCGTTATGCGTTATGCGTTATTCGTTATGCGTTATGCGTTATGCGTTGGGCGTTATACGTTTGCGTTATGCGTTATGCGTTATGCGTTATGCGTTATGCGTTATGCTTTATGCGTTATGCATTATGCGTTATGCGTTATGCGTTATGCGTTATGCGATATTCGTTATGCGTTATGCGTTATGCGTTATGCGTTATGCGTTATTCGTTATGCGTTATGCGTTATGCGTTGGGCGGTATACGTTTGCGTTATGCGTTATGCGTTATGCGTTATGCGTTATGCTTTATGCGTTATGCATTATGCGTTATGCGTTGTACATTATGCGTTATGCGTGATCCGTTATGCGTTAAGCGATATGCGTTTTGCTGTATTCGTTATGCGTTTTGCATTATGCGTTATGCGTTATGGGTTATGCGTTATGCGTTATGCGTTATGCATTATGCGTTGTGCGTTATATGTTTGCGTTGTGCGTTATGCGTTATGCGTTATGCGTTATGCGTTATACGGTATGAGTTATGCGTTATGCGTTAAGCGTTATGCGTTTTGCTGTATTCGTTATGCGTTGTGCATTATGCGTTATGTGTTATGTGTTATGCGTTATGCGTCATGCGTTATACGTTATGCGATATGCGTTATGCGTTATGCGTTATGCGTTATGCGGTATGCGTTATACGTTATACGTTATGCGTTATGCCTGATGCGTTATGCGTTATGCGTTATGCATTATGCGTTATGCGTTATGCGTTATTAGTGATCCGACATGCGTTATGCGTTATGCGTTATGCGTTATGCCTTATGCCTTATGGGTTTGCGTTATGTGTTACGCTTTATGCGTTATGCGTTATGCTTTATGCGTTATGCGTTATGCGGTTTGCGTTATACGTTATGCGTTGTGCGTTATGCGTTATGCGTTATGCGTTAGGCGTTATGCGTTATGCGTTATGCGATATGCGTCATGCGTTATGCGTTATGCGTTATACGGTATGCATTATGCGTTATGCGTTATGCGTTATGCGTTATGCGTTATTCGTTATGCGTTATGCGTTATGCGTTGGGCGTTATACGTTTGCGTTATGCGTTATGCGTTATGCGTTATGCTTTATGCGTTATGCATTATGCGTTATGCGTTATGCGTTCTGCGTTATGCGATATTCGTTATGCGTTATGCGTTATGCGTTATGCGTTATTCGTTATACGTTATGCGTTATGCGTTGGGCGTTATACGTTTGCGTTATGCGTTATGCGTTATGCGTTATGCGTTATGCTTTATGCGTTATGCATTATGCGTTATGCGTTATGCGTTATGCGTTATGCGATATTCGTTTTGAGTTATGAGTTATAAGTTATGCGTTATGCGTTATGCGTTATGCGTTATGCGTTATGCGTTATGCGGTATGCGTTATACGTTATGCGTTATGCGTTATGCGTTATGCGTTATGCCTTATGCGTTATGCGTTATGCGTTATGCGTTATGCGTTATGCGATATGCGTCATGCGTTATGCGTTATGCGTTATGCGTTATGCGTTATGCGTTATGCGTTATGCGTTATTCGTTATGCGTTATGCGTTATGCGTTGGGCGTTATACGTTTGCGTTATGCGTTATGCGTTATGCGTTATGCGTTATGCGTTATGCGTTATGCTTTATGCTTTATGCATTATGCGTTATGCGTTATGCGTTATGCGATATTCGTTATGAGTTATAAGTTATGCGTTATGCGTTATGCGTTATGCGTTATTCGTTATGCGTTATGCGTTATGCTTTATGCGTTGTGCATTATGAGTTATACGTTATGCGTTAAGCGTTATTCGTGATCCGTTATGCGTTAGGCGTTATGCGTTTTGCGGTATACGTTATGCGTTGTGCATTATGCGTTATGCGTGATCCGTTATGCGTTAAGCGTTATGAGTTTTGCTGTATTCGTTATGCGTTGTGCATTATGCGTTATGTGTTATGTGTTATGTGTTATGCGTTATGCGTTATGCGATATGCGTCATGCGTTATGCGTTATGCGTTATGCGTTATGCGTTATGCGTTATGCGTTATTCGTTATGCGTTATGCGTTATGCGTTGGGCGTTATACGTTTGCGTTATGCGTTATGCGTTATGCGTTATGCGTTATGCGTTATGCGTTATGCTTTATGCTTTATGCATTATGCGTTATGCGTTATGCGTTATGCGTTATGCGATATTCGTTATGAGTTATAAGTTATGCGTTATGCGTTATGCGTTATGCGTTATTCGTTATGCGTTATGCGTTATGCTTTATGCGTTGTGCATTATGAGTTATACGTTATGCGTTAAGCGTTATGCGTGATCCGTTATGCGTTAGGCGTTATGCGTTTTGCGGTATACGTTATGCGTTGTGCATTATGCGTTATGCGTGATCCGTTATGCGTTAAGCGTTATGAGTTTTGCTGTATTCGTTATGCGTTGTGCATTATGCGTTATGTGTTATGTGTTATGTGTTATGCGTTATGCGTCATGCGTTATACGTTATGCGATATGCGTTATGCGTTATGCGTTATGCGTTATGCGTTATGCGGTATGCGTTATACGTTATACGTTATGCGATATTCGTTATGAGTTATGAGTTATAAGTTATGCGTTATGCGTTATGCGTTATGCGTTATGCGGTATGCGTTATACGTTATGCGTTGTGCGTTATGCGTTATGCGTTAGGCGTTATGCGTTATGCGTTATGCGATATCCGTCATGCGTTATGTGTTATGCGTTATACGGTATGCATTATGCGTTATGCGTTATGCGTTATGCGTTATTCGTTATGCGTTATGCGTTATGCGTTGGGCGTTATACGTTTGCGTTATGCGTTATGCGTTATGCGTTATGCGTTATGCTTTATGCGTTATGCATTATGCGTTATGCGTTATGCGTTATGCGTTATGCGTTATGCGATATTCGTTATGCGTTATGCGTTATGCGTTATGCGTTATGCGTTATTCGTTATGCGTTATGCGTTATGCGTTGGGCGTTATACGTTTGCGTTATGCGTTATGCGTTATGCGTTATGCGTTATGCTTTATGCGGTATGCGTTATACGTTATACGTTATGCGTTATGCCTGATGCGTTATGCGTTATGCGTTATGCATTATGCGTTATGCGTTATGCGTTATGAGTGATCCGACATGCGTTATGCGTTATGCGTTATGCGTTATGCCTTATGCCTTATGGGTTTGCGTTATGTGTTACGCTTTATGCGTTATGCGTTATGCATTATGCGTTATGCGTTATGCGTTGTGCGTTATGCGTTATGCGTTATGCGTTGTGCGTTATGCGTTATGCGTTATGCGTTAGGCGTTATGCGTTATGCGTTATGCGATATGCGTCATGCGTTATGCGTTCTGCGTTATACGGTATGCATTATGCGTTATGCGTTATGCGTTATGCGTTATGCGTTATTCGTTATGCGTTATGCGTTATGCGTTGGGCGTTATACGTTTGCGTTATGCGTTATGCGTTATGCGTTATGCGTTATGCGTTATTCGTTATGCGTTATGCGTTATGCGTTGGGCGTTATACGTTTGCGTTATGCGTTATGCGTTATGCGTTATGCGTTATGCGTTATGCGTTATGCTTTATGCTTTATGCATTATGCGTTATGCGTTATGCGTTATGCGTTATGCGATATTCGTTATGAGTTATAAGTTATGCGTTATGCGTTATGCGTTATGCGTTATTCGTTATGCGTTATGCGTTATGCTTTATGCGTTGTGCATTATGAGTTATACGTTATGCGTTAAGCGTTATGCGTGATCCGTTATGCGTTAGGCGTTATGCGTTTTGCGGTATACGTTATGCGTTGTGCATTATGCGTTATGCGTGATCCGTTATGCGTTAAGCGTTATGAGTTTTGCTGTATTCGTTATGCGTTGTGCATTATGCGTTATGTGTTATGTGTTATGTGTTATGCGTTATGCGTCATGCGTTATACGTTATGCGATATGCGTTATGCGTTATGCGTTATGCGTTATGCGTTATGCGGTATGCGTTATACGTTATACGTTATGCGATATTCGTTATGAGTTATGAGTTATAAGTTATGCGTTATGCGTTATGCGTTATGCGTTATGCGGTATGCGTTATACGTTATGCGTTGTGCGTTATGCGTTATGCGTTATGCGTTAGGCGTTATGCGTTATGCGTTATGCGATATCCGTCATGCGTTATGTGTTATGCGTTATACGGTATGCATTATGCGTTATGCGTTATGCGTTATGCGTTATTCGTTATGCGTTATGCGTTATGCGTTGGGCGTTATACGTTTGCGTTATGCGTTATGCGTTATGCGTTATGCGTTATGCTTTATGCGTTATGCATTATGCGTTATGCGTTATGCGTTATGCGTTATGCGATATTCGTTATGCGTTATGCGTTATGCGTTATGCGTTATGCGTTATTCGTTATGCGTTATGCGTTATGCGTTGGGCGTTATACGTTTGCGTTATGCGTTATGCGTTATGCGTTATGCGTTATGCTTTATGCGGTATGCGTTATACGTTATACGTTATGCGTTATGCCTGATGCGTTATGCGTTATGCGTTATGCATTATGCGTTATGCGTTATGCGTTATGAGTGATCCGACATGCGTTATGCGTTATGCGTTATGCGTTATGCCTTATGCCTTATGGGTTTGCGTTATGTGTTACGCTTTATGCGTTATGCGTTATGTATTATGCGTTATGCGTTATGCGTTGTGCGTTATGCGTTATGCGTTATGCGTTGTGCGTTATGCGTTATGGGTTATGCGTTAGGCGTTATGCGTTATGCGTTATGCGATATGCGTCATGCGTTATGCGTTATGCGTTATACGGTATGCATTATGCGTTATGCGTTATGCGTTATGCGTTATGCGTTATTCGTTATGCGTTATGCGTTATGCGTTGGGCGTTATACGTTTGCGTTATGCGTTATGCGTTATGCGTTATGCTTTATGCGTTATGCATTATGCGTTATGCGTTATGCGTTCTGCGTTATGCGATATTCGTTATGCGTTATGCGTTATGCGTTATGCGTTATGCGTTATTCGTTATGCGTTATGCGTTATGCGTTGGGCGTTATACGTTTGCGTTATGCGTTATGCGTTATGCGTTATGCGTTATGCTTTATGCGTTATGCATTATGCGTTATGCGTTATGCGTTATGCGATATTCGTTATGAGTTATGAGTTATAAGTTATGCGTTATGCGTTATGCGTTATGCGTTATGCGGTATGCGTTATACGTTATGCGTTATGCGTTATGCGTTATGCGTTATGCGTTAGGCGTTATGCGTTTTGCGGTATTCGTTATGCGTTGTGCATTATGCGTTATGCGTGATCCGTTATGCGTTAAGCGATATGCGTTTTGCTGTATTCGTTATGCGTTGTGCATTATGCGTTATGCGTTATGGGTTATGCGTTATGCGATATGCGTCATGCGTTATGCGTTATGCGTTATACGGTATGCATTATGCGTTATGCGTTATGCGTTATGCGTTATGCGTTATTCGTTATGCGTTATGCGTTATGCGTTGGGCGTTATACGTTTGCGTTATGCGTTATGCGTTATGCGTTATGCTTTATGCGTTATGCATTATGCGTTATGCGTTATGCGTTATGCGTTCTGCGTTATGCGTCATGCATTATGCGTTATGCGTTATGCGTTAAGCGTTATGCGTTTTGCTGTATACGTTATGCGTTGTGCATTATGCGTTATGTGTTATGTGTTATGCGTTATGCGTCATGCGTTATACGTTATGCGATATGCGTTATGCGTTATGCGTTATGCGTTATGCGTTATGCGTTATACGGTATGCGTTATACGTTATACGTTATGCGTTATGCCTGATGCGTTATGCGTTATGCGTTATGCGTTATGCGTTATGCGTTATGCGTTATGCGTCATGCGTTATACGTTATGCGATATGCGTTATGCGTTATGCGTTATGCGTTATGCGTTATGCGTTATACGGTATGCGTTATACGTTATACGTTATGCGTTATGCCTGATGCGTTATGCGTTATGCGTTATGCATTATGCGTTATGCGTTATGCGTTATGCCTTATGCCTTATGGGTTTGCGTTATGCGTTACGCTTTATGCGTTCTGCATTATGCGTTACGCGTTATGCGATATGCGTCATGCGTTATACGTTATGCGTTATGCGTTATTCGTTATGCGTTATGCGTTATGCGTTGGGCGTTATACGTTTGTGTTATGCGTTATGCGTTATGCGTTATGCGTTATGCGTTATGCTTTATGCGTTATGCATTATGCGTTATGCGTTATGCGTTATGCGTTATGCGTTATGCGATATTCGTTATGATTTATGAGTTATGCGTTATGCGTTATGCTTTATGCGTTATGCATTATGCGTTATGCGTTATGCGTTATGCGTTATGCGTTATGCGATATTCGTTATGAGTTATGATTTATAAGTTATGCGTTATGCGTTATGCGTTATGGGTTATGCGTTATGCGTTATGCGTTATTCGTTATGCGTTATGCGTTATGCGTTATGCTTTATGCGTTATGCATTATCAGTTACACGTTATGCGTTAAGCGTTATGCGTGATCCGTTATGCGTGATCCGTTATGCGTTAAGCGTTATGCGTTTTGCTGTATTCGTTATGCGTTGTGCATTATGCGTTATGCGTTATGTGTTATGCGTTATGCGTTATGTGTTATGCGTTATGCGTTATGCTTTATGCGTTATGCATTATCAGTTATACGTTATGCGTTAAGCGTTATGCGTGATCCGTTATGCGTGATCCGTTATGCGTTAAGCGTTATGCGTTTTGCTGTATTCGTTATGCGTTGTGCATTATGCGTTATACGTTCTGCGTTATGCGTTATGCGTTATGCGTTATGCGTTATGCGTTATGCTTTATGCGTTATGCGTTATGCGTTATGCGTTATGCGTTATGCTTTATGCGTTATGCATTATCAGTTATACGTTATGCGTTAAGCGTTATGCGTTATCCGTTATGCGTGATCCGTTATGCGTTAAGCGTTATGCGTTTTGCTGTATTCGTTATGCGTTGTGCATTATGCGTTATACGTTCTGCGTTATGCGTTATGCGTTATGCGTTATGCGTTATGCGTTATGCTTTATGCGTTATGCATTATGTGTTATGCGTTATGCGATATGCGTCATGCGTTATGCGTTATGCGTTATGCGTCATGCATTATGCGTTATGCGTTATGCGTTATGCGTTATGCATTATGCGTTCTGCGTTATACGTTTGCGTTGTGCGTTATGCGTTATGCGTTATGCGTTATGCGTTATGCGTTATGCTTTATGCGTTATACATTATGCGTTATGCGTTATGCGTTATGCGTTATGCGTTATGCGTTATTCGTTATGCGTTATGCGTTATGCGTTGGGCGATATACGTTTGCGTTATGCGTTATGCGTTATGCGTTATGCGTTATGCGTTATGCGTTATGCGTGATCCGTTATGCGTGATCCGTTATGCATTAAGCGTTATGCGTTTTGCTGTATTCGTTATGCGTTATGCGTCATGCATTATGCGTTATGCGTTATGCGTTATGCATTATGCGTTCTGCGTTATACGTTTGCGTTGTGCGTTATGCGTTATGCGTTATGCTTTATGCGTTATGCATTATGCGTTATGCGTTATGCAATATGCGTCATGCGTTATGCGTTATGCGTTATGCGTCATGCATTATGCGTTATGCGTTATGCGTTATGCGTTATGCATTATGCGTTCTGCGTTATACGTTTGCGTTGTGCGTTATGCGTTATGCGTTATGCGTTATGCGGTATGCGTTATGCTTTATGCGTTATGCATTATGCGTTATGCGTTATGCGATATGCGTCATGCGTTATGCGTTATGCGTTATGCGTCATGCATTATGCGTTATGCGTTATGCGTTATGCGTTATGCATTATGCGTTCTGCGTTATACGTTTGCGTTGTGCGTTATGCGTTATGCGTTATGCATTATGCGTTCTGCGTTATACGTTTGCGTTGTGCGTTATGCGTTATGCGTCATGCATTATGCGTTATGCGTTATGCGTTATGCGTTATGCATTATGCGTTCTGCGTTATACGTTTGCGTTGTGCGTTATGCGTTATGCGTTATGCGTTATGCGGTATGCGTTATGCTTTATGCGTTATGCGTTATGCGTTATGCGTTATGCGTCATGCATTATGCGTTATGCGTTATGCGTTATGCGTTATGCATTATGCGTTCTGCGTTATACGTTTGCGTTGTGCGTTATGCGTTATGCGTTATGCGTTATGCGTTATGCGTTATGCTTTATGCGTTATGCATTATGCGTTATGCGTTATGCGATATGCGCCATGCGTTATGCGTTATGCGTTATGCGTTATTCGTTATGCGTTATGCGTTATGCGTTATGCGTTGGGCGTTATACGTTTGCGTTATGCGTTATGCGTTATGCGATATGCGTCATGCGTTATGCGTTATGCGTTATGCGTTATGCGTTATGCGTTATGCGTTATGCGTTATGCGTTATGCGTTATGCGTTATGCGTTATGCGTTATGCGTTATGCGTTATGCGTTATGCGTTATGCGTTATGCGTTATGCGTTATGCTTTATGCGTTATGCATCATGCGTTATGCGTTATGCGTTATGCGTTATGCGATATTCGTTATGAGTTATGAGTTATAAGTTATGCGTTATGCGTTATGCGTTATGCGTTATGCGTTATGCGTTATGCGTTATGCTTTATGCGTTATGCATTATGCGTTATGCGTTATGCGTTATGCTTTATGCGTTATGCATTATGCGTTATGCGTTATGCGATATGCGTCATGCGTTATGCGTTATGCGTTATGCGTTATGCGTTATGCGTTATTCGTTATGCGTTATGCGTTATGCGTTGGGCGTTATACGTTTGCGTTATGCGTTATGCGTTATGCGTTATGCCTTATGCGTTATGCGTTACGCGTTATGCGTTATGCGATATGCGTCATGCGTTATGCGTTATGCATTATGCGTTATGCGTTATGCATTCTGCGTTATGCGATATTCGTTATGCGTTATGCGTTATGCGTTATGCGTTATGCGTTATGCGTTATTCGTTATGCGTTATGCGTTATGCGTTGGGCGTTATACGTTTGCGTTATGCGTTATGCGTTATGCGTTATGCGTTATGCGGTATGCGTTATACGTTATGCGTTATGCGTTATGCGTTATGCGTTAGGCGTTATGCGTTTTGCGGTATTCGTTATGCGTTGTGCATTATGCGTTATGCGTGATCCGTTATGCGTTAAGCGATATGCGTTTTGCTGTATTCGTTATGCGTTGTGCATTATGCGTTATGCGTTATGGGTTATGCGTTATGCGTTATGCGTTATGCATTATGCGTTGTGCGTTATATGTTTGCGTTGTGCGTCATGCGTTATGCGTTATGCGTTATGCGTTATACGGTATGCGTTATGCGTTATGCGTTAAGCGTTATGCGTTTTGCTGTATTCGTTATGCGTTGTGCATTATGCGTTATGTGTTATGTGTTATGCGTTATGCGTCATGCGTTATACGTTATGCGATATGCGTTATGCGTTATGCGTTATGCGTTATGCGTTATGCGGTATGCGTTATACGTTATACGTTATGCGTTATGCCTGATGCGTTATGCGTTATGCGTTGTGCATCATGCGTTATGCGTTATGCGTTATGAGTGATCCGACATGCGTTATGCGTTATGCGTTATGCGTTATGCCTTATGCCTTATGGGTTTGCGTTATGTGTTACGCTTTATGCGTTATGCGTTATGCATTAGGCGTTATGCGTTATGCGTTATGCGATATGCGTCATGCGTTATGCGTTATGCGTTATGCGTTATGCGTTATGCGTTATGCGTTATGCGTTATTCGTTATGCGTTATGCGTTATGCGTTGGGCGTTATACGTTTGCGTTATGCGTTATGCGTTATGCGTTATGCGTTATGCTTTATGCGTTATGCATTATGCGTTATGCGTTATGCGTTATGCGTTATGCGTTATGCGTTATGCGTTATGCGTTATGCGTTATGCGTTATGCGTTATGCCTTATGCCTTATGGGTTTGCGTTATGTGTTACGCTTTATGCGTTATGCGTTATGCGTTATGCGATATTCGTTATGAGTTATGAGTTATAAGTTATGCGATATGCGTTATGCGTTATGCGTTATGCCTTATGCCTTATGGGTTTGCGTTATGTGTTACGCTTTATGCGTTATGCGTTATGCGTTATGCGTTATTCGTTATGCGTTATGCGTTATGCGTTATGCGTTATGCGTTATGCGTTATGCGTTACGCTTTATGCGTTATGCATTATGCGTTACGCGTTGTGCGATATGCGTCATGCGTTATACGTTATGCGTTATGCGTTATTCGTTATGCGTTATGCGTTATGCGTTGGGCGTTATATTTTTGTGTTATGCGTTATGCGTTATGCGTTATGCTTTATGCGTTATGCATTATGCGTTCTGCGTTATTCGTTTTCGTTGTGCGTTATGCGTTATGCGTTATGCGTGATCCGTTATGCATTAAGCGTTATGCGTTTTGCTGTATTCGTTATGCGTTATGCGTCATGCATTATGCGTTATGCGTTATGCATTATGCGTTCTGCGTTATACGTTTGCGTTGTGCGTTATGCGTTATGCGTCATGCATTATGCGTTATGCGTTATGCGTTATGCGTTATGCATTATGCGTTCTGCGTTATACGTTTGCGTTGTGCGTTATGCGTTATGCGTTATGCGTTATGCGGTATGCGTTATGCTTTATGCGTTATGCGTTATGCGTTATGCGTTATGCGTCATGCATTATGCGTTATGCGTTATGCGTTATGCGTTATGCATTATGCGTTCTGCGTTATACGTTTGCGTTGTGCGTTATGCGTTATGCGTTATGCGTTATGCGTTATGCGTTATGCTTTATGCGTTATGCATTATGCGTTATGCGTTATGCGATATGCGCCATGCGTTATGCGTTATGCGTTATGCGTTATTCGTTATGCGTTATGCGTTATGCGTTATGCGTTGGGCGTTATACGTTTGCGTTATGCGTTATGCGTTATGCGATATGCGTCATGCGTTATGCGTTATGCGTTATGCGTTATGCGTTATGCGTTATGCGTTATGCGTTATGCGTTATGCGTTATGCGTTATGCGTTATGCGTTATGCGTTATGCGTTATGCGTTATGCGTTATGCGTTATGCGTTATGCGTTATGCGTTATGCGTTATGCTTTATGCGTTATGCGTTATGCGTTATGCGTTATGCGATATTCGTTATGAGTTATGAGTTATAAGTTATGCGTTATGCGTTATGCGTTATGCGTTATGCGTTATGCGTTATGCGTTATGCTTTATGCGTTATGCATTATGCGTTATGCGTTATGCGTTATGCTTTATGCGTTATGCATTATGCGTTATGCGTTATGCGATATGCGTCATGCGTTATGCGTTATGCGTTATGCGTTATGCGTTATGCGTTATTCGTTATGCGTTATGCGTTATGCGTTGGGCGTTATACGTTTGCGTTATGCGTTATGCGTTATGCGTTATGCCTTATGCGTTATGCGTTACGCGTTATGCGTTATGCGATATGCGTCATGCGTTATGCGTTATGCATTATGCGTTATGCGTTATGCATTCTGCGTTATGCGATATTCGTTATGCGTTATGCGTTATGCGTTATGCGTTATGCGTTATGCGTTATTCGTTATGCGTTATGCGTTATGCGTTGGGCGTTATACGTTTGCGTTATGCGTTATGCGTTATGCGTTATGCGTTATGCGGTATGCGTTATACGTTATGCGTTATGCGTTATGCGTTATGCGTTATGCGTTAGGCGTTATGCGTTTTGCGGTATTCGTTATGCGTTGTGCATTATGCGTTATGCGTGATCCGTTATGCGTTAAGCGATATGCGTTTTGCTGTATTCGTTATGCGTTGTGCATTATGCGTTATGCGTTATGGGTTATGCGTTATGCGTTATGCGTTATGCATTATGCGTTGTGCGTTATATGTTTGCGTTGTGCGTCATGCGTTATGCGTTATGCGTTATGCGTTATACGGTATGCGTTATGCGTTATGCGTTAAGCGTTATGCGTTTTGCTGTATTCGTTATGCGTTGTGCATTATGCGTTATGTGTTATGTGTTATGCGTTATGCGTCATGCGTTATACGTTATGCGATATGCGTTATGCGTTATGCGTTATGCGTTATGCGTTATGCGTTATGCGGTATGCGTTATACGTTATACGTTATGCGTTATGCCTGATGCGTTATGCGTTATGCGTTGTGCATCATGCGTTATGCGTTATGCGTTATGAGTGATCCGACATGCGTTATGCGTTATGCGTTATGCGTTATGCCTTATGCCTTATGGGTTTGCGTTATGTGTTACGCTTTATGCGTTATGCGTTATGCATTAGGCGTTATGCGTTATGCGTTATGCGATATGCGTCATGCGTTATGCGTTATGCGTTATGCGTTATGCGTTATGCGTTATGCGTTATGCGTTATTCGTTATGCGTTATGCGTTATGCGTTGGGCGTTATACGTTTGCGTTATGCGTTATGCGTTATGCGTTATGCGTTATGCTTTATGCGTTATGCATTATGCGTTATGCGTTATGCGTTATGCGTTATGCGTTATGCGTTATGCGTTATGCGTTATGCGTTATGCGTTATGCGTTATGCCTTATGCCTTATGGGTTTGCGTTATGTGTTACGCTTTATGCGTTATGCGTTATGCGTTATGCGATATTCGTTATGAGTTATGAGTTATAAGTTATGCGATATGCGTTATGCGTTATGCGTTATGCCTTATGCCTTATGGGTTTGCGTTATGTGTTACGCTTTATGCGTTATGCGTTATGCGTTATGCGTTATTCGTTATGCGTTATGCGTTATGCGTTATGCGTTATGCGTTATGCGTTACGCTTTATGCGTTATGCATTATGCGTTACGCGTTGTGCGATATGCGTCATGCGTTATACGTTATGCGTTATGCGTTATTCGTTATGCGTTATGCGTTATGCGTTGGGCGTTATATTTTTGTGTTATGCGTTATGCGTTATGCGTTATGCTTTATGCGTTATGCATTATGCGTTCTGCGTTATTCGTTTGCGTTGTGCGTTATGCGTTATGCGTTATGCGTGATCCGTTATGCATTAAGCGTTATGCGTTTTGCTGTATTCGTTATGCGTTATGCGTCATGCATTATGCGTTATGCGTTATGCATTATGCGTTCTGCGTTATACGTTTGCGTTGTGCGTTATGCGTTATGCGTTATGCGTCATGCATTATGCGTTATGCGTTATGCATTATGCGTTCTGCGTTATACGTTTGCGTTGTGCGTTATGCGTTATTCGTTATGCGTCATGCGTTATGCGTTATGCGTTATGCGTCATGCATTATGCGTTATGCGTTATGCGTTATGCGTTATGCATTATGCGTTCTGCGTTATACGTTTGCGTTGTGCGTTATGCGTTATGCGTTATGCGTTATGCGTTATGCTTTATGCGTTATGCATTATGCGTTATGCGTTATGCGATATGCGTTATGCGTTATGCTTTATGCGTTATGCATTATGAGTTATACGTTATGCGTTAAGCGTTATGCGTGATCCGTTATGCGTGATCCGTTATGCGTTAAGCGTTATGCGTTTTGCTGTATTCGTTATGCGTTGTGCATTATGCGTTATGCGTTATGGGTTATGCGTTATGCGTTATGCGTTATGCATTATGCGTTGTGCGTTATATGTTTGCGTTGTGCGTTATGCGTTATGCGTTATGCGTTATGCGTTATGCGTTATACGGTATGCGTTATGCGTTATACGTTATGCGTTATGCGTTATGCGTTATACGTTATGCGTTATGCGTTATGCGTTATGCGTTATGCGTTATGCGTTATGCGTTATGCGTTATGCGTTATGCGTTATGCGTTATGCGTTATGCGTTATGCGTTATGCGTTATGCCTTATGCCTTATGGGTTTGCGTTATGTGTTACGCTTTATGCGTTATGCGTTATGCATTATGCGTTATGCGTTATGCGTTATGCGTTATGCGATATTCGTTATGAGTTATGAGTTATAAGTTATGCGATATGCGTTATGCGTTATGCGTTATGCCTTATGCCTTATGGGTTTGCGTTATGTGTTACGCTTTATGCGTTATGCGTTATGCGTTATGCGTTATTCGTTATGCGTTATGCGTTATGCGTTATGCGTTATGCGTTATGCGTTATGCGTTACGCTTTATGCGTTATGCATTATGCGTTACGCGTTATGCGATATGCGTCATGCGTTATACGTTATGCGTTATGCGTTATTCGTTATGCGTTATGCGTTATGCGTTGGGCGTTATATTTTTGTGTTATGCGTTATGCGTTATGCGTTATGCTTTATGCGTTATGCATTATGCGTTCTGCGTTATTCGTTTTCGTTGTGCGTTATGCGTTATGCGTTATGCGTGATCCGTTATGCATTAAGCGTTATGCGTTTTGCTGTATTCGTTATGCGTTATGCGTCATGCATTATGCGTTATGCGTTATGCATTATGCGTTCTGCGTTATAAGTTTGCGTTGTGCGTTATGCGTTATTCGTTATGCGTCATGCGTTATGCGTTATGCGTTATGCGTCATGCATTATGCGTTATGCGTTATGCGTTATGCGTTATGCATTATGCGTTCTGCGTTATACGTTTGCGTTGTGCGTTATGCGTTATGCGTTATGCGTTATGCGTTATGCGTTATGCGTTATGCTTTATGCGTTATGCATTATGCGTTATGCGTTATGCGATATGCGTTATGCGTTATGCTTTATGCGTTATGCATTATGAGTTATACGTTATGCGTTAAGCGTTATGCGTGATCCGTTATGCGTGATCCGTTATGCGTTAAGCGTTATGCGTTTTGCTGTATTCGTTATGCGTTATGCGTCATGCATTATGCGTTATGCGTTATGCGTTATGCGTTATGCGTTATTCGTTATGCGTTATGCGTTATGCGTTGGGCGTTATACGTTTGCGTTATGCGTTATGCGTTATGCGTTATGCGTTATGCTTTATGCGTTATGCATTATGCGTTATGCGTTATGCGTTATGCGTTATGCGTTATGCGTTATGCGTTATGCGTTATGCGTTATGCCTTATGCCTTATGGGTTTGCGTTATGTGTTACGCTTTATGCGTTATGCGTTATGCGTTATGCGATATTCGTTATGAGTTATGAGTTATAAGTTATGCGATATGCGTTATGCGTTATGCGTTATGCCTTATGCCTTATGGGTTTGCGTTATGTGTTACGCTTTATGCGTTATGCGTTATGCGTTATGCGTTATTCGTTATGCGTTATGCGTTATGCGTTATGCGCTATGCGTTATGCGTTACGCTTTATGCGTTATGCATTATGCGTTACGCGTTATGCGATATGCGTCATGCGTTATACGTTATGCGTTATGCGTTATTCGTTATGCGTTATGCGTTATGCGTTGGGCGTTATATTTTTGTGTTATGCGTTATGCGTTATGCGTTATGCTTTATGCGTTATGCATTATGCGTTCTGCGTTATTCGTTTTCGTTGTGCGTTATGCGTTATGCGTTATGCGTGATCCGTTATGCATTAAGCGTTATGCGTTTTGCTGTATTCGTTATGCGTTATGCGTCATGCATTATGCGTTATGCGTTATGCATTATGCGTTCTGCGTTATACGTTTGCGTTGTGCGTTATGCGTTATGCGTTATGCGTCATGCATTATGCGTTATGCGTTATGCATTATGCGTTCTGCGTTATACGTTTGCGTTGTGCGTTATGCGTTATTCGTTATGCGTCATGCGTTATGCGTTATGCGTTATGCGTCATGCATTATGCGTTATGCGTTATGCGTTATGCGTTATGCATTATGCGTTCTGCGTTATACGTTTGCGTTGTGCGTTATGCGTTATGCGTTATGCGTTATGCGTTATGCGTTATGCTTTATGCGTTATGCATTATGCGTTATGCGTTATGCGATATGCGTTATGCGTTATGCTTTATGCGTTATGCATTATGAGTTATACGTTATGCGTTAAGCGTTATGCGTGATCCGTTATGCGTGATCCGTTATGCGTTAAGCGTTATGCGTTTTGCTGTATTCGTTATGCGTTGTGCATTATGCGTTATGCGTTATGGGTTATGCGTTATGCGTTATGCGTTATGCATTATGCGTTGTGCGTTATATGTTTGCGTTGTGCGTTATGCGTTATGCGTTATGCGTTATGCGTTATGCGTTATACGGTATGCGTTATGCGTTATACGTTATGCGTTATGCGTTATGCGTTATACGTTATGCGTTATGCGTTATGCGTTATGCGTTATGCGTTATGCGTTATGCGTTATGCGTTATGCGTTATGCGTTATGCGTTATGCGTTATGCGTTATGCGTTATGCGTTATGCCTTATGCCTTATGGGTTTGCGTTATGTGTTACGCTTTATGCGTTATGCGTTATGCATTATGCGTTATGCGTTATGCGTTATGCGTTATGCGATATTCGTTATGAGTTATGAGTTATAAGTTATGCGATATGCGTTATGCGTTATGCGTTATGCCTTATGCCTTATGGGTTTGCGTTATGTGTTACGCTTTATGCGTTATGCGTTATGCGTTATGCGTTATTCGTTATGCGTTATGCGTTATGCGTTATGCGTTATGCGTTATGCGTTACGCTTTATGCGTTATGCATTATGCGTTACGCGTTATGCGATATGCGTCATGCGTTATACGTTATGCGTTATGCGTTATTCGTTATGCGTTATGCGTTATGCGTTGGGCGTTATATTTTTGTGTTATGCGTTATGCGTTATGCGTTATGCTTTATGCGTTATGCATTATGCGTTCTGCGTTATTCGTTTTCGTTGTGCGTTATGCGTTATGCGTTATGCGTGATCCGTTATGCATTAAGCGTTATGCGTTTTGCTGTATTCGTTATGCGTTATGCGTCATGCATTATGCGTTATGCGTTATGCATTATGCGTTCTGCGTTATACGTTTGCGTTGTGCGTTATGCGTTATTCGTTATGCGTCATGCGTTATGCGTTATGCGTTATGCGTCATGCATTATGCGTTATGCGTTATGCGTTATGCGTTATGCATTATGCGTTCTGCGTTATACGTTTGCGTTGTGCGTTATGCGTTATGCGTTATGCGTTATGCGTTATGCGTTATGCTTTATGCGTTATGCATTATGCGTTATGCGTTATGCGATATGCGTTATGCGTTATGCTTTATGCGTTATGCATTATGAGTTATACGTTATGCGTTAAGCGTTATGCGTGATCCGTTATGCGTGATCCGTTATGCGTTAAGCGTTATGCGTTTTGCTGTATTCGTTATGCGTTATGCGTCATGCATTATGCGTTATGCGTTATGCGTTATGCATTATGCGTTCTGCGTTATTCGTTTTCGTTGTGCGTTATGCGTTATGCGTGATCCGTTATGCATTAAGCGTTATGCGTTTTGCTGTATTCGTTATGCGTTATGCGTCATGCATTATGCGTTATGCGTTATGCATTATGCGTTCTGCGTTATACGTTTGCGTTGTGCGTTATGCGTTATTCGTTATGCGTCATGCGTTATGCGATATGCGTTATGCGTCATGCATTATGCGTTATGCGTTATGCGTTATGCGTTATGCATTATGCGTTCTGCGTTATACGTTTGCGTTGTGCGTTATGCGTTATGCGTTATGCGTTATGCGTTATGCGTTATGCTTTATGCGTTATGCATTATGCGTTATGCGTTATGCGATATGCGTTATGCGTTATGCTTTATGCGTTATGCATTATGAGTTATACGTTATGCGTTAAGCGTTATGCGTGATCCGTTATGCGTGATCCGTTATGCGTTAAGCGTTATGCGTTTTGCTGTATTCGTTATGCGTTATGCGTCATGCATTATGCGTTATGCGTTATGCGTTATGCATTATGCGTTCTGCGTTATACGTTTGCGTTGTGCGTTATGCGTTATGCGTTATGCGTTATGCGTTATGCGTTATGCGTTATGCTTTATGCGTTATGCATTATGCGTTATGCGTTATGCAATATGCGTCATGCGTTATGCGTTATGCGTTATGCGTCATGCATTATGCGTTATGCGTTATGCGTTATGCGTTATGCATTATGCGTTCTGCGTTATACGTTTGCGTTGTGTGTTATGCGTTATGCGTTATGCGTTACGCGTTATGCGTTATGCTTTATGCGTTATGCATTATGCGTTATGCGTTATGCGATATGCGTCATGCGTTATGCGTTATGCATTATGCGTTATATGTTATGCGTTATGCGCTATGCGTTATGCGTTATGCGTTATGCGTTATGCGTTATGCGTTATGCTTTATGCGTTATGCATTATGCGTTATGCGTTATGCGTTATGCGATATGCGTTATGCGTTATGCTTTATGCGTTATGCATTATGAGTTATACGTTATGCGTTAAGCGTTATGCGTGATCCGTTATGCGTGATCCGTTATGCGTTAAGCGTTATGCGTTTTGCTGTATTCGTTATGCGTTATGCGTCATGCATTATGCGTTATGCGTTATGCGTTATGCATTATGCGTTCTGCGTTATACGTTTGCGTTGTGCGTTATGCGTTATGCGTTATGCGTTATGCGTTATGCGTTATGCGTTATGCGTTATGCTTTATGCGTTATGCATTATGCGTTATGCGTTATGCAATATGCGTCATGCGTTATGCGTTATGCCTTATGCGTCATGCATTATGCGTTATGCGTTATGCGTTATGCGTTATGCATTATGCGTTCTGCGTTATACGTTTGCGTTGTGCGTTATGCGTTATGCGTTATGCGTTATGCGTTATGCGATATGCGTCATGCGTTATGCGTTATGCGTTATGCGTTATGCGTTATACGTTATTCGTTATGCGTTATGCGTTATGCGTTGGGCGTTATACGTTTGCGTTATGCGTTATGCGTTATGCGTTATGCGTTATGCGTTATGCGTTATGCGTTATGCTTTATGCGTTATGCATTATGCGTTATGCGTTATGCGTCATGCATTATGCATTATGCGTTATGCGTTATGCGTTATGCGTTATGCATTATGCGTTCTGCGTTATACGTTTGCGTTGTGCGTTATGCGTTATGCGTTATGCGTTATGCGTTATGCGTTATGCGTTATGCTTTATGCGTTATGCATTATGCGTTATGCGTTATGCAATATGCGTCATGCGTTATGCGTTATGCGTTATGCGTCATGCATTATGCGTTATGCGTTATGCGTTATGCGTTATGCATTATGCGTTCTGCGTTATACGTTTGCGTTGTGCGTTATGCGTTATGCGTTATGCGTTACGCGTTATGCGTTATGCTTTATGCGTTATGCATTATGCGTTATGCGTTATGCGATATGCGTCATGCGTTATGCGTTATGCGTTATGCGTTATGCGTTATACGTTATTCGTTATGCGTTATGCGTTATGCGTTGGGCGTTATACGTTTGCGTTATGCGTTATGCGTTATGCGTTATGCGTTATGCGTTATGCGTTATGCGTTATGCGTTATGCGTTATGCGTTATGCGTTATGCGTTATGCGTTATGCGTTATGCTTTATGCGTTATGCATTATGCGTTATGCGTTATGCGATATGCGTTATGCGTTATGCTTTATGCGTTATGCATTATGAGTTATACGTTATGCGTTAAGCGTTATGCGTGATCCGTTATGCGTGATCCGTTATGCGTTAAGCGTTATGCGTTTTGCTGTATTCGTTATGCGTTATGCGTCATGCATTATGCGTTATGCGTTATGCGTTATGCATTATGCGTTCTGCGTTATACGTTTGCGTTGTGCGTTATGCGTTATGCGTTATGCGTTATGCGTTATGCGTTATGCGTTATGCGTCATGCGTTATGCGTTATGCGTTATGCGTCATGCATTATGCATTATGCGTTATGCGTTATGCGTTATGCGTTATGCATTATGCGTTCTGCGTTATACGTTTGCGTTGTGCGTTATGCGTTATGCGTTATGCGTTACGCGTTATGCGTTATGCTTTATGCGTTATGCATTATGCGTTATGCGTTATGCGATATGCGTCATGCGTTATGCGTTATGCGTTATGCGTTATGCGTTATACGTTATTCGTTATGCGTTATGCGTTATGCGTTGGGCGTTATACGTTTGCGTTATGCGTTATGCGTTATGCGTTATGCGTTATGCGTTATGCGTTATGCGTTATGCGTTATGCGTTATGCGTTATGCGTTATGCGTTATGCTTTATGCGTTATGCATTATGCGTTATGCGTTATGCGATATGCGTTATGCGTTATGCTTTATGCGTTATGCATTATGAGTTATACGTTATGCGTTAAGCGTTATGCGTGATCCGTTATGCGTGATCCGTTATGCGTTAAGCGTTATGCGTTTTGCTGTATTCGTTATGCGTTATGCGTCATGCATTATGCGTTATGCGTTATGCGTTATGCATTATGCGTTCTGCGTTATACGTTTGCGTTGTGCGTTATGCGTTATGCGTTATGCGTTATGCGTTATGCGTTATGCGTTATGCGTCATGCGTTATGCGTTATGCGTTATGCGTCATGCATTATGCGTTATGCGTTATGCGTTATGCGTTATGCATTATGCGTTCTGCGTTATACGTTTGCGTTGTGCGTCATGCGTTATGCGTTATGCGTTATGCGTTATGCGTTATTCGTTATGCGTTATGCGTTATGCGTTGGGCGTTATACGTTTGCGTTATGCGTTATGCGTTATGCGTTATGCCTTATGCGTTATGCGTTGTGCGTTATGCGTTATGCGTTATGCGTTATGCGTTATGCGTTGTGCGTTATGCGTTATGCGTTATGCGTTATGCGTTGTGCGTTATGCGTTATGCGTTATGCGTTATGCGTTAGGCGTTATGCGTTATGCGTTATGCGATATGCGTCATGCGTTATGCGTTATGCGTTATGCGTTATGCGTTATGCGTTATGCGTTATGCGTTATGCGTTATTCGTTATGCGTTATGCGTTATGCGTTATGCGTGATCCGTTATGCGTTAAGCGATATGCGTTTTGCTGTATTCGTTATGCGTTGTGCATTATGCGTTATGCGTTATGGGTTATGCGTTATGCGTTATGCGTTATGCATTATGCGTTGTGCGTTATATGTTTGCGTTGTGCGTTATGCGTTATGCGTTATGCGTTATGCGTTATGCGTTATACGGTATGCGTTATGCGTTATACGTTATGCGTTATGCGTTATGCGTTATACGTTATGCGTTATGCGTTATGCGTTATGCGTTATGCGTTATGCGTTATGCGTTATGCGTTATGCGTTATGCGTTATGCGTTGTGCGTTATGCGTTATGCGTTATGCGTTATGCCTTATGCCTTATGGGTTTGCGTTATGTGTTACGCTTTATGCGTTATGCGTTATGCATTATGCGTTATGCGTTATGCGTTATGCGTTATGTGATATTCGTTATGAGTTATGAGTTATAAGTTATGCGATATGCGTTATGCGTTATGCGTTATGCCTTATACCTTATGGGTTTGCGTTATGTGTTACGCTTTATGCGTTATGCGTTATGCGTTATGCGTTATTCGTTATGCGTTATGCGTTATGCGTTATGCGTTATGCGTTATGCGTTATGCGTTATGCGTTACGCTTTATGCGTTATGCATTATGCGTTACGCGTTATGCGATATGCGTCATGCGTTATACGTTATGCGTTATGCGTTATTCGTTATGCGTTATGCGTTATGCGTTGGGCGTTATATTTTTGTGTTATGCGTTATGCGTTATGCGTTATGCGTTATGCGTTATGCTTTATGCGTTATGCATTATGCGTTCTGCGTTATACGTTTTCGTTGTGCGTTATGCGTTATGCGTTATGCGTGATCCGTTATGCATTAAGCGTTATGCGTTTTGCTGTATTCGTTATGCGTTATGCGTCATGCATTATGCGTTATGCGTTATGCATTATGCGTTCTGCGTTATACGTTTGCGTTGTGCGTTATGCGTTATGCGTTATGCGTTATGCGTTATGCGTTATGCGTTATGCTTTATGCGTTATGCATTATGCGTTATGCGTTATGCAATATGCGTCATGCGTTATGCGTTATGCGTTATGCGTCATGCATTATGCGTTATGCGTTATGCGTTATGCGTTATGCATTATGCGTTCTGCGTTATACGTTTGCGTTGTGCGTTATGCGTTATGCGTTATGCGTTATGCGTTATGCTTTATGCGTTATGCATTATGCGTTATGCGTTATGCGATATGCGTCATGCGTTATGCGTTATGCGTTATGCGTTATTCGTTATGCGTTATGCGTTATGCGTTGGGCGTTATACGTTTGCGTTATGCGTTATGCGTTATGCGTTATGCGTTATGCGTCATGCATTATGCGTTATGCGTTATGCGTTATGCGTTATGCATTATGCGTTCTGCGTTATACGTTTGCGTTGTGCGTTATGCGTTATGCGTTATGCGTTATGCGTTATGCGTTATGCGTTATGCTTTATGCGTTATGCATTATGCGTTATGCGTTATGCGATATGCGTCATGCGTTATGCGTTATGCGTTATGCGTTATTCGTTATGCGTTATGCGTTGGGCGTTATACGTTTGCGTTATGCGTTATGCGTTATGCGTTATGCGATATGCGTCATGCGTTATGCGTTATGCGTTATGCGTTACGCGTTATGCGATATGCGTCATGCGTTATACGTTATGCGTTATGCGTTGTTCGTTATGCGTTATGCGTTATGCATTATGCGTTCTGCGTTATACGTTTGCGTTGTGCGTTATGCGTTATGCGTTATGCGTTGTTCGTTATGCGTTATGCGTTATGCGTTATGCGTTATGCGTTACGCTTTATGCGTTATGCATTATGCGTTACGCGTTATGCGATATGCGTCATGCGTTATACGTTATGCGTTATGCGTTGTTCGTTATGCGTTATGCGTTATGCATTATGCGTTCTGCGTTATACGATTGCGTTGTGCGTTATGCGTTATGCGTTATGCGTTATGCGTTATGCGTTATGCGTTATGCGTTATGCTTTATGCGTTATGCATTATGCGTTATGCCTTATGCAATATGCGTCATGCGTTATGCGTTATGCGTTATGCGTCATGCATTATGCGTTATGCGTTATGCGTTATGCGTTATGCGTTATGCATTATGCGTTCTGCGTTATACGTTTGCGTTGTGCGTTATGCGTTATGCGTTATGCGTTATGCGTTATGCGTTATGCTTTATGCATTATGCGTTATGCGTTATGCGATATGCGTCATGCGTTATGCGTTATGCGTTATGCGTTATTCGTTATGCGTTATGCGTTATGCGTTGGGCGTTATACGTTTGCGTTATGCGTTATGCGTTATGCGTTATGCGATATGCGTCATGCGTTATGCGTTATGCGTTATGCGTTATGCGTTATGCGTTTTTCGTTATGCGTCATGCGTTATGCGTTATGCGTTATGCGTCATGCATTATGCGTTATGCGTTATGCGTTATGCGTTATGCATTATGCGTTCTGCGTTATACGTTTGCGTTGTGCGTTATGCGTTATGCGTTATGCGTTATGCGTTGTGCGTTATGCTTTATGCGTTATGCATTATGCGTTCTGCGTTATACGTTTGCGTTGTGCGTTATGCGTTATGCGTTATGCGTTATGCGTTATGCGTTATGCGTTATGCGTTATGCGTTATGCGTTATGCGTTATGCGTTATGCTTTATGCCTTATGCATTATGCGTTATGCGTTATGCAATATGCGTCATGCGTTATGCGTTATGCGATATGCGTCATGCGTTATGCGTTATGCATTATGCGTTATTCGTTATGCGTTATGCGTTATGCGTTGGGCGTTATACGTTTGCGTTATGCGTTATGCGTTATGCGTTATGCGATATGCGTCATGCGTTATGCGTTATGCGTTATGCGTTATGCGTTATACGTTATTCGTTATGCGTTATGCGTTATGCGTTGGGCGTTATACGTTTGCGTTATGCGTTATACGTTATGCGTTATGCGTTATGCGTTATGCGTTATGCGTTATGCGTTATGCGTTATGCGTCATGCATTATGCGTTATGCGTTATGCGTTATGCGTTATGCGTTATGCATTACGCGTTCTGCGTTATACGTTTGCGTTGTGCGTTATGCGTTATGCGTTATGCATTATGCGTTCTGCGTTATACGTTTGCGTTGTGCGTTATGCGTTATGCGTTATGCGTTATGCGTTATGCGTTATGCTTTATGCGTTATGCATTATGCGTTATGCGTTATGCGATATGCGTCATGCGTTATGCGTTATGCGTTATGCGTTATTCGTTATGCGTTATGCGTTATGCGTTGGGCGTTATACGTTTGCGTTATGCGTTATGCGTTATGCGTTATGCGTTATGCGATATGCGTCATGCGTTATGCGTCATGCGTTATGCGTTATTCGTTATGCGTTATGCGTTATGCGTTGGACGTTATACGTTTGCGTTATGCGTTATGCGTTATGCGTTATGCGTTATGCTTTATGCGTTATGCATTATGCGTTATGCGTTATGCGTTATGCGTTATGCGTTATGCGTTATGCGTTATGCGTTATGCGTTATGCGTTATGCGTTATGCGTTATGCGTTATGCGTTATGCGTTATGCGTTATGCGTTATGCGTTATGCGTTATGCGTTATGCGTTATGCGTTATGCCTTATGCCTTATGGGTTTGCGTTATGTGTTACGCTTTATGCGTTATGCGTTATGCATTATGCGTTATGCGTTATGCGTTATGCGTTATGCGATATTCGTTATGAGTTATGAGTTATAAGTTATGCGATATGCGTTATGCGTTATGCGTTATGCGTTATGCCTTATGGGTTTGCGTTATGTGTTACGCTTTATGCGTTATGCGTTATGCGTTATGCGTTATTCGTTATGCGTTATGCGTTATGCGTTATGCGTTATGCGTTATGCGTTATGCGTTATGCGTTATGCGTTATGCGTTATGCGTTATGCGTTACGCTTTATGCGTTATGCATTATGCGTTACGCGTTATGCGATATGCGTCATGCGTTATACGTTATGCGTTATGCGTTATTCGTTATGCGTTATGCGTTATGCGTTGGGCGTTATATTTTTGTGTTATGCGTTATGCGTTATGCGTTATGCGTTATGCTTTATGCGTTATGCATTATGCGTCATGCTTTATGCGTTATGCGTTATGCGATATTCTTAATGAGTTATGATTTATAAGTTATGCGTTATGCGTTATGCGTTATGCGTTATGCGTTATGCGTTATTCGTTATGCGTTATGCGTTATGCGTTATGCTTTATGCGTTATGCATTATGAGTTATACGTTATGCGTTAAGCGTTATGCGTGATCCGTTATGCGTGATCCGTTATGCATTAAGCGTTATGCGTTTTGCTGTATTCGTTATGCGTTATGCGTCATGCATTATGCGTTATGCGTTATGCGTTATGCATTATGCGTTCTGCGTTATACGTTTGCGTTGTGCGTTATGCGTTATGCGTTATGCGTTATGCGTTATGCGTTATGCGTTATGCTTTATGCGTTATGCATTATGCGTTATGCGTTATGCAATATGCGTCATGCGTTATGCGTTATGCGTTATGCGTCATGCATTATGCGTTATGCGTTATGCGTTATGTGTTATGCATTATGCGTTCTGCGTTATACGTTTGCGTTGTGCGTTATACGTTTGCGTTATGCGTTATGCGTTATGCGTTATGCGTCATGCATTATGCGTTATGCGTTATGCGTTATGCGTTATGCATTATGCGTTCTGCGTTATACGTTTGCGTTGTGCGTTATGCGTTATGCGTTATGCGTTATGCGTTATGCGTTATGCTTTATGCGTTATGCATTATGCGTAATGCGTTATGCGATATGCGTCATGCGTTATGCGTTATGCGTTATGCGTTATTCGTTATGCGTTATGCGTTATGCGTTGGGCGTTATACGTTTGCGTTATGCGTTATGCGTTATGCGTTATGCGTTATGCGATATGCGTCATGCGTTATGCGTTATGCGTTATGCGTTATGCGTTATGCGTTATGCGTTATGCGTTATTCGTTATGCGTTATGCGTTATGCGTTGGGCGTTATACGTTTGCGTTATGCGTTATGCGTTATGCGTTATGCGTTATTCTTTATGCGTTATGCATTATGCGTTATGCGTTATGCGTTATGCGTTATGCGTTATGCGATATTCGTTATGAGTTATGAGTTATAAGTTATGCGTTATGCGTTATGCGTTATGCGTTATGCGTTATGCGTTATGCGTTATGCGTTATTCGTTATGCGTTATGCGTTATGCGTTATGCGTTATACGTTATGCGTTATGCGTTATGCGTTATGCGTTATGCTTTATGCGTTATGCATTATGCGTTATGCGTTATGCAATATGCGTCATGCGTTATGCGTTATGCGTTATGCGTCATGCATTATGCGTTATGCGTTATGCGTTATGCGTTATGCATTATGCGTTCTGCGTTATACGTTTGCGTTGTGCGTTATGCGTTATGCGTTATGCGTTATGCGTTATGCGTCATGCTTTATGCGTTATGCATTATGCGTTATGCGTTATGCGATATGCGTCATGCGTTATGCGTTATGCGTTATGCGTTATTCGTTATGCGTTATGCGTTATGCGTTGGGCGTTATACGTTTGCGTTATGCGTTATGCGTTATGCGTTATGCGTGATCCGTTATGCGTGATCCGTTATGCATTAAGCGTTATGCGATTTGCTGTATTCGTTATGCGTTATGCGTCATGCATTATGCGTTATGCGTTATGCGTTATGCATTATGCGTTCTGCGTTATACGTTTGCGTTGTGCGTTATGCGTTATGCGTTATGCGTTATGCGTTATGCGTTATGCGTTATGCGTTATGCTTTATGCGTTATGCATTATGCGTTATGCGTTATGCGATATGCGTCATGCGTTATGCGTTATGCGTTATGCGTTGGGCGTTATACGTTTGCGTTATGCGTTATGCGTTATGCGTTATGCGTTATGCGTCATGCATTATGCGTTATGCGTTATGCGTTATGCGTTATGCATTATGCGTTCTGCGTTATACGTTTGCGTTGTGCGCTATGCGTTATGCGTTATGCGTTATGCGTTATGCGTTATGCTTTATGCGTTATGCATTATGCGTTATGCGTTATGCGATATGCGTCATGCGTTATGCGTTATGCGTTATGCGTTATGCGTTATTCGTTATGCGTTATGCGTTATGCGTTGGGCGTTATACGTTTGCGTTATGCGTTATGCGTTATGCGTTATGCGATATGCGCCATGCGTTATGCGTTATGCGTTATGCGTTATGCGTTATGCGTTATTCGTTATGCGTTATGCGTTATGCGTTATGCGTTATGCGTTATGCGTTATGCGTTATGCGTTATTCGTTATGCGTTATGCGTTATGCGTTATGCTTTATGCGTTATGCATTATGAGTTATACGTTATGCGTTAAGCGTAATGCGTGATCCGTTATGCGTGATCCGTTATGCGTTAAGCGTTATGCGTTTTGCTGTATTCGTTATGCGTTATGCGTCATGCATTATGCGTTATGCGTTATGCGTTATGCATTATGCGTTCTGCGTTATACGTTTGCGTTGTGCGTTATGCGTTATGCGTTATGCTTTATGCGTTATGCATTATGCGTTATGCGTTATGCAATATGCGTCATGCGTTATGCGTTATGCGTTATGCGTCATGCATTCTGCGTTATGCGTTATGCGTTATGCGTTATGCATTATGCGTTCTGCGTTATACGTTTGCGTTGTGCGTTATGCGTTATGCGTTATGCGTTACGCGTTATGCGTTATGCTTTATGCGTTATGCATTATGCGTTATGCGTTATGCGATATGCGTCATGCGTTATGCGTTATGCATTATGCGTTATTCGTTATGCGTTATGCGTTATGCGTTATGCGTTGGGCGTTATACGTTTGCGTTATGCGTTATGCGTTATGCGTTATGCGATATGCGTCATGCGTTATGCGTTATGCGTTATGCGTTATGCGTTATGCGTTATGCGTTGGGCGTTATACGTTTGCGTTATGCGTTATGCGTTATGCGTTATGCGTTATGCGTTATGCGTTGTGCATTATGAGTTATACGTTATGCGTTAAGCGTTATGCGTGTTCCGTTATGCGTTAGGCGTTATGCGTTTTGCGGTATTCGTTATGCGTTGTGCATTATGCGTTATGCGTGACCCGTTATGCGTTAAGCATTATGCGTTTTGCTGTATACGTTATGCGTTGTGCGTTATGCGATATGCGTCATGCGTTATGCGTTATGCGTTATGCGTTATGCGTTATGCGTTATGCGTTATGCGTCATGCATTATGCGTTATGCGTTATGCGTTATGCGTTATGCATTATGCGTTCTGCGTTACACGTTTGCGTTGTGCGTTATGCGTTATGCGTTATGCGTTACGCGTTATGCGTTATGCTTTATGCGTTATGCATTATGCGTTATGCGTTATGCGATATGCGTCATGCGTTATGCGTTATGCATTATGCGTTATTCGTTATGCGTTATGCGTTATGCGTTGGGCGTTATACGTTTGCGTTATGCGTTATGCGTTATGCGTTATGCGATATGCGTCATGCGTTATGCGTTATGCGTTATGCGTTATGCGTTATACGTTATTCGTTATGCGTTATGCGTTATGCGTTGGGCGTTATACGTTTGCGTTATGCGTTATGCGTTATGCGTTATGCGTTATGCGTTATGCGTTGTGCATTATGAGTTATACGTTATGCGTTAAGCGTTATGCGTGTTCCGTTATGCGTTAGGCGTTATGCGTTTTGCGGTATTCGTTATGCGTTGTGCATTATGCGTTATGCGTGACCCGTTATGCGTTAAGCGTTATGCGTTTTGCTGTATACGTTATGCGTTATGCGTTATGCGATATGCGTCATGCGTTATGCGTTATGCGTTATGCGTTATGCGTTATTCGTTATGCGTTATGCGTTATGCGTTGGGCGTTATACGTTTGCGTTATGCGTTATGCGTTATGCGTTATGCCTTATGCGTTATGCGTTATGCGTTATGCGTTATGCGTTATGCGATATGCGTCATGCGTTATGCGTTATGCGTTATGCGTTATGCGTTATGCGTTATGCGTTATGCGTTATGCGTTATGCGTTATGCGTTATGCGTTATTCGTTATGCGTTATGCGTTATGCGTTTGGCGTTATACGTTTGCGTTATGCGTTATGCGTTATGCGTTATGCGTCATGCATTATGCGTTATGCGTTATGCGTTATGCGTTATGCGTTATGCGTTATGCATTATGCGTTCTGCGTTATACGTTTGCGTTTTGCGTTATGCGTTATGCGTTATGCGTTGGGCGTTATACGTTTGCGTTATGCGTTATGCGTTATGCGTTATGCCTTATGCGTTATGCGTTATGCGTTATTCGTTATGCGATATGCGTCATGCGTTATGCGTTATGCGTTATGCGTTATGCGTTATGCGTTATGCGTTATGCGTTATTCGTTATGCGTGATCCGTATTGCGTTAAGCGTTATGCGTTTTGCTGTATTCGTTATGCGTTGTGCATTATGCGTTATGCGTTATGTGTTATGCGTTATGCGTTATGCGTTATACACTATGCGACATGCGTTATGCGTTATGCGGTATGCGTTATACGTTATACGTTATGCGTTATGCGTTATGCGTTATGCGTTATGCGTCATGCATTATGCGTTATGCGTTATGCGTTATGCGATATGCTTTATGCGTTATGCATTATGCGTTATGCGTTATGCAATATGCGTCATGCGTTATGCGTTATGCGTTATGCGTCATGTATTATGCGTTATGCGTTATGCGTTATGCATTATGCGTTCTGCGTTATACGTTTGCGTTGTGCGTTATGCGTTATGCGTTATGCGTTATGCGTTATGCGTTATGCGTTATGCGTTATTCGTTATGCGTGATCCGTATTGCGTTAAGCGTTATGCGTTTTGCTGTATTCGTTATGCGTTGTGCATTATGCGTTATGCGTTATGTGTTATGCGTTATGCGTTATGCGTTATACACTATGCGACATGCGTTATGCGTTATGCGTTATGCGTTATGCGGTATGCGTTATGAGTTATAAGTTATGCGTTATGCGTTATGCGTTATGCGTTATGCGTTATGCGTTATGCGTTATGCGTTATTCGTTATGCGTTATGCGTTATGCGTTATGCGTTATACGTTATGCGTTATGCGTTATGCGTTATGCGTTATGCTTTATGCGTTATGCATTATGCGTTATGCGTTATGCAATATGCGTCATGCGTTATGCGTTATGCGTTATGCGTCATGCATTATGCGTTATGCGTTATGCATTATGCGTTCTGCGTTATACGTTTGCGTTGTGCGTTATGCGTTATGCGTTATGCGTTATGCGTTATGCGTTATGCTTTATGCATTATGCGTTATGCGTTATGCGATATGCGTCATGCGTTATGCGTTATGCGTTATGCGTTATTCGTTATGCGTTATGCGTTATGCGTTGGGCGTTATACGTTTGCGTTATGCGTTATGCGTTATGCGTTATGCGATATGCGTCATGCGTTATGCGTTATGCGTTATGCGTTATGCGTTATGCGTTTTTCGTTATGCGTCATGCGTTATGCGTTATGCGTTATGCGTCATGCATTATGCGTTATGCGTTATGCGTTATGCGTTATGCATTATGCGTTCTGCGTTATACGTTTGCGTTGTGCGTTATGCGTTATGCGTTATGCGTTATGCGTTGTGCGTTATGCTTTATGCGTTATGCATTATGCGTTCTGCGTTATACGTTTGCGTTGTGCGTTATGCGTTATGCGTTATGCGTTATGCGTTATGCGTTATGCGTTATGCGTTATGCGTTATGCGTTATGCGTTATGCTTTATGCGTTATGCATTATGCGTTATGCGTTATGCAATATGCGTCATGCGTTATGCGTTATGCGATATGCGTCATGCGTTATGCGTTATGCATTATGCGTTATTCGTTATGCGTTATGCGTTATGCGTTGGGCGTTATACGTTTGCGTTATGCGTTATGCGTTATGCGTTATGCGATATGCGTCATGCGTTATGCGTTATGCGTTATGCGTTATGCGTTATACGTTATTCGTTATGCGTTATGCGTTATGCGTTGGGCGTTATACGTTTGCGTTATGCGTTATACGTTATGCGTTATGCGTTATGCGTTATGCGTTATGCGTTATGCGTTATGCGTTATGCGTCATGCATTATGCGTTATGCGTTATGCGTTATGCGTTATGCGTTATGCATTACGCGTTCTGCGTTATACGTTTGCGTTGTGCGTTATGCGTTATGCGTTATGCATTATGCGTTCTGCGTTATACGTTTGCGTTGTGCGTTATGCGTTATGCGTTATGCGTTATGCGTTATGCGTTATGCTTTATGCGTTATGCATTATGCGTTATGCGTTATGCGATATGCGTCATGCGTTATGCGTTATGCGTTATGCGTTATTCGTTATGCGTTATGCGTTATGCGTTGGGCGTTATACGTTTGCGTTATGCGTTATGCGTTATGCGTTATGCGATATGCGTCATGCGTTATGCGTCATGCGTTATGCGTTATTCGTTATGCGTTATGCGTTATGCGTTGGACGTTATACGTTTGCGTTATGCGTTATGCGTTATGCGTTATGCGTTATGCTTTATGCGTTATGCATTATGCGTTATGCGTTATGCGTTATGCGTTATGCGTTATGCGTTATGCGTTATGCGTTATGCGTTATGCGTTATGCGTTATGCGTTATGCGTTATGCGTTATGCGTTATGCGTTATGCGTTATGCGTTATGCGTTATGCGTTATGCGTTATGCGTTATGCGTTATGCCTTATGCCTTATGGGTTTGCGTTATGTGTTACGCTTTATGCGTTATGCGTTATGCATTATGCGTTATGCGTTATGCGTTATGCGTTATGCGATATTCGTTATGAGTTATGAGTTATAAGTTATGCGATATGCGTTATGCGTTATGCGTTATGCCTTATGCCTTATGGGTTTGCGTTATGTGTTACGCTTTATGCGTTATGCGTTATGCGTTATGCGTTATTCGTTATGCGTTATGCGTTATGCGTTATGCGTTATGCGTTATGCGTTATGCGTTATGCGTTATGCGTTATGCGTTATGCGTTACGCTTTATGCGTTATGCATTATGCGTTACGCGTTATGCGATATGCGTCATGCGTTATACGTTATGCGTTATGCGTTATTCGTTATGCGTTATGCGTTATGCGTTGGGCGTTATATTTTTGTGTTATGCGTTATGCGTTATGCGTTATGCGTTATGCTTTATGCGTTATGCATTATGCGTCATGCTTTATGCGTTATGCGTTATGCGATATTCTTAATGAGTTATGATTTATAAGTTATGCGTTATGCGTTATGCGTTATGCGTTATGCGTTATGCGTTATTCGTTATGCGTTATGCGTTATGCGTTATGCTTTATGCGTTATGCATTATGAGTTATACGTTATGCGTTAAGCGTTATGCGTGATCCGTTATGCGTGATCCGTTATGCATTAAGCGTTATGCGTTTTGCTGTATTCGTTATGCGTTATGCGTCATGCATTATGCGTTATGCGTTATGCGTTATGCATTATGCGTTCTGCGTTATACGTTTGCGTTGTGCGTTATGCGTTATGCGTTATGCGTTATGCGTTATGCGTTATGCGTTATGCTTTATGCGTTATGCATTATGCGTTATGCGTTATGCAATATGCGTCATGCGTTATGCGTTATGCGTTATGCGTCATGCATTATGCGTTATGCGTTATGCGTTATGTGTTATGCATTATGCGTTCTGCGTTATACGTTTGCGTTGTGCGTTATACGTTTGCGTTATGCGTTATGCGTTATGCGTTATGCGTCATGCATTATGCGTTATGCGTTATGCGTTATGCGTTATGCATTATGCGTTCTGCGTTATACGTTTGCGTTGTGCGTTATGCGTTATGCGTTATGCGTTATGCGTTATGCGTTATGCTTTATGCGTTATGCATTATGCGTAATGCGTTATGCGATATGCGTCATGCGTTATGCGTTATGCGTTATGCGTTATTCGTTATGCGTTATGCGTTATGCGTTGGGCGTTATACGTTTGCGTTATGCGTTATGCGTTATGCGTTATGCGTTATGCGATATGCGTCATGCGTTATGCGTTATGCGTTATGCGTTATGCGTTATGCGTTATGCGTTATTCGTTATGCGTTATGCGTTGGGCGTTATACGTTTGCGTTATGCGTTATGCGTTATGCGTTATGCGTTATTCTTTATGCGTTATGCATTATGCGTTATGCGTTATGCGTTATGCGTTATGCGTTATGCGATATTCGTTATGAGTTATGAGTTATAAGTTATGCGTTATGCGTTATGCGTTATGCGTTATGCGTTATGCGTTATGCGTTATTCGTTATGCGTTATGCGTTATGCGTTATGCGTTATACGTTATGCGTTATGCGTTATGCGTTATGCTTTATGCGTTATGCATTATGCGTTATGCGTTATGCAATATGCGTCATGCGTTATGCGTTATGCGTTATGCGTCATGCATTATGCGTTATGCGTTATGCGTTATGCGTTATGCATTATGCGTTCTGCGTTATACGTTTGCGTTGTGCGTTATGCGTTATGCGTTATGCGTTATGCGTTATGCGTTATGCTTTATGCGTTATGCATTATGCGTTATGCGTTATGCGATATGCGTCATGCGTTATGCGTTATGCGTTATGCGTTATGCGTTATTCGTTATGCGTTATGCGTTATGCGTTGGGCGTTATACGTTTGCGTTATGCGTTATGCGTTATGCGTTATGCGTGATCCGTTATGCGTGATCCGTTATGCATTAAGCGTTATGCGATTTGCTGTATTCGTTATGCGTTATGCGTCATGCATTATGCGTTATGCGTTATGCGTTATGCATTATGCGTTCTGCGTTATACGTTTGCGTTGTGCGTTATGCCTTATGCGTTATGCGTTATGCGTTATGCGTTATGCGTTATGCGTTATGCTTTATGCGTTATGCATTATGCGTTATGCGTTATGCGATATGCGTCATGCGTTATGCGTTATGCGTTATGCGTTGGGCGTTATACGTTTGCGTTATGCGTTATGCGTTATGCGTTATGCGTTATGCGTCATGCATTATGCGTTATGCGTTATGCGTTATGCGTTATGCATTATGCGTTCTGCGTTATACGTTTGCGTTGTGCGCTATGCGTTATGCGTTATGCGTTATGCGTTATGCGTTATGCTTTATGCGTTATGCATTATGCGTTATGCGTTATGCGATATGCGTCATGCGTTATGCGTTATGCGTTATGCGTTATGCGTTATGCGTTATTCGTTATGCGTTATGCGTTATGCGTTGGGCGTTATACGTTTGCGTTATGCGTTATGCGTTATGCGTTATGCGATATGCGCCATGCGTTATGCGTTATGCGTTATGCGTTATGCGTTATGCGTTATTCGTTATGCGTTATGCGTTATGCGTTATGCGTTATGCGTTATGCGTTATGCGTTATGCGTTATTCGTTATGCGTTATGCGTTATGCGTTATGCTTTATGCGTTATGCATTATGAGTTATACGTTATGCGTTAAGCGTAATGCGTGATCCGTTATGCGTGATCCGTTATGCGTTAAGCGTTATGCGTTTTGCTGTATTCGTTATGCGTTATGCGTCATGCATTATGCGTTATGCGTTATGCGTTATGCATTATGCGTTCTGCGTTATACGTTTGCGTTGTGCGTTATGCGTTATGCGTTATGCTTTATGCGTTATGCATTATGCGTTATGCGTTATGCAATATGCGTCATGCGTTATGCGTTATGCGTTATGCGTCATGCATTCTGCGTTATGCGTTATGCGTTATGCGTTATGCATTATGCGTTCTGCGTTATACGTTTGCGTTGTGCGTTATGCGTTATGCGTTATGCGTTACGCGTTATGCGTTATGCTTTATGCGTTATGCATTATGCGTTATGCGTTATGCGATATGCGTCATGCGTTATGCGTTATGCATTATGCTTTATTCGTTATGCGTTATGCGTTATGCGTTATGCGTTGGGCGTTATACGTTTGCGTTATGCGTTATGCGTTATGCGTTATGCGATATGCGTCATGCGTTATGCGTTATGCGTTATGCGTTATGCGTTATGCGTTATGCGTTGGGCGTTATACGTTTGCGTTATGCGTTATGCGTTATGCGTTATGCGTTATGCGTTATGCGTTGTGCATTATGAGTTATACGTTATGCGTTAAGCGTTATGCGTGTTCCGTTATGCGTTAGGCGTTATGCGTTTTGCGGTATTCGTTATGCGTTGTGCATTATGCGTTATGCGTGACCCGTTATGCGTTAAGCATTATGCGTTTTGCTGTATACGTTATGCGTTGTGCGTTATGCGATATGCGTCATGCGTTATGCGTTATGCGTTATGCGTTATGCGTTATGCGTTATGCGTTATGCGTTATGCGTCATGCATTATGCGTTATGCGTTATGCGTTATGCGTTATGCATTATGCGTTCTGCGTTACACGTTTGCGTTGTGCGTTATGCGTTATGCGTTATGCGTTACGCGTTATGCGTTATGCTTTATGCGTTATGCATTATGCGTTATGCGTTATGCGATATGCGTCATGCGTTATGCGTTATGCATTATGCGTTATTCGTTATGCGTTATGCGTTATGCGTTGTGCGTTATACGTTTGCGTTATGCGTTATGCGTTATGCGTTATGCGATATGCGTCATGCGTTATGCGTTATGCGTTATGCGTTATGCGTTATACGTTATTCGTTATGCGTTATGCGTTATGCGTTGGGCGTTATACGTTTGCGTTATGCGTTATGCGTTATGCGTTATGCGTTATGCGTTATGCGTTGTGCATTATGAGTTATACGTTATGCGTTAAGCGTTATGCGTGTTCCGTTATGCGTTAGGCGTTATGCGTTTTGCGGTATTCGTTATGCGTTGTGCATTATGCGTTATGCGTGACCCGTTATGCGTTAAGCGTTATGCGTTTTGCTGTATACGTTATGCGTTGTGCGTTATGCGATATGCGTTATGCGTTATGCGTTATGCGTTATGCGTTATGCGTTATTCGTTATGCGTTATGCGTTATGCGTTGGGCGTTATACGTTTGCGTTATGCGTTATGCGTTATGCGTTATGCCTTATGCGTTATGCGTTATGCGTTATGCGTTATGCGTTATGCGATATGCGTCATGCGTTATGCGTTATGCGTTATGCGTTATGCGTTATGCGTTATGCGTTATGCGTTATGCGTTATGCGTTATGCGTTATTCGTTATGCGTTATGCGTTATGCGTTTGGCGTTATACGTTTGCGTTATGCGTTATGCGTTATGCGTTATGCGTCATGCATTATGCGTTATGCGTTATGCGTTATGCGTTATGCGTTATGCGTTATGCATTATGCGTTCTGCGTTATACGTTTGCGTTGTGCGTTATGCGTTATGCGTTATGCGTTGGGCGTTATACGTTTGCGTTATGCGTTATGCGTTATGCGTTATGCCTTATGCGTTATGCGTTATGCGTTATTCGTTATGCGATATGCGTCATGCGTTATGCGTTATGCGTTATGCGTTATGCGTTATGCGTTATGCGTTATGCGTTATTCGTTATGCGTGATCCGTATTGCGTTATGCATTATGCGTTCTGCGTTATACGTTTGCGTTGTGCGTTAAACGTTATGCGTTATGCGTTATGCGTTATGCGTTATGCGTTATGCGTTATGCTTTATGCGTTATGCATTATGCGTTATGCGTTATGCGATATGCGTTATGCGTTATGCGTTATGCATTATGCGTTCTGCGTTATACGTTTGCGTTGTGCGTTATGCGTTATGCGTTATGCGTTATGCGTTATGCTTTATGCGTTATGCATTATGCGTTATGCGTTATGCGATATGCGTCATGCGTTATGCGTTATGCGTTATGCGTTATGCGTTATTCGTTATGCGTTATGCGTTATGCGTTGGGCGTTATACGTTTGCGTTATGCGTTATGCGTTATGCGTTATGCGTTATGCGTTATGCGTTATGCGTCATGCATCATGCGTTATGCGTTATGCGTTATGCGTTATGCATTATGCGTTCTGCGTTATACGTTTGCGTTGTGCGTTAAACGTTATGCGTTATGCGTTATGCGTTATGCGTTATGCGTTATGCGTTATGCTTTATGCGTTATGCATTATGCGTTATGCGTTATGCGATATGCGTCATGCGTTATGCGTTATGCGTTATGCGTTATTCGTTATGCGTTATGCGTTATGCGTTGGGCGTTATACGTTTGCGTTATGCGTTATGCGTTATGCGTTATGCGATATGCGTCATGCGTTATGCGTTATGCGTTATGCGTTATGCGTTATTCGTTATGCGTTATGCGTTATGCGTTGGGCGTTATACGTTTGCGTTATGCGTTATGCGTTATGCGTTATGCGTTATGCGTTATGCGTTATGCGTTATGCGTTATGCGTTATGCGTTATGCGTTATGCGATATTCGTTATGAGGTATGAGTTATAAGTTATGCGTTATGCGTTATGCGTTATGCGTTATGCGTTATGCGTTATGCGTTATTCGTTATGCGTTATGCGTTATGCGTTATGCGTTATGCGTTATGCGTTATGCGTTATGCGTTATGCGTTACGCTTTATGCGTTATGCATTATGCGTTACGCGTTATGCGATATGCTTCATGCGTTATACGTTATGCGTTATGCGTTATTCGTTATGCGTTATGCGTTATGCATTATGCGTTCTGCGTTATACGTTTGCGTTGTGCGTTATGCGTTATGCGTTATGCGTTATGCGTTATGCGTTATGCGTTATGCTTTATGCGTTATGCATTATGCGTCATGCGTTATGCGTTATGCGTTATGCGTTATGCGTTATGCGTTATGCGTTATGCGTTATTCGTTATGCGTGATCCGTATTGCGTTATGCATTATGCGTTCTGCGTTATACGTTTGCGTTGTGCGTTAAACGTTATGCGTTATGCGTTATGCGTTATGCGTTATGCGTTATGCGTTATGCTTTATGCGTTATGCATTATGCGTTATGCGTTATGCGATATGCGTTATGCGTTATGCGTTATGCATTATGCGTTCTGCGTTATACGTTTGCGTTGTGCGTTATGCGTTATGCGTTATGCGTTATGCGTTATGCTTTATGCGTTATGCATTATGCGTTATGCGTTATGCGATATGCGTCATGCGTTATGCGTTATGCGTTATGCGTTATGCGTTATTCGTTATGCGTTATGCGTTATGCGTTGGGCGTTATACGTTTGCGTTATGCGTTATGCGTTATGCGTTATGCGTTATGCGTTATGCGTTATGCGTCATGCATCATGCGTTATGCGTTATGCGTTATGCGTTATGCATTATGCGTTCTGCGTTATACGTTTGCGTTGTGCGTTAAACGTTATGCGTTATGCGTTATGCGTTATGCGTTATGCGTTATGCGTTATGCTTTATGCGTTATGCATTATGCGTTATGCGTTATGCGATATGCGTCATGCGTTATGCGTTATGCGTTATGCGTTATTCGTTATGCGTTATGCGTTATGCGTTGGGCGTTATACGTTTGCGTTATGCGTTATGCGTTATGCGTTATGCGATATGCGTCATGCGTTATGCGTTATGCGTTATGCGTTATGCGTTATTCGTTATGCGTTATGCGTTATGCGTTGGGCGTTATACGTTTGCGTTATGCGTTATGCGTTATGCGTTATGCGTTATGCGTTATGCGTTATGCGTTATGCGTTATGCGTTATGCGTTATGCGTTATGCGATATTCGTTATGAGGTATGAGTTATAAGTTATGCGTTATGCGTTATGCGTTATGCGTTATGCGTTATGCGTTATGCGTTATTCGTTATGCGTTATGCGTTATGCGTTATGCGTTATGCGTTATGCGTTATGCGTTATGCGTTATGCGTTACGCTTTATGCGTTATGCATTATGCGTTACGCGTTATGCGATATGCTTCATGCGTTATACGTTATGCGTTATGCGTTATTCGTTATGCGTTATGCGTTATGCATTATGCGTTCTGCGTTATACGTTTGCGTTGTGCGTTATGCGTTATGCGTTATGCGTTATGCGTTATGCGTTATGCGTTATGCTTTATGCGTTATGCATTATGCGTTATGCGTTATGCAATATGCGTCATGCGTTATGCGTTATGCGTTATGCGTCATGCATTATGCGTTATACGTTATGCGTTATGCGTTATGCATTATGCGTTCTGCGTTATACGTTTGCGTTGTGCGTTATGCGTTATGCGTTATGCGTTATGCGTTATGCGTTATGCTTTATGCGTTATGCATTATGCGTTACGCGTTATGCGATATGCGTCATGCGTTATGCGTTATGCGTTATGCGTTATTCGTTATGCGTTATGCGTTATGCATTGGGCGTTATACGTTTGCGTTATGCGTTATGCGTTATGCGTTATGCGTTATGCGTGATCCGTTATGCGTGATCCGTTATGCATTAAGCGTTATGCGTTTTGCTGTATTCGTTATGCGTTATGCGTCATGCATTATGCGTTATGCGTTATGCATTATGCGTTCTGCGTTATACGTTTGCGTTGTGCGTTATGCGTTATGCGTTATGCGTTATGCGTTATGCGTTATGCGTTATGCTTTATGCGTTATGCATTATGCGTTATGCGTTATGCAATATGCGTCGTGCGTTATGCGTCATGCATTATGCGTTATGCGTTATGCGTTATGCGTTATGCATTATGCGTTCTGCGTTATACGTTTGCGTTGTGCGTTATGCGTTATGCGTTATGCGTTATGCGTTATGCTTTATGCGTTATGCATTATGCGTTATGCGTTATGCGATATGCGTCATGAATTATGCGTTATGCGTTATGCGTTATGCGTTATTCGTTATGCGTTATGCGTTATGCGTTGAGCGTTATACGTTTGCGTTATGCGTTATGCGTTATGCGTTATGCGATATGCGTCATGCGTTATGCGTTATGCGTTATGCGTTATGCGTTATGCGTTATTCGTTATGCGTTATGCGTTATGCGTTGGGCGTTATACGTTTGCGTTATGCGTTATGCGTTATGCGTTATGCGTTATGCTTTATTCGTTATGCATTATGCGTTATGCGTAATGCGTTATGCGTTATGCGATATTCGTTATGAGTTATGAGTTATAAGTTATGCGTTATGCGTTATGCGTTATGCGTTATGCGTTATGCGTTATGCGTTATGCTTTATGCGTTATGCATTATGCGTTATGCGTTATGCGTTATGCGTTATGCAATATTCGTTATGAGTTATGATTTATAAGTTATGCGTTATGCGTTATGCGTTATGCGTTATGCGTTATGCGTTATGCATTATGCGTTATGCGTTATGCGTTATGCGTTATGCAATATTCGTTATGAGTTATTATTTATAAGTTATGCGTTATGCGTTATGCGTTATGCGTTATGCGTTATGCGTTATGCGTTATTCGTTATGCGTTATGCGTTATGCGTTATGCTTTATGCGTTATAAATTATGCGTTATGCGTTATGCAATATGCGTCGTGCGTTATGCATCATGCATTATGCGTTATGCGTTATGCGTTATGCGTTATGCATTATGCGTTCTGCGTTATACGTTTGCGTTGTGCGTTATGCGTTATGCGTTATGCGTTATGCGTTATGCGTTATGCTTTATGCGTTATGCATTATGCGTTATGCGTTATGCGATATGCGTCATGCGTTATGCGTTATGCGTTATGCGTTATTCGTTATGCGTTATGCGTTATGCGTTGAGCGTTATACGTTTGCGTTATGCGTTATGCGTTATGCGTTATGCGATAGACGTCATGCGTTATGCGTTATGCGTTATGCGTTATGCGTTATGCGTTATGCGTTATGCGTCATGCGTTATTCGTTCTGCGTTATGCGTTATGCGTTGGGCGTTATACGTTTGCGTTATGCGTTATGCGTTATGCGTTATGCGATATGCGCCATGCGTTATGCGTTATGCGTTATGCGTTATGCGTTATGCGTTATTCGTTATGCGTTATGCGTTATGCGTTATGCGTTATGCGTTATGCGTTATGCGTTATGCGTTATTCGTTATGCGTTATGAGTTATGCGTTATGCTTTATGCGTTATGCATTATGAGTTATACGTTATGCGTTAAGCGTTATGCGTGATCCGTTATGCGTGATCCGTTATGCGTTAAGCGTTATGCGTTTTGCTGTATTCGTTATGCGTTATGCGTCATGCATTATGCGTTATGCGTTATGCGTTATGCATTATGCGTTCTGCATTATACGTTTGCGTTGTGCGTTATGCGTTATGCGTTATGCGTTATGCTTTATGCGTTATGCATTATGCGTTATGCGTTATGCAATATGCGTCATGCGTTATGCGTTATGCGTTATGCGTCATGCATTATGCGTTATGCGTTATGCGTTATGCGTTATGCATTATGCGTTCTGCGTTATACGTTTGCGTTGTGCGTTATGCGTTATGCGATATGCGTTATGCTTTATGCGTTATGCATTATGCGTTATGCGTTATGCAATATGCGTCATGCGTTATGCGTTATGCGTTATGCGTCATGCATTATGCGTTATGCGTTATGCGTTATGCGTTATGCATTATGCGTTCTGCGTTATACGTTTGCGTCATGCGTTATGCGTTATGCGTTATGCGTTATGCGTTATGCGTTATGCATTATGCGTTCTGCGTCATGCGTTATGCGTTATGCGTTATGCGTTATGCGTTATGCGTTATGCGTTATGCGTTATGCGTTATTCGTTATGCGTTATGCGTTATGCGTTTGGCGTTATACGTTTGCGTTATGCGTTATGCGTTATGCGTCATGCATTATGCGTTATGCGTTATGCGTTATGCGTTATGAGTTATGCATTATGCGTTCTGCGTTATACGTTTGCGTTGCGCGTTATGCGTTATGCGTTATGCGTTATGCGTTATGCTTCATGCGTTATGCATTATGCGTTATGCGTTATGCGATATGCGTCATGCGTTATGCGTTATGCGTTGGGCGTTATACGTTTGCGTTATGCGTTATGCGTTATGCCTTATGCGTTATGCGTTATGCGTTATGCGTTATGCGATATGCGTCATGCGTTATGCGTTATGCGTTATGCGTTATGCGTTATGCGTTATGCGTTATGCATTATGCGTTCTGCGTTATACGTTTGCGTTGTGCGTTATGCGTTATGCGTTATGCGTTATGCGTTATGCGTTATGCTTTATGCGTTATGCATTATGCGTTATGCGTTATGCGATATGCGTCATGCGTTATGCTTTATGCGTTATGCATTATGCGTTATGCGTTATGCGTTATGCGTTATGCAATATTCGTTATGAGTTATGATTTATAAGTTATGCGTTATGCGTTATGCGTTATGCGTTATGCGTTATGCATTATGCGTTATGCGTTATGCGTTATGCGTTATGCAATATTCGTTATGAGTTATGATTTATAAGTTATGCGTTATGCGTTATGCGTTATGCGTTATGCGTTATGCGTTATGCGTTATTCGTTATGCGTTATGCGTTATGCGTTATGCTTTATGCGTTGTGCATTATGCGTTATGCGTTATGCAATATGCGTCGTGCGTTATGCGTCATGCATTATGCGTTATGCGTTATGCGTTATGCGTTATGCATTATGCGTTCTGCGTTATACGTTTGCGTTGTGCGTTATGCGTTATGCGTTATGCGTTATGCGTTATGCGTTATGCGTTATGCTTTATGCGTTATGCATTATGCGTTATGCGTTATGCGATATGCGTCATGCGTTATGCGTTATGCGTTATGCGTTATTCGTTATGCGTTATGCGTTATGCGTTGAGCGTTATACGTTTGCGTTATGCGTTATGCGTTATGCGTTATGCGATATGCGTCATGCGTTATGCGTTATGCGTTATGCGTTATGCGTTATGCGTTATGCGTCATGCGTTATTCGTTATGCGTTATGCGTTATGCGTTGGGCGTTATACGTTTGCGTTATGCGTTATGCGTTATGCGTTATGCGATATGCGCCATGCGTTATGCGTTATGCGTTATGCGTTATGCGTTATGCGTTATTCGTTATGCGTTATGCGTTATGCGTTATGCGTTATGCGTTATGCGTTATGCGTTATTCGTTATGCGTTATGAGTTATGCGTTATGCTTTATGCGTTATGCATTATGAGTTATACGTTATGCGTTAAGCGTTATGCGTGATCCGTTATGCGTGATCCGTTATGCGTTAAGCGTTATGCGTTTTGCTGTATTCGTTATGCGTTATGCGTTATGCTTTATGCGTTATGCGTTATGCGTTATGCGTTATGCGTTCTGCGTTATACGTTTGCGTTGTGCGTTATGCGTTATGCGTTATGCGTTATGCTTTATGCGTTATGCATTATGCGTTATGCGTTATGCAATATGCGTCATGCGTTATGCGTTATGCGTTATGCGTCATGCATTATGCGTTATGCGTTATGCGTTATGCGGTATGCATTATGCGTTCTGCGTTATACGTTTGCGTTGTGCGTTATGCGTTATGCGTTATGCGTTACGCGTTATGCGTTATGCTTTATGCGTTATGCATTATGCGTTATGCGTTATGCGATATGCGTCATGCGTTATGCGTTATGCATTATGCGTTATTCGTTATGCGTTATGCGTTATGCGTTGGGCGTTATACGTTTGCGTTATGCGTTATGCGTTATGCGTTATGCGATATGCGTCATGCGTTATGCGTTATGCGTTATGCGTTATGCGTTATACGTTATTCGTTATGCGTTATGCGTTATGCGTTGGGCGTTATACGTTTGCGTTATGCGTTATGCGTTATGCGTTATGCGTTATGCGTTATGCGTTATGCGTTGTGCATTATGAGTTATACGTTATGCGTTAAGCGTTATGCGTGTTCCGTTATGCGTTAGGCGTTATGCGTTTTGCGGTATTCGTTATGCGTTGTGCATTATGCGTTATGCGTGACCCGTTATGCGTTAAGCATTATGCGTTTTGCTGTATACGTTATGCGTTGTGCGTTATGCGATATGCGTCATGCGTTATGCGTTATGCGTTATGCGTTATGCGTTATGCGTTATGCGTTATGCGTTATGCGTCATGCATTATGCGTTATGCGTTATGCGTTATGCGTTATGCATTATGCGTTCTGCGTTATACGTTTGCGTTGTGCGTTATGCGTTATGCGTTATGCGTTACGCGTTATGCGTTATGCTTTATGCGTTATGCATTATGCGTTATGCGTTATGCGATATGCGTCATGCGTTATGCGTTATGCATTATGCGTTATTCGTTATGCGTTATGCGTTATGCGTTGGGCGTTATACGTTTGCGTTATGCGTTATGCGTTATGCGTTATGCGATATGCGTCATGCGTTATGCGTTATGCGTTATGCGTTATGCGTTATACGTTATTCGTTATGCGTTATGCGTTATGCGTTGGGCGTTATACGTTTGCGTTATGCGTTATGCGTTATGCGTTATGCGTTATGCGTTGTGCATTATGAGTTATACGTTATGCGTTAAGCGTTATGCGTGTTCCGTTATGCGTTAGGCGTTATGCGTTTTGCGGTATTCGTTATGCGTTGTGCATTATGCGTTATGCGTGACCCGTTATGCGTTAAGCGTTATGCGTTTTGCTGTATACGTTATGCGTTGTGCGTTATGCGATATGCGTCATGCGTTATGCGTTATGCGTTATGCGTTATGCGTTATGCGTTATTCGTTATGCGTTATGCGTTATGCGTTGGGCGTTATACGTTTGCGTTATGCGTTATGCGTTATGCGTTATGCCTTATGCGTTATGCGTTATGCGTTATGCGTTATGCGATATGCGTCATGCGTTATGCGTTATGCGTTATGCGTTATGCGTTATGCGTTATGCGTTATGCGTTATTCGTTATGCGTTATGCGTTATGCGTTTGGCGTTATACGTTTGCGTTATGCGTTATGCGTTATGCGTTATGCGTCATGCATTATGCGTTATGCGTTATGCGTTATGCGTTATGCGTTATGCATTATGCGTTCTGCATTATACGTTTGCGTTGTGCGTTATGCGTTATGCGTTATGCGTTATGCGTTATGCTTCATGCGTTATGCATTATGCGTTATGCGTTATGCGATATGCGTCATGCGTTATGCGTTATGCGTTGTGCGTTATACGTTTGCGTTATGCGTTATGCGTTATGCGTTATGCGTTATGCGTTATGCGTTAAGCGTTATGCGTTTTGCTGTATTCGTTATGCGTTATGCGTCATGCATTATGCGTTATGCGTTATGCGTTATGCATTATGCGTTCTGCGTTATACGTTTGCGTTGTGCGTTATGCGTTATGCGTTATGCGTTATGCTTTATGCGTTATGCATTATGCGTTATGCGTTATGCAATATGCGTCATGCGTTATGCGTTATGCGTTATGCGTCATGCATTATGCGTTATGCGTTATGCGTTATGCGGTATGCATTATGCGTTCTGCGTTATACGTTTGCGTTGTGCGTTATGCGTTATGCGTTATGCGTTACGCGTTATGCGTTATGCTTTATGCGTTATGCATTATGCGTTATGCGTTATGCGATATGCGTCATGCGTTATGCGTTATGCATTATGCGTTATTCGTTATGCGTTATGCGTTATGCGTTATGCGTTATGCGTTATTCGTTATGCGTTATGAGTTATGCGTTATGCTTTATGCGTTATGCGTTATGCGTTATGCGTTATGCGTTATGCGTTATGCGTTATGCGTTATTCGTTATGCGTTATGAGTTATGCGTTATGCTTTATGCGTTATTCATTATGAGTTATACGTTATGCGTTAAGCGTTATGCGTGATCCGTTATGCGTGATCCGTTATGCGTTAAGCGTTATGCGTTTTGCTGTATTCGTTATGCGTTATGCGTCATGCATTATGCGTTATGCGTTATGCGTTATGCATTATGCGTTCTGCGTTATACGTTTGCGTTGTGCGTTATGCGTTATGCGTTATGCGTTATGCTTTATGCGTTATGCATTATGCGTTATGCGTTATGCAATATGCGTCATGCGTTATGCGTTATGCGTTATGCGTCATGCATTATGCGTTATGCGTTATGCGTTATGCGGTATGCATTATGCGTTCTGCGTTATACGTTTGCGTTGTGCGTTATGCGTTATGCGTTATGCGTTACGCGTTATGCGTTATGCTTTATGCGTTATGCATTATGCTTTATGCGTTATGCGATATGCGTCATGCGTTATGCGTTATGCATTATGCGTTATTCGTTATGCGTTATGCGTTATGCGTTGGGCGTTATACGTTTGCGTTATGCGTTATGCGTTATGCGTTATGCGATATGCGTCATGCGTTATGCGTTATGCGTTATGCGTTATGCGTTATGCGTTATGCGTTATGCGTCATGCATTATGCGTTATGCGTTATGCGTTATACGTTATGCATTATGCGTTCTGCGTTATACGTTTGCGTTGTGCGTTATGCGTTATGCGTTATGCGTTACGCGTTATGCGTTATGCTTTATGCGTTATGCATTATGCGTTATGCGTTATGCGATATGCGTCATGCGTTATGCGTTATGCGTTATGCGTTATGCGTCATGCATTATGCGTTATACGTTATGCGTTATGCGTTATGCATTATGCGTTCTGCGTTATACGTTTGCGTTGTGCGTTATGCGTTATGCGTTATGCGTTATGCGTTATGCGTTATGCGTTATGCGTTATGCGATATGCGTCATGCGTTATGCGTTATGCGTTATGCGTTATTCGTTATGCGTTATGCGTTATGCGTTGGGCGTTATACGTTTGCGTTATGCGTTATGCATTATGCGTTCTGCGTTATACGTTATGCGTTATGCGTTATACGGTATGCGTTATACGTTATACGTTATGCGTTATGCCTGATGCGTTATGCGTTATGCTTTATGCGTTATGCATTATGCGTTATGCGTTATGCGTTTGCGTTGTGCGTTATGCGTTATGCGTTATGCGTTATGCGTTATGCTTTATGCGTTATGCATTATGCGTTATGCGTTATGCAATATGCGTCATGCGTTATGCGTTATGCGTTATGCGTCATGCATTATGCGTTATACGTTATGCGTTATGCGTTATGCATTATGCGTTCTGCGTTATACGTTTGCGTTGTGCGTTATGCGTTATGCGTTATGCGTTATGCGTTATGCGTTATGCTTTATGCGTGATCCGTTATGCGTGATCCGTTATGCGTTAAGCGTTATGCGTTTTGCTGTATTCGTTATGCGTTATGCGTCATGCATTATGCGTTATGCGTTATGCGTTATGCATTATGCGTTCTGCGTTATGCGTTATACGTTATGCGTTATGCGTTATGCATTATGCGTTCTGCGTTATACGTTTGCGTTGTGCGTTATGCGTTATGCGTTATGCGTTATGCGTTATGCGTTATGCTTTATGCGTGATCCGTTATGCGTGATCCGTTATGCGTTAAGCGTTATGCGTTTTGCTGTATTCGTTATGCGTTATGCGTCATGCATTATGCGTTATGCGTTTGCGTTGTGCGTTATGCGTTATGCGTTATGCGTTATGCGTTATGCTTTATGCGTTATGCATTATGCGTTATGCGTTATGCAATATGCGTCATGCGTTATGCGTTATGCGTTATGCGTCATGCATTATGCGTTATACGTTATGCGTTATGCGTTATGCATTATGCGTTCTGCGTTATACGTTTGCGTTGTGCGTTATGCGTTATGCGTTATGCGTTATGCGGTATGCGTTATGCTTTATGCGTTATGCATTATGCGTTATGCGTTATGCGATATGCGTCATGCGTTATGCGTTATGCGTTATGCGTTATTCGTTATGCGTTATGCGTTATGCGTTGGGCGTTATACGTTTGCGTTATGCGTTATGCGTTATGCGTTATGCGTTATGCGTGATCCGTTATGCGTGATCCGTTATGCATTAAGCGTTATGCGTTTTGCTGTATTCGTTATGCGTTCTGCGTCATGCATTATGCGTTATGCGTTATGCATTATGCGTTCTGCGTTATACGTTTGCGTTGTGCGTTGTGCGTTATGCGTTATGCGTTATGCGTTATGCGTTATGCGTTATGCGTTATGCTTTATGCGTTATGCATTATGCGTTATGCGTTATGCAATATGCGTCGTGCGTTATGCGTCATGCATTATGCGTTATGCGTTATGCGTTATGCATTATGCATTCTGCGTTATACGTTTGCGTTGTGCGTTATGCGTTATGCGTTATGCGTTATGCGTTATGCTTTATGCGTTATGCATTATGCGTTATGCGTTATGCGATATGCGTCATGCGTTATGCGTTATGCGTTATGCGTTATTCGTTATGCGTTATGCGTTATGCGTTGAGCGTTATACGTTTGCGTTATGCGTTATGCGTTATGCGTTATGCGATATGCGTCATGCGTTATGCGTTATGCGTTATGCGTTATGCGTTATTCGTTATGCGTTATGCGTTATGCGTTGGGCGTTATACGTTTGCGTTATGCGATATGCGTTATGCGTTATGCATTATGCTTTATGCGTTATGCATTATGCGTTATGCGTAATGCGTTATGCGTTATGCGATATTCGTTATGAGTTATGAGTTATAAGTTATGCGTTATGCGTTATGCGTTATGCGTTATGCGTTATGCGTTATGCTTTATGCGTTATGCATTATGCGTTATGCGTTATGCGTTATGCGTTATGCAATATTCGTTATGAGTTATGATTTATAAGTTATGCTTTATGCGTTATGCGTTATGCGTTATGCGTTATGCGTTATGCGTTATGCGTTATTCGTTATGCGTTATGCGTTATGCGTTATGCTTTATGCGTTATGCATTATGAGTTATACGTTATGCGTTAAGCGTTATGCGTGATTCGTTATGCGTGATCCGTTATGCGTTAAGCGTTATGCGTTTTGCTGTATTCGTTATGCGTTATGCGTCATGCATTATGCGTTATGCGTTATGCGTTATGCATTATGCGTTCTGCGTTATACGTTTGCGTTGTGCGTTATGCGTTATGCGTTATGCGTCATGCATTATGCGTTATGCGTTATGCGTTATGCGTTATGCATTATGCGTTCTGCGTTATACGTTTGCGTTGTGCGTTATACGTTATGCGTTATGCGTCATGCGTTATGCGTTATGCGTTATGCGTTATGCGTTATGCGTTATTCGTTATGCGTTATGCGTTGGGCGTTATACGTTTGCGTTATGCGTTATGCGTTATGCGTTATGCGTTATGCGTTATGCGTTATGCGTTGTGCATTATGAGTTATACGTTATGCGTTAAGCGTTATGCGTGATCCGTTATGCGTTAGGCGTTATGCGTTTTGCGGTATTCGTTATGCGTTGTGCATTATGCGTTATGCGTGACCCGTTATGCGTTAAGCGTTATGCGTTTTGCTGTATACGTTATGCGTTGTGCATTATGCGTTATGTGTTATGTGTTATGCGTTATGCGTCATGCGTTATACGTTATGCGATATGCGTTATGCGTTATGCGTTATGCGTTATGCGTTATGCGTTATACGGTATGCGTTATACGTTATACGTTATGCGTTATGCCTGATGCGTTATGCGTTATGCGTTATGCGTTATGCATTATGCGTTATGCGTTATGCGTTTGCGTTGTGCGTTATGCGTTATGCGTTATGCGTTATGCGTTATGCGTTATGCGTTATGCTTTATGCGTTATGCATTATGCGTTATGCGTTATGCAATATGCGTCATGCGTTATGCGTTATGCGTTATGCGTCATGCATTATGCGTTATACGTTATGCGTTATGCGTTATGCATTATGCGTTCTGCGTTATACGTTTGCGTTGTGCGTTATGCGTTATGCGTTATGCGTTATGCGTTATGCGTTATGCTTTATGCCTTATGGGTTTGCGTTATGCGTTACGCTTTATTCGTTATTCATTATGCGTTATGCGTTATGCGATATGCGTCATGCGTTATGCGTTATGCGTTATGCGTTATGCGTTATGCGTTATGCGTTATGCGTTATTCGTTATGCGTTATGCGTTATGCGTTATGCGTTATGCGTTATGCGTTATGCGTTATGCGTTATGCGTTATTCGTTATGCGTTATGCGTTATGCGTTATGACTTATGCGTTATGCGTTATGCGTTATGCGTTATGCGTTATGCGTTACGCTTTATGCGTTCTGCATTATGCGTTACGCGTTATGCGATATGCGTCATGCGTTATACGTTATGCGTTATGCGTTATTCGTTATGCGTTATGCGTTATGCGTTGGGCGTTATACGTTTGTGTTATGCGTTATGCGTTATGCGTTATGCGTTATGCTTTATGCGTTATGCATTATGCGTTATGCGTTATGCGTTATGCGTTATGCGATATTCGTTATGAGTTATGCGTTATGCGTTATGCTTTATGCGTTATGCATTATGCGTTATGCGTTATGCGTTATGCGTTATGCGATATTCGTTATGAGTTATGATTTATAAGTTATGCGTTATGCGTTATGCGTTATGCGTTATGCGTTATGCGTTATGCGTTATGCGTTATGCTTTATGCGTTATGCGTTATGCGTTATGCGTTATGCGTTATGCTTTATGCGTTATGCATTATCAGTTATACGTTATGCGTTAAGCGTTATGCGTGATCCGTTATGCCTGATCCGTTATGCGTTAAGCGTTATGCGTTTTGCTGTATTCGTTATGCGTTGTGCATTATGCGTTATACGTTCTGCGTTATGCGTTATGCGTTATGCGTTATGCGTTATGCTTTATGCGTTATGCATTATGCGTTATGCGTTATGCGATATGCGTCATGCGTTATACGTTATGCGTCATGCGTCATGCATTATGCGTTATGCGTTATGCGTTATGCGTTATGCATTATGCGTTCTGCGTTATACGTTTGCGTTGTGCGTTATGCGTTATGCGTTATGCGTTATGCGTTATGCGTTATGCTTTATGCGTTATGCATTATGCGTTATGCGTTATGCGATATGCGTCATGCGTTATGCGTTATGCGTTATGCGTTATGCGTTATTCGTTATGCGTTATGCGTTATGCGTTGGGCGTTATACGTTTGCGTTATGCGTTATGCGTTATGCTTTATGCGTTATGCATTATGCGTTATGCGTTATGCAATATGCGTCATGCGTTATGCGTTATGCGTTATGCGTCATGCATTATGCGTTATACGTTATGCGTTATGCGTTATGCATTATGCGTTCTGCGTTATACGTTTGCGTTGTGCGTTATGCGTTATGCGTTATGCGTTATGCGTTATGCGTTATGCGTTATGCGTTATGCGTTATGCGTTATGCGTTATGCGTTACGTTTTATGCGTTCTGCATTATGCGTTACGCGTTATGCGATATGCGTCATGCGTTATACGTTATGCGTTATGCGTTATTCGTTATGCGTTATGCGTTATGCGTTATGCGTTGGGCGTTATACGTTTGTGTTATGCGTTATGCGTTATGCGTTATGCTTTATGCGTTATGCATTATGCGTTATGTGTTATGCGTTATGCGTTATGCGATATTCGTTATGAGTTATGAGTTATGCGTTATGCGTTATGCTTTATGCGTTATGCATTATGCGTTATGCGTTATGCGTTATGCGTTATGCGATATTCGTTATGATTTATGATTTATAAGTTATGCGTTATGCGTTATGCGTTATGCGTTATGCGTTATGCGTTATGCGTTATGCGTTATGCGTTATGCGTTATTCGTTATGCGTTATGCGTTATGCGTTATGCTTTATGCGTTATGCATTATCAGTTATACGTTATGCGTTAAGCGTTATGCGTGATCCGTTATGCGTGATCCGTTATGCGTTAAGCGTTATGCGTTTTGCTGTATTCGTTATGCGTTGTGCATTATGCGTTATGCGTTATGCGTTATGCGTTATGCGTTATGCGTTATGCGTTATGCTTTATGCGTTATGCATTATGCGTTATGCGTTATGCGTTATGCAATATTCGTTATGAGTTATGATTTATAAGTTATGCGTTATGCGTTATGCGTTATGCGTTATGCGTTATGCGTTATGCGTTATTCGTTATGCGTTATGCGTTATGCGTTATGCTTTATGCGTTATGCATTATGAGTTATACGTTATGCGTTAAGCGTTATGCGTGATCCGTTATGCGTTATGCATTATGCGTTCTGCGTTATGCGTTATGCGTTATGCGTTATGCGTTATGCGTTATGCGTTAAGCGTTATGCGTTTTGCTGTATTCGTTATGCGTTATGCGTCATGCATTATGCGTTATGCGTTATGCGTTATGCGTTATGCGTTATGCGATATGCGTCATGCGTTATGCGTTATGCGTTATGCGTTATTCGTTATGCGTTATGCGTTATGCGTTGGGCGTTATACGTTTGCGTTATGCGTTATGCGTTATGCGTTATGCGTTATGCGTTATGCGTTATGCGTTATGCGTTATGCATTATGCGTTATGCGTTATGCGTTTGCGTTGTGCGTTATGCGTTATGCGTTATGCGTTATGCGTTATGCGTTATGCGTTATGCGTTATGCTTTATGCGTTATGCATTATGCGTTATGCGTTATGCAATATGCGTCATGCGTTATGCGTTATGCGTTATGCGTCATGCATTATGCGTTATACGTTATGCGTTATGCGTTATGCATTATGCGTTCTGCGTTATACGTTTGCGTTGTGCGTTATGCGTTATGCGTCATGCGTTATGCGTTAGGCGTTATGCTTTATGCGTTATGCATTATGCGTTATGCGTTATGCGATATGCGTCATGCGTCATGCGTTATGCGTTATTCGTTATGCGTTATGCGTTATGCGTTGGGCGTTATACGTTTGCGTTATGCGTTATGCGTTATGCGTTATGCGTTATGCGTGATCCGTTATGCGTGATCCGTTATGCATTAAGCGTTATGCGTTTTGCTGTATTCGTTATGCGTTATGCGTCATGCATTATGCGTTATGCGTTATGCATTATGCGTTCTGCGTTATACGTTTGCGTTGTGCGTTATGCGTTATGCGTTATGCGTTATGCGTTATGCGTTATGCGTTATGGGTTATGCTTTATGCGTTATGCATTATGCGTTATGCGTTATGCAATATGCGTCGTGCGTTATGCGTCATGCATTATGCGTTATGCGTTATGCGTTATGCGTTATGCATTATGCGTTCTGCGTTATACGTTTGCGTTGTGCGTTATGCGTTATGCGTTATGCGTTATGCGTTATGCGTTATGCTTTATGCGTTATGCATTATGCGTTATGCGTTATGCGATATGCGTCATGCGTTATGCGTTATGCGTTATGCGTTATTCGTTATGCGTTATGCGTTATGCGTTGAGCGTTATACGTTTGCGTTATGCGTTATGCGTTATGCGTTATGCGATATGCGTCATGCGTTATGCGTTATGCGTTATGCGTTATGCGTTATTCGTTATGCGTTATGCGTTATGCGTTGGGCGTTATACGTTTGCGTTATGCGTTATGCGTTATGCGTTATGCGTTATGCTTTATGCGTTATGCATTATGCGTTATGTGTTATGCGTTATGCAATATTCGTTATGAGTTATGATTTATAAGTTATGCGTTATGCGTTATGCGTTATGCGTTATGCGTTATGCGTTATGCGTTATTCGTTATGCGTTATGCGTTATGCGTTATGCTTTATGCGTTATGCATTATGAGTTATACGTTATGCGTTAAGCGTTATGCGTGATCCGTTATGCGTTATGCATTATGCGTTCTGCGTTATACGATATGCGTTATGCGTTATGCGTTATGCGTTATGCGTTAAGCGTTATTCGTTTTGCTGTATTCGTTATGCGTTATGCGTCATGCATTATGCGTTATGCGTTATGCGTTATGCGTTATGCGTTATGCGATATGCGTCATGCGTTATGCGTTATGCGTTATGCGTTATTCGTTATGCGTTATGCGTTATGCGTTGGGCGTTATACGTTTGCGTTATGCGTTATGCGTTATGCGTTATGCGTTATGCGTTATGCGTTATGCATTATGCGTTATGCGTTATGCGTTTGCGTTGTGCGTTATGCGTTATGCGTTATGCGTTATGCGTTATGCGTTATGCTTTATGCGTTATGCATTATGCGTTATGCGTTATGCAATATGCGTCATGCGTTATGCGTTATGCGTTATGCGTCATGCATTATGCGTTATACGTTATGCGTTATGCGTTATGCATTATGCGTTCTGCGTTATACGTTTGCGTTGTGCGTTATGCGTTATGCGTTATGCGTTATGCGTTATGCGTTATGCTTTATGCGTTATGCATTATGCGTTATGCGTTATGCGATATGCGTCATGCGTTATGCGTTATGCGTTATGCGTTATTCGTTATGCGTTATGCGTTATGCGTTGGGCGTTATACGTTTGCGTTATGCGTTATGCGTTATGCGTTATGCGTGATCCGTTATGCGTGATCCGTTATGCATTAAGCGTTATGCGTTTTGCTGTATTCGTTATGCGTTATGCTTTATGCGTTATGCATTATGCGTTATGCGTTATGCGATATGCGTCATGCGTTATGCGTTATGCGTTATGCGTTATTCGTTATGCGTTATGCGTTATGCGTTGGGCGTTATACGTTTGCGTTATGCGTTATGCGTTATGCGTTATGCGTTATGCGTTATGCGTTATGCGTTATGCGTTATGCGTTACGTTTTATGCGTTCTGCATTATGCGTTACGCGTTATGCGATATGCGTCATGCGTTATACGTTATGCGTTATGCGTTATTCGTTATGCGTTATGCGTTATGCGTTATGCGTTGGGCGTTATACGTTTGTGTTATGCGTTATGCGTTATGCGTTATGCTTTATGCGTTATGCATTATGCGTTATGTGTTATGCGTTATGCGTTATGCGATATGCGTTAAGCGTTATGCGTTTTGCTGTATTCGTTATGCGTTGTGCATTATGCGTTATGCGTTATGCGTTATGCGTTATGCGTTATGCGTTATGCGTTATGCTTTATGCGTTATGCATTATGCGTTATGCGTTATGCGTTATGCAATATTCGTTATGAGTTATGATTTATAAGTTATGCGTTATGCGTTATGCGTTATGCGTTATGCGTTATGCGTTATTCGTTATGCGTTATGCGTTATGCGTTATGCTTTATGCGTTATGCATTATGAGTTATACGTTATGCGTTAAGCGTTATGCGTGATCCGTTATGCGTTATGCATTATGCGTTCTGCGTTATACGATATGCGTTATGCGTTATGCGTTATGCGTTATGCGTTAAGCGTTATGCGTTTTGCTGTATTCGTTATGCGTTATGCGTCATGCATTATGCGTTATGCGTTATGCGTTATGCGTTATGCGTTATGCGATATGCGTCATGCGTTATGCGTTATGCGTTATGCGTTATTCGTTATGCGTTATGCGTTATGCGTTGGGCGTTATACGTTTGCGTTATGCGTTATGCGTTATGCGTTATGCGTTATGCGTTATGCGTTATGCGTTATGCGTTATGCGTTATGCGTTATGCGTTATGCGTTATGCTTTATGCGTTATGCATTATGCGTTATGCGTTATGCGATATGCGTCATGCGTCATGCGTTATGCGTTATTCGTTATGCGTTATGCGTTATGCGTTGGGCGTTATACGTTTGCGTTATGCGTTATGCGTTATGCGTTATGCGTTATGCGTGATCCGTTATGCGTGATCCGTTATGCATTAAGCGTTATGCGTTTTGCTGTATTCGTTATGCGTTATGCGTCATGCATTATGCGTTATGCGTTATGCATTATGCGTTCTGCGTTATACGTTTGCGTTGTGCGTTATGCGTTATGCGTTATGCGTTATGCGTTATGCGTTATGGGTTATGCTTTATGCGTTATGCATTATGCGTTATGCGTTATGCAATATGCGTCGTGCGTTATGCGTCATGCATTATGCGTTATGCGTTATGCGTTATGCGTTATGCATTATGCGTTCTGCGTTATACGTTTGCGTTGTGCGTTATGCGTTATGCGTTATGCGTTATGCGTTATGCGTTATGCTTTATGCGTTATGCATTATGCGTTATGCGTTATGCGATATGCGTCATGCGTTATGCGTTATGCGTTATGCGTTATGCGTTATGCGTTATGCGTTATGCGTTGAGCGTTATACGTTTGCGTTATGCGTTATGCGTTATGCGTTATGCGATATGCGTCATGCGTTATGCGTTATGAGTTATGCGTTATGCGTTATTCGTTATGCGTTATGCGTTATGCGTTGGGCGTTATACGTTTGCGTTATGCGTTATGCGTTATGCGTTATGCGTTATGCGTTATGCGTTATGCGTTATGCTTTATGCGTTATGCATTATGCGTTATGCGTTATGCGTTATGCAATATTCGTTATGAGTTATGATTTATAAGTTATGCGTTATGCGTTATGCGTTATGCGTTATGCGTTATTCGTTATGCGTTATGCGTTATGCGTTATGCTTTATGCGTTATGCATTATGAGTTATACGTTATGCGTTAAGCGTTATGCGTGATCCGTTATGCGTTATGCATTATGCGTTATGCGTTATGCGTTATGCGTTATGCGTTATGCGTTATGCGTTATGCGTTAAGCGTTATGCGTTTTGCTGTATTCGTTATGCGTTATGCGTCATGCATTATGCGTTATGCGTTATGCGTTATGCGTTATGCGTTATGCGTTATGCGTTATGCGTTATGCGTTATGCGTTATGCGTTATTCGTTATGCGTTATGCGTTATGCGTTGGGCGTTATACGTTTGCGTTATGCGTTATGCGTTATGCGTTATGCGTTATGCGTTATGCGTTATGCATTATGCGTTATGCGTTATGCGTTTGCGTTGTGCGTTATGCGTTATGCGTTATGCGTTATGCGTTATGCGTTATGCTTTATGCATTATGCATTATGCGTTATGCGTTATGCAATATGCGTCATGCGTTATGCGTTATGCGTTATGCGTTATGCGTTATGCGTTATACGTTATGCGTTATGCGTTATGCATTATGCGTTCTGCGTTATACGTTTGCGTTGTGCGTTATGCGTTATGCGTTATGCGTTATGCGTTATGCGTTATGCTTTATGCGTTATGCATTATGCGTTATGCGTTATGCGTTATGCGTCATGCGTTATGCGTTATGCGTTATGCGTTATTCGTTATGCGTTATGCGTTATGCGTTGGGCGTTATACGTTTGCGTTATGCGTTATGCGTTATGCGTTATGCGTGATCCGTTATGCGTGATCCGTTATGCATTAAGCGTTATGCGTTTTGCTGTATTCGTTATGCGTTATGCGTCATGCATTATGCGTTATGCGTTATGCATTATGCGTTCTGCGTTATACGTTTGCGTTGTGCGTTATGCGTTATGCGTTATGCGTTATGCGTTATGCGTTATGCGTTATGCTTTATGCGTTATGCATTATGCGTTATGCGTTATGCAATATGCGTCGTGCGTTATGCGTCATGCATTATGCGTTATGCGTTATGCGTTATGCGTTATGCATTATGCGTTCTGCGTTATACGTTTGCGTTGTGCGTTATGCGTTATGCGTTATGCGTTATGCGTTATGCGTTATGCGTTATGCGTTATGCGTTATGCGTTATGCGATATGCGTCATGCGTTATGCGTTATGCGTTATGCGTTATGCGTTATTCGTTATGCGTTATGCGTTATGCGTTGGGCGTTATACGTTTGCGTTATGCGTTATGCGTTATGCGTTATGCGTTATGCGTTATGCGTTATGCGTTATGCGTTACGTTTTATGCGTTCTGCATTATGCGTTACGCGTTATGCGATATGCGTCATGCGTTATACGTTATGCGTTATGCGTTATTCGTTATGCGTTATGCGTTATGCGTTATGCGTTGGGCGTTATACGTTTGTGTTATGCGTTATGCGTTATGCGTTATGCTTTATGCGTTATGCATTATGCGTTATGTGTTATGCGTTATGCGTTATGCGATATTCGTTATGAGTTATGAGTTATGCGTTATGCGTTATGCTTTATGCGTTATGCATTATGCGTTATGCGTTATGCGTTATGCGTTATGCGATATTCGTTATGATTTATGCTTTATGCGTTATGCATTATGCGTTATGCGTTATGCAATATGCGTCATGCGTTATGCGTTATGCGTTATGCGTCATGCATTATGCGTTATACGTTATGCGTTATGCGTTATGCATTATGCGTTCTGCGTTATACGTTTGCGTTGTGCGTTATGCGTTATGCGTTATGCGTTATGCGTTATGCGTTATGCTTTATGCGTTATGCATTATGCGTTATGCGTTATGCGATATGCGTCATGCGTCATGCGTTATGCGTTATTCGTTATGCGTTATGCGTTATGCGTTGGGCGTTATACGTTTGCGTTATGCGTTATGCGTTATGCGTTATGCGTTATGCGTGATCCGTTATGCGTGATCCGTTATGCATTAAGCGTTATGCGTTTTGCTGTATTCGTTATGCGTTATGCGTCATGCATTATGCGTTATGCGTTATGCATTATGCGTTCTGCGTTATACGTTTGCGTTGTGCGTTATGCGTTATGCGTTATGCGTTATGCGTTATGCGTTATGGGTTATGCTTTATGCGTTATGCATTATGCGTTATGCGTTATGCAATATGCGTCGTGCGTTATGCGTCATGCATTATGCGTTATGCGTTATGCGTTATGCGTTATGCATTATGCGTTCTGCGTTATACGTTTGCGTTGTGCGTTATGCGTTATGCGTTATGCGTTATGCGTTATGCGTTATGCTTTATGCGTTATGCATTATGCGTTATGCGTTATGCGATATGCGTCATGCGTTATGCGTTATGCGTTATGCGTTATTCGTTATGCGTTATGCGTTATGCGTTGAGCGTTATACGTTTGCGTTATGCGTTATGCGTTATGCGTTATGCGATATGCGTCATGCGTTATGCGTTATGAGTTATGCGTTATGCGTTATTCGTTATGCGTTATGCGTTATGCGTTGGGCGTTATACGTTTGCGTTATGCGTTATGCGTTATGCGTTATGCGTTATGCGTTATGCGTTATGCTTTATGCGTTATGCATTATGCGTTATGCGTTATGCGTTATGCAATATTCGTTATGAGTTATGATTTATAAGTTATGCGTTATGCGTTATGCGTTATGCGTTATGCGTTATTCGTTATGCGTTATGCGTTATGCGTTATGCTTTATGCGTTATGCATTATGAGTTATACGTTATGCGTTAAGCGTTATGCGTGATCCGTTATGCGTTATGCATTATGCGTTCTGCGTTATACGATATGCGTTATGCGTTATGCGTTATGCGTTATGCGTTAAGCGTTATGCGTTTTGCTGTATTCGTTATGCGTTATGCGTCATGCATTATGCGTTATGCGTTATGCGTTATGCGTTATGCGTTATGCGATATGCGTCATGCGTTATGCGTTATGCGTTATGCGTTATTCGTTATGCGTTATGCGTTATGCGTTGGGCGTTATACGTTTGCGTTATGCGTTATGCGTTATGCGTTATGCGTTATGCGTTATGCGTTATGCATTATGCGTTATGCGTTATGCGTTTGCGTTGTGCGTTATGCGTTATGCGTTATGCGTTATGCGTTATGCGTTATGCTTTATGCATTATGCATTATGCGTTATGCGTTATGCAATATGCGTCATGCGTTATGCGTTATGCGTTATGCGTCATGCATTATGCGTTATACGTTATGCGTTATGCGTTATGCATTATGCGTTCTGCGTTATACGTTTGCGTTGTGCGTTATGCGTTATGCGTTATGCGTTATGCGTTATGCGTTATGCTTTATGCGTTATGCATTATGCGTTATTCGTTATGCGATATGCGTCATGCGTTATGCGTTATGCGTTATGCGTTATTCGTTATGCGTTATGCGTTATGCGTTGGGCGTTATACGTTTGCGTTATGCGTTATGCGTTATGCGTTATGCGTGATCCGTTATGCGTGATCCGTTATGCATTAAGCGTTATGCGTTTTGCTGTATTCGTTATGCGTTATGCGTCATGCATTATGCGTTATGCGTTATGCATTATGCGTTCTGCGTTATACGTTTGCGTTGTGCGTTATGCGTTATGCGTTATGCGTTATGCGTTATGCGTTATGCGTTATGCTTTATGCGTTATGCATTATGCGTTATGCGTTATGCAATATGCGTCGTGCGTTATGCGTCATGCATTATGCGTTATGCGTTATGCGTTATGCGTTATGCATTATGCGTTCTGCGTTATACGTTTGCGTTGTGCGTTATGCGTTATGCGTTATGCGTTATGCGTTATGCGTTATGCTTTATGCGTTATGCATTATGCGTTATGCGTTATGCGATATGCGTCATGCGTTATGCGTTATGCGTTATGCGTTATTCGTTATGCGTTATGCGTTATGCGTTGAGCGTTATACGTTTGCGTTATGCGTTATGCGTTATGCGTTATGCGATATGCGTCATGCGTTATGCGTTATGCGTTATGCGTTATGCGTTATTCGTTATGCGTTATGCGTTATGCGTTGGGCGTTATACGTTTGCGTTATGCGTTATGCGTTATGCGTTATGCGTTATGCTTTATGCGTTATGCATTATGCGTTATGCGTAATGCGTTATGCGTTATTCGTTATTCGTTATGCGTTATGCGTTATGCGTTATGCTTTATGCGTTATGCATTATGAGTTATACGTTATGCGTTAAGCGTTATGCGTGATCCGTTATGCGTTATGCATTATGCGTTCTGCGTTATACGATATGCGTTATGCGTTATGCGTTATGCGTTATGCGTTAAGCGTTATGCGTTTTGCTGTATTCGTTATGCGTTATGCGTCATGCATTATGCGTTATGCGTTATGCGTTATGCGTTATGCGTTATGCGATATGCGTCATGCGTTATGCGTTATGCGTTATGCGTTATTCGTTATGCGTTATGCGTTATGCGTTGGGCGTTATACGTTTGCGTTATGCGTTATGCGTTATGCGTTATGCGTTATGCGTTATGCGTTATGCGTTATGCGTTTGCGTTGTGCGTTATGCGTTATGCGTTATGCGTTATGCGTTATGCGTTATGCTTTATGCGTTATGCATTATGCGTTATGCGTTATGCAATATGCGTCATGCGTTATGCGTTATGCGTTATGCGTCATGCATTATGCGTTATACGTTATGCGTTATGCGTTATGCATTATGCGTTCTGCGTTATACGTTTGCGTTGTGCGTTATGCGTTATGCGTTATGCGTTATGCGTTATGCGTTATGCTTTATGCGTTATGCATTATGCGTTATGCGTTATGCGATATGCGTCATGCGTTATGCGTTATGCGTTATGCGTTATTCGTTATGCGTTATGCGTTATGCGTTGGGCGTTATACGTTTGCGTTATGCGTTATGCGTTATGCGTTATGCGTTATGCGTGATCCGTTATGCGTGATCCGTTATGCATTAAGCGTTATGCGTTTTGCTGTATTCGTTATGCGTTATGCGTCATGCATTATGCGTTATGCGTTATGCATTATGCGTTCTGCGTTATACGTTTGCGTTGTGCGTTATGCGTTATGCGTTATGCGTTATGCGTTATGCGTTATGCGTTATGCTTTATGCGTTATGCATTATGCGTTATGCGTTATGCAATATGCGTCGTGCGTTATGCGTCATGCATTAAGCGTTATGCGTTATGCGTTATGCGTTATGCATTATGCGTTCTGCGTTATACGTTTGCGTTGTGCGTTATGCGTTATGCGTTATGCGTTATGCGTTATGCTTTATGCGTTATGCATTATGCGTTATGCGTTATGCGATATGCGTCATGCGTTATGCGTTATGCGTTATGCGTTATTCGTTATGCGTTATGCGTTATGCGTTGAGCGTTATACGTTTGCGTTATGCGTTATGCGTTATGCGTTATGCGATATGCGTCATGCGTTATGCGTTATGCGTTATGCGTTATGCGTTATTCGTTATGCGTTATGCGTTATGCGTTGGGCGTTATACGTTTGCGTTATGCGTTATGCGTTATGCGTTATGCGTTATGCTTTATGCGTTATGCATTATGCGTTATGCGTAATGCGTTATGCGTTATGCGATATTCGTTATGAGTTATGAGTTATAAGTTATGCGTTATGCGTTATGCGTTATGCGTTATGCGTTATGCGTTATGCTTTATGCGTTATGCATTATGCGTTATGCGTTATGCGTTATGCGTTATGCGTTATGCGTTATGCGTTATGCATTATGCGTTCTGCGTTATACGTTTGCGTTGTGCGTTATGCGTTATGCGTTATGCGTTATGCGTTATGCTTTATGCGTTATGCATTATGCGTTATGCGTTATGCGATATGCGTCATGCGTTATGCGTTATGCGTTATGCGTTATTCGTTATGCGTTATGCGTTATGCGTTGGGCGTTATACGTTTGCGTTATGCGTTATGCGTTATGCGTTATGCGATATGCGTCATGCGTTATGCGTTATGCGTTATGCGTTATGCGTTATGCGTTATTCGTTATGCGTTATGCGTTATGCGTTGGGCGTTATACGTTTGCGTTATGCGTTATGCGTTATGCGTTATGCGTTATGCGTTGTGCATTATGAGTTATACGTTATGCGTTAAGCGTTATGCGTGATCCGTTATGCGTTAGGCGTTATGCGTTTTGCGGTATTCGTTATGCGTTGTGCATTATGCGTTATGCGTGACCCGTTATGCGTTAAGCGTTATGCGTTTTGCTGTATACGTTATGCGTTGTGCATTATGCGTTATGCGTAATGCGTTATGCGTTATGCGATATTCGTTGTGAGTTATGAGTTATAAGTTATGCGTTATGCGTTATGCGTTATGCGTTATGCGTTATGCGTTATGCTTTATGCGTTATGCATTATGCGTTATGCGTTATGCGTTATGCGTTGGGCGTTATACGTTTGCGTTATGCGTTATGCGTTATGCGTTATGCGTTATGCTTTATGCGTTATGCATTATGCGTTATGCGTAATGCGTTATGCGTTATGCGATATTCGTTATGAGTTATGAGTTATAAGTTATGCGTTATGCGTTATGCGTTATGCGTTATGCGTTATGCGTTATGCTTTATGCGTTATGCATTATGCGTTATGCGTTATGCGTTATGCGTTATGCGTTATGCGTTATGCGTTATGCATTATGCGTTCTGCGTTATACGTTTGCGTTGTGCGTTATGCGTTATGTGTTATGCGTTATGCGTCATGCGTTATACGTTATGCGATATGCGTTATGCGTTATGCGTTATGCGTTATGCGTTATGCGTTATGCGTTATACGGTATGCGTTATACGTTATACGTTATGCGTTATGCCTGATGCGTTATGCGTTATGCGTTATGCGTTATGCATTATGCGTTATGCGTTATGCGTTATGCCTTATGCCTTATGGGTTTGCGTTATGCGTTACGCTTTATTCGTTATTCATTATGCGTTATGCGTTATGCGATATGCGTCATGCGTTATGCGTTATGCGTTATGCGTTATGCGTTATGCGTTATGCGTTATTCGTTATGCGTTATGCGTTATGCGTTATGCGTTATGCGTTATGCGTTATGCGTTATGCGTTATGCGTTATTCGTTATGCGTTATGCGTTATGCGTTATGACTTATGCGTTATGCGTTATGCGTTATGCGTTATGCGTTATGCGTTATGCGTTATGCGTTACGCTTTATGCGTTCTGCATTATGCGTTACGCGTTATGCGATATGCGTCATGCGTTATACGTTATGCGTTATGCGTTATTCGTTATGCGTTATGCGTTATGCGTTGGGCGTTATACGTTTGTGTTATGCGTTATGCGTTATGCGTTATGCTTTATGCTTTATGCGTTATGCATTATGCGTTATGCGTTATGCGTTATGCGTTATGCGATATTCGTTATGAGTTATGCGTTATGCGTTATGCTTTATGCGTTATGCATTATGCGTTATGCGTTATGCGTTATGCGTTATGCGATATTCGTTATGAGTTATGATTTATAAGTTATGCGTTATGCGTTATGCGTTATGCGTTATGCGTTATGCTTTATGCGTTATGCATTATGCGTTATGCGTTATGCGATATGCGTCATGCGTTATGCGTTATGCGTCATGCGTCATGCATTATGCGTTATGCGTTATGCGTTATGCGTTATGCATTATGCGTTCTGCGTTATACGTTTGCGTTGTGCGTTATGCGTTATGCGTTATGCGTTATGCGTTATGCGTTATTCGTTATGCGTTATGCGTTATGCGTTGAGCGTTATACGTTTGCGTTATGCGTTATGCGTTATGCAATATGCGTCGTGCGTTATGCGTCATGCATTATGCGTTATGCGTTATGCGTTATGCGTTATGCATTATGCGTTCTGCGTTATACGTTTGCGTTGTGCGTTATGCGTTATGCGTTATGCGTTATGCGTTATGCTTTATGCGTTATGCATTATGCGTTATGCGTTATGCGATATGCGTCATGCGTTATGCGTTATGCGTTATGCGTTATTCGTTATGCGTTATGCGTTATGCGTTGAGCGTTATACGTTTGCGTTATGCGTTATGCGTTATGCGTTATGCGTTATGCGATATGCGTCATGCGTTATGCGTTATGCGTTATGCGTTATGCGTTATTCGTTATGCGTTATGCGTTATGCGTTATGCGTTATGCGTTATGCGTTATGCGTTATGCGTTATTCGTTATGCGTTATGCGTTATGCGTTATGACTTATGCGTTATGCGTTATGCGTTATGCGTTATGCGTTATGCGTTATGCGTTATGCGTTACGCTTTATGCGTTCTGCATTATGCGTTACGCGTTATGCGATATGCGTCATGCGTTATACGTTATGCGTTATGCGTTATTCGTTATGCGTTATGCGTTATGCGTTGGGCGTTATACGTTTGTGTTATGCGTTATGCGTTATGCGTTATGCTTTATGCTTTATGCGTTATGCATTATGCGTTATGCGTTATGCGTTATGCGTTATGCGATATTCGTTATGAGTTATGCGTTATGCGTTATGCTTTATGCGTTATGCATTATGCGTTATGCGTTATGCGTTATGCGTTATGCGATATTCGTTATGAGTTATGATTTATAAGTTATGCGTTATGCGTTATGCGTTATGCGTTATGCGTTATGCTTTATGCGTTATGCATTATGCGTTATGCGTTATGCGATATGCGTCATGCGTTATGCGTTATGCGTCATGCGTCATGCATTATGCGTTATGCGTTATGCGTTATGCGTTATGCATTATGCGTTCTGCGTTATACGTTTGCGTTGTGCGTTATGCGTTATGCGTTATGCGTTATGCGTTATGCGTTATGCTTTATGCGTTATGCATTATGCGTTATGCGTTATGCGATATGCGTCATGCGTTATGCGTTATGCGTTATGCGTTATTCGTTATGCGTTATGCGTTATGCGTTGGGCGTTATACGTTTGCGTTATGCGTTATGCGTTATGCGTTATGCCTTATGCGTTATGCGTTATGCGTTATGCGTTATGCGATATGCGTCATGCGTTATGCGTTATGCGTTATGCGTTATGCGTTATGCGTTATGCGTTATGCGTTATGCGTTATGCGTTATGAGTTATGCGTTATGCGTTACGTTTTATGCGTTCTGCATTATGCGTTACGCGTTATGCGATATGCGTCATGCGTTATACGTTATGCGTTATGCGTTATTCGTTATGCGTTATGCGTTATGCGTTGGGCGTTATACGTTTGTGTTATGCGTTATGCGTTATGCGTTATGCTTTATGCGTTATGCATTATGCGTTATGCGTTATGCGTTATGCGTTATGCGATATTCGTTATGAGTTATGAGTTATGCGTTATGCGTTATGCTTTATGCGTTATGCATTATGCGTTATGCGTTATGCGTTATGCGTTATGCGATATTCGTTATGATTTATGATTTATAAGTTATGCGTTATGCGTTATGCGTTATGCGTTATGCGTTATGCGTTATGCGTTATGCGTTATGCGTTATGCGTTATGCGTTATGCGTTATGCGTTATTCGTTATGCGTTATGCGTTATGCGTTATGCTTCATGCGTTATGCATTATCAGTTATACGTTATGCGTTAAGCGTTATGCGTGATCCGTTATGCGTGATCCGTTATGCGTTAAGCGTTATGCGTTTTGCTGTATTCGTTATGCGTTGTGCATTATGCGTTATGCGTTATGTGTTATGCGTTATGCGTTATGCGTTATGCGTTATGCGTTATGCGTTATGCGTTATGCTTTATGCGTTATGCATTATCAGTTATGCGTTATGCGTTAAGCGTTATGCGTGATCCGTTATGCGTGATCCGTTATGCGTTAAGCGTTATGCGTTTTGCTGTATTCGTTATGCGTTGTGCATTATGCGTTATACGTTATGCGTTATGCGTTATGCGTTATGCGTTATGCGTTATGCTTTATGCGTTATGCATTATGCGTTATGCGTTATGCGATATGCGTCATGCGTTATGCGTTATGCGTTATGCGTCATGCATTATGCGTTATGCGTTATGCGTTATGCATTATGCGTTCTGCGTTATACGTTTGCGTTGTGCGTTATGCGTTATGCGTTATGCGTTATGCGTTATGCTTTATGCGTTATGCATTATGCGTTACGCGTTATGCGATATGCGTCATGCGTTATGCGTTATGCGTTATGCGTTATGCGTTATGCGTTATTCGTTATGCGTTATGCGTTATGCGTTGGGCGTTATACGTTTGCGTTATGCGTTATGTGTTATGCGTTATGCCTTATGCGTTATGCGTTACGCGTTATGCGTTATGCGATATGCGTCATGCGTTATGCGTTATGCGTTATGCGTTATGCGTTATGCGTTATGCGTTATGCGTTATGCGTTATGCATTATGCGTTCTGCGTTATACGTTTGCGTTGTGCGTTATGCGTTATGCGTTATGCGTTATGCTTTATGCTTTATGCGTTATGCGTTATGCGTTATGCGTTATGCGATATGCGTCATACGTTATGCGTTATGCGTTATGCGTTATTCGTTATGCGTTATGCGTTATTCGTTATGCGTTATGCGTTATGCGTTGGGCGTTATACGTTTGCGTTATGCGTTATGCGTTATGCGTTATGCGATATGCGTCATGCGTTATGCGTTATGCGTTATGCGTTATTCGTTATGCGTTATGCGTTATTCGTTCTGCATTATGCGTTACGCGTTATGCGATATGCGTCATGCGTTATACGTTATGCGTTATGCGTTATTCGTTATGCGTTATGCGTTATGCGTTGGGCGTTATACGTTTGTGTTATGCGTTATGCGTTATGCGTTATGCTTTATGCTTTATGCGTTATGCATTATGCGTTATGCGTTATGCGTTATGCGTTATGCGATATTCGTTATGAGTTATGAGTTATGCGTTATGCGTTATGCGTTATGCGTTATGCGTTATGCGTTATGCGTTATGCGTTATGCGTTATGCGTTATGCGATATTCGTTATGATTTATGATTTATAAGTTATGCGTTATGCGTTATGCGTTATGCGTTATGCGTTATGCGTTATGCGTTATGCGTTATGCGTTATGCGTTATGCGTTATGCGTTATGCTTTATGCGTTATGCATTATCCGTTATACGTTATGCGTTAAGCGTTATGCGTGATCCGTTATGCGTGATCCGTTATGCGTTAAGCGTTATGCGTTTTGCTGTATTCGTTATGCGTTGTGCATTATGCGTTATGCGTTATGTGTTATGCGTTATGCGTTATGCGTTATGCGTTATGCGTTATGCGTTATGCTTTATGCGTTATGCATTATCAGTTATGCGTTATGCGTTAAGCGTTATGCGTGATCCGTTATGCGTGATCCGTTATGCGTTAAGCGTTATGCGTTTTGCTGTATTCGTTATGCGTTGTGCATTATGCGTTATACGTTATGCGTTATGCGTTATGCGTTATGCGTTATGCGTTATGCTTTATGCGTTATGCATTATGCGTTATGCGTTATGCGATATGCGTCATGCGTTATGCGTTATGCGTTATGCGTCATGCATTATGCGTTATGCGTTATGCGTTATGCGTTATGCATTATGCGTTCTGCGTTATGCGTTACGCTTTATGCGTTATTCATTATGCGTTATGCGTTATGCATTATGCGTTATGCGTTATGCGATATGCGTCATGCGTTATGCGTTATGCGTTATGCGTTATGCGTTATGCGTTATTCGTTATGCGTTATGCGTTATGCGTTGGGCGTTATACGTTTGCGTTATGCGTTATGTGTTATGCGTTATGCCTTATGCGTTATGCGTTACGCGTTATGCGTTATGCGATATGCGTCATGCGTTATGCGTTATGCGTTATGCGTTATGCGTTATGCGTTATGCGTTATGCGTTATGCGTTATGCATTATGCGTTCTGCGTTATACGTTTGCGTTGTGCGTTATGCGTTATGCGTTATGCGTTATGCTTTATGCTTTATGCGTTATGCATTATGCGTTATGCGTTATGCGTTATGCGTTATACGTTATGCGTTATGCGTTATGCGTTATTCGTTATGCGTTATGCGTTATTCGTTATGCGTTATGCGTTATGCGTTGGGCGTTATACGTTTGCGTTATGCGTTATGCGTTATGCGTTATGCGATATGCGTCATGCGTTATGCGTTATGCGTTATGCGTTATTCGTTATGCGTTATGCGTTATTCGTTCTGCATTATGCGTTACGCGTTATGCGATATGCGTCATGCGTTATACGTTATGCGTTATGCGTTATTCGTTATGCGTTATGCGTTATGCGTTGGGCGTTATACGTTTGTGTTATGCGTTATGCGTTATGCGTTATGCTTTATGCTTTATGCGTTATGCATTATGCGTTATGCGTTATGCGTTATGCGTTATGCGATATTCGTTATGAGTTATGAGTTATGCGTTATGCGTTATGCTTTATGCGTTATGCATTATGCGTTATGCGTTATGCGTTATGCGTTATGCGTTATGCGATATTCGTTATGATTTATGATTTATAAGTTATGCGTTATGCGTTATGCGTTATGCGTTATGCGTTATGCGTTATGCGTTATGCGTTATGCGTTATGCGTTATGCGTTATGCGTTATGCTTTATGCGTTATGCATTATCCGTTATACGTTATGCGTTAAGCGTTATGCGTGATCCGTTATGCGTGATCCGTTATGCGTTAAGCGTTATGCGTTTTGCTGTATTCGTTATGCGTTGTGCATTATGCGTTATGCGTTATGTGTTATGCGTTATGCGTTATGCGTTATGCGTTATGCGTTATGCGTTATGCTTTATGCGTTATGCATTATCAGTTATGCGTTATGCGTTAAGCGTTATGCGTGATCCGTTATGCGTGATCCGTTATGCGTTAAGCGTTATGCGTTTTGCTGTATTCGTTATGCGTTGTGCATTATGCGTTATACGTTATGCGTTATGCGATATGCGTTATGCGTTATGCGTTATGCTTTATGCGTTATGCATTATGCGTTATGCGTTATGCTTCATGCGTTATGCATTATCAGTTATACGTTATGCGTTAAGCGTTATGCGTGATCCGTTATGCGTGATCCGTTATGCGTTAAGCGTTATGCGTTTTGCTGTATTCGTTATGCGTTGTGCATTATGCGTTATGCGTTATGTGTTATGCGTTATGCGTTATGCGTTATGCGTTATGCGTTATGCGTTATGCGTTATGCTTTATGCTTTATGCGTTATGCATTATCAGTTATGCGTTATGCGTTAAGCGTTATGCGTGATCCGTTATGCGTGATCCGTTAAGCGTTATGCGTTTTGCTGTATTCGTTATGCGTTGTGCATTATGCGTTATACGTTATGCGTTATGCGTTATGCGTTATGCGTTATGCGTTATGCTTTATGCGTTATGCATTATGCGTTATGCGTTATGCGATATGCGTCATGCGTTATGCGTTATGCGTTATGCGTCATGCATTATGCGTTATGCGTTATGCGTTATGCATTATGCGTTCTGCGTTATACGTTTGCGTTGTGCGTTATGCGTTATGCGTTATGCGTTATGCGTTATGCGTTATGCTTTATGCGTTATGCATTATGCGTTATGCGTTATGCGATATGCGTCATGCGTTATGCGTTATGCGTTATGCGTTATGCGTTATGCGTTATTCGTTATGCGTTATGCGTTATGCGTTGGGCGTTATACGTTTGCGTTATGCGTTATGTGTTATGCGTTATGCCTTATGCGTTATGCGTTACGCGTTATGCGTTATGCGATATGCGTCATGCGTTATGCGTTATGCGTTATGCGTTATGCGTTATGCATTATGCGTTCTGCGTTATACGTTTGCGTTGTGCGTTATGCGTTATGCGTTATGCGTTATGCTTTATGCTTTATGCGTTATGCATTATGCGTTATGCGTTATGCGATATGCGTCATACGTTATGCGTTATGCGTTATGCGTTATTCGTTATGCGTTATGCGTTATTCGTTATGCGTTATGCGTTATGCGTTGGGCGTTATACGTTTGCGTTATGCGTTATGCGTTATGCGTTATGCGATATGCGTCATGCGTTATGCGTTATGCGTTATGCGTTATTCGTTATGCGTTATGCGTTATTCGTTCTGCATTATGCGTTTCGCGTTATGCGATATGCGTCATGCGTTATACGTTATGCGTTATGCGTTATTCGTTATGCGTTATGCGTTATGCGTTGGGCGTTATACGTTTGTGTTATGCGTTATGCGTTATGCGTTATGCTTTATGCTTTATGCGTTATGCATTATGCGTTATGCGTTATGCGTTATGCGTTATGCGATATTCGTTATGAGTTATGAGTTATGCGTTATGCGTTATGCTTTATGCGTTATGCATTATGCGTTATGCGTTATGCGTTATGCGTTATGCGTTATGCGTTATTCGTTATGATTTATGATTTATAAGTTATGCGTTATGCGTTATGCGTTATGCGTTATGCGTTATGCGTTATGCGTTATGCGTTATGCGTTATGCGTTATGCGTTATGCGTTATGCTTTATGCGTTATGCATTATCCGTTATACGTTATGCGTTAAGCGTTATGCGTGATCCGTTATGCGTGATCCGTTATGCGTTAAGCGTTATGCGTTTTGCTGTATTCGTTATGCGTTGTGCATTATGCGTTATGCGTTATGCGTTATGCGTTATGCGTTATGCGTTATGCGTTATGCGTTATGCGTTATGCTTTATGCGTTATGCATTATCCGTTATGCGTTATGCGTTAAGCGTTATGCGTGATCCGTTATGCGTGATCCGTTATGCGTTAAGCGTTATGCGTTTTGCTGTATTCGTTATGCGTTGTGCATTATGCGTTATACGTTATGCGTTATGCGTTATGCGTTATGCGTTATGCGTTATGCTTTATGCGTTATGCATTATGCGTTATGCGTTATGCGATATGCGTCATGCGTTATGCGTTATGCGTTATGCGTCATGCATTATGCGTTATGCGTTATGCGTTATGCGTTATGCATTATGCGTTCTGCGTTATGCGTTACGCTTTATGCGTTATTCATTATGCGTTATGCGTTATGCGATATGCGTCATGCGTTATGCGTTATGCGTTATGCGTTATGCGTTATGCGTTATGCGTTATTCGTTATGCGTTATGCGTTATGCGTTATGCGTTATGCGTTATGCGTTATGCGTTATTCGTTATGCGTTATGCGTTATACGTTATGCGTTATGCGTTATTCGTTATGCGTTATGCGTTATGCTTTGGGCGTTATACGTTTGTGTTATGCGTTATGCGTTATGCGTTATGCGTTATGCTTTATGCGTTATGCATTATGCGTTATGCGTTATGCGTTATGCGTTATGCGATATTCGTTATGAGTTATGCGTTATGCGTTATGCTTTATGCGTTATGCATTATGCGTTATGCGTTATGCGTTATGCGTTATGCGATATTCGTTATGAGTTATGATTTATAAGTTATGCGTTATGCGTTATGCGTTATGCGTTATGCGTTATGCGTTATGCGTTTTGCTGTATTCGTTATGCGTAGTGCATTATGCGTTATACGTTATGCGTTATGCGTTATGCGTTATGCGTTATGCGTTATGCGTTATGCTTTATGCGTTATGCATTATGCGTTATGCGTTATGCGATATGCGTCATGCGTTATGCGTTATGCGTTATGCGTCATGCATTATGCGTTATGCGTTATGCGTTAAGCGTTATGCGTTTTGCTGTATACGTTATGCGTTGTGCATTATGCGTTATGTGTTATGTGTTATGCGTTATGCGTCATGCGTTATACGTTATGCGATATGCGTTATGCGTTATGCGTTATGCGTTATGCGTTATGCGTTATACGGTATGCGTTATACGTTATACGTTATGCGTTATGCCTGATGCGTTATGCGTTATGCGTTATGCGTTATGCATTATGCGTTATGCGTTATGCGTTATGCCTTATGCCTTATGGGTTTGCGTTATGCGTTACGCTTTATGCGTTATGCATTATGCGTTATGCGTTATGCGATATGCGTCATGCGTTATGCGTAATGCATTATGCGTTATGCGTTATGCGTTATGCGTTATTCGTTATGCGTTATGCGTTATGCGTTATGCGTTATGCGTTATGCGTTATGCGTTATTCGTTATGCGTTATGCGTAATGCGTTATGCGTTATGCGTTATGCGTTATGCGTTATGCGTTATGCGTTACGCTTTATGCGTTCTGCATTATGCGTTACGCGTTATGCGATATGCGTCATGCGTTATACGTTATGCGTTATGCGTTATTCGTTATGCGTTATGCGTTATGCGTTGGGCGTTATACGATATGCGTCATGCGTTATACGTTATGCGTTATGTGTTATTCGTTATGCGTTATGCGTTATGCGTTGGGCGTTATACGTTTGTGTTATGCGTTATGCGTTATGCGTTATGCTTTATGCGTTATGCATTATGCGTTATGCGTTATGCGTTATGCGTTATGCGATATTCGTTATGAGTTATGAGTTATGCGTTATGCGTTATGCTTTATGCGTTATGCATTATGCGTTATGCGTTATGCGTTATGCGTTATGCGTTATGCGATATTCGTTATGATTTATGATTTATAAGTTATGCGTTATGCGTTATGCGTTATGCGTTATGCGTTATGCGTTATGCGTTATGCGTTATTCGTTATGCGTTATGCGTTATGCGTTATGCTTTATGCGTTATGCATTATCAGTTATACGTTATGCGTTAAGCGTTATGCGTGATCCGTTATGCGTGATCCGTTATGCGTTAAGCGTTATGCGTTTTGCTGTATTCGTTATGCGTTGTGCATTATGCGTTATGCGTTATGTGTTATGCGTTATGCGTTATGCGTTATGCGTTATGCTTTATGCGTTATGCATTATCAGTTATGCGTTATGCGTTAAGCGTTATGCGTGATCCGTTATGCGTTATGCGTTATGCGTTTGGCGTTATACGTTTGCGTTATGCGTTATGCGTTATGCGTTATGCGTTATGCGTTATGCGTTATGCGTCATGCATTATGCGTTATGCGTTATGCGTTATGCGTTACGCGTTATGCATTATGCGTTCTGCGTTATACGTTTGCGTTGTGCGTTATGCGTTATGCGTTATGCGTTATGCGTTATGCGTTTTGCTGTATTCGTTATGCGTTGTGCATTATGCGTTATACGTTATGCGTTATGCGTTATGCGTTATGCGTTATGCGTTATTCTTTATGCGTTATGCATTATGCGTTATGCGTTATGCGATATGCGTCATGCGTTATGCGTTATGCGTTATGCGTCATGCATTATGCGTTATGCGTTATGCGTTATGCGTTATGCATTATGCGTTCTGCGTTATACGTTTGCGTTGTGCGTTATGCGTTATGCGTTATGCGTTATGCGTTATGCTTTATGCGTTATGCATTATGCGTTATGCGTTATGCGATATGCGTCATGCGTTATGCGTTATGCGTTATGCGTTATGCGTTATGCGTTATTCGTTATGCGTTATGCGTTATGCGTTGGGCGTTATACGTTTGCGTTATGCGTTATGCGTTATGCGTTATGCCTTATGCGTTATGCGTTACGCGTTAAGCGTTATGCGTTATGCGATATGCGTCATGCGTTATGCGTTATGCGTTATGCGTTATGCGTTATTCGTTATGCGTTATGCGTTATGCGTTTGGCGTTATACGTTTGCGTTATGCGTTATGCGTTATGCGTTATGCGTTATGCGTTATGCGTCATGCATTATGCGTTATGCGTTATGCGTTATGCTTTATGCGTTATGCATTATCAGTTATGCGTTATGCGTTAAGCGTTATGCGTGATCCGTTATGCGTGATCCGTTATGCGTTAAGCGTTATGCGTTTTGCTGTATTCGTTATGCGTTGTGCATTATGCGTTATACGTTATGCGTTATGCGTTATGCGTTATGCGTTATGCGTTATGCTTTATGCGTTATGCATTATGCGTTATGCGTTATGCGATATGCGTCATGCGTTATGCGTTATGCGTTATGCGTCATGCATTATGCGTTATGCGTTATGCGTTATGCATTATGCGTTCTGCGTTATACGTTTGCGTTGTGCGTTATGCGTTATGCGTTATGCGTTATGCGTTATGCGTTATGCTTTATGCGTTATGCATTATGCGTTATGCGTTATGCGATATGCGTCATGCGTTATGCGTTATGCGTTATGCGTTATGCGTTATTCGTTATGCGTTATGCGTTATGCGTTGGGCGTTATACGTTTGCGTTATGCGTTATGTGTTATGCGTTATGCCTTATGCGTTATGCGTTACGCGTTATGCGTTATGCGATATGCGTCATGCGTTATGCGTTATGCGTTATGCGTTATGCGTTATGCGTTATGCGTTATGCGTTATGCGTTATGCGTTATGCATTATGCGTTCTGCGTTATACGTTTGCGTTGTGCGTTATGCGTTATGCGTTATGCGTTATGCTTTATGCTTTATGCGTTATGCATTATGCGTTATGCGTTATGCGATATGCGTCATACGTTATGCGTTATGCGTTATGCGTTATTCGTTATGCGTTATGCGTTATTCGTTATGCGTTATGCGTTATGCGTTGGGCGTTATACGTTTGCGTTATGCGTTATGCGTTATGCGTTATGCGATATGCGTCATGCGTTATGCGTTATGCGTTATGCGTTATTCGTTATGCGTTATGCGTTATTCGTTCTGCATTATGCGTTACGCGTTATGCGATATGCGTCATGCGTTATACGTTATGCGTTATGCGTTATTCGTTATGCGTTATGCGTTATGCGTTGGGCGTTATACGTTTGTGTTATGCGTTATGCGTTATGCGTTATGCTTTATGCTTTATGCGTTATGCATTATGCGTTATGCGTTATGCGTTATGCGTTATGCAATATTCGTTATGAGTTATGAGTTATGCGTTATGCGTTATGCTTTATGCGTTATGCATTATGCGTTATGCGTTATGCGTTATGCGTTATGCGTTATGCGATATTCGTTATGATTTATGATTTATAAGTTATGCGTTATGCGTTATGCGTTATGCGTTATGCGTTATGCGTTATGCGTTATGCGTTATGCGTTATGCGTTATGCGTTATGCGTTATGCTTTATGCGTTATGCATTATCCGTTATACGTTATGCGTTAAGCGTTATGCGTGATCCGTTATGCGTGATCCGTTATGCGTTAAGCGTTATGCGTTTTGCTGTATTCGTTATGCGTTGTGCATTATGCGTTATGCGTTATGTGTTATGCGTTATGCGTTATGCGTTATGCGTTATGCGTTATGCTTTATGCGTTATGCATTATCAGTTATGCGTTATGCGTTAAGCGTTATGCGTGATCCGTTATGCGTGATCCGTTATGCGTTAAGCGTTATGCGTTTTGCTGTATTCGTTATGCGTTGTGCATTATGCGTTATACGTTATGCGTTATGCGTTATGCGTTATGCGTTATGCGTTATGCTTTATGCGTTATGCATTATGCGTTATGCGTTATGCGATATGCGTCATGCGTTATGCGTTATGCGTTATGCGTCATGCATTATGCGTTATGCGTTATGCGTTATGCGTTATGCATTATGCGTTCTGCGTTATGCGTTACGCTTTATGCGTTATTCATTATGCGTTATGCGTTATGCGATATGCGTCATGCGTTATGCGTTATGCGTTATGCGTTATGCGTTATGCGTTATGCGTTATGCGTTATTCGTTATGCGTTATGCGTTATGCGTTATGCGTTATGCGTTATGCGTTATGCGTTATGCGTTATGCGTTATTCGTTATGCGTTATGCGTTATACGTTATGCGTTATGCGTTATTCGTTATGCGTTATGCGTTATGCTTTGGGCGTTATACGTTTGTGTTATGCGTTATGCGTTATGCGTTATGCTTTATGCGTTATGCATTATGCGTTATGCGTTATGCGTTATGCGTTATGCGATATTCGTTATGAGTTATGCGTTATGCGTTATGCTTTATGCGTTATGCATTATGCGTTATGCGTTATGCGTTATGCGTTATGCGATATTCGTTATGAGTTATGATTTATAAGTTATGCGTTATGCGTTATGCGTTATGCGTTATGCGTTATGCGTTATGCGTTTTGCTGTATTCGTTATGCGTAGTGCATTATGCGTTATACGTTATGCGTTATGCGTTATGCGTTATGCGTTATGCGTTATGCTTTATGCGTTATGCATTATGCGTTATGCGTTATGCGATATGCGTCATGCGTTATGCGTTATGCGTTATGCGTCATGCATTATGCGTTATGCGTTATGCGTTAAGCGTTATGCGTTTTGCTGTATACGTTATGCGTTGTGCATTATGCGTTATGTGTTATGTGTTATGCGTTATGCGTCATGCGTTATACGTTATGCGATATGCGTTATGCGTTATGCGTTATGCGTTATGCGTTATGCGTTATACGGTATGCGTTATACGTTATACGTTATGCGTTATGCCTGATGCGTTATGCGTTATGCGTTATGCGTTATGCATTATGCGTTATGCGTTATGCGTTATGCCTTATGCCTTATGGGTTTGCGTTATGCGTTACGCTTTATGCGTTATGCATTATGCGTTATGCGTTATGCGATATGCGTCATGCGTTATGCGTAATGCATTATGCGTTATGCGTTATGCGTTATGCGTTATTCGTTATGCGTTATGCGTTATGCGTTATGCGTTATGCGTTATGCGTTATGCGTTATTCGTTATGCGTTATGCGTAATGCGTTATGCGTTATGCGTTATGCGTTATGCGTTATGCGTTATGCGTTATGCGTTACGCTTTATGCGTTCTGCATTATGCGTTACGCGTTATGCGATATGCGTCATGCGTTATACGTTATGCGTTATGCGTTATTCGTTATGCGTTATGCGTTATGCGTTGGGCGTAATACGATATGCGTCATGCGTTATACGTTATGCGTTATGTGTTATTCGTTATGCGTTATGCGTTATGCGTTGGGCGTTATACGTTTGTGTTATGCGTTATGCGTTATGCGTTATGCTTTATGCGTTATGCATTATGCGTTATGCGTTATGCGTTATGCGTTATGCGATATTCGTTATGAGTTATGAGTTATGCGTTATGCGTTATGCTTTATGCGTTATGCATTATGCGTTATGCGTTATGCGTTATGCGTTATGCGTTATGCGATATTCGTTATGATTTATGATTTATAAGTTATGCGTTATGCGTTATGCGTTATGCGTTATGCGTTATGCGTTATGCGTTATTCGTTATGCGTTATGCGTTATGCGTTATGCTTTATGCGTTATGCATTATCAGTTATACGTTATGCGTTAAGCGTTATGCGTGATCCGTTATGCGTGATCCGTTATGCGTTAAGCGTTATGCGTTTTGCTGTATTCGTTATGCGTTGTGCATTATGCGTTATGCGTAATGTGTTATGCGTTATGCGTTATGCGTTATGCGTTATGCTTTATGCGTTATGCATTATCAGTTATGCGTTATGCGTTAAGCGTTATGCGTGATCCGTTATGCGTTATGCGTTATGCGTTTGGCGTTATACGTTTGCGTTATGCGTTATGCGTTATGCGTTATGCGTTATGCGTTATGCGTTATGCGTCATGCATTATGCGTTATGCGTTATGCGTTATGCGTTACGCGTTATGCATTATGCGTTCTGCGTTATACGTTTGCGTTGTGCGTTATGCGTTATGCGTTATGCGTTATGCGTTATGCGTTTTGCTGTATTCGTTATGCGTTGTGCATTATGCGTTATACGTTATGCGTTATGCGTTATGCGTTATGCGTTATGCGTTATTCTTTATGCGTTATGCATTATGCGTTATGCGTTATGCGATATGCGTTATGCGTTATGCGTTATGCGTTATGCGTCATGCATTATGCGTTATGCGTTATGCGTTATGCGTTATGCATTATGCGTTCTGCGTTATACGTTTGCGTTGTGCGTTATGCGTTATGCGTTATGCGTTATGCGTTATGCTTTATGCGTTATGCATTATGCGTTATGCGTTATGCGATATGCGTCATGCGTTATGCGTTATGCGTTATGCGTTATGCGTTATGCGTTATGCGTTATGCGTTATGCGTTATGCGTTGGGCGTTATACGTTTGCGTTATGCGTTATGCGTTATGCGTTATGCCTTATGCGTTATGCGTTACGCGTTAAGCGTTATGCGTTATGCGATATGCGTCATGCGTTATGCGTTATGCGTTATGCGTTATGCGTTATTCGTTATGCGTTATGCGTTATGCGTTTGGCGTTATACGTTTGCGTTATGCGTTATGCGTTATGCGTTATGCGTTATGCGTTATGCGTCATGCATTATGCGTTATGCGTTATGCGTTATGCGTTACGCGTTATGCATTATGCGTTCTGCGTTATACGTTTGCGTTGTGCGTTATGCGTTATGCGTTATGCGTTATGCGTTATGCGTTATGCTTTATGCGTTATGCATTATGCGTTATGCGTTATGTGTTATGCGTTATGCGTTATGCGTTATGCGTTATGCGTTATGCTTTATGCGTTATGCATTATCAGTTATACGTTATGCGTTAAGCGTTATGCGTGATCCGTTATGCGTTATGCGTTATGCGTTATGCGTTATGCGTTATGCGTTATGCGTTATGCGATATTCGTTATGATTTATGATTTATAAGTTATGCGTTATGCGTTATGCGTTATGCGTTATGCGTTATGCGTTATGCGATATTCGTTATGATTTATGATTTATAAGTTATGCGTTATGCGTTATGCGTTATGCGTTATGCGTTATGCGTTATGCGTTATTCGTTATGCGTTATGCGTTATGCGTTATGCTTCATGCGTTATGCATTATGCGTTATGCGTTATGTGTTATGCGTTATGCGTTATGCATTATGCGTTATGCGTTATGCGTTATGCGTTATGCGATATTCGTTATGAGTTATGAGTTATGCGTTATGCGTTATGCTTTATGCGTTATGCATTATGCGTTATGCGTTATGCGTTATGCGTTATGCGTTATGCGATATTCGTTATGATTTATGATTTATAAGTTATGCGTTATGCGTTATGCGTTATGCGTTATGCTTTATGCGTTATGCATTATGCGTTATGCGTTATGCGATATGCGTCATGCGTTATGCGTTATGCGTTATGCGTTATGCGTTATGCGTTATTCGTTATGCGTTATGCGTTATGCGTTGGGCGTTATACGTTTGCGTTATGCGTTATGCGTTATGCGTTATGCCTTATGCGTTATGCGTTACGCGTTAAGCGTTATGCGTTATGCGATATGCGTCATGCGTTATGCGTTATGCGTTATGCGTTATGCGTTATGCGTTATTCGTTATGCGTTATGCGTTATGCGTTTGGCGTTATACGTTTGCGTTATGCGTTATGCGTTATGCGTTATGCGTTATGCGTTATGCGTCATGCATTATGCGTTATGCGTTATGCGTTATGCGTTACGCGTTATGCATTATGCGTTCTGCGTTATACGTTTGCGTTGTGCGTTATGCGTTATGCGTTATGCGTTATGCGTTATGCGTTATGCTTTATGCGTTATGCATTATGCGTTATGCGTTATGTGTTATGCGTTATGCGTTATGCGTTATGCGTTATGCGTTATGCTTTATGCGTTATGCATTATCAGTTATACGTTATGCGTTAAGCGTTATGCGTGATCCGTTATGCGTGATCCGTTATGCGTTAAGCGTTATGCGTTTTGCTGTATTCGTTATGCGTTGTGCATTATGCGTTATACGTTATGCGTTATGCGTTATGCGTTATGCGTTATGCGTTATGCTTTATGCGTTATGCATTATGCGTTATGCGTTATGCGTTATGCGTTATGCGTTATGCGTTATGCGTTATGCGTTATGCTTCATGCGTTATGCATTATGCGTTATGCGTTATGCGATATGCGTCATGCGTTATGCGTTATGCGTTGGGCGTTATACGTTTGCGTTATGCGTTATGCGTTATGCGTTATGCCTTATGCGTTATGCGTTATGCGTTATGCGTTATGCGATGTGCGTCATGCGTTATGCGTTATGCGTTATGCGTTATGCGTTATGCGTTATGCGTTATTCGTTATGCGTTATGCGTTATGCGTTATGCTTTATGCGTTATGCATTATCAGTTATACGTTATGCGTTAAGCGTTATGCGTGATCCGTTATGCGTGATCCGTTATGCGTTTTGCTGTATTCGTTTTGCTGTATTCGTTATGCGTTGTGCATTATGCGTTATGCGTTATGCGTTATGCGTTATGCGTTATGCGTTATGCGTTATGCGTTATGCGTTATGCGTTATGCTTTATGCGTTATGCATTATCAGTTATACGTTATGCGTTAAGCGTTATGCGTGATCCGTTATGCGTGATCCGTTATGCGTTAAGCGTTATGCGTTTTGCTGTATTCGTTATGCGTTGTGCATTATGCGTTATACGTTATGCGTTATGCGTTATGCGTTATGCGTTATGCGTTATGCGTTATGCTTTATGCGTTATGCATTATGCGTTATGCGTTATGCGATATGCGTCATGCGTTATGCGTTATGCGTTATGCGTCATGCATTATGCGTTATGCGTTATGCGTTAAGCGTTATGCGTTTTGCTGTATACGTTATGCGTTGTGCATTATGCGTTATGTGTTATGTGTTATGCGTTATGCGTCATGCGTTATACGTTATGCGATATGCGTTATGCGTTATGCGTTATGCGTTATGCGTTATGCGTTATACGGTATGCGTTATACGTTATACGTTATGCGTTATGCCTGATGCGTTATGCGTTATGCGTTATGCATTATGCGTTATGCGTTATGCGTTATGCGTCATGCGTTATACGTTATGCGATATGCGTTATGCGTTATGCGTTATGCGTTATGCGTTATGCGTTATACGGTATGCGTTATACGTTATACGTTATGCGTTATGCCTGATGCGTTATGCGTTATGCGTTATGCATTATGCGTTATGCGATATGCGTCATGCGTTATACGTTATGCGTTATGCGTTATTCGTTATGCGTTATGCGTTATGCGTTGGGCGTTATACGTTTGTGTTATGCGTTATGCGTTATGCGTTATGCGTTATGCGTTATGCGTTATGCTTTATGCGTTATGCATTATGCGTTATGCGTTATGCGTTATGCGTTATGCGATATTCGTTATGAGTTATGAGTTATGCGTTATGCGTTATGCTTTATGCGTTATGCATTATGCGTTATGCGTTATGCGTTATGCGTTATGCGTTATGCGATATTCGTTATGAGTTATGATTTATAAGTTATGCGTTATGCGTTATGCGTTATGGGTTATGCGTTATGCGTTATGCGTTATGCGTTATGCGTTATGCGTTATGCGTTATGCTTTATGCGTTATGCATTATCAGTTACACGTTATGCGTTAAGCGTTATGCGTGATCCGTTATGCGTGATCCGTTATGCGTTAAGCGTTATGCGTTTTGCTGTATTCGTTATGCGTTGTGCATTATGCGTTATGCGTTATGTGTTATGCGTTATGCGTTATGCGTTATGCGTTATGCGTTATGCTTTATGCGTTATGCATTATCAGTTATACGTTATGCGTTAAGCGTTATGCGTTATGCGTTATGCTTTATGCGTTATGCATTATCAGTTACACGTTATGCGTTAAGGGTTATGCGTGATCCGTTATGCGTGATCCGTTATGCGTTAAGCGTTATGCGTTTTGCTGTATTCGTTATGCGTTGTGCATTATGCGTTATACGTTATGCGTTATGCGTTATGCGTTATGCGTTATGCGTTATGCTTTATGCGTTATGCATTATGCGTTATGCGTTATGCGATATGCGTCATGCGTTATGCGTTATGCGTTATGCGTCATGCATTATGCGTTATGCGTTATGCGTTAAGCGTTATGCGTTTTGCTGTATACGTTATGCGTTGTGCATTATGCGTTATGTGTTATGTGTTATGCGTTATGCGTCATGCGTTATACGTTATGCGATATGCGTTATGCGTTATGCGTTATGCGTTATGCGTTATGCGTTATGCGTTATGCGTTATTCGTTATGCGTTATGCATTATGCGTTATGCGTTATGCGATATGCGTCATGCGTTATGCGTTATGCGTTATGCGTCATGCATTATGCGTTATGCGTTATGCGTTATGCGTTATGCATTATGCGTTCTGCGTTATACGTTTGCGTTGTGCGTTATGCGTTATGCGTTATGCGTTATGCGTTATGCTTTATGCGTTATGCATTATGCGTTATGCGTTATGCGATATGCGTCATGCGTTATGCGTTATGCGTTATGCGTTATGCGTTATGCGTTATTCGTTATGCGTTATGCGTTATGCGTTGGGCGTTATACGTTTGCGTTATGCGTTATGCGTTATGCGTTATGCCTTATGCGTTATGCGTTACGCGTTAAGCGTTATGCGTTATGCGATATGCGTCATGCGTTATGCGTTATGCGTTATGCGTTATGCGTTATTCGTTATGCGTTATGCGTTATGCGTTTGGCGTTATACGTTTGCGTTATGCGTTATGCGTTATGCGTTATGCGTTATGCGTTATGCGTCATGCATTATGCGTTATGCGTTATGCGTTATGCGTTACGCGTTATGCATTATGCGTTCTGCGTTATACGTTTGCGTTGTGCGTTATGCGTTATGCGTTATGCGTTATGCGTTATGCGTTATGCTTTATGCGTTATGCATTATGCGTTATGCGTTATGTGTTATGCGTTATGCGTTATGCGTTATGCGTTATGCGTTATGCTTTATGCGTTATGCATTATCAGTTATACGTTATGCGTTAAGCGTTATGCGTGATCCGTTATGCGTTATGCGTTATGCGTTATGCGTTATGCGTTATGCGTTATGCGTTATGCGATATTCGTTATGATTTATGATTTATAAGTTATGCGTTATGCGTTATGCGTTATGCGTTATGCGTTATGCGTTATGCGATATTCGTTATGATTTATGATTTATAAGTTATGCGTTATGCGTTATGCGTTATGCGTTATGCGTTATGCGTTATGCGTTATTCGTTATGCGTTATGCGTTATGCGTTATGCTTTATGCGTTATGCATTATGCGTTATGCGTTATGTGTTATGCGTTATGCGTTATGCATTATGCGTTATGCGTTATGCGTTATGCGTTATGCGATATTCGTTATGAGTTATGAGTTATGCGTTATGCGTTATGCTTTATGCGTTATGCATTATGCGTTATGCGTTATGCGTTATGCGTTATGCGTTATGCGATATTCGTTATGATTTATGATTTATAAGTTATGCGTTATGCGTTATGCGTTATGCGTTATGCTTTATGCGTTATGCATTATGCGTTATGCGTTATGCGATATGCGTCATGCGTTATGCGTTATGCGTTATGCGTTATGCGTTATGCGTTATTCGTTATGCGTTATGCGTTATGCGTTGGGCGTTATACGTTTGCGTTATGCGTTATGCGTTATGCGTTATGCCTTATGCGTTATGCGTTACGCGTTAAGCGTTATGCGTTATGCGATATGCGTCATGCGTTATGCGTTATGCGTTATGCGTTATGCGTTATGCGTTATTCGTTATGCGTTATGCGTTATGCGTTTGGCGTTATACGTTTGCGTTATGCGTTATGCGTTATGCGTTATGCGTTATGCGTTATGCGTCATGCATTATGCGTTATGCGTTATGCGTTATGCGTTACGCGTTATGCATTATGCGTTCTGCGTTATACGTTTGCGTTGTGCGTTATGCGTTATGCGTTATGCGTTATGCGTTATGCGTTATGCTTCATGCGTTATGCATTATGCGTTATGCGTTATGTGTTATGCGTTATGCGTTATGCGTTATGCGTTATGCGTTATGCTTTATGCGTTATGCATTATCAGTTATACGTTATGCGTTAAGCGTTATGCGTGATCCGTTATGCGTGATCCGTTATGCGTTAAGCGTTATGCGTTTTGCTGTATTCGTTATGCGTTGTGCATTATGCGTTATACGTTATGCGTTATGCGTTATGCGTTATGCGTTATGCGTTATGCTTTATGCGTTATGCATTATGCGTTATGCGTTATGCGTTATGCGTTATGCGTTATGCGTTATGCGTTATGCGTTATGCTTCATGCGTTATGCATTATGCGTTATGCGTTATGCGATATGCGTCATGCGTTATGCGTTATGCGTTGGGCGTTATACGTTTGCGTTATGCGTTATGCGTTATGCGTTATGCCTTATGCGTTATGCGTTATGCGTTATGCGTTATGCGATGTGCGTCATGCGTTATGCGTTATGCGTTATGCGTTATGCGTTATGCGTTATGCGTTATTCGTTATGCGTTATGCGTTATGCGTTATGCTTTATGCGTTATGCATTATCAGTTATACGTTATGCGTTAAGCGTTATGCGTGATCCGTTATGCGTGATCCGTTATGCGTTTTGCTGTATTCGTTTTGCTGTATTCGTTATGCGTTGTGCATTATGCGTTATGCGTTATGTGTTATGCGTTATGCGTTATGCGTTATGCGTTATGCGTTATGCGTTATGCGTTATGCTTTATGCGTTATGCATTATCAGTTATACGTTATGCGTTAAGCGTTATGCGTGATCCGTTATGCGTGATCCGTTATGCGTTAAGCGTTATGCGTTTTGCTGTATTCGTTATGCGTTGTGCATTATGCGTTATACGTTATGCGTTATGCGTTATGCGTTATGCGTTATGCGTTATGCGTTATGCTTTATGCGTTATGCATTATGCGTTATGCGTTATGCGATATGCGTCATGCGTTATGCGTTATGCGTTATGCGTCATGCATTATGCGTTATGCGTTATGCGTTAAGCGTTATGCGTTTTGCTGTATACGTTATGCGTTGTGCATTATGCGTTATGTGTTATGTGTTATGCGTTATGCGTCATGCGTTATACGTTATGCGATATGCGTTATGCGTTATGCGTTATGCGTTATGCGTTATGCGTTATACGGTATGCGTTATACGTTATACGTTATGCGTTATGCCTGATGCGTTATGCGTTATGCGTTATGCATTATGCGTTATGCGTTATGCGTTATGCGTCATGCGTTATACGTTATGCGATATGCGTTATGCGTTATGCGTTATGCGTTATGCGTTATGCGTTATACGGTATGCGTTATACGTTATACGTTATGCGTTATGCCTGATGCGTTATGCGTTATGCGTTATGCATTATGCGTTATGCGTTATGCGTTATGCCTTATGCCTTATGGGTTTGCGTTATGCGTTACGCTTTATGCGTTCTGCATTATGCGTTACGCGTTATGCGATATGCGTCATGCGTTATACGTTATGCGTTATGCGTTATTCGTTATGCGTTATGCGTTATGCGTTGGGCGTTATACGTTTGTGTTATGCGTTATGCGTTATGCGTTATGCGTTATGCGTTATGCGTTATGCTTTATGCGTTATGCATTATGCGTTATGCGTTATGCGTTATGCGTTATGCGATATTCGTTATGAGTTATGAGTTATGCGTTATGCGTTATGCTTTATGCGTTATGCATTATGCGTTATGCGTTATGCGTTATGCGTTATGCGTTATGCGATATTCGTTATGAGTTATGATTTATAAGTTATGCGTTATGCGTTATGCGTTATGGGTTATGCGTTATGCGTTATGCGTTATTCGTTATGCGTTATGCGTTATGCGTTATGCTTTATGCGTTATGCATTATCAGTTACACGTTATGCGTTAAGCGTTATGCGTGATCCGTTATGCGTGATCCGTTATGCGTTAAGCGTTATGCGTTTTGCTGTATTCGTTATGCGTTGTGCATTATGCGTTATGCGTTATGTGTTATGCGTTATGCGTTATGTGTTATGCGTTATGCGTTATGCTTTATGCGTTATGCATTATCAGTTATACGTTATGCGTTAAGCGTTATGCGTTATGCGTTATGCTTTATGCGTTATGCATTATCAGTTACACGTTATGCGTTAAGGGTTATGCGTGATCCGTTATGCGTGATCCGTTATGCGTTAAGCGTTATGCGTTTTGCTGTATTCGTTATGCGTTGTGCATTATGCGTTATACGTTATGCGTTATGCGTTATGCGTTATGCGTTATGCGTTATGCTTTATGCGTTATGCATTATGCGTTATGCGTTATGCGATATGCGTCATGCGTTATGCGTTATGCGTTATGCGTCATGCATTATGCGTTATGCGTTATGCGTTAAGCGTTATGCGTTTTGCTGTATACGTTATGCGTTGTGCATTATGCGTTATGTGTTATGTGTTATGCGTTATGCGTCATGCGTTATACGTTATGCGATATGCGTTATGCGTTATGCGTTATGCGTTATGCGTTATGCGTTATACGGTATGCGTTATACGTTATACGTTATGCGTTATGCCTGATGCGTTATGCGTTATGCGTTATGCATTATGCGTTATGCGTTATGCGTTATGCCTTATGCCTTATGGGTTTGCGTTATGCGTGATCCGTTATGCGTGATCCGTTATGCGTTAAGCGTTATGCGTTTTGCTGTATTCGTTATGCGTTGTGCATTATGCGTTATGCGTTATGTGTTATGCGTTATGCGTTATGTGTTATGCGTTATGCGTTATGCTTTATGCGTTATGCATTATCAGTTATACGTTATGCGTTAAGCGTTATGCGTTATGCGTTATGCTTTATGCGTTATGCATTATCAGTTACACGTTATGCGTTAAGGGTTATGCGTGATCCGTTATGCGTGATCCGTTATGCGTTAAGCGTTATGCGTTTTGCTGTATTCGTTATGCGTTGTGCATTATGCGTTATACGTTATGCGTTATGCGTTATGCGTTATGCGTTATGCGTTATGCTTTATGCGTTATGCATTATGCGTTATGCGTTATGCGATATGCGTCATGCGTTATGCGTTATGCGTTATGCGTCATGCATTATGCGTTATGCGTTATGCGTTATGCTTTATGCGTTATGCATTATCAGTTACACGTTATGCGTTAAGGGTTATGCGTGATCCGTTATGCGTGATCCGTTATGCGTTAAGCGTTATGCGTTTTGCTGTATTCGTTATGCGTTGTGCATTATGCGTTATACGTTATGCGTTATGCGTTATGCGTTATGCGTTATGCGTTATGCTTTATGCGTTATGCATTATGCGTTATGCGTTATGCGATATGCGTCATGCGTTATGCGTTATGCGTTATGCGTCATGCATTATGCGTTATGCGTTATGCGTTAAGCGTTATGCGTTTTGCTGTATACGTTATGCGTTGTGCATTATGCGTTATGTGTTATGTGTTATGCGTTATGCGTCATGCGTTATACGTTATGCGATATGCGTTATGCGTTATGCGTTATGCGTTATGCGTTATGCGTTATACGGTATGCGTTATACGTTATACGTTATGCGTTATGCCTGATGCGTTATGCGTTATGCGTTATGCATTATGCGTTATGCGTTATGCGTTATGCCTTATGCCTTATGGGTTTGCGTTATGCGTTACGCTTTATGCGTTATGCATTATGCGTTATGCGTTATGCGATATGCGTCATGCGTTATGCGTTATTCGTTATGCGTTAAGCGTTATGCGTTATGCGTTATGCGTTATGCATTATGCGTTATGTGTTATGTGTTATGCGTTATGCGTCATGCGTTATACGTTATGCGATATGCGTTATGCGTTATGCGTTATGCGTTATGCGTTATGCGTTATACGGTATGCGTTATACGTTATACGTTATGCGTTATGCCTGATGCGTTATGCGTTATGCGTTATGCGTTATGCATTATGCGTTATGCGTTATGCGTTATGCCTTATGCCTTATGGGTTTGCGTTATGCGTTACGCTTTATGCGTTATGCATTATGCGTTATGCGTTATGCGATATGCGTCATGCGTTATGCGTTATGCGTTATGCGTTATGCGTTATGCGTTATTCGTTATGCGTTATGCGTTATGCGTTATGCGTTATGCGTTATGCGTTATGCGTTATGCGTTATGCGTTATGCAATATGCGTCATGCGTTATGCGTTATGCGTTATGCGTCATGCATTATGCGTTATGCGTTATGCGTTATGCGTTATGCATTATGCGTTCTGCGTTATACGTTTGCGTTGTGCGTTATGCGTTATGCGTTATGCGTTATGCGGTATGCGTTATGCTTTATGCGTTATGCATTATGCGTTATGCGTTATGCGATATGCGTCATGCGTTATGCATTATGCGTTATGCGTCATGCATTATGCGTTATGCGTTATGCGTTATGCGTTATGCATTATGCGTTCTGCGTTATACGTTTGCGTTGTGCGTTATGCGTTATGCGTTATGCGTTATGCGGTATGCGTTATGCTTTATGCGTTATGCATTATGCGTTATGCGTTATGCGATATGCGTCATGCTTTATGCGTTATGCGTTATGCGTTATGCATTATGCGTTCTGCGTTATACGTTTGCGTTGTGCGTTATGCGTTATGCGTTATGCGTTATGCGGTATGCGTTATGCTTTATGCGTTATGCATTATGCGTTATGCGTTATGCGATATGCGTCATGCTTTATGCGTTATGCGTTATGCGTCATGCATTATGCGTTATGCGTTATGCGTTATGCGTTATGCATTATGCGTTCTGCGTTATACGTTTGCGTTGTGCGTTATGCGTTATGCGTTATGCATTATGCGTTCTGCGTTATACGTTTGCGTTGTGCGTTATGCGTTATGCGTCATGCATTATGCGTTATGCGTTATGCGTTATGCGTTATGCGATATGCGTCATGCGTTATGCGTTATGCGTTATGCGTCATGCATTATGCGTTATGCGTTATGCGTTAAGCGTTATGCGTTTTGCTGTATACGTTATGCGTTGTGCATTATGCGTTATGTGTTATGTGTTATGCGTTATGCGTCATGCGTTATACGTTATGCGATATGCGTTATGCGTTATGCGTTATGCGTTATGCGTTATGCGTTATGCGTTATACGGTATGCGTTATACGTTATACGTTATGCGTTATGCCTGATGCGTTATGCGTTATGCGTTATGCATTATGCGTTATGCGTTATGCGTTATGCCTTATGCCTTATGGGTTTGCGTTATGCGTTACGCTTTATGCGTTATGCATTATGCGTTATGCGTTATGCGATATGCGTCATGCGTTATGCGTTATGCGTTATGCGTTATGCGTTATGTGTTATGCGTTATGCGTTATTCGTTATGCGTTATGCGTTATGCGTTATGCGTTATGCGTTATGCATTATGCGTTATGTGTTATGTGTTATGCGTTATGCGTCATGCGTTATACGTTATGCGATATGCGTTATGCGTTATGCGTTATGCGTTATGCGTTATGCGTTATACGGTATGCGTTATACGTTATACGTTATGCGTTATGCCTGATGCGTTATGCGTTATGCGTTATGCGTTATGCATTATGCGTTATGCGTTATGCGTTATGCCTTATGCCTTATGGGTTTGCGTTATGCGTTACGCTTTATGCGTTATGCATTATGCGTTATGCGTTATGCGATATGCGTCATGCGTTATGCGTTATGCGTTATGCGTTATGCGTTATGCGTTATGCGTTATTCGTTATGCGTTATGCGTTATGCGTTATGCGTTATGCGTTATGCGTTATGCGTTATTCGTTATGCGTTATGCGTTACGCTTTATGCGTTCTGCATTATGCGTTACGCGTTATGCGATATGCGTCATGCGTTATACGTTATGCGTTATTCGTTATGCGTTATGCGTTATTCGTTATGCGTTATGCGTTATGCGTCGGGCGTTATACGTTTGTGTTTGGGATTGGCAGCGAAAAATCTCGATCGATCAACCACGCAGCCCGGTGATTGGCTACTCCTCGCATCGCCGCGAGATCGATTATCGATCTACAGCGCGCCGCCCTACTGGCTGTTCCCAGCGACTCGAATATCGAGCCGCCTACGGGAATTCTATTGGCCTATCCGTTCAAAATTCGCAAGTCATCGTTTTCGACGGAGAGATCTTTTCGGGCTGTTCATCGATCAATTTCAATCGCTAATTAGCATCGTTACGAAAACGTCAAGCGTCGTGGGACCGGTTTTCTCGGGTTAATTAGAGTCGATTCCTTAATCCTAAGTATAGCGCTGTGAATAATTCAATTCCATTCTCTGATAAGGTTTCTGTAATTCTTTATTTGTGCCTAGTCAACTCACTGTGTGAGTCGACCACTGTAAATACATTGTATATCAATTGTTGGGACGAACCTTTAGACGGAGATTAAAGTGTGCTTGTGAAATTCGAGTGAGTTTTCCGTCTGACCCCAAAACATTGGTCCTTCGAGCCGGATCCAGTGCTGCAGACCACAAAAAACCTACAAGCGAATCCATTTCAACCGTCGAGTTTGAAGGTGGTAGTGCAATAATGTCTGACCTTGTCGCGAATCAGAAGCTCATCGGTCAACGGATCTCCAAAATCGTGACCAACCTGAAAAAGAGAGGAAAGGCCAATATATCACTCGGAATGCTACAATCGGGGCTTAGTACCATGCAAGAGCTTTGGGCAGATTATCGGCGAGGAGATGCTGCTTTACGAGCCGCCGCCGAGAAAGATGACCAACTTCGCGAAAGTTCATATTTTAAAACCGACGAGTATGAAGATGTCCAGCTCACCTGGATGGAGCAGTCTGGGTTGCTACGCGACATGATTTCATCTCTCAAAGCCGAGGCGACCGTTAGAGAATTGCCAAATTCAAACCCAACGGACTCCGAGACTACCAAACAGAGGTCACGAGCCGTGTTACCTAAGATGGCTCTACCCACCTTCGACGGCCAATACAAGGATTGGCCTTCATTCCGTGACCTGTTTACCTCGCTGATCGTCAAGGATAACTCTCTCTCGCCGGTGGAACGGCTCCACTACTTAAAAACCTGCATGAAGGGTAGCGCTGCTGCTCTTCTAAAAAACGTAAAGACCACGGCCAACAATTTCCAGGTTGCCTGGGACAAGTTGGAGAGCCGCTTCGATAATCGCCGACTCTTAGTTCAGGCTCAAATCCGCGTGTTGTCGAAGTTATCTCCACTTCGAAGGGAGTCCGCCGCCGAGATGCAGCGACTTTTCGACGACACCTTTGATGCTATCGACGCACTCGAAAACCTGGACCGGCCGGTTACCAAAGCTGTGGACTGGATTATCGAGCTGACGGTTGACCGGTTGGACCCGCAGTCTCGGCGAGAGTGGGAGGACTCCGTAAGGCTTACCACGGAGATGCCCACACTGGAACAATTAAAGGAGTTTATGATTGGCCGAATACAAATGTGCGAAGCTTTAGCTCCCTCACCTTCGACCACCTCTTCCAGCAAAAGTGGCTCCACCAAGGTCTTCAAGGTGCACCAAGTGTCACAGGACGGCCCACCTGCACGCTCCTGCCGCTTGTGCCAGGATCAGCATTACATTCTTCATTGCCGCCAGTACAAGGAGAAGACACCTTCCGAACGAAGAGACATCGTGCGATCACTGAACCTGTGTTACAACTGCCTTGGTAATCATCCGGTCAGCGATTGCAAATCCACCAGGCGGTGTCAACGGTGTGAGGGCAAACACCACTCCACAATACATGAGGCGTCCCCATCCAAGGAGAGTTGCTCCGTCGGAGTCTGCGTACAACAGGTGACGACGGACGTGAGTAGCCCTTCCGTGATTCTCGGCACCGCTCGCGTTACTGTTTTAGGAGCTCGAGGACGCGACAGCACCGCGCGAGTGCTGATCGATCCCGGCAGCGAGGTTTCCTTAATCTCCGAGGCCCTGGCTCAGCGACTCGGACTCAAACGTGGACACTCTCGCATCCCTCTCCATGGTGTCGGGAGAGGAAATACTCAATTTACCAGGGGAAGGACGATTCTGAACCTTACTCCCCTGGACAAGCAGGCTCCTCATATCCAGGTTCCCGCGTACATACTCCCAGAACTCTCGACCTACCAGCCACGAAATCTTCCTTCTCCCTGCGCTTGGCCTCACATCCAGGGACTGAAGCTCGCCGATCCCTCCTTCCACCAGTCCGATCCCGTTGACATTCTTCTTGGAGCAGAATCCTACGATTTAATCCTACTCGAAGGTGTCAAGAAGGGGCCTCCTCAAACCCCAGTTGCGCAGGAGACCTGTTTCGGTTGGATTCTGACTGGCGGCACCACATCGGCTAGACGAGCCGAAGCCCCCGTCCATCACTGCATGGTCGATCGTGAGCTGATAGCCGCCTTATCGAAGTTCTGGGAGCAGGAGGAAATCGAGGTCTCCTTCCCTGGCACCGAGGATGAAGTCAGCGCTGAGAAGCACTTCTGCTCCACTCATAGCCGACTCCCTAATGGTCGCTTCGTCGTCCGGCTGCCTTTCAAAACCGCACCCGAGCTGGGAGACTCTCGACGGACCGCGGTTCGTACGCTGGGGGGATTGAGTTCTCGGTTTCAGCGTTCACCAAACTACAGGCTCGCCTATCAGGAATTCTTGGAGACCTACCAAACAATGGGGCACATGACTAAAACGCAACAGTCTCCTCCAGGTAGAGCGTATTACCTACCTCACCACGGCGTGCTGCGAGAGAGCAGCTCAACCACAAAATTGAGGGTCGTTTTCAACGGGTCAATGCCCTCGACCAATGGGAAGTCCCTCAACGACTGCCTTCTGCGTGGCCCGAATCTACTTCCCAACTTAGCCGACGTGCTGCTGCGATGGCGACGACATCAATTCGTCTTCACCGCCGACATCGAGAAGATGTATCGGCAGATCCTCGTGCACCCCGACGACCGAAAATGGCAGCGGATCGTCTGGAAGTCGAACCTGGACGGTAGTATCGAGGATTTCGATCTAAATACTGTGACGTACGGACTTGCCTGTGCACCTTACCTGGCTATCCGATGCCTTCACCAACTCGCACTCCTGGAACAACAACGTCTCCCACACGGCTCTCACGTTCTACTGAAGGACGTTTACATGGACGACGTCCTCACTGGCGCGGACTCCGTGTCCGAGGCTCGACAGAAGCAGGTGGAAGTTCGAGAGCTCCTCACGGCGGGCGGCTTCCCTCTCCGAAAGTGGGCTTCCAATTCCCGGAAGCTCTTGGAAGAGCTCTCAGACGAAGAACGAAAGGGCATCGTCGAGTGGGACTCTCCTAACCTGCACAGCGTCCTCGGTATCCAATGGCTTCCGACATCCGACTGCTTTCAGGTTTCCTCCGTACCGTTAATCCGGACCTCTGGCTACACGAAGCGAGCCGTGCTCAGTGAAACTGCTCAGCTTTTCGACCCCCTTGGTTGGCTATCTCCCGTTACCGTGGTTGCCAAGGTCCTTATTCAGTCGCTGTGGCTGCTGAAGATTGACTGGGACGCACCGCTGCCAGAAAGGGAGGAACAACTATGGCAAAAGTTCCAACAGCAGCTATCTTCTCTTAGCTCGGTTCAGGTCCCTCGATGGCTGGGATTCACCTCCTCGAATCAGCGCCTCGAGATCCACGGTTTCGCTGACGCCTCGGAGCGTGCCTATGCCGCCGTGGTTTACTCTCGCACCATCAACGAAGAGGGAGACTCTACCGTTTCCCTGATCATTGCCAAATCCAGGGTGGCTCCGTTGAAGAGAGTCTCCTTACCCCGATTGGAGCTCTGCGCAGCCTTTCTCTTAGCCAAACTGGCTAACTATGCTCTCAAGGTCCTCGACCTACAAGATGTCGACCTCCACCTCTGGTCCGACTCCTCCGTCACACTCAGCTGGATTCAGGGACATCCCTCACGCTGGCCGACGTACGTGGCAAATCGAGTTGCAGAAATCCAGCGGCTGCTGCCCCTGGCAAAGTGGCACCACGTCCGGAGTGCCGAGAACCCGGCGGATTGCGCCTCCCGGGGCTTGTATCCTGCTGAGCTGCCTCAATTCAATCTGTGGTGGCGAGGGCCCGACTGGTTGCCGACCTTCAAGCACTCTCCCGCACCAAGGGATCTGGAACCTCGCGACGAGACACTTGAGTTCACAGTGCAGCACGCAGTTCACAGGTTAGAAGTACACTCGTGCCCACTAATCAAACGATTTTCCAGCCTGTCCCGACTCATTCGAGTGCTAACCTGGTGTCGACGCTGGAGACCCGGTATTCCAATCAAGGAGCCCACACTCACCGCCTCCGAAGTTCAAGACTGCCGACTCACTATCTTGAAACTGGAGCAAGCTGCTCATTTCCCGGCGGAAATCACTGCACTTCGACGAAACCACCCTTTGTCTTCCAAAAGTAGGTTGGTCAAACTGAGTCCCTTCCTGGATTCCAACGGCGTACTGCGTGTTGGAGGCCGACTCCAGCTCACCAACCTCGAGTATGACAGGAAGCATCCCGCCATACTACCAGACGACTCGCACCTGGCCAAGCTGTGGGTAGACGCTGCACACAGGCGATGCCTGCATGGAGGGACGCAACTGACACTCGCTACCTTGCGACAGGAGTGCTGGATCCTCCGGGGTCGTCACCTAGTAAAGTCCTGTATCAAGCATTGTATTACTTGTATTCGCTGGAAGGGGCAAACTGCGCAGCCCAGAATGGGAAATTTACCCTCACCTAGATTAATGCCTGGTCGTCCCTTTCTTAGATCTGGAATAGACTACGCTGGACCTATAATGCTTCGAGCCAGTCGTGGGCGTGGCCAGCGTCTCTTGAAAGGTTACATCGCCGTCTTCATCTGCCTCGTCACGAAGGCCGTACACCTGGAGGCTGCATCGGATGGGTCGACAGAGACTTTTCTCGCAGCTCTGCGACGGTTCATGGCCAGGCGAGGCCGCTGCATCGAACTGTACAGCGACTGCGGGCGCAACTTTGTCGGAGCTGATAATGAGCTGCGCAGCCTGTTCATTGATTCCGTCAAGAAGGGAGGAGGCCCATTCTCCGCAGCCTCCAGCGAAGGCATAACCTGGAGGTTTAACCCTCCTTCTGCACCACACTTCGGGGGAATCTGGGAAGCTGCAGTAAAGTCGGTAAAACATCACCTCCGCAGGATCATAGGCGAGCAACGACTTACCTTTGAGGAGCTGACCACGCTCCTGACTGGCATCGAGGCTTGTCTCAATTCCAGACCGCTCGTACCACTTTCAGACGACCCCACGGATCCAACCGCTCTCACACCCGGGCACTTCCTGATCGGGGGACCCCTCACCGCCATCCCAGAGCCTGACCTCGAGGACCTTCCCGTATCTCGGTTATCTCGATGGCAATTAATCCAGCAGATGCAGCAACATTTCTGGAAGCGCTGGTCTCTGGAGTACCTCAACTCGTTACAACCTCGAGGCAAGTGGCACAAGGAGAAAAATCCTATTAAGACCGGAACTCTCTGCCTCATCAAAAGCGAGCTCCTCCCGCCAACGCAATGGCCGCTCGCTCGCGTCATAGAGGTGCATCCTGGACCAGACGCTTCCGTTCGAGTTGCCACAGTCCGTACTTCTTCATCGAAATTTCTCAGGCCCGTGCACAAACTTGTTCCTCTGCTGCCATCGAGCGATGAGGGAACGAATACTGGAAGGACCCTCGAGGCCGGACTACCTAAGGTTCCGCTCGATCCGACTCTGTAACGACGTCCTTGCAGACTCGTAGATTCTTACGTTAATTATCTTGTACTATGTCGAACGTATACTTCACTCACCTCACTCATCTCTGGCAATATTGTACCATCGATTCTCATTGTAAGTTCCCATCTTGATCACTCACTATTCATCACTTGCACTTCTAGATGTTACTACGCCGTACGTTGCCGTCCCATTCATGGCGTCTCAATTTCGTCAGTGAATGACGAGGCGGGCGGAATGTTTGGGATTGGCAGCGAAAAATCTCGATCGATCAACCACGCAGCCCGGTGATTGGCTACTCCTCGCATCGCCGCGAGATCGATTATCGATCTACAGCGCGCCGCCCTACTGGCTGTTCCCAGCGACTCGAATATCGAGCCGCCTACGGGAATTCTATTGGCCTATCCGTTCAAAATTCGCAAGTCATCGTTTTCGACGGAGAGATCTTTTCGGGCTGTTCATCGATCAATTTCAATCGCTAATTAGCATCGTTACGAAAACGTCAAGCGTCGTGGGACCGGTTTTCTCGGGTTAATTAGAGTCGATTCCTTAATCCTAAGTATAGCGCTGTGAATAATTCAATTCCATTCTCTGATAAGGTTTCTGTAATTCTTTATTTGTGCCTAGTCAACTCACTGTGTGAGTCGACCACTGTAAATACATTGTATATCAATTGTTGGGACGAACCTTTAGACGGAGATTAAAGTGTGCTTGTGAAATTCGAGTGAGTTTTCCGTCTGACCCCAAAACTGTTTGTGTTATGCGTTATGCGTTATGCGTTATGCGTTATGCTTTATGCGTTATGCATTATGCGTTATGCGTTATGCGTTATGCGTTATGCGATATTCGTTATGAGTTATGAGTTATGCGTTATGCGTTATGCTTTATGCGTTATGCATTATGCGTTATGCGTTATGCGTTATGCGTTATGCGTTATGCGATATTCGTTATGAGTTATGATTTATAAGTTATGCGTTATGCGTTATGCGTTATGGGTTATGCGTTATGCGTTATGCGTTATTCGTTATGCGTTATGCGTTATGCGTTATGCTTTATGCGTTATGCATTATCAGTTACACGTTATGCGTTAAGCGTTATGCGTGATCCGTTATGCGTGATCCGTTATGCGTTAAGCGTTATGCGTTTTGCTGTATTCGTTATGCGTTGTGCATTATGCGTTATGCGTTATGTGTTATGCGTTATGCGTTATGCGTTATGCGTTATGCGTTATGCTTTATGCGTTATGCATTATCAGTTATACGTTATGCGTTAAGCGTTATGCGTGATCCGTTATGCGTGATCCGTTATGCGTTAAGCGTTATGCGTTTTGCTGTATTCGTTATGCGTTGTGCATTATGCGTTATACGTTCTGCGTTATGCGTTATGCGTTATGCGTTATGCGTTATGCGTTATGCTTTATGCGTTATGCGTTATGCGATATGCGTTATGCGTTATGCTTTATGCGTTATGCATTATCAGTTATACGTTATGCGTTAAGCGTTATGCGTGATCCGTTATGCGTGATCCGTTATGCGTTAAGCGTTATGCGTTTTGCTGTATTCGTTATGCGTTGTGCATTATGCGTTATACGATCTGCGTTATGCGTTATGCGTTATGCGTTATGCGTTATGCGTTATGCTTTATGCGTTATGCATTATGCGTTATGCGTTATGCGATATGCGTCATGCGTTATGCGTTATGCGTTATGCGTCATGCATTATGCGTTATGCGTTATGCGTTATGCGTTATGCATTATGCGTTCTGCGTTATACGTTTGCGTTATGCATTATGCGTTATGCGTTATGCGTTATGCGATATTCGTTATGATTTATGATTTATAAGTTATGCGTTACGCGTTATGCGTTATGCGTTATGCGTTATGCGTTATGCGTTATGCGTTATGCGTTATGCGTTATTCGTTATGCGTTATGCGTTATGCGTTATGCTTTATGCGTTATGCATTATCAGTTATACGTTATGCGTTAAGCGTTATGCGTGATCCGTTATGCGTGATCCGTTATGCGTTAAGCGTTATGCGTTTTGCTGTATTCGTTATGCGTTGTGCATTATGCGTTATGCGTTATGTGTTATGCGTTATGCGTTATGCGTTATGCGTTATGCGTTATGCGTTATGCTTTATGCGTTATGCATTATCAGTTATGCGTTATGCGTTAAGCGTTATGCGTGATCCGTTATGCGTGATCCGTTATGCGTTAAGCGTTATGCGTTTTGCTGTATTCGTTATGCGTTGTGCATTATGCGTTATACGTTATGCGTTATGCGTTATGCGTTATGCGTTATGCGTTATGCTTTATGCGTTATGCATTATGCGTTATGCGTTATGCGATATGCGTCATGCGTTATGCGTTATGCGTTATGCGTCATGCATTATGCGTTATGCGTTATGCGTTATGCGTTATGCATTATGCGTTCTGCGTTATACGTTTGCGTTGTGCGTTATGCGTTATGCGTTATGCGTTATGCGTTATGCGTTATGCGTTATGCTTTATGCGTTATGCATTATGCGTTATGCGTTATGCGATATGCGTCATGCGTTATGCGTTATGCGTTATGCGTTATGCGTTATTCGTTATGCGTTATGCGTTATGCGTTATGCGTTATGCATTATGCGTTATGCGTTATGCGTTATGCGTTATGCGTTATGCATTATGCGTTCTGCGTTATACGTTTGCGTTGTGCGTTATGCGTTATGCGTTATGCGTTATGCGTTATGCGTTATGCGTTATGCTTCATGCGTTATGCATTATGCGTTATGCGTTATGCGATATGCGTCATGCGTTATGCGTTATGCGTTGGGCGTTATGCGTTTGCGTTATGCGTTATGCGTTATGCGTTATGCCTTATGCGTTATGCGTTATGCGTTATGCGTTATGCGATATGCGTCATGCGTTATGCGTTATGCGTTATGCGTTATGTGTTATGCGTTATGCGTTATTCGTTATGCGTGATCCGTCATGCGTTAAGCGTTATGCGTTTTGCTGTATTCGTTATGCGTTGTGCATTATGCGTTATGCGTTATGTGTTATGCGTTATGCGTTATGCGTTATACACTATGCGACATGCGTTATGCGTTATGCGTTATGCGTTATGCGGTATGCGTTATACGTTATACGTTATGCGTTATGCGTTATGCGTTATGCGTTATGCGTTATGAGTTATGCGTTATGCGTCATGCATTATGCGTTATGCGTTATGCGTTATGCGTTATGCGTTATGCGTTATGCGTTATGCGTTATGCTTTATGCGTTATGCATTATGCGTTATGCGTTATGCAATATGCGTGATGCGTTATGCGTTATGCGTTATGCGTCATGCATTATGCGTGATGCGTTATGCGTTATGCGTTATGCATTATGCGTTCTGCGTTATACGTTTGCGTTGTGCGTTATGCGTTATGCGTTATGCGTTATGCGTTATGCGTTATGCTTTATGCGTTATGCATTATGCGTTATGCGTTATGCGATATGCGTCATGCGTTATGCGTTATGCGTTATGCGTTATTCGTTATGCGTTATGCGTTATGCGTTGGGCGCTATACGTTTGCGTTATGCGTTATGCGTTATGCGTTATGCGTTATGCGTCATGCATTATGCGTTATGCGTTATGCGTTATGCGTTATGCATTATGCGTTCTGCGTTATACGTTTGCGTTGTGCGTTATGCGTTATGCGTTATGCGTTATGCGTTATGCGTTATGCGTTATGCTTTATGCGTTATGCATTATGCGTTATGCGTTATGCGTTATGCGATATGCGTCATGCGTTATGCGTTATGCGTTATGCGTTATTCGTTATGCGTTATGCGTTATGCGTTGGGCGTTATACGTTTGCGTTATGCGTTATGCGTTATGCGTTATGCGATATGCGTCATGCGTTATGCGTTATGCGTTATGCGTTATGCGTTATGCGTTATGCGTTATGCGTTATTCGTTATGCGTTATGCGTTATGCGTTGGGCGTTATACGTTTGCGTTATGCGTTATGCGTTATGCGTTATGCTTTATGCGTTATGCATTATGCGTTATGCGTTATGCGTTATGCGTTATGCGATATTCGTTATGAGTTATGAGTTATAAGTTATGCGTTATGCGTTATGCGTTATGCGTTATGCGTTATGCGTTATGCGTTATTCGTTATGCGTTATGCGTTATGCGTTATGCGTTATGCGTTATGCGTAATGCGTTATGCGTTACGCTTTATGCGTTATGCATTATGCGTTACGCGTTATGCGATATGTGTCATGCGTTATACGTTATGCGTTATGCGTTATTCGTTATGCGTTATGCGTTATGCATTATGCGTTCTGCGTTATACGTTTGCGTTGTGCGTTATGCGTTATGCGTTATGCGTTATGCGATATGCTTTATGCGTTATGCATTATGCGTTATGCGTTATGCAATATGCGTCATGCGTTATGCGTTATGCGTTATGCGTCATGCATTATGCGTTATGCGTTATGCGTTATGCGTTATGCATTATGCGTTCTGCGTTATACGTTTGCGTTGTGCGTTATGCGTTATGCGTTATGCGTTATGCGTTATGCGTTATGCGTTATGCGTTATGCTTTATGCGTTATGCATTATGCGTTATGCGTTATGCGATATGCGTCATGCGTTATGCGTTATGCGTTATGCGTTATTCGTTATGCGTTATGCGTTATGCGTTGGGCGTTATACGTTTGCGTTATGCGTTATGCGTTATGCGTTATGCGTAATGCGTGATCCGTTATGCGTGATCCGTTATGCATTAAGCGTTATGCGTTTTGCTGTATTCGTTATGCGTTATGCGTCATGCATTATGCGTTATGCGTTATGCGTTATGCATTATGCGTTCTGCGTTATACGTTTGCGTTGTGCGTTATGCGTTATGCGTTATGCGTTATGCTTTATGCGTTATGCATTATGCGTTATGCGTTATGCAATATGCGTCATGCGTTATGCGTTATGCGTTAGGCGTCATGCATTATGCGTTATGCGTTATGCGTTATGCGTTATGCATTATGCGTTCTGCGTTATACGTTTGCGTTGTGCGTTATGCGTTATGCGTTATGCGTTATGCGGTATGCGTTATGCTTTATGCGTTATGCATTATGCGTTATGCGTTATGCGATATGCGTCATGCGTTATGCGTTATGCGTTATGCGTCATGCATTATGCGTTATGCGTTATGCGTTATGCGTTATGCATTATGCGTTCTGCGTTATACGTTTCCGTTGTGCGTTATGCGTTATGCGTTATGCATTATGCGTTCTGCGTTATACGTTTGCGTTGTGCGTTATGCGTTATGCGTCATGCATTATGCGTTATGCGTTATGCGTTATGCGTTATGCATTATGCGTTCTGCGTTATACGTTTGCGTTGTGCGTTATGCGTTATGCGTTATGCGTTATGCGGTATGCGTTATGCTTTATGCGTTATGCGTTATGCGTTATGCGTTATGCGTCATGCATTATGCGTTATGCGTTATGCGTTATGCGTTATGCATTATGCGTTCTGCGTTATACGTTTGCGTTGTGCGTTATGCGTTATGCGTTATGCGTTATGCGTTATGCGTTATGCTTTATGCGTTATGCATTATGCGTTATGCGTTATGCGATATGCGCCATGCGTTATGCGTTATGCGTTATGCGTTATTCGTTATGCGTTATGCGTTATGCGTTATGCGTTGGGCGTTATACGTTTGCGTTATGCGTTATGCGTTATGCGTTATGCGATATGCGTCATGCGTTATGCGTTATGCGTTATGCGTTATGCGTTGGGCGTTATACGTTTGCGTTATGCGTTATGCGTTATGCGTTATGCGTTATGCTTTATGCGTTATGCATTATGCGTTATGCGTTATGCGTTATGCGTTATGCGATATTCGTTATGAGTTATGAGTTATAAGTTATGCGTTATGCGTTATGCGTTATGCGTTATGCGTTATGCGTTATGCGTTATGCGTTATGCGTTATGCTTTATGCGTTATGCATTATGCTTTATGCGTTATGCGTTATGCGTTATGCGATATTCGTTATGAGTTATGATTTATAAGTTATGCGTTATGCGTTATGCGTTATGCGTTATGCGTTATTCGTTATGCGTTATGCGTTATGCGTTATGCTGTATGCGTTATGCATTATGAGTTATACGTTATGCGTTAAGCGTTATGCGTGATCCGTTATGCGTGATCCGTTATGCGTTAAGCGTTATGCGTTTTGCTGTATTCGTTATGCGTTATGCGTCATGCATTATGCGTTATGCGTTATGCGTTATGCGTTATGCATTATGCGTTCTGCGTTATACGTTTGCGTTGTGCGTTTTGCGTTATGCGTTATGCGTTATGCGTTATGCTTTATGCGTTATGTATTATGCGTTATGCGTTATGCGATATGCGTCATGCGTTATGCGTTATGCGTTATGCGTTATTCGTTATGCGTTATGCGTTATGCGTTATGCGTTGGGCGTTATACGTTTGCGTTATGCGTTATGCGTTATGCGATATGCGTCATGCGTTATGCGTTATGCGTTATGCGTTATGCGTTATGCGTTATTCGTTATGCGTTATGCGTTATGCGTTGGGCGTTATACGTTTGCGTTATGCGTTATGCGTTATGCGTTATGCGTTATGCGTTATGCGTTGTGCATTATGAGTTATACGTTATGCGTTAAGCGTTATGCGTGATCCGTTATGCGTTAGGCGTTATGCGTTTTGCGGTATTCGTTATGCGTTGTGCATTATGCGTTATGCGTGACCCGTTATGCGTTAAGCGTTATGCGTTTTGCTGTATACGTTATGCGTTGTGCATTATGCGTTATGTGTTATGTGTTATGCGTTATGCGTCATGCGTTATACGTTATGAGATATGCGTTATGCGTCATGCGTTATGCGTTATGCGTTATGCGTTATAAGGTATGCGTTATACGTTATACGTTATGCGTTATGCCTGATGCGTTATGCGTTATGCGTTATGCATTATGCGTTATGCGTTATGCGTTATGCCTTATGCCTTATGGGTTTGCGTTATGCGTTACGCTTTATGCGTTATGCATTATTCGTTATGCGTTATGCGATATGCGTCATGCGTTATGCGTTATGCGTTATGCGTTATGAGTTATGCGTTATTCGTTATGCGTTATGCGTTATGCGTTATGCGTTATGCGTTATGCGTTATTCGTTATGCGTTATGCGTTATGCGTTATGCGTTATGCGTTATGCGTTATGCGTTATGCGTTACGCTTTATGCGTTCTGCGTTATGCGTTATGCGTTATTCGTTATGCGTTATGCGTTATGCGTTATGCTTTATGCGTTATGCATTATCAGTTATACGTTATGCGTTAAGCGTTATGCGTGATCCGTTATGCGTGATCCGTTATGCGTTAAGCGTTATGCGTTTTGCTGTATTCGTTATGCGTTGTGCATTATGCGTTATGCGTTATGTGTTATGCGTTATGCGTTATGCGTTATGCGTTATGCGTTATGCTTTATGCGTTATGCATTATCAGTTATACGTTATGCGTTAAGCGTTATGCGTGATCCGTTATGCGTGATCCGTTATGCGTTAAGCGTTATGCGTTTTGCTGTATTCGTTATGCGTTGTGCATTATGCGTTATACGTTATGCGTTATGCGTTATGCGTTATGCGTTATGCGTTATGCGTTATGCTTTATGCGTTATGCATTATGCGTTATGCGTTATGCGTTATGCGTTATGCGATATTCGTTATGAGTTATGATTTATAAGTTATGCGTTATGCGTTATGCGTTATGCGTTATGCGTTATGCTTTATGCGTTATGCATTATGCGTTATGCGTTATGCGTTATGCGTTATGCGTTATGCGATATTCGTTATGAGTTATGAGTTATAAGTTATGCGTTATGCGTTATGCGTTATGCGTTATGCGTTATGCGTTATGCGTTATGCGTTATGCTTTATGCGTTATGCATTATGCGTTATGCGTTGTGCGTTATGCGTTATGCGTTATTCGTTATGCGTTATGCGTTATGCGTTGGGCGTTATACGTTTGTGTTATGCGTTATGCGTTATGCATTATGCGTTATGCTTTATGCGTTATGCATTATGCGTTATGCGTTATGCGTTATGCGATATTCGTTATGAGTTATGAGTTATGCGTTATGCGTTATGCTTTATGCGTTATGCGTTATGCGTTATGCGTTATGCGTTATGCGTTATGCGTTATGCGTTATGCGTTATGCGTTACGCTTTATGCGTTCTGCATTATGCGTTACGCGTTATGCGATATGCGTTATGCGTTATACGTTATGCGTTATGCGTTATGCGTTATGCGATATTCGTTATGAGTTATGAGTTATAAGTTATGCGTTATGCGTTATGCGTTATGCGTTATGCGTTATGCGTTATGCGTTATGCGTTATGCGTTATGCTTTATGCGTTATGCATTATGCGTTATGCGTTATGCGTTATGCGTTATGCGTTATTCGTTATGCGTTATGCGTTATGCGTTGGGCGTTATACGTTTGTGTTATGCGTTATGCGTTATGCGTTATGCGTTATGCTTTATGCGTTATGCATTATGCGTTCTGCGTTATGCGTTATGCGTTATGCGATATTCGTTATGAGTTATGAGTTATGCGTTATGCGTTATGCTTTATGCGTTATGCGTTATGCGTTATGCGTTATGCGTTATGCGTTATGCGTTATGCGTTATGCGTTATGCGTTATGCGTTACGCTTTATGCGTTCTGCATTATGCGTTACGCGTTATGCGATATGCGTCATGCGTTATACGTTATGCGTTATGCGTTATTCGTTATGCGTTATGCGTTATGCGTTGGGCGTTATACGTTTGTGTTATGCGGTATGCGTTATGCGTTATGCGTTATGCGTTATGCGTTATGCGTTATGCGTTATTCGTTATGCGTTATGCGTTATGCGTTATGCTTTATGCGTTATGCATTATCAGTTATACGTTATGCGTTAAGCGTTATGCGTGATCCGTTATGCGTGATCCGTTATGCGTTAAGCGTTATGCGTTTTGCTGTATTCGTTATGCGTTGTGCATTATGCGTTATGCGTTATGTGTTATGCGTTATGCGTTATGCGTTATGCGTTATGCGTTATGCTTTATGCGTTATGCATTATCAGTTATACGTTATGCGTTAAGCGTTATGCGTGATCCGTTATGCGTGATCCGTTATGCGTTAAGCGTTATGCGTTTTGCTGTATTCGTTATGCGTTGTGCATTATGCGTTATACGTTATGCGTTATGCGTTATGCGTTATGCGTTACGCTTTATGCGTTCTGCATTATGCGTTACGCGTTATGCGATATGCGTCATGCGTTATACGTTATGCGTTATGCGTTATTCGTTATGCGTTATGCGATATTCGTTATGAGTTATGAGTTATGCGTTATGCGTTATGCGTTATGCTTTATGCGTTATGCATTATGCGTTATGCGTTATGCGTTATGCGTTATGCGATATTCGTTATGAGTTATGATTTATAAGTTATGCGTTATGCGTTATGCGTTATGCGTTATGCTTTATGCGTTATGCATTATGCGTTATGCGTTATGCGTTATGCGATATTCGTTATGAGTTATGATTTATAAGTTATGCGTTATGCGTTATGCGTTATGCGTTATGCGTTATGCGTTATGCGTTATGCGTTATGCGTTATGCGTTATTCGTTATGCGTTATGCGTTATGCGTTATGCTTTATGCGTTATGCATTATCAGTTATACGTTATGCGTTAAGCGTTATGCGTGATCCGTTATGCGTGATCCGTTATGCGTTAAGCGTTATGCGTTTTGCTGTATTCGTTATGCGTTGTGCATTATGCGTTATGCGTTATGTGTTATGCGTTATGCGTTATGCGTTACGCGTTATGCGTTATGCTTTATGCGTTATGCATTATCAGTTATACGTTATGCGTTAAGCGTTATGCGTGATCCGTTATGCGTGATCCGTTATGCGTTAAGCGTTATGCGTTTTGCTGTATTCGTTATGCGTTGTGCATTATGCGTTATACGTTGTGCGTTATGCGTTATGCGTTATGCGTTATACTTTATGCGTTATGCATTATGCGTTATGCGTTATGCGTTATGCGTTATGCGTTATGCGTTATGCGATATTCGTTATGAGTTATGATTTATAAGTTATGCGTTATGCGTTATGCGTTATGCGTTATGCGTTATGCGTTATGCGTTATTCGTTATGCGTTATGCGTTATGCGTTATGCTTTATGCGTTATGCATTATGCGTTATGCGTTATGCGTTATGCGTTATGCGATATTCGTTATGAGTTATGAGTTATAAGTTATGCGTTATGCGTTATGCGTTATGCGTTATGCGTTATGCGTTATGCGTTATGCGTTATGCTTTATGCGTTATGCATTATGCGTTATGCGTTATGCGTTATGCGTTATGCGATATTCGTTATGAGTTATGATTTATAAGTTATGCGTTAAGCGTTATGCGTGATCCGTTATGCGTGATCCGTTATGCGTTAAGCGTTATGCGTTTTGCTGTATTCGTTATGCGTTATGCGTCATGCATTATGCGTTATGCGTTATGCGTTATGCATTATGCGTTCTGCGTTATACGTTTGCGTTGTGCGTTATGCGTTATGCGTTATGCGTTATGCGTTATGCGTTATGCGTTATGCGTTATGCGTTATGCGTTATGCTTTATGCGTTATGCATTATGCGTTATGCGTTATGCAATATGCGTCGTGCGTTATGCGTTATGCGTTATGCGTCATGCATTATGCGTTATGCGTTATGCGTTATGCGTTATGCATTATGCGTTCTGCGTTATACGTTTGCGTTGTGCGTTATGCGTTATGCGTTATGCGTTATGCGTTATGCGTTATGCGTTATGCTTTATGCGTTATGCATTATGCGTTATGCGTTATGCGATATGCGTCATGCGTTATGCGTTATGCGTTATGCGTTATTCGTTATGCGTTATGCGTTATGCGTTGGGCGTTATGCGTTATGCGTTATGCGTTATGCGTTATGCTTTATGCGTTATGCATTATGCGTTATGCGTTATGCGTTATGCGATATTCGTTATGAGTTATGATTTATATGTTATGCGTTATGCGTTATGCGTTATGCGTTATGCGTTATTCGTTATGCGTTATGCGTTATGCGTTATGCTTTATGCGTTATGCATTATGAGTTATACGTTATGCGTTATGCGTTATGCGTTATGCGTTATGCGATATGCGTCATGCGTTATGCGTTATGCGTTATGCGTTATGCGTTATGCGTTATTCGTTATGCGTTATGCGTTATGCGTTGGGCGTTATACGTTTGCGTTATGCGTTATGCGTTATGCGTTATGCGTTATGCGTTGTGCATTATGAGTTATACGTTATGCGTTAAGCGTTATGCGTGATCCGTTATGCGTTAGGCGTTATGCGTTTTGCGGTATTCGTTATGCGTTGTGCATTATGCGTTATGCGTGACCCGTTATGCGTTAAGCGTTATGCGTTTTGCTGTATACGTTATGCGTTGTGCATTATGCGTTATGTGTTATGTGTTATGCGTTATGCGTCATGCGTTATACGTTATGCGATATGTGTTATGCGTTATGCGTTATGCGTTATGCGTTATGCGTTATACGGTATGCGTTATACGTTATACGTTATGCGTTATGCCTGATGCGTTATGCGTTATGCGTTATGCGTTATGCGTTATGCGTTATGCGTTATGCGTTATGCGTTATGCCTTATGCCTTTTGGGTTTGCGTTATGCGTTACGCTTCATGCGTTATGCATTATGCGTTATGCGTTATGCGATATGCGTCATGCGTTATGCGTTATGCGCTATGCGTTATGCGTTATGAGTTATGCGTTATTCGTTATGCGTTATGCGTTATGCGTTATGCGTTATGCGGTATGCGGTATGCGTTATTCGTTATGCGTTATCCGTTATGCGTTATGCGTTATGCGTTATGCGTTATGCGTTAAGCGTTATGCGTGATCCGTTATGTGTGATCCGTTATGCGTTAAGCGTTATGCGTTTTGCTGTATTCGTTATGCGTTATGCGTCATGCATTATGCGTTATGCGTTATGCGTTATGCATTATGCGTTCTGCGTTATACGTTTGCGTTGTGCGTTATGCGTTATGCGTTATGCGTTATGCGTTATGCGTTATGCTTTATGCGTTATGCATTATGCGTTATGCGTTATGCAATATGCGTCATGCGTTATGCGTTATGCGTTATGCGTCATGCATTATGCGTTATGCGTTATGCGTTATGCGTTATGCATTATGCGTTATGCGTTATGCGATAAGCGTCATGCGTTATGCGTTATGCGTTATGCGTTATTCGTTATGCGTTATGCGTTATGCGTTATGCGTTATGCGTTATGCGTTATGCGTTATGCGTTATGCGTTATTCGTTATGCGTTATGCGTTATGCGTTATGCGTTGGGCGTTATACGTTTGCGTTATGCGTTATGCGTTATGCGTTATGCGATATGCGTCATGCGTTATGCGTTATGCGTTATGCGTTATGCGTTATGCGTTATGCGTTATGCGTTATGCGTTATGCGTTATTCGTTATGCGTTATGCGTTATGCGTTATGCGTTATGCGTTATGCGTTATACGGTATGCGTTATACGTTATACGTTATGCGTTATGCCTGATGCGTTATGCGTTATGCGTTATGCGTTATGCATTATGCGTTATGCGTTATGCGTTATGCCTTATGCCTTATGGGTTTGCGTTATGCGTTACGCTTTATGCGTTATGCATTATGCGTTATGCGTTATGCGATATGCGTCATGCGTTATGCGTTATGCGTTATGCGTTATGCGTTATGAGTTATGCGTTATTCGTTATGCGTTATGCGTTATGCGTTATGCGTTATGCGTTATGCGGTATGCGTTATTCGTTATGCGTTATCCGTTATGCGTTATGCGTTATGCGTTATGCGTTATGCGTTAAGCGTTATGCGTGATCCGTTATGTGTGATCCGTTATGCGTTAAGCGTTATGCGTTTTGCTGTATTCGTTATGCGTTATGCGTCATGCATTATGCGTTATGCGTTATGCGTTATGCATTATGCGTTCTGCGTTATACGTTTGCGTTGTGCGTTATGCGTTATGCGTTATGCGTTATGCGTTATGCGTTATGCTTTATGCGTTATGCATTATGCGTTATGCGTTATGCAATATGCGTCATGCGTTATGCGTTATGCGTTATGCGTCATGCATTATGCGTTATGCGTTATGCGTTATGCGTTATGCATTATGCGTTATGCGTTATGCGATAAGCGTCATGCGTTATGCGTTATGCGTTATGCGTTATTCGTTATGCGTTATGCGTTATGCGTCATGCGTTATGTGTTATGCGTTATGCGTTATGCGTTATTCGTTATGCGTTATGCGTTATGCGTTATGCGTTGGGCGTTATACGTTTGCGTTATGCGTTATGCGTTATGCGTTATGCGATATGCGTCATGCGTTATGCGTTATGCGTTATGCGTTATGCGTTATGCGTTATGCGTTATGCGTTATGCGTTATACGTTATTCGTTATGCGTTATGCGTTATGCGTTGGGCGTTATACGTTTGCGTTATGCGTTATGCGTTATGCGTTATGCGTTATGCTTTATGCGTTATGCATTATGCGTTATGCGTTATGCATTATGCGTTATGCGATATTCGTTATGAGTTATGAGTTATAAGTTATGCGTTATGCGTTATGCGTTATGCGTTATGCGTTATGCGTTATGCGTTATGCGTTATGCGTTATGCTTTATGCGTTATGCATTATGCTTTATGCGTTATGCGTTATGCGTTATGCGATATTCGTTATGAGTTATGATTTATAAGTTATGCGTTATGCGTTATGCGTTATGCGTTATGCGTTATGCGTTATGCGTTATTCGTTATGCGTTATGCGTTATGCGTTATGCTTTATGCGTTATGCATTATGAGTTATACGTTATGCGTTAAGCGTTATGCGTGATCCGTTATGCGTGATCCGTTATGCGTTAAGCGTTATGCGTTTTGCTGTATTCGTTATGCGTTATGCGTCATGCATTATGCGTTATGCGTTATGCGTTATGCATTATGCGTTCTGCGTTATTCGTTTGCGTTGTGCGTTATGCGTTATGCGTTATGCGTTATGCGTTATGCGTTATGCGTTATGCTTTATGCGTTATGCATTATGCGTTATGCGTTATGCAATATGCGTCATGCGTTATGCGTTATGCGTTATGCGTCATGCATTATGCGTTATGCGTTATGCGTTATGCGTTATGCATTATGCGTTCTGCGTTATACGTTTGCGTTGTGCGTTATGCGTTATGCGTTATGCGTTATGCGTTATGCGTTATGCTTTATGCGTTATGCATTATGCGTTATGCGTTATGCGATATGCGTCATGCGTTATGCGTTATGCGTTATGCGATATGCGTTATTCGTTATGCGTTATGCGTTATGCGTTGGGCGTTATACGTTTGCGTTATGCGTTATGCGTTATGCGTTACGCGATATGCGTCATGCGTTATGCGTTATGCGTTATGCGTTATGCGTTATGCGTTATTCGTTATGCGTTATGCGTTATGCGTTGGGCGTTATACGTTTGCGTTATGCGTTATGCGTTATGCGTTATGCGTTATGCGTTGTGCATTATGAGTTATACGTTATGCGTTAAGCGTTATGCGTGATCCGTTATGCGTTAGGCGTTATGCGTTTTGCGGTATTCGTTATGCGTTGTGCATTATGCGTTATGCGTGACCCGTTATGCGTTAAGCGTTATGCGTTTTGCTGTATACGTTATGCGTTGTGCATTATGCGTTATGTGTTATGTGTTATGCGTTATGCGTCATGCGTTATACGTTATGCGTTATGCGTTATGCGTTATGCGTTATGCGTTATGCGTTACGCTTTATGCGTTCTGCATTATGCGTTACGCGTTATGCGATATGCGTCATGCGTTATACGTTATGCGTTATGCGTTATTCGTTATGCGTTATGCGTTATGCGTTGGGCGTTATACGTTTGCGTTGTGCGTTATGCGTTATGCGTTATGCGTTATGCGTTATGCTTTATGCGTTATGCATTATGCGTTATGCGTTATGCGATATGCGCCATGCGTTATGCGTTATGCGTTATGCGTTATGCGTTATGCGTTATGCGTTATGCGTTATGCGTTGGGCGTTATACGTTTGCGTTATGCGTTATGCGTTATGCGTTATGCGATATGCGTCATGCGTTATGCGTTATGCGTTATGCGTTATGCGTTATGCGTTATGCGTTATGCGTTATGCGTTATGCGTTATGCGTTATGCGTTATGCGTTATGCGTTATGCGTTATGCTTTATGCGTTATGCATTATGCGTTATGCGTTATGCGTTATGCGTTATGCGTTATGCGTTATGCGATATTCGTTATGAGTTATGAGTTATGCGTTATGCGTTATGCGTTATGCGTTATGCGTTATGCGTTATGCGTTATGCGTTATGCGTTATGCTTTATGCGTTATGCATTATGCGTTATGCGTTATGCGTTATGCGTTATGCGATATTCGTTATGAGTTATGATTTATAATTTATGCGTTATGCGTTATGCGTTATGCGTTATTCGTTATGCGTTATTCGTTATGCGTTATGCGTTATGCGTTATGCTTTATGCGTTATGCGTTATGAGTTATACGTTATGCGTTAAGCGTTATGCGTGATCCGTTATGTGTGATCCGTTATGCGTTAAGCGTTATGCGTTTTGCTGTATTCGTTATGCGTTATGCGTCATGCATTATGCGTTATGCGTTATGCGTTATGCATTATGCGTTCTGCGTTATACGTTTGCGTTGTGCGTTATGCGTTATGCGTTATGCGTTATGCGTTATGCGTTATGCGTTATGCTTTATGCGTTATGCATTATGCGTTATGCGTTATGCAATATGCGTCATGCGTTATGCGTTATGCGTTATGCGTCATGCATTATGCGTTATGCGTTATGCGTTATGCGTTATGCATTATGCGTTATGCGTTATGCGATAACCGTCATGCGTTATGCGTTATGCGTTATGCGTTATTCGTTATGCGTTATGCGTTATGCGTTATGCGTCATGCCTTATGCGTTATGCGTTATGCGTTATGCGTTATTCGTTATGCGTTATGCGTTATGCGTTATGCGTTGGGCGTTATACGTTTGCGTTATGCGTTATGCGTTATGCGTTATGCGATATGCGTCATGCGTTATGCGTTATGCGTTATGCGTTATGCGTTATGCGTTATGCGTTATGCGTTATGCGTTATGCGTTATTCGTTATGCGTTATGCGTTATGCGTTGGGCGTTATACGTTTGCGTTATGCGTTATGCGTTATGCGTTATGCGTTATGCTTTATGCGTTATGCATTATGCGTTATGCGTTATGCGTTATGCGTTATGCGATATTCGTTATGAGTTATGAGTTATAAGTTATGCGTTATGCGTTATGCGTTATGCGTTATGCGATATGCGTTATGCGTTGTGCATTATGAGTTATACGTTATGCGTTAAGCGTTATGCGTGATCCGTTATGCGTTAGGCGTTATGCGTTTTGCGGTATTCGTTATGCGTTGTGCATTATGCGTTATGCGTGACCCGTTATGCGTTAAGCGTTATGCGTTTTGCTGTATACGTTATGCGTTGTGCATTATGCGTTATGTGTTATGTGTTATGCGTTATGCGTCATGCGTTATACGTTATGCGTTATGCGTTATGCGTTATGCGTTATGCGTTATGCGTTATGCGTTACGCTTTATGCGTTCTGCATTATGCGTTACGCGTTATGCGATATGCGTCATGCGTTATACGTTATGCGTTATGCGTTATTCGTTATGCGTTATGCGTTATGCGTTGGGCGTTATACGTTTGCGTTGTGCGTTATGCGTTATGCGTTATGCGTTATGCGTTATGCTTTATGCGTTATGCATTATGCGTTATGCGTTATGCGATATGCGCCATGCGTTATGCGTTATGCGTTATTCGTTATGCGTTATGCGTTATGCGTTATGCGTTGGGCGTTATACGTTTGCGTTATGCGTTATGCGTTATGCGTTATGCGATATGCGTCATGCGTTATGCGTTATGCGTTATGCGTTATGCGTTATGCGTTATGCGTTATGCGTTATGCGTTATGCGTTATGCGTTATGCGTTATGCGTTATGCGTTATGCGTTATGCGTTATGCGTTATGCGTTATGCGTTATGCTTTATGCGTTATGCATTATGCGTTATGCGTTATGCGTTATGCGTTATGCGTTATGCGATATTCGTTATGAGTTATGAGTTATAAGTTATGCGTTATGCGTTATGCGTTATGCGTTATGCGTTATGCGTTATGCGTTATGCGTTATGCTTTATGCGTTATGCGTTATGCGTTATGCGTTATGCGTTATGCGTTATGCGTTATTCGTTATGAGTTATGATTTATAATTTATGCGTTATGCGTTATGCGTTATGCGTTATTCGTTATGCGTTATTCGTTATGCGTTATGCGTTATGCGTTATGCTTTATGCGTTATGCATTATGAGTTATACGTTATGCGTTAAGCGTTATGCGTGATCCGTTATGTGTGATCCGTTATGCGTTAAGCGTTATGCGTTTTGCTGTATTCGTTATGCGTTATGCGTCATGCATTATGCGTTATGCGTTATGCGTTATGCATTATGCGTTCTGCGTTATACGTTTGCGTTGTGCGTTATGCGTTATGCGTTATGCGTTATGCGTTATGCGTTATGCGTTATGCGTTATGCTTTATGCGTTATGCATTATGCGTTATGCGTTATGCAATATGCGTCATGCGTTATGCGTTATGCGTTATGCGTCATGCATTATGCGTTATGCGTTATGCGTTATGCGTTATGCATCATGCGTTATGCGTTATGCGATAACCGTCATGCGTTATGCGTTATGCGTTATGCGTTATTCGTTATGCGTTATGCGTTATGCGTTATGCGTCATGCCTTATGCGTTATGCGTTATGCGTTATGCGTTATGCGTTATGCGTTATGCGTTATGCGTTATGCGTTGGGCGTTATACGTTTGCGTTATGCGTTATGCGTTATGCGTTATGCGATATGCGTCATGCGTTATGCGTTATGCGTTATGCGTTATGCGTTATGCGTTATGCGTTATGCGTTATGCGTTATTCGTTATGCGTTATGCGTTATGCGTTGGGCGTTATACGTTTGCGTTATGCGTTATGCGTTATGCGTTATGCGTTATGCTTTATGCGTTATGCGTTATGCGTTATGCGTTATGCGTTATGCGTTATGCGATATTCGTTATGAGTTATGAGTTATAAGTTATGCGTTATGCGTTATGCGTTATGCGTTATGCGTTATGCGTTATGCGTTATGCTTTATGCGTTATGCATTATGCGTTATGCGTTATGCGTTATGCGTTATGCGATATTCGTTATGAGTTATGATTTATAAGTTATGCGTTATGCGTTATGCGTTATGCGTTATGCGTTATTCGTTATGCGTTATGCGTTATGCGTTATGCTTTATGCGTTATGCATTATGAGTTATACGTTATGCGTTAAGCGTTATGCGTGATCCGTTATGCGTGATCCGTTATGCGTTAAGCGTTATGCGTTTTGCTGTATTTGTTATGCGTTATGCGTCATGCATTATGCGTTATGCGTTATGCGTTATGCATTATGCGTTGTGCGTTATACGTTTGCGTTGTGCGTTATGCGTTATGCGTTATGCGTTATGCGTTATGCGTTATGCTTTATGCGTTATGCATTATGCGTTATGCGTTATGCAATATGCGTCATGCGTTATGCGTTATGCGTTATGCGTCATGCATTATGCGTTATGCGTTATGCGTTATGCGTTATGCGTTATGCATTATGCGTTCTGCGTTATACGTTTGCGTTGTGCGTTATGCGTTATGCGTTATGCGTTATGCGTTATGCGTTATGCTTTATGCGTTATGCATTATGCGTTATGCGTTATGCGATATGCGTCATGCGTTATGCGTTATGCGTTATGCGTTATTCGTTATGCGTTATGCGTTATGCGTTGGGCGTTATACGTTTGCGTTATGCGTTATGCGTTATGCGTTATGCGATATGCGTCATGCGTTATGCGTTATGCGTTATGCGTTATGCGTTATGCGTTATTCGTTATGCGTTATGCGTTATGCGTTGGGCGTTATACGTTTGCGTTATGCGTTATGCGTTATGCGTTATGCGTTATGCGTTGTGCATTATGAGTTATACGTTATGCGTTAAGCGTTATGCGTGATCCGTTATGCGTTAGGCGTTATGCGTTTTGCGGTATTCGTTATGCGTTGTGCATTATGCGTTATGCGTGACCCGTTATGCGTTAAGCGTTATGCGTTTTGCTGTATACGTTATGCCTTGTGCATTATGCGTTATGTGTTATGTGTTATGCGTTATGCGTCATGCGTTATACGTGATGCGATATGCGTTATGCGTTATGCGTTATGCGTTATGCGTTATGCGTTATACGGTATGCGTTATACGTTATACGTTATGCGTTATGCCTGATGCGTTATGCGTTATGCGTTATGCGTTATGCATTATGCGTTATGCGTTATGCGTTATGCCTTATGCCTTATGGGTTTGCGTTATGCGTTACGCTTTATGCGTTATGCATTATGCGTTATGCGTTATGCGATATGCGTCATGCGTTATGCGTTATGCGTTATGCGTTATGCGTTATGCGTTATGCGTTATGCGTTATTCGTTATGCGTTATGCGTTATGCGTTATGCGTTATGCGTTATGCGTTATGCGTTATGCGTTATGCGTTATTCGTTATGCGTTATGCGTTATGCGTTATGCGTTATGCGTTATGCGTTATGCGTTATGCGTTATGCGTTACGCTTTATGCGTTCTGCATTATGCGTTACGCGTTATGCGTTATGCGTTATGCGTTATGCGTTATGCGATATTCGTTATGAGTTATGATTTATAAGTTATGCGTTATGCGTTATGCGTTATGCGTTATGCGTTATGCGTTATGCGTTATTCGTTATGCGTTATGCGTTATGCGTTATGCTTTATGCGTTATGCATTATCAGTTATACGTTATGCGTTAAGCGTTATGCGTGATCCGTTATGCGTGATCCGTTATGCGTTAAGCGTTATGCGTTTTGCTGTATTCGTTATGCGTTGTGCATTATGCGTTATGCGTTATGCGTTATGCGTTATGCGTTATGCGTTATGCGTTATGCGTTATGCTTTATGCGTTATGCATTATCAGTTATACGTTATGCGTTAAGCGTTATGCGTGATCCGTTATGCGTGATCCGTTATGCGTTAAGCGTTATGCGTTTTGCTGTATTCGTTATGCGTTGTGCATTATGCGTTATACGTTATGCGTTATGCGTTATGCGTTATGCGTTATGCGTTATGCTTTATGCGTTATGTATTATGCGTTATGCGTTATGCGTTATGCGTTATGCATTATGCGTTCTGCGTTATACGTTTGCGTTGTGCGTTATGCGTTATGCGTTATGCGTTATGCGTTATGCTTTATGCGTTATGTATTATGCGTTATGCGTTATGCGATATGCGTTATGCGTTATGCGTTATGCGTTATGCGTTATTCGTTATGCGTTATGCGTTATGCGTTGGGCGTTATACGTTTGCGTTATGCGTTATGCGTTATGCGTTATGCGATATGCGTCATGCGTTATGCGTTATGAGTTATGCGTTATGCGTTATGCGTTATTCGTTATGCGTTATGCGTTATGCGTTGGGCGTTATACGTTTGCGTTATGCGTTATGCGTTATGCGTTATGCGTTATGCGTTGTGCATTATGAGTTATACGTTATGCGTTAAGCGTTATGCGTGATCCGTTATGCGTTAGGCGTTATGCGTTTTGCGGTATTCGTTATGCGTTGTGCATTATGCGTTATGCGTGACCCGTTATGCGTTAAGCGTTATGCGTTTTGCTGTATACGTTATGCGTTGTGCATTATGCGTTATGTGTTATGTGTTATGCGTTATGCGTCATGCGTTATACGTTATGCGATATGCGTTATGCGTCATGCGTTATGCGTTATGCGTTATGCGTTATAAGGTATGCGTTATACGTTATACGTTATGCGTTATGCCTGATGCGTTATGCGTTATGCGTTATGCGTTATGCATTATGCGTTATGCGTTATGCGTTATGCCTTATGCCTTATGGGTTTGCGTTATGCGTTACGCTTTATGCGTTATGCATTATTCGTTATGCGTTATGCGATATGCGTCATGCGTTATGCGTTATGCGTTATGCGTTATGAGTAATGCGTTATTCGTTATGCGTTATGCGTTATGCGTTATGCGTTATGCGTTATGCGTTATGCGTTATGCGTTATTCGTTATGCGTTATGCGTTATGCGTTATGCGTTATGCGTTATGCGTTATGCGTTATGCGTTATGCGTTACGCTTTATGCGTTCTGCATTATGCGTTACGCGTTATGCGATATGCGTCATGCGTTATACGTTATGCGTTATGCGTTATTCGTTATGCGTTATGCGTTATGCGTTGGGCGTTATACGTTTGTGTTCTGCGTTATGCGTTATGCATTATCAGTTATACGTTATGCGTTAAGCGTTATGCGTGATCCGTTATGCGTTAAGCGTTATGCGTTTTGCTGTATTCGTTATGCGTTGTGCATTATGCGTTATACGTTATGCGTTATGCGTTATGCGTTATGCGTTATGCGTTATTCGTTATGCGTTATGCGTTATGCGTTATGCTTTATGCGTTATGCATTATGCGTCATGCATTATGCGTTATGCGTTATGCGTTATGCGTTATGCATTATGCGTTCTGCGTTATACGTTTGCGTTGTGCGTTTTGCGTTATGCGTTATGCGTTATGCGTTATGCTTTATGCGTTATGTATTATGCGTTATGCGTTATGCGATATGCGTCATGCGTTATGCGTTATGCGTTATGCGTTATTCGTTATGCGTTATGCGTTATGCGTTGGGCGTTATACGTTTGCGTTATGCGTTATGCGTTATGCGTTATGCGATATGCGTCATGCGTTATGCGTTATGCGTTATGCGTTATGCGTTATGCGTTATGCGTTATTCGTTATGCGTTATGCGTTATGCGTTGGGCGTTATACGTTTGCGTTATGCGTTATGCGTTATGCGTTATGCGTTATGCGTTATGCGTTGTGCATTATGAGTTATACGTTATGCGTTAAGCGTTATGCGTGATCCGTTATGCGTTAGGCGTTATGCGTTTTGCGGTATTCGTTATGCGTTGTGCATTATGCGTTATGCGTGACCCGTTATGCGTTAAGCGTTATGCGTTTTGCTGTATACGTTATGCGTTGTGCATTATGCGTTATGTGTTATGTGTTATGCGTTATGCGTCATGCGTTATACGTTATGCGATATGCGTTATGCGTTATGCGTTATGCGTTATGCGTTATGCGTTATAAGGTATGCGTTATACGTTATACGTTATGCGTTATGCCTGATGCGTTATGCGTTATGCGTTATGCGTTATGCATTATGCGTTATGCGTTATGCGTTATGCCTTATGCCTTATGGGTTTGCGTTATGCGTTACGCTTTATGCGTTATGCATTATTCGTTATGCGTTATGCGATATGCGTCATGCGTTATGCGTTATGCGTTATGCGTTATGAGTTATGCGTTATTCGTTATGCGTTATGCGTTATGCGTTATGCGTTATGCGTTATGCGTTATTCGTTATGCGTTATGCGTTATGCGTTATGCGTTATGCGTTATGCGTTATGCGTTATGCGTTATGCGTTAGGCTTTATGCGTTCTGCATTATGCGTTACGCGTTATGCGATATGCGTCATGCGTTATACGTTATGCGTTATGCGTTATTCATTATGCGTTATGCGTTATGCGTTGGGCGTTATACGTTTGTGTTATGCGTTATGCGTTATGCGTTATGCTTTATGCGTTATGCATTATGCGTTATGCGTTATGCGTTATGCGTTATGCGATATTCGTTATGAGTTATGAGTTATGCGTTATGCGTTATGCTTTATGCGTTATGCATTATGCCTTATGCGTTATGCGTTATGCGTTATGCGATATTCGTTATGAGTTATGATTTATAAGTTATGCGTTATGCGTTATGCGTTATGCGTTATGCGTTATGCGTTATGCGTTATGCGTTATGCGTTATGCGTTATTCGTTATGCGTTATGCGTCATGCGTTATACGTTATGCGATATGCGTTATGCGTCATGCGTTATGCGTTATGCGTTATGCGTTATAAGGTATGCGTTATACGTTATACGTTATGCGTTATGCCTGATGCGTTATGCGTTATGCGTTATGCGTTATGCATTATGCGTTATGCGTTATGCGTTATGCCTTATGCCTTATGGGTTTGCGTTATGCGTTACGCTTTATGCGTTATGCATTATTCGTTATGCGTTATGCGATATGCGTCATGCGTTATGCGTTATGCGTTATGCGTTATGAGTTATGCGTTATTCGTTATGCGTTATGCGTTATGCGTTATGCGTTATGCGTTATGCGTTATTCGTTATGCGTTATGCGTTATGCGTTATGCGTTATGCGTTATGCGTTATGCGTTATGCGTTATGCGTTATGCGTTAGGCTTTATGCGTTCTGCATTATGCGTTACGCGTTATGCGATATGCGTCATGCGTTATACGTTATGCGTTATGCGTTATTCATTATGCGTTATGCGTTATGCGTTGGGCGTTATACGTTTGTGTTATGCGTTATGCGTTATGCGTTATGCTTTATGCGTTATGCATTATGCGTTATGCGTTATGCGTTATGCGTTATGCGATATTCGTTATGAGTTATGAGTTATGCGTTATGCGTTATGCTTTATGCGTTATGCATTATGCCTTATGCGTTATGCGTTATGCGTTATGCGATATTCGTTATGAGTTATGATTTATAAGTTATGCGTTATGCGTTATGCGTTATGCGTTATGCGTTATGCGTTATGCGTTATGCGTTATGCGTTATGCGTTATTCGTTATGCGTTATGCGTTATGCGTTATGCTTTATGCGTTATGCATTATCAGTTATACGTTATGCGTTAAGCGTTATGCGTGATCCGTTATGCGTGATCCGTTATGCGTTAAGCGTTATGCGTTTTGCTGTATTCGTTATGCGTTGTGCATTATGCGTTATGCGTTATGTGTTATGCGTTATGCGTTATGCGTTATGCGTTATGCGTTATGCTTTATGCGTTATGCATTATCAGTTATACGTTATGCGTTAAGCGTTATGCGTGATCCGTTATGCGTGATCCGTTATGCGTTATGCGTTTTGCTGTATTCGTTATGCGTTGTGCATTATGCGTTATACGTTATGCGTTATGCGTTATGCGTTATGCGTTGTGCGTTATGCTTTATGCGTTATGCATTATGCGTTATGCGTTATGCGTTATGCGTTATGCGATATTCGTTATGAGTTATGATTTATAAGTTATGCGTTATGCGTTATGCGTTATGCGTTATGCGTTATGCTTTATGCGTTATGCATTATGCGTTATGCGTTATGCGTTATGCGTTATGCGTTATGCGATATTCGTTATGAGTTATGAGTTATAAGTTATGCGTTATGCGTTATGCGTTATGCGTTATGCGTTATGCGTTATGCGTTATGCGTAATGCGTTATGCTTTATGCGTTATGCATTATGCGTTATGCGTTATGCGTTATGCGTTATGCGTTATTCGTTATGCGTTATGCGTTATGCGTTGGGCGTTATACGTTTGTGTTATGCGTTATGCGTTATGCGTTATGCGTTATGCTTTATGCGTTATGCATTATGCGTTATGCGTTATGCGTTATGCGTTATGCGATATTCGTTATGAGTTATGAGTTATGCGTTATGCGTTATGCTTTATGCGTTATGCGTTATGCGTTATGCGTTATGCGTTATGCGTTATGCGTTATGCGTTATGCGTTATGCGTTACGCTTTATGCGTTCTGCATTATGCGTTACGCGTTATGCGATATGCGTCATGCGTTATACGTTATGCGTTATGCGTTACTCGTTATGCGTTATGCGTTATGCGTTGGGCGTTATACGTTTGTGTTATGCGTTATGCGTTATGCGTTATGCGTTATGCTTTATGCGTTATGCATTATGCGTTATGCGTTATGCGTTATGCGTTATGCGATATTCGTTATGAGTTATGAGTTATGCGTTATGCGTTATGCGTTATGCTTTATGCGTTATGCATTATGCGTTATGCGTTATGCGTTATGCGTTATGCGATATTCGTTATGAGTTATGATTTATAAGTTATGCGTTATGCGTTATGCGTTATGCGTTATGCGTTATGCGTTATGCGTTATGCGTTATTCGTTATGCGTTATGCGTTATGCGTTATGCTTTATGCGTTATGCATTATCAGTTATACGTTATGCGTTAAGCGTTATGCGTGATCCGTTATGCGTGATCCGTTATGCGTTAAGCGTTATGCGTTTTGCTGTATTCGTTATGCGTTGTGCATTATGCGTTATGCGTTATGTGTTATGCGTTATGCGTTATGCGTTATGCGTTATGCGTTATGCTTTATGCGTTATGCATTATCAGTTATACGTTATGCGTTAAGCGTTATGCGTGATCCGTTATGCGTGATCCGTTATGCGTTAAGCGTTATGCGTTTTGCTGTATTCGTTATGCGTTGTGCATTATGCGTTATACGTTATGCGTTATGCGTTATGCCTTATGCGTTATGCTTTATGCGTTATGCATTATGCGTTATGCGTTATGCGATATTCGTTATGAGTTATGAGTTATGCGTTATGCGTTATGCGTTATGCTTTATGCGTTATGCATTATGCGTTATGCGTTATGCGTTATGCGTTATGCGATATTCGTTATGAGTTATGATTTATAAGTTATGCGTTATGCGTTATGCGTTATGCGTTATGCTTTATGCGTTATGCATTATGCGTTATGCGTTATGCGTTATGCTTTATGCGTTATGCATTATGCGTTATGCGTTATGCGTTATGCGATATTCGTTATCAGTTATGATTTATAAGTTATGCGGTATTCGTTATGCGTTGTGCATTATGCGTTATGCGTGACCCGTTATGCGTTAAGCGTTATGCGTTTTGCTGTATACGTTATGCGTTGTGCATTATGCGTTATGTGTTATGTGTTATGCGTTATGCGTCATGCGTTATACGTTATGCGATATGCGTTATGCGTCATGCGTTATGCGTTATGCGTTATGCGTTATAAGGTATGCGTTATACGTTATACGTTATGCGTTATGCCTGATGCGTTATGCGTTATGCGTTATGCGTTATGCATTATGCGTTATGCGTTATGCGTTATGCCTTATGCCTTATGGGTTTGCGTTATGCGTTACGCTTTATGCGTTATGCATTATTCGTTATGCGTTATGCGATATGCGTCATGCGTTATGCGTTATGCGTTATGCGTTATGAGTTATGCGTTATTCGTTATGCGTTATGCGTTATGCGTTATGCGTTATGCGTTATGCGTTATTCGTTATGCGTTATGCGTTATGCGTTATGCGTTATGCGTTATGCGTTATGCGTTATGCGTTATGCGTTACGCTTTATGCGTTCTGCATTATGCGTTACGCGTTATGCGATATGCGTCATGCGTTATACGTTATGCGTTATGCGTTATTCATTATGCGTTATGCGTTATGCGTTGGGCGTTATACGTTTGTGTTATGCGTTATGCGTTATGCGTTATGCTTTATGCGTTATGCATTATGCGTTATGCGTTATGCGTTATGCGTTATGCGATATTCGTTATGAGTTATGAGTTATGCGTTATGCGTTATGCTTTATGCGTTATGCATTATGCGTTATGCGTTATGCGTTATGCGTTATGCGATATTCGTTATGAGTTATGATTTATAAGTTATGCGTTATGCGTTATGCGTTATGCGTTATGCGTTATGCGTTATGCGTTATGCGTTATTCGTTATGCGTTATGCGTTACGCGTTATGCTTTATGCGTTATGCATTATCAGTTATACGTTATGCGTTAAGCGTTATGCGTGATCCGTTATGCGTGATCCGTTATGCGTTAAGCGTTATGCGTTTTGCTGTATTCGTTATGCGTTGTGCATTATGCGTTATGCGTTATGTGTTATGCGTTATGCGTTATGCGTTATGCGTTATGCGTTATGCTTTATGCGTTATGCATTAACAGTTATACGTTATGCGTTAAGCGTTATGCGTGATCCGTTATGCGTGATCCGTTATGCGTTATGCGTTTTGCTGTATTCGTTATGCGTTGTGCATTATGCGTTATACGTTATGCGTTATGCGTTATGCGTTATGCGTTATGCGTTATGCTTTATGCGTTATGCATTATGCGTTATGCGTTATGCGTTATGCGTTATGCGATATTCGTTATGAGTTATGATTTATAAGTTATGCGTTATGCGTTATGCGTTATGCGTTATGCGTTATGCTTTATGCGTTATGCATTATGCGTTATGCGTTATGCGTTATGCGTTATGCGTTATGCGTTATGCGATATTCGTTATGAGTTATGAGTTATAAGTTATGCGTTATGCGTTATGCGTTATGCGTTATGCGTTATGCGTTATGCGTTATGCGTTATGCTTTATGCGTTATGCATTATGCGTTATGCGTTATGCGTTATGCGTTATGCGTTATTCGTTATGCGTTATGCGTTATGCGTTGGGCGTTATACGTTTGTGTTATGCGTTATGCGTTATGCGTTATGCGTTATGCTTTATGCGTTATGCGTTATGCGTTATGCGTTATGCGTTATGCGTTATGCGATATTCGTTATGAGTTATGAGTTATGCGTTATGCGTTATGCTTTATGCGTTATGCGTTATGCGTTATGCGTTATGCGTTATGCGTTATGCGTTATGCGTTATGCGTTATGCGTTACGCTTTATGCGTTCTGCATTATGCGTTACGCGTTATGCGATATGCGTCATGCGTTATACGTTATGCGTTATGCGTTATTCGTTATGCGTTATGCGTTATGCGTTGGGCGTTATACGTTTGTGTTATGCGTTATGCGTTATGCGTTATGCGTTATGCGTTATGCGTTATGCATTATGCGTTATGCGTTATGCGTTATGCGTTATGCGATATTCGTTATGAGTTATGAGTTATGCGTTATGCGTTATGCGTTATGCTTTATGCGTTATGCATTATGCGTTATGCGTTATGCGTTATGCGTTATGCGATATTCGTTATGAGTTATGATTTATAAGTTATGCGTTATGCGTTATGCGTTATGCGTTATGCGTTATGCGTTATGCGTTATTCGTTATGCGTTATGCGTTATGCGTTATGCGTTATGCGTTATGCATTATCAGTTATACGTTATGCGTTAAGCGTTATGCGTGATCCGTTATGCGTGATCCGTTATGCGTTAAGCGTTATGCGTTTTGCTGTATTCGTTATGCGTTGTGCATTATGCGTTATGCGTTATGTGTTATGCGTTATGCGTTATGCGTTATGCGTTATGCGTTATGCTTTATGCGTTATGCATTATCAGTTATACGTTATGCGTTAAGCGTTATGCGTGATCCGTTATGCGTGATCCGTTATGCGTTAAGCGTTATGCGTTTTGCTGTATTCGTTATGCGTTGTGCATTATGCGTTATACGTTATGCGTTTTGCGTTATGCCTTATGCGTTATGCTTTATGCGTTATGCGTTATGCGTTATGCGATATTCGTTATGAGTTATGAGTTATGCGTTATGCGTTATGCGTCATGCTTTATGCGTTATGCATTATGCGTTATGCGTTATGCGTTATGCGTTATGCGATATTCGTTATGAGTTATGATTTATAAGTTATGCGTTATGCGTTATGCGTTATGCGTTATGCTTTATGCGTTATGCATTATGCGTTATGCGTTATGCGTTATGCGATATTCGTTATCAGTTATGATTTATAAGTTATGCGTTATGCGTTATGCGTTATGCGTTATGCGTTATGCGTTATGCGTTATTCGTTATGCGTTATGCGTTATGCGTTATGCTTTATGCGTTATGCATTATCAGTTATACGTTATGCGTTAAGCGTTATGCGTGATCCGTTATGCGTGATCCGTTATGCGTTAAGCGTTATGCGTTTTGCTGTATTCGTTATGCGTTGTGCATTATGCGTTATGCGTTATGTGTTATGCGTTATGCGTTATGCGTTATGCGTTATGCGTTATGCTTTATGCGTTATGCATTATCAGTTATACGTTATGCGTTAAGCGTTATGCGTGATCCGTTATGCGTGATCCGTTATGCGTTAAGCGTTATGCGTTTTGCTGTATTCGTTATGCGTTGTGCATTATGCGTTATACGTTGTGCGTTATGCGTTATGCGTTATGCGTTATACTTTATGCGTTATGCATTATGCGTTATGCGTTATGCGTTATGCGTTATGCGTTATGCGATATTCGTTATGAGTTATGATTTATAAGTTATGCGTTATGCGTTATGCGTTATGCGTTATGCGTTATGCGTTATGCGTTATTCGTTATGCGTTATGCGTTATGCGTTATGCTTTATGCGTTATGCATTATGCGTTATGCGTTATGCGTTATGCGTTATGCGATATTCGTTATGAGTTATGAGTTATAAGTTATGCGTTATGCGTTATGCGTTATGCGTTATGCGTTATGCGTTATGCGTTATGCGTTATGCGTTATGCGTTATGCTTTATGCGTTATGCATTATGCGTTATGCGTTATGCGTTATGCGTTATGCGATATTCGTTATGAGTTATGATTTATAAGTTATGCGTTATGCGTTATGCGTTATGCGTTATGCGTTATGCGTTATTCGTTATGCGTTATGCGTTATGCGTTATGCTTTATGCGTTATGCATCATGAGTTATACGTTATGCGTTAAGCGTTATGCGTGATCCGTTATGCGTGATCCGTTATGCGTTAAGCGTTATGCGTTTTGCTGTATTCGTTATGCGTTAAGCGTCATGCATTATGCGTTATGCGTTATGCGTTATGCATTATGCGTTCTGCGTTATACGTTTGCGTTTTGCGTTATGCGTTATGCGTTATGCGTTATGCGTTATGCGTTATGCGTTATGCGTTATGCGTTATGCTTTATGCGTTATGCATTATGCGTTATGCGCTATGCAATATGCGTCGTGCGTTATGCGTTATGCGTTATGCGTCATGCATTATGCGTTATGCGTTATGCGTTATGCGTTATGCATTATGCGTTCTGCGTTATACGTTTGCGTTGTGCGTTATGCGTTATGCGTTATGCGTTATGCGTTATGCGTTATGCTTTATGCGTTATGCATTATGCGTTATGCGTTATGCGATATGCGTCATGCGTTATGCGTTATGCGTTATGCGTTATTCGTTATGCGTTATGCGTTATGCGTTGGGCGTTATGCGTTATGCGTTATGCGTTATGCGTTATGCATTATGCGTTATGCATTATGCGTTATGCGTTATGCGTTATGCGATATTCGTTATGAGTTATGATTTATAAGTTATGCGTTATGCGTTATGCGTTATGCGTTATGCGTTATTCGTTATGCGTTATGCGTTATGCGTTATGCTTTATGCGTTATGCATTATGAGTTATACGTTATGCGTTATGCGTTATGCGTTATGCGTTATGCGATATGCGTCATGCGTTATGCGTTATGCGTTATGCGTTATGCGTTATGCGTTATGCGTTATTCATTATGCGTTATGCGTTATGCGTTGGGCGTTATACGTTTGCGTTCTGCGTTATGCGTTATGCGTTATGCGTTGTGCATTATGAGTTATACGTTATGCGTTAAGCGTTATGCGTGATCCGTTATGCGTTAGGCGTTATGCGTTTTGCGGTATTCGTTATGCGTTGTGCATTATGCGTTATGCGTGACCCGTTATGCGTTAAGCGTTATGCGTTTTGCTGTATACGTTATGCGTTGTGCATTATGCGTTATGTGTTATGTGTTATGCGTTATGCGTCATGCGTTATACGTTATGCGATATGTGTTATGCGTTATGCGTTATGCGTTATGCGTTATGCGTTATACGGTATGCGTTATACGTTATACGTTATGCGTTATGCCTGATGCGTTATGCGTTATGCGTTATGCGTTATGCATTATGCGTTATGCGTTATGCGTTATGCCTTATGCCTTATGGGTTTGCGTTATGCGTTACGCTTTATGCGTTATGCATTATGCGTTATGCGTTATGCGATATGCGTCATGCGTTATGCGTTATGCGTTATGCGTTATGCGTTATGAGTTATGCGTTATTCGTTATGCGTTATGCGTTATGCGTTATGCGTTATGCGTTATGCGGTATGCGTTATTCGTTATGCGTTATGCGTTATGCGTTATGCGTTATGCGTTATGCGTTATGCGTTATGCGTTACGCTTTATGCGTTCTGCATTATGCGTTACGCGTTATGCGATATGCGTCATGCGTTATACGTTATGCGTTATGCGTTATTCGTTATGCGTTATGCGTTATGCGTTGGGCGTTATACGTTATGCTTTATGCATTATGCATTATCAGTTATACGTTATGCGTTATGCGTTATGCGTTATGCGTTATGCGATATTCGTTATGAGTTATGATTTATAAGTTATGCGTTATGCGTTATGCGTTATGCGTTATGCGTTATGCGTTATGCGTTATTCGTTATGCGTTATGCGTTATGCGTTATGCTTTATGCGTTATGCATTATGCGTTATGCGTTATGCGTTATGCGTTATGCGATATTCGTTATGAGTTATGAGTTATAAGTTATGCGTTATGCGTTATGCGTTATGCGTTATGCGTTATGCGTTATGCGTTATGCGTTATGCGTTATGCGTTATGCGTTATGCTTTATGCGTTATGCATTATGCGTTATGCGTTATGCGTTATGCGTTATGCGATATTCGTTATGAGTTATGATTTATAAGTTATGCGTTATGCGTTATGCGTTATGCGTTATGCGTTATTCGTTATGCGTTATGCGTTATGCGTTATGCTTTATGCGTTATGCATCATGAGTTATACGTTATGCGTTAAGCGTTATGCGTGATCCGTTATGCGTGATCCGTTATGCGTTAAGCGTTATGCGTTTTGCTGTATTCGTTATGCGTTATGCGTCATGCGTTATGCGTTATGCGTTATGCGTTATGCATTATGCGTTCTGCGTTATACGTTTGCGTTTTGCGTTATGCGTTATGCGTTATGCGTTATGCGTTATGCGTTATGCGTTATGCGTTATGCGTTATGCTTTATGCGTTATGCTTTATGCGTTATGCGCTATGCAATATGCGTCGTGCGTTATGCGTTATGCGTTATGCGTCATGCATTATGCGTTATGCGTTATGCGTTATGCGTTATGCATTATGCGTTCTGCGTTATACGTTTGCGTTGTGCGTTATGCGTTATGCGTTATGCGTTATGCGTTATGCGTTATGCTTTATGCGTTATGCATTATGCGTTATGCGTTATGCGATATGCGTCATGCGTTATGCGTTATGCGTTATGCGTTATTCGTTATGCGTTATGCGTTATGCGTTGGGCGTTATGCGTTATGCGTTATGCGTTATGCGTTATGCGTTATGCGTTATGCATTATGCGTTATGCGTTATGCGTTATGCGATATTCGTTATGAGTTATGATTTATAAGTTATGCGTTATGCGTTATGCGTTATGCGTTATGCGTTATGCGTTATGCGTTATGCGTTATGCGTTATGCGTTATGCTTTATGCGTTATGCATTATGAGTTATACGTTATGCGTTATGCGTTATGCGTTATGCGTTATGCGATATGCGTCATGCGTTATGCGTTATGCGTTATGCGTTATGCGTTATGCGTTATTCGTTATGCGTTATGCGTTATGCGTTGGGCGTTATACGTTTGCGTTATGCGTTATGCGTTATGCGTTATGCGTTGTGCATTATGAGTTATACGTTATGCGTTAAGCGTTATGCGTGATCCGTTATGCGTTAGGCGTTATGCGTTTTGCGGTATTCGTTATGCGTTGTGCATTATGCGTTATGCGTGACCCGTTATGCGTTAAGCGTTATGCGTTTTGCTGTATACGTTATGCGTTGTGCATTATGCGTTATGTGTTATGTGTTATGCGTTATGCGTCATGCGTTATACGTTATGCGATATGTGTTATGCGTTATGCGTTATGCGTTATGCGTTATGCGTTATACGGTATGCGTTATACGTTATACGTTATGCGTTATGCCTGATGCGTTATGCGTTATGCGTTATGCATTATGCGTTATGCGTTATGCGTTATGCCTTATGCCTTATGGGTTTGCGTTATGCGTTACGCTTTATGCGTTATGCATTATGCGTTATGCGTTATGCGATATGCGTCATGCGTTATGCGTTATGCGTTATGCGTTATGCGTTATGAGTTATGCGTTATTCGTTATGCGTTATGCGTTATGCGTTATGCGTTATGCGTTATGCGGTATGCGTTATTCGTTATGCGTTATGCGTTATGCGTTATGCGTTATGCGTTATGCGTTATGCGTTATGCGTTACGCTTTATGCGTTCTGCATTATGCGTTACGCGTTATGCGATATGCGTCATGCGTTATGCGTTATGCGTTATGCGTTATTCGTTATGCGTTATGCGTTATGCGTTGGGCGTTATACGTTATGCTTTATGCGTTATGCATTATCAGTTATACGTTATGCGTTAAGCGTTATGCGTTTTGCTGTATTCGTTATGCGTTGTGCATTATGCGTTATACGTTATGCGTTATGCGTTATGCGTTATGCGTTATGCGTTATGCGTTATGCTTTATGTGTTATGCATTATGCGTTATGCGTTATGCGATATGCGTCATGCGTTATGCGTTATGCGTTATGCGTCATGCATTATGCGTTATGCGTTATGCGTTATGCGTTATGCATTATGCGTTCTTCGTTATACGTTTGCGTTGTGCGTTATGCGTTATGCGTTATGCGTTATGCGTTATGCTTTATGCGTTATGCATTATGCGTTAGGCGTTATGCGATATGCGTCATGCGTTATGCGTTATGCGTTATGCGTTATGCGTTATTCGTTATGCGTTATGCGTTATGCGTTGGGCGTTATACGTTTGCGTTATGCGTTATGCGTTATGCCTTATGCGTTATGAGTTATGCGTTATGCGTTATGCGATATGCGTCATGCGTTATGCGTTATGCGTTATGCGTTATGCGTTATGCGTTATGCGTTATGCGTTATGCGTTATTCGTTATGCGTTATGCGTTATGCGTTTGGCGTTATACGTTTGCGTTATGCGTTATGCGATATGCGTCATGCGTTATGCGTTATGCGTTATGCGTTATGCGTTATGCGTTATGCGTTATGCTTTATGCGTTATGCATTATGCGTTATGCGTTATGCAATATGCGTCATGCGTTATGCGTTATGCGTTATGCGTTATGCGTCATGCATTATGCGTTATGCGTTATGCGTTATGCGTTATGCATTATGCGTTCTGCGTTATACGTTTGCGTTGTGCGTTATGCGTTATGCGTTATTCGTTATGCGTTATGCGTTATGCGTTGGGCGTTATACGTTTGCGTTATGCGTTATGCGTTATGCGTTATGCGATATGCGTCATGCGTTATGCGTTATGCGTTATGCGTTATGCGTTATGCGTTATGCGTTATTCGTTATGCGTTATGCGTTATGCGTTGGGCGTTATACGTTTGCGTTATGCGTTATGCGTTATGCGTTATGCGTTATGCGTTGTGCATTATGAGTTATACGTTATGCGTTAAGCGTTATGCGTGATCCGTTATGCGTTAGGCGTTATGCGTTATGCGTTTTGCGGTATTCGTTATGCGTTATGCGTTATGCGTTATTCGTTATGCGTTATGCGTTATGCGTTATGCGTTATGCGTTATGCGTTATGCGTTATTCGTTATGCGTTATGCGTTATGCGTTATGCGTTATGCGTTATGCGTTATGCGTTACGCTTTATGCGTTCTGCATTATGCGTTACGCGTTATGCGATATGCGTCATGCGTTATACGTTATGCGTTATGCGTTATTCGTTATGCGTTATGCGTTATGCGTTGGGCGTTATACGTTTGTGTTATGCGTTATGCGTTATGCGTTATGCGTTATGCTTTATGCGTTATGCATTATGCGTTATGCGTTATGCGTTATGCGTTATGCGATATTCGTTATGAGTTATGAGTTATGCGTTATGCGTTATGCTTTATGCGTTATGCATTATGCGTTATGCGTTATGCGTTATGCGTTATGCGATATTCGTTATGAGTTATGATTTATAAGTTATGCGTTATGCGTTATGCGTTATGCGTTATGCGTTATGCGTTATTCGTTATGCGTTATGCGTTATGCGTTATGCTTTATGCGTTATGCATTATCAGTTATACGTTATGCGTTAAGCGTTATGCGTGATCCGTTATGCGTGATCCGTTATGCGTTAAGCGTTATGCGTTTTGCTGTATTCGTTATGCGTTGTGCATTATGCGTTATGCGTTATGTGTTATGCGTTATGCGTTATGCGTTATGCGTTATGCGTTATGCGTTATGCTTTATGCGTTATGCATTATCAGTTATACGTTATGCGTTAAGCGTTATGCGTGATCCGTTATGCGTGATCCGTTATGCGTTAAGCGTTATGCGTTTTGCTGTATTCGTTATGCGTTGTGCATTATGCGTTATACGTTATGCGTTATGCGTTATGCGTTATGCGTTATGCGTTATGCTTTATGCGTTATGCATTATGCGTTATGCGTTATGCGATATGCGTCATGCGTTATGCGTTATGCGTTATGCGTCATGCATTATGCGTTATGCGTTATGCGTTATGCGTTATGCGTTATGCATTATGCGTTCTGCGTTATACGTTTGCGTTGTGCGTTATGCGTTATGCGTTATGCGTTATGCGTTACGCTTTATGCGTTCTGCATTATGCGTTACGCGTTATGCGATATGCGTCATGCGTTATACGTTATGCGTTATGCGTTATTCGTTATGCGTTATACGTTTGCGTTATGCGTTATGCGTTATGCGTTATGCCTTATGCGTTATGCGTTATGCGTTATGCGTTATGCGATATGCGTCATGCGTTATGCGTTATGCGTTATGCGTTATGCGTTATGCGTTATGCTTTATGCGTTATTCGTTATGCGTTATGCGTTATGCGTTTGGCGTTATACGTTTGCGTTATGCGTTATGCGTTATGCGTTATGCGTTATGCGTTATGCGTCATGTATTATGCGTTATGCGTTATGCGTTATGCGTTATGCGTTATGCATTATGCGTTCTGCGTTATACGTTTGCGTTGTGCGTTATGCGTTATGCGTTATGCGTTATGCGTTATGCTTCATGCGTTATGCATTATGCGTTATGCGTTATGCGATATGCATCATGCGTTATGCGTTATGCGTTGGGCGTTATACGTTTGCGTTATGCGTTATGCGTTATGCGTTATGCGTTATGCGTTATGCGTTATGCGTTATGCGTTATGCGTTATGCGATATGCATCATGCGTTATGCGTTATGCGTTGGGCGTTATACGTTTGCGTTATGCGTTATGCGTTATGCCTTATGCGTTATGCGTTATGCGTTATACGTTATACGTTATGCGTTATGCGTTATGCGTTATGCGTTATGCGTTATGCGTCATGCATTATGCGTCATGCGTTATGCGTTATGCGTTATGCATTATGCGTTCTGCGTTATACGTTTGCGTTGTGCGTTATGCGTTATGTGTTATGCGTTATGCGTTATGCGTTATGCTTTATGCGTTATGCATTATGCGTTATGCGTTATGCGATATGCGTCATGCGTTATGCGTTATGCGTTATGCGTCATGCATTATGCGTTATGCGTTATGCGTTATGCGTTATGCATTATGCGTTCTGCGTTATACGTTTGCGTTGTGCGTTATGCGTTATTCGTTATGCGTTATGCGTTATGCGTTATGCGTTATGCGTTATGCGTTATGCGTTATGCGTTATGCGTTATGCTTTATGCGTTATGCATTATGCGTTATGCGTTATGCGATATGCGTCATGCGTTATGCGTTATGCGTTATGCGTTATTCGTTATGCGTTATGCGTTATGCGTTGGGCGTTATACGTTTGCGTTATGCGTTATGCGTTATGCGTTATGCCTTATGCGTTATGCGTTATGCGTTAAGCGTTATGCGATATGCGTCATGCGTTATGCGTTATGCGTTATGCGTTATGCGTTATGCGTTATGCGTTATGCGTTATGCGTTATGCGTTATGCGTTATGCCTTATGCGTTATGCGTTATGCGTTATGCGTTATGCGATATGCGTCATGCGTTATGCGTTATGCGTTATGCGTTATGCGTTATGCGTTATGCGTTATGCGTTATTCGTTATGCGTTATGCGTTATGCGTTGGGCGTTATACGTTTGCGTTATGCGTTATGCGTTATGCGTTATGCGTTATGCTTTATGCGTTATACATTATGCGTTATGCGTTATGCGTTATGCGATATTCGTTATGAGTTATGAGTTATAAGTTATGCGTTATGCGTTATGCGTTATGCGTTATGCGGTATGCGTTATACGTTATGCGTTATGCGTTATGCGTTATGCGTTATACGTTAGGCGTTATGCGTTTTGCGGTATTCGTTATGCGTTGTGCATTATGCGTTATGCGTTGTGCATTATGCGTTATGCGTGATCCGTTATGCGTTAAGCGATATGCGTTTTGCTGTATTCGTTATGCGTTGTGCATTATGCGTTATGCGTTATGGGTTATGCGTTATGCGTTATGCGTTATGCATTATGCGTTGTGCGTTATATGTTTGCGTTGTGCGTTATGCGTTATGCGTTATGCGTTATGCGTTTGGCGTTATACGTTTGCGTTATGCGTTATGCGTTATGCGTTATGCGTTATGCGTTATGCGTCATGCATTATGCGTTATGCGTTATGCGTTATGCGTTATGCGTTATGCATTATGCGTTCTGCGTTATACGTTTGCGTTGTGCGTTATGCGTTATGCGTTATGCGTTATGCGTTATGCGTTATGCTTCATGCGTTATGCATTATGCGTTATGCGTTATGCGATATGCATCATGCGTTATGCGTTATGCGTTGGGCGTTATACGTTTGCGTTATGCGTTATGCGTTATGCGTTATGCCTTATGCGTTATGCGTTATGCGTTATGCGTTATGCGATATGCGTCATGCGTTATGCGTTATGCGTTATGCGTTATGCGTTATGCGTTATGCGTTATGCGTTATTCGTTATGCGTGATCCGTTATGCGTTAAGCGTTATGCGTTTTGCTGTATTCGTTATGCGTTATACATTATGCGACATGCGTTATGCGTTATGCGTTATGCGTTATGCGGTATGCGTTATACGTTATACGTTATGCGTTATGCGTTATGCGTTATGCGTTATGCGTTATGCGTCATGCATTATGCGTTATGCGTTATGCGTTATGCGTTATGCATTATGCGTTCTGCGTTATACGTTTGCGTTGTGCGTTATGCCTTATGTGTTATGCGTTATGCGTTATGCGTTATGCTTTATGCGTTATGCATTATGCGTTATGCGTTATGCGATATGCGTCATGCGTTATGCGTTATGCGTTATGCGTCATGCATTATGCGTTATGCGTTATGCGTTATGCGTTATGCATTATGCGTTCTGCGTTATACGTTTGCGTTGTGCGTTATGCGTTATGCGTTATGCGTTATGCGTTATGCGTTATGCGTTATGCGTTATGCGTTATGCGTTATGCTTTATGCGTTATGCATTATGCGTTATGCGTTATGCGATATGCGTCGTGCGTTATGCGTTATGCGTTATGCGTTATTCGTTATGCGTTATGCGTTATGCGTTGGGCGTTATACGTTTGCGTTATGCGTTATGCGTTATACGTTATGCCTTATGCGTTATGCGTTATGCGTTATGCGTTATGCGTTATGCGATATGCGTCATGCGTTATGCGTTATGCGTTATGCGTTATGCGTTATGCGTTATGCGTTATTCGTTATGCGTTATGCGTTATGCGTTATGCGTTATGCCTTATGCGTTATGCGTTATGCGTTATGCGTTATGCGTTATGCGTTATGCGTTATGCGTTATGCGTTATGCGTTATGCGTTATGCGTTATGCGTTATGCGTTATGCGTTATGCGTTATGCGTTATGCGTTATGCGTTATGCGTTATGCGTTATGCGTTATGCGTTATGCATTATGCGTTATGCGTTATGCGTTATGAGTGATCCGACATGCGTTATGCGTTATGCGTTATGCGTTATGCCTTATGCCTTATGGGTTTGCGTTATGTGTTACGCTTTATGCGTTATGCGTTATGCATTATGCGTTATGCGTTATGCGTTATGCGTTATGCGATATTCGTTATGAGTTATGAGTTATAAGTTATGCGTTATGCGTTATGCGTTATGCGGTATGCGTTATACGTTATGCGTTGTGCGTTATGCGTTATGCGTTATGCGTTAGGCGTTATGCTTTATGCGTTATGCTTTATGCGTTATGCGTGATCCGTTATGCGTGATCCGTTATGCGTTAGGCGTTATGCGTTAACTTTATGCGTTATGCCTTATGCGTTATGCGTTATGGGTTATGCGTTATGTGTTATGCGATATACGTTATGCGTTATGCGTTATGCGTTATGCGTTATGCGTTATGCGTTATGCGTTATGCGTTATGCGTTATACGGTATGCGTTATGCGTTATGCGTTATGCGTTATGCGTTATGCGTTATGCGTTATGCGTTATGCGTTATGCGTTATGCGTTATGCGTTATGCGTTATGCGTTATGCGTTATGCGTTATGCGTTATGCGTTATGCGTTATGCGTTATGCGTTATGCGTTATGCGTTATGCGTTATGCATTATGCGTTATGCGTTATGCGTTATGAGTGATCCGACATGCGTTATGCGTTATGCGTTATGCGTTATGCCTTATGCCTTATGGGTTTGCGTTATGTGTTACGCTTTATGCGTTATGCGTTATGCATTATGCGTTATGCGTTATGCGTTATGCGTTATGCGATATTCGTTATGAGTTATGAGTTATAAGTTATGCGTTATGCGTTATGCGTTATGCGTTATGCGTTATGCGTTATGCGTTATGCGTTATGCGATATTCGTTATGAGTTATAAGATATGCGGTATGCGTTATACGTTATGCGTTATGCGTTATGCGTTATGCGTTATTCGTTATGCGTTAGGCGTTATGCGTTTTGCGGTATTCGTTATGCGTTGTGCATTATGCGTTATGCGTGATCCGTTATGCGTTAACCGATATGCGTTTTGCTGTATTCGTTATGCGTTGTGCATTATGCGTTATGCGTTATGGGTTATGCGTTATGCGTTATGCATTATGCGTTGTGCGTTATATGTTTGCGTTGTGCGTTATGCGTTATGCGTTATGCGTTATGCGTTATACGGTATGCGTTATGCGTTATGCGTTATACGTTATGCGTTATGCGTTATGCGTTATGCCTTATGCCTTATGGGTTTGCGTTATGTGTTACGCTTTATGCGTTATGCGTTATGCGTTATGCGTTATGCGTTATGCGTTAGGCGTTATGCGTTTTGCGGTATTCGTTATGCGTTGTGCATTATGCGTTATGCGTGATCCGTTATGCGTTAAGCGATATGCGTTTTGCTGTATTCGTTATACGTTGTGCATTATGCGTTATGCGTTATGGGTTATGCGTTATGCGTTATGCGTTATGCATTATGCGTTGTGCGTTATATGTTTGCGTTGTGCGTTATGCGTTATGCGTTATGCGTTATACGTTATGCGTTATGCGTTATGCGTTATACGTTATGCGTTATGCGTTATGCGTTATGCCTTATGCCTTATGGGTTTGCGTTATGTGTTACGCTTTATGCGTTATGCGTTATGCATTATGCGTTATGCGTTATGCGTTATGCGTTATGCGATATTCGTTATAAGTTATGAGTTATAAGTTATGCGTTATGCGTTATGCGTTATGCGTTATGCGTTATGCGTTATGCGTTATGCCTTATGCCTTATGGGTTTGCGTTATGTGTTACGCTTTATGCGTTATGCGTTATGCATTATGCGTTATGCGTTATGCGTTATGCGATATTCGTTATGAGTTATGAGTTATAAGTTATGCGTTATGCGTTACGCGTTATGCGTTATGCGGTATGCGTTATACGTTATGCGTTATGCGTTATGCGTTATGCGTTATGCGTTAGGCGTTATGCGTTATGCGTTATGCGATATGCGTCATGCGTTATGCGTTATGCGTTATACGGTATGCATTATGCGTTATGCGTTATGCGTTATGCGTTATTCCTTATGCGTTATGCGTTATGCGTTGGGCGTTATACGTTTGCGTTATGCGTTATGCGTTATGCGTTATGCGTTATGCTTTATGCGTTATGCATTATGCGTTATGCGTTATGCGTTATGCGATATTCGTTATGAGTTATGAGTTATAAGTTATGCGTTATGCGTTATGCGTTATGCGTTATACGGTATGCGTTATGCGTTATGCGTTATACGTTATGCGTTATGCGTTATGCGTTATACGTTATGCGTTATGCGTTATGCGTTATGCGTTATGCGTTATGCGTTATGCGTTATGCGTTATGCGTTATGCGTTGTGCGTTATGCGTTATGCGTTATGCGTTATGCGTTATGCGTTATGCGTTATGCGTTATGCGTTATGCCTTATGCCTTATGGGTTTGCGTTATGTGTTACGCTTTATGCGTTATGCGTTATGCATTATGCGTTATGCGTTATGCGTTATGCGTTATGCGATATTCGTTATGAGTTATGAGTTATAAGTTATGCGTTATGCGTTACGCGTTATGCGTTATGCGGTATGCGTTATACGTTATGCGTTATGCGTTATGCGTTATGCGTTATGCGTTATGCGTTATGCGTTATGCGTTATGCGTTATGCGTCATGCGTTATGCGTTATGCGTTATACGGTATGCATTATGCGTTATGCGTTATGCGTTATGCGTTATGCGTTATTCGTTATGTGTTATGCGTTATGCGTTGGGCGTTATACGTTTGCGTTATGCGTTATGCGTTATGCGTTATGCTTTATGCGTTATGCATTATGCGTTATGCGTTATGCCTTATGCGTTATGCGATATTCGTTATGAGTTATGAGTTATAAGTTATGCGTTATGCGTTATGCGTTATGCGTTATGCGTTATGCGTTATACGTTATGCGTTATGCGTTATGCGTTATGCGTTATGCGTTAGGCGTTATGCGTTTTGCGGTATACGTTATGCGTTGTGCATTATGCGTTATGCGTGATCCGTTATGCGTTAAGCGTTATGCGTTTTGCTGTATTCGTTATGCGTTGTGCATTATGCGTTATGCGTTATGGGTTATGCGTTATGCGTTATGCGTTATGCGTTATGCGTTATGCGTTGTGCGTTATATGTTTGCGTTGTGCGTCATGCGTTATGCGTTATGCGTTATGCGTTATACGGTATGCGTTATGCGTTATGCGTTATACGTTATGCGTTATGCGTTATGCGTTATACGTTATGCGTTATGCGTTATGCGTTATGCGTTATGCGTTATGCGTTATGCGTTATGCGTTATGCGTTATGCGTTATGCGTTATGCGTTATGCGTTATGCGTTATGCGTTATGCGTTATGCGTTATGCGTTATGCGTTATGCGTGATCCGTTATGCGTTAAGCATTATGCGTTTTGCTGTATTCGTTATGCGTTATGCGTTATGCGTTATGCCTTATGCCTTATGGGTTTGCGTTATGTGTTATGCTTTATGCGTTATGCGTTATGCATTATGCGTTATGCGTTATGCGTTATGCGTTATGCGATATTCGTTATGAGTTATGAGTTATAAGTTATGCGTTATGCGTTATGCGTTATGCGTTATGCGTTATGCGTTATGCGTTATGCGATATTCGTTATGAGTTATAAGATATGCGGTATGCGTTATGCGTTATGCGTTATGCGTTATGCGTTATGCGTTATTCGTTATGCGTTATGCGTTATGCGTTTTGCGGTATTCGTTATGCGTTGTGCATTATGCGTTATGCGTGATCCGTTATGCGTTAAGCGATATGCGTTTTGCTGTATTCGTTATGCGTTGTGCATTATGCGTTATGCGTTATGGGTTATGCGTTATGCGTTATGCGTTATGCATTATGCGTTATGCGTTATATGTTTGCGTTGTGCGTTATGCGTTATGCGTTATGCGTTATACGGTATGCGTTATGCGTTATGCGTTATACGTTATGCGTTATGCGTTATGCGTTATGCCTTATGCCTTATGGGTTTGCGTTATGTGTTACGCTTTATGCGTTATGCGTTATGCGTTATGCGTTATGCGTTATGCGTTAGGCGTTATGCGTTTTGCGGTATTCGTTATGCGTTGTGCATTATGCGTTATGCGTGATCCGTTATGCGTTAAGCGATATGCGTTTTGCTGTATTCGTTATGCGTTGTGCATTATGCGTTATGCGTTATGGGTTATGCGTTATGCGTTATGCGTTATGCATTATGCGTTGTGCGTTATATGTTTGCGTTGTGCGTTATGCGTTATGCGTTATGCGTTATGCGTTATGCGTTATACGGTATGCGTTATGCGTTATGCGTTATACGTTATGCGTTATGCGTTATGCGTTATGCCTTATGCCTTATGGGTTTGCGTTATGTGTTACGCGTTATGCGTTATGCGGTATGCGTTATACGTTATGCGTTATGCGTTATGCGTTATGCGTTATGCGTTATGCGTTAGGCGTTATGCGTTATGCGTTATGCGATATGCGTCATGCGTTATGCGTTATGCGTTATACGGTATGCATTATGCGTTATGCGTTATGCGTTATGCGTTATTCCTTATGCGTTATGCGTTATGCGTTGGGCGTTATACGTTTGCGTTATGCGTTATGCGTTATGCGTTATGCGTTATGCTTTATGCGTTATGCATTATGCGTTATGCGTTATGCGTTATGCGTTATGCGATATTCGTTATGAGTTATGAGTTATAAGTTATGCGTTATGCGTTATGCGTTATACGGTATGCGTTATGCGTTATGCGTTATACGTTATGCGTTATGCGTTATGCGTTATACGTTATGCGTTATGCGTTATGCGTTATGCGTTATGCGTTATGCGTTATGCGTTATGCGTTATGCGTTATGCGTTATGCGTTATGCGTTATGCGTTATGCGTTATGCGTTATGCGTTATGCCTTATGCCTTATGGGTTTGCGTTATGTGTTACGCTTTATGCGTTATGCGTTATGCATTATGCGTTATGCGTTATGCGTTATGCGTTATGCGATATTCGTTATGAGTTATGAGTTATAAGTTATGCGTTATGCGTTACGCGTTATGCGTTATGCGGTATGCGTTATACGTTATGCGTTATGCGTTATGCGTTATGCGTTATGCGTTAGATGTTATGCGTTATGCGTTATGCGATATGCGTCATGCGTTATGCGTTATGCGTTATACGGTATGCATTATGCGTTATGCGTTATGCGTTATGCGTTATGCGTTATGCGTTATTCGTTATGCGTTATGCGTTATGCGTTGGGCGTTATACGTTTGCGTTATGCGTTATGCGTTATGCGTTATGCGTTATGCGTTATGCGTTATGCGTTATGCGTTATGCGTTATGCCTTATGCGTTATGCGATATTCGTTATGAGTTATGAGTTATAAGTTATGCGTTATGCGTTATGCGTTATGCGTTATGCGTTATGCGGTATGCGTTATACGTTATGCGTTATGCGTTATGCGTTATGCGTTATGCGTTAGGCGTTATGCGTTTTGCGGTATTCGTTATGCGTTGTGCATTATGCGTTATGCGTGATCCGTTATGCGTTAAGCGTTATGCGTTATGCGATATTCGTTATGAGTTATGAGTTATAAGTTATGCGTTATGCGTTATGCGTTATGCGTTATGCGTTATGCGTTATGCGTTATGCGTTATACGTTATGCGTTATGCCTGATGCGTTATGCGTTATGCGTTATGCATTATGCGTTATGCGTTATGCGTTATGCCTTATGCCTTATGGGTTTGCGTTATGCGTTACGCTTTATGCGTTATGCATTATTCGTTATGCGTTATGCGATATGCGTCATGCGTTATGCGTTATGCGTTATGCGTTATGAGTTATGCGTTATTCGTTATGCGTTATGCGTTATGCGTTATGCGTTATGCGTTATGCGTTATTCGTTATGCGTTATGCGTTATGCGTTATGCGTTATGCGTTATGCGTTATGCGTTATGCGTTACGCTTTATGCGTTCTGCATTATGCGTTACGCGTTATGCGATATGCGTCATGCGTTATACGTTATGCGTTATGCGTTATTCGTTATGCGTTATGCGTTATGCGTTGGGCGTTATACGTTTGTGTTATGCGTTATGCGTTATGCGTTATGCTTTATGCGTTATGCATTATGCGTTATGCGTTATGCGTTATGCGTTATGCGATATTCGTTATGAGTTATGAGTTATGCGTTATGCGTTATGCTTTATGCGTTATGCATTATGCGTTATGCATTATGCGTTATGCGTTATGCCTTATGCGTTATGCGATATTCGTTATGAGTTATGAGTTATAAGTTATGCGTTATGCGTTATGCGTTATGCGTTATGCGGTATGCGTTATACGTTATGCGTTATGCGTTATGCGTTATGCGTTATGCGTTAGGCGTTATGCGTTTTGCGGTATACGTTATGCGTTGTGCATTATGCGTTATGCGTGATCCGTTATGCGTTAAGCGTTATGCGTTTTGCTGTATTCGTTATGCGTTGTGCATTATGCGTTATGCGTTATGGGTTATGCGTTATGCGTTATGCGTTATGCGTTATGCATTATGCGTTGTGCGTTATATGTTTGCGTTGTGCGTCATGCGTTATGCGTTATGCGTTATGCGTTATACGGTATGCGTTATGCGTTATGCGTTATGCGTTATACGTTATGCGTTATGCGTTATGCGTTATACGTTATGCGTTATGCGTTATGCGTTATGCGTTATGCGTTATGCGTTATGCGTTATGCGTTATGCGTTATGCGTTATGCGTTATGCGTTATGCGTTATGCGTTATGCGTTATGCGTTATGCGTTATGCGTTATGCGTTATGCGTGATCCGTTATGCGTTAAGCATTATGCGTTTTGCTGTATTCGTTATGCGTTATGCGTTATGCGTTATGCCTTATGCCTTATGGGTTTGCGTTATGTGTTACGCTTTATGCGTTATGCGTTATGCATTATGCGTTATGCGTTATGCGTTATGCGTTATGCGATATTCGTTATGAGTTATGAGTTATAAGTTATGCGTTATGCGTTATGCGTTATGCGTTATGCGTTATGCGTTATGCGTTATGCGATATTCGTTATGAGTTATAAGATATGCGGTATGCGTTATACGTTATGCGTTATGCGTTATGCGTTATGCGTTATTCGTTATGCGTTAGGCGTTATGCGTTTTGCGGTATTCGTTATGCGTTGTGCATTATGCGTTATGCGTGATCCGTTATGCGTTAAGCGATATGCGTTTTGCTGTATTCGTTATGCGTTGTGCATTATGCGTTATGCGTTATGGGTTATGCGTTATGCGTTATGCGTTATGCATTATGCGTTGTGCGTTATATGTTTGCGTTGTGCGTTATGCGTTATGCGTTATGCGTTATACGGTATGCGTTATGCGTTATGCGTTATACGTTATGCGTTATGCGTTATGCGTTATGCCTTATGCCTTATGGGTTTGCGTTATGTGTTACGCTTTATGCGTTATGCGTTATGCGTTATGCGTTATGCGTTATGCGTTAGGCGTTATGCGTTTTGCGGTATTCGTTATGCGTTGTGCATTATGCGTTATGCGTGATCCGTTATGCGTTAAGCGATATGCGTTTTGCTGTATTCGTTATGCGTTGTGCATTATGCGTTATGCGTTATGGGTTATGCGTTATGCGTTATGCGTTATGCATTATGCGTTGTGCGTTATATGTTTGCGTTGTGCGTTATGCGTTATGCGTTATGCGTTATGCGTTATGCGTTATACGGTATGCGTTATGCGTTATGCGTTATACGTTATGCGTTATGCGTTATGCGTTATGCCTTATGCCTTATGGGTTTGCGTTATGTGTTACGCGTTATGCGTTATGCGGTATGCGTTATACGTTATGCGTTATGCGTTATGCGTTATGCGTTATGCGTTAGGCGTTATGCGTTATGCGTTATGCGATATGCGTCATGCGTTATGCGTTATGCGTTATACGGTATGCATTATGCGTTATGCGTTATGCGTTATGCGTTATTCCTTATGCGTTATGCGTTATGCGTTGGGCGTTATACGTTTGCGTTATGCGTTATGCGTTATGCGTTATGCGTTATGCTTTATGCGTTATGCATTATGCGTTATGCGTTATGCGTTATGCGTTATGCGATATTCGTTATGAGTTATGAGTTATAAGTTATGCGTTATGCGTTATGCGTTATACGGTATGCGTTATGCGTTATGCGTTATACGTTATGCGTTATGCGTTATGCGTTATGCGTTATGCGTTATGCGTTATGCGTTATGCGTTATGCGTTATGCGTTATGCGTTATGCGTTATGCGTTATGCGTTATGCGTTATGCGTTATGCGTTATGCGTTATGCGTTATGCCTTATGCCTTATGGGTTTGCGTTATGTGTTACGCTTTATGCGTTATGCGTTATGCATTATGCGTTATGCGTTATGCGTTATGCGTTATGCGATATTCGTTATGAGTTATGAGTTATAAGTTATGCGTTATGCGTTACGCGTTATGCGTTATGCGGTATGCGTTATACGTTATGCGTTATGCGTTATGCGTTATGCGTTATGCGTTAGATGTTATGCGTTATGCGTTATGCGATATGCGTCATGCGTTATGCGTTATGCGTTATACGTTATGTATTATGCGTTATGCGTTATGCGTTATGCGTTATGCGTTATGCGTTATTCGTTATGCGTTATGCGTTATGCGTTGGGCGTTATACGTTTGCGTTATGCGTTATGCGTTATGCGTTATGCGTTATGCTTTATGCGTTATGCATTATGCGTTATGCGTTATGCCTTATGCGTTATGCGATATTCGTTATGAGTTATGAGTTATAAGTTATGCGTTATGCGTTATGCGTTATGCGTTATGCGTTATGCGGTATGCGTTATACGTTATGCGTTATGCGTTATGCGTTATGCGTTATGCGTTAGGCGTTATGCGTTTTGCGGTATTCGTTATGCGTTGTGCATTATGCGTTATGCGTGATCCGTTATGCGTTAAGCGTTATGCGTTATGCGATATTCGTTATGAGTTATGAGTTATAAGTTATGCGTTATGCGTTATGCGTTATGCGTTATGCGTTATGCGTTATGCGTTATGCGTTATACGTTATGCGTTATGCCTGATGCGTTATGCGTTATGCGTTATGCATTATGCGTTATGCGTTATGCGTTATGCCTTATGCCTTATGGGTTTGCGTTATGCGTTACGCTTTATGCGTTATGCATTATTCGTTATGCGTTATGCGATATGCGTCATGCGTTATGCGTTATGCGTTATGCGTTATGAGTTATGCGTTATTCGTTATGCGTTATGCGTTATGCGTTATGCGTTATGCGTTATGCGTTATTCGTTATGCGTTATGCGTTATGCGTTATGCGTTATGCGTTATGCGTTATGCGTTATGCGTTACGCTTTATGCGTTCTGCATTATGCGTTACGCGTTATGCGATATGCGTCATGCGTTATACGTTATGCGTTATGCGTTATTCGTTATGCGTTATGCGTTATGCGTTGGGCGTTATACGTTTGTGTTATGCGTTATGCGTTATGCGTTATGCTTTATGCGTTATGCATTATGCGTTATGCGTTATGCGTTATGCGTTATGCGATATTCGTTATGAGTTATGAGTTATGCGTTATGCGTTATGCTTTATGCGTTATGCATTATGCGTTATGCGTTATGCGTTATGCATTATGCGATATTCGTTATGAGTTATGATTTATAAGTTATGCGTTATGCGTTATGCGTTATGCGTTATGCGTTATGCGTTATGCGTTATGCGTTATGCGTTATTCGTTATGCGTTATGCGTTATGCGTTATGCTTTATGCGTTATGCATTATCAGTTATACGTTATGCGTTAAGCGTTATGCGTGATCCGTTATGCGTGATCCGTTATGCGTTAAGCGTTATGCGTTTTGCTGTATTCGTTATGCGTTGTGCATTATGCGTTATGCGTTATGTGTTATGCGTTATGCGTTATGCGTTATGCGTTATGCGTTATGCTTTATGCGTTATGCATTATCAGTTATACGTTATGCGTTAAGCGTTATGCGTGATCCGTTATGCGTGATCCGTTATGCGTTAAGCGTTATGCGTTTTGCTGTATTCGTTATGCGTTGTGCATTATGCGTTATACGTTATGCGTTATGCGTTATGCGTTATGCGTTATGCGTTATGCGTTATGCTTTATGCGTTATGCATTATGCGTTATGCGTTATGCGTTATGCGTTATGCGATATTCGTTATGAGTTATGATTTATAAGTTATGCGTTATGCGTTATGCGTTATGCGTTATGCGTTATGCTTTATGCGTTATGCATTATGCGTTATGCGTTATGCGTTATGCGTTATGCGTTATGCGATATTCGTTATGAGTTATGAGTTATAAGTTATGCGTTATGCGTTATGCGTTATGCGTTATGCGTTATGCGTTATGCGTTATGCGTTATGCTTTATGCGTTATGCATTATGCGTTATGCGTTGTGCGTTATGCGTTATGCGTTATTCGTTATGCGTTATGCGTTATGCGTTGGGCGTTATACGTTTGTGTTATGCGTTATGCGTTATGCATTATGCGTTATGCTTTATGCGTTATGCATTATGCGTTATGCGTTATGCGTTATGCGATATTCGTTATGAGTTATGAGTTATGCGTTATGCGTTATGCTTTATGCGTTATGCGTTATGCGTTATGCGTTATGCGTTATGCGTTATGCGTTATGCGTTATGCGTTATGCGTTACGCTTTATGCGTTCTGCATTATGCGTTACGCGTTATGCGATATGCGTTATGCGTTATACGTTATGCGTTATGCGTTATGCGTTATGCGATATTCGTTATGAGTTATGAGTTATAAGTTATGCGTTATGCGTTATGCGTTATGCGTTATGCGTTATGCGTTATGCGTTATGCGTTATGCGTTATGCTTTATGCGTTATGCATTATGCGTTATGCGTTATGCGTTATGCGTTATGCGTTATTCGTTATGCGTTATGCGTTATGCGTTGGGCGTTATACGTTTGTGTTATGCGTTATGCGTTATGCGTTATGCGTTATGCTTTATGCGTTATGCATTATGCGTTCTGCGTTATGCGTTATGCGTTATGCGATATTCGTTATGAGTTATGAGTTATGCGTTATGCGTTATGCTTTATGCGTTATGCGTTATGCGTTATGCGTTATGCGTTATGCGTTATGCGTTATGCGTTATGCGTTATGCGTTATGCGTTACGCTTTATGCGTTCTGCATTATGCGTTACGCGTTATGCGATATGCGTCATGCGTTATACGTTATGCGTTATGCGTTATTCGTTATGCGTTATGCGTTATGCGTTGGGCGTTATACGTTTGTGTTATGCGGTATGCGTTATGCGTTATGCGTTATGCGTTATGCTTTATGCGTTATGCATTATGCGTTATGCGTTATGCGTTATGCGTTATGCGATATTCGTTATGAGTTATGATTTATAAGTTATGCGTTATGCGTTATGCGTTATGCGTTATGCGTTATGCGTTATTCGTTATGCGTTATGCGTTATGCGTTATGCTTTATGCGTTATGCATTATCAGTTATACGTTATGCGTTAAGCGTTATGCGTGATCCGTTATGCGTGATCCGTTATGCGTTAAGCGTTATGCGTTTTGCTGTATTCGTTATGCGTTGTGCATTATGCGTTATGCGTTATGTGTTATGCGTTATGCGTTATGCGTTATGCGTTATGCGTTATGCTTTATGCGTTATGCATTATCAGTTATACGTTATGCGTTAAGCGTTATGCGTGATCCGTTATGCGTGATCCGTTATGCGTTAAGCGTTATGCGTTTTGCTGTATTCGTTATGCGTTGTGCATTATGCGTTATACGTTATGCGTTATGCGTTATGCGTTATGCGTTACGCTTTATGCGTTCTGCATTATGCGTTACGCGTTATGCGATATGCGTCATGCGTTATACGTTATGCGTTATGCGTTATTCGTTATGCGTTATGCGATATTCGTTATGAGTTATGAGTTATGCGTTATGCGTTATGCGTTATGCTTTATGCGTTATGCATTATGCGTTATGCGTTATGCGTTATGCGTTATGCGATATTCGTTATGAGTTATGATTTATAAGTTATGCGTTATGCGTTATGCGTTATGCGTTATGCTTTATGCGTTATGCATTATGCGTTATGCGTTATGCGTTATGCGATATTCGTTATGAGTTATGATTTATAAGTTATGCGTTATGCGTTATGCGTTATGCGTTATGCGTTATGCGTTATGCGTAATGCGTTATTCGTTATGCGTTATGCGTTATGCGTTATGCTTTATGCGTTATGCATTATCAGTTATACGTTATGCGTTAAGCGTTATGCGTGATCCGTTATGCGTGATCCGTTATGCGTTAAGCGTTATGCGTTTTGCTGTATTCGTTATGCGTTGTGCATTATGCGTTATGCGTTATGTGTTATGCGTTATGCGTTATGCGTTACGCGTTATGCGTTATGCTTTATGCGTTATGCATTATCAGTTATACGTTATGCGTTAAGCGTTATGCGTGATCCGTTATGCGTGATCCGTTATGCGTTAAGCGTTATGCGTTTTGCTGTATTCGTTATGCGTTGTGCATTATGCGTTATACGTTGTGCGTTATGCGTTATGCGTTATGCGTTATACTTTATGCGTTATGCATTATGCGTTATGCGTTATGCGTTATGCGTTATGCGTTATGCGATATTCGTTATGAGTTATGATTTATAAGTTATGCGTTATGCGTTATGCGTTATGCGTTATGCGTTATGCGTTATGCGTTATGCGTTATTCGTTATGCGTTATGCGTTATGCGTTATGCTTTATGCGTTATGCATTATGCGTTATGCGTTATGCGTTATGCGTTATGCGATATTCGTTATGAGTTATGAGTTATAAGTTATGCGTTATGCGTTATGCGTTATGCGTTATGCGTTATGCGTTATGCGTTATGCGTTATGCTTTATGCGTTATGCATTATGCGTTATGCGTTATGCGTTATGCGTTATGCGATATTCGTTATGAGTTATGATTTATAAGTTATGCGTTATGCGTTATGCGTTATGCGTTATGCGTTATGCGTTATTCGTTATGCGTTATGCGTTATGCGTTATGCTTTATGCGTTATGCATCATGAGTTATACGTTATGCGTTAAGCGTTATGCGTGATCCGTTATGCGTGATCCGTTATGCGTTAAGCGTTATGCGTTTTGCTGTATTCGTTATGCGTTATGCGTCATGCATTATGCGTTATGCGTTATGCGTTATGCATTATGCGTTCTGCGTTATACGTTTGCGTTGTGCGTTATGCGTTATGCGTTATGCGTTATGCGTTATGCGTTATGCGTTATGCGTTATGCGTTATGCGTTATGCTTTATGCGTTATGCATTATGCGTTATGCGTTATGCAATATGCGTCGTGCGTTATGCGTTATGCGTTATGCGTCATGCATTATGCGTTATGCGTTATGCGTTATGCGTTATGCGTTATGCATTATGCGTTCTGCGTTATACGTTTGCGTTGTGCGTTATGCGTTATGCGTTATGCGTTATGCGTTATGCGTTATGCGTTATGCTTTATGCGTTATGCATTATGCGTTATGCGTTATGCGATATGCGTCATGCGTTATGCGTTATGCGTTATGCGTTATTCGTTATGCGTTATGCGTTATGCGTTGGGCGTTATGCGTTATGCGTTATGCGTTATGCGTTATGCTTTATGCGTTATGCATTATGCGTTATGCGTTATGCGTTATGCGATATTCGTTATGAGTTATGATTTATAAGTTATGCGTTATGCGTTATGCGTTATGCGTTATGCGTTATTCGTTATGCGTTATGCGTTATGCGTTATGCTTTATGCGTTATGCATTATGAGTTATACGTTATGCGTTATGCGTTATGCGTTATGCGTTATGCGATATGCGTCATGCGTTATGCGTTATGCGTTATGCGTTATGCGTTATGCGTTATTCGTTATGCGTTATGCGTTATGCGTTGGGCGTTATACGTTTGCGTTATGCGTTATGCGTTATGCGTTATGCGTTATGCGTTGTGCATTATGAGTTATACGTTATGCGTTAAGCGTTATGCGTGATCCGTTATGCGTTAGGCGTTATGCGTTTTGCGGTATTCGTTATGCGTTGTGCATTATGCGTTATGCGTGACCCGTTATGCGTTAAGCGTTATGCGTTTTGCTGTATACGTTATGCGTTGTGCATTATGCGTTATGTGTTATGTGTTATGCGTTATGCGTCATGCGTTATACGTTATGCGATATGTGTTATGCGTTATGCGTTATGCGTTATGCGTTATGCGTTATACGGTATGCGTTATACGTTATACGTTATGCGTTATGCCTGATGCGTTATGCGTTATGCGTTATGCGTTATGCGTTATGCATTATGCGTTATGCGTTATGCGTTATGCCTTATGCCTTTTGGGTTTGCGTTATGCGTTACGCTTCATGCGTTATGCATTATGCGTTATGCGTTATGCGATATGCGTCATGCGTTATGCGTTATGCGCTATGCGTTATGCGTTATGAGTTATGCGTTATTCGTTATGCGTTATGCGTTATGCGTTATGCGTTATGCGTTATGCGGTATGCGTTATTCGTTATGCGTTATCCGTTATGCGTTATGCGTTATGCGTTATGCGTTATGCGTTAAGCGTTATGCGTGATCCGTTATGTGTGATCCGTTATGCGTTAAGCGTTATGCGTTTTGCTGTATTCGTTATGCGTTATGCGTCATGCATTATGCGTTATGCGTTATGCGTTATGCATTATGCGTTCTGCGTTATACGTTTGCGTTGTGCGTTATGCGTTATGCGTTATGCGTTATGCGTTATGCGTTATGCGTTATGCTTTATGCGTTATGCATTATGCGTTATGCGTTATGCAATATGCGTCATGCGTTATGCGTTATGCGTTATGCGTCATGCATTATGCGTTATGCGTTATGCGTTATGCGTTATGCATTATGCGTTATGCGTTATGCGATAAGCGTCATGCGTTATGCGTTATGCGTTATGCGTTATTCGTTATGCGTTATGCGTTATGCGTTATGCGTTATGCGTTATGCGTTATGCGTTATGCGTTATGCGTTATTCGTTATGCGTTATGCGTTATGCGTTATGCGTTGGGCGTTATACGTTTGCGTTATGCGTTATGCGTTATGCGTTATGCGATATGCGTCATGCGTTATGCGTTATGCGTTATGCGTTATGCGTTATGCGTTATGCGTTATGCGTTATGCGTTATGCGTTATTCGTTATGCGTTATGCGTTATGCGTTATGCGTTATGCGTTATGCGTTATACGGTATGCGTTATACGTTATACGTTATGCGTTATGCCTGATGCGTTATGCGTTATGCGTTATGCGTTATGCATTATGCGTTATGCGTTATGCGTTATGCCTTATGCCTTATGGGTTTGCGTTATGCGTTACGCTTTATGCGTTATGCATTATGCGTTATGCGTTATGCGATATGCGTCATGCGTTATGCGTTATGCGTTATGCGTTATGCGTTATGAGTTATGCGTTATTCGTTATGCGTTATGCGTTATGCGTTATGCGTTATGCGTTATGCGTTATGCGTTATTCGTTATGCGTTATCCGTTATGCGTTATGCGTTATGCGTTATGCGTTATGCGTTAAGCGTTATGCGTGATCCGTTATGTGTGATCCGTTATGCGTTAAGCGTTATGCGTTTTGCTGTATTCGTTATGCGTTATGCGTCATGCATTATGCGTTATGCGTTATGCGTTATGCATTATGCGTTCTGCGTTATACGTTTGCGTTGTGCGTTATGCGTTATGCGTTATGCGTTATGCGTTATGCGTTATGCTTTATGCGTTATGCATTATGCGTTATGCGTTATGCAATATGCGTCATGCGTTATGCGTTATGCGTTATGCGTCATGCATTATGCGTTATGCGTTATGCGTTATGCGTTATGCATTATGCGTTATGCGTTATGCGATAAGCGTCATGCGTTATGCGTTATGCGTTATGCGTTATTCGTTATGCGTTATGCGTTATGCGTCATGCGTTATGTGTTATGCGTTATGCGTTATGCGTTATTCGTTATGCGTTATGCGTTATGCGTTATGCGTTGGGCGTTATACGTTTGCGTTATGCGTTATGCGTTATGCGTTATGCGATATGCGTCATGCGTTATGCGTTATGCGTTATGCGTTATGCGTTATGCGTTATGCGTTATGCGTTATGCGTTATACGTTATTCGTTATGCGTTATGCGATATGCGTTGGGCGTTATACGTTTGCGTTATGCGTTATGCGTTATGCGTTATTCGTTATGCTTTATGCGTTATGCATTATGCGTTATGCGTTATGCATTATGCGTTATGCGATATTCGTTATGAGTTATGAGTTATAAGTTATGCGTTATGCGTTATGCGTTATGCGTTATGCGTTATGCGTTATGCGTTATGCGTTATGCGTTATGCTTTATGCGTTATGCATTATGCTTTATGCGTTATGCGTTATGCGTTATGCGATATTCGTTATGAGTTATGATTTATAAGTTATGCGTTATGCGTTATGCGTTATGCGTTATGCGTTATGCGTTATGCGTTATTCGTTATGCGTTATGCGTTATGCGTTATGCTTTATGCGTTATGCATTATGAGTTATACGTTATGCGTTAAGCGTTATGCGTGATCCGTTATGCGTGATCCGTTATGCGTTAAGCGTTATGCGTTTTGCTGTATTCGTTATGCGTTATGCGTCATGCATTATGCGTTATGCGTTATGCGTTATGCATTATGCGTTCTGCGTTATACGTTTGCGTTGTGCGTTATGCGTTATGCGTTATGCGTTATGCGTTATGCGTTATGCGTTATGCTTTATGCGTTATGCATTATGCGTTATGCGTTATGCAATATGCGTCATGCGTTATGCGTTATGCGTTATGCGTCATGCATTATGCGTTATGCGTTATGCGTTATGCGTTATGCATTATGCGTTCTGCGTTATACGTTTGCGTTGTGCGTTATGCGTTATGCGTTATGCGTTATGCGTTATGCGTTATGCTTTATGCGTTATGCATTATGCGTTATGCGTTATGCGATATGCGTCATGCGTTATGCGTTATGCGTTATGCGTTATGCGTTATTCGTTATGCGTTATGCGTTATGCGTTGGGCGTTATACGTTTGCGTTATGCGTTATGCGTTATGCGTTACGCGATATGCGTCATGCGTTATGCGTTATGCGTTATGCGTTATGCGTTATGCGTTATTCGTTATGCGTTATGCGTTATGCGTTGGGCGTTATACGTTTGCGTTATGCGTTATGCGTTATGCGTTATGCGTTATGCGTTGTGCATTATGAGTTATACGTTATGCGTTAAGCGTTATGCGTGATCCGTTATGCGTTAGGCGTTATGCGTTTTGCGGTATTCGTTATGCGTTGTGCATTATGCGTTATGCGTGACCCGTTATGCGTTAAGCGTTATGCGTTTTGCTGTATACGTTATGCGTTGTGCATTATGCGTTATGTGTTATGTGTTATGCGTTATGCGTCATGCGTTATACGTTATGCGTTATGCGTTATGCGTTATGCGTTATGCGTTATGCGTTACGCTTTATGCGTTCTGCATTATGCGTTACGCGTTATGCGATATGCGTCATGCGTTATACGTTATGCGTTATGCGTTATTCGTTATGCGTTATGCGTTATGCGTTGGGCGTTATACGTTTGCGTTGTGCGTTATGCGTTATGCGTTATGCGTTATGCGTTATGCTTTATGCGTTATGCGTTATGCGTTATGCGTTATGCGATATGCGCCATGCGTTATGCGTTATGCGTTATGCGTTATTCGTTATGCGTTATGCGTTATGCGTTATGCGTTGGGCGTTATACGTTTGCGTTATGCGTTATGCGTTATGCGTTATGCGATATGCGTCATGCGTTATGCGTTATGCGTTATGCGTTATGCGTTATGCGTTATGCGTTATGCGTTATGCGTTATGCGTTATGCGTTATGCGTTATGCGTTATGCGTTATGCGTTATGCTTTATGCGTTATGCATTATGCGTTATGCGTTATGCGTTATGCGTTATGCGTTATGCGTTATGCGATATTCGTTATGAGTTATGAGTTATGCGTTATGCGTTATGCGTTATGCGTTATGCGTTATGCGTTATGCGTTATGCGTTATGCGTTATGCTTTATGCGTTATGCATTATGCGTTATGCGTTATGCGTTATGCGTTATGCGATATTCGTTATGAGTTATGATTTATAATTTATGCGTTATGCGTTATGCGTTATGCGTTATTCGTTATGCGTTATTCGTTATGCGTTATGCGTTATGCGTTATGCTTTATGCGTTATGCATTATGAGTTATACGTTATGCGTTAAGCGTTATGCGTGATCCGTTATGTGTGATCCGTTATGCGTTAAGCGTTATGCGTTTTGCTGTATTCGTTATGCGTTATGCGTCATGCATTATGCGTTATGCGTTATGCGTTATGCATTATGCGTTCTGCGTTATACGTTTGCGTTGTGCGTTATGCGTTATGCGTTATGCGTTATGCGTTATGCGTTATGCTTTATGCGTTATGCATTATGCGTTATGCGTTATGCAATATGCGTCATGCGTTATGCGTTATGCGTTATGCGTCATGCATTATGCGTTATGCGTTATGCGTTATGCGTTATGCATTATGCGTTATGCGTTATGCGTTGGGCGTTATACGTTTGCGTTATGCGTTATGCGTTATGCGTTATGCGATATGCGTCATGCGTTATGCGTTATGCGTTATGCGTTATGCGTTATGCGTTATGCGTTATGCGTTATGCGTTATTCGTTATGCGTTATGCGTTATGCGTTGGGCGTTATACGTTTGCGTTATGCGTTATGCGTTATGCGTTATGCGTTATGCTTTATGCGTTATGCATTATGCGTTATGCGTTATGCGTTATGCGTTATGCGATATTCGTTATGAGTTATGAGTTATAAGTTATGCGTTATGCGTTATGCGTGATCCGTTATGCGTTAGGCGTTATGCGTTTTGCGGTATTCGTTATGCGTTGTGCATTATGCGTTATGCGTGACCCGTTATGCGTTAAGCGTTATGCGTTTTGCTGTATACGTTATGCGTTGTGCATTATGCGTTATGCGTTATGCGTTATGCGTTATGCGTTGTGCATTATGAGTTATACGTTATGCGTTAAGCGTTATGCGTGATCCGTTATGCGTTAGGCGTTATGCGTTTTGCGGTATTCGTTATGCGTTGTGCATTATGCGTTATGCGTGACCCGTTATGCGTTAAGCGTTATGCGTTTTGCTGTATACGTTATGCGTTGTGCATTATGCGTTATGTGTTATGTGTTATGCGTTATGCGTCATGCGTTATACGTTATGCGTTATGCGTTATGCGTTATGCGTTATGCGTTATGCGTTATGCGTTATGCGTTACGCTTTATGCGTTCTGCATTATGCGTTACGCGTTATGCGATATGCGTCATGCGTTATACGTTATGCGTTATGCGTTATTCGTTATGCGTTATGCGTTATGCGTTGGGCGTTATACGTTTGCGTTGTGCGTTATGCGTTATGCGTTATGCGTTATGCTTTATGCGTTATGCATTATGCGTTATGCGTTATGCGATATGCGCCATGCGTTATGCGTTATGCGTTATTCGTTATGCGTTATGCGTTATGCGTTATGCGTTGGGCGTTATACGTTTGCGTTATGCGTTATGCGTTATGCGTTATGCGATATGCGTCATGCGTTATGCGTTATGCGTTATGCGTTATGCGTTATGCGTTATGCGTTATGCGTTATGCGTTATGCGTTATGCGTTATGCGTTATGCGTTATGCGTTATGCGTTATGCTTTATGCGTTATGCATTATGCGTTATGCGTTATGCGTTATGCGTTATGCGTTATGCGATATTCGTTATGAGTTATGAGTTATAAGTTATGCGTTATGCGTTATGCGTTATGCGTTATGCGTTATGCGTTATGCGTTATGCGTTATGCTTTATGCGTTATGCGTTATGCGTTATGCGTTATGCGTTATGCGTTATGCGATATTCGTTATGAGTTATGATTTATAATTTATGCGTTATGCGTTATGCGTTATGCGTTATTCGTTATGCGTTATTCGTTATGCGTTATGCGTTATGCGTTATGCTTTATGCGTTATGCATTATGAGTTATACGTTATGCGTTAAGCGTTATGCGTGATCCGTTATGTGTGATCCGTTATGCGTTAAGCGTTATGCGTTTTGCTGTATTCGTTATGCGTTATGCGTCATGCATTATGCGTTATGCGTTATGCGTTATGCATTATGCGTTCTGCGTTATACGTTTGCGTTGTGCGTTATGCGTTATGCGTTATGCGTTATGCGTTATGCGTTATGCGTTATGCGTTATGCTTTATGCGTTATGCATTATGCGTTATGCGTTATGCAATATGCGTCATGCGTTATGCGTTATGCGTTATGCGTCATGCATTATGCGTTATGCGTTATGCGTTATGCGTTATGCATCATGCGTTATGCGTTATGCGATAACCGTCATGCGTTATGCGTTATGCGTTATGCGTTATTCGTTATGCGTTATGCGTTATGCGTTATGCGTCATGCCTTATGCGTTATGCGTTATGCGTTATGCGTTATTCGTTATGCGTTATGCGTTATGCGTTATGCGTTGGGCGTTATACGTTTGCGTTATGCGTTATGCGTTATGCGTTATGCGATATGCGTCATGCGTTATGCGTTATGCGTTATGCGTTATGCGTTATGCGTTATGCGTTATGCGTTATGCGTTATTCGTTATGCGTTATGCGTTATGCGTTGGGCGTTATACGTTTGCGTTATGCGTTATGCGTTATGCGTTATGCGTTATGCTTTATGCGTTATGCATTATGCGTTATGCGTTATGCGTTATGCGTTATGCGATATTCGTTATGAGTTATGAGTTATAAGTTATGCGTTATGCGTTATGCGTTATGCGTTATGCGTTATGCGTTATGCGTTATGCTTTATGCGTTATGCATTATGCGTTATGCGTTATGCGTTATGCGTTATGCGATATTCGTTATGAGTTATGATTTATAAGTTATGCGTTATGCGTTATGCGTTATGCGTTATGCGTTATTCGTTATGCGTTATGCGTTATGCGTTATGCTTTATGCGTTATGCATTATGAGTTATACGTTATGCGTTAAGCGTTATGCGTGATCCGTTATGCGTGATCCGTTATGCGTTAAGCGTTATGCGTTTTGCTGTATTTGTTATGCGTTATGCGTCATGCATTATGCGTTATGCGTTATGCGTTATGCATTATGCGTTGTGCGTTATACGTTTGCGTTGTGCGTTATGCGTTATGCGTTATGCGTTATGCGTTATGCGTTATGCGTTATGCTTTATGCGTTATGCATTATGCGTTATGCGTTATGCAATATGCGTCATGCGTTATGCGTTATGCGTTATGCGTCATGCATTATGCGTTATGCGTTATGCGTTATGCGTTATGCGTTATGCATTATGCGTTCTGCGTTATACGTTTGCGTTGTGCGTTATGCGTTATGCGTTATGTGTTATGCGTTATGCGTTATGCTTTATGCGTTATGCATTATGCGTTATGCGTTATGCGATATGCGTCATGCGTTATGCGTTATGCGTTATGCGTTATTCGTTATGCGTTATGCGTTATGCGTTGGGCGTTATACGTTTGCGTTATGCGTTATGCGTTATGCGTTATGCGATATGCGTCATGCGTTATGCGTTATGCGTTATGCGTTATGCGTTATGCGTTATTCGTTATGCGTTATGCGTTATGCGTTGGGCGTTATACGTTTGCGTTATGCGTTATGCGTTATGCGTTATGCGTTATGCGTTGTGCATTATGAGTTATACGTTATGCGTTAAGCGTTATGCGTGATCCGTTATGCGTTAGGCGTTATGCGTTTTGCGGTATTCGTTATGCGTTGTGCATTATGCGTTATGCGTGACCCGTTATGCGTTAAGCGTTATGCGTTTTGCTGTATACGTTATGCCTTGTGCATTATGCGTTATGTGTTATGTGTTATGCGTTATGCGTCATGCGTTATACGTGATGCGATATGCGTTATGCGTTATGCGTTATGCGTTATGCGTTATGCGTTATGCGTTATGCGTTATACGGTATGCGTTATACGTTATACGTTATGCGTTATGCCTGATGCGTTATGCGTTATGCGTTATGCGTTATGCATTATGCGTTATGCGTTATGCGTTATGCCTTATGCCTTATGGGTTTGCGTTATGCGTTACGCTTTATGCGTTATGCATTATGCGTTATGCGTTATGCGATATGCGTCATGCGTTATGCGTTATGCGTTATGCGTTATGCGTTATGCGTTATGCGTTATGCGTTATTCGTTATGCGTTATGCGTTATGCGTTATGCGTTATGCGTTATGCGTTATGCGTTATGCGTTATTCGTTATGCGTTATGCGTTATGCGTTATGCGTTATGCGTTATGCGTTATGCGTTATGCGTTATGCGTTACGCTTTATGCGTTCTGCATTATGCGTTACGCGTTATGCGTTATGCGTTATGCGTTATGCGTTATGCGATATTCGTTATGAGTTATGATTTATAAGTTATGCGTTATGCGTTATGCGTTATGCGTTATGCGTTATGCGTTATGCGTTATTCGTTATGCGTTATGCGTTATGCGTTATGCTTTATGCGTTATGCATTATCAGTTATACGTTATGCGTTAAGCGTTATGCGTGATCCGTTATGCGTGATCCGTTATGCGTTAAGCGTTATGCGTTTTGCTGTATTCGTTATGCGTTGTGCATTATGCGTTATGCGTTATGTGTTATGCGTTATGCGTTATGCGTTATGCGTTATGCGTTATGCTTTATGCGTTATGCATTATCAGTTATACGTTATGCGTTAAGCGTTATGCGTGATCCGTTATGCGTGATCCGTTATGCGTTAAGCGTTATGCGTTTTGCTGTATTCGTTATGCGTTGTGCATTATGCGTTATACGTTATGCGTTATGCGTTATGCGTTATGCGTTATGCGTTATGCTTTATGCGTTATGTATTATGCGTTATGCGTTATGCGTTATGCGTTATGCATTATGCGTTCTGCGTTATACGTTTGCGTTGTGCGTTATGCGTTATGCGTTATGCGTTATGCGTTATGCTTTATGCGTTATGTATTATGCGTTATGCGTTATGCGATATGCGTCATGCGTTATGCGTTATGCGTTATGCGTTATTCGTTATGCGTTATGCGTTATGCGTTGGGCGTTATACGTTTGCGTTATGCGTTATGCGTTATGCGTTATGCGATATGCGTCATGCGTTATGCGTTATGAGTTATGCGTTATGCGTTATGCGTTATTCGTTATGCGTTATGCGTTATGCGTTGGGCGTTATACGTTTGCGTTATGCGTTATGCGTTATGCGTTATGCGTTATGCGTTGTGCATTATGAGTTATACGTTATGCGTTAAGCGTTATGCGTGATCCGTTATGCGTTAGGCGTTATGCGTTTTGCGGTATTCGTTATGCGTTGTGCATTATGCGTTATGCGTGACCCGTTATGCGTTAAGCGTTATGCGTTTTGCTGTATACGTTATGCGTTGTGCATTATGCGTTATGTGTTATGTGTTATGCGTTATGCGTCATGCGTTATACGTTATGCGATATGCGTTATGCGTCATGCGTTATGCGTTATGCGTTATGCGTTATAAGGTATGCGTTATACGTTATACGTTATGCGTTATGCCTGATGCGTTATGCGTTATGCGTTATGCGTTATGCATTATGCGTTATGCGTTATGCGTTATGCCTTATGCCTTATGGGTTTGCGTTATGCGTTACGCTTTATGCGTTATGCATTATTCGTTATGCGTTATGCGATATGCGTCATGCGTTATGCGTTATGCGTTATGCGTTATGAGTAATGCGTTATTCGTTATGCGTTATGCGTTATGCGTTATGCGTTATGCGTTATGCGTTATGCGTTATTCGTTATGCGTTATGCGTTATGCGTTATGCGTTATGCGTTATGCGTTATGCGTTACGCTTTATGCGTTCTGCATTATGCGTTACGCGTTATGCGATATGCGTCATGCGTTATACGTTATGCGTTATGCGTTATTCGTTATGCGTTATGCGTTATGCGTTGGGCGTTATACGTTTGTGTTCTGCGTTATGCGTTATGCATTATCAGTTATACGTTATGCGTTAAGCGTTATGCGTGATCCGTTATGCGTTAAGCGTTATGCGTTTTGCTGTATTCGTTATGCGTTGTGCATTATGCGTTATACGTTATGCGTTATGCGTTATGCGTTATGCGTTATGCGTTATTCGTTATGCGTTATGCGTTATGCGTTATGCTTTATGCGTTATGCATTATGCGTCATGCATTATGCGTTATGCGTTATGCGTTATGCGTTATGCATTATGCGTTCTGCGTTATACGTTTGCGTTGTGCGTTTTGCGTTATGCGTTATGCGTTATGCGTTATGCTTTATGCGTTATGTATTATGCGTTATGCGTTATGCGATATGCGTCATGCGTTATGCGTTATGCGTTATGCGTTATGCGTTATTCGTTATGCGTTATGCGTTATGCGTTGGGCGTTATACGTTTGCGTTATGCGTTATGCGTTATGCGTTATGCGATATGCGTCATGCGTTATGCGTTATGCGTTATGCGTTATGCGTTATGCGTTATGCGTTATGCGTTATTCGTTATGCGTTATGCGTTATGCGTTGGGCGTTATACGTTTGCGTTATGCGTTATGCGTTATGCGTTATGCGTTATGCGTTATGCGTTGTGCATTATGAGTTATACGTTATGCGTTAAGCGTTATGCGTGATCCGTTATGCGTTAGGCGTTATGCGTTTTGCGGTATTCGTTATGCGTTGTGCATTATGCGTTATGCGTGACCCGTTATGCGTTAAGCGTTATGCGTTTTGCTGTATACGTTATGCGTTGTGCATTATGCGTTATGTGTTATGTGTTATGCGTTATGCGTCATGCGTTATACGTTATGCGATATGCGTTATGCGTCATGCGTTATGCGTTATGCGTTATGCGTTATAAGGTATGCGTTATACGTTATACGTTATGCGTTATGCCTGATGCGTTATGCGTTATGCGTTATGCGTTATGCATTATGCGTTATGCGTTATGCGTTATGCCTTATGCCTTATGGGTTTGCGTTATGCGTTACGCTTTATGCGTTATGCATTATTCGTTATGCGTTATGCGATATGCGTCATGCGTTATGCGTTATGCGTTATGCGTTATGAGTTATGCGTTATTCGTTATGCGTTATGCGTTATGCGTTATGCGTTATGCGTTATGCGTTATTCGTTATGCGTTATGCGTTATGCGTTATGCGTTATGCGTTATGCGTTATGCGTTATGCGTTATGCGTTATGCGTTATGCTTTATGCGTTCTGCATTATGCGTTACGCGTTATGCGATATGCGTCATGCGTTATACGTTATGCGTTATGCGTTATTCATTATGCGTTATGCGTTATGCGTTGGGCGTTATACGTTTGTGTTATGCGTTATGCGTTATGCGTTATGCTTTATGCGTTATGCATTATGCGTTATGCGTTATGCGTTATGCGTTATGCGATATTCGTTATGAGTTATGAGTTATGCGTTATGCGTTATGCTTTATGCGTTATGCATTATGCGTTATGCGTTATGCGTTATGCGTTATGCGATATTCGTTATGAGTTATGATTTATAAGTTATGCGTTATGCGTTATGCGTTATGCGTTATGCGTTATGCGTTATGCGTTATGCGTTATGCGTTATTCGTTATGCGTTATGCGTTATGCGTTATGCTTTATGCGTTATGCATTATCAGTTATACGTTATGCGTTAAGCGTTATGCGTGATCCGTTATGCGTGATCCGTTATGCGTTAAGCGTTATGCGTTTTGCTGTATTCGTTATGCGTTGTGCATTATGCGTTATGCGTTATGCGTTATGCGTTATGCGTTATGCGTTATGCGTTATGCGTTATGCTTTATGCGTTATGCATTATCAGTTATACGTTATGCGTTAAGCGTTATGCGTGATCCGTTATGCGTGATCCGTTATGCGTTATGCGTTTTGCTGTATTCGTTATGCGTTGTGCATTATGCGTTATACGTTATGCGTTATGCGTTATGCGTTATGCGTTATGCGTTATGCTTTATGCGTTATGCATTATGCGTTATGCGTTATGCGTTATGCGTTATGCGATATTCGTTATGAGTTATGATTTATAAGTTATGCGTTATGCGTTATGCGTTATGCGTTATGCGTTATGCTTTATGCGTTTTGCATTATGCGTTATGCGTTATGCGTTATGCGTTATGCGTTATGCGATATTCGTTATGAGTTATGAGTTATAAGTTATGCGTTATGCGTTATGCGTTATGCGTTATGCGTTATGCGTTATGCGTTATGCGTAATGCGTTATGCTTTATGCGTTATGCATTATGCGTTATGCGTTATGCGTTATGCGTTATGCGTTATTCGTTATGCGTTATGCGTTATGCGTTGGGCGTTATACGTTTGTGTTATGCGTTATGCGTTATGCGTTATGCGTTATGCTTTATGCGTTATGCATTATGCGTTATGCGTTATGCGTTATGCGTTATGCGATATTCGTTATGAGTTATGAGTTATGCGTTATGCGTTATGCTTTATGCGTTATGCGTTATGCGTTATGCGTTATGCGTTATGCGTTATGCGTTATGCGTTATGCGTTATGCGTTACGCTTTATGCGTTCTGCATTATGCGTTACGCGTTATGCGATATGCGTCATGCGTTATACGTTATGCGTTATGCGTTACTCGTTATGCGTTATGCGTTATGCGTTGGGCGTTATACGTTTGTGTTATGCGTTATGCGTTATGCGTTATGCGTTATGCTTTATGCGTTATGCATTATGCGTTATGCGTTATGCGTTATGCGTTATGCGATATTCGTTATGAGTTATGAGTTATGCGTTATGCGTTATGCGTTATGCTTTATGCGTTATGCATTATGCGTTATGCGTTATGCGTTATGCGTTATGCGATATTCGTTATGAGTTATGATTTATAAGTTATGCGTTATGCGTTATGCGTTATGCGTTATGCGTTATGCGTTATGCGTTATTCGTTATGCGTTATGCGTTATGCGTTATGCTTTATGCGTTATGCATTATCAGTTATACGTTATGCGTTAAGCGTTATGCGTGATCCGTTATGCGTGATCCGTTATGCGTTAAGCGTTATGCGTTTTGCTGTATTCGTTATGCGTTGTGCATTATGCGTTATGCGTTATGTGTTATGCGTTATGCGTTATGCGTTATGCGTTATGCGTTATGCTTTATGCGTTATGCATTATCAGTTATACGTTATGCGTTAAGCGTTATGCGTGATCCGTTATGCGTGATCCGTTATGCGTTAAGCGTTATGCGTTTTGCTGTATTCGTTATGCGTTGTGCATTATGCGTTATACGTTATGCGTTATGCGTTATGCCTTATGCGTTATGCTTTATGCGTTATGCATTATGCGTTATGCGTTATGCGATATTCGTTATGAGTTATGAGTTATGCGTTATGCGTTATGCGTTATGCGTTATGCGTTATGCATTATGCGTTATGCGTTATGCGTTATGCGTTATGCGATATTCGTTATGAGTTATGATTTATAAGTTATGCGTTATGCGTTATGCGTTATGCGTTATGCTTTATGCGTTATGCATTATGCGTTATGCGTTATGCGTTATGCTTTATGCGTTATGCATTATGCGTTATGCGTTATGCGTTATGCGATATTCGTTATCAGTTATGATTTATAAGTTATGCGGTATTCGTTATGCGTTGTGCATTATGCGTTATGCGTGACCCGTTATGCGTTAAGCGTTATGCGTTTTGCTGTATACGTTATGCGTTGTGCATTATGCGTTATGTGTTATGTGTTATGCGTTATGCGTCATGCGTTATACGTTATGCGATATGCGTTATGCGTCATGCGTTATGCGTTATGCGTTATGCGTTATAAGGTATGCGTTATACGTTATACGTTATGCGTTATGCCTGATGCGTTATGCGTTATGCGTTATGCGTTATGCATTATGCGTTATGCGTTATGCGTTATGCCTTATGCCTTATGGGTTTGCGTTATGCGTTACGCTTTATGCGTTATGCATTATTCGTTATGCGTTATGCGATATGCGTCATGCGTTATGCGTTATGCGTTATGCGTTATGAGTTATGCGTTATTCGTTATGCGTTATGCGTTATGCGTTATGCGTTATGCGTTATGCGTTATTCGTTATGCGTTATGCGTTATGCGTTATGCGTTATGCGTTATGCGTTATGCGTTATGCGTTATGCGTTATGCGTTATGCGTTATGCGTTATGCGTTATGCATTATGCGTTACGCGTTATGCGATATGCGTCATGCGTTATACGTTGTGCGTTATGCGTTATTCATTATGCGTTATGCGTTATGCGTTGGGCGTTATACGTTTGTGTTATGCGTTATGCGTTATGCGTTATGCTTTATGCGTTATGCATTATGCGTTATGCGTTATGCGTTATGCGTTATGCGATATTCGTTATGAGTTATGAGTTATGCGTTATGCGTTATGCTTTATGCGTTATGCATTATGCGTTATGCGTTATGCGTTATGCGTTATGCGATATTCGTTATGAGTTATGATTTATAAGTTATGCGTTATGCGTTATGCGTTATGCGTTATGCGTTATGCGTTATGCGTTATGCGTTATTCGTTATGCGTTATGCGTTATGCGTTATGCTTTATGCGTTATGCATTATCAGTTATACGTTATGCGTTAAGCGTTATGCGTGATCCGTTATGCGTGATCCGTTATGCGTTAAGCGTTATGCGTTTTGCTGTATTCGTTATGCGTTGTGCATTATGCGTTATGCGTTATGTGTTATGCGTTATGCGTTATGCGTTATGCGTTATGCGTTATGCTTTATGCGTTATGCATTATCAGTTATACGTTATGCGTTAAGCGTTATGCGTGATCCGTTATGCGTGATCCGTTATGCGTTATGCGTTTTGCTGTATTCGTTATGCGTTGTGCATTATGCGTTATACGTTATGCGTTATGCGTTATGCGTTATGCGTTATGCGTTATGCTTTATGCGTTATGCATTATGCGTTATGCGTTATGCGTTATGCGTTATGCGATATTCGTTATGAGTTATGATTTATAAGTTATGCGTTATGCGTTATGCGTTATGCGTTATGCGTTATGCTTTATGCGTTATGCATTATGCGTTATGCGTTATGCGTTATGCGTTATGCGTTATGCGTTATGCGATATTCGTTATGAGTTATGAGTTATAAGTTATGCGTTATGCGTTATGCGTTATGCGTTATGCGTTATGCGTTATGCGTTATGCGTTATGCGTTATGCGTTATGCTTTATGCGTTATGCATTATGCGTTATGCGTTATGCGTTATGCGTTATGCGTTATTCGTTATGCGTTATGCGTTATGCGTTGGGCGTTATACGTTTGTGTTATGCGTTATGCGTTATGCGTTATGCGTTATGCTTTATGCGTTATGCATTATGCGTTATGCGTTATGCGTTATGCGTTATGCGATATTCGTTATGAGTTATGAGTTATGCGTTATGCGTTATGCTTTATGCGTTATGCGTTATGCGTTATGCGTTATGCGTTATGCGTTATGCGTTATGCGTTATGCGTTATGCGTTACGCTTTATGCGTTCTGCATTATGCGTTACGCGTTATGCGATATGCGTCATGCGTTATACGTTATGCGTTATGCGTTATTCGTTATGCGTTATGCGTTATGCGTTGGGCGTTATACGTTTGTGTTATGCGTTATGCGTTATGCGTTATGCGTTATGCTTTATGCGTTATGCATTATGCGTTATGCGTTATGCGTTATGCGTTATGCGATATTCGTTATGAGTTATGAGTTATGCGTTATGCGTTATGCGTTATGCTTTATGCGTTATACATTATGCGTTATGCGTTATGCGTTATGCGTTATGCGATATTCGTTATGAGTTATGATTTATAAGTTATGCGTTATGCGTTATGCGTTATGCGTTATGCGTTATGCGTTGTGCGTTATTCGTTATGCGTTATGCGTTATGCGTTATGCTTTATGCGTTATGCATTATCAGTTATACGTTATGCGTTAAGCGTTATGCGTGATCCGTTATGCGTGATCCGTTATGCGTTAAGCGTTATGCGTTTTGCTGTATTCGTTATGCGTTGTGCATTATGCGTTATGCGTTATGTGTTATGCGTTATGCGTTATGCGTTATGCGTTATGCGTTATGCTTTATGCGTTATGCATTATCAGTTATACGTTATGCGTTAAGCGTTATGCGTGATCCGTTATGCGTGATCCGTTATGCGTTAAGCGTTATGCGTTTTGCTGTATTCGTTATGCGTTGTGCATTATGCGTTATACGTTATGCGTTTTGCGTTATGCCTTATGCGTTATGCTTTATGCGTTATGCATTATGCGTTATGCGTTATGCGATATTCGTTATGAGTTATGAGTTATGCGTTATGCGTTATGCGTTATGCTTTATGCGTTATGCATTATGCGTTATGCGTTATGCGTTATGCGTTATGCGATATTCGTTATGAGTTATGATTTATAAGTTATGCGTTATGCGTTATGCGTTATGCGTTATGCTTTATGCGTTATGCATTATGCGTTATGCGTTATGCGTTATGCGATATTCGTTATCAGTTATGATTTATAAGTTATGCGTTATGCGTTATGCGTTATGCGTTATGCGTTATGCGTTATGCGTTATTCGTTATGCGTTATGCGTTATGCGTTATGCTTTATGCGTTATGCATTATCAGTTATACGTTATGCGTTAAGCGTTATGCGTGATCCGTTATGCGTGATCCGTTATGCGTTAAGCGTTATGCGTTTTGCTGTATTCGTTATGCGTTGTGCATTATGCGTTATGCGTTATGTGTTATGCGTTATGCGTTATGCGTTATGCGTTATGCGTTATGCTTTATGCGTTATGCATTATCAGTTATACGTTATGCGTTAAGCGTTATGCGTGATCCGTTATGCGTGATCCGTTATGCGTTAAGCGTTATGCGTTTTGCTGTATTCGTTATGCGTTGTGCATTATGCGTTATACGTTGTGCGTTATGCGTTATGCGTTATGCGTTATACTTTATGCGTTATGCATTATGCGTTATGCGTTATGCGTTATGCGTTATGCGTTATGCGATATTCGTTATGAGTTATGATTTATAAGTTATGCGTTATGCGTTATGCGTTATGCGTTATGCGTTATGCGTTATGCGTTATTCGTTATGCGTTATGCGTTATGCGTTATGCTTTATGCGTTATGCATTATGCGTTATGCGTTATGCGTTATGCGTTATGCGATATTCGTTATGAGTTATGAGTTATAAGTTATGCGTTAAGCGTTATGCGTTATGCGTTATGCGTTATGCGTTATGCGTTATGCGTTATGCGTTATGCGTTATGCTTTATGCGTTATGCATTATGCGTTATGCGTTATGCGTTATGCGTTATGCGATATTCGTTATGAGTTATGATTTATAAGTTATGCGTTATGCGTTATGCGTTATGCGTTATGCGTTATGCGTTATTCGTTATGCGTTATGCGTTATGCGTTATGCTTTATGCGTTATGCATCATGAGTTATACGTTATGCGTTAAGCGTTATGCGTGATCCGTTATGCGTGATCCGTTATGCGTTAAGCGTTATGCGTTTTGCTGTATTCGTTATGCGTTAAGCGTCATGCATTATGCGTTATGCGTTATGCGTTATGCATTATGCGTTCTGCGTTATACGTTTGCGTTTTGCGTTATGCGTTATGCGTTATGCGTTATGCGTTATGCGTTATGCTTTATGCGTTATGCATTATGCGTTATGCGCTATGCAATATGCGTCGTGCGTTATGCGTTATGCGTTATGCGTCATGCATTATGCGTTATGCGTTATGCGTTATGCGTTATGCATTATGCGTTCTGCGTTATACGTTTGCGTTGTGCGTTATGCGTTATGCGTTATGCGTTATGCGTTATGCGTTATGCTTTATGCGTTATGCATTATGCGTTATGCGTTATGCGATATGCGTCATGCGTTATGCGTTATGCGTTATGCGTTATTCGTTATGCGTTATGCGTTATGCGTTGGGCGTTATGCGTTATGCGTTATGCGTTATGCGTTATGCTTTATGCGTTATGCATTATGCGTTATGCGTTATGCGTTATGCGATATTCGTTATGAGTTATGATTTATAAGTTATGCGTTATGCGTTATGCGTTATGCGTTATGCGTTATGCGTTATGCGTTATGCGTTATGCGTTATGCTTTATGCGTTATGCATTATGAGTTATACGTTATGCGTTATTCGTTATGCGTTATGCGTTATGCGATATGCGTCATGCGTTATGCGTTATGCGTTATGCGTTATGCGTTATGCGTTATTCATTATGCGTTATGCGTTATGCGTTGGGCGTTATACGTTTGCGTTCTGCGTTATGCGTTATGCGTTATGCGTTGTGCATTATGAGTTATACGTTATGCGTTAAGCGTTATGCGTGATCCGTTATGCGTTAGGCGTTATGCGTTTTGCGGTATTCGTTATGCGTTGTGCATTATGCGTTATGCGTGACCCGTTATGCGTTAAGCGTTATGCGTTTTGCTGTATACGTTATGCGTTGTGCATTATGCGTTATGTGTTATGTGTTATGCGTTATGCGTCATGCGTTATACGTTATGCGATATGTGTTATGCGTTATGCGTTATGCGTTATGCGTTATGCGTTATACGGTATGCGTTATACGTTATACGTTATGCGTTATGCCTGATGCGTTATGCGTTATGCGTTATGCGTTATGCATTATGCGTTATGCGTTATGCGTTATGCCTTATGCCTTATGGGTTTGCGTTATGCGTTACGCTTTATGCGTTATGCATTATGCGTTATGCGTTATGCGATATGCGTCATGCGTTATGCGTTATGCGTTATGCGTTATGCGTTATGCGTTATGAGTTATGCGTTATTCGTTATGCGTTATGCGTTATGCGTTATGCGTTATGCGTTATGCGGTATGCGTTATTCGTTATGCGTTATGCGTTATGCGTTATGCGTTATGCGTTATGCGTTATGCGTTATGCGTTACGCTTTATGCGTTCTGCATTATGCGTTACGCGTTATGCGATATGCGTCATGCGTTATACGTTATGCGTTATGCGTTATTCGTTATGCGTTATGCGTTATGCGTTGGGCGTTATACGTTATGCTTTATGCATTATGCATTATCAGTTATACGTTATGCGTTATGCGTTATGCGTTATGCGATATTCGTTATGAGTTATGATTTATAAGTTATGCGTTATGCGTTATGCGTTATGCGTTATGCGTTATGCGTTATGCGTTATTCGTTATGCGTTATGCGTTATGCGTTATGCTTTATGCGTTATGCATTATGCGTTATGCGTTATGCGTTATGCGTTATGCGATATTCGTTATGAGTTATGAGTTATAAGTTATAAGTTATGCGTTATGCGTTATGCGTTATGCGTTATGCGTTATGCGTTATGCGTTATGCGTTATGCGTTATGCGTTATGCGTTATGCTTTATGCGTTATGCATTATGCGTTATGCGTTATGCGTTATGCGTTATGCGATATTCGTTATGAGTTATGATTTATAAGTTATGCGTTATGCGTTATGCGTTATGCGTTATGCGTTATTCGTTATGCGTTATGCGTTATGCGTTATGCTTTATGCGTTATGCATCATGAGTTATACGTTATGCGTTAAGCGTTATGCGTGATCCGTTATGCGTGATCCGTTATGCGTTAAGCGTTATGCGTTTTGCTGTATTCGTTATGCGTTATGCGTCATGCATTATGCGTTATGCGTTATGCGTTATGCATTATGCGTTCTGCGTTATACGTTTGCGTTTTGCGTTATGCGTTATGCGTTATGCGTTATGCGTTATGCGTTATGCGTTATGCGTTATGCGTTATGCTTTATGCGTTATGCATTATGCGTTATGCGCTATGCAATATGCGTCGTGCGTTATGCGTTATGCGTTATGCGTCATGCATTATGCGTTATGCGTTATGCGTTATGCGTTATGCATTATGCGTTCTGCGTTATACGTTTGCGTTGTGCGTTATGCGTTATGCGTTATGCGTTATGCGTTATGCGTTATGCTTTATGCGTTATGCATTATGCGTTATGCGTTATGCGATATGCGTCATGCGTTATGCGTTATGCGTTATGCGTTATTCGTTATGCGTTATGCGTTATGCGTTGTGCGTTATGCGTTATGCGTTATGCGTTATGCGTTATGCTTTATGCGTTATGCATTATGCGTTATGCGTTATGCGTTATGCGATATTCGTTATGAGTTATGATTTATAAGTTATGCGTTATGCGTTATGCGTTATGCGTTATGCGTTATGCGTTATTCGTTATGCGTTATGCGTTATGCGTTATGCTTTATGCGTTATGCATTATGAGTTATACGTTATGCGTTATGCGTTATGCGTTATGCGTTATGCGATATGCGTCATGCGTTATGCGTTATGCGTTATGCGTTATGCGTTATGCGTTATTCGTTATGCGTTATGCGTTATGCGTTGGGCGTTATACGTTTGCGTTATGCGTTATGCGTTATGCGTTATGCGTTGTGCATTATGAGTTATACGTTATGCGTTAAGCGTTATGCGTGATCCGTTATGCGTTAGGCGTTATGCGTTTTGCGGTATTCGTTATGCGTTGTGCATTATGCGTTATGCGTTATGTGTTATGCGTTATGCGTTATGCGTTATGCGTTATGCGTTATGCTTTATGCGTTATGCATTATCAGTTATACGTTATGCGTTAAGCGTTATGCGTGATCCGTTATGCGTGATCCGTTATGCGTTAAGCGTTATGCGTTTTGCTGTATTCGTTATGCGTTGTGCATTATGCGTTATACGTTGTGCGTTATGCGTTATGCGTTATGCGTTATACTTTATGCGTTATGCATTATGCGTTATGCGTTATGCGTTATGCGTTATGCGTTATGCGATATTCGTTATGAGTTATGATTTATAAGTTATGCGTTATGCGTTATGCGTTATGCGTTATGCGTTATGCGTTATGCGTTATTCGTTATGCGTTATGCGTTATGCGTTATGCTTTATGCGTTATGCATTATGCGTTATGCGTTATGCGTTATGCGTTATGGGATATTCGTTATGAGTTATGAGTTATAAGTTATGCGTTATGCGTTATGCGTTATGCGTTATGCGTTATGCGTTATGCGTTATGCGTTATGCGTTATGCGTTATGCTTTATGCGTTATGCATTATGCGTTATGCGTTATGCGTTATGCGTTATGCGATATTCGTTATGAGTTATGATTTATAAGTTATGCGTTATGCGTTATGCGTTATGCGTTATGCGTTATGCGTTATTCGTTATGCGTTATGCGTTATGCGTTATGCTTTATGCGTTATGCATCATGAGTTATACGTTATGCGTTAAGCGTTATGCGTGATCCGTTATGCGTGATCCGTTATGCGTTAAGCGTTATGCGTTTTGCTGTATTCGTTATGCGTTAAGCGTCATGCATTATGCGTTATGCGTTATGCGTTATGCATTATGCGTTCTGCGTTATACGTTTGCGTTTTGCGTTATGCGTTATGCGTTATGCGTTATGCGTTATGCGTTATGCGTTATGCGTTATGCGTTATGCGTTATGCTTTATGCGTTATGCATTATGCGTTATGCGCTATGCAATATGCGTCGTGCGTTATGCGTTATGCGTTATGCGTCATGCATTATGCGTTATGCGTTATGCGTTATGCGTTATGCATTATGCGTTCTGCGTTATACGTTTGCGTTGTGCGTTATGCGTTATGCGTTATGCGTTATGCGTTATGCGTTATGCTTTATGCGTTATGCATTATGCGTTATGCGTTATGCGATATGCGTCATGCGTTATGCGTTATGCGTTATGCGTTATTCGTTATGCGTTATGCGTTATGCGTTGGGCGTTATGCGTTATGCGTTATGCGTTATGCGTTATGCTTTATGCGTTATGCATTATGCGTTATGCGTTATGCGTTATGCGATATTCGTTATGAGTTATGATTTATAAGTTATGCGTTATGCGTTATGCGTTATGCGTTATGCGTTATTCGTTATGCGTTATGCGTTATGCGTTATGCTTTATGCGTTATGCATTATGAGTTATACGTTATGCGTTATTCGTTATGCGTTATGCGTTATGCGATATGCGTCATGCGTTATGCGTTATGCGTTATGCGTTATGCGTTATGCGTTATTCATTATGCGTTATGCGTTATGCGTTGGGCGTTATACGTTTGCGTTCTGCGTTATGCGTTATGCGTTATGCGTTGTGCATTATGAGTTATACGTTATGCGTTAAGCGTTATGCGTGATCCGTTATGCGTTAGGCGTTATGCGTTTTGCGGTATTCGTTATGCGTTGTGCATTATGCGTTATGCGTGACCCGTTATGCGTTAAGCGTTATGCGTTTTGCTGTATACGTTATGCGTTGTGCATTATGCGTTATGTGTTATGTGTTATGCGTTATGCGTTATGCGTTATACGTTATGCGTTATGTGTTATGCGTTATGCGTTATGCGTTATGCGTTATGCGTTATACGGTATGCGTTATACGTTATACGTTATGCGTTATGCCTGATGCGTTATGCGTTATGCGTTATGCGTTATGCATTATGCGTTATGCGTTATGCGTTATGCCTTATGCCTTATGGGTTTGCGTTATGCGTTACGCTTTATGCGTTATGCATTATGCGTTATGCGTTATGCGATATGCGTCATGCGTTATGCGTTATGCGTTATGCGTTATGCGTTATGCGTTATGAGTTATGCGTTATTCGTTATGCGTTATGCGTTATGCGTTATGCGTTATGCGTTATGCGGTATGCGTTATTCGTTATGCGTTATGCGTTATGCGTTATGCGTTATGCGTTATGCGTTATGCGTTATGCGTTACGCTTTATGCGTTCTGCATTATGCGTTACGCGTTATGCGATATGCGTCATGCGTTATACGTTATGCGTTATGCGTTATTCGTTATGCGTTATGCGTTATGCGTTGGGCGTTATACGTTATGCTTTATGCATTATGCATTATCAGTTATACGTTATGCGTTATGCGTTATGCGTTATGCGTTATGCGATATTCGTTATGAGTTATGATTTATAAGTTATGCGTTATGCGTTATGCGTTATGCGTTATGCGTTATGCGTTATGCGTTATTCGTTATGCGTTATGCGTTATGCGTTATGCTTTATGCGTTATGCATTATGCGTTATGCGTTATGCGTTATGCGTTATGCGATATTCGTTATGAGTTATGAGTTATAAGTTATGCGTTATGCGTTATGCGTTATGCGTTATGCGTTATGCGTTATGCGTTATGCGTTATGCGTTATGCGTTATGCGTTATGCGTTATGCTTTATGCGTTATGCATTATGCGTTATGCGTTATGCGTTATGCGTTATGCGATATTCGTTATGAGTTATGATTTATAAGTTATGCGTTATGCGTTATGCGTTATGCGTTATGCGTTATTCGTTATGCGTTATGCGTTATGCGTTATGCTTTATGCGTTATGCATCATGAGTTATACGTTATGCGTTAAGCGTTATGCGTGATCCGTTATGCGTTAAGCGTTATGCGTTTTGCTGTATTCGTTATGCGTTATGCGTCATGCATTATGCGTTATGCGTTATGCGTTATGCATTATGCGTTCTGCGTTATACGTTTGCGTTTTGCGTTATGCGTTATGCGTTATGCGTTATGCGTTATGCGTTATGCGTTATGCGTTATGCGTTATGCTTTATGCGTTATGCATTATGCGTTATGCGCTATGCAATATGCGTCGTGCGTTATGCGTTATGCGTTATGCGTCATGCATTATGCGTTATGCGTTATGCGTTATGCGTTATGCATTATGCGTTCTGCGTTATACGTTTGCGTTGTGCGTTATGCGTTATGCGTTATGCGTTATGCGTTATGCGTTATGCTTTATGCGTTATGCATTATGCGTTATGCGTTATGCGATATGCGTCATGCGTTATGCGTTATGCGTTATGCGTTATTCGTTATGCGTTATGCGTTATGCGTTGGGCGTTATGCGTTATGCGTTATGCGTTATGCGTTATGCTTTATGCGTTATGCATTATGCGTTATGCGTTATGCGTTATGCGATATTCGTTATGAGTTATGATTTATAAGTTATGCGTTATGCGTTATGCGTTATGCGTTATGCGTTATTCGTTATGCGTTATGCGTTATGCGTTATGCTTTATGCGTTATGCATTATGAGTTATACGTTATGCGTTATGCGTTATGCGTTATGCGTTATGCGTTATGCGTCATGCGTTATGCGTTATGCGTTATGCGTTATGCGTTATGCGTTATTCGTTATGCGTTATGCGTTATGCGTTGGGCGTTATACGTTTGCGTTATGCGTTATGCGTTATGCGTTATGCGTTGTGCATTATGAGTTATACGTTATGCGTTAAGCGTTATGCGTGATCCGTTATGCGTTAGGCGTTATGCGTTTTGCGGTATTCGTTATGCGTTGTGCATTATGCGTTATGCGTGACCCGTTATGCGTTAAGCGTTATGCGTTTTGCTGTATACGTTATGCGTTGTGCATTATGCGTTATGTGTTATGTGTTATGCGTTATGCGTCATGCGTTATACGTTATGCGATATGTGTTATGCGTTATGCGTTATGCGTTATGCGTTATGCGTTATACGGTATGCGTTATACGTTATACGTTATGCGTTATGCCTGATGCGTTATGCGTTATGCGTTATGCGTTATGCATTATGCGTTATGCGTTATGCGTTATGCCTTATGCCTTATGGGTTTGCGTTATGCGTTACGCTTTATGCGTTATGCATTATGCGTTATGCGTTATGCGATATGCGTCATGCGTTATGCGTTATGCGATATGCGTTATGCGTTATGAGTTATGCGTTATTCGTTATGCGTTATGCGTTATGCGTTATGCGTTATGCGTTATGCGGTATGCGTTATTCGTTATGCGTTATGCGTTATGCGTTATGCGTTATGCGTTATGCGTTATGCGTTATGCGTTACGCTTTATGCGTTCTGCATTATGCGTTACGCGTTATGCGATATGCGTCATGCGTTATACGTTATGCGTTATGCGTTATTCGTTATGCGTTATGCGTTATGCGTTGGGCGTTATACGTTATGCTTTATGCGTTATGCATTATCAGTTATACGTTATGCGTTAAGCGTTATGCGTTTTGCTGTATTCGTTATGCGTTGTGCATTATGCGTTATACGTTATGCGTTATGCGTTATGCGTTATGCGTTATGCGTTATGCGTTATGCTTTATGTGTTATGCATTATGCGTTATGCGTTATGCGATATGCGTCATGCGTTATGCGTTATGCGTTATGCGTCATGCATTATGCGTTATGCGTTATGCGTTATGCGTTATGCATTATGCGTTCTTCGTTATACGTTTGCGTTGTGCGTTATGCGTTATGCGTTATGCGTTATGCGTTATGCTTTATGCGTTATGCATTATGCGTTAGGCGTTATGCGATATGCGTCATGCGTTATGCGTTATGCGTTATGCGTTATGCGTTATTCGTTATGCGTTATGCGTTATGCGTTGGGCGTTATACGTTTGCGTTATGCGTTATGCGTTATGCCTTATGCGTTATGAGTTATGCGTTATGCGTTATGCGATATGCGTCATGCGTTATGCGTTATGCGTTATGCGTTATGCGTTATGCGTTATGCGTTATGCGTTATGCGTTATTCGTTATGCGTTATGCGTTATGCGTTTGGCGTTATACGTTTGCGTTATGCGTTATGCGATATGCGTCATGCGTTATGCGTTATGCGTTATGCGTTATGCGTTATGCGTTATGCGTTATGCTTTATGCGTTATGCATTATGCGTTATGCGTTATGCAATATGCGTCATGCGTTATGCGTTATGCGTTATGCGTTATGCGTCATGCATTATGCGTTATGCGTTATGCGTTATGCGTTATGCATTATGCGTTCTGCGTTATACGTTTGCGTTGTGCGTTATGCGTTATGCGTTATTCGTTATGCGTTATGCGTTATGCGTTGGGCGTTATACGTTTGCGTTATGCGTTATGCGTTATGCGTTATGCGATATGCGTCATGCGTTATGCGTTATGCGTTATGCGTTATGCGTTATGCGTTATGCGTTATTCGTTATGCGTTATGCGTTATGCGTTGGGCGTTATACGTTTGCGTTATGCGTTATGCGTTATGCGTTATGCGTTATGCGTTGTGCATTATGAGTTATACGTTATGCGTTAAGCGTTAAGCGTTATGCGTGATCCGTTATGCGTTAGGCGTTATGCGTTTTGCGGTATTCGTTATGCGTTATGCGTTATGCGTTAATCGTTATGCGTTATGCGTTATGCGTTATGCGTTATGCGTTATGCGTTATGCGTTATTCGTTATGCGTTATGCGTTATGCGTTATGCGTTATGCGTTATGCGTTATGCGTTACGCTTTATGCGTTCTGCATTATGCGTTACGCGTTATGCGATATGCGTCATGCGTTATACGTTATGCGTTATGCGTTATTCGTTATGCGTTATGCGTTATGCGTTGGGCGTTATACGTTTGTGTTATGCGTTATGCGTTATGCGTTATGCGTTATGCTTTATGCGTTATGCATTATGCGTTATGCGTTATGCGTTATGCGTTATGCGATATTCGTTATGAGTTATGAGTTATGCGTTATGCGTTATGCTTTATGCGTTATGCATTATGCGTTATGCGTTATGCGTTATGCGTTATGCGATATTCGTTATGAGTTATGATTTATAAGTTATGCGTTATGCGTTATGCGTTATGCGTTATGCGTTATGCGTTATGCGTTATTCGTTATGCGTTATGCGTTATGCGTTATGCTTTATGCGTTATGCATTATCAGTTATACGTTATGCGTTAAGCGTTATGCGTGATCCGTTATGCGTGATCCGTTATGCGTTAAGCGTTATGCGTTTTGCTGTATTCGTTATGCGTTGTGCATTATGCGTTATGCGTTATGTGTTATGCGTTATGCGTTATGCGTTATGCGTTATGCGTTATGCGTTATGCTTTATGCGTTATGCATTATCAGTTATACGTTATGCGTTAAGCGTTATGCGTGATCCGTTATGCGTGATCCGTTATGCGTTAAGCGTTATGCGTTTTGCTGTATTCGTTATGCGTTGTGCATTATGCGTTATACGTTATGCGTTATGCGTTATGCGTTATGCGTTATGCGTTATGCTTTATGCGTTATGCATTATGCGTTATGCGTTATGCGATATGCGTCATGCGTTATGCGTTATGCGTTATGCGTCATGCATTATGCGTTATGCGTTATGCGTTATGCGTTATGCATTATGCGTTCTGCGTTATACGTTTGCGTTGTGCGTTATGCGATATGCGTTATGCGTTATGCGTTATGCGTTATGCTTTATGCGTTATGCATTATGCGTTATGCGTTATGCGATATGCGTCATGCGTTATGCGTTATGCGTTATGCGTTATTCGTTATGCATTATGCGTTATGCGTTGGGCGTTATACGTTTGCGTTATGCGTTATGCGTTATGCGTTATGCCTTATGCGTTATGCGTTATGCGTTATGCGTTATGCGATATGCGTCATGCGTTATGCGTTATGCGTTATGCGTTATGCGTTATGCGTTATGCTTTATGCGTTATTCGTTATGCATTATGCGTTATGCGTTTGGCGTTATACGTTTGCGTTATGCGTTATGCGTTATGCGTTATGCGTTATGCGTTATGCGTCATGTATTATGCGTTATGCGTTATGCGTTATGCGTTATGCGTTATGCATTATGCGTTCTGCGTTATACGTTTGCGTTGTGCGTTATGCGTTATGCGTTATGCGTTATGCGTTATGCTTCATGCGTTATGCATTATGCGTTATGCGTTATGCGATATGCATCATGCGTTATGCGTTATGCGTTGGGCGTTATACGTTTGCGTTATGCGTTATGCGTTATGCGTTATGCGTTATGCGTTATGCGTTATGCGTTATGCGTTATGCGTTATGCGATATGCATCATGCGTTATGCGTTATGCGTTGGGCGTTATACGTTTGCGTTATGCGTTATGCGTTATGCCTTATGCGTTATGCGTTATGCGTTATACGTTATACGTTATGCGTTATGCGTTATGCGTTATGCGTTATGCGTTATGCGTCATGCATTATGCGTCATGCGTTATGCGTTATGCGTTATGCATTATGCGTTCTGCGTTATACGTTTGCGTTGTGCGTTATGCGTTATGTGTTATGCGTTATGCGTTATGCGTTATGCTTTATGCGTTATGCATTATGCGTTATGCGTTATGCGATATGCGTCATGCGTTATGCGTTATGCGTTATGCGTCATGCATTATGCGTTATGCGTTATGCGTTATGCGTTATGCATTATGCGTTCTGCGTTATACGTTTGCGTTGTGCGTTATGCGTTATTCGTTATGCGTTATGCGTTATGCGTTATGCGTTATGCGTTATGCGTTATGCGTTATGCGTTATGCGTTATGCTTTATGCGTTATGCATTATGCGTTATGCGTTATGCGATATGCGTCATGCGTTATGCGTTATGCGTTATGCGTTATTCGTTATGCGTTATGCGTTATGCGTTGGGCGTTATACGTTTGCGTTATGCGTTATGCGTTATGCGTTATGCCTTATGCGTTATGCGTTATGCGTTAAGCGTTATGCGATATGCGTCATGCGTTATGCGTTATGCGTTATGCGTTATGCGTTATGCGTTATTCGTTATGCGTTATGCGTTATGCGTTATGCGTTATGCCTTATGCGTTATGCGTTATGCGTTATGCGTTATGCGATATGCGTCATGCGTTATGCGTTATGCGTTATGCGTTATGCGTTATGCGTTATGCGTTATGCGTTATTCGTTATGCGTTATGCGTTATGCGTTGGGCGTTATACGTTTGCGTTATGCGTTATGCGTTATGCGTTATGCGTTATGCTTTATGCGTTATACATTATGCGTTATGCGTTATGCGTTATGCGATATTCGTTATGAGTTATGAGTTATAAGTTATGCGTTATGCGTTATGCGTTATGCGTTATGCGGTATGCGTTATACGTTATGCGTTATGCGTTATGCGTTATGCGTTATACGTTAGGCGTTATGCGTTTTGCGGTATTCGTTATGCGTTGTGCATTATGCGTTATGCGTTGTGCATTATGCGTTATGCGTGATCCGTTATGCGTTAAGCGATATGCGTTTTGCTGTATTCGTTATGCGTTGTGCATTATGCGTTATGCGTTATGGGTTATGCGTTATGCGTTATGCGTTATGCATTATGCGTTGTGCGTTATATGTTTGCGTTGTGCGTTATGCGTTATGCGTTATGCGTTATGCGTTTGGCGTTATACGTTTGCGTTATGCGTTATGCGTTATGCGTTATGCGTTATGCGTTATGCGTCATGCATTATGCGTTATGCGTTATGCGTTATGCGTTATGCGTTATGCATTATGCGTTCTCCGTTATACGTTTGCGTTGTGCGTTATGCGTTATGCGTTATGCGTTATGCGTTATGCGTTATGCTTCATGCGTTATGCATTATGCGTTATGCGTTATGCGATATGCATCATGCGTTATGCGTTATGCGTTGGGCGTTATACGTTTGCGTTATGCGTTATGCGTTATGCCTTATGCGTTATGCGTTATGCGTTATGCGTTATGCGATATGCGTCATGCGTTATGCGTTATGCGTTATGCGTTATGCGTTATGCGTTATGCGTTATGCGTTATTCGTTATGCGTGATCCGTTATGCGTTAAGCGTTATGCGTTTTGCTGTATTCGTTATGCGTTATACATTATGCGACATGCGTTATGCGTTATGCGTTATGCGTTATGCGGTATGCGTTATACGTTATACGTTATGCGTTATGCGTTATGCGTTATGCGTTATGCGTTATGCGTCATGCATTATGCGTTATGCGTTATGCGTTATGCGTTATGCATTATGCGTTCTGCGTTATACGTTTGCGTTGTGCGTTATGCCTTATGTGTTATGCGTTATGCGTTATGCGTTATGCTTTATGCGTTATGCATTATGCGTTATGCGTTATGCGATATGCGTCATGCGTTATGCGTTATGCGTTATGCGTCATGCATTATGCGTTATGCGTTATGCGTTATGCGTTATGCGTTATGCATTATGCGTTCTGCGTTATACGTTTGCGTTGTGCGTTATGCGTTATGCGTTATGCGTTATGCGTTATGCGTTATGCGTTATGCGTTATGCGTTATGCGTTATGCGTTATGCTTTATGCGTTATGCATTATGCGTTATGCGTTATGCGATATGCGTCGTGCGTTATGCGTTATGCGTTATGCGTTATTCGTTATGCGTTATGCGTTATGCGTTGGGCGTTATACGTTTGCGTTATGCGTTATGCGTTATACGTTATGCCTTATGCGTTATGCGTTATGCGTTATGCGTTATGCGTTATGCGATATGCGTCATGCGTTATGCGTTATGCGTTATGCGTTATGCGTTATGCGTTATGCGTTATTCGTTATGCGTTATGCGTTATGCGTTATGCGTTATGCCTTATGCGTTATGCGTTATGCGTTATGCGTTATGGGTTATGCGTTATGTGTTATGCGATATACGTTATGCGTTATGCGTTATGCGTTATGCGTTATGCGTTATGCGTTATGCGTTATGCGTTATGCGTTATACGGTATGCGTTATGCGTTATGCGTTATGCGTTATGCGTTATGCGTTATGCGTTATGCGTTATGCGTTATGCGTTATGCGTTATGCGTTATGCGTTATGCGTTATGCGTTATGCGTTATGCGTTATGCGTTATGCGTTATGCGTTATGCGTTATGCGTTATGCGTTATGCGTTATGCATTATGCGTTATGCGTTATGCGTTATGAGTGATCCGACATGCGTTATGCGTTATGCGTTATGCCTTATGCCTTATGGGTTTGCGTTATGTGTTACGCTTTATGCGTTATGCGTTATGCATTATGCGTTATGCGTTATGCGTTATGCGTTATGCGATATTCGTTATGAGTTATGAGTTATAAGTTATGCGTTATGCGTTATGCGTTATGCGTTATGCGTTATGCGTTATGCGTTATGCGTTATGCGATATTCGTTATGAGTTATAAGATATGCGGTATGCGTTATACGTTATGCGTTATGCGTTATGCGTTATGCGTTATTCGTTATGCGTTAGGCGTTATGCGTTTTGCGGTATTCGTTATGCGTTGTGCATTATGCGTTATGCGTGATCCGTTATGCGTTAACCGATATGCGTTTTGCTGTATTCGTTATGCGTTGTGCATTATGCGTTATGCGTTATGGGTTATGCGTTATGCGTTATGCGTTATGCATTATGCGTTGTGCGTTATATGTTTGCGTTGTGCGTTATGCGTTATGCGTTATGCGTTATGCGTTATACGGTATGCGTTATGCGTTATGCGTTATACGTTATGCGTTATGCGTTATGCGTTATGCCTTATGCCTTATGGGTTTGCGTTATGTGTTACGCTTTATGCGTTATGCGTTATGCGTTATGCGTTATGCGTTATGCGTTAGGCGTTATGCGTTTTGCGGTATTCGTTATGCGTTGTGCATTATGCGTTATGCGTGATCCGTTATGCGTTAAGCGATATGCGTTTTGCTGTATTCGTTATACGTTGTGCATTATGCGTTATGCGTTATGGGTTATGCGTTATGCGTTATGCGTTATGCATTATGCGTTGTGCGTTATATGTTTGCGTTGTGCGTTATGCGTTATGCGTTATGCGTTATACGGTATGCGTTATGCGTTATGCGTTATACGTTATGCGTTATGCGTTATGCGTTATGCCTTATGCCTTATGGGTTTGCGTTATGTGTTACGCTTTATGCGTTATGCGTTATGCATTATGCGTTATGCGTTATGCGTTATGCGTTATGCGATATTCGTTATAAGTTATGAGTTATAAGTTATGCGTTATGCGTTATGCGTTATGCGTTATGCGTTATGCGTTATGCGTTATGCCTTATGCCTTATGGGTTTGCGTTATGTGTTACGCTTTATGCGTTATGCGTTATGCATTATGCGTTATGCGTTATGCGTTATGCGATATTCGTTATGAGTTATGAGTTATAAGTTATGCGTTATGCGTTACGCGTTATGCGTTATGCGGTATGCGTTATACGTTATGCGTTATGCGTTATGCGTTATGCGTTATGCGTTAGGCGTTATGCGTTATGCGTTATGCGATATGCGTCATGCGTTATGCGTTATGCGTTATACGGTATGCATTATGCGTTATGCGTTATGCGTTATGCGTTATTCCTTATGCGTTATGCGTTATGCGTTGGGCGTTATACGTTTGCGTTATGCGTTATGCGTTATGCGTTATGCGTTATGCTTTATGCGTTATGCATTATGCGTTATGCGTTATGCGTTATGCGTTATGCGATATTCGTTATGAGTTATGAGTTATAAGTTATGCGTTATGCGTTATGCGTTATGCGTTATGCGTTATACGGTATGCGTTATGCGTTATGCGTTATACGTTATGCGTTATGCGTTATGCGTTATACGTTATGCGTTATGCGTTATGCGTTATGCGTTATGCGTTATGCGTTATGCGTTATGCGTTATGCGTTATGCGTTGTGCGTTATGCGTTATGCGTTATGCGTTATGCGTTATGCGTTATGCGTTATGCGTTATGCGTTATGCCTTATGCCTTATGGGTTTGCGTTATGTGTTACGCTTTATGCGTTATGCGTTATGCATTATGCGTTATGCGTTATGCGTTATGCGTTATGCGATATTCGTTATGAGTTATGAGTTATAAGTTATGCGTTATGCGTTACGCGTTATGCGTTATGCGGTATGCGTTATACGTTATGCGTTATGCGTTATGCGTTATGCGTTATGCGTTAGGCGTTATGCGTTATGCGTTATGCGATATGCGTCATGCGTTATGCGTTATGCGTTATACGGTATGCATTATGCGTTATGCGTTATGCGTTATGCGTTATGCGTTATGCGTTATGTGTTATGCGTTATGCGTTGGGCGTTATACGTTTGCGTTATGCGTTATGCGTTATGCGTTATGCTTTATGCGTTATGCATTATGCGTTATGCGTTATGCCTTATGCGTTATGCGATATTCGTTATGAGTTATGAGTTATAAGTTATGCGTTATGCGTTATGCGTTATGCGTTATGCGGTATGCGTTATACGTTATGCGTTATGCGTTATGCGTTATGCGTTATGCGTTATGCGTTATGCGTTTTGCGGTATACGTTATGCGTTGTGCATTATGCGTTATGCGTGATCCGTTATGCGTTAAGCGTTATGCGTTTTGCTGTATTCGTTATGCGTTGTGCATTATGCGTTATGCGTTATGCGTTATGCGTTATGCGTTATGCGTTATGCGTTATGCATTATGCGTTGTGCGTTATATGTTTGCGTTGTGCGTCATGCGTTATGCGTTATGCGTTATGCGTTATACGGTATGCGTTATGCGTTATGCGTTATACGTTATGCGTTATGCGTTATGCGTTATACGTTATGCGTTATGCGTTATGCGTTATGCGTTATGCGTTATGCGTTATGCGTTATGCGTTATGCGTTATGCGTTATGCGTTATGCGTTATGCGTTATGCGTTATGCGTTTTATTTATGCGTTATGCGTTATGCGTTATGCGTTATGCGTGATCCGTTATGCGTTAAGCATTATGCGTTTTGCTGTATTCGTTATGCGTTATGCGTTATGCGTTATGCCTTATGCCTTATGGGTTTGCGTTATGTGTTACGCTTTATGCGTTATGCGTTATGCATTATGCGTTATGCGTTATGCGTTATGCGTTATGCGATATTCGTTATGAGTTATGAGTTATAAGTTATGCGTTATGCGTTATGCGTTATGCGTTATGCGTTATGCGTTATGCGTTATGCGTTATGCGATATTCGTTATGAGTTATAAGATATGCGGTATGCGTTATACGTTATGCGTTATGCGTTATGCGTTATGCGTTATTCGTTATGCGTTAGGCGTTATGCGTTTTGCGGTATTCGTTATGCGTTGTGCATTATGCGTTATGCGTGATCCGTTATGCGTTAAGCGATATGCGTTTTGCTGTATTCGTTATGCGTTGTGCATTATGCGTTATGCGTTATGGGTTATGCGTTATGCGTTATGCGTTATGCATTATGCGTTGTGCGTTATATGTTTGCGTTGTGCGTTATGCGTTATGCGTTATGCGTTATACGGTATGCGTTATGCGTTATGCGTTATGCGTTATGCGTTATGCGTTATGCGTTATGCCTTATGCCTTATGGGTTTGCGTTATGTGTTACGCTTTATGCGTTATGCGTTATGCGTTATGCGTTATGCGTTATGCGTTAGGCGTTATGCGTTTTGCGGTATTCGTTATGCGTTGTGCATTATGCGTTATGCGTGATCCGTTATGCGTTAAGCGATATGCGTTTTGCTGTATTCGTTATGCGTTGTGCATTATGCGTTATGCGTTATGGGTTATGCGTTATGCGTTATGCGTTATGCATTATGCGTTGTGCGTTATATGTTTGCGTTGTGCGTTATGCGTTATGCGTTATGCGTTATGCGTTATACGGTATGCGTTATGCGTTATGCGTTATACGTTATGCGTTATGCGTTATGCGTTATGCCTTATGCCTTATGGGTTTGCGTTATGTGTTACGCGTTATGCGTTATGCGGTATGCGTTATACGTTATGCGTTATGCGTTATGCGTTATGCGTTATGCGTTATGCGTTAGGCGTTATGCGTTATGCGTTATGCGATATGCGTCATGCGTTATGCGTTATGCGTTATACGGTATGCATTATGCGTTATGCGTTATGCGTTATGCGTTATTCCTTATGCGTTATGCGTTATGCGTTGGGCGTTATACGTTTGCGTTATGCGTTATGCGTTATGCGTTATGCGTTATGCTTTATGCGTTATGCATTATGCGTTATGCGTTATGCGTTATGCGTTATGCGATATTCGTTATGAGTTATGAGGTATAAGTTATGCGTTATGCGTTATGCGTTATACGGTATGCGTTATGCGTTATGCGTTATACGTTATGCGTTATGCGTTATGCGTTATACGTTATGCGTTATGCGTTATGCGTTATGCGTTATGCGTTATGCGTTATGCGTTATGCGTTATGCGTTATGCGTTATGCGTTATGCGTTATGCGTTATGCGTTATGCGTTATGCGTTATGCCTTATGCCTTATGGGTTTGCGTTATGTGTTACGCTTTATGCGTTATGCGTTATGCATTATGCGTTATGCGTTATGCGTTATGCGTTATGCGATATTCGTTATGAGTTATGAGTTATAAGTTATGCGTTATGCGTTACGCGTTATGCGTTATGCGGTATGCGTTATACGTTATGCGTTATGCGTTATGCGTTATGCGTTATGCGTTAGATGTTATGCGTTATGCGTTATGCGATATGCGTCATGCGTTATGCGTTATGCGTTATACGGTATGCATTATGCGTTATGCGTTATGCGTTATGCGTTATGCGTTATTCGTTATGCGTTATGCGTTATGCGTTGGGCGTTATACGTTTGCGTTATGCGTTATGCGTTATGCGTTATGCGTTATGCTTTATGCGTTATGCATTATGCGTTATGCGTTATGCCTTATGCGTTATGCGATATTCGTTATGAGTTATGAGTTATAAGTTATGCGTTATGCGTTATGCGTTATGCGTTATGCGTTATGCGGTATGCGTTATACGTTATGCGTTATGCGTTATGCGTTATGCGTTATGCGTTAGGCGTTATGCGTTTTGCGGTATACGTTATGCGTTGTGCATTATGCGTTATGCGTGATCCGTTATGCGTTAAGCGTTATGCGTTTTGCTGTATTCGTTATGCGTTGTGCATTATGCGTTATGCGTTATGGGTTATGCGTTATGCGTTATGCGTTATGCGTTATGCATTATGCGTTGTGCGTTATATGTTTGCGTTGTGCGTCATGCGTTATGCGTTATGCGTTATGCGTTATACGGTATGCGTTATGCGTTATGCGTTATACGTTATGCATTATGCGTTATGCGTTATACGTTATGCGTTATGCGTTATGCGTTATGCGTTATGCGTTATGCGTTATGCGTTATGCGTTATGCGTTATGCGATATGCGTCATGCGTTATGCGTTATGCGTTATGCGTTATGCCTTATGCGTTATGCGATATTCGTTATGAGTTATGAGTTATAAGTTATGCGTTATGCGTTATGCGTTATGCGTTATGCGTTATGCGGTATGCGTTATACGTTATGCGTTATGCGTTATGCGTTATGCGTTATGCGTTAGGCGTTATGCGTTTTGCGGTATACGTTATGCGTTGTGCATTATGCGTTATGCGTGATCCGTTATGCGTTAAGCGTTATGCGTTGGGCGTTATACGTTTGCGTTATGCGTTATGCGTTATGCGTTATGCGTTATGCTTTATGCGTTATGCATTATGCGTTATGCGTTATGCCTTATGCGTTATGCGATATTCGTTATGAGTTATGAGTTATAAGTTATGCGTTATGCGTTATGCGTTATGCGTTATGCGTTATGCGGTATGCGTTATACGTTATGCGTTATGCGTTATGCGTTATGCGTTATACGGTATGCGTTATGCGTTATGCGTTATACGTTATGCGTTATGCGTTATGCGTTATACGTTATGCGTTATGCGTTATGCGTTATGCGTTGGGCGTTATACGTTTGCGTTATGCGTTATGCGTTATGCGTTATGCGTTATGCTTTATGCGTTATGCATTATGCGTTATGCGTTATGCCTTATGCGTTATGCGATATTCGTTATGAGTTATGAGTTATAAGTTATGCGTTATGCGTTATGCGTTATGCGTTATGCGTTATGCGGTATGCGTTATACGTTATGCGTTATGCGTTATGCGTTATGCGTTATGCGTTAGGCGTTATGCGTTTTGCGGTATACGTTATGCGTTGTGCATTATGCGTTATGCGTGATCCGTTATGCGTTAAGCGTTATGCGTTTTGCTGTATTCGTTATGCGTTGTGCATTATGCGTTATGCGTTATGGGTTATGCGTTATGCGTTATGCGTTATGCGTTATGCATTATGCGTTGTGCGTTATATGTTTGCGTTGTGCGTCATGCGTTATGCGTTATGCGTTATGCGTTATACGGTATGCGTTATGCGTTATGCGTTATACGTTATGCGTTATGCGTTATGCGTTATACGTTATGCGTTATGCGTTATGCGTTATGCGTTATGCGTTATGCGTTATGCGTTATGCGTTATGCGTTATGCGTTATGCGTTATGCGATATTCGTTATGAGTTATGAGTTATAAGTTATGCGTTATGCGTTATGCGTTATGCGTTATACGGTATGCGTTATGCGTTATGCGTTATACGTTATGCGTTATGCGTTATGCGTTATACGTTATGCGTTATGCGTTATGCGTTATGCGTTATGCGTTATGCGTTATGCGTTATGCGTTATGCGTTATGCGTTGTGCGTTATGCGTTATGCGTTATGCGTTATGCGTTATGCGTTATGCGTTATGCGTTATGCGTTATGCCTTATGCCTTATGGGTTTGCGTTATGTGTTACGCTTTATGCGTTATGCGTTATGCATTATGCGTTATGCGTTATGCGTTATGCGATATTCGTTATGAGTTATGAGTTATAAGTTATGCGTTATGCGTTACGCGTTATGCGTTATGCGGTATGCGTTATACGTTATGCGTTATGCGTTATGCGTTATGCGTTATGCGTTATGCGTTATGCGTTATGCGTTATGCGATATGCGTCATGCGTTATGCGTTATGCGTTATACGGTATGCATTATGCGTTATGCGTTATGCGTTATGCGTTATGCGTTATTCGTTATGTGTTATGCGTTATGCGTTGGGCGTTATACGTTTGCGTTATGCGTTATGCGTTATGCGTTATGCTTTATGCGTTATGCATTATGCGTTATGCGTTATGCCTTATGCGTTATGCGATATTCGTTATGAGTTATGAGTTATAAGTTATGCGTTATGCGTTATGCGTTATGCGTTATGCGTTATGCGTTATGCGTTATGCGTTATGCGTTATGCGTTATGCGTTATGCGTTATGCGTTATGCGTTTTGCGGTATACGTTATGCGTTGTGCATTATGCGTTATGCGTGATCCGTTATGCGTTAAGCGTTATGCGTTTTGCTGTATTCGTTATGCGTTGTGCATTATGCGTTATGCGTTATGGGTTATGCGTTATGCGTTATGCGTTATGCGTTATGCATTATGCGTTGTGCGTTATATGTTTGCGTTGTGCGTCATGCGTTATGCGTTATGCGTTATGCGTTATACGGTATGCGTTATGCGTTATGCGTTATACGTTATGCGTTATGCGTTATGCGTTATACGTTATGCGTTATGCGTTATGCGTTATGCGTTATGCGTTATGCGTTATGCGTTATGCGTTATGCGTTATGCGTTATGCGTTATGCGTTATGCGTTATGCGTTATGCGTTATGCGTTATGCGTTATGCGTTATGCGTGATCCGTTATGCGTTAAGCATTATGCGTTTTGCTGTATTCGTTATGCGTTATGCGTTATGCGTTATGCCTTATGCCTTATGGGTTTGCGTTATGTGTTACGCTTTATGCGTTATGCGTTATGCATTATGCGTTATGCGTTATGCGTTATGCGTTATGCGATATTCGTTATGAGTTATGAGTTATAAGTTATGCGTTATGCGTTATGCGTTATGCGTTATGCGTTATGCGTTATGCGTTATGCGATATTCGTTATGAGTTATAAGATATGCGGTATGCGTTATACGTTATGCGTTATGCGTTATGCGTTATGCGTTATTCGTTATGCGTTATGCGTTATGCGTTTTGCGGTATTCGTTATGCGTTGTGCATTATGCGTTATGCGTGATCCGTTATGCGTTAAGCGATATGCGTTTTGCTGTATTCGTTATGCGTTGTGCATTATGCGTTATGCGTTATGGGTTATGCGTTATGCGTTATGCGTTATGCATTATGCGTTGTGCGTTATATGTTTGCGTTGTGCGTTATGCGTTATGCGTTATGCGTTATACGGTATGCGTTATGCGTTATGCGTTATACGTTATGCGTTATGCGTTATGCGTTATGCCTTATGCCTTATGGGTTTGCGTTATGTGTTACGCTTTATGCGTTATGCGTTATGCGTTATGCGTTATGCGTTATGCGTTAGGCGTTATGCGTTTTGCGGTATTCGTTATGCGTTGTGCATTATGCGTTATGCGTGATCCGTTATGCGTTAAGCGATATGCGTTTTGCTGTATTCGTTATGCGTTGTGCATTATGCGTTATGCGTTATGGGTTATGCGTTATGCGTTATGCGTTATGCATTATGCGTTGTGCGTTATATGTTTGCGTTGTGCGTTATGCGTTATGCGTTATGCGTTATGCATTATACGGTATGCGTTATGCGTTATGCGTTATACGTTATGCGTTATGCGTTATGCGTTATGCCTTATGCCTTATGGGTTTGCGTTATGTGTTACGCGTTATGCGTTATGCGGTATGCGTTATACGTTATGCGTTATGCATTATGCGTTATGCGTTATGCGTTATGCGTTATGCGATATTCGTTATGCGTTATGCGTTATGCGTTATGCGTTATGCGTTATGCGTTATGCGTTATGCGTTATGCGTTATGCGTTATGCGTTATGCGTTATGCCTTATGCCTTATGGGTTTGCGTTATGTGTTACGCTTTATGCGTTATGCGTTATGCATTATGCGTTATGCGTTATGCGTTATGCGTTATGCGATATTCGTTATGAGTTATGAGTTATAAGTTATGCGTTATGCGTTACGCGTTATGCGTTATGCGGTATGCGTTATACGTTATGCGTTATGCGTTATGCGTTATGCGTTATGCGTTAGATGTTATGCGTTATGCGTTATGCGATATGCGTCATGCGTTATGCGTTATGCGTTATACGGTATGCATTATGCGTTATGCGTTATGCGTTATGCGTTATGCGTTATGCGTTATTCGTTATGCGTTATGCGTTATGCGTTGGGCGTTATACGTTTGCGTTATGCGTTATGCGTTATGCGTTATGCGTTATGCTTTATGCGTTATGCATTATGCGTTATGCGTTATGCCTTATGCGTTATGCGATATTCGTTATGAGTTATGAGTTATAAGTTATGCGTTATGCGTTATGCGTTATGCGTTATGCGTTATGCGTTATGCGTTATACGTTATGCGTTATGCGTTATGCGTTATGCGTTATGCGTTAGGCGTTATGCGTTTTGCGGTATACGTTATGCGTTGTGCATTATGCGTTATGCGTGATCCGTTATGCGTTAAGCGTTATGCGTTTTGCTGTATTCGTTATGCGTTGTGCATTATGCGTTATGCGTTATGGGTTATGCGTTATGCGTTATGCGTTATGCGTTATGCATTATGCGTTGTGCGTTATATGTTTGCGTTGTGCGTCATGCGTTATGCGTTATGCGTTATGCGTTATACGGTATGCGTTATGCGTTATGCGTTATACGTTATGCGTTATGCGTTATGCGTTATGCGTTATGCGTTATGCGTTATGCGTTATGCGTTATGCGTTATGCGTTATGCGTTATGCGTTATGCGTTATGCGTTATGCGTTATGCGTTATGCGTTATGCGTTATGCGTTATGCGTTATGCGTTATGCGTTATGCGTTATGCGTTATGCGTTATGCGTGATCCGTTATGCGTTAAGCATTATGCGTTTTGCTGTATTCGTTATGCGTTGTGCGTTATACGTTTGCGTTATGCGTTATGCGTTATACGGTATGCGTTATGCGTTATACGTAATGCGTTATGCGTTATGCGATATGCGTTATGCGTTATGCGTTATGCGTTATGCTTTATGCGTTATGCTTTATGCGTTATGCGTGATCCGTTATGCGTTAGGCGTTATGCGTTATGCGTTAACGTTATGCGTTATGCCTTACGCGTTATGCGTTATGGGTTATGCGTTATGTGTTATGCGATATACGTTATGCGTTATGCGTTATGCGTTATGCGTTATGCGTTATGCGTTATACGTTGTACGTTATGCTTTATGCGTTATGTTTTATGCGATATGCGTTATGCGTTATGCGTTATGCATTATGCGTTGTGCGTTATGCGTGATCCGTTAGGCGTTATGTCTTATGCGTTATGCGTTATGCTTTATGCGTTATGCTTTATGCGTTATGCGTGATCCGTTATGCGTTAGGCGTTATGCGTTATGCGTTAACGTTATGCGTTATGCCTTATGCGTTATGCGTTATGGGTTATGCGTTATGTGTTATGCGATATACGTTATGCGTTATGCTTTATGCGTTATGCGTTATGCGTTATACGTTGTACGTTATGCTTTATGCGTTATGTTTTATGCGATATGCGTTATGCGTTATACGGTATGCGTTATGCGTTATGCGTTATACGTTATGCGTTATGCGTTATGCGTTATGCGTTATGCATTATGCGTTGTGCGTTATATGTTTGCGTTGTGCGTCATGCGTTATGCGTTATGCGTTATGCGTTATACGGTATGCGTTATGCGTTATGCGTTATACGTTATGCGTTATGCGTTATGCGTTATACGTTATGCGTTATGCGTTATGCGTTATGCGTTATGCGTTATGCGTTATGCGTTATGCGTTATGCGTTATGCGTTATGCGTTATGCGTTATGCGTTATGCGTTATGCGTTATGCGTTATGCGTTATGCGTTATGCGTTATGCGTTATGCGTTATGCGTGATCCGTTATGCGTTAAGCATTATGCGTTTTGCTGTATTCGTTATGCGTTGTGCGTTATACGTTTGCGTTATGCGTTATGCGTTATACGGTATGCGTTATGCGTTATACGTAATGCGTTATGCGTTATGCGATATGCGTTATGCGTTATGCGTTATGCGTTATGCTTTATGCGTTATGCTTTATGCGTTATGCGTGATCCGTTATGCGTTAGGCGTTATGCGTTATGCGTTAACGTTATGCGTTATGCCTTATGCGTTATGCGTTATGGGTTATGCGTTATGTGTTATGCGATATACGTTATGCGTTATGCGTTATGCGTTATGCGTTATGCGTTATGCGTTATGCGTTATACGTTGTACGTTATGCTTTATGCGTTATGTTTTATGCGATATGCGTTATGCGTTATGCGTTATGCATTATGCGTTGTGCGTTATGCGTGATCCGTTAGGCGTTATGTCTTATGCGTTATGCGTTATGCTTTATGCGTTATGCTTTATGCGTTATGCGTGATCCGTTATGCGTTAGGCGTTATGCGTTATGCGTTAACGTTATGCGTTATGCCTTATGCGTTATGCGTTATGGGTTATGCGTTATGTGTTATGCGATATACGTTATGCGTTATGCGTTATGCTTTATGCGTTATGCGTTATGCGTTATACGTTGTACGTTATGCTTTATGCGTTATGTTTTATGCGATATGCGTTATGCGTTATGCGTTATGCATTATGCGTTGTGCGTTATGCGTGATCCGTTAGGCGTTATGTCTTATGCGTTATGCGTTATGCTTTATGCGTTATGCTTTATGCGTTATGCGTGATCCGTTATGCGTTAGGCGTTATGCGTTATGCGTTAACGTTATGCGTTATGCCTTATGCGTTATGCGTTATGGGTTATGCGTTATGTGTTATGCGATATACGTTATGCGTTATGCGTTATGCGTTATGCGTTATGCGTTATGCGTTATACGTTGTACGTTATGCTTTATGCGTTATGTTTTATGCGATATGCGTAATGCGTTATGCGTTATGCGTTATGCGTTATGCGTTATACGTTATGCGTTATGCGTTATGCGTGATCCGTTATGTGTTAGGCGATATACGTTTTGCGGTATTCGTTATGCGTTATGCGTTATGCGTTATCCGTTGTTCGTTATGCGTTATGCATTATGCTTTATGCGTTATGCGTTATGAGTTACACGTTATGCGTTATTCGATATGCGTTATGCGTTATGCGTTATGCGTGATCCGTTATGCGTTAAGCATTATGCGTTTTGTTGTATTCGTTATGCGTTGTGCGTTATACGTTTGCGTTATGCGTTATGCGTTATGCTTTATGCGTTATGCGTTATGCGTTATGCGTTATGCTTTATGCTTTATGCGTTATGCATTATGCGTTGTGCGTTATGCGTGATCCGTTAGGCGTTATGTCTTATGCGTTATGGGTTATGCGTTATACGTTATGCGTTATGCGTTATGCGTTAACGTTATGCGTTATGCCTTATGCGTTATGCGTTATGGGTTATGCGTTATGTGTTATGCGATATACGTTATGCGTTATGCGTTATGCGTTATGCGTTATGCGTTATGCGTTATACGTTGTACGTTATGCTTTATGCGTTATGTTTTATGCGATATGCGTTATGCGTTATGCGTTATGCGTTATGCGTTATGCGTTATGCGTTATACGTTATGCGTTATGCGTTATGCGTGATCCGTTATGTGTTAGGCGATATACGTTTTGCGGTATTCGTTATGCGTTATGCGTTAGGCGTTATCCGTTGTTCGTTATGCGTTATGCATTATGCTTTATGCGTTATGCGTTATGAGTTACACGTTATGCGTTATTCGATATGCGTTATGCGTTATGCGTTATGCGTTATGCGTTATACGTATAACGCATAACGCATAACGCATAACGCATAAAGCATAACGCATACCGTATAACGCATAACGCATAACGCATAACGCATAACGCATAACGAATACCGCAAAACGTATATCGCCTAATACATAACGGATCACGCATAACGCATAACGCATAACGCACACCGCATAATGCATAACGCATAACGCATAACGCATAACGCATAACGCATTACGCATAACGCATAACGCATAACGCATAACGCATAACGCATAGCGCATAACGCATAACATATAACGCATAACGCATAATGCATAACGCATAACGCATAACGCATAACGCATAAAGCATAACGCATAACGCATACCGTATAACGCATAACGCATGCCGCATAACGCAAACGTATAACGCATGACGCATAATGAACAACGGATAACACATAACGCATAAAGCATAACTAATACCGCAAAACGTATATCGCCTAACACATAACGGATCACGCATAACGCATAACGCATAACGCAAAACGCATAACGTTAACGCATAACCCATAACGCATAAGGCTTGATGCATGACGAATATCGCATATCACATAACGCATAAGGCTTGATGCATGACGCATATCGCATAACGCATAAAGCATAACCATAACGCATAACGCATAACCCATAACGCATAACGCATAACGCATAACGTATAACGCATAACGCATACCGTATAACGCATAACGCATAACGCATAACGCATAACGCATACCGTATAACGCATAACGCATAACGCATAACGCATAACGCATAACGCATAACACATAACGCATAACGCATAACGCATAACGCATAAAGCATAACGCATAACGCATAACGCATGAAGCATAACCCATAACGCATAACGCATAACGCATAACGCATAACGAATAACGCATAACGCATACCGTATAACGCAAACGTATAGCGCACAACGCATAATGCATAAACCATAACCCATACTTCATAACGCATAACGCATAATGCACAACGCATATCGAACACCGGAAAACCCATAACCCCTAACGCATAACGGATCACGCATAACGCATAATGCATAACGCATAAAGTATAACGCATAACGCATAACCCCTAACGCAATAACGCATAACGCATAACGCATAACGCATAACGTGTAGCTCATAACGCATAACGCATAAAGCATAACGCATAACGCATAACGCATAACGCATAACGCATATCGCATAACGCATAACGCATAACGCATAACGTATAACGCATAACGCATACCGTATAACGCATAACGCATAACGCATAACGCATAACGCATGAAGCATAACCCAAAACGCATAACGCCTAACGCATAACGTATAACGCATAACGCATAACGCATAACGTATAACGCATAACGCATACCGTATAACGCATAACGCATAACGCAAACGTATAACGCACAACGCATAACGCATAACGCATAACGCATAACGCATAAAATATAACGCATAACGCATAAAGCGTAACGCATAACGCATAACGCATAACGCATAACGCATAACGCATATCGCATAACGCATAACGCATAACGTATAACGCATAACGCATACCGTATAACGCATAACGCATAACGCATAACCCCTTTTTTTTTTTTTTTATTGTGGGGAAATGCTATTCGCATTCCGTAGATCTGAGACCTTCCTCGGGGAGGGGAAATCCCTCCCCAAGGCTACTCAGTAAAACCCCACACCCGCCTAAGCTAATGTAAGGGGGAGGCCAGGATCTCTACCGAACTCAACTGGCCTCCCCCTTAGCTGACATGCATCCCAGGGGGAGTTGTTAGCTCCCCCACCATACTCTATAAGACCCCGGGCGGAGGGACCCGCCCGGTGTCCCCATCCCTGGAGCCTTCGAATTGAGCTTCCCGAACCCCAGTTCGGTCCGCCCACAGCTCCCGGAGCCTTCGTGCGCTGCTCTGAGCAGCAGCAATGTGTGACCCCCTGAGGGGGCCACCCACCGTCGCCGCCCGGCCAGGGCAAGAAGGCGCCGACACCGGCAAGGGAGGGTCGTCGGAAGCGCCTACGTGCGCCCCGACCCTCCCCACCCCACCCCCTACGCGCCACCACCCCGGAGCCCGCCTCCGGGAAGTGGCCGACACCCCCTCCACCGGGTACCGGATAAAGGTTCCTTTGGGGGTGTCGGTCCACCTCGGGGGGAGTTTAACCCCTCCCCCCTGGGAGCCAGGGTCAGCTAACTCCCCTGGCCCCCACGTCCGCCGCCCTCCGGGATGAGGGCACCATTCTGCGACGCGGAGGTCGGCCCCGCCGCCTCCGAGTCGCCATCGGGACAAAACCCCCTGCCCGGAGGGCGAAATTTGACGCTGGGTGGGGATCACTCCCAGCGCCCTCCCCCCATTCACCGCCCCCCTCACCCGGGTCTGAGAGCCGCCACGGGGGGACGTCCCCCGCGTCGCTCTCCCGTCTCTCGCCCTTTCCACCCCAGTCCTCCTTGGATTGGGGAGCGGGGCTTCCCCCTGTCTCGGCGCTCCCGGAGAGCTACTGAGAGCTCCCACTCGGTGACCCGGAGCTCTTCCGACCAATCGTTGGCCGGGCCAGGGACGCGAACCGCCCCCTCCGCCACCCCATCGTCGAGGGGAAAGAGGGTGCCCACGACGCGTCCCAGGAACTCCGGATCCATATTCTCCGTGATAGGGGGCGCCCAGGGACGGAGCTTCCCAAGCACCATCTTATACGGGCGCCCCCACGGATCGTCACGGAGAGTAAGCAGGAGCTCGCTCCAGGGCTTAGCCTTGGCCTCGGCAATGGCCTTTTTGAGGGTCACGGCGGACGATCTGTACTCCCCGTAGAGACCGTCCACCGACCTCGACAGCTCCGGGTCACCGTCACCTCTAAATAGACGGCGCCGAGCGCGGACATACCGGCGGCGGGCGCGGCCAGCCAAGCTACGTAGCTCAGCCAGCCCAGCCGACCACCAGTACATGGATCTTCTCGGGGGACAGGCCCGGATCCGGGGCATCGCGACGTCGCAAATCATTTGCAACGTCCCCCGGAACCAGGCCGCCCCGTCGTCAGGTCCGCGCTCCCCGGCCACAGGCCAGGCGGAGCCGATGATCACGGCCCTCAAGAGGTCCTCGTCGAGTCGCTTCGACGCCCATCTTGGCGTCGAACGGGCACCACCTCGCCGGAGGAGGGGCGTGTCCACAGGCAGGTCAGAGACCACCGCTACCCACATCAAAATGTAGCAGTGGTCCGAGAGAGTCTCACCCTCCCAGACCCGCCAGTTGGACACACGGCGCGAGGCCAGGGCGGTCGCGAACCCTACGTCCACGATCGACCAACCATTTGACCTCACGCACGTCGGCACAGAGCCCCGGTTAAGCAACCGGAGCTCCAGCCCATCTGCCCACTCCTCCAACGCTACGCCACGGGGGTCGGTCCTGGAGTCACCCCAAGTAGTGGACCTTGAGTTAAGGTCCCCCAGGACCAATACCGGACCGGCTAAATACGGGGACACCATGTCCCGCAGCCGGTCCAAATACCCCTCGAACTCCTCGAAGCTTCGATTCGGCGAAAAGTAGCACCCCACGACTCGAAACCTTCCCCATTGCACCATAACCATCCCCCTACCCTGTTCGACCCCAGAGTAGGGGGGCAACCTCGCCTCGCGGCGAACCCAAATCGCCACGGAGCCCTCCAGGTCCCCGAACCATTGTGGATGGTCAGGGACGTTGAAGGGCTCGGCGGCAACCGCCAGGCCAACCTCCATGCTCGCCAGGCTTTGGACAAACAAGTCCTGAGCCCGGCGGCAATGATTGAGGTTGGCCTGCAGTACCGGCAAGGAACAACCACGGGCCGTATGAGCCATTACTGGCGGTCCGTGGGTGTTCCATCCTGAGACGCCTCAGGGGCGGGAGGGGGGGCGCTACTGCCCTCCTCCCCACCCTGAGTAGCCTCAACCTCCATCGCTACACTGGGGGGAGTGGATGGGAGGGCTTGTCCTGCCCCTCCAGCCCCTCGAGTGGTCTCGGGGGGTGGTGCCACACCACTTCCCCCCTTCGACCCCTTCTTCTTTCTCGAAGGCGGGGAGCACGCCTTGCTCCCCGCCTTGTGGTTCGCGGGTTTCCCCGCCGCTGCGCAGACCACGCAATGGGGGGCGGCCGTACATACCGCCGCCCGGTGGGATGTGTCCCCGCATCGGTAACATTGACCGCTACGGTCCACCTCTGCAGTGCACCGCGGTCTCACATGCCCTAGGGCGAGGCAGCGGAAACACTGCATGGGCCGGGCGGCCAGGACAACCACCCGTGCCTGGGTCCACCCCACACGGACGACTTTGGCCTTTTCTAAGGCCAAGGCCGCCGCATCCGGGCACTGCACCCAGATTGTTCCGAGTCCACCAGTCGGGATCTTGATATCCCCGACTTTAATGGACTCGGCTGTGCAGCCCCCGACTCTCGCCACCGCATCGACCACCTCCCGCGGGGTGACCGAGGGCTCCAGGCCCGTCAGACGGAGTTCCGCCTTCTTGACAGGTCTGGCGACCCTCACATCCATAGCCCTCAGGGCGGCTGTCATACCGGCAGCGAGGGCGTCCGCCTTAACGCCCCCGTCAGCACCGGGGATCTCGATAATGAGACCCCCGGTGACTGCCCGCTTCCAACGCAGGGTCTCGATACCCAGGGTGGCGAGATCGACACCCTGGCGAGCCGTGCGAATAGCCTCCTCGTAGGTGGCCTTACTCCCTTCTGGCACGGTGATTGTCACCGCTGCCGTGCGGGGAGGGGTCGCCACACGAGGAGACGCCTTCTGCGGCCCGGCGCCCGTACCCTTTTTAGGGGCACTAGCCGGGGGGGGCTGGGCGGCGGCCTTGGCCTTCCGCATAGCCTTCCTTCCCACGACTTGGGACCACGTCCCCTCCATCGGAGGGCACGATGAGTCCCGATCGTGGGACTTGGAGGTTCCAGGCACTTGTGTAGGAGGGGGGACGGGGGAGGCCACTACGGCTTCCGACACCCGTCCTCCCTTCTTCCTCTTCTTGTTCTTCTTCTTCCTCTTTTCGGCGGGGGGGACCACCCCACCGGGAGAAGAGGAAGGGGGTGCCACCGAGGTAGCCATAAGAGGACTGGGGGGCAGGGGACATGTCGTGGCGCTAAGCGGGGCGGGCGCCCCCGGTTTCACCCCCGAAGGGGCTCCACCCGCCCGAACCGCAACGGCGTACGTCCCGGGTTGGGGATGGTTGCCCCCCGACGCCGGCCGGAGCTCCTCACGGAACGCCATTAGTTTGGCGTCCATGATGGCCGCGATCCGGGCAAGGAGGACCGAGTCCCCGGATGGCGTCGGCCTGGGCACCTTGTGCGCCGGGGGCGCTGGTGGCGCCATTGCCGGTGGGGCCGCGACCGAGGGGAGAGGCGACGAAGGTGCTGCAGACGCAAATACGGCCTGCTGCCTCTTCACCGCCATCATCTCCCCACGGATGGCGGCCAGGGAGTCCCTCAACTCCCCCATCTCTCGCATCAGAGAGGCGTTTTCTCTCTTGAGGGCTCTGTTTTCCGCCTGCACTCTCTGCCAGAGGATCACAGGCGGCCCGTCGGAGGTGACGGAGGAGGCTCCCTGCCATCCCCGCGACTCCAACTCCTTCGCCCCAGCCTCGACCAATCGAGCCGCCTCCTTAAGGGCACGAACGGCGGTGCCCTTAAGGTTGCCACTCTTAAGGGCTGTGGCCTCAACCGTTCGGCCGGCAGCCACCAACTCCGCCGCGATTTCTTCGGGGAGGAGGTCGCGCAGCTCGAGCTGCCGCTCCTCCACGGAGAGCGCCTTCGTGGCACAAGGCCTCTTCGGCTTCTCCCCGGGGTTCCCGACCCCGACCAGGGAGGGGGTGGCCGATCTCCCCACAGGCGTGCGCCATGACGCCTCGGAGACGGCCGTGGCGTCATCCTCCAGTCCATCCCCCGTTAGGGTGGGGACCGGAGAATCGACACGGCTGTCGCATCCGGAATTGCTTCCGGACGCGGCCGTCCTGAGGCGTTTCCGAGGCGTCAACACTCGGCCTCCAGAGGTCCCTAGAAGAGACCCCATCGCAGCCGCTCCTACAGTCCCCGTTTCCGGGCACGGTAGCCCCTCCAAAACCACGACCGCTTCCGGGCACGGTATCCCCTCCTGCTCGTCGATTTTCTCCCGAGGCACATCGTTAGCTTCCATTATCATTTCATGACGGGCTTGGTTACCGCAGCGGCAGTGTTTCCACTACCGCTGCCTCACTCATCACCCACATACTTCGTTACCGATAAAGGGTGACTCCACTGCCGGTATCGGAGTCCCGACAGTGGGCCTGCCTACAACCCGGGGGCGGCCGGTACCGGGAGGTCGTCAAACGCTTGAGACGGATACACCCATCCGCCCATCCTCGGCATTTACACCGAGGATGCCCTCTGGCCACGTTGCGTATAGCACCGGGTTAGGGACTTTTTATAGAGGTTTATCCTCCTCGCGGGCCAGCCGATTAAGGCAAGCCCCCCGTTCCGGTAAAACATGACCACCGGTTTACGGTATGCGGCCCCGGAGAGTGATCAATTCGATCACCTAGCTCCAGGGCACGTGTATCCCCCCCCATACCTGCCTACTCCGTTCGCACTCCGTTCAAGCCGAGGCCTGAACAGAGTCCCGAGGTGCCCCACGTGGAGGTGGAGTAGGAGGAATTTTGACCAAAATGGGCCCACCAACTTCACCGAAGTTCCTCACCCCAGGCCTCTCTCCCGGACACGTACCGAAGGCCGTGCCACGGGCAAGTACCCACTTCAGAGGAACATCAGTTCCATTGGAGTTTCCAGGCGAGTGAGGGGGATTTCCAAGAGGTATGGTGGCCTCGAGGTCATTCCCTCACTCGTCCAGAACCCATTCCAGTCTTCGCACCCCATAACGCATAACCCCTAACGCAATAACGCATAACGCATAACGCATAACGCATAACGTGTAACTCATAACACATATCGCATAAAGCATAACGCATAAGGCATAACGCATAACGCATATCGCATAACGCATAACGCATAACGTATAACGCATAACGCATACCGTATAACGCATAACGCATAACGCATAACGCAAACGTATAACGCACAACGCATAACGCATAAAGCATAACGCATAACGCATAACGCATAACGCAGACGTATAACGCACAACCCATAACGCATAACGAACAACGGATAACGCATAACGCATAACGCATAACGAATACCGCAAAACGTATATCGCCTAACACATAACGGATCACGCATAACTCATAACGCATAACGCATAACGCATAACGCATAACGCATACCGCATAACGCATAACGCATAACGCATAACGCATAACGCATAACGCATAACGCATAACGCATAACGCATAACGCATAACGCATAACGCATAACGCATAACGCATAACGCATAACGCATAACGCATAACGCATAACGCATAACGCATAACATATAACGCATAACGCATAACGCATAACGCATAACGCACAACGCATAACGCATAACGTATAAAGCATAACGCATAACGCATAACGCATAACGCATAACGCATAACGCATAACGCATAACGCATAACCCCTAACGCAATAACGCATAACGCATAACGCATAACGCATAACGCAAACGTATAGCGCACAACGCATAACGCATAAACCATAACCCATACTTAATAACGCATAACGCATAATGCACAACGCATAACGAACACCGGAAAACCCATAACGCCTAACGCATAACGGATCACGCATAACGCATCATGCATAACGCATAAAGCATAACGCATAACGCATAACGCATAACCCCTAACGCATAACGCATAACGCATAACGCATAACGCATAACGCATAACGTGTAACTCATAACGCATAACGCATAAAGCATAACGCATAACGCATAACACATAACGCATATCGCATAACGCATAACGCAAAACGTATATCGCATACCGTATAACGCATAACGCATAACGCATAACGCATAACGCAGACGTATAACGCACAACCCATAACGCATAACGAACAACGGATAACGCATAACGCATAACGAATACCGCAAAACGTATATCGCCTAACACATAACGGATCACGCATAACGCATAACGCATAACGTATAACGCATAACGCATAACGCATAACGCATAACGCATAACGCATAACGCATATCGCATAATTCATAACGCATAACGCATAACGCATAACGCATAACGCATAACGCATAACGCATAACGTATAACTCATAACGCATAACGCATAAAGCATGACGCATAACGCATAACGCATGACGCATAACGCAGAACGCATAACGCATAACGCATAACGCATAACGCATAACGCATAACGCATAACGCATACCGCATAACGCATAACGCATAACGCATAACGCATAACGCATAACGCATAACGCATAACGCATAACGCATAACGCATAACGCATAACGCATAACGCATAACGCATAACGCATAACGCATAACGCATAACGCATAACGCATAACGCATAATGCATAACGCATAACGCATAACGCATAACGCATAAAGCATAACGCATAACGCATAACGCATAACACATAACGCATAACGCATAATGCACAACGCATAACGAATACAGCAAAACGCATAACGCTTAACGCATAACGGATCACGCATAACGCATAACGCATAATGCATAACGCATAACGCATAACGCATAAGGCATAATGCATAACGCATAAAGCGTAACGCATAACGCATAACGCAGAGCGCATAACGCATAAAGCATAACGCATAACGCATACCGCATAACGCATAACGCATAACGCATAACGCATAACGCATAACGCATAACGCATAACGTATAACGCATAACGCATACCGCATAACGCATAACGCATAACGCATAACGCATAACGCATAACGCATAACGCATAACGCATAACGCATAACGCATAACGTATGACGCATAACGCATAACGCATAACGCATAACGCATACCGTATAACGCATACCGTATAACGCATAACGCATAACGCATAACGCATAACGCATAACGCATAACGCAAAATGCATAACGTTAACGCATAACCCATAACGCATAAGGCTAGATGCATGACGAATTTCACATATCACATAACGCATAAGGCTTGATGCATGACGCATATCGCATAACGCATAACGCATAACCATAACGCATAACGCATAACCCATAACGCATAAAGCATAACGCATAACGCATAACGCATAACGCATAACGCATAACGCATAACGCATAACGCATAACGCATAACGCATACCGCATACCGCATAACGCATAACGCGTAACGCACAACGCATAACGCATAACGCATAGCGTATAACGCATAACGCATACCGTATAACGCATAACGCATAACGCATAACGCAAACGTATAGCGCACAACGCATAATGAATAAACCATAACCCATACTTCATAACGCATAACGCATAATGCACAACGCATATCGAACACCGGAAACCCATAACGCCTAACGCATAACGGATCACGCATAACGCATAATGCATAACGCATAAAGCATAACGCATAACGCATAACGCATAACCGCTAACGCAATAACGCATAACGCATAACGTGTAACTCATAACGCATAACGCATAAAGCATAACGCATAACGCATAACGCATATCGCATAACGTGTAACTCATAACGCATAACGCATAAAGCTTAACGCATAAGGCATAACGCATAACGCATATCGCATAACGCATAACGCATAACGTATAACGCATAACGCATACCGTATAACGCATAACGCATAACGCATAACGCAAACGTATAACGCACAACGCATAACGCATAACGCATAACGCATAACATATAACGCATAACGCATAACGCATAACGCATAACGCATAAAGCATAACGCATAACGCATAACGCATAAAGCATAACGCATAACGCATAACGCATGACGCATAACGCATAACTCATAACGCATAACGCATAAAGCATAACGCATAACGCATAACGCATATCGCATAACGTGTAACTCATAACGCATAACGCATAAAGCTTAACGCATAAGGCATAACGCATAACGCATAACGCATAACGCATAACGCATAACGCATAACGCATAACGCATAAAGCATAACGCATAACGCATAACGCATGACGCATAACGCATAACGCAAACGTATAACGCACAACGCATAACGCATAACGCATAACGCATAACATATAACGCATAACGCATAAAGCATAACGCATAACGCATAACGCATAACGCATGACGCATAACGCATAACGCAAACGTATAGCGCACAACGCATAACGCATAAACCATAACCCATACTTAATAACGCATAACGCATAATGCACAACGCATAACGAACACCGGAAAACCCATAACGCCTAACGCATAACGGATCACGCATAACGCACCATGCATAACGCATAAAGCATAACGCATAACGCATAATGCATAACACATAACGCATATCGCATAACGCATAACGCAAAACGTATATCGCATACCGTATAACGCATAACGCATAACGCATAACGCAGACGTATAACGCACAACCCATAACGCATAACGAACAACGGATAACGCATAACGCATAACGCATAACGAATACCGCAAAACGTATATCGCCTAACACATAACGGATCACGCATAACGCATAACGCATAACATATAACGCATAACGCATAACGCATAACGCATAACGCATAACGCATAACGCATAACGCATAACGCATAACGCATAACGCATAACGCATAACATATAACGCATAACGCATGACGCATAACGCATAACGCATAACGCATAACGCATAACGCATACCGCATAATGCATAACGCATAACGCATAACGCATAACGCATAACGCATAACGCATAACGCATAACGTATAACTCATAACGCATAACGCATAAAGCATGACGCATAACGCATAACGCATGACGCATAACGCAGAACGCATAACGCATAACGCATAGCGCATAACGCATAACGCATAACGCATAACGCAAAACGCATAACGTTAACGCATAACCCATAACGCATAAGGCTAGATGCATGACGAATTTCGCATATCACATAACGCATAAGGCTTGATGCATGACGCATATCGCATAACGCATAACGCATAACCATAACGCATAACGCATAACCCATAACGCATAACGCATAACGCATAACGTATAACGCATAACGCATACCGTGTAACGCATAACGCATAACGCATAACGCATAACGCATACCGTATAACGCATAACGCATAACGCATAATGCACAACGCATATCGAACACCGGAAAACCCATAACGCCTAACGCATAACGGATAACGCATAACGCATAACGCATAACGAATACCGCAAAACGTATATCGCCTAACACATAACGGATCACGCATAACGCATAACGCATAACATATAACGCATAACGCATAACGCATAACGCATAACGCATAACGCATAACGCATAACGCATAACGCATAACGCATAACGCATAACGCATAACGCATAACGCATAACGCATAACATATAACGCATAACGCATGACGCATAACGCATAACGCATAACGCATAACGCATAACGCATACCGCATAATGCATAACGCATAACGCATAACGCATAACGCATAACGCATAACGCATAACGCATAACGTATAACTCATAACGCATAACGCATAAAGCATGACGCATAACGCATAACGCATGACGCATAACGCAGAACGCATAACGCATAACGCATAGCGCATAACGCATAACGCATAACGCATAACGCAAAACGCATAACGTTAACGCATAACCCATAACGCATAAGGCTAGATGCATGACGAATTTCGCATATCACATAACGCATAAGGCTTGATGCATGACGCATATCGCATAACGCATAACGCATAACCATAACGCATAACGCATAACCCATAACGCATAACGCATAACGCATAACGTATAACGCATAACGCATACCGTGTAACGCATAACGCATAACGCATAACGCATAACGCATACCGTATAACGCATAACGCATAACGCATAATGCACAACGCATATCGAACACCGGAAAACCCATAACGCCTAACGCATAACGGATCACGCATAACGCATAACATATAACGCATAACCCATAACGCATAACGTATAAAGCATAACGCATAACGCATAACGCATAACGCATAACGCATAACCCCTAACGCAATAACGCATAACGCATAACGCATATCGCATAACGTGTAACTCATAACGCATAACGCATAAAGCTTAACGCATAAGGCATAACGCATAACGCATATCGCATAACGCATAACGCATAACGTATAACGCATAACGCATACTGTATAACGCATAACGCATAACGCATAACGCAAACGTATAACGCACAACGCATAACGCATAACGCATAACGCATAACATATAACGCATAACGCATAACGCATAACGCATAACGCATAACGCATAACGCATAACGCATAAAGCATAACGCATAACGCATAACGCATGACGCATAACGCATAACGCAAACGTATAGCGCACAACGCATAACGCATAAACCATAACCCATACTTAATAACGCATAACGCATAATGCACAACGCATAACGAACACCGGAAAACCCATAACGCCTAACGCATAACGGATCACGCATGACGCACCATGCATAACGCATAAAGCATAACGCATAACGCATAATGCATAACACATAACGCATATCGCATAACGCATAACGCAAAACGTATATCGCATACCGCATAATGCATAACGCATAACGCATAACGCATAACGCATAACGCATAACGCATAACGCATAACGCATAACATATAACGCATAACGCATGACGCATAACGCATAACGCATAACGCATAACGCATAACGCATACCGCATAATGCATAACGCATAACGCATAACGCATAACGCATAACGCATAACGCATAACGCATAACGTATAACTCATAACGCATAACGCATAAAGCATGACGCATAACGCATAACGCATGACGCATAACGCAGAACGCATAACGCATAACGCATAACGCATAACGCATAACGCATAACGCATAACGCATCGCGCATAACGCAAAACGCATAACCCATAACGCATAAGGCTAGATGCATGACGAATTTCGCATATCACATAACGCATAAGGCTTGATGCATGACGCATATCGCATAGCGCATAACGCATAACGAATACCGCAAAACGTATATCGCCTAACACATAACGGATCACGCATAACGCATAACGCATAACGCATAACGCATAAAGCATGACGCATAACGCATAACGCATAATGCATAACGCATAACGCATACCGTATAACGCATAACGCATAACGCATAACGCATAACGCATAACGCATAACGCATAACGCATAACGCATAACGCATAACGCATAACGCATAACGCATAACGCATAACGCATAACGCATAACGCATAACGCATAACGCATAACGCATAACGCATAACGCATAACGCATAACGCATAACGTATAACGCATAACGCATAACGCATAACGCATAACGCATAACGCATAACGCATAACGCATAACGCATAACGCATAACGCATAACGCATAAAGCATAACGCATAACGCATAACGCATACCGCATAACGCATAACGCATAACGCATAACGCATAACGCATAACGCATAACGCATAACGCATAACGCATAACGCATAACGCATAACGCATAACGCATAACGCATAACGCATAACGCATAAAGCATAACGCATAACGCATAACGCATAACACATAACGCATAACGCATAATGCACAACGCATAACGAATACAGCAAAACGCATAACGCTTAACGCATAACGGATCACGCATAACGCATAACGCATAATGCATAACGCATAACGCATAAGGCATAATGCATAACGCATAAAGCGTAACGCATAACGTATAACGCAGAGCGCATAACGCATAAAGCATAACGCATAACACATACCGCATAACGCATAACGCATAACGCATAACGCATAACGTATAACGCATAAAGCATACCGCATAACGCATAACGCATAACGCATAACGCATAACGCATAACGCATAACGCATAACGCATAACGCATAACGCATAACGCATAACGCATAACGCATAACGCATAACGCATAACGCATAACGCATAACGCATAACGCATAACGCATAACGCATAACGCATAACGCATAACGCATAACGCATAACGCATAACGCATAACGCATAACGCATAACGCATAAAGCATAACGCATAACGCATAGCGTATAACGCATAACGCATACCGTATAACGCATAACGCATAACGCATAACGCAAACGTATAGCGCACAACGCATAATGAATAAACCATAACCCATACTTCATAACGCATAACGCATAATGCACAACGCATATCGAACACCGGAAAACCCATAACGCCTAACGCATAACGGATCACGCATAACGCATAATGCATAACGCATAAAGCATAACGCATAACGCATAACCGCTAACGCAATAACGCATAACGCATAACGTGTAACTCATAACGCATAACGCATAAAGCATAACGCATAACGCATAACGCATAACGCATATTGCATAACGCATAACGCATAACGTATAACGCATAACGCATACCGTATAACGCATAACGCATATCGCATAACGCATAACGCAAAACGTATATCGCATACCGTATAACGCATAACGCATAACGCATAACGCATAACGCATAACGCATAACGCAAACGTACAGCGCACAACGCATAACGCATAAACCATAACCCATACTTAATAACGCATAACGCATAATGCACAACGCATAACGAACACCGGAAAACCCATAACGCCTAACGCATAACGGATCACGCATAACGCATCATGCATAACGCATAAAGCATAACGCATAACGCATAACGCATAACGCATAACCCCTAACGCATAACGCATAACGCATAACGCATAACGCATAACGTGTAACTCATAACGCATAACGCATAAAGCATAACGCATAACGCATAACACATAACGCATATCGCATAACGCATAACGCAAAACGTATATCGCATACCGTATAACGCATAACGCATAACGCAGACGTATAACGCACAACCCATAACGCATAACGAACAACGGATAACGCATAACGCATAACGCATAACGAATACCGCAAAACGTATATCGCCTAACAAATAACGGATCACGCATAACGCATAACGCATAACGTATAACGCATAACGCATAACGCATAACGCATAACGCATAACGCATAACGCATAACGCATAACGCATAACGCATAACGCATAACGCATAACCGCTAACGCAATAACGCATAACGCATAACGTGTAACTCATAACGCATAACGCATAAAGCATAACGCATAACGCATAACGCATAACGCATAACGCATAACGCATAACGCATAACGCATAACGCATAACGCATAACGCATAACGCATAACGCATAACGCATAACGCATAACGTATAACTCATAACGTATAACGCATAACGCATGACGCATAACGCAGAACGCATAACGCATAACGCATAACGCATATCGCATAACGCATAACGCATAACGTATAACGCATAATGCATACCGTATAACGCATAACGCATAACGTATAAAGCATAACGCATAACGCATAACGCATAACGCATAACGCATAACGCATAACGCATAACGCATACCGTATAACGCATAACGCAAAACGCATAACGCATAACGCATAACGCATAACGCATAACGCATAACGCAAAACGCATAACGTTAACGCATAACCCATAACGCATAAGGCTAGATGCATGACGAATTTCGCATATCACATAACGCATAAGGCTTGATGCATGACGCATATCGCATAACGCATAACGCATAACCATAACGCATAACGCATAACCCATAACGCATAAAGCATAATGCATAACGCATAACGCATAACGCATAACGCATAACGCATAACGCATAACGCATAACGCATAACGCATAACGCATAACGCATAACGCATAACGCATAACGCATAACGCATACCGCATAACGCATAACGCATAACGCATAACGCATAACGCATAACGCATAGCGTATAACGCATAACGCATACCGTATAACGCATAACGCATAACGCATAACGCAAACGTATAGCGCACAACGCATAATGAATAAACCATAACCCATACTTCATAACGCATAACGCATAATGCACAACGCATATCGAACACCGGAAAACCCATAACGCCTAACGCATAACGGATCACGCATAACGCATAATGCATAACGCATAAAGCATAACGCATAACGCATAACGCATAACCGCTAACGCAATAACGCATAACGCATAACGTGTAACTCATAACGCATAACGCATAAAGCATAACGCATAACGCATAACGCATAACGCATATCGCATAACGCATAACGCATAACGTATAACGCATAACGCATACCGTATAACGCATAACGCATAACGCAAACGTATAACGCACAACGCATGACGCATAACGCATAACGCATAACATATAACGCATAACGCATAACGCATAACGCATAACGCATAACGCATAACGCATAACGTATAAAGCATAACGCATAACGCATAACGCATAACGCATAACGCATAACCCCTAACGCAATAACGCATAATGCATAACGCATATCGCATAACGTGTAACTCATAACGCATAACGCATAAAGCTTAACGCATAAGGCATAACGCATAACGCATATCGCATAACGCATAACGCATAACGTATAACGCATAACGCATACCGTATAACGCATAACGCATAACGCATAACGCATAACGCATAACGCATAACGCATAACGCATAACGCATAACATATAACGCATAACGCATAACGTATAACGCACATCGCATAACGCATAACGCATAACGCATAACATATAACGCATAACGCATAACGCATAACGCATAACGCATAACGCATAAAGCATAACGCATAACGCATAACGCATAACGCATAACGCATAACCCTTACGCAATAACGCATAACGCATAACGTATAACGCATAACGCATACCGTATAACGCATAACGCATAACGCATAACGCAAACGTATAGCGCACAACGGATAACGCATAAACCATAACCCATACTTCATAACGCCTAACGCATAATGCACAACGCATAATGAACACCGGAAAACCCATAACGCCTAACGCATAACGGATCACTCATAACGCAAAATGCATAACGCATAACGCATAAAGCATAACGCATATCGCATAACGCAGAACGCATAACGCATAACGCATAACGTTAACGGATAACCCTTAACGCATAAGGCTTGATGCATGACGAATATCGCATATCACATAACGCATAAGGCTTGATGCGTGACGCATATCGCATAACGCATAACGCATAACCATAACGCATAACGCATAAAGCATAATGCATAACGCATAACGCATAACGCCTTACGGATCAGGCATAACGCATAACGCATAATGCATAACACATAACTCAAAATGCATAACGCATAACGCATAACGCATAACGCATAACGCATAACGCATAACGCATAACGCATAACGCATAACGCATAACGCATAACGCATAACGCATAACGCACAACGCATATCGCATAACGCATAACGCATAACGCACAACGCATATCGCATAACGCATATCGCATAAAGCATAATGCATAACGCATAACGCATAACGCATAACGCATAACGCATAACGCATAACGCATAACACATAACGCATAGCGCATAACGCATAACATATAACGCATAACGCATAACGCATAACGCATAACGCATAACGCATAACGCATAAAGCATATCGCATAACGCATACCGTATAACGCATAACGCATGCCGCATAACGCAGACGTATAACGCACAACGCATAACGCATAATGAACAACGGATAACGCATAACGCATAACGCATAACTAATACCGCAAAACGTATATCGCCTAACACATAACGGATCACGCATAACGCATAACGCATAACGCAAAACGCATAACGTTAACGCATAACCCATAACGCATAAGGCTTGATGCATGACGAATATCGCATATCACATAACGCATAAGGCTTGATGCATGACGCATATCGCATAACGCATAACGCATAACCATAACGCATAACGCATAACATATAACGCATAACGCATAACGCATAACGCACAACGCATAACGCATAACGTATAAAGCATAACGTATAACGCATAACGCATACTGTATAACGCATAACGCATAACGCATAACGCAAACGTATAACGCACAACGCATAACGCATAAAGCATAACGCATAACGCATAACGCATAACGCATAACGCATAACGCATAACGCAAACGTATAGCGCACAACGCATAACGCATAAACCATAACCCATACTTAATAACGCATAACGCATAATGCACAACGCATAACGAACACCGGAAAACCCATAACGCCTAACGCATAACGGATCACGCATAACGCATCATGCATAACGCATAAAGCATAACGCATAACGCATAACGCATAACCCCTAACGCATAACGCATAACGCATAACGCATAACGCATAACGTGTAACTCATAACGCATAACGCATAAAGCATAACGCATAACGCATAACACATAACGCATATCGCATAACGCATAACGCAAAACGTATATCGCATACCGTATAACGCATAACGCATAACGCATAACGCAGACGTATAACGCACAACCCATAACGCATAACGAACAACGGATAACGCATAACGCATAACGCATAACGAATACCGCAAAACGTATATCGCATAACACATAACGGATCACGCATAACGCATAACGCATAACGTATAACGCAAAACGCATAACGCATAACGCATAACGCATAACGCATAACGCATAACGCATGACGCATAACGCATAACGCATAACATATAACGCATAACGCATAACGCATAACGCATAACGCATAACGCATAACGCATAACGCATAACGCATAACGTATACCGCATAATGCATAACGCATAACGCATAACGCATAACGCATAACGCATAACGCATAACGCATAACGCATAACGCATAACGCATAACGTATAACTCATAACGTATAACGCATAACGCATGACGCATAACGCAGAACGCATAACGCATAACGCATAACGCATAACGCATAACGCATAACGCATAACGCATAATGCATAACGCATAACCGCTAACGCAATAACGCATAACGCATAACGTGTAACTCATAACGCATAACGCATAAAGCATAACGCATAACGCATAACGCATAACGCATATCGCATAACGCATAACGCATAACGTATAACGCATAACGCATACCGTATAACGCATAACGCATAACGCAAACGTATAACGCACAACGCATAACGCATAACGCATAACGCATAACGCAAAACGCATAACGTTAACGCATAACCCATAACGCATAAGGCTAGATGCATGACGAATTTCGCATATCACATAACGCATAAGGCTTGATGCATGACGCATATCGCATAACGCATAACGCATAACCATAACGCATAACGCATAACCCATAACGCATAACGCATAACGCATAACGTATAACGCATAACGCATACCGTGTAACGCATAACGCATAACGCATAACGCATAACGCATACCGTATAACGCATAACGCATAACGCATAATGCACAACGCATATCGAACACCGGAAAACCCATAACGCCTAACGCATAACGGATCACGCATAACGCATAACATATAACGCATAACCCATAACGCATAACGCATAACGCATAACGCATAACGCATAACGCATAACGCATAACGCATAACGTATAAAGCATAACGCATAACGCATAACGCATAACGCATAACGCATAACCCCTAACGCAATAACGCATAACGCATAACGCATATCGCATAACGTGTAACTCATAACGCATAACGCATAAAGCTTAACGCATAAGGCATAACGCATAACGCATATCGCATAACGCATAACGCATAACGTATAACGCATAACGCATACTGTATAACGCATAACGCATAACGCATAACGCAAACGTATAACGCACAACGCATAACGCATAACGCATAACATATAACGCATAACGCATAACGCATAACGCATAACGCATAACGCATAACGCATAACGCATAAAGCATAACGCATAACGCATAACGCATGACGCATAACGCATAACGCAAACGTATAGCGCACAACGCATAACGCATAAACCATAACCCATACTTAATAACGCATAACGCATAATGCACAACGCATAACGAACACCGGAAAACCCATAACGCCTAACGCATAACGGATCACGCATGACGCACCATGCATAACGCATAAAGCATAACGCATAACGCATAATGCATAACACATAACGCATATCGCATAACGCATAACGCAAAACGTATATCGCATACCGTATAACGCATAACGCATAACGCATAACGCAGACGTATAACGCACAACCCATAACGCATAACGAACAACGGATAACGCATAACGCATAACGCATAACGAATACCGCAAAACGTATATCGCCTAACACATAACGGATCACGCATAACGCATAACGCATAACATATAACGCATAACGCATAACGCATAACGCATAACGCATAACGCATAACGCATAACGCATAACGCATAACGCATAACGCATAACGCATAACGCATAACGCATAACATATAACGCATAACGCATGACGCATAACGCATAACGCATAACGCATAACGCATAACGCATACCGCATAATGCATAACGCATAACGCATAACGCATAACGCATAACGCATAACGCATAACGCATAACATATAACTCATAACGCATAACGCATAAAGCATGACGCATAACGCATAACGCATGACGCATAACGCAGAACGCATAACGCATAACGCATAACGCATAACGCATAACGCATAACGCATAACGCATCACGCATAACGCAAAACGCATAACCCATAACGCATAAGGCTAGATGCATGACGAATTTCGCATATCACATAACGCATAAGGCTTGATGCATGACGCATATCGCATAGCGCATAACGCATAACGAATACCGCAAAACGTATATCGCCTAACACATAACGGATCACGCATAACGCATAACGCATAACGTATAACGCATAACGCATAACGCATAACGCATAACGCATAACGCATAACGCATAACGCATAACGCATAACGCATAACGCATAACGCATAACGCATAACGCATAAAGCATAACGCATAACGCATAACGCATACCGCATAACGCATAACGCATAACGCATAACGCATAACGCATAACGCATAACGCATAACGCATAACGCATAACGCATAACGCATAACGCATAACGCATAACGCATAACGCATAACGCATAACGCATAACGCATAACGCATAACGCATAACGCATAAAGCATAACGCATAACGCATAACGCATAACACATAACGCATAACGCATAATGCACAACGCATAACGAATACAGCAAAACGCATAACGCTTAACGCATAACGGATCACGCATAACGCATAACGCATAATGCATAACGCATAACGCATAAGGCATAATGCATAACGCATAAAGCGTAACGCATAACGTATAACGCAGAGCGCATAACGCATAAAGCATAACGCATAACACATACCGCATAACGCATAACGCATAACGCATAACGCATAACGTATAACGCATAACGCATACCGCATAACGCATAACGCATAACGCATAACGCATAACGCATAACGCATAACGCATAACGCATAACGCATAACGCATAACGCATAACGCATAACGCATAACGCATAACGCATAACGCATAACGCATAACGCATAACGCATAACGCATAACGCATAACGCATAACGCATAACGCATAACGCATAACGCATAACGCATAACGCATAACGCATAACGCATAAAGCATAACGCATAACGCATAGCGTATAACGCATAACGCATACCGTATAACGCATAACGCATAACGCATAACGCAAACGTATAGCGCACAACGCATAATGAATAAACCATAACCCATACTTCATAACGCATAACGCATAATGCACAACGCATATCGAACACCGGAAAACCCATAACGCCTAACGCATAACGGATCACGCATAACGCATAATGCATAACGCATAAAGCATAACGCATAACGCATAACCGCTAACGCAATAACGCATAACGCATAACGTGTAACTCATAACGCATAACGCATAAAGCATAACGCATAACGCATAACGCATAACGCATATTGCATAACGCATAACGCATAACGTATAACGCATAACGCATACCGTATAACGCATAACGCATATCGCATAACGCATAACGCAAAACGTATATCGCATACCGTATAACGCATATCGCATAACGCATAACGCATAACGCATAACGCATAACGCATAACGCAAACGTATAGCGCACAACGCATAACGCATAAACCATAACCCATACTTAATAACGCATAACGCATAATGCACAACGCATAACGAACACCGGAAAACCCATAACGCCTAACGCATAACGGATCACGCATAACGCATCATGCATAACGCATAAAGCATAACGCATAACGCATAACGCATAACGCATAACGCATAACCCCTAACGCATAACGCATAACGCATAACGCATAACGCATAACGTGTAACTCATAACGCATAACGCATAAAGCATAACGCATAACGCATAACACATAACGCATATCGCATAACGCATAACGCAAAACGTATATCGCATACCGTATAACGCATAACGCATAACGCAGACGTATAACGCACAACCCATAACGCATAACGAACAACGGATAACGCATAACGCATAACGCATAACGAATACCGCAAAACGTATATCGCCTAACAAATAACGGATCACGCATAACGCATAACGCATAACGTATAACGCATAACGCATAACGCATAACGCATAACGCATAACGCATAACGCATAACGCATAACGCATAACGCATAACCGCTAACGCAATAACGCATAACGCATAACGTGTAACTCATAACGCATAACGCATAAAGCATAACGCATAACGCATAACGCATAACGCATAACGCATAACGCATAACGCATAACGCATAACGCATAACGCATAACGCATAACGCATAACGCATAACGCATAACGCATAACGCATAACGTATAACTCATAACGTATAACGCATAACGCATGACGCATAACGCAGAACGCATAACGCATAACGCATAACGCATATCGCATAACGCATAACGCATAACGTATAACGCATAATGCATACCGTATAACGCATAACGCATAACGTATAAAGCATAACGCATAACGCATAACGCATAACGCATAACGCATAACGCATAACGCATAACGCATAACGCATAACGCATAACGCATAACGCATAACGCATAACGCATAACGCATAACGTATAACGCATAACGCATAACGCATAACGCATAACGCATACCGTATTACGCATAACGCAAAACGCATAACGCATAACGCATAACGCATAACGCATAACGCATAACGCATAACGCAAAACGCATAACGTTAACGCATAACCCATAACGCATAAGGCTAGATGCATGACGAATTTCGCATATCACATAACGCATAAGGCTTGATGCATGACGCATATCGCATAACGCATAACGCATAACGCATAACGCATAACGCATAACCCATAACGCATAACGCATAACGCATAACGCATACCGTATAACGCATAACGCAAAACGCATAACGCATAACGCATAACGCATAACGCATAACGCATAACGCATAACGCAAAACGCATAACGTTAACGCATAACCCATAACGCATAAGGCTAGATGCATGACGAATTTCGCATATCACATAACGCATAAGGCTTGATGCATGACGCATATCGCATAACGCATAACGCATAACCATAACGCATAACGCATAACCCATAACGCATAAAGCATAAAGCATATCGCATAACGCATAACGCATAACGCATAACGCATAACGCATAACGCATAACGCATAACGCATAACGCATAACGCATAACGCATAACGCATAACGCATACCGCATAACGCATAACGCATAACGCATAACGCATAACGCATAACGCATAGCGTATAACGCATAACGCATACCGTATAACGCATAAAGCATAACGCATAACGCAAACGTATAGCGCACAACGCATAATGAATAAACCATAACCCATACTTCATAACGCATAACGCATAATGCACAACGCATATCGAACACCGGAAAACCCATAACGCCTAACGCATAACGGATCACGCATAACGCATAATGCATAACGCATAAAGCATAACGCATAACGCATAACGCATAACCGCTAACGCAATAACGCATAACGCATAACGTGTAACTCATAACGCATAACGCATAAAGCATAACGCATAACGCATAACGCATAACGCATATCGCATAACGCATAACGTATAACGCATAACGCATACCGTATAACGCATAACGCATAACGCAAACGTATAACGCACAACGCATGACGCATAACGCATAACGCATAACATATAACGCATAACGCATAACGCATAACGCATAACGCATAACGCATAACGCATAACGTATAAAGCATAACGCATAACGCATAACGCATAACGCATAACCCCTAACGCAATAACGCATAACGCATAACGCATATCGCATAACGTGTAACTCATAACGCATAACGCATAAAGCTTAACGCATAAGGCATAACGCATAACGCATATCGCATAACGCATAACGCATAACGTATAACGCATAACGCATACCGTATAACGCATAACGCATAACGCATAACGCATAACGCATAACGCATAACGCATAACGCATAACGCATAACGCATAACATATAACGCATAACGCATAACGTATAACGCACATCGCATAACGCATAACGCATAACGCATAACATATAACGCATAACGCATAACGCATAACGCATAACGCATAACGCATAAAGCATAACGCATAACGCATAACGCATAACGCATAACGCATAACCCTTACGCAATAACGCATAACGCATAACGTATAACGCATAACGCATACCGTATAACGCATAACGCATAACGCATAACGCAAACGTATAGCGCACAACGGATAACGCATAAACCATAACCCATACTTCATAACGCCTAACGCATAATGCACAACGCATAATGAACACCGGAAAACCCATAACGCCTAACGCATAACGGATCACTCATAACGCAAAATGCATAACGCATAACGCATAAAGCATAACGCATAACGCATATCGCATAACGCAGAACGCATAACGCATAACGCATAACGTTAACGGATAACCCTTAACGCATAAGGCTTGATGCATGACGAATATCGCATATCACATAACGCATAAGGCTTAATGCGTGACGCATATCGCATAACGCATAACGCATAACCATAACGCATAACGCATAACCCATAACGCATAACGCCTAACGCATAACGTATAACGCATAACGCATACCGTATAACGCATAACGCATAACGCATAACGCATAACGCATAACGCATAACGCATAACGCATAACGCATACCGTATAACGCATAACGCATAACGCATAACGCATAACGCATAACGCATAACGAATACCGCAAAACGTATATCGCCTAATACATAACGGATCACGCATAACGCATAACGCATAACGCACACCGCATAATGCATAACGCATAACGCATAACGCATAACGCATAACGCATAACGCATAACGCATTACGCATAGCGCATAACGCATAACATATAACGCATAACGCATAACGCATAACGCATAACGCATAACGTATAACGCATAAAGCATATCGCATAACGCATACCGTATAACGCATAACGCATGCCGCATAACGCAGACGTATAACGCACAACGCATAACGCATAATGAACAACGGATAACGCATAACGCATAACGCATAACTAATACCGCAAAACGTATATCGCCTAACACATAACGGATCACGCATAACGCATAACGCATAACGCAAAACGCATAACGTTAACGCATAACCCATAACGCATAAGGCTTGATGCATGACGAATATCGCATATCACATAACGCATAAGGCTTGATGCATGACGCATATCGCATAACGCATAACGCATAACCATAACGCATAACGCATAACATATAACGCATAACGCATAACGCATAACGCACAACGCATAACGCATAACGTATAAAGCATAACGTATAACGCATAACGCATACTGTATAACGCATAACGCATAACGCATAACGCAAACGTATAACGCACAACGCATAACGCATAAAGCATAACGCATAACGCATAACGCATAACGCATAACGCATAACGCATAACGCATAACGCAAACGTATAGCGCACAACGCATAACGCATAAACCATAACCCATACTTAATAACGCATAACGCATAATGCACAACGCATATCGAACACCGGAAAACCCATAACGCCTAACGCATAACGGATCACGCATAACGCATCATGCATGACGCATAAAGCATAACGCATAACGCATAACGCATAACCCCTAACGCATAACGCATAACGCATAACGCATAACGCATAACGCATAACGTGTAACTCATAACGCATAACGCATAAAGCATAACGCATAACGCATAACACATAACGCATATCGCATAACGCATAACGCAAAACGTATATCGCATACCGTATAACGCATAACGCATAACGCATAACGCAGACGTATAACGCACAACCCATAACGCATAACGAACAACGGATAACGCATAACGCATAACGCATAACGAATACCGCAAAACGTATATCGCATAACACATAACGGATCACGCATAACGCATAACGCATAACGTATAACGCAAAACGCATAACGCATAACGCATAACGCATAACGCATAACGCATAACGCATGACGCATAACGCATAACGCATAACATATAACGCATAACGCATAACGCATAACGCATAACGCATAACGCATAACGCATAACGCATAACGCATAACGCATAACGCATAACGTATACCGCATAATGCATAACGCATAACGCATAACGCATAACGCATAACGCATAACGCATAACGCATAACGCATAACGCATAACGCATAACGTATAACTCATAACGTATAACGCATAACGCATGACGCATAACGCATAACGCATAACGCATAACGCATAACGCATAACGCATAACGCATAACGCATAACGCATAATGCATAACGCATAACCGCTAACGCAATAACGCATAACGCATAACGTGTAACTCATAACGCATAACGCATAACGCATAACGCATAACGCATAACGCATAACGCATATCGCATAACGCATAACGCATAACGTATAACGCATAACGCATACCGTATAACGCATAACGCATAACGCAAACGTATAACGCACAACGCATAACGCATAACGCATAACGCATAACATATAACGCATAACGCATAACGCATAACGCATAACGCATAACGCATAACGCATAACGCATAACGCATAACGCATAACGCATAACGTATAAAGCATAACGCATAACGCATAACGCATAACGCATAACGCATAACCCCTAACGCAATAACGCATAACGCATAACGCATATCGCATAACGTGTAACTCATAACGCTTAACGCATAAAGCTTAACGCATAAGGCATAACGCATAACGCATATCGCATAACGCATAACGCATAACGTATAACGCATAACGCATACCGTATAACGCATAACGCATAACGCATAACGCATAACACATAACGCATATCGCATAACGCATAACGCAAAACGTATATCGCATACTGTATAACGCATAACGCATAACGCATAACGCATAACGCAGACGTATAACGCACAACCCATAACGCATAACGAACAACGGATAACGCATAACGCATAACGCATAACGAATACCGCAAAACGTATATCGCCTAACACATAACGGATCACGCATAACGCATAACGCATAACGTATAACGCATAACGCATAACGCATAACGCATAACGCATAACGCATAACGCATAACGCATAACTCATAACGCATAACGAATACCGCAAAACGTATATCGCCTAACACATAACGGATCACGCATAACGCATAACGCATAACGTATAACGCATAACGCATAACGCATAACGCATAACGCATAACGCATAACGCATAACGCATAACGCATAACGCATAACGCATAACGCAAAATGCATAACGTTAACGCATAACCCATAACGCATAAGGCTAGATGCATGACGAATTTCACATATCACATAACGCATAAGGCTTGATGCATGACGCATATCGCATAACGCATAACGCATAACCATAACGCATAACGCATAACCCATAACGCATAAAGCATAACGCATAACGCATAACGCATAACGCATAACGAATACCGCAAAACGTATATCGCCTAACACATAACGGATCACGCATAACGCATAACGCATAACGTATAACGCATAACGCATAACGCATAACGCATAACGCATAACGCATAACCCCTAACGCATAACGCATAACGCATAACGCATAACGCATAACGTGTAACTCATAACGCATAACGCATAAAGCATAACGCATAACGCATAACACATAACGCATATCGCATAACGCATAACGCAAAACGTATATCGCATACCGTATAACGCATAACGCATAACGCATAACGCAGACGTATAACGCACAACCCATAACGCATAACGAACAACGGATAACGCATAACGCATAACGCATAACGAATACCGCAAAACGTATATCGCATAACACATAACGGATCACGCATAACGCATAACGCATAACGTATAACGCAAAACGCATAACGCATAACGCATAACGCATAACGCATAACGCATAACGCATGACGCATAACGCATAACGCATAACATATAACGCATAACGCATAACGCATAACGCATAACGCATAACGCATAACGCATAACGCATAACGCATAACGTATACCGCATAATGCATAACGCATAACGCATAACGCATAACGCATAACGCATAACGCATAACGCATAACGCATAACGCATAACGCATAACGCATAACGTATAACTCATAACGTATAACGCATAACGCATGACGCATAACGCAGAACGCATAACGCATAACGCATAACGCATAACGCATAACGCATAACGCATAACGCATAATGCATAACGCATAACCGCTAACGCAATAACGCATAACGCATAACGTGTAACTCATAACGCATAACGCATAAAGCATAACGCATAACGCATAACGCATAACGCATATCGCATAACGCATAACGCATAACGTATAACGCATAACGCATACCGTATAACGCATAACGCATAACGCAAACGTATAACGCACAACGCATAACGCATAACGCATAACGCATAACATATAACGCATAACGCATAACGCATAACGCATAACGCATAACGCATAACGCATAACGCATAACGCATAACGTATAAAGCATAACGCATAACGCATAACGCATAACGCATAACGCATAACCCCTAACGCAATAACGCATAACGCATATCGCATAACGTGTAACTCATAACGCTTAACGCATAAAGCTTAACGCATAAGGCATAACGCATAACGCATATCGCATAACGCATAACGCATAACGTATAACGCATAACGCATACCGTATAACGCATAACGCATAACGCATAACGCATAACACATAACGCATATCGCATAACGCATAACGCAAAACGTATATCGCATACCGTATAACGCATAACGCATAACGCATAACGCAGACGTATAACGCACAACCCATAACGCATAACGAACAACGGATAACGCATAACGCATAACGCATAACGAATACCGCAAAACGTATATCGCCTAACACATAACGGATCACGCATAACGCATAACGCATAACGTATAACGCATAACGCATAACGCATAACGCATAACGCATAACGCATAACGCATAACGCATAACTCATAACGCATAACGAATACCGCAAAACGTATATCGCCTAACACATAACGGATCACGCATAACGCATAACGCATAACGTATAACGCATAACGCATAACGCATAACGCATAACGCATAACGCATAACTCATAACGCATAACGCATAACGCATAACGCATAACGCATAACGCAAAATGCATAACGTTAACGCATAACCCATAACGCATAAGGCTAGATGCATGACGAATTTCACATATCACATAACGCATAAGGCTTGATGCATGACGCATATCGCATAACGCATAACGCATAACCATAACGCATAACGCATAACCCATAACGCATAAAGCATAACGCATAACGCATAACGCATAACGCATAACGCATAACGCATAACGCATAACGCATAACGCATAACGCATAACGCATACCGCATACCGCATAACGCATAACGCATAACGCATAACGCACAACGCATAACGCATAACGCATAGCGTATAACGCATAACGCATACCGTATAACGCATAACGTATAACGCATAACGCATACTGTATAACGCATAACGCATAACGCATAACGCAAACGTATAACGCACAACGCATAACGCATAACGCATAACGCATAACATATAACGCATAACGCATAACGCATAACGCATAACGCATAACGCATAACGCATAACGCATAACGCATAACGCATAAAGCATAACGCATAACGCATAACGCATGACGCATAACGCATAACGCAAACGTATAGCGCACAACGCATAACGCATAAACCATAACCCATACTTAATAACGCATAACGCATAATGCACAACGCATAACGAACACCGGAAAACCCATAACGCCTAACGCATAACGGATCACGCATAACGCACCATGCATAACGCATAAAGCATAACGCATAACGCATAATGCATAACACATAACGCATATCGCATAACGCATAACGCAAAACGTATATCGCATACCGTATAACGCATAACGCATAACGCATAACTCATAACGCATAACGAATACCGCAAAACGTATATCGCCTAACACATAACGGATCACGCATAACGCATAACGCATAACGTATAACGCATAACGCATAACGCATAACGCATAACGCATAACGCATAACGCATAACGCATAACGCATAACGCATAACGCATAACGCAAAATGCATAACGTTAACGCATAACCCATAACGCATAAGGCTAGATGCATGACGAATTTCACATATCACATAACGCATAAGGTTTGATGCATGACGCATATCGCATAACGCATAACGCATAACCATAACGCATAACGCATAACCCATAACGCATAAAGCATAACGCATAACGCATAACGCATAACGCATAACGAATACCGCAAAACGTATATCGCCTAACACATAACGGATCACGCATAACGCATAACGCATAACGTATAACGCATAACGCATAACGCATAACGCATAACGCATAACGCATAACCCCTAACGCATAACGCATAACGCATAACGCATAACGCATAACGTGTAACTCATAACGCATAACGCATAAAGCATAACGCATAACGCATAACACATAACGCATATCGCATAACGCATAACGCAAAACGTATATCGCATACCGTATAACGCATAACGCATAACGCATAACGCAGACGTATAACGCACAACCCATAACGCATAACGAACAACGGATAACGCATAACGCATAACGCATAACGAATACCGCAAAACGTATATCGCATAACACATAACGGATCACGCATAACGCATAACGCATAACGTATAACGCAAAACGCATAACGCATAACGCATAACGCATAACGCATAACGCATAACGCATGACGCATAACGCATAACGCATAACATATAACGCATAACGCATAACTCATAACGTGTAACTCATAACGCATAACGCATAAAGCATAACGCATAACGCATAACGCATAACGCATATCGCATAACGCATAACGCATAACGTATAACGCATAACGCATACCGTATAACGCATAACGCATAACGCAAACGTATAACGCACAACGCATAACGCATAACGCATAACGCATAACATATAACGCATAACGCATAACGCATAACGCATAACGCATAACGCATAACGCATAACGCATAACGCATAACGCATAACGCATAACGCATAACGCATAACGTATAAAGCATAACGCATAACGCATAACGCATAACGCATAACGCATAACCCCTAACGCAATAACGCATAACGCATAACGCATATCGCATAACGTGTAACTCATAACGCTTAACGCATAAAGCTTAACGCATAAGGCATAACGCATAACGCATATCGCATAACGCATAACGCATAACGTATAACGCATAACGCATACCGTATAACGCATAACGCATAACGCATAACGCATAACACATAACGCATATCGCATAACGCATAACGCAAAACGTATATCGCATACCGTATAACGCATAACGCATAACGCATAACGCAGACGTATAACGCACAACCCATAACGCATAACGAACAACGGATAACGCATAACGCATAACGCATAACGAATACCGCAAAACGTATATCGCCTAACACATAACGGATCACGCATAACGCATAACGCATAACGTATAACGCATAACGCATAACGCATAACGCATAACGCATAACGCATAACGCATAACGCATAACTCATAACGCATAACGAATACCGCAAAACGTATATCGCCTAACACATAACGGATCACGCATAACGCATAACGCATAACGCATAACGTATAACGCATAACGCATAACGCATAACGCATAACGCATAACGCATAACGCATAACTCATAACGCATAACGCATAACGCATAACGCATAACGCATAACGCAAAATGCATAACGTTAACGCATAACCCATAACGCATAAGGCTAGATGCATGACGAATTTCACATATCACATAACGCATAAGGCTTGATGCATGACGCATATCGCATAACGCATAACGCATAACCATAACGCATAACGCATAACCCATAACGCATAAAGCATAACGCATAACGCATAACGCATAACGCATAACGCATAACGCATAACGCATAACGCATAACGCATAACGCATAACGCATACCGCATACCGCATAACGCATAACGCATAACGCATAACGCACAACGCATAACGCATAACGCATAACGTATAACGCATAACGCATACCGTATAACGCATAACGTATAACGCATAACGCATACTGTATAACGCATAACGCATAACGCATAACGCAAACGTATAACGCACAACGCATAACGCATAACGCATAACGCATAACATATAACGCATAACGCATAACGCATAACGCATAACGCATAACGCATAACGCATAACGCATAACGCATAAAGCATAACGCATAACGCATAACGCATGACGCATAACGCATAACGCAAACGTATAGCGCACAACGCATAACGCATAAACCATAACCCATACTTAATAACGCATAACGCATAATGCACAACGCATAACGAACACCGGAAAACCCATAACGCCTAACGCATAACGGATCACGCATAACGCACCATGCATAACGCATAAAGCATAACGCATAACGCATAATGCATAACACATAACGCATATCGCATAACGCATAACGCAAAACGTATATCGCATACCGTATAACGCATAACGCATAACGCATAACGCAGACGTATAACGCACAACCCATACCGCATAACGAACAACGGATAACGCATAACGCATAACGCATAACGAATACCGCAAAACGCATAACGCATAACGAATACCGCAAAACGTATATCGCCTAACACATAACGGATCACGCATAACGCATAACGCATAACGTATAACGCATAACGCATAACGCATACCGCATAATGCATAACGCATAACGCATAACGCATAAGCATTACGCATAACGCATAACGCATAACGTATAACTCATAACGCATAACGCATAAAGCATGACGCATAACGCATAACGCATGACGCATAACGCAGAACGCATAACGCATAACGCATAACGCATAACGCATAACGCATAACGCATCACGCATAACGCAAAACGCATAACGTTAACGCATAACCCATAACGCATAAGGCTAGATGCATGACGAATTTCGCATATCACATAACGCATAAGGCTTGATGCATGACGCATATCTCATAACGCATAACGCATAACGCATAACGAATACCGCAAAACGTATATCGCCTAACACATAACGGATCACGCATAACGCATAACGCATAACGTATAACGCATAACGCATAACGAATACCGCAAAACGTATATCGCCTAACACATAACGGATCACGCATAACGCATAACGCATAACGTATAACGCATAACGCATAGCGCATAACGCATAACGCATAACGCATAACGCATAACATATAACGCATAACGCATAACGCTTAACGCATAACGCATAACGCATAACGCATAACGCATAACGCATAACGCATAACGCATAACGCATAACGCATAACGCATAACGCATAACGCATAACGCATAACGCATAACGCATAACGCATAACGCATAACGCATAACGCATAACGCATAACGTATAACGCATAACGCATAACGCATAACGCATAACGCATAACGCATAACGCATAACGCATAACGCATAACGCATAACGCATAACGCATAAAGCATAACGCATAACGCATAACGCATACCGCATAACGCATAACGCATAACGCATAACGCATAACGCATAACGCATAACTCATAACGCATAACGCATAACGCATAACGCATAACGCATAACGCATAACGCATAACGCATAACGCATAACGCATAACGCATAAAGCATAACGCATAACGCATAACGCATAACACATAACGCATAACGCATAATGCACAACGCATAACGAATACAGCAAAACGCATAACGCTTAACGCATAACGGATCACGCATAACGCATAACGCATAATGCATAACGCATAACGCATAACGCATAAGGCATAATGCATAACGCATAAAGCGTAACGCATAACGTATAACGCAGAGCGCATAACGCATAAAGCATAACGCATAACACATACCGCATAACGCATAACGCATAACGCATAACGCATAACGTATAACGTATAACGCATAACGCATACCGCATAACGCATAACGCATAACGCATAACGCATAACGCATAACGCATAACGCATAAAGCATAACGCATAACGCATAACGCATAACGCATAACGCATAACGCATAACGCATAACGCATAACGCATAACGCATAACGCATAACGCATAACGCATAACGCATAACGCATAACGCATAACGCATAACGCATAACGCATAACGCATAACGCATAACGCATAACGCATAACGCATAACGCATAACGCATAACGCATAAAGCATAACGCATAACGCATAACGCATAACGCATAACGCATAACGCATAACGCATAACGCATAACGCATAACGCATAACGCATAACGCATAACGCATAACGCATAACGCATAACGCATAACGCATAACGCATAACGCATAACGCATAACGCATAACGCATAACGCATAACGCATAACGCATAACGCATACCGCATAATGCATAACGCATAACGCATAACGCATAACGCATAACGCATAACGCATAACGCATAACGTATAACTCATAACGCATAACGCATAAAGCATGACGCATAACGCATAACGCATGACGCATAACGCAGAACGCATAACGCATAACGCATAGCGCATAACGCATAACGCATAACGCATAACGCAAAACGCATAACGTTAACGCATAACCCATAACGCATAAGGCTAGATGCATGACTAATTTCGCATATCACATAACGCATAAGGCTTGATGCATGACGCATATCGCATAACGCATAACGCATAACCATAACGCATAACGCATAACCCATAACGCATAACGCATAACGGATAACGTATAACGCATAACGCATAACGCATACCGTGTAACGCATAACGCATAACGCATAACGCATAACGCATACCGTATAACGCATAACGCATAACGCATAATGCACAACGCATATCGAACACCGGAAAACCCATAACGCCTAACGCATAACGGATCACGCATAACGCATAACATATAACGCATAACCCATAACGCATAACGCATAACGCATAACGCATAACGCATAACGCATAACGCATAACGCATAACGCTTAACGTATAAAGCATAACGCATAACGCATAACGCATAACGCATAACCCCTAACGCAATAACGCATAACGCATAACGCATATCGCATAACGTGTAACTCATAACGCATAACGCATAAAGCTTAACGCATAAGGCATAACGCATAACGCATATCGCATAACGCATAACGCATAACGTATAACGCATAACGCATACTGTATAACGCATAACGCATAACGCATAACGCAAAATTATAACGCACAACGCATAACGCATAACGCATAACGCATAACATATAACGCATAACGCATAACGCATAACGCATAACGCATAACGCATAACGCATAACGCATAACGCATAAAGCATAACGCATAACGCATAACGCATGACGCATAACGCATAACGCAAACGTATAGCGCACAACGCATAACGCATAAACCATAACCCATACTTAATAACGCATAACGCATAATGCACAACGCATAACGAACACCGGAAAACCCATAACGCCTAACGCATAACGGATCACGCATAACGCACCATGCATAACGCATAAAGCATAACGCATAACGCATAATGCATAACACATAACGCATATCGCATAACGCATAACGCAAAACGTATATCGCATACCGTATAACGCATAACGCATAACGCATAACGCAGACGTATAACGCACAACCCGTAACGCATAACGAACAACGGATAACGCATAACGCATAACGCATAACGAATACCGCAAAACGTATATCGCCTAACACATAACGGATCACGCATAACGCATAACGCATAACGTATAACGCATAACGCATAACGCATAACGAATACCGCAAAACGTATATCGCCTAACACATAACGGATCACGCATAACGCATAACGCATAACGTATAACGCATAACGCATAACGCATAACGAATACCGCAAAACGTATATCGCCTAACACATAACGGATCACGCATAACGCATAACGCATAACGTATAACGCATAACGCATAACGCATAACGCATAACGCATAACGCATAACGCATAACGCATAACGCATAACGCATAACGCATAACGCATAACGCATAACGCATACCGCATAATGCATAACGCATAACGCATAACGCATAACGCATAACGCATAACGCATAACGCATAACGCATAACGTATAACTCATAACGCATAACGCATAAAGCATGACGCATAACGCATAACGCATGACGCATAACGCAGAACGCATAACGCATAACGCATAACGCATAACGCATAACGCATAACGCATCACGCATAACGCAAAACGCATAACGTTAACGCATAACCCATAACGCATAAGGCTAGATGCATGACGAATTTCGCATATCACATAACGCATAAGGCTTGATGCATGACGCATATCGCATAACGCATAACGCATAACCCATAACGCATAAAGCATAACGCATAACGCATAACGCATAACGCATAACGCATAACGCATAACGCATAACGCATAACGCATAACGCATAACGCATACCGCATACCGCATAACGCATAACGCATAACGCATAACGCACAACGCATAACGCATAACGCATAGCGTATAACGCATAACGCATACCGTATAACGCATAACGTATAACGCATAACGCATACTGTATAACGCATAACGCATAACGCATAACGCAAACGTATAACGCACAACGCATAACGCATAACGCATAACATATAACGCATAACGCATAACGCATAACGCATAACGCATAACGCATAACGCATAACGCATAACGCATAACGCATAAAGCATAACGCATAACGCATAACGCATGACGCATAACGCATAACGCAAACGTATAGCGCACAACGCATAACGCATAAACCATAACCCATACTTAATAACGCATAACGCATAATGCACAACGCATAACGAACACCGGAAAACCCATAACGCCTAACGCATAACGGATCACGCATAACGCACCATGCATAACGCATAAAGCATAACGCATAACGCATAATGCATAACACATAACGCATATCGCATAACGCATAACGCAAAACGTATATCGCATACCGTATAACGCATAACGCATAACGCATAACGCAGACGTATAACGCACAACCCATACCGCATAACGAACAACGGATAACGCATAACGCATAACGCATAACGAATACCGCAAAACGCATAACGCATAACGAATACCGCAAAACGTATATCGCCTAACACATAACGGATCACGCATAACGCATAACGCATAACGTATAACGCATAACGCATAACACATAACGCATAACGCATAACGCATAACGCATAACGCATAACGCATAACGCATAACGCATAACGCATAACGCATAACATATAACGCATAACGCATGACGCATAACGCATAACGCATAACGCATAACGCATACCGCATAATGCATAACGCATAACGCATAACGCATAAGCATTACGCATAACGCATAACGCATAACGTATAACTCATAACGCATAACGCATAAAGCATGACGCATAACGCATAACGCATGACGCATAACGCAGAACGCATAACGCATAACGCATAACGCATAACGCATAACGCATAACGCATCACGCATAACGCAAAACGCATAACGTTAACGCATAACCCATAACGCATAAGGCTAGATGCATGACGAATTTCGCATATCACATAACGCATAAGGCTTGATGCATGACGCATATCTCATAACGCATAACGCATAACGCATAACGAATACCGCAAAACGTATATCGCCTAACACATAACGGATCACGCATAACGCATAACGCATAACGTATAACGCATAACGCATAACGAATACCGCAAAACGTATATCGCCTAACACATAACGGATCACGCATAACGCATAACGCATAACGTATAACGCATAACGCATAGCGCATAACGCATAACGCATAACGCATAACGCATAACATATAACGCATAACGCATAACGCTTAACGCATAACGCATAACGCATAACGCATAACGCATAACGCATAACGCATAACGCATAACGCATAACGCATAACGCATAACGCATAACTCATAACGCATAACGCATAACGCATAACGCATAACGCATAACGCATAACGCATAACGCATAACGTATAACGCATAACGCATAACGCATAACGCATAACGCATAACGCATAACGCATAACGCATAACGCATAAAGCATAACGCATAACGCATAACGCATACCGCATAACGCATAACGCATAACGCATAACGCATAACGCATAACGCATAACTCATAACGCATAACGCATAACGCATAACGCATAACGCATAACGCATAACGCATAACGCATAACGCATAACGCATAACGCATAACGCATAAAGCATAACGCATAACGCATAACGCATAACACATAACGCATAACGCATAATGCACAACGCATAACGAATACAGCAAAACGCATAACGCTTAACGCATAACGGATCACGCATAACGCATAACGCATAATGCATAACGCATAACGCATAACGCATAAGGCATAATGCATAACGCATAAAGCGTAACGCATAACGTATAACGCAGAGCGCATAACGCATAAAGCATAACGCATAACACATACCGCATAACGCATAACGCATAACGCATAACGCATAACGTATAACGTATAACGCATAACGCATACCGCATAACGCATAACGCATAACGCATAACGCATAACGCATAACGCATAACGCATAAAGCATAACGCATAACGCATAACGCATAACGCATAACGCATAACGCATAACGCATAACGCATAACGCATAACGCATAACGCATAACGCATAACGCATAACGCATAACGCATAACGCATAACGCATAACGCATAACGCATAACGCATAACGCATAACGCATAACGCATAACGCATAACGCATAACGCATAACGCATAACGCATAACGCATAACGCATAACGCATAAAGCATAACGCATAACGCATAACGCATAACGCATAACGCATAACGCATAACGCATAACGCATAACGCATAACGCATAACGCATAACGCATAACGCATAACGCATAACGCATAACGCATAACGCATAACGCATAACGCATAACGCATAACGCATAACGCATAACGCATAACGCATAACGCATAACGCATACCGCATAATGCATAACGCATAACGCATAACGCATAACGCATAACGCATAACGCATAACGCATAACGCATAACGTATAACTCATAACGCATAACGCATAAAGCATGACGCATAACGCATAACGCATGACGCATAACGCAGAACGCATAACGCATAACGCATAGCGCATAACGCATAACGCATAACGCAAAACGCATAACGTTAACGCATAACCCATAACGCATAAGGCTAGATGCATGACTAATTTCGCATATCACATAACGCATAAGGCTTGATGCATGACGCATATCGCATAACGCATAACGCATAACCATAACGCATAACGCATAACCCATAACGCATAACGCATAACGCATAACGTATAACGCATAACGCATAACGCATACCGTGTAACGCATAACGCATAACGCATAACGCATAACGCATACCGTATAACGCATAACGCATAACGCATAATGCACAACGCATATCGAACACCGGAAAACCCATAACGCCTAACGCATAACGGATCACGCATAACGCATAACATATAACGCATAACGCATAACGCATAACGCATAACGCATAACGCATAACGCATAACGCATAACGCATAACGCATAACGCTTAACGTATAAAGCATAACGCATAACGCATAACGCATAACGCATAACCCCTAACGCAATAACGCATAACGCATAACGCATATCGCATAACGTGTAACTCATAACGCATAACGCATAAAGCTTAACGCATAAGGCATAACGCATAACGCATATCGCATAACGCATAACGCATAACGTATAACGCATAACGCATACTGTATAACGCATAACGCATAACGCATAACGCAAACGTATAACGCACAACGCATAACGCATAACGCATAACGCATAACATATAACGCATAACGCATAACGCATAACGCATAACGCATAACGCATAACGCATAACGCATAAAGCATAACGCATAACGCATAACGCATGACGCATAACGCATAACGCAAACGTATAGCGCACAACGCATAACGCATAAACCATAACCCATACTTAATAACGCATAACGCATAATGCACAACGCATAACGAACACCGGAAAACCCATAACGCCTAACGCATAACGGATCACGCATAACGCACCATGCATAACGCATAAAGCATAACGCATAACGCATAATGCATAACACATAACGCATATCGCATAACGCATAACGCAAAACGTATATCGCATACCGTATAACGCATAACGCATAACGCATAACGCAGACGTATAACGCACAACCCGTAACGCATAACGCATACCGCATAATGCATAACGCATAACGCATAACGCATAACGCATAACGCATAACGCATAACGCATAACGTATAACTCATAACGCATAACGCATAAAGCATGACGCATAACGCATAACGCATGACGCATAACGCAGAACGCATAACGCATAACGCATAGCGCATAACGCATAACGCATAACGCATAACGCAAAACGCATAACGTTAACGCATAACCCATAACGCATAAGGCTAGATGCATGACTAATTTCGCATATCACATAACGCATAAGGCTTGATGCATGACGCATATCGCATAACGCATAACGCATAACCATAACGCATAACGCATAACCCATAACGCATAACGCATAACGTATAACGCATAACGCATAACGCATACCGTGTAACGCATAACGCATAACGCATAACGCATAACGCATACCGTATAACGCATAACGCATAACGCATAATGCACAACGCATATCGAACACCGGAAAACCCATAACGCCTAACGCATAACGGATCACGCATAACGCATAACATATAACGCATAACCCATAACGCATAACGCATAACGCATAACGCATAACGCATAACGCATAACGCATAACGCATAACGCATAACGCTTAACGTATAAAGCATAACGCATAACGCATAACGCATAACGCATAACCCCTAACGCAATAACGCATAACGCATAACGCATATCGCATAACGTGTAACTCATAACGCATAACGCATAAAGCTTAACGCATAAGGCATAACGCATAACGCATATCGCATAACGCATAACGCATAACGTATAACGCATAACGCATACTGTATAACGCATAACGCATAACGCATAACGCAAACGTATACCGCACAACGCATAACGCATAACGCATAACGCATAACATATAACGCATAACGCATAACGCATAACGCATAACGCATAACGCATAACGCATAACGCATAACGCATAAAGCATAACGCATAACGCATAACGCATGACGCATAACGCATAACGCAAACGTATAGCGCACAACGCATAACGCATAAACCATAACCCATACTTAATAACGCATAACGCATAATGCACAACGCATAACGAACACCGGAAAACCCATAACGCCTAACGCATAACGGATCACGCATAACGCACCATGCATAACGCATAAAGCATAACGCATAACGCATAATGCATAACACATAACGCATATCGCATAACGCATAACGCAAAACGAATATCGCATACCGTATAACGCATAACGCATAACGCATAACGCAGACGTATAACGCACAACCCGTAACGCATAACGAACAACGGATAACGCATAACGCATAACGCATAACGAATACCGCAAAACGTATATCGCCTAACACATAACGGATCACGCATAACGCATAACGCATAACGTATAACGCATAACGCATAACGCATAACGAATACCGCAAAACGTATATCGCCTAACACATAACGGATCACGCATAACGCATAACGCATAACGTATAACGCATAACGCATAACGCATAACGAATACCGCAAAACGTATATCGCCTAACACATAACGGATCACGCATAACGCATAACGCATAACGTATAACGCATAACGCATAACGCATAACGCATAACGCATAACGCATAACGCATAACGCATAACGCATAACGCATAACGCATAACGCATACCGCATAATGCATAACGCATAACGCATAACGCATAACGCATAACGCATAACGCATAACGCATAACGCATAACGTATAACTCATAACGCATAACGCATAAAGCATGACGCATAACGCATAACGCATGACGCATAACGCAGAACGCATAACGCATAACGCATAACGCATAACGCATAACGCATAACGCATCACGCATAACGCAAAACGCATAACGTTAACGCATAACCCATAACGCATAAGGCTAGATGCATGACTAATTTCGCATATCACATAACGCATAAGGCTTGATGCATGACGCATATCGCATAACGCATAACGCATAACCATAACGCATAACGCATAACCCATAACGCATAACGCATAACGCATAACGTATAACGCATAACGCATAACGCATAACGCATAACGCATAACGCATAACGCATAACGCATACCGTATAACGCATAACGCATAACGCATAATGCACAACGCATATCGAACACCGGAAAACCCATAACGCCTAACGCATAACGGATCACGCATAACGCATAACATATAACGCATAACGCATAACGCATAACGCATAACGCATAACGCATAACGCATAACGCATAACGCATAACGCATAACGCTTAACGTATAAAGCATAACGCATAACGCATAACGCATAACGCATAACCCCTAACGCAATAACGCATAACGCATAACGCATATCGCATAACGTGTAACTCATAACGCATAACGCATAAAGCTTAACGCATAAGGCATAACGCATAACGCATATCGCATAACGCATAACGCATAACGTATAACGCATAACGCATACTGTATAACGCATAACGCATAACGCATAACGCAAACGTATACCGCACAACGCATAACGCATAACGCATAACGTATAACGCATAACGCATAACGCATAACGCATAACGCATAACGCATAACGCATAACGCATAACATATAACGCATAACGCATAACGCTTAACGCATAACGCATAACGCATAACGCATAACGCATAACGCATAACGCATAACGCATAACGCATAACGCATAACGCATAACGCATAACGCATAACGCATAACGCATAACGCATAACGCATAACGCATAACGCATAACGCATAACGCATAACGCATAACGCATAACGCATAACGCATAACGCATAACGCATAACGTATAACGCATAACGCATAACGCATAACGCATAACGCATAACGCATAACGCATAACGCATAACGCATAACGCATAAAGCATAACGCATAACGCATAACGCATAACGAATACCGCAAAACGTATATCGCCTAACACATAACGGATCACGCATAACGCATAACGCATAACGTATAACGCATAACGCATAGCGCATAACGCATAACGCATAACGCATAACGCATAACATATAACGCATAAAGCTTAACGCATAAGGCATAACGCATAACGCATATCGCATAACGCATAACGCATAACGTATAACGCATAACGCATACTGTATAACGCATAACGCATAACGCATAACGCAAACGTATAACGCACAACGCATAACGCATAACGCATAACGCATAACATATAACGCATAACGCATAACGCATAACGCATAACGCATAACGCATAACGCATAACGCATAAAGCATAACGCATAACGCATAACGCATGACGCATAACGCATAACGCAAACGTATAGCGCACAACGCATAACGCATAAACCATAACCCATACTTAATAACGCATAACGCATAATGCACAACGCATAACGAACACCGGAAAACCCATAACGCCTAACGCATAACGGATCACGCATAACGCACCATGCATAACGCATAAAGCATAACGCATAACGCATAATGCATAACACATAACGCATATCGCATAACGCATAACGCAAAACGTATATCGCATACCGTATAACGCATAACGCATAACGCATAACGCAGACGTATAACGCACAACCCGTAACGCATAACGAACAACGGATAACGCATAACGCATAACGCATAACGAATACCGCAAAACGTATATCGCCTAACACATAACGGATCACGCATAACGCATAACGCATAACGTATAACGCATAACGCATAACGCATAACGAATACCGCAAAACGTATATCGCCTAACACATAACGCATAACGCATAACGCAAACGTATAACGCATAACGCATAACGCATAACGCATAACGCTTAACGTATAAAGCATAACGCATAACGCATAACGCATAACGCATAACCCCTAACGCAATAACGCATAACGCATAACGCATATTGCATAACGTGTAACTCATAACGCATAACGCATAAAGCTTAACGCATAAGGCATAACGCATAACGCATATCGCATAACGCATAACGCATAACGTATAACGCATAACGCATACTGTATAACGCATAACGCATAACGCATAACGCAAACGTATACCGCACAACGTATAACGCATAACGCATAACGCATAACATATAACGCATAACGCATAACGCATAACGCATAACGCATAACGCATAACGCATAACGCATAACGCATAAAGCATAACGCATAACGCATAACGCATGACGCATAACGCATAACGCATAACGCATAACGCATAACGCAAACGTATAGCGCACAACGCATAACGCATAAACCATAACCCATACTTAATAACGCATAACGCATAATGCACAACGCATAACGAACACCGGAAAACCCATAACGCCTAACGCATAACGGATCACGCATAACGCACCATGCATAACGCATAAAGCATAACGCATAACGCATAATGCATAACACATAACGCATAACGCATAACGCATAACGCATAACGCATAACGCATAACGCATAACGCATAACGCAAAACGCATAACGTTAACGCATAACCCATAACGCATAAGGCTAGATGCATGACTAATTTCGCATATCACATAACGCATAAGGCTTGATGCATGACGCATATCGCATAACGCATAACGCATAACCATAACGCATAACGCATAACCCATAACGCATAACGCATAACGCATAACGTATAACGCATAACGCATAACGCATACCGTGTAACGCATAACGCATAACGCATAACGCATAACGCATAACGTATAACGCATAACGCATAACGCATAATGCACAACGCATATCGAACACCGGAAAACCCATAACGCCTAACGCATAACGGATCACGCATAACGCATAACATATAACGCATAACGCATAACGCATAACGCATAACGCATAACGCATAACGCATAACGCATAACGCATAACGCATAACGCATAACGCTTAACGTATAAAGCATAACGCATAACGCATAACGCATAACCCCTAACGCAATAACGCATAACGCATAACGCATATCGCATAACGTGTAACTCATAACGCATAACGCATAAAGCTTAACGCATAAGGCATAACGCATAACGCATATCGCATAACGCATAACGCATAACGTATAACGCATAACGCATACTGTATAACGCATAACGCATAACGCATAACGCAAACGTATACCGCACAACGCATAACGCATAACGCATAACGTATAACGCATAACGCATAACGCATAACGCATAACGCATAACGCATAACGCATAACGCATAACATATAACGCATAACGCATAACGCTTAACGCATAACGCATAACGCATAACGCATAACGCATAACGCATAACGCATAACGCATAACGCATAACGCATAACGCATAACGCATAACGCATAACGCATAACGCATAACGCATAACGCATAACGCATAACGCATAACGCATAACGCATAACGCATAACGCATAACGCATAACGCATAACGCATAACGCATAACGCATAACGTATAACGCATAACGCATAACGCATAACGCATAACGCATAACGCATAACGCATAACGCATAACGCATAACGCATAAAGCATAACGCATAACGCATAACGCATAACGAATACCGCAAAACGTATATCGCCTAACACATAACGGATCACGCATAACGCATAACGCATAACGTATAACGCATAACGCATAGCGCATAACGCATAACGCATAACGCATAACGCATAACATATAACGCATAAAGCTTAACGCATAAGGCATAACGCATAACGCATATCGCATAACGCATAACGCATAACGTATAACGCATAACGCATACTGTATAACGCATAACGCATAACGCATAACGCAAACGTATAACGCACAACGCATAACGCATAACGCATAACGCATAACATATAACGCATAACGCATAACCCCTAACGCAATAACGCATAACGCATAACGCATATCGCATAACGTGTAACTCATAACGCATAACGCATAAAGCTTAACGCATAAGGCATAACGCATAACGCATATCGCATAACGCATAACGCATAACGTATAACGCATAACGCATACTGTATAACGCATAACGCATAACGCATAACGCAAACGTATACCGCACAACGCATAACGCATAACGCATAACGCATAACGCATAACGCATAACGCATAACGCATAACGCATAACGCATAACGCATAACGCATAACATATAACGCATAACGCATAACGCTTAACGCATAACGCATAACGCATAACGCATAACGCATAACGCATAACGCATAACGCATAACGCATAACGCATAACGCATAACGCATAACGCATAACGCATAACGCATAACGCATAACGCATAACGCATAACGCATAACGCATAACGCATAACGCATAACGCATAACGCATAACGCATAACGCATAACGCATAACGCATAACGTATAACGCATAACGCATAACGCATAACGCATAACGCATAACGCATAACGCATAACGCATAACGCATAACGCATAAAGCATAACGCATAACGCATAACGCATAACGAATACCGCAAAACGTATATCGCCTAACACATAACGGATCACGCATAACGCATAACGCATAACGTATAACGCATAACGCATAACGCATAACGCATAACGCATAACGCATAACGCATAACATATAACGCATAAAGCTTAACGCATAAGGCATAACGCATAACGCATATCGCATAACGCATAACGCATAACGTATAACGCATAACGCATACTGTATAACGCATAACGCATAACGCATAACGCAAACGTATAACGCACAACGCATAACGCATAACGCATAACGCATAACATATAACGCATAACGCATAACGCATAACGCATAACGCATAACGCATAACGCATAACGCATAAAGCATAACGCATAACGCATAAGGCATGACGCATAACGCATAACGCAAACGTATAGCGCACAACGCATAACGCATAAACCATAACCCATACTTAATAACGCATAACGCATAATGCACAACGCATAACGAACACCGGAAAACCCATAACGCCTAACGCATAACGGATCACGCATAACGCACCATGCATAACGCATAAAGCATAACGCATAACGCATAACGCATAACACATAACGCATATCGCATAACGCATAACGCAAAACGTATATCGCATACCGTATAACGCATAACGCATAACGCATAACGCAGACGTATAACGCACAACCCGTAACGCATAACGAACAACGGATAACGCATAACGCATAACGCATAACGAATACCGCAAAACGTATATCGCCTAACACATAACGGATCACGCATAACGCATAACGCATAACGTATAACGCATAACGCATAACGCATAACGAATACCGCAAAACGTATATCGCCTAACACATAACGGATCACGCATAACGCATAACGCATAACGTATAACGCATAACGCATAACGCATAACGCATAACGCATAACGCATAACGCATAACGCATAACGCATAACGCATAACGCATAACGCATACCGCATAATGCATAACGCATAACGCATAACGCATAACGCATAACGCATAACGCATAACGCATAACGCTTAACGTATAAAGCATAACGCATAACGCATAACGCATAACGCATAACCCCTAACGCAATAACGCATAACGCATAACGCATATTGCATAACGTGTAACTCATAACGCATAACGCATAAAGCTTAACGCATAAGGCATAACGCATAACGCATATCGCATAACGCATAACGCATAACGTATAACGCATAACGCATACTGTATAACGCATAACGCATAACGCATAACGCAAACGTATACCGCACAACGTATAACGCATAACGCATAACGCATAACATATAACGCATAACGCATAACGCATAACGCATAACGCATAACGCATAACGCATAACGCATAACGCATAACGCATAAAGCATAACGCATAACGCATAACGCATGACGCATAACGCATAACGCATAACGCATAACGCAAACGTATAGCGCACAACGCATAACGCATAAACCATAACCCATACTTAATAACGCATAACGCATAATGCACAACGCATAACGAACACCGGAAAACCCATAACGCCTAACGCATAACGGATCACGCATAACGCACCATGCATAACGCATAAAGCATAACGCATAACGCATAATGCATAACACATAACGCATAACGCATAACGCATAACGCATAACGCATAACGCATAACGCATAACGCATAACGCAAAACGCATAACGTTAACGCATAACCCATAACGCATAAGGCTAGATGCATGACTAATTTCGCATATCACATAACGCATAAGGCTTGATGCATGACGCATATCGCATAACGCATAACGCATAACCATAACGCATAACGCATAACCCATAACGCATAACGCATAACGCATAACGTATAACGCATAACGCATAACGCATAACGCATAACGCATAACGCATAACGCATAACGCATACCGTATAACGCATAACGCATAACGCATAATGCACAACGCATATCGAACACCGGAAAACCCATAACGCCTAACGCATAACGGATCACGCATAACGCATAACATATAACGCATAACGCATAACGCATAACGCATAACGCATAACGCATAACGCATAACGCATAACGCATAACGCATAACGCATAACGCTTAACGTATAAAGCATAACGCATAACGCATAACGCATAACCCCTAACGCAATAACGCATAACGCATAACGCATATCGCATAACGTGTAACTCATAACGCATAACGCATAAAGCTTAACGCATAAGGCATAACGCATAACGCATATCGCATAACGCATAACGCATAACGTATAACGCATAACGCATACTGTATAACGCATAACGCATAACGCATAACGCAAACGTATACCGCACAACGCATAACGCATAACGCATAACGTATAACGCATAACGCATAACGCATAACGCATAACGCATAACGCATAACGCATAACGCATAACATATAACGCATAACGCATAACGCTTAACGCATAACGCATAACGCATAACGCATAACGCATAACGCATAACGCATAACGCATAACGCATAACGCATAACGCATAACGCATAACGCATAACGCATAACGCATAACGCATAACGCATAACGCATAACGCATAACGCATAACGCATAACGCATAACGCATAACGCATAACGCATAACGCATAACGCATAACGCATAACGCATAACGTATAACGCATAACGCATAACGCATAACGCATAACGCATAACGCATAACGCATAACGCATAACGCATAACGCATAAAGCATAACGCATAACGCATAACGCATAACGAATACCGCAAAACGTATATCGCCTAACACATAACGGATCACGCATAACGCATAACGCATAACGTATAACGCATAACGCATAACGCATAACGCATAACGCATAACGCATAACGCATAACATATAACGCATAAAGCTTAACGCATAAGGCATAACGCATAACGCATATCGCATAACGCATAACGCATAACGTATAACGCATAACGCATACTGTATAACGCATAACGCATAACGCATAACGCAAACGTATAACGCATAACGCATAACGCATAACGCATAACGCATAACATATAACGCATAACGCATAACGCATAACGCATAACGCATAACGCATAACGCATAACGCATAAAGCATAACGCATAACGCATAACGCATGACGCATAACGCATAACGCAAACGTATAGCGCACAACGCATAACGCATAAACCATAACCCATACTTAATAACGCATAACGCATAATGCACAACGCATAACGAACACCGGAAAACCCATAACGCCTAACGCATAACGGATCACGCATAACGCACCATGCATAACGCATAAAGCATAACGCATAACGCATAATGCATAACACATAACGCATATCGCATAACGCATAACGCAAAACGTATATCGCATACCGTATAACGCATAACGCATAACGCATAACGCAGACGTATAACGCACAACCCGTAACGCATAACGAACAACGGATAACGCATAACGCATAACGCATAACGAATACCGCAAAACGTATATCGCCTAACACATAACGGATCACGCATAACGCATAACGCATAACGTATAACGCATAACGCATAACGCATAACGAATACCGCAAAACGTATATCGCCTAACACATAACGGATCACGCATAACGCATAACGCATAACGTATAACGCATAACGCATAACGCATAACGCATAACGCATAACGCATAACGCATAACGCATAACGCATAACGCATAACGCATACCGCATAATGCATAACGCATAACGCATAACGCATAACGCATAACGCATAACGCATAACGCTTAACGTATAAAGCATAACGCATAACGCATAACGCATAACGCATAACCCCTAACGCAATAACGCATAACGCATAACGCATATCGCATAACGTGTAACTCATAACGCATAACGCATAAAGCTTAACGCATAAGGCATAACGCATAACGCATATCGCATAACGCATAACGCATAACGTATAACGCATAACGCATACTGTATAACGCATAACGCATAACGCATAACGCAAACGTATACCGCACAACGCATAACGCATAACGCATAACGCATAACATATAACGCATAACGCATAACGCATAACGCATAACGCATAACGCATAACGCATAACGCATAACGCATAAAGCATAACGCATAACGCATAACGCATGACGCATAACGCATAACGCAAACGTATAGCGCACAACGCATAACGCATAAACCATAACCCATACTTAATAACGCATAACGCATAATGCACAACGCATAACGAACACCGGAAAACCCATAACGCCTAACGCATAACGGATCACGCATAACGCACCATGCATAACGCATAAAGCATAACGCATAACGCATAATGCATAACACATAACGCATATCGCATAACGCATAACGCAAAACGTATATCGCATACCGTATAACGCATAACGCATAACGCATAACGCAGACGTATAACGCACAACCCGTAACGCATAACGAACAACGGATAACGCATAACGCATAACGCATAACGAATACCGCAAAACGTATATCGCCTAACACATAACGGATCACGCATAACGCATAACGCATAACGTATAACGCATAACGCATAACGCATAACGAATACCGCAAAACGTATATCGCCTAACACATAACGGATCACGCATAACGCATAACGCATAACGTATAACGCATAACGCATAACGCATAACGAATACCGCAAAACGTATATCGCCTAACACATAACGGATCACGCATAACGCATAACGCATAACGTATAACGCATAACGCATAACGCAAAACGCATAACGCATAACGCATAACGCATAACGCATAACGCATAACGCATAACGCATAACGCATACCGCATAATGCATAACGCATAACGCATAACGCATAACGCATAACGCATAACGCATAACGCATAACGCATAACGTATAACTCATAACGCATAACGCATAAATCATGACGCATAACGCATAACGCATGACGCATAACGCAGAACGCATAACGCATAACGCATAACGCATAACGCATAACGCATAACGCATCACGCATAACGCAAAACGCATAACGTTAACGCATAACCCATAACGCATAAGGCTAGATGCATGACGAATTTCGCATATCACATAACGCATAAGGCTTGATGCATGACGCATATCGCATAACGCATAACGCATAACGAATACCGCAAAACGTATATCGCCTAACACATAACGGATCACGCATAACGCATAACGCATAACGTATAATGCATAACGCATAACGAATACCGCAAAACGTATATCGCCTAACACATAACGGATCACGCATAACGCATAACGCATAACGTATAACGCATAACGCATAGCGCATAACGCATAACGCATAACGCATAACGTATAACGCATAACATATAACGCATAACGCATAACGCTTAACGCATAACGCATAACGCATAACGCATAACGCATAACGCATAACGCATAACGCATAACGCATAACGCATAACGCATAACGCATAACGCATAACGCATAACGCATAACGCATAACGCATAACGCATAACGCATAACGCATAACGCATAACGCATAACGCATAACGCATAACGCATAACGCATAACGTATAACGCATAACGCATAACGCATAACGCATAACGCATAACGCATAACGCATAACGCATAACGCATAACGCATAACGCATAAAGCATAACGCATAACGCATAACGCATAACGAATACCGCAAAACGTATATCGCCTAACACATAACGGATCACGCATAACGCATAACGCATAACGTATAACGCATAACGCATAGCGCATAACGCATAACGCATAACGCATAACGCATAACATATAACGCATAAAGCTTAACGCATAAGGCATAACGCATAACGCATATCGCATAACGCATAACGCATAACGCATAACGCATAACGCATACTGTATAACGCATAACGCATAACGCATAACGCAAACGTATAACGCACAACGCATAACGCATAACGCATAACGCATAACATATAACGCATAACGCATAACGCATAACGCATAACGCATAACGCATAACGCATAACGCATAAAGCATAACGCATAACGCATAACGCATGACGCATAACGCATAACGCAAACGTATAGCGCACAACGCATAACGCATAAACCATAACCCATACTTAATAACGCATAACGCATAATGCACAACGCATAACGAACACCGGAAAACCCATAACGCCTAACGCATAACGGATCACGCATAACGCACCATGCATAACGCATAAAGCATAACGCATAACGCATAATGCATAACACATAACGCATATCGCATAACGCATAACGCAAAACGTATATCGCATACCGTATAACGCATAACGCATAACGCATAACGCAGACGTATAACGCACAACCCGTAACGCATAACGAACAACGGATAACGCATAACGCATAACGCATAACGAATACCGCAAAACGTATATCGCCTAACACATAACGGATCACGCATAACGCATAACGCATAACGTATAACGCATAACGCATAACGCATAACGAATACCGCAAAACGTATATCGCCTAACACATACCGTATAACGCATAACGCATAACGCATAACGCAAACGTATAGCGCACAACGCATAATGAATAAACCATAACCCATACTTCATAACGCATAACGCATAATGCACAACGCATATCGAACACCGGAAAACCCATAACGCCTAACGCATAACGGATCACGCATAACGCATAATGCATAACGCATAAAGCATAACGCATAACGCATAACCGCTAACGCAATAACGCATAACGCATAACGTGTAACTCATAACGCATAACGCATAAAGCATAACGCATAACGCATAACGCATAACGCATAACGCATAACGCATATTGCATAACGCATAACGCATAACGTATAACGCATAACGCATACCGTATAACGCATAACGCATATCGCATAACGCATAACGCAAAACGTATATCGCATACCGTATAACGCATAACGCATAACGCATAACGCATAACGCATAACGCATAACGCAAACGTATAGCGCACAACATATAACGCATAAACCATAACCCATACTTAATAACGCATAACGCATAATGCACAACGCATAACGAACACCGGAAAACCCATAACGCCTAACGCATAACGGATCACGCATAACGCATCATGCATAACGCATAAAGCATAACGCATAACGCATAACGCATAACGCATAACCCCTAACGCATAACGCATAACCCATAACGTGTAACTCATAACGCATAACGCATAACGCATAAAGCATAACGCATAACGCATAACACATAACGCATATCGCATAACGCATAACGCAAAACGTATATCGCATACCGTATATCGCATAACGCATAACGCAGACGTATAACGCACAACCCATAACGCATAACGAACAACGGATAACGCATAACGCATAACGCATAACGAATACCGCAAAACGTATATCGCCTAACACATAACGGATCACGCATAACGCATAACGCATAACGTATAACGCATAACGCATAACGCATAACGCATAACGCATAACGCATAACGCATAACGCATAACGCATAACGCATAACGCATAACGCATAACATATAACGCATAACGCATAACGCATAACGCATAACGCATAACGCATAACGTATAACTCATAACGTATAAATCATAACGCATGACGCATAACGCAGAACGCATAACGCATAACGCATAACGCATAACGCATAACGCATAACGCATAACGCATAACGCATAACGCATAACGCATAACGCATAACGCATAACGCATAACGCATAACGCATAACGCATAACGCATAACGCATAACGCATAACCGCTAACGCAATAACGCATAACGCATAACGTGTAACTCATAACGCATAACGCATAAAGCATAACGCATAACGCATAACGCATAACGCATAACGCATAACGCATAACGCATAACGCATAACGCATAACGCATAACGCATAACGCATAACGTATAACGCATATCGCATAACGCATAACGCATAACGTATAACGCATAACGCATACCGTATAAAGCATAACGCATAACGCATAACGCATAACGCATAACGCATAACGCATAACGTATAACGCATAACGCATGACGCATAACGCAGAACGCATAACGCATAACGCATAACGCATATCGCATAACGCATAACGCATAACGTATAACGCATAACGCATACCGTATAACGCATAACGCATAACGTATAAAGCATAACGCATAACGCATAACGCATAACGCATAACGCATAACGCATAACGCATAACGCATAACGCATAACGCATAACGCATAACGCATAACGCATAACGCATAACGCATAACGTATAACGCATAACGCATAACGCATAACGCATAACGCATACCGTATAACGCATAACGCAAAACGCATAACGCATAACGCATAACGCATAACGCATAACGCATAACGCATAACGCATAACGCATAACGCATAACGCATAACGCATAACGCATAGCGTATAACGCATGACGCATACCGTATAACGCATAACGCATAACGCATAACGCAAACGTATAGCGCACAACGCATAATGAATAAACCATAACCCATACTTCATAACGCATAACGCATAATGCACAACGCATATCGAACACCGGAAAACCCATAACGCCTAACGCATAACGGATCACGCATAACGCATAATGCATAACGCATAAAGCATAACGCATAACGCATAACGCATAACCGCTAACGCAATAACGCATAACGCATAACGTGTAACTCATAACGCATAACGCATAAAGCATAACGCATAACGCATAACGCATAACGCATATCGCATAACGCATAACGCATAACGTATAACGCATAACGCATACCGTATAACGCATAACGCATAACGCAAACGTATAACGCACAACGCATGACGCATAACGCATAATGCCCAACGCATATCGAACACCGGAAAACCCAGAACGCCTAACGCATAACGGATCACGCATAACGCATAATGCATAACGCATAAAGCATAACGCATAACGCATAACGCATAACCGCTAACGCAATAACGCATAACGCATAACGTGTAACTCATAACGCATAACGCATAAAGCATAACGCATAACGCATAACGCATAACGCATATCGCATAACGCATAACGCATAACGCATAACGCATAACGCATAACGCATAACGCATAGCGTATAACGCATAACGCATACCGTATAACGCATAACGCATAACGCAAACGTATAGCGCACAACGCATAATGAATAAACCATAACCCATAATTCATAACGCATAACGCATAATGCACAACGCATATCGAACACCGGAAAACCCATAACGCCTAACGCATAACGGATCACGCATAACGCATAATGCATAACGCATAAAGCATAACGCATAACGCATAACGCATAACCGCTAACGCAATAACGCATAACGCATAACGTGTAACTCATAACGCATAACGCATAAAGCATAACGCATAACGCATAACGCATAACGCATATCGCATAACGCATAACGCATAACGTATAACCCATAACGCATACCGTATAACGCATAACGCATAACGCAAACGTATAGCGCACAACGCATAATGAATAAACCATAACCCATACTTCATAACGCATAACGCATAATGCACAACGCATATCGAACACCGGAAAACCCATAACGCCTAACGCATAACGGATCACGCATAACGCATAATGCATAACGCATAAAGCATAACGCATAACGCATAACGCATAACCGCTAACGCAATAACGCATAACGCATAACGTGTAACTCATAACGCATAACGCATAAAGCATAACGCATAACGCATAACGCATAACGCATATCGCATAACGCATAACGCATAACGTATAACGCATAACGCATACCGTATAACGCATAACGCATAACGCAAACGTATAACGCACAACGCATGACGCATAACGCATAATGCCCAACGCATATCGAACACCGGAAAACCCAGAACGCCTAACGCATAACGGATCACGCATAACGCATAATGCATAACGCATAAAGCATAACGCATAACGCATAACGCATAACCGCTAACGCAATAACGCATAACGCATAACGTGTAACTCATAACGCATAACGCATAAAGCATAACGCATAACGCATAACGCATAACGCATATCGCATAACGCATAACGCATAACGCATAACGCATAACGCATAACGCATAACGCATAGCGTATAACGCATAACGCATACCGTATAACGCATAACGCATAACGCAAACGTATAGCGCACAACGCATAATGAATAAACCATAACCCATAATTCATAACGCATAACGCATAATGCACAACGCATATCGAACACCGGAAAACCCATAACGCCTAACGCATAACGGATCACGCATAACGCATAATGCATAACGCATAAAGCATAACGCATAACGCATAACGCATAACCGCTAACGCAATAACGCATAACGCATAACGTGTAACTCATAACGCATAACGCATAAAGCATAACGCATAACGCATAACGCATATCGCATAACGCATAACGCATAACGTATAACCCATAACGCATACCGTATAACGCATAACGCATAACGCAAACGTATAACGCACAACGCATGACGCATAACGCATAACGCATAACATATAACGCATAACGCATAACGCATAACGCATAACGCATAACGCATAACGCATAACGTATAAAGCATAACGCATAACGCATAACGCATAACGCATAACGCATAACCCCTAACGCAATAACGCATAACGCATAACGCATATCGCATAACGTGTAACTCATAACGCATAACGCATAAAGCTTAACGCATAAGGCATAACGCATAACGCATATCGCATAACGCATAACGCATAACGTATAACGCATAACGCATACCGTATAACGCATAACGCATAACGCATAACGCATAACGCATAACGCATAACGCATAACGCATAACGCATAACATATAACGCATAACGTATAACGCACATCGCATAACGCATAACGCATAACGCATAACATATAACGCATAACGCATAACGCATAACGCATAACGCATAACGCATAAAGCATAACGCATAACGCATAACGCATAACGCATAACGCATAACCCTTACGCAATAACGCATAACGCATAACGTATAACGCATAACGCATACCGTATAACGCATAACGCATAACGCATAACGCAAACGTATAGCGCACAACGGATAACGCATAAACCATAACCCATACTTCATAACGCCTAACGCATAATACACAACGCATAACGAACACCGGAAAACCCATAACGCCTAACGCATAACGGATCACTCATAACGCAAAATGCATAACGCATAACGCATAAAGCAGAACGCATAACGCATATCGCATAACGCAGAACGCATAACGCATAACGCATAACGTTAACGGATAACCCTTAACGCATAAGGCTTGATGCATGACGAATATCGCATATCACATAACGCATAAGGCTTGATGCGTGACGCATATCGCATAACCCATAACGCATAACGCCTAACGCATAACGTATAACGCATAACGCATACCGTATAACGCATAACGCATAACGCATAACGCATAACGCATAACGCATAACGCATAACGCATAACGCATACCGTATAACGCATAACGCATAACGCATAAAGCATAACGCATAACGCATAACGAATACCGCAAAACGTATATCGCCTAATACATAACGGATCACGCATAACGCATAACGCATAACGCACACCGCATAATGCATAACGCATAACGCATAACGCATAACGCATAACGCATAACGCATAACGCATAACGCATAACGCATAACGCATAACGCATAACGCATAACGCATAGCGCATAACGCATAACATATAACGCATAACGCATAACGCATAACGCATAACGCATAACGCATAAAGCATAACGCATAACGCATACCGTATAACGCATAACGCATGCCGCATAACGCAGACGTATAACGCACAACGCATAACGCATAATGAACAACGGATAACGCATAACGCATAACGCATAACTAATACCGCAAAACGTATATCGCCTAACACATAACGGATCACGCATAACGCATAACGCAAAACGCATAACGTTAACGCATAACCCATAACGCATAAGGCTTGATGCATGACGAATATCGCATATCACATAACGCATAAGGCTTGATGCATGACGCATATCGCATAACGCATAACGCATAACCATAACGCATAACGCATAACATATAACGCATAACGCATAACGCATAACGCACAACGCATAACGCATAACGTATAAAGCATAACGTATAACGCATAACGCATACTGTATAACGCATAACGCATAACGCATAACGCAAACGTATAACGCACAACGCATAACGCATAAAGCATAACGCATAACGCATAACGCATAACGCATAACGCATAACGCAAACGTATAGCGCACAACGCATAACGCATAAACCATAACCCATACTTAATAACGCATAACGCATAATGCACAACGCATAACGAACACCGGAAAACCCATAACGCCTACGCATAACGGATCACGCATAACGCATCATGCATAACGCATAAAGCATAACGCATAACGCATAACGCATAACGCATAACCCCTAACGCATAACGCATAACGCATAACGCATAACGTGTAACTCATAACGCATAACGCATAAAGCATAACGCATAACGCATAACACATAACGCATATCGCATAACGCATAACGCAAAACGCATAACGCATAACGCATAACCGCTAACGCAATAACGCATAACGCATAACGTGTAACTCATAACGCATAACGCATAAAGCATAACGCATAACGCATAACGCATAACGCATAACGCATAACGCATAACGCATAACGCATAACGCATAACGCATAACGCATAACGCATAACGCATAACGTATAACTCATAACGTATAACGCATAACGCATGACGCATAACGCAGAACGCATAACGCATAACGCATAACGCATATCGCATAACGCATAACGCATAACGTATAACGCATAACGCATACCGTATAACGCATAACGCATAACGTATAAAGCATAACGCATAACGCATAACGCATAACGCATAACGCATAACGCATAACGCATAACGCATAACGCATAACGCATAACGCATAACGCATAACGCATAACGCATAACGCATAACGCATAACGTATAACGCATAACGCATAACGCATAACGCATAACGCATACCGTATAACGCATAACGCAAAACGCATAACGCATAACGCATAACGCATAACGCATAACGCATAACGCATAACGCAAAACGCATAACGTTAACGCATAACCCATAACGCATAAGGCTAGATGCATGACGAATTTCGCATATCACATAACGCATAAGGCTTGATGCATGACGCATATCGCATAACGCATAACGCATAACCATAACGCATAACGCATAACCCATAACGCATAAAGCATAACGCATAACGCATAACGCATAACGCATAACGCATAACGCATAACGCATAACGCATAACGCATAACGCATAACGCATAACGCATAACGCATAACGCATACCGCATAACGCATAACGCATAACGCATAACGCATAACGCATAACGCATAACGCATAGCGTATAACGCATAACGCATACCGTATAACGCATAACGCATAACGCATAACGCATAACGCAAACGTATAGCGAACAACGCATAATGAATAAACCATAACCCATACTTCATAACGCATAACGCATAATGCACAACGCATATCGAACACCGGAAAACCCATAACGCCTAACGCATAACGGATCACGCATAACGCATAATGCATAACGCATAAAGCATAACGCATAACGCATAACGCATAACCGCTAACGCAATAACGCATAACGCATAACGTGTAACTCATAACGCATAACGCATAAAGCATAACGCATAACGCATAACGCATAACGCATATCGCATAACGCATAACGCATAACGTATAACGCATAACGCATACCGTATAACGCATAACGCATAACGCAAACGTATAACGCACAACGCATGACGCATAACGCATAACGCATAACATATAACGCATAACGCATAACGCATAACGCATAACGCATAACGCATAACGCATAACGTATAAAGCATAACGCATAACGCATAACGCATAACGCATAACGCATAACGCATAACCCCTAACGCAATAACGCATAACGCATAACGCATATCGCATAACGTGTAACTCATAACGCATAACGCATAAAGCTTAACGCATAAGGCATAACGCATAACGCATATCGCATAACGCATAACGCATAACGTATAACGCATAACGCATACCGTATAACGCATAACGCATAACGCATAACGCATAACGCATAACGCATAACGCATAACGCATAACGCATAACGCATAACATATAACGCATAACGTATAACGCACATCGCATAACGCATAACGCATAACGCATAACATATAACGCATAACGCATAACGCATAACGCATAACGCATAACGCATAAAGCATAACGCATAACGCATAACGCATAACGCATAACGCATAAAGCATAACGCATAACGCATAACGCATAACGCATAACGCATAACCCTTACGCAATAACGCATAACGCATAACGTATAACGCATAACGCATACCGTATAACGCATAACGCATAACGCATAACGCAAACGTATAGCGCACAACGGATAACGCATAAACCATAACCCATACTTCATAACGCCTAACGCATAATACACAACGCATAACGAACACCGGAAAACCCATAACGCCTAACGCATAACGGATCACTCATAACGCAAAATGCATAACGCATAACGCATAAAGCAGAACGCATAACGCATATCGCATAACGCAGAACGCATAACGCATAACGCATAACGTTAACGGATAACCCTTAACGCATAAGGCTTGATGCATGACGAATATCGCATATCACATAACGCATAAGGCTTGATGCGTGACGCATATCGCATAACGCATAACGCATAACCATAACGCATAACGCATAACCCATAACGCATAACGCCTAACGCATAACGTATAACGCATAACGCATACCGTATAACGCATAACGCATAACGCATAACGCATAACGCATAACGCATAACGCATAACGCATAACGCATACCGTATAACGCATAACGCATAACGCATAACGCATAACGCATAACGCATAACGCATAACGAATACCGCAAAACGTATATCGCCTAATACATAACGGATCACGCATAACGCATAACGCATAACGCACACCGCATAATGCATAACGCATAACGCATAACGCATAACGCATAACGCATAACGCATAACGCATAACGCATAACGCATAACGCATAACGCATAACGCATAGCGCATAACGCATAACATATAACGCATAACGCATAACGCATAACGCATAACGCATAACGCATAAAGCATAACGCATAACGCATACCGTATAACGCATAACGCATGCCGCATAACGCAGACGTATAACGCACAACGCATAACGCATAATGAACAACGGATAACGCATAACGCATAACGCATAACTAATACCGCAAAACGTATATCGCCTAACACATAACGGATCACGCATAACGCATAACGCATAACGCAAAACGCATAACGTTAACGCATAACCCATAACGCATAAGGCTTGATGCATGACGAATATCGCATATCACATAACGCATAAGGCTTGATGCATGACGCATATCGCATAACGCATAACGCATAACCATAACGCATAACGCATAACGTATAACGCATAACGCATAACGCATAACGCACAACGCATAACGCATAACGTATAAAGCATAACGTATAACGCATAACGCATACTGTATAACGCATAACGCATAACGCATAACGCAAACGTATAGCGCACAACGCATAACGCATAAAGCATAACGCATAACGCATAACGCATAACGCATAACGCATAACGCAAACGTATAGCGCACAACGCATAACGCATAAACCATAACCCATACTTAATAACGCATAACGCATAATGCACAACGCATAACGAACACCGGAAAACCCATAACGCCTACGCATAACGGATCACGCATAACGCATCATGCATAACGCATAAAGCATAACGCATAACGCATAACGCATAACCCCTAACGCATAACGCATAACGCATAACGCATAACGTGTAACTCATAACGCATAACGCATAAAGCATAACGCATATCGCATAACACATAACGCATATCGCATAACGCATAACGCAAAACGCATAACGCATAACGCATAACCGCTAACGCAGTAACGCATAACGCATAACGTGTAACTCATAACGCATAACGCATAAAGCATAACGCATAACGCATAACGCATAACGCATAACGCATAACGCATAACGCATAACGCATAACGCATAACGCATAACGCATAACGCATAACGCATAACGCATAACGCATAACGTATAACTCATAACGTATAACGCATAACGCATGACGCATAACGCAGAACGCATAACGCATAACGCATAACGCATATCGCATAACGCATAACGCATAACGTATAACGCATAACGCATACCGTATAACGCATAACGCATAACGTATAAAGCATAACGCATAACGCATAACGCATAACGCATAACGCATAACGCATAACGCATAACGCATAACGCATAACGCATAACGCATAACGCATAACGCATAACGCATAACGCATAACGCATAACGTATAACGCATAACGCATAACGCATAACGCATAACGCATACCTTATAACGCATAACGCAAAACGCATAACGCATAACGCATAACGCATACCGCATAACGCATAACGCATAACGCATAACGCATAACGCATAACGCATAACGCATAGCGTATAACGCATAACGCATACCGTATAACGCATAACGCATAACGCATAACGCAAACGTATAGCGCACAACGCATAATGAATAAACCATAACCCATACTTCATAACGCATAACGCATAATGCACAACGCATATCGAACACCGGAAAACCCATAACGCCTAACGCATAACGGATCACGCATAACGCATAATGCATAACGCATAAAGCATAACGCATAACGCATAACGCATAACCGCTAACGCAATAACGCATAACGCATAACGTGTAACTCATAACGCATAACGCATAAAGCATAACGCATAACGCATAACGCATAACGCATATCGCATAACGCATAACGCATAACGTATAACGCATAACGCATACCGTATAACGCATAACGCATAACGCAAACGTATAACGCACAACGCATGACGCATAACGCATAACGCATAACATATAACGCATAACGCATAACGCATAACGCATAACGCATAACGCATAACGTATAAAGCATAACGCATAACGCATAACGCATAACGCATAACGCATAACGCATAACCCCTAACGCAATAACGCATAACGCATAACGCATATCGCATAACGTGTAACTCATAACGCATAACGCATAAAGCTTAACGCATAAGGCATAACGCATAACGCATATCGCATAACGCATAACGCATAACGTATAACGCATAACGCATACCGTATAACGCATAACGCATAACGCATAACGCATAACGCATAACGCATAACGCATAACGCATAACATATAACGCATAACGCATAACGTATAACGCACATCGCATAACGCATAACGCATAACGCATAACATATAACGCATAACGCATAACGCATAACGCATAACGCATAAAGCATAACGCATAACGCATAACGCATAACGCATAACGCATAACCCTTACGCAATAACGCATAACGCATAACGTATAACGCATAACGCATACCGTATAACGCATAACGCATAACGCATAACGCAAACGTATAGCGCACAACGGATAACGCATAAACCATAACCCATACTTCATAACGCCTAACGCATAATGCACAACGCATAACGAACACCGGAAAACCCATAACGCCTAACGCATAACGGATCACTCATAACGCAAAATGCATAACGCATAACGCATAAAGCATAACGCATAACGCATATCGCATAACGCAGAACGCATAACGCATAACGCATAACGTTAACGGATAACCCTTAACGCATAAGGCTTGATGCATGACGAATATCGCATATCACATAACGCATAAGGCTTGATGCGTGACGCATATCGCATAACGCATAACGCATAACCATAACGCATAACGCATAACCCATAACGCATAACGCCTAACGCATAACGTATAACGCATAACGCATACCGTATAACGCATAACGCATAACGCATAACGCATAACGCATAACGCATAACGCATAACGCATAACGCATAACGCATAACGCATACCGTATAACGCATAACGCATAACGCATAACGCATAACGCATAACGAATACCGCAAAACGTATATCGCCTAATACATAACGGATCACGCATAACGCACAACGCATAACGCACCCCGCATAATGCATAACGCATAACGCATAACGCATAACGCATAACGCATAACGCATAACGCATAACGCATAACGCATAGCGCATAACGCATAACATATAACGCATAACGCATAACGCATAACGCATAACGCATAACGCATAAAGCATAACGCATAACGCATACCGTATAACGCATAACGCATGCCGCATAACGCAGACGTATAACGCACAACGCATAACGCATAATGAACAACGGATAACGCATAACGCATAACGCATAACGGATCACGCATAACGCATAATGCATAACGCATAAAGCATAACGCATAACGCATAACGCATAACCGCTAACGCAATAACGCATAACGCATAACGTGTAACTCATAACGCATAACGCATAAAGCATAACGCATAACGCATAACGCATAACGCATATCGCATAACGCATAACGCATAACGCATAACGCATAACGCATAACGCATAGCGTATAACGCATAACGCATACCGTATAACGCATAACGCATAACGCAAACGTATAGCGCACAACGCATAATGAATAAACCATAACCCATAATTCATAACGCATAACGCATAATGCACAACGCATATCGAACACCGGAAAACCCATAACGCCTAACGCATAACGGATCACGCATAACGCATAATGCATAACGCATAAAGCATAACGCATAACGCATAACGCATAACCGCTAACGCAATAACGCATAACGCATAACGTGTAACTCATAACGCATAACGCATAAAGCATAACGCATAACGCATAACGCATAACGCATATCGCATAACGCATAACGCATAACGTATAACCCATAACGCATACCGTATAACGCATAACGCATAACGCAAACGTATAACGCACAACGCATGACGCATAACGCATAACGCATAACATATAACGCATAACGCATAACGCATAACGCATAACGCATAACGCATAACGCATAACGTATAAAGCATAACGCATAACGCATAACGCATAACGCATAACGCATAACCCCTAACGCAATAACGCATAACGCATAACGCATATCGCATAACGTGTAACTCATAACGCATAACGCATAAAGCTTAACGCATAAGGCATAACGCATAACGCATATCGCATAACGCATAACGCATAACGTATAACGCATAACGCATACCGTATAACGCATAACGCATAACGCATAACGCATAACGCATAACGCATAACGCATAACGCATAACGCATAACATATAACGCATAACGCATAACGTATAACGCACATCGCATAACGCATAACGCATAACGCATAACATATAACGCATAACGCATAACGCATAACGCATAACGCATAACGCATAAAGCATAACGCATAACGCATAACGCATAACGCATAACGCATAACCCTTACGCAATAACGCATAACGCATAACGTATAACGCATAACGCATACCGTATAACGCATAACGCATAACGCATAACGCAAACGTATAGCGCACAACGGATAACGCATAAACCATAACCCATACTTCATAACGCCTAACGCATAATACACAACGCATAACGAACACCGGAAAACCCATAACGCCTAACGCATAACGGATCACTCATAACGCAAAATGCATAACGCATAACGCATAAAGCAGAACGCATAACGCATATCGCATAACGCAGAACGCATAACGCATAACGCATAACGTTAACGGATAACCCTTAACGCATAAGGCTTGATGCATGACGAATATCGCATATCACATAACGCATAAGGCTTGATGCGTGACGCATATCGCATAACGCATAACGCATAACCATAACGCATAACGCATAACCCATAACGCATAACGCCTAACGCATAACGTATAACGCATAACGCATACCGTATAACGCATAACGCATAACGCATAACGCATAACGCATAACGCATAACGCATAACGCATAACGCATACCGTATAACGCATAACGCATAACGCATAACGCATAACGCATAACGCATAACGAATACCGCAAAACGTATATCGCCTAATACATAACGGATCACGCATAACGCATAACGCATAACGCACAACGCATAACGCATAACGTATAAAGCATAACGTATAACGCATAACGCATACTGTATAACGCATAACGCATAACGCATAACGCAAACGTATAACGCACAACGCATAACGCATAAAGCATAACGCATAACGCATAACGCATAACGCATAACGCATAACGCATAACGCAAACGTATAGCGCACAACGCATAACGCATAAACCATAACCCATACTTAATAACGCATAACGCATAATGCACAACGCATAACGAACACCGGAAAACCCATAACGCCTACGCATAACGGATCACGCATAACGCATCATGCATAACGCATAAAGCATAACGCATAACGCATAACGCATAACCCCTAACGCATAACGCATAACGCATAACGCATAACGTGTAACTCATAACGCATAACGCATAAAGCATAACGCATAACGCATAACACATAACGCATATCGCATAACGCATAACGCAAAACGCATAACGCATAACGCATAACCGCTAACGCAATAACGCATAACGCATAACGTGTAACTCATAACGCATAACGCATAAAGCATAACGCATAACGCATAACGCATAACGCATAACGCATAACGCATAACGCATAACGCATAACGCATAACGCATAACGCATAACGCATAACGCATAACGCATAACGCATAACGCATAACGCATAACGCATAACGTATAACTCATAACGTATAACGCATAACGCATGACGCATAACGCAGAACGCATAACGCATAACGCATAACGCATAACGCATAACGCATAACGCATAACGCATAACGCATAACGCATAACGCATAATGCATAACGCATAACCGCTAACGCAATAACGCATAACGCATAACGTGTAACTCATAACGCATAACGCATAAAGCATAACGCATAACGCATAACGCATAACGCATATCGCATAACGCATAACGCATAACGTATAACGCATAACGCATACCGTATAACGCATAACGCATAACGCAAACGTATAACGCACAACGCATAACGCATAACGCATAACGCATAACATATAACGCATAACGCATAACGCATAACGCATAACGCATAACGCATAACGCATAACGCATAACGCATAACGTATAAAGCATAACGCATAACGCATAACGCATAACGCATAACGCATAACGCATAACCCCTAACGCAATAACGCATAACGCATAACGCATATCGCATAACATGTAACTCATAACGCATAACGCATAAAGCTTAACGCATAAGGCATAACGCATAACGCATATCGCATAACGCATAACGCATAACGTATAACGCATAACGCATACCGTATAACGCATAACGCATAACGCATAACGCATAACACATAACGCATATCGCATAACGCATAACGCAAAACGTATATCGCATACCGTATAACGCATAACGCATAACGCAGACGTATAACGCACAACCCATAACGCATAACGAACAACGGATAACGCATAACGCATAACGCATAACGAATACCGCAAAACGTATATCGCCTAACACATAACGGATCACGCATAACGCATAACGCATAACGTATAACGCATAACGCATAACGCATAACGCATAACGCATAACGCATAACGCATAACTCATAACGCATAACGAATACCGCAAAACGTATATCGCCTAACACATAACGGATCACGCATAACGCATAACGCATAACGTATAACGCATAACGCATAACGCATAACGCATAACGCATAACGCATAACGCATAACGCATAACGCATAACGCATAACGCATAGCGTATAACGCATAACGCATACCGTATAACGCATAACGCATAACGCATAACGCAAACGTATAGCGCACAACGCATAATGAATAAACCATAACCCATACTTCATAACGCATAACGCATAATGCACAACGCATATCGAACACCGGAAAACCCATAACGCCTAACGCATAACGGATCACGCATAACGCATAATGCATGACGCATAAAGCATAACGCATAACGCATAACGCATAACGCATAACGCATAACGCATAACGGATAACGCATAAAGCATAACGCATAACGCATAACGCATAACGCATAACGCAAAACGCATAACGTTAACGCATAACCCATAACGCATAAGGCTAGATGCATGACGAATTTCGCATATCACATAACGCATTAGGCTTGATGCATGACGCATATCGCATAACGCATAACGCATAACGCATAACGCATAACGAATAAAGCATAACGCATAACGCATAACGCATAACGCATAACGCAAACGTATAGCGCACAACGCATAATGAATAAACCATAACCCATACTTCATAACGCATAACGCATAATGCACAACGCATATCGAACACCGGAAAACCCATAACGCCTAACGCATAACGGATCACGCATAACGCATAATGCATGACGCATAAAGCATAACGCATAACGCATAACGCATAACCCCGAACGCAATAACGCATAACGCATAACGTGTAACTCATAACGCATAACGCATAAAGCATAACGCATAACGCATAACGCATAACGCATATCGCATAACGCATAACGCATAACGTATAACGCATAACGCATACCGTATAACGCATAACGCATAACGCAAACGTATAACGCACAACGCATAACGCATAACGCATAACGCATAACGCATAACATATAACGCATAACGCATAACGCATAACGCATAACGCATAACGCATAACGCATAACGTATAAAGCATAACGCATAATGCATAACGCATAACGCATAACGCATAACCCCTAACGCAATAACGCATAACGCATAACGCATATCGCATAACGTGTAACTAATAACGCATAACGCATAAAGCTTAACGCATAAGGCATAACGCATAACGCATAACGCATATCGCATAACGCATAACACATAACGTATATCGCATAACGCATACCGTATAACGCATAACGCATAACGCATAACGCAAACGTATAACGCACAACGCATAACGCATAACGCATAATGCATAACATATAACGCATAACGCATAACGCATAACGCATAACGCATAACGCATAACGCATAACGGATAACGCATAAAGCATAACGCATAACGCATAACGCATAACGCATAACCCCTAACGCAATAACGCATAACGCATAACGTATAACGCATAACGCATACCGTATAACGCATAACGCATAACGCATAACGCAAACGTATAGCGCACAACGGATAACGCATAAACCATAACCCATAACGCATAACGGATCACTCATAACGCATAATGCATAACGCATAACGCATAAAGCATAACGCATAACGCATATCGCATAACGCAGAACGCATAACGCATAACGCATAACGCATAACGCATAACGCATAACGCATAACGCATAACGCATAACGCTTAACGCATAACGTATAACGCACAACGCATAACGCATAACGCATAACGCATAACGTATAAAGCGTAACGCATAACGCATAACGCATTACGCATAACGCATAACGCAAACGTATAGCGCACAACGGATAACGCATAAACCATAACCCATAACGCATAACGGATCACTCATAACGCATAATGCATAACGCATAACGCATAAAGCATAACGCATAACGCATATCGCATAACGCAGAACGCATAACGCATAACGCATAACGCATAACGCATAACGCATAACGCATAACGCATAACGCTTAACGCATAACGTATAACGCACAACGCATAACGCATAATGCATAACGCATAACGTATAAAGCGTAACGCATAACGCATAACGCATTACGCATAACGCAAACGTATAGCGCACAACGCATAATGAATAAACCATAACCCATACTTCATAACGCATAACGCATAATGCACAACGCATATCGAACACCGGAAAACCCATAACGCCTAACGCATAACGGATCACGCATAACGCATAATGCATGACGCATAAACATAACGCATAACGCATAACGCATAACCCCTAACGCAATAACGCATAACGCATAACGTGTAACTCATAACGCATAACGCATAAAGCATAACGCATAACGCATAACGCATAACGCATATCGCATAACGCATAACGCATAACGTATAACGCATAACGCATACCGTATAACGCATAACGCATAACGCAAACGTATAACGCAAAACGCATAACGCATAACGCATAACGCATAACATATAACGCATAACGCATAACGCATAACGCATAACGCATAACGCATAACGCATAACGCATAACATATAACGCATAACGCATAACGCATAACGCATAACGCATAACGCATAACGCATAACGTATAACATATAACGCATAACGCATAACGCATAACGCATAACGCATAACGCATAACGCATAACATATAACGCATAACGCATAACGCATAACGCATAACGCATAACGCATAACGTATAAAGCATAACGCATAACGCATAACGCATAACGCATAAAGCATAACGCATAACGCATAACGCATAACGCATAACACATAACGCATAACGCATACCGTATAACGCATAACGCATAACGCATAACGCATAACGCATAACGCATAACGCATAACGCATAACGCATAACGAATAAAGTATAATGCAAAACGTATAACGCATAAAGCATAACGCATAACGCATAACGCATAACACATAACGCATAACGCGTACCGTATAACGCATAACGCATAACGCATAACGCATAACGCATAACGCATAACGCATAACGCATAACGTATAACGCATAACGCATAACGTATAACGCATAACGCATAACGCATAACACATAACGCATAACGCATACCGTATAACGCATAACGCATAACGCATAACGCATAACGCATAACGCATAACGCATAACGCATAACGAATAAAGTATAATGCAAAACGTATAACGCAAACGTATAACGCAAAACGCATAACGCATAACGCATAACGCATAACATATAACGCATAACGCATAACGCATAACGCATAACGCATAACGCATAACATATAACGCATAACGCATAACGCATAACGCATAACGCATAACGCATAACGCATAACGTATAAAGCATAACGCATAACGCATAACGCATAACGCATAAAGCATAACGCATAACGCATAACGCATAACGCATAACGCATAACACATAACGCATAACGCATACCGTATAACGCATAACGCATAACGCATAACGCATAACGCATAACGCATAACGCATAACGCATAACGAATAAAGTATAATGCAAAACGTATAACGCATAAAGCATAACGCATAACGCATAACGCATAACACATAACGCATAACGCGTACCGTATAACGCATAACGCATAACGCATAACGCATAACGCATAACGCATACCGTGTAACTCATAACGCATAACGCATAAAGCATAACGCATAACGCATAACGCATAACGCATATCGCATAACGCATTACGCATAACGTATAACGCATAACGCATACCGTATAACGCATAACGCATAACGCAAACGTATAACGCAAAACGCATAACGCATAACGCATAACGCATAACATATAACGCATAACGCATAACGCATAACGCATAACGCATAACGCATAACGCATAACGCATAACGCATAACATATAACGCATAACGCATAACGCATAACGCATAACGCATAACGCATAACGTATAAAGCATAACGCATAACGCATAACGCATAACGCATAAAGCATAACGCATAACGCATAACGCATAACGCATAAAGCATAACACATAACGCATAACGCATACCGTATAACGCATAACGCATAACGCCCAACGCATAACGCATAACGCATAACGCATAACGCATAACGAATAAAGTATAATGCAAAACGTATAACGCATAAAGCATAACGCATAACGCATAACGCATAACACATAAAGCATAACGCATAACGCATAACGCATAACGCAAAACGCATAACGCATAACGCATAACGCATAACATATAACGCATAACGCATAACGCATAACGCATAACGCATAACGCATAACGCATAACGCATAACATATAACGCATAACGCATAACGCATAACGCATAACGCATAACGCATAACGCATAACGTATAAAGCATAACGCATAACGCATAACGCATAACGCATAACGCATAAAGCATAACGCATAACGCATAACGCATAACGCATAACGCATAACGCATAACACATAACGCATAACGCATACCGTATAACGCATAACGCATAACGCATAACGCATAACGCATAACGCATAACGCATAACGCATAACGAATAAAGTATAATGCAAAACGTATAACGCATAAAGCATAACGCATAACGCATAACGCATAACACATAACGCATAACGCGTACCGTATAACGCATAACGCATAACGCATAACGCATAACGCATAACGCATAACGCATAACGCATAACGTATAACGCATAACGCATAACGTATAACGCATAACGCATAACGCATAACACATAACGCATAACGCATACCGTATAACGCATAACGCATAACGCATAACGCATAACGCATAACGCATAACGCATAACGAATAAAGTATAATGCAAAACGTATAACGCAAACGTATAACGCACAACGCATAACGCATAACGAACAACGGATAATGCATAACGCATAACGCATAACGCATAACGCATAACGCATAACGCTTAACGCATGACGCATATCGCATAACGCATAACGCATAATGCATAACGCATAAAGCATAACGCATAACGCATAACGCATAACGCATAACGCATAACGCATAACGCACAACGCAAACGTATAACGCAGAACGCATAATGCATAACGCATAACGCATAACGCAAACGTATAACGCACAACGCATAACGCATAACGAACAACGGATAACGCATAACGCAAAACGCATAACGCATAACGTATAACGCATAACGCATACCGTATAACGCATAACGCATAACGCATAACGCATAACGCATAACGCATAACGCATACCGTATAACGCGTAACGCATAACGCATAGCGCATAACGCATAACGCAAAACGCATAACGCATAACGCATAACGCATAACGCATAAAGCATAACGCATATCGCATAACGCATGACGCATAACCCATAACGCATAACGCATAACGCATAACGTATAACGCATAACGCATACCGTATAACGCATAACGCATAACGCATAACGCATAACGCAAACGTATAAAGCACAACGCATAACGCATAACGAACAACGGATAACGCATAACGCAAAACGCATAACGCATAACGTATAACGCATAACGCATACCGTATAACGCATAACGCATAACGCATAACGCATAACGCATAACGCATAACGCATAACGCATAACGCATAACGCATAACGCATAACGCATAACGCATAACGCATAACGCATAACGCATAACGCATACCGCATAACGCATAACGCATAACGCATAACGCATAACGCATAACGCATAAAGCATAACGCATAACGCATAACGCATAACACATAACGCATAACGCATAATGCACAACGCATAACGAATACAGCAAAACGCATAACGCTTAACGCATAACGGATCACGCATAACGCATAACGCATAATGCATAACGCACAACGCATAAGGCATAATGCAAGACGCATAAAGCGTAACGCATAACGCATAACGCACAACGCATAACGCACAACGAACAACGGATAACGCATAACGCATAACGCATAACGAATACCGCAAAACGTATATCGCCTAACACATAACGGATCACGCATAACGCATAACGCATAACGTATAACGCATAACGCATAACGCATAACGCATAACGCATAACGCATAACGCATAACGCATAAAGCATAATGCAAAACGTATAACGCAAACGTATAACGCACAACGCATAACGCATAACGCATAACGCATAACGCATAACGCATAACGCATAACGCATAACGCATAACGCATAACGCATAACGCATAACGCATAACGCATAACGCATAACGCATAACGCATAACGCATAACGCATAACGCTTAACGCATAACGCATAACGCATAACGCATAACGCATAACGCATAACGCATAACGCATAACGCTTAACGCATGACGCATATCGCATAACGCATAACGCATAATGCATAACGCATAACGCATAACGCATAACGCATAACGCACAAAGCAAACGTATAACGCAGAACGCATAATGCATAACGCATAACGCATAACGCAAACGTATAACGCACAACGCATAACGCATAACGAACAACGGATAACGCATAACGCAAAACGCATAACGCATAACGTATAACGCATAACGCATACCGTATAACGCATAACGCATAACGCATAACGCATAACGCATAACGCATACCGTAAAACGCATAACGCATAACGCATAGCGCATAACGCATAACGCATAACGCATAACGCATAACGCATAACGCATAACGCATAACGCATAACGTATAGCGCATAACGCATAACGCATAATGCATAACGCACAACGCATAAGGCATAATGCATAACGCATAAAGCGTAACGCATAACGCATATCGCATAACGCATAACGCATAAAGCATAACGCATAACGCATAACGCATAACGCATAACGCATAACGTATAACGCATTATGCATAACGTATAACGCATAACGCATAACGCATAACACATAACGCATAACGCATACCGTATAACGCATAACGCATAACGCATAACGCATAAAGCATAACGCATAACGCATAACGCATAACGCATAACGCATAACGAATAAAGTATAATGCAAAACGTATAACGCAAACGTATAACGCACAACGCATAACGCATAACGAACAACGGATAACGCATAACGCATAACGCATAACGAATACCGCAAAACGTATATCGCCTAACACATAACGGATCACGCATAACGCATAACGCATAACGTATAACGCATAACGCATAACGCATAACGCATAACGCATAACGCATAACGCATAACGCATAAAGCATAATGCAAAACGTATAACGCAAACGTATAACGCACAACGCATAACGCATAACGCATAACGCATAACGCATAACGCATAACGCATAACGCATAACGCATAACGCATAACGCATAACGCATAACGCATAACGCATAACGCATAACGCATAACGCATAACGTATAGCGCATAACGCATAACGCATAATGCATAACGCACAACGCATAACGCATAACGCATAACGCTTAACGCATGACGCATATCGCATAACGCATAACGCATAATGCATAACGCATAAAGCATAACGCATAACGCATAACGCATAACGCATAACGCACAAAGCAAACGTATAACGCAGAACGCATAATGCATAACGCATAACGCATAACGCAAACGTATAACGCACAACGCATAACGCATAACGAACAACGGATAACGCATAACGCAAAACGCATAACGCATAACGTATAACGCATAACGCATACCGTATAACGCATAACGCATAACGCATAACGCATAACGCATAACGCATACCGTATAACGCATAACGCATAACGCATAGCGCATAACGCATAACGCATAACGCATAACGCATAACGCATAACGCATAAAGCATAATGCATATCGCATAACGCATGAAGCATAACCCATAACGCATAACGCATAACGCATAACGTATAACGCATAACGCATACCGTATAACGCATAACGCATAACGCATAACGCAAACGTATAACGCACAACGCATAACGCATAACGAACAACGGATAACGCATAACGCAAAACGCATAACGCATAACGTATAACGCATAACGCATACCGTATAACGCATACCGCATAACGCATAACGCATAACGCATAACGCATAACGCATAACGCATAACATATAACGCATAACGCATAACGCATAACGCATAACGCATAACGCATAACGTATAAAGCATAACGCATAACGCATAACGCATAACGCATAACGCATAACCCCTAACGTAATAACGCATAACGCATAACGCATATCGCATAATGTGTAACTCATAACGCATAACGCATAAAGCATAACGCATAAGGCATAACGCATAACGCATATCGCATAACGCATAACGCATAACGTATAACGCATAACGCATACCGTATAACGCATAACGCATAACGCATAACGCAAACGTATAACGCACAACGCATAACGCATAACGCATAACGCATAACGCAGAACGCATAACGCATAACGCATAACGCATAACGCATAACGCATAAAGCATAACGCATAACGCATAACGCATAACGCATAACGCATAACACATAACGCATAACGCATACCGTATAACGCATAACGCATAACGCATAACGCATAACGCATAACGCATAACGCATAACGCATAACGAATAAAGTATAATGCAAAACGTATAACGCATAAAGCATAACGCATAACGCATAACGCATAACACATAACGCATAACGCGTACCGTATAACGCATAACGCATAACGCATAACGCATAACGCATAACGCATAACGCATAACGCATAACGTATAACGCATAACGCATAACGTATAACGCATAACGCATAACGCATAACACATAACGCATAACGCATACCGTATAACGCATAACGCATAACGCATAACGCATAACGCATAACGCATAACGCATAACGAATAAAGTATAATGCAAAACGTATAACGCAAACGTATAACGCACAACGCATAACGCATAACGAACAACGGATAATGCATAACGCATAACGCATAACGCATAACGCATAACGCATAACGCTTAACGCATGACGCATATCGCATAACGCATAACGCATAATGCATAACGCATAAAGCATAACGCATAACGCATAACGCATAACGCATAACGCATAACGCACAACGCAAACGTATAACGCAGAACGCATAATGCATAACGCATAACGCATAACGCAAACGTATAACGCACAACGCATAACGCATAACGAACAACGGATAACGCATAACGCAAAACGCATAACGCATAACGTATAACGCATAACGCATACCGTATAACGCATAACGCATAACGCATAACGCATAACGCATAACGCATAACGCATACCGTATAACGCGTAACGCATAACGCATAGCGCATAACGCATAACGCAAAACGCATAACGCATAACGCATAACGCATAACGCATAAAGCATAACGCATATCGCATAACGCATGACGCATAACCCATAACGCATAACGCATAACGCATAACGTATAACGCATAACGCATACCGTATAACGCATAACGCATAACGCATAACGCATAACGCAAACGTATAAAGCACAACGCATAACGCATAACGAACAACGGATAACGCATAACGCAAAACGCATAACGCATAACGTATAACGCATAACGCATACCGTATAACGCATAACGCATAACGCATAACGCATAACGCATAACGCATAACGCATAACGCATAACGCATAACGCATAACGCATAACGCATAACGCATAACGCATAACGCATAACGCATAACGCATACCGCATAACGCATAACGCATAACGCATAACGCATAACGCATAACGCATAAAGCATAACGCATAACGCATAACGCATAACACATAACGCATAACGCATAATGCACAACGCATAACGAATACAGCAAAACGCATAACGCTTAACGCATAACGGATCACGCATAACGCATAACGCATAATGCATAACGCACAACGCATAAGGCATAATGCAAGACGCATAAAGCGTAACGCATAACGCATAACGCACAACGCATAACGCACAACGAACAACGGATAACGCATAACGCATAACGCATAACGAATACCGCAAAACGTATATCGCCTAACACATAACGGATCACGCATAACGCATAACGCATAACGTATAACGCATAACGCATAACGCATAACGCATAACGCATAACGCATAACGCATAACGCATAAAGCATAATGCAAAACGTATAACGCAAACGTATAACGCACAACGCATAACGCATAACGCATAACGCATAACGCATAACGCATAACGCATAACGCATAACGCATAACGCATAACGCATAACGCATAACGCATAACGCATAACGCATAACGCATAACGCATAACGCATAACGCATAACGCATAACGCTTAACGCATAACGCATAACGCATAACGCATAACGCATAACGCATAACGCATAACGCATAACGCTTAACGCATGACGCATATCGCATAACGCATAACGCATAATGCATAACGCATAACGCATAACGCATAACGCATAACGCACAAAGCAAACGTATAACGCAGAACGCATAATGCATAACGCATAACGCATAACGCAAACGTATAACGCACAACGCATAACGCATAACGAACAACGGATAACGCATAACGCAAAACGCATAACGCATAACGTATAACGCATAACGCATACCGTATAACGCATAACGCATAACGCATAACGCATAACGCATAACGCATACCGTAAAACGCATAACGCATAACGCATAGCGCATAACGCATAACGCATAACGCATAACGCATAACGCATAACGCATAACGCATAACGCATAACGTATAGCGCATAACGCATAACGCATAATGCATAACGCACAACGCATAAGGCATAATGCATAACGCATAAAGCGTAACGCATAACGCATATCGCATAACGCATAACGCATAAAGCATAACGCATAACGCATAACGCATAACGCATAACGCATAACGTATAACGCATAACGCATAACGTATAACGCATAACGCATAACGCATAACACATAACGCATAACGCATACCGTATAACGCATAACGCATAACGCATAACGCATAAAGCATAACGCATAACGCATAACGCATAACGCATAACGCATAACGAATAAAGTATAATGCAAAACGTATAACGCAAACGTATAACGCACAACGCATAACGCATAACGAACAACGGATAACGCATAACGCATAACGCATAACGAATACCGCAAAACGTATATCGCCTAACACATAACGGATCACGCATAACGCATAACGCATAACGTATAACGCATAACGCATAACGCATAACGCATAACGCATAACGCATAACGCATAACGCATAACGCATAATGCAAAACGTATAACGCAAACGTATAACGCACAACGCATAACGCATAACGCATAACGCATAACGCATAACGCATAACGCATAACGCATAACGCATAACGCATAACGCATAACGCATAACGCATAACGCATAACGCATAACGCATAACGCATAACGTATAGCGCATAACGCATAACGCATAATGCATAACGCAAAACGCATAACGCATAACGCATAACGCTTAACGCATGACGCATATCGCATAACGCATAACGCATAAAGCATAACGCATAAAGCATAACGCATAACGCATAACGCATAACGCATAACGCACAAAGCAAACGTATAACGCAGAACGCATAATGCATAACGCATAACGCATAACGCAAACGCATAACGCACAACGCATAACGCATAACGAACAACGCATAACGCATAACGCAAAACGCATAACGCATAACGTATAACGCATAACGCATAACGTATAACGCATAACGCATAACGCATAACGCATAACGCATAACGCATACCGTATAACGCATAACGCATAACGCATAGCGCATAACGCATAACGCATAACGCATAACGCATAACGCATAACGCATAAAGCATAATGCATATCGCATAACGCATGAAGCATAACCCATAACGCATAACGCATAACGCATAACGTATAACGCATAACGCATACCGTATAACGCATAACGCATAACGCATAACGCAAACGTATAACGCACAACGCATAACGCATAACGAACAACGGATAACGCATAACGCAAAACGCATAACGCATAACGTATAACGCATAACGCATACCGTATAACGCATACCGCATAACGCATAACGCATAACGCATAACGCATAACGCATAACGCATAACATATAACGCATAACGCATAACGCATAACGCATAACGCATAACGCATAACGTATAAAGCATAACGCATAACGCATAACGCATAACGCATAACGCATAACCCCTAACGTAATAACGCATAACGCATAACGCATATCGCATAATGTGTAACTCATAACGCATAACGCATAAAGCATAACGCATAAGGCATAACGCATAACGCATATCGCATAACGCATAACGCATAACGTATAACGCATAACGCATACCGTATAACGCATAACGCATAACGCATAACGCAAACGTATAACGCACAACGCATAACGCATAACGCATAACGCATAACGCAGAACGCATAACGCATAACGCATAACGCATAACGCATAACGCATAACGCATAAAGCATAACGCATATCGCATAACGCATAACGCATAACGCATAACGCATAACGCATAACGCATAACGCATAACGAATACCGCAAAACGTATATGGCCTAACACATAACGGATCACGCATAACGCATAACGCATAACGTATAACGCATAACGCATAACGCATAACGCATAACGCATAACGCATAACGCATAACGCATAACGCATAAAGCATAATGCAAAACGTATAACGCAAACGTATAACGCACAACGCATAACGCATAACGCATAACGCATAACGCATAACGCATAACGCATAACGCATAACGCATAACGCATAACGCATAACGCATAACGCATAACGCATAACGCATAACGCATAACGCATAACGCATAACGCATAACGCATAACGCATAACGCATAACGCATAACGTATAGCGCATAACGCATAACGCATAATGCATAACGCACAACGCATAACGCATAACGCATAACGCTTAACGCATGACGCATATCGCATAACGCATAACGCATAATGCATAACGCATAAAGCATAACGCATAACGCATAACGCATAACGCATAACGCATAACGCATAACGCACAAAGCAAACGTATAACGCAGAACGCATAATGCATAACGCATAACGCATAACGCAAACGTATGACGCACAACGCATAACGCATAACGAACAACGGATAACGCATAACGCAAAACGCATAACGCATAACGTATAACGCATAACGCATACCGTATAACGCATAACGCATAACGCATAACGCATAACGCATACCGTATAACGCATAACGCATAACGCATAGCGCATAACGCATAACGCATAACGCATAACGCATAACGCATAACGCATAAAGCATAATGCATATCGCATATCGCATGAAGCATAACCCATAACGCATAACGCATAACGCATAACGTATAACGCATAACGCATACCGTATAACGCATAACGCATAACGCATAACGCAAACGTATAACGCACAACGCATAACGCATAACGAACAACGGATAACGCATAACGCAAAACGCATAACGCATAACGTATAACGCATAACGCATACCGTATAACGCATACCGCATAACGCATAACGCATAACGCATAACGCATACCGCATAACGCATAACATATAACGCATAACGCATAACGCATAACGCATAACGCATAACGCATAACGTATAAAGCATAACGCATAACGCATAACGCATAACGCATAACGCATAACCCCTAACGCAATAACGCATAACGCATAACGCATATCGCATAACGCATAACGCATAACGTATAACGCATAACGCATACCGTATAACGCATAACGCATAACGCATAACGCAAACGTATAACGCACAACGCATAACGCATAACGCATAACGCATAACATATAACGCATAACGCATAACGCATAACGCATAACGCATAACGCATAACGCATAACGCATAAAGCATAACGCATATCGCATAACGTGTAACTCATAACGCATAACGCATGAAGCATAACGCATAAGGCATAACGCATAACGCATATCGCATAACGCATAACGCATAACGTATAACGCATAACGCATACCGTATAACGCATAACGCATAACGCATAACGCATAAAGCATAACGCATAACGCATAACGCATAACGCATAACGCATAACACATAACGCATAACGCATACCGTATAACGCATAACGCATAACGCATAACGCATAACGCATAACGCATAACGCATAACGAATAAAGTATAATGCAAAACGTATAACGCAAACGTATAACGCAAAACGCATAACGCATAACGCATAACGCATAACATATAACGCATAACGCATAACGCATAACGCATAACGCATAACGCATAACATATAACGCATAACGCATAACGCATAACGCATAACGCATAACGCATAACGTATAAAGCATAACGCATAACGCATAACGCATAACGCATAAAGCATAACGCATAACGCATAACGCATAACGCATAACGCATAACACATAACGCATAACGCATACCGTATAACGCATAACGCATAACGCATAACGCATAACGCATAACGCATAACGCATAACGCATAACGAATAAAGTATAATGCAAAACGTATAACGCATAAAGCATATCGCATAACGCATAACGCATAACACATAACGCATAACGCGTACCGTATAACGCATAACGCATAACGCATAACGCATAACGCATAACGCATAACGCATAACGCATAACGTGTAACTCATAACGCATAACGCATAACGCATAAAGCATAACGCATAACGCATAACGCATAACGCATATCGCATAACGCATAACGCATAACGTATAACGCATAACGCATACCGTATAACGCATAACGCATAACGCAAACGTATAACGCAAAACGCATAACGCATAACGCATAACGCATAACATATAACGCATAACGCATAACGCATAACGCATAACGCATAACGCATAACGCATAACATATAACGCATAACGCATAACGCATAACGCATAACGCATAACGCATAACGTATAAAGCATAACGCATAACGCATAACGCATAACGCATAAAGCATAACGCATAACGCATAACGCATAACGCATAACGCATAACACATAACGCATAACGCATACCGTATAACGCATAACGCATAACGCATAACGCATAACGCATAACGCATAACGCATAACGAATAAAGTATAATGCAAAACGTATAACGCATAAAGCATAACGCATAACGCATAACGCATAACACATAACGCATAACGCGTACCGTATAACGCATAACGCATAACGCATAACGCATAACGCATAACGCATGACGCATAAAGCATAACGCATAACGCATAACGCATAACCCCTAACGCAATAACGCATAACGCATAACGTGTAACTCATAACGCATAACGCATAAAGCATAACGCATAACGCATAACGCATAACGCATATCGCATAACGCATAACGCATAACGTATAACGCATAACGCATACCGTATAACGCATAACGCATAACGCAAACGTATAACGCAAAACGCATAACGCATAACGCATAACGCATAACATATAACGCATAACGCATAACGCATAACGCATAACGCATAACGCATAACGCATAACATATAACGCATAACGCATAACGCATAACGCATAACGCATAACGCATAACGTATAAAGCATAACGCATAACGCATAACGCATAACGCATAACGCATAAAGCATAACGCATAACGCATAACGCATAACGCATAACGCATAACACATAACGCATAACGCATACCGTATAACGCATAACGCATAACGCATAACGCATAACGCATAACGCATAACGCATAACGCATAACGAATAAAGTATAATGCAAAACGTATAACGCATAAAGCATAACGCATAACGCATAACGCATAACACATAACGCATAACGCGTACCGTATAACGCATAACGCATAACGCATAACGCATAACGCATAACGCATAACGCATAACGCATAACGCATAACGTATAACGCATAACGCATAACGTATAACGCATAACACATAACGCATAACACATAACGCATAACGCATACCGTATAACGCATAACGCATAACGCATAACGCATAACGCATAACGCATAACGCATAACGCATAACGCATAACGAATAAAGTATAATGCAAAACGTATAACGCAAACGTATAACGCACAACGCATAACGCATAACGAACAACGGATAATGCATAACGCATAACGCATAACGCATAACGCATAACGCATAACGCTTAACGCATGACGCATATCGCATAACGCATAACGCATAATGCATAACGCATAAAGCATAACGCATAACGCATAACGCATAACGCATAACGCATAACGCACAACGCAAACGTATAACGCAGAACGCATAATGCATAACGCATAACGCATAACGCAAACGTATAACGCACAACGCATAACGCATAACGAACAACGGATAACGCATAACGCAAAACGCATAACGCATAACGTATAACGCATAACGCATACCGTATAACGCATAACGCATAACGCATAACGCATAACGCATAACGCATACCGTATAACGCGTAACGCATAACGCATAGCGCATAACGCATAACGCAAAACGCATAACGCATAACGCATAACGCATAACGCATAAAGCATAACGCATATCGCATAACGCATGACGCATAACCCATAACGCATAACGCATAACGCATAACGTATAACGCATAACGCATACCGTATAACGCATAACGCATAACGCATAACGCATAACATAAACGTATAACGCACAACGCATAACGCATAACGAACAACGGATAACGCATAACGCAAAACGCATAACGCATAACGTATAACGCATAACGCTTACCGTATAACGCATAACGCATAACGCATAACGCATAACGCATAACGAATAACGCATAACGCATAACGCATAACGCATAACGCATAACGCATAACGCATAACGCATAACGCATAACGCATAACGCATACCGCATAACGCATAACGCATAACGCATAACGCATAACGCATAAAGCATAACGCATAACGCATAACGCATAACACATAACGCATAACGCATAATGCACAACGCATAACGAATACAGCAAAACGCATAACGCTTAACGCATAACGGATCACGCATAACGCATAACGCATAATGCATAACGCACAACGCATAAGGCATAATGCAAGACGCATAAAGCGTAACGCATAACGCTTAACGCATAACGGATCACGCATATCGCATAACGCATAACGCATAATGCATAACGCATAAAACATAACGCATAACGCATAACGCATAACGCATAACGCATAACGCACAAAGCAAACGTATAACGCAGAACGCATAATGCATAACGCATAACGCATAACGCAAACGTATAACGCACAACGCATAACGCATAACGAACAACGGATAACGCATAACGCAAAACGCATAACGCATAACGTATAACGCATAACGCATACCGTATAACGCATAACGCATAACGCATAACGCATAACGCATAACGCATACCGTATAACGCATAACGCATAACGCATAGCGCATAACGCATAACGCATAACGCATAACGCATAACGCATAACGCATAACGCATAACGCATAACGCATAACGTATAACGCATAACGCATAACGTATAACGCATAACGCATAACGCATAACACATAACGCATAACGCATACCGTATAACGCATAACGCATAACGCATAAAGCATAACGCATAACGCATAACGCATAACGCATAACGCATAACGAATAAAGTATAATGCAAAACGTATAACGCAAACGTATAACGCACAACGCATAACGCATAACGAACAACGGATAACGCATAACGCATAACGCATAACGAATACCGCAAAACGTATATCGCCTAACACATAACGGATCACGCATAACGCATAACGCATAACGTATAACGCATAACGCATAACGCATAACGCATAACGCATAACGCATAACGCATAACGCATAACGCATAAAGCATAATGCAAAACGTATAACGCAAACGTATAACGCACAACGCATAACGCATAACGCATAACGCATAACGCATAACGCATAACGCATAACGCATAACGCATAACGCATAACGCATAACGCATAACGCATAACGCATAACGCATAACGCATAACGCATAACGCATAACGCATAACGCATAACGCATAACGCATAACGCATAACGTATAGCGCATAACGCATAACGCATAATGCATAACGCACAACGCATAACGCATAACGCATAACGCTTAACGCATGACGCATATCGCATAACGCATAACGCATAATGCATAACGCATAAAGCATAACGCATAACGCATAACGCATAACGCATAACGCACAAAGCAAACGTATAACGCAGAACGCATAATGCATAACGCATAACGCATAACGCAAACGTATAACGCACAACGCATAACGCATAACGAACAACGGATAACGCATAACGCAAAACGCATAACGCATAACGTATAACGCATAACGCATACCGTATAACGCATAACGCATAACGCAAACGTATAACGCACAACGCATAACGCATAACGAACAACGGATAACGCATAACGCATAACGCATAACGCATAACGCATAAAGCATAATGCAAAACGTATAACGCAGAACGCATAATGCATAACGCATAACGCATAACGCAAACGTATAACGCACAACGCATAACGCATAACGAACAACGGATGACGCATAACGCAAAACGCATAACGCATAACGTATAACGCATAACGCATACCGTATAACGCATAACGCATAACGCTTAACGCATGACGCATATCGCATAACGCATAACGCATAATGCATAACGCATAAAGCATAACGCATAACGCATAACGCATAACGCATAACGCATAACGCACAAAGCAAACGTATAACGCAGAACGCATAATGCATAACGCATAAAGCATAACGCATAACGCATAACGTGTAACTCATAACGCATAACGCATGAAGCATAACGCATAAGGCATAACGCATAAGGCATAACGCATAACGCATATCGCATAACGCATAACGCATAACGTATAACGCATAACGCATACCGTATAACGCATAACGCATAACGCATAACGCAAACGTATAACGCACAACGCATAACACATAACGCATAACGCATAACGCATAACATATAACGCATAACGCATAACGCATAACGCATAACGCATAACGCATAACGCATAAAGCATAACGCATATCGCATAACGTGTAACTCATAACGCATAACGCATGAAGCATAACGCATAAGGCATAACGCATAACGCATATCGCATAACGCATAACGCATAACGTATAACGCATAAGGCATACCGTATAACGCATAACGCATAACGCATAACGCATAACGCATAACGCATAACGCATAACGCATAACGCATAACGCATAACGCATAACGCATAACACATAACGCATAACGCATAACGCATAACGCATAACGCATAACGCATAACGCATAATGCATAACGCATAAAGCATAACGCATAACGCATAACGCATAACGCATAACGCATAACGCACAACGCAAACGTATAACGCAGAACGCATAATGCATAACGCATAACTCATAACGCAAACGTATAACGCACAACGCATAACGCATAACGAACAACGGATAACGCATAACGCAAAACGCATAACGCATAACGTATAACGCATAACGCATACCGTATAACGCATAACGCATAACGCATAACGCATAACGCATACCGTATAACGCATAACGCATAACGCATAGCGCATAACGCATAACGCATAACGCATAACGCATAACGAATAACGCATAACGTATAAAGCATAACGCATATCGCATAACGCATGAAGCATAACCCATAACGCATAACGCATAACGCATAACGTATAACGCATAACGCATACCGTATAACGCATAACGCATAACGCATAACGCATAACGCAAACGTATAACGCACAACGCATAACGCATAACGAACAACGGATAACGCATAACGCAAAACGCATAACGCATAACGTATAACGCATAACGCATACCGTATAACGCATAACGCATAACGCATAACGCATAACGCATAACGCATAACGCATAACGCATAACGCATAACATATAACGCATAACGCATAACGCATAACGCATAAGGCATAACGCATAACGTATAAAGCATAACGCATAACGCATAACGCATAACGCATAACGCATAACGCATAACCCCTAACGCAATAACGCATAACGCATAACGCATATCGCATAACGTGTAACTCATAACGCATAACGCATAAAGCATAACGCATAAGGCATAACGCATAACGCATATCGCATAACGCATAACGCATAACGTATAACGCATAACGCATACCGTATAACGCATAACGCATAACGCATAACGCATAACGCAAACGTATAACGCACAACGCATAACGCATAACGCATAACGCATAACATATAACGCATAACGCATAACGCATAACGCATAACGCATAACGCATAACGCATAAAGCATAACGCATAACGCATAACACATAACCCATAACGCATAACGCCTAACGCATAACGTATAACGCATAACGCATACCGTATAACGCATAACGCATAACGCAAACATATAGCGCACAACGGATAACGCATAAACCATAACCCATATTTCATAACGCCTAACGCATAATGCACAACGCATAACGAACACCGGAAAACCCATAACGCCTAACGCATAATGGATCACTCATAACGCAATAACGCATAACGCATAACGTGTAACTCATAACGCATAACGCATAACGCATAACGCATAACGCATAACGCATAACGCATAACGCATAACGCATAACGCATAACGCATAACGCATAACGCATAACGCATAACGCATAACGCATAACGCATAACGCATAACGCATAACGCATAACGCATAACGCATAACGCATAACGCATAACGCATAACGCATAACGCATAACGCATAACGCATACCGCATAACGCATAACGCATAACGCATAACGCATAACGCATAACGCATAACGCATAACGCAAAACGCATAACGTATAACGCATAACGCATAACGCATAACGCATAACGCATAACGCATACCGTATAACGCATAACGCATAACGCATAACGAATAACGCATAACGAACACCGGAAAACCCATAACGCCTAACGCATAACGGATCACTCATAACGCATAATGCATAACTCATAACGCATAAAGCATAACGCATAACGCATAACGCATATCGCAAAACGCAGAACGCATAACGCATAACGCATAACGCATAACGCATAACGCATAACGTATAGCGCATAACGCATAACGCATAACGCATAACGCATAACGCATAACGCATAACGCATAACGCATAACGCATAACGCATAACGCATAACACATAACGCATAACGCATAATGCACAACGCATAACGAATCCAGCAAAACGCATAACGCTTAACGCATAACGGATCACGCATAACGCATAACGCATAATGCATAACGCATAACGCATCAGGCATAATGCATAACGCATAAAGCGTAACGCATAACGCATAACGCATAACGCATAACGCATAACGTATAGCGCATAACGCATAACGCATAACGCATAACGCATAACGCATAACGCATAACGCATAACGCATAACGCATAACGCATAACGCATAACGCATAACGCATAACGCATAACGCATAACGCATAACGCATAACGCATAACGCATAACGCATAACGCATAACGCATAACGCATAACGCATAACGCATAACGAATAACGCATAACGAACACCGGAAAACCCATAACGCCTAACGCATAACGGATCACTCATAACGCATAATGCATAACTCATAACGCATAAGGCATAACGCATAACGCATATCGCAAAACGCAGAACGCATAACGCATAACGCATAACGCATAACGCATAACGCATAACGCATAACGCATAACGTATAGCGCATAACGCATAACGCATAACGCATAACGCATAACGCATAACGCATAACGCATAACGCATAACGCATAACGCATAACGCATAACGCATAACGCATAACACATAACGCATAACGCATAATGCACAACGCATAACGAATCCAGCAAAACGCATAACGCTTAACGCATAACGGATCACGCATAACGCATAACGCATAATGCATAACGCATAACGCATAAGGCATAATGCATAACGCATAAAGCGTAACGCATAACGCTTAACGCCTAACGCATAACGCAGAAAGCATAACGCATAACGCATAACGCATAACGCATAACGCATAACGCATAACGCATAACGCATAACGCATAACGCATAACGCATAACGTATAACGCATAACGCATACCGCATAACGCATAACGCTTAACGCATAACGGATCACGCATAACCCATAACGCATAATGCATAACGCATAACGCATAAGGCATAATGCATAACGCATAAAGCGTAACGCATAACGCATAACGCATAACGCATAACGCATAAAGCATAACGCATAACGCATAACGCATAACGTATAACGCATAACGCATAACGTATAACGCATAACGCATAACGTATAACGCATAACGCATAACGCATAACGCATAAAGTATAATGCAAAACGTATAACGCAAACGTATAACGCACAACGCATAACGCATAACGCATAACGCATAACGCATAACGCATAACGCATAAAGCATAACGCATAACGCATAACGCATAACGCATAACGCATAACGCATAACGCATAACGCATAACGCATAACGCATAACGCATAACGCATAACGCACAACGCATATCGCATAACGCAGTACGCATAACGTATAACGCCCAACGCATAACGCATTACGCATAACGCATAACGAATAACGCATAATGTATAACGTATAACGCATACCGCATAACACATAACGCATAACGCATATCGCATAACGTATAACGCATAACGCATAACGCATAACGCATAACACATAACGCATAACGCAAAATGCACAACGCATAACGAATACAGCAAAACGCATAACGCTTAACGCATAACGGATCACGCATAACGCATAATGCACAACGCCTAACGAATACCGCAAAACGCATAACGCCTAACGCATAACGGATCACGCATAACGCTTAACGCATAACGTATAACTCATAACGCATAACGCATAACGCATATCGCATAACGTATAACGCATAACGCATAACGCATAACGCATAACGCATAACGCATAACACATAACGCATAACGCAAAATGCACAACGCATAACGAATACAGCAAAACGCATAACGCTTAACGCATAACGGATCACGCATAACGCATAATGCACAACGCCTAACGAATACCGCAAAACGCATAACGCCTAACGCATAACGCATAACGCATAACGCATAACGCATAACGCATAACGCATAACGCACAACGCATATCGCATAACGCAGTACGCATAACGTATAACGCCCAACGCATAACGCATTACGCATAACGCATAACGAATAACGCATAATGTATAACGTATAACGCATACCGCATAACACATAACGCATAACGCATAACGCATAACGCATAACGCATAACGCATAACGCATAACGAATAACGCATAACGAACACCGGAAAACCCATAACGCCTAACGCATAACGGATCACTCATAACGCATAATGCATAACTCATAACGCATAAAGCATAACGCATAACGCATATCGCAAAACGCAGAACGCATAACGCATAACGCATAACGCATAACGCATAACGCATAACGCATAACGCATAACGTATAGCGCATAACGCATAACGCATAACGCATAACGCATAACGCATAACGCATAACGCATAACGCATAACGCATAACGCATAACGCATAACGCATAACACATAACGCATAACGCATAATGCACAACGCATAACGAATCCAGCAAAACGCATAACGCTTAACGCATAACGGATCACGCATAACGCATAACGCATAATGCATAACGCATAACGCATAAGGCATAATGCATAACGCATAAAGCGTAACGCATAACGCTTAACGCCTAACGCATAACGCAGAAAGCATAACGCATAACGCATAACGCATAACGCATAACGCATAACGCATAACGCATAACGCATAACGCATAACGCATAACGTATAACGCATAACGCATACCGCATAACGCATAACGCTTAACGCATAACGGATCACGCATAACCCATAACGCATAATGCATAACGCATAACGCATAAGGCATAATGCATAACGCATAAAGCGTAACGCATAACGCATAACGCATAACGCATAACGCATAAAGCATAACGCATAACGCATAACGCATAACGTATAACGCATAACGCATAACGTATAACGCATAACGCATAACGCATAACGCATAAAGTATAATGCAAAACGTATAACGCAAACGTATAACGCACAACGCATAACGCATAACGCATAACGCATAACGCATAACGCATAACGCATAAAGCATAACGCATAACGCATAACGCATAACGCATAACGCATAACGCATAACGCATAACGCATAACGCATAACGCATAACGCATAACGCACAACGCATATCGCATAACGCAGTACGCATAACGTATAACGCCCAACGCATAACGCATTACGCATAACGCATAACGAATAACGCATAATGTATAACGTATAACGCATACCGCATAACACATAACGCATAACGCATAACGCATATCGCATAACGTATAACGCATAACGCATAACGCATAACGCATAACACATAACGCATAACGCAAAATGCACAACGCATAACGAATACAGCAAAACGCATAACGCTTAACGCATAACGGATCACGCATAACGCATAATGCACAACGCCTAACGAATACCGCAAAACGCATAACGCCTAACGCATAACGGATCACGCATAACGCTTAACGCATAACGTATAACTCATAATGCATAACACATAAAGCATAACGCATAACGCATAACGCATAACCCATAAAGCATAACGCATAACGCATAACCCATAAAGCATAACGCATAACGCATAACGCATAAAGCATAACGCATAACGCATAACGCATAACGCATAACGCATAACGCATTACGCATAACTTAGAACTCATAACTCATAACGAATAACGCATAACGCATAACGCATAACGCATAACGCATAACGCATAACGCATAACGCATAACGCATAACGCATAACGCATAACGCATAACGCATAACGCATAACGCATAACGCATAACGCATAACGCATAACGCATAACGCATAACGCATAACGCATAACGCATAACGTATAGCGCATAACGCATAACGCATAATGCATAACGCACAACGCATAACGCATAACGCATAACGCTTAACGCATGACGCATATCGCATAACGCATAACGCATAATGCATAACGCATAAAGCATAACGCATAACGCATAACGCATAACGCATAACGCACAAAGCAAACGTATAACGCAGAACGCATAATGCATAACGCATAACGCATAACGCAAACGTATAACGCACAACGCATAACGCATAACGAACAACGGATAACGCATAACGCAAAACGCATAACGCATAACGTATAACGCATAACGCATACCGTATAACGCATAACGCATAACGCAAACGTATAACGCACAACGCATAACGCATAACGAACAACGGATAACGCATAACGCATAACGCATAACGCATAACGCATAAAGCATAATGCAAAACGTATAACGCAGAACGCATAATGCATAACGCATAACGCATAACGCAAACGTATAACGCACAACGCATAACGCATAACGCATAACGAACAACGGATAACGCATAACGCAAAACGCATAACGCATAACGTATAACGCATAACGCATACCGTATAACGCATAACGCATAACGCTTAACGCATGACGCATATCGCATAACGCATAACGCATAATGCATAACGCATAAAGCATAACGCATAACGCATAACGCATAACGCATAACGCATAACGCACAAAGCAAACGTATAACGCAGAACGCATAATGCATAACGCATAAAGCATAACGCATAACGCATAACGTGTAACTCATAACGCATAACGCATGAAGCATAACGCATAAGGCATAACGCATAAGGCATAACGCATAACGCATATCGCATAACGCATAACGCATAACGTATAACGCATAACGCATACCGTATAACGCATAACGCATAACGCATAACGCAAACGTATAACGCACAACGCATAACACATAACGCATAACGCATAACGCATAACATATAACGCATAACGCATAACGCATAACGCATAACGCATAACGCATAACGCATAACGCATAAAGCATAACGCATATCGCATAACGTGTAACTCATAACGCATAACGCATGAAGCATAACGCATAAGGCATAACGCATAACGCATATCGCATAACGCATAACGCATAACGTATAACGCATAAGGCATACCGTATAACGCATAACGCATAACGCATAACGCATAACGCATAACGCATAACGCATAACGCATAACGCATAACGCATAACGCATAACGCATAACGCATAACACATAACGCATAACGCATAACGCATAACGCATAACGCATAACGCATAACGCATAATGCATAACGCATAAAGCATAACGCATAACGCATAACGCATAACGCATAACGCATAACGCACAACGCAAACGCATAACGCATAACGCATAACGCATAATGCATAACGCATAAAGCATAACGCATAACGCATAACGCATAACGCATAACGCATAACGCATAACACATAACGCATAAGGCATACCGTATAACGCATAACGCATAACGCATAACGCATAACGCATAACGCATAACGCATAACGCATAACGCATATCGCATACCGCATAACGCATAACGTATAACGCATAACGCATACCGTATAACGCATAACGCATAACGCATAACGCATAACGCATAATGCATAACGCATAACGCATAACGCATAACGCATAACGTATAACGCATAGCGCATAACGCATAACGCATAACGCAAACGTATAACGCACAACGCATAACGCATAACGCATAACGGATAACGCATAACGCATAAGGCATAACGCATAACGCATAACGCATAACGCATAACGCATAACGCATATCGCATACCGCATAACGCATAACGTATAACGCATAACGCATACCGTATAACGCATAACGCATAACGCATAACGCATAATGCATAAGGCATAACGCATAACGCATAACGCATAACGCATAACGCATAACGCACAACGCATGGCGCATAATGCAAAATGCATAACGCATAACGCATAACGCATAACGCATGACGCATAACGCATAACGCATAACGCATAACGCATAACGCATAACGCATAACGCATAACGCATAACGCATAACGCATAACGCATAACGCATAACGCATAACGCATAACGCATAACGCATAAAGCATAACGCATAACGCATAACGCAAACTTATAACGCACAACGCATAACGCATAACGCATAACGCATAACGCATAACGCATAACGCATAACGCATAACGCATAACGCATAACGCATAACGCATAACGCATAACGCATAACGCATTACGCATAACGCATAAAGTATAACACATAACGCATAACGCATAAAGTATAACACATAACGCATAACGCATTACGCATATTGCATAACGTATAACGCAAAACGCATAACGTTACCGCATAAGGCTTGATGCATGACGCATATCGCATAACGCATAACGCATAACTCATAACTCATAACGTATAACGCATAACGCATAACGCATAACGCATAACGCATAATGCATAACGCATAACGCATAACGCATAACGCATAACGCATAACGCATAACGCATAAAGCATAACGCATAACGCATCACGCAAACTTTGTCACGTCGTTTTCGGGTCGGTTCCGAACCGAAGACGAGCACGGGAAATTACGGCTTGAAGACCGGGCCACGCTCGGTCGCGCGACACGTGGTCCTCCCGGGACAAACAACCCTTCGCGGATCTGGATCACGATATCGAAGTTATTTCGAAATTCTTTCGGGCGCCAGACACGTAAAGTGTCACGCGAAGCTATTCGTTTACGCGAATCCCGCAAAGTAATTCCGCTTCCGCGAGGGCTGCGCGATAACCTGAAATAGCCGCGAAAATGGTCAGGGTTCCACGTGAAGAGAAGGAACGGGGCATTCCCCGCGACGGGAACGTTTCTCGAGGGTAGAATAATTCAAATAAGATTCGGCAACGACAATCGTTTATTAACGAGATGACATTCAATAGCCCGTCGGTGGTCACCGACGGCAGCGAGAATTTGCCGGCGCGAGAACAAAGTGTTCGACGGTTATTCGGTCGCTCGCGCTTATTTATTCTATCGCGTTGAACTCGGCGGTCACAGGACTTCGCGTGTTATACAAGCCTTTACGGCACGAATTCCGCCGAGCTCGGGTGACGGACGCGGATTTAGACTGGACTGGACGAGGATACGGCAAAGTCGCGAAAACGAAACGAACCGTCACGTCGTCCCACCGAGGAACGTCTCGAGTAGAACTCTTAGAATTTTCGTCGAATATCGCACGTCCCGAATATTCCGTCCCGCGGACAATCGGCAACGATACGACCCACGGCCTCGTGTCCCTCTCGAGGGAGCTACCCTCGGTCGTCGGCAACACTGGCGGACACGTGGTGCACGGCACGAAGTTAAACAAGAACACGCAAATACGCCCCGAGCCAACGCGAATGGTAAATCACGAATAAATGTGTCGGAATAAAGCCTGATCGGCACTTACCAAACGGTAGACGTAGGTCGTCTTGATCGGCACTCGATATACTTAGTTTGAATACGCGGTAAAATGGCGGCACGACTTTTCGCTACGCAGTCCTTCGACCCAGTGACCTACTTCGCAATGGCTCGGGAACGCGGAAGCGAGGCGTCCCCCTACTCCCTCATCTATCTCCTCCTAGGCGACGCTCGGGCCTATCGCGTGGTTCCTCGCGGCAGGGACGAATTCCATCTTTTCGGTCCCGGTTCCCCGGTAATTTACTGATTTCCCGGAGTCGGGCGATACAGCTGCAAATTATATCGGTAGGCATTCGAGCCGCCCCAGGATTGTTCTCGGCGCAATTCCTGGGCGAAAGACGGTGAGGTTGGGTTGCTGTACGTCCCGTATTCCGATTTCCCTCATCGGTCTCCCCGGTTGGTAAATCCGGGCTCGATCCTAGCTCGACCGTCTGGTTCGGCAATGACGTTCTGCGATAGGTCCTCCGAGCGCCTCTTCCCGAGACTTTGCGCCAATCACGGCAGGAGATAGGTACCGGGTTCCTTTCGTACTCCGATCGTTCCTGAAACTTCGTGTCGCGCCCAGCGGCGCGACATTTAAACGCGATAAATTTGTTCCGCTGGATTTCGGACGTTCCTGGGAGAGCGATCGCGACTAACGGTACGTTATTTTATTGGCCGTCGTTGGCCCGGTCCTTCGCCTAGGGTTCGGATTGACGCTGGCATAATCTGCCACGTCACAACTCCTCCCCCCCCGGAAGAGACCGGGACACACCGGTGGCAGTTACCAATCAGGCTATTCACGGGCTCGGTGGCGATCGCTCTTCCTCGGACGCTCCCCGATGTACCCCTTCATACCGGTAGAGACAAACACTAACCCAACACCAGTAAAACCCAGACGAAGTGCTATTTAAACTACATCCCTTCATCTCTGTTCTTCTGTCGACTCGGCGAGACCTGTTGGCGTGACCAGCACCTAATTGAGAAATGGAGATATCGCTAATTATGGCCTCGCTTGGCCCGTATAAACGGAGGAGACAAGGGTTAAGTGAAGCGACCATCTGTTTCATTTTCAATCATTTATTCGTGCCCCCTCTCGGGGCGGCACGGCGTCAGTGGTCCTCTCTCGGGACCTCAGTCTTAACCTCTCTTTACAAATGAAAGTAAAAAAAAAATCCTACTTTGCCTGATTACGGCAAATTCTTCTTATCCGTCTATGCGACGGCAGATCGATAAACCATAGGTAATCTTAACTACGGTAACGAGGCGAGGGAGTAAAGCAACAAAACAAAAAAAAATTTTCTCCGTATTATCGGACGTTGATTTTCGGCGGTGTCCTTCCCGCGTGGCGGCACTTCTGCCTAACGGCAGTTTACCTCCGGTTCCTCGGGTTATGCGGGCCCCCGGATTTCCAGGTCTTCCAGCAGTCTGGACATGTCTTGACCGTGTAATATGGGCGCCCACACCGGTAGCAGTACGGGAACCGCTGTGGTGCCGTGCATTGGGTGTGGGTGTGCCCTAGCCTCCGGCATCTCCAACACCCTTCTTCTAGCTCGCCTCCCCGGTATTTTGGGGCCTGAGCCTTGGCCGGCAGTACCTGCGGCTTGGGCGTGGCTATCACCCTTGGCGGCTTGGCGGCCACCACCATCTTTGGCGACTCGGCAATTACCACCTTTGGTGGCTCGGCAATTACCGCCCTCGGCGGCTCGGCGATCACCACCCTCGGTTTCACCGCTACCCCCGGTATCGGTCCTGCTTCCCCCTGCCTGGCTGGTGTGCCGGGTTTCTGCCAGTTTGGCATGTTTTCGAGGCGAAATCCTCGCCCCGTTCCAGTGCGCGGTTTGACCTGGAAGGTCGCAGTTGCCACGAACGTGGCCTCCTCGGGGGGATTTTCGGCACTCGACTTGCCGATTGCCGGCAGTTGATCCCCTTGGAGCTGGGGTGAGTCCCTGATTCCTGCGGGGCCCGTCGGTTGTTCCGGCATTGTGGCGTTTGCGTCTTGGCGTCCTTCCAGGACCGGCAGCGCCTCCTTCGCCCTCTCCCGGATCTCCTCCCAAATGTGGTCGGCAATCATAGTGGGTCTTGGCGGTATTTTCCTTTCTGTATGAGGAGACGACGAGGATAATTAATATTGGTGCCTTTGGCTTTTGAGTGACTTATTGGTGGGTTGGGAAGTATGGCTTCAAGTCCGAAATATGTGCTTTGCCGAGGTCGCTTCCGTCTTCCGCGGTGAGGCGGTACACTCCTGGTGACAGTTTATGCGATATCGTTACTGGTCCCATGAATTTTGGGGCTAACTTTGCCGCCACGTGGTCTGCCGCTGACGATAATACGCGTTTTCGCTTCATAACCTTGTCTCCTACGTTAAACTCTCTATTTCTCCGACGCAAATTATAATGGTGCGCTTGCTTATTATACGCGTCCTCGAGGTTCTCTAAAATCCAGTGTCTCAACGTTGGTAGTTGAGTCACTCTCTTTTTCCACGTATCATTGGCAGTAACCTCGAGGTCGATATCGGGTTCTACAGTGTCCCTTAAACATTTTGCTGGTCGCGGCTCTCGCCCGAAATTGAGAAAAGCGGGAGAGGTCTGTAGCACCGAATGATAAGCGGTGTTGTACGCGAAGCGTAATTGCGGCAAATTCAGGTCCCAGTCTCTATGATCCCTCTCTATGTAGGCTACTATCATCGTTTTGAGGATTCGATTTACGCGTTCTACCGGGTTTGCTTGCGGATGGTACGGGGGGGTTGTGGTGATTCGAATGCCATATTCATTAGCTAAATCCCACAAACACTTGTTCGCGAACTCGGTGCCATTGTCCGTTAGCAGAACGTCGGGTGTTCCCCATCGCGAGAAAATTAACTCTTCCAGAGCTTCGGCAATCTTTGGACCGGTCGCACGTCGGAGCGGGGCGCACTCTATCCACTTGGTGAATAAGTCCTGTATTACCAGGAGGTACGCGTGACCGGATCTGCTGCGCGGAAGCGGGCCCATTATATCGGCAGCTATCACTGTCCACGGCATGTCAACACGGCGCCGACCCATCAACCCAGGCGGTAGTGTCTGCTCCACCTTTGTGAGTTGACAGGTCTTACAGCGTCTTACGTATTCTACAGCTGTTCTGTACATGCCTGGCCAGTAGTAGCGGGCCGCAATACGTTGGTACGTCTTTTCGACGCCTAAATGCCCTGCCTGTGGGTTATCATGCGCTTCCTGCAGGATCTCCGTTCTGCGCTCTTCGGGAATCGCGAGTTTCCACTCGGTTATATCCGATCCTAACGTTTCCGCGACAACTGGATCCGTACGACGGCAAAATAATTCCCCGTCCCGAATCGACCAGTCTTTGAATTTATCCGGTGCTCGTTTGACTTCTGTTAATTTCCCCTCGTACCATTTCATACGCACCGCAGCTACTATCGGTATTTTGTCCTCTAAGACTTCCTCCCCCTCGCAAATTCGCGATAATGCATCCGGCACTTTATTAAGGGCTCCCTGCCGGTATACTACTTCGAAATCATATTCTAGAAGTTGCAGGGCCCAACGCGCTAATCTCCCTGAGGGATTTTGTAATTTTCTTAACCACCGTAAACTGTTGTGGTCCGTAATTACCGTAAATTTGTACCCTTCCAAGTACGGACGAAATTTTTGTACCGCCCAGACGATCGCGAGACATTCCAATTCCGTAGCGGAATATTTTCTCTCTGGTAACGTGAGAGACCTGCTCGCGAACGCGATAACTCTTTCGACATCCTTGACCTCTTGCGTCAAAACTGCGCCTAGACCAACCGCGCTTGCATCCGTCTGCAGTGTAAATGGCGTTTCGAAATCTGGGCAGGAGAGGGTAGGTGCTGAAGCGATCGCGTCTCGAAGGGACTCGAAGGCGGTTTGTTGGCCAACCTTCCATTCCCATTCGCGATCCTTTCGCAGTAGGCCATTCAATGGCTCAGCCAGCGTGGCGAATCCCGGAATAAACCTCCTGTACCAGGATGCCATTCCCAGGAAACGCCGAAGCTGCTTTACTGTTTTAGGCGGAGGGTACGATAAAATTGGTCTAACTTTCTCCGCATCTACCTTTAACCCCTCTCCGCTCACCACGAAACCCAAATACCGAACTTCCTGACAACAAAACTCGCACTTCTCAGGATTGATTATTAGACCGGCAGCCTTGATTTTATTTATTACGCGTTCTAGCCATACGAGATGCTCCGCAAATGTTTTCGTCACGATTATTATATCGTCCAAATAGGCGAACGCGTGCGGCTCCATTTCTGGACCTATTAATCGGTCCAATAATCTCTGAAAAGTTGCGGGTGCGCCTGTCAGTCCGTACGGCATGCGACGGAAGTGAAATAGGCCTTTTCCCGGTACTGTAAACGCTGTTATTTCGCGACTCTTTTCCTCTAACGGGATTTGAAAATAGGCCTGACTGAGGTCAAGGGTCGAGATGTATTTCGCCGCACGTAATTTATCGAGAATCTGCGTCATGAGCGGTAGCGGGTACGCGTCTTTCCTCGAGACCTCGTTAACTTTTCGGAAATCCAGACAAAAACGGTATTTCCCGTTCGATTTCTTGACCATGACGATCGGACTTGACCAGCCACTTTGTGATGGTTCAATTATGCCATCTTTTAGCAATTTATCTACTTCCGCATATATTGCCTCCTGAACTTTTGGAGATACGGCATAATATCGCTGTTTTATAGGCGGGTGTCCATCTACATCTATTCGATGGCTGATCAAGTTCGTCACGCCCGATATTTCGTCAAATTCCGGCAACGTGGCCTCGAGGAATTCTCTTAATTGCCGTTTTTCGGCATCCGCCAACGTTTGCAGACCACAACAGACGGCATCGGGAGGCGTGTCTTCGAATGTGAATTTTTCGTTTGGCTGTTTCGCGAAATACCATACGGCATTGTGATATTCAGCCACGATTCCGAATTTTGCGATCGAATCCGTGCCTAACAATAGAGGGGTCACTAGACTGTCCAAAACCTGCGCGGAAATTCTACGTTCCTCCCTGCCTATCCTTAACGCGAAATGTGCTCGTTCCTCGGCACGATCTACTACCCCCGTGGCGAGGAGGAAATAACAGGGTTTGTTCGATTTCCCTAATACGATATTCTTCCTCTCGATTTTTCCTAGAATATCCCGACTGATGAATGTCAGAGATGATCCCGAATCTATTAGGGCGCGCGTCGCGAAGTTGCCGATGAACGCATCCACGGTCAGCAGAGGTGGGCGCTTAATGTCCCCAGTTATCATTACGCGGGCCGATATCAATTCGGGCGAAGTCTCTCTGGCCCCTGTGATTGACTTCTCTCCCCGTTTCCCGCCGACCTGTTGCACCTTCGGCAACGTATTATCGTGACACCCTCCGACCCGCATCCGTAGCAATGCAGCCTAGGTTCTTCTCGGCAATCTCGCGATAGGTGACCTGTCTTACGACAATTCCAACATTGTGGCAGGTTACTTCCGCCCGCGCGTTGTCTATCGCGCGGCGGCCATTGACGCGTTGCTACGGTTGCGGTTACTTCCGCCTTACGCGGTATGGGTTCACGAGAGGACTCTCTTGATTTTGCCCCCGACCGGTATTTTTCGTTTCCCCTCGGCGCGGCAGCTAGATTATTTTTAGCGCTCGTCGCACGAGCTTCACGAATCCCTTGTCCGGGTTTAGAGTCTCTCCTAGTGGCTCTTGGGGGGTGATCTTCCGAATCGTCACTATCTACGCCTACTGCGGCGGCTAAGGCGTTCGCGTACCCAAATCCGACCGATCTTCCCTTCGGTTGCGGTTTCGAACGCAAGTGTCGGCTAGGATCAAACGCGAAACTAGGGTGAGCCATTTCGGATGGTTTCGGATTCCCCCGCCTCCTCTGCTGCGCTTCGCGGTCGGCACGTAGCAATTGATCCGTTACGATTTCCATCGTGGAACCTGATTCTAACGCGATAGACTGACGTAAAGATGGTTTCGCGCCCCAGTATAATCGTTCGACTTTCTTTTCCTCCTGCCACGGTGGCTGTAGTTTTCGGAACATAGCGGTCATTACCATAATATAATCGCGAATAGGTTCGTTATCATCTTGAAACCGATCTTTAATGTTTCTCTCTAAAGTATATTGATATTCAGGGTCACCGAAGAATCGCCGAAATGCCCTCGCAAAATCCTCCCAAGTACTCCAACCCGACGCGTGCGCGTTGTACCAGTGCTTGGCGACCCCCCCGAGACATACCGGCAAACAACGGATTAGTTCTTTATCCGCGATGTTGTGATATTTAATTTGTTGGTGGAGGTCCTCCAAAAAATCTTCTGGGTCCTCCCCCTCTTCTCCGGAAAACTTTAACCGCCATCGTCGCATTATTTCGGCGATGGGTGTTCCGCGGTAATATAGTTCTCGGGGTTTCGCCCCGCCCTGTACCCCGTCGCTCGGTCCATCGTCCGGGCCGACATGCAAAGGCTTTTCTTCCGGTTCGCGGTACCTATCGGGAGACCATGGCCTCCATCTTGGCGAGTTCGGCACTGGGAATGAAAATTCCTTAGGAGGTGATCTTCCCCCTTCGGTCGGTAGGTACTCCTCTGGAGGCCATTCTTCTCCGACCGCATCCCCGTATACCGATCTGTTTTCATCGTCCACGCGATCCGGTTTCGGCAAATTAAGAAGGCTTTTCATTTCTTCGGGCCCTTCTGTATCAGACGCGAAGCTCAATCGTCGCGGGCGTAATACGTCACCCCTCCCCGCGGTATAATTGACTCTATTCGAAATCTTACACAATCGCTAATGTAGGCTAGGGGAACGCTTAATATTCAGCCGAACTTTCTATTCGGTATTTGTTAACAAACGCGAATTACCGTTTCTTTGTTCTATTCGACTTTCTCCCTCTGCTTTTCTCTATTTCCGTACGCGAATCTTTCCTGCGCGAATTTTCAGAAGTGAAGGGGATATTTCGTAAAATATTCGAAGCCACTTGCCCGTCGGCAATGGATACTTCGTATTCGCCAATCGATTTAGTTGTCGCTAAAGTGTCTTTGTAGCTCCGTACACGGGAGCGTTAATCAAAGAAAAGCAAACAAAACAAGAGAAAATAAAAAAAACAAAAAAAATTCAATGTTTTTATCGCCAAAGTTGGACAGCACTCGTCTAGGCTACGGCACAATACGAACAAAAACCATACTTCCCATTACCACAAAAAAAACATAAAAAAAAATAATTTTGTGGGTGGGTGTACCCATGGGGTGTACACAATCAATATACAATTGGTATCATCAATTATCAATCGAGGCATATCATAAATCAATACGTAATAAATTATCAACCCGCGTGTGCCATTCCGCCAATCAAAATATCATTTGTCATAATATTATACATAATTTTCCAATATATACCGTATATTGTACATTCATATATTCATTATAAATTCATATGCACGCACATCTTCTCACCCATATGAATCCATATTCATTCATTTAATTTCGGAAGAAAGAAAAAAAAATTCAATGATTTATGCATTAATTGTGCCTATTGCTTTGTATATAAGAAAAAAAAACGGTAGAGCCTTCTGTACGGTATTTCTTCCATTCGTTTTATTTTAATATCGCAATAATGGAAGGCAAGTGCAATTGACCAAATCGAAGAGAAGAAAAAGAACAATACAAGTATATGCGTCACTGATTGCGAAAAAAATTATCGCTTCTTCGGGTAATTCTTAAAAGAGATAATAAAAATAATAAAAAAGATGGTTTCGTAATGACTAAAAGACAAAAGGGAAGCAACAAAAAAAATCCAATGAATAAATAAATTACAATAAACAAATAAATTAATAAATAAATAAATAAATACATAAAATCCTGATAAATCGGGATATATATATACAAATTAATAAGGGGTGTGACGGTGAATCTGCGGCATGGAAGAGAAAGGAAAAAAAAATAAAAATTCTCCTAACCCTTCCACCAACAATTGAGGAATGATGTTACTAACTGCCAACCAGGCGTAGCGGTAAACCAAGTTAAAAGGCTCGGTTTATCGGCACGGTAGATTAAGCAGATTGTAAATATCGGTAAAATGAACGGATGAACTCTGGAACACGATAACTATTGCGTGAAAATTTCGTTCTGAACATCCGGCGAATATATTAACAACAATATTCCTGGTTTCACCAAGGAAGGAAATTTCAGCTAATCCCAAGAGGATAGCACGCAACCCGAAGAAGAAGAAAAAAAATTTTGTCAGTATATCCCAAATTTACAATCACGCGGCAATATTCAGAATATTTCTTCAATTTAATTGAAGCGATATTCCGCCAAGGAGAATCCCTTCGCTCAATATAGACAACGTTATTCAAAGCTGAAAGAGAATCGTATTCGAGTATACAACATACATAATATGATACACATGGAATGGCACACGAACGATAATAATAGATACCCCGTAAACATCAGCGGGACCCTTGGTCGGTCGCATTCCGATGGTGTTTACGTCGGCGTTGGCTCAATATACCCGGTGTGAAAAAGAAATTTCGTACGCGAATGGGTCGTGTGTCTCTACGACGCGACGTTCGATTTCTCTATCTCGCTCGAACTTTCTCGACTCCTCGTCCAGTCAAAATTTTCCCACGAGAGCCCCGAACTCTTTCACGTGTCTCGATTGAAAAACCCGATCTCAAATCGCTTTTTACGGCGAGAGGTCCCTGTTCGGGCGCCAATTTGTCACGTCGTTTTCGGGTCGGTTCCGAACCGAAGACGAGCACGGGAAATTACGGCTTGAAGACCGGGCCACGCTCGGTCGCGCGACACGTGGTCCTCCCGGGACAAACAACCCTTCGCGGATCTGGATCACGATATCGAAGTTATTTCGAAATTCTTTCGGGCGCCAGACACGTAAAGTGTCACGCGAAGCTATTCGTTTACGCGAATCCCGCAAAGTAATTCCGCTTCCGCGAGGGCTGCGCGATAACCTGAAATAGCCGCGAAAATGGTCAGGGTTCCACGTGAAGAGAAGGAACGGGGCATTCCCCGCGACGGGAACGTTTCTCGAGGGTAGAATAATTCAAATAAGATTCGGCAACGACAATCGTTTATTAACGAGATGACATTCAATAGCCCGTCGGTGGTCACCGACGGCAGCGAGAATTTGCCGGCGCGAGAACAAAGTGTTCGACGGTTATTCGGTCGCTCGCGCTTATTTATTCTATCGCGTTGAACTCGGCGGTCACAGGACTTCGCGTGTTATACAAGCCTTTACGGCACGAATTCCGCCGAGCTCGGGTGACGGACGCGGATTTAGACTGGACTGGACGAGGATACGGCAAAGTCGCGAAAACGAAACGAACCGTCACGTCGTCCCACCGAGGAACGTCTCGAGTAGAACTCTTAGAATTTTCGTCGAATATCGCACGTCCCGAATATTCCGTCCCGCGGACAATCGGCAACGATACGACCCACGGCCTCGTGTCCCTCTCGAGGGAGCTACCCTCGGTCGTCGGCAACACTGGCGGACACGTGGTGCACGGCACGAAGTTAAACAAGAACACGCAAATACGCCCCGAGCCAACGCGAATGGTAAATCACGAATAAATGTGTCGGAATAAAGCCTGATCGGCACTTACCAAACGGTAGACGTAGGTCGTCTTGATCGGCACTCGATATACTTAGTTTGAATACGCGGTAAAATGGCGGCACGACTTTTCGCTACGCAGTCCTTCGACCCAGTGACCTACTTCGCAATGGCTCGGGAACGCGGAAGCGAGGCGTCCCCCTACTCCCTCATCTATCTCCTCCTAGGCGACGCTCGGGCCTATCGCGTGGTTCCTCGCGGCAGGGACGAATTCCATCTTTTCGGTCCCGGTTCCCCGGTAATTTACTGATTTCCCGGAGTCGGGCGATACAGCTGCAAATTATATCGGTAGGCATTCGAGCCGCCCCAGGATTGTTCTCGGCGCAATTCCTGGGCGAAAGACGGTGAGGTTGGGTTGCTGTACGTCCCGTATTCCGATTTCCCTCATCGGTCTCCCCGGTTGGTAAATCCGGGCTCGATCCTAGCTCGACCGTCTGGTTCGGCAATGACGTTCTGCGATAGGTCCTCCGAGCGCCTCTTCCCGAGACTTTGCGCCAATCACGGCAGGAGATAGGTACCGGGTTCCTTTCGTACTCCGATCGTTCCTGAAACTTCGTGTCGCGCCCAGCGGCGCGACATTTAAACGCGATAAATTTGTTCCGCTGGATTTCGGACGTTCCTGGGAGAGCGATCGCGACTAACGGTACGTTATTTTATTGGCCGTCGTTGGCCCGGTCCTTCGCCTAGGGTTCGGATTGACGCTGGCATAATCTGCCACGTCACAACTTATAACGCACAACGCATAACGCATAACGCATAACGCATAACGCATATCGAATAACGCATAACGCATAACGCATAACGCATAACGCATAACGCATAACGCATAAAGTATAACACATAACGCATAACGCATTACGCATATTGCATAACGTATAACGCAAAACGCATAACGCATAACGTTACCGCATAAGGCTTGATGCATGACGCATATCGCATAACGCATAACGCATAACTCATAACGCATAACGCATAACGCATAACGCATAACGCATAACGCATAACCCATAACGCATAACGCATAACGCATAACGCATAACGCATTACGCATAACGCATAAAGTATAACACATAACGCATAACGCATAAAGTATAACACATAACGCATAACGCATTACGCATAACGCATCACGCATAACGCATAACGCATATCGCATAAAACATAACGTATAAAGCATAACGTACAACGTATAACGCATAACGCATAACGTATAACGCATAACGCATAACGCATAACGTATATCGCATAACACATAACGCATAACCCATAACGCATAACGCATAAGGCATAACGCATAACGTTAACGCATAACGCATAACGCCTAACGCATAACGGATCACGCATAACGCATAAAGCATAACGCATAAAGCATAACGCATAACGCATAACGCATAACGCATAAAGCATAACGCATAACGCATAACGCATAACGCATATCGCATAACGCATAACGCATAACGTATAACGCATAACGCATACCGTATAACGCATAACGCATAACGCAAACGTATAACGCACAACGCATAACGAATACAGCAAAACGCATAATGCTTAACGCATAACGGATCACGCATAACGCATAACGCATAACGCATAACGCATAACGCATATCGAATAACGCATAACGTGTAACTCATAACGCATAACGCATAAAGCATAATGCATAACGCATAACGCATAACGCATATCGCATAACGCATAACGCATAACGTATAAATCATAACGCATACCGTATAACGCATAACGCATAATGCATAACGCAAACGTATAACGCACAACGCATAACGCATAACGAACAACGGATAACACATAACGCATAACGCATAACGAATACCGCAAAACGTATATCGCCTAACACATAACGGATCACGCATAACGCATAACGCATAACGTATAACGCATAACGCATAACGCATAACGCATAACGCATAACGCATAACGCATAACGCATATCGCATACCGCATAACGCATAACGTATAACGCATAACGCATACCGTATGACGCATAACGCATAACGCATAACGCATAATGCATAACGCATAACGCATAACGCATAACGCATAACGCATAACGTATAACGCATAACGCATAACGCATAACGCAAACGTATAACGCACAACGCATAATGCATAACGCATAACGCATAACGCATAACGCATGGCGCATAATGCAAAATGCATAACGCATAACGCATAACGTTAACGCAGAACGCATAACGCCTAACGCATAACGGATCACGCATAACGCATAAAGCATAACGCATAAAGCATAACGCATAACGCATAACGCATAACGTATAAAGCATAACGCATACCGCATAACGCATAACGCATATCGCATAACGCATAACGCATAACGTATAACGCATAACGCATACCGTATAACGCATAACGCATAACGCATAACGCAAACGTATAACGCACAACGCATAACGAATACAGCAAAACGCATAATGCTTAACGCATAACGGATCACACATAACGCATAACGCATAACACATAACGCATAACGCATATCGAATAACGCATAACGTACAACGTATAACACATAACGCATAACGCATTACGCATAACGCATCACGCATAACGCATAACGCATAACGCATAACGCATATCGCATAAAACATAACGCATAAAGCATAACGTACAACGTATAACGCATAACGCATAACGTATAACGCATAACGCATAACGCATAACGTATATCGCATAACACATAACGCATAACCCATAACGCATAACGCATAAGGCATAACGCATAACGTTAACGCATAACGCATAACGCCTAACGCATAACGGATCACGCATAACGCATAAAGCATAACGCATAAAGCATAACGCATAACGCATAACGCATAACGCATAAAGCATAACGCATAACGCATAACGCATAACGCATATCGCATAACGCATAACGCATAACGTATAACGCATAACGCATACCGTATAACGCATAACGCATAACGCATAACGAATACAGCAAAACGCATAATGCTTAACGCATAACGGATCACGCATAACGCATAACGCATAACGCATAACTCATAACGCATATCGAATAACGCATAACGTGTAACTCATAACGCATAACGCATAAAGCATAATGCATAACGCATAACGCATAACGCATATCGCATAACGCATAACGCATAACGTATAACGCATAACGCATACCGTATAACGCATAACGCATAATGCATAACGCAAACGTATAACGCACAACGCATAACGCATAACGAACAACGGATAACGCATAACGCATAACGCATAACGAATACCGCAAAACGTATATCGCCTAACACATAACGGATAACGCATAACGCATAACGCATAACGTATAACGCATAACGCATAACGCATAACGCATAACGCATAACGCATATCGCATACCGCATAACGCATAACGTATAACGCATAACGCATACCGTATAACGCATAACGCATAACGCATAACGCATAACGCATAATGCATAACGCATAACGCATAACGCATAACGCATAACGTATAACGCATAGCGCATAACGCATAACGCATAACGCAAACGTATAACGCACAACGCATAACGCATAACGCATAACGGATAACGCATAACGCATAAGGCATAACGCATAACGCATAACGCATAACGCATAACGCATAACGCATATCGCATACCGCATAACGCATAACGTATAACGCATAACGCATACCGTATAACGCATAACGCATAACGCATAACGCATAATGCATAAGGCATAACGCATAACGCATAACGCATAACGCATAACGCATAACGCACAACGCATGGCGCATGATGCAAAATGCATAACGCATAACGCATAACGCATAACGCATGACGCATAACGCATAACGCATAACGCATAACGCATAACGCATAACGCATAACGCATAACGCATAACGCATAACGCATAACGCATAACGCATAACGCATAACGCATAACGCATAACGCATAAAGCATAACGCATAACGCATAACGCAAACTTATAACGCACAACGCATAACGCATAACGCATAACGCATAACGCATAACGCATAACGCATAACGCATAACGCATAACGCATAACGCATAACGCATTACGCATAACGCATAAAGTATAACACATAACGCATAACGCATAAAGTATAACACATAACGCATAACGCATTACGCATATTGCATAACGTATAACGCAAAACGCATAACGCATAACGTTACCGCATAAGGCTTGATGCATGACGCATATCGCATAACGCATAACGCATAACTCATAACTCATAACGTATAACGCATAACGCATAACGCATAACGCATAACGCATAAAGCATAACGCATAACGCATAACGCATAACGCATAACGCATAACGCATAACGCATAACGCATAAAGCATAACGCATAACGCATAACGCAAACTTATAACGCACAACGCATAACGCATAACGCATAACGCATAACGCATATCGAATAACGCATAACGCATAACGCATAACGCATAACGCATAACGCATAAAGTATAACACATAACGCATAACGCATTACGCATATTGCATAACGTATAACGCAAAACGCATAACGCATAACGTTACCGCATAAGGCTTGATGCATGACGCATATCGCATAACGCATAACGCATAACTCATAACGCATAACGCATAACGCATAACGCATAACGCATAACGCATAACGCATAACCCATAACGCATAACGCATAACGCATAACGCATAACGCATTACGCATAACGCATAAAGTATAACACATAACGCATAACGCATAAAGTATAACACATAACGCATAACGCATTACGCATAACGCATCACGCATAACGCATAACGCATATCGCATAAAACATAACGTATAAAGCATAACGTACAACGTATAACGCATAACGCATAACGTATAACGCATAACGCATAACGCATAACGTATATCGCATAACACATAACGCATAACCCATAACGCATAACGCATAAGGCATAACGCATAACGTTAACGCATAACGCATAACGCCTAACGCATAACGGATCACGCATAACGCATAAAGCATAACGCATAACTCATAACGCATAACGCATAACGCATAACGCATAACGCATAACGCATAACGCATAACCCATAACGCATAACGCATAACGCATAACGCATAACGCATTACGCATAACGCATAAAGTATAACACATAACGCATAACGCATAAAGTATAACACATAACGCATAACGCATTACGCATAACGCATAAAGCATAACGCATAACGCATAACGCATATCGCATACCGCATAACGCATAACGTATAACGCATAACGCATACCGTATAACGCATAACGCATAACGCATAACGCATAATGCATAAGGCATAACGCATAACGCATAACGCATAACGCATAACGCATAACGCACAACGCATGGCGCATGATGCAAAATGCATAACGCATAACGCATAACGCATAACGCATGACGCATAACGCATAACGCATAACGCATAACGCATAACGCATAACGCATAACGAATAACGCATAACGCATAACGCATAACGCATAACGCATAACGCATAACGCATAACGCATAACGCATAAAGCATAACGCATAACGCATAACGCAAACTTATAACGCACAACGCATAACGCATAACGCATAACGCATAACGCATAACGCATAACGCATAACGCATAACGCATAACGCATAACGCATAACGCATAACGCATTACGCATAACGCATAAAGTATAACACATAACGCATAACGCATAAAGTATAACACATAACGCATAACGCATTACGCATATTGCATAACGTATAACGCAAAACGCATAACGCATAACGTTACCGCATAAGGCTTGATGCATGACGCATATCGCATAACGCATAACGCATAACTCATAACTCATAACGTATAACGCATAACGCATAACGCATAACGCATAACGCATAATGCATAACGCATAACGCATAACGCATAACGCATAACGCATAACGCATAACGCATAACGCATAAAGCATAACGCATAACGCATAACGCAAACTTATAACGCACAACGCATAACGCATAACGCATAACGCATAACGCATATCGAATAACGCATAACGCATAACGCATAACGCATAACGCATAACGCATAACGCATAAAGTATAACACATAACGCATAACGCATTACGCATATTGCATAACGTATAACGCAAAACGCATAACGCATAACGTTGTAACGTGTCCGATTCTCGGGGTTGAGTCCGAGTGATCGGCAGGGTCCTCTCGGTGCCCTGGTGGCTCGTCGGGCCAGGGTTCGACCGGCGAGGAGAGGATTTAGATCGGGAGAAATAAATACTCCGGTGTTTGTGTGTACGGCTCGCTATGGCCGACACGTGGGTATCGCGGTTGTTCGCGTTGTAGTGGCCGGTGATGTGATTTCGCGGTGACCTCGGCGACGGGAAATCGGTACGGTAGTCAGGACGATTCGACGCTCGGCGACGAGGGTATCGGTGCGATAGTCAGGATGGTTCGCCGCTCGGCGACGCAGGGATCGTCGAGTAGTTCGGGAGGTTTCGACGCTCGGCGACGAGGTAGATAGGAAGATTCGACGCCCGGCGACGAGGTGACGGTCAGGATGGTTCGACGCTCGGCGACGAGGTGATCGGTCAGGATGGTTCGACGCTCGGCGACGGGGTGATCGGTCAGGATGGTTCGACGCTCGGCGACGAGGTGACCGGTCGGGATGGTTCGACGCTCGGCGACGAGGTGACGGTCAGGATTCGACGCTCGGCGACGAGGTGATCGGGTGCGATGGTTCGACGCTCGGCGACGAGGTGACGGTCAGGATTCGACGCTCGGCGACGAGGTGATCGGGTGAGGCGGTTCGACGCTCGGCGACGAGGTGATCGGTCAGGATGGTTCGACGCTCGGCGACGAGGTGATCGGGTGAGGTGGTTCGCCGCTCGGCGACGAGGTGATCGGTCAGGATGGTTCGACGCTCGGCGACGAGGTGATCGGGAGGATTCGACGCTCGGCGACGAAGGTGTAGTCAACTTACGTTGCTGGCGGAAAGTCGGTGGTGTTTCCAACGTCTTCGTCGGCGGATCGGATTTGCTTTGACTGGATGGCGTTCTAGGCTCGGCTAGGCAGGAGTGTGTTCTAGCTCTGCTAGATCGGAGACAGGTGATTTTTGACGGATTTCTCAGGGTTTATATACCCACCGAGTGGTGGTGATTTGTTGGTAGTGCGGTGCGGGGATCGGTAGGGCATGTCCTTTTGGTTTCGCGGTATTCTCGGGGTGTTTCTACGAATTCGCCAAAACACCGGTTCGTGGCGAGGGGTGTTCGCGGCGCGGACGGGAATGTTGTGTTGCCGAATCGCGGTTCGGTCTTTTCCGGCGGCGTTCGCCGTTCTTCGGTTTCTCGCGGCTGTCAGTAACAGAGCTGCCCGGTACAGGTCTGTTACATCTCCCCCCTTCTTCGGAGTGGCGAGCGCACAGCGAGACTTCTCTTTATTCAGAATAACATTATTTGATACACTACTTTTGTACATGATATGACACAGATTTGTAAACTCCAGGGGTTGGTAGCGGTTACTTTTATTTAACAATGTGAAACAAATCATTATTTAATATTTTATTCTATTTATTCGCTGGGTTGGCTTCTGCTTCGTTTTTCCGGCGTCGGCAGCGTCGTAGTATCCCTTGCGGGTCGAACAGGAGTACCCACCGGTTGTTGCCCTCGTTTACCCAGAATTTTCTGGACCGGACGAATCGGGTTGGTACTTCTACCCCTTGCCCGGTGGGTAGTATGTACCACCGTGAGCCGTTGGGTGTGGGGTGTGGGATCGGGGTTTGTGGCAGGGCGGCGGCGTATTCGGCGGTGACTGGGTTTCCGTTGTTCCCGGGTATTTCTGTTTGGCTTTCCTGGTTTGGTACCGGTGGGTTGTCTGGTGTTGGCAGGGGGGGTGCTGTTGGTGTCGGGGTTGGTGGTGGTGTGGGGGTTGTTGTGGGTGTCGGCTCCAGTTTCAGCAGCTTAATCCCCTTCCAAATCTCTACTGGTAGAGATACTGGTATTTTCGGTCGACGTGGCGGGGAAGGTCCGGGCTGGTTGGGTCGCAGGGGGGCCTGCTTCCTCTTTGGTGCCCCTTTTGGTTGGGGCTTCTGGTATGGCCTCTCTCCGGGTGGTTCTGTGGTGCCAGGCGGCCACCAGCCTGGGTCGGAGTCCGGTCTGGTCAGTCTGACGAGGTCTGGTCTGCCGGCCTTCTCGTGCAGTTCGTTGAGGGTTGGTGGGGGTATTGCCCCGTCGTCGGGCTGGTCGATGAACGGGGCTAGTTCTTTCACCAACCAGTGGACCGGTCGGATGGTGGTGACGCTCCTTATGGTCGGCTTTCCCCTGGGTCGGGTAGTGGTTACCCGGAGGGGTCTGGTTGCCTTCCTTGCCGTAGGGTCGGTTCCGGTCTGCACGTTCTGGGGTTTGTTGCTGGTGGTGGTGGTGTTGGTGGGCCTGTGTTTGCCCTCCTTTGTTGTTGGAGCCCCTGTTTTTTTTTCCCGTGTTGGCACGGTTTTTCGCAGCTCCCTCTTTGCCCCCTCGTGTTGATGAGGTTTGGCTAGGTGTGCGGGGGTGGTTGGGGTTGGTGGTCGCCCGTTGTCTTCTTCCGCGCTGTTGAAGAGGCCTTCGAGTTCGGCGTAGAAGTCGTCGACCTTTCGCGGCTTCCTTTCCATCCTATGTCTGGTGTTGATCCTGTAGACAGAAAGAATGGAGGGCTGCTTTCGCGGTCTTCCGCGGCGGCGGGGGGCTGGGTTTGGTGGGTTTGTTTGGGTGGGGCTGGGATTGGTATTAGGGATTGTGGTGGGTCCGGTGTTTTCCGGCCTGGTGTTTTCGGTGGAGTCGGGTTTAAGGTCGTGCACGTGTATGTGTCGTGCCCATTTCCCTTTCGCGTCGCGGAGGTCGACGATTACCGGCGAAATGATCCGTTCGACCTTGTAGGGGCCGCTGAATTTGGGCGCGAGTTTTGCGGCGATTCGTGCTCCCTTATTGGACAGGGTGTGTTCTTTTTTCCACACCTGTTCCCCGATTTTGGGTCTCCAGTCCCGGTGCCTCAGGTTATAGTACTTGGCTTGTCTGCCAAAGGCTTGAGCGAGGTGGAGTTTCGCGAGTTCTTGGGCTTCGCGGAGGTGTTTCCACCTTATTTGGGGGGTTTCGACAGCTTTTTCGGTAGTGAGCTGTCCGGGGGCCCGTAATTCTCGGCCCTGGTTTAGATATGCCGGGCTGTATCCGGTAGCTTCGTGCCATGCCGTGTTGATCGCGAATCGGACTTCGTCGACTTTTTCATCCCACCTTTCGTGGTGGTTTTCGGCGTACTGGGCCAGCATGGTTTTTACGACCTTGTTTGCCCGTTCTACTGGGTTGCACTGTGGCGAATACGGAGGTGTTTTCCGGTGTTCTATCCCGGCGGCTGCTAGTAAACTGGTGAATGGCCCCCCGACGAATTGTTTGCCGTTGTCTGATATCATTATCTGTGGTGCTCCGTGGCGTAATATTACATCTCTTCGGATGGCGGCCGCAACGGCGGCGCTTGTGGCCTTTCGTAGAGGTGTGAGTTCGACCCACTTCGTGAAGCGGTCTAGTGCCACGAGGAGCCACGTGTGGCCCTGGCGGGAGCGGGGTAGGGGCCCGATTAAATCGACCGAGACCGTGTGCCAGGGTTCCGTTCCGGGTTGGGCGTGCAAATGTCCGGCCGGGGCCGTCGGTGGTGTTTTATACTGCCGACAACTCCTGCAGTTACGCACGTACCGCGTGGCTTCGCGGAACATGCCGGGCCAATAGAACTGCTGGGCGAGGCGTACTATGGTCTTGGCGATTCCCAAGTGGCCGGCGGTGGGTTCGTCGTGGTATTGCCTGAGCAGAGCTTCCCGTTCTTCGATCGGTATGCACCGTTTCCATGCGGTCCCCGGTTCGGGCTCGTTATAGTCTATCTGGTGCGGTATATTCCGGTACAGCTTCCCGTCGCGTATCTGGTAGTCTGGGACGGACGCGGGGTTTTTCTGGACGGCTTCGGTTTTGGTGGAGTACCAAGTGTCGGAGCGCGGTTTTGGCCGTATCAGGCTTACGTCTGGCGGGGGCTCGGCCCTGGACAGTGCGTCGGCGACGTAATTTAGTTTTCCGGGGCGATAGCGAACTTCAAAATCGAACTGTTGAAGTTCTAGGGCCCACCGGGCAAGTCGACCGGTTGGGTTCTCGATCTGTTGAAGCCAGCGTAGTGCTTGGTGATCGGTGATAACGGTAAAATGATACCCTTCCAGGTATGGTTTCATTTTCCGTATCCCCCATAGTACTGCCAGGCATTCTTTTTCCGTCGCACTGTAATTGCGCTCGGTTGCGCTTAGCGTGTGGCTAGCGTAGGCGATTACTCTTTCGTTGTCCTCTGGCCCTTGTGTAAGGACAGCTCCGAGTCCGTGATCGCTGGCGTCGGTCTGGAGTGTGAACGGCTCGTCGAAATTGGGACAGGCGAGAATCGGTGCCGCGATCAAGCGGGTTTTCATCTCTTGGAACGCCTGTTCCTCGGTTTCGGTCCAACGCCATTTTGCGTTTTTTCTGGTGAGCTGGGTTAGTGGTTCGATGATTTTTGCGAAGTCTGGGATGAAGCGTCGGTACCACGATGCCATTCCATGGAATCGTCGTACTTCCCGGATTGTTCGCGGTGCTGCTAACTGCGCTATAGCCTGCGTTTTTTCGGGGTCGGTACGGATGCCGTGCTGGTCGACGATGTGGCCTAGGTATCGAAGGCTGTCGACGCAAAACCGGCATTTCTCGGGGTTTAATTTTAGCCCGGCGGCGCGGAGACGGTTGAAAACCTCTCGGAGGTGTTTCAGGTGGTCCTCGAACGTTCGACTGACTATGATAATGTCGTCGAGGTATGCGAACGCATACGGTTCGAGTTCGGGGCCGATGATTTGATCCAGCAGTCGTTGGAACGTGGCTGGGGCGGAGTGTAGTCCGAAGGGCATGACCGTAAACTGGAACAATCCTTTACCCGGTACGGTAAAGGCGGTGAGTGGCCGACTGGTGCGTTCCAACGGGATTTGCCAATATCCGCTCTTTAGGTCGAGCGTGGTCAGGAACCGGGCCCCTCGTAGTTTGTCGAGGGTGGCCTGTATGTGGGGCAGCGGGTAGGCGTCCTTCTCTGACCGTTCGTTAAGTTTGCGGAAATCTACGCAAAATCGGGGTTTGCCGTCTTTTTTCTTGACCACTACGACCGGTGAGCTCCAAGGACTGTTGGAGGGTTCGACGACTCCGTCTCGGAGCATTTTTTCCACTTCCTCGTCGATGATGGTCTGCATGGCGGGGTTTCTGGGCCGGTATCGCTGTTTGATGGGCGTCTCGTCCATGAGCTTTATCCTGTGGCTGGTCAGCGTAGTGCGGCCCGGTACGGTCTCGAATTTTTTCATCTCGGTGTCGAGAAATGTTTCGAGCTGGCGGCGGTCGGTTTCCGGCGGTTTCCGGAGCCCGACCTGTAGGCAGGGTTCGGGTAGGCAGTTGGGCGGCCAGGAGGCGATGTCGAGCGGCGGGGCTAGTTTGATCTGGAGGGCGGCGAGGGTCTGGATGCCCAATAATACTGGAGGCCCCATATTGGGCAGTATCGTGAATTCTTCTGTCCACTGGCGGTCGTGTAGGCGGCAGGTTAGCTGGATTTTTCCGGCGGGTTGCATGTCCGATCCGTCGGCCATTCCGACGAGGCTGGTTGGGGTGGTTATGTCCAGGCCTTGTTCTTGGGCCCACCCTCGGACTTCGTTGTTTATGCACGACAGTTGTGCGCCAGTGTCGAGTAGTGCCTCGACTTCGCGTCCCAGAACGGTGATGGTCATTACTGGGCGGGGTGTATATTTTATCGGAGGGGCCGGCGGTTGCCCATCGGCGGGCCCCGTGATTCGTTTCCCGGTGGGTGGCAGTCTTTGGTCAGGACGCCGTCCTGTCCGCATCTTGAGCAAAACTTCCGGTACTGGTTACGGCATTCGAAGCGTTGATGGCCTCGTTGCTTACATCGCCAGCAATGCGTTTGCCGATTGTACGCGTTTGGCGGCAGCGCGTTTACTTCCCACCGGTTGGTGTTATTCTGGTTGTAGGGTTGTCTCTCGCTGGGTTCCTGCAGGAGAGGGGTGGGTACGGGTTGGACGTCGTCTGCGGCGATGGCGGCTGTTCGAGGGAAAGTGCGGCTCAGCCGTGCTTTCCTCTCGTTGGCTCGTTCGATTCTCTGTGCTTGCTTCAGTAGATCGTCGAGGTTGTTGACCGTGTCTGGGTTGATCGCGATTGTGTATTCGGGTAACATGTTTTCGAATATCATCTCGAGGTTGTCTTCTTCCGGTATGCGTGCTCGCCTTGTGAGCGTGAGTAGCGCGTTCACGAATAAGTGGAATGGTTCTCCGGGTCGTTGCGTGCGTTCGCGGGCTTCGCGCTCTTTTTGGAGTCGCGTTCGGTTGGGCGCGAAGAATACGAGGAATCTTTCCTCAAAGTTTTTCCAGCTGTGGATCTGGGTACGCGTGTTGCGGTACCATAGCTGGGCTTCGCCGCGTAGGAGTTCCGGGATACCTCGTAGTAATTCTGCGTCTGGTAGACCGTACGCTCCTTGCAATTCGTTGATGCGTTCTATGAAAGCGTATGGGTCTTTACCGTCGCTCGTACATCCCCATTTTCGCATGCGGTCCAAATGTTTATATGGATCGCTGGTACTGGGGGGTGCGGGGGTTATGGTCGGAACCGCGTGGCTGGCGGACGTACCGGGTTGCATCTCTACGGTGCTAAAAAATACGGGGGTTTTGGCTGGCTCGGCCATCTCGAATAGTTCGGCTGTCTGTTGTCCGATATATTCGTCCCAACGATCTCGTAGTTCTTCGGGGGTTCCTGTTGTGGGTAGGTTTTGTCGGCGAAGATCGGCGATGATTCTGGCTGGCGTGGGTCGAAGGGTATCTCGTTTCGGCATTCCTTATTGCTGTTTGTCGCGTAGTAGGATGCGTGATAAGGAGATGGCGCGCGCGGTATCTCTCGCGATCGGGCGTTCCGTGTTGATTGCGATCGCGATTTCGGGGGGGGCCACCGGCGTGTTAGTCAATCATTCTCCGCGCGTGTTGACAGGTGTGTCCCGGTAACCTCGGATTTTCGGTTACTCTCTGTGCGGTGATTTTAACCGGTGATTCTAATGTACCTGCTGTTCGGGCGCCATGTAACGTGTCCGATTCTCGGGGTTGAGTCCGAGTGATCGGCAGGGTCCTCTCGGTGCCCTGGTGGCTCGTCGGGCCAGGGTTCGACCGGCGAGGAGAGGATTTAGATCGGGAGAAATAAATACTCCGGTGTTTGTGTGTACGGCTCGCTATGGCCGACACGTGGGTATCGCGGTTGTTCGCGTTGTAGTGGCCGGTGATGTGATTTCGCGGTGACCTCGGCGACGGGAAATCGGTACGGTAGTCAGGACGATTCGACGCTCGGCGACGAGGGTATCGGTGCGATAGTCAGGATGGTTCGCCGCTCGGCGACGCAGGGATCGTCGAGTAGTTCGGGAGGTTTCGACGCTCGGCGACGAGGTAGATAGGAAGATTCGACGCTCGGCGACGAGGTGACGGTCAGGATGGTTCGACGCTCGGCGACGAGGTGATCGGTCAGGATGGTTCGACGCTCGGCGACGGGGTGATCGGTCAGGATGGTTCGACGCTCGGCGACGAGGTGACCGGTCGGGATGGTTCGACGCTCGGCGACGAGGTGACGGTCAGGATTCGACGCTCGGCGACGAGGTGATCGGGTGCGATGGTTCGACGCTCGGCGACGAGGTGACGGTCAGGATTCGACGCTCGGCGACGAGGTGATCGGGTGAGGCGGTTCGACGCTCGGCGACGAGGTGATCGGTCAGGATGGTTCGACGCTCGGCGACGAGGTGATCGGGTGAGGTGGTTCGCCGCTCGGCGACGAGGTGATCGGTCAGGATGGTTCGACGCTCGGCGACGAGGTGATCGGGAGGATTCGACGCTCGGCGACGAAGGTGTAGTCAACTTACGTTGCTGGCGGAAAGTCGGTGGTGTTTCCAACGTCTTCGTCGGCGGATCGGATTTGCTTTGACTGGATGGCGTTCTAGGCTCGGCTAGGCAGGAGTGTGTTCTAGCTCTGCTAGATCGGAGACAGGTGATTTTTGACGGATTTCTCAGGGTTTATATACCCACCGAGTGGTGGTGATTTGTTGGTAGTGCGGTGCGGGGATCGGTAGGGCATGTCCTTTTGGTTTCGCGGTATTCTCGGGGTGTTTCTACGAATTCGCCAAAACACCGGTTCGTGGCGAGGGGTGTTCGCGGCGCGGACGGGAATGTTGTGTTGCCGAATCGCGGTTCGGTCTTTTCCGGCGGCGTTCGCCGTTCTTCGGTTTCTCGCGGCTGTCAGTAACAGAGCTGCCCGGTACAGGTCTGTTACAACGTTACCGCATAAGGCTTGATGCATGACGCATATCGCATAACGCATAACGCATAACTCATAACGCATAACGCATAACGCATAACGCATAACGCATAACGCATAACGCATAACCCATAACGCATAACGCATAACGCATAACGCATAACGCATTACGCATAACGCATAAAGTATAACACATAACGCATAACGCATAAAGTATAACACATAACGCATAACGCATTACGCATAACGCATCACGCATAACGCATAACGCATATCGCATAAAACATAACGTATAAAGCATAACGTACAACGTATAACGCATAACGCATAACGTATAACGCATAACGCATAACGCATAACGCATATCGCATAACACATAACGCATAACCCATAACGCATAACGCATAAGGCATAACGCATAACGTTAACGCATAACGCATAACGCCTAACGCATAACGGATCACGCATAACGCATAAAGCATAACGCATAAAGCATAACGCATAACGCATAACGCATAACGCATAAAGCATAACGCATAACGCATAACGCATAACGCATATCGCATAACGCATAACGCATAACGTATAACGCATAACGCATACCGTATAACGCATAACGCATAACGCAAACGTATAACGCACAACGCATAACGAATACAGCAAAACGCATAATGCTTAACGCATAACGGATCACGCATAACGCATAACGCATAACGCATAACGCATAACGCATATCGAATAACGCATAACGTGTAACTCATAACGCATAACGCATAAAGCATAATGCATAACGCATAACGCATAACGCATATCGCATAACGCATAACGCATAACGTATAAATCATAACGCATACCGTATAACGCATAACGCATAATGCATAACGCAAACGTATAACGCACAACGCATAACGCATAACGAACAACGGATAACACATAACGCATAACGCATAACGAATACCGCAAAACGTATATCGCCTAACACATAACGGATCACGCATAACGCATAACGCATAACGTATAACGCATAACGCATAACGCATAACGCATAACGCATAACGCATAACGCATATCGCATACCGCATAACGCATAACGTATAACGCATAACGCATACCGTATGACGCATAACGCATAACGCATAACGCATAATGCATAACGCATAACGCATAACGCATAACGCATAACGCATAACGTATAACGCATAACGCATAACGCATAACGCAAACGTATAACGCACAACGCATAATGCATAACGCATAACGCATAACGCATAACGCATGGCGCATAATGCAAAATGCATAACGCATAACGCATAACTCATAACGCATAATGCATAACGCATAACGCATAACGCATATCGCATAACGCATAACACATAACGTATAACGCATAACGCATACCGTATAACGCATAACGCATAATGCATAACGCAAACGTATAACGCACAACCCATAACGCATAACGAACAACGGATAACGCATAACGCATAACGCATAACGAATACCGCAAAACGTATATCGCCTAACACATAACGGATCACGCATAACGCATAACGCATAACGTATAACGCATAACGCATAACGCATAACGCATAACGCATAACGCATATCGCATACCGCATAACGCATAACGTATAACGCATAACGCATACCGTATGACGCATAACGCATAACGCATAACGCATAATGCATAACGCATAACGCATAACGCATAACGCATAACGTATAACGCATAACGCATAACGCATAACGCAAACGTATAACGCACAACGCATAATGCATAACGCATAACGCATAACGCATAACGCATGGCGCATAATGCAAAATGCATAACGCATAACGCATAACTCATAACGCATAATGCATAACGCATAACGCATAACGCATATCGCATAACGCATAACGCATAACGTATAACGCATAACGCATACCGTATAACGCATAACGCATAATGCATAACGCAATCGTATAACGCACAACGCATAACGCATAACGAACAACGGATAACGCATAACGCATAACGCATAACGAATACCGCAAAACGTATATCGCCTAACACATAACGGATCACGCATAACGCATAACGCATAACGCATAAAGTATAACACATAACGCATAACGCATTACGCATAACGCATCACGCATAACGCATAACGCATAACGCATAACGCATAACGCATATCGCATAAAACATAACGCATCACGCATAACGCATATCGCATAACGCATAACGCATAACGCATAACTCATAACGCATATCGAATAACGCATAACGTGTAACTCATAACGCATAACGCATAAAGCATAATGCATAACGCATAACGCATAACGCATATCGCATAACGCATAACGCATAACGTATAACGCATAACGCATACCGTATAACGCATAACGCATAATGCATAACGCAAACGTATAACGCACAACGCATAACGCATAACGAACAACGGATAACGCATAACGCATAACGCATAACGAATACCGCAAAACGTATATCGCCTAACACATAACGGATCACGCATAACGCATAACGCATAACGTATAACGCATAACGCATAACGCATAACGCATAACGCATATCGCATACCGCATAACGCATAACGTATAACGCATAACGCATACCGTATAACGCATAACGCATAACGCATAACGCATAACGCATAACGCATAACGCATAACGCATAACGCATAACGCATAACGTATAACGCATAGCGCATAACGCATAACGCATAACGCAAACGTATAACGCACAACGCATAACGCATAACGCATAACGGATAACGCATAACGCATAAGGCATAACGCATAACGCATAACGCATAACGCATAACGCATATCGCATACCGCATAACGCATAACGTATAACGCATAACGCATACCGTATAACGCATAACGCATAACGCATAACGCATAATGCATAAGGCATAACGCATAACGCATAACGCATAACGCATAACGCATAACGCATAACGCACAACGCATGGCGCATAATGCAAAATGCATAACGCATAACGCATAACGCATAACGCATGACGCATAACGCATAACGCATAACGCATAACGCATAACGCATAACGCATAACGCATAACGCATAACGCATAACGCATAACGCATAACGCATAACGCATAACGCATAACGCATAACGCATAACGCATAACGCATAACGCATAAAGCATAACGCATAACGCATAACGCAAACTTATAACGCACAACGCATAACGCATAACGCATAACGCATAACGCATAACGCATAACGCATAACGCATAACGCATAACGCATAACGCATAACGCATTACGCATAACGCATAAAGTATAACACATAACGCATAACGCATAAAGTATAACACATAACGCATAACGCATAACGCATAACTCATAACGCATATCGAATAACGCATAACGTGTAACTCATAACGCATAACGCATAAAGCATAATGCATAACGCATAACGCATAACGCATATCGCATAACGCATAACGCATAACGCATTACGCATAACGCATCACGCATAACGCATAACGCATAACGCATAACGCATATCGCATAAAACATAACGCATCACGCATAACGCATATCGCATAACGCATAACGCATAACGCATAACTCATAACGCATATCGAATAACGCATAACGTGTAACTCATAACGCATAACGCATAAAGCATAATGCATAACGCATAACGCATAACGCATATCGCATAACGGATCACGCATAACGCATAACGCATAACGCATAAAGTATAACACATAACGCATAACGCATTACGCATAACGCATCACGCATAACGCATAACGCATAACGCATAACGCATATCGCATAAAACATAACGCATCACGCATAACGCATATCGCATAACGCATAACGCATAACGCATAACTCATAACGCATATCGAATAACGCATAACGTGTAACTCATAACGCATAACGCATAAAGCATAATGCATAACGCATAACGCATAACGCATATCGCATAACGCATAACGCATAACGTATAACGCATAACGCATACCGTATAACGCATAACGCATAATGCATAACGCAAACGTATAACGCATAACGCATAACGAACAACGGATAACGCATAACGCATAACGCATAACGAATACCGCAAAACGTATATCGCCTAACACATAACGGATCACGCATAACGCATAACGCATAACGTATAACGCATAACGCATAACGCATAACGCATAACGCATATCGCATACCGCATAACGCATAACGTATAACGCATAACGCATACCGTATAACGCATAACGCATAACGCATAACGCATAATGCATAACGCATAACGCATAACGCATAACGCATAACGTATAACGCATAGCGCATAACGCATAACGCATAACGCAAACGTATAACGCACAACGCATAACGCATAACGCATAACGGATAACGCATAACGCATAAGGCATAACGCATAACGCATAACGCATAACGCATAACGCATATCGCATACCGCATAACGCATAACGTATAACGCATAACGCATACCGTATAACGCATAACGCATAACGCATAACGCATAATGCATAAGGCATAACGCATAACGCATAACGCATAACGCATAACGCATAACGCACAACGCATGGCGCATAATGCAAAATGCATAACGCATAACGCATAACGCATAACGCATGACGCATAACGCATAACGTATAACGCATAACGCATACCGTATAACGCATAACGCATAATGCATAACGCAAACGTATAACGCACAACGCATAACGCATAACGAACAACGGATAACGCATAACGCATAACGCATAACGAATACCGCAAAACGTATATCGCCTAACACATAACGGATCACGCATAACGCATAACGCATAACGTATAACGCATAACGCATAACGCATAACGCATAACGCATATCGCATACCGCATAACGCATAACGTATAACGCATAACGCATACCGTATAACGCATAACGCATAACGCATAACGCATAACGCATAATGCATAACGCATAACGCATAACGCATAACGCATAACGTATAACGCATAGCGCATAACGCATAACGCATAACGCAAACGTATAACGCACAACGCATAACGCATAACGCATAACGGATAACGCATAACGCATAAGGCATAACGCATAACGCATAACGCATAACGCATAACGCATATCGCATACCGCATAACGCATAACGTATAACGCATAACGCATACCGTATAACGCATAACGCATAACGCATAACGCATAATGCATAAGGCATAACGCATAACGCATAACGCATAACGCATAACGCATAACGCACAACGCATGGCGCATAATGCAAAATGCATAACGCATAACGCATAACGCATAACGCATGACGCATAACGCATAACGCATAACGCATAACGCATAACGCATAACGCATAACGCATAACGCATAACGCATAACGCATAACGCATAACGCATAACGCATAACGCATAACGCATAACGCATAACGCATAACGCATAACGCATAAAGCATAACGCATAACGCATAACGCAAACTTATAACGCACAACGCATAACGCATAACGCATAACGCATAACGCATAACGCATAACGCATAACGCATAACGCATAACGCATAACGCATAACGCATAACGCATAACGCATAACGCATAAAGTATAACACATAACGCATAACGCATAAAGTATAACACATAACGCATAACGCATTACGCATATTGCATAACGTATAACGCAAAACGCATAACGCATAACGTTACCGCATAAGGCTTGATGCATGACGCATATCGCATAACGCATAACGCATAACTCATAACTCATAACGTATAACGCATAACGCATAACGCATAACGCATAACGCATAATGCATAACGCATAACGCATAACGCATAACGCATAACGCATAACGCATAACGCATAACGCATAAAGCATAACGCATAACGCATAACGCAAACTTATAACGCACAACGCATAACGCATAACGCATAACGCATAACGCATATCGAATAACGCATAACGCATAACGCATAACGCATAACGCATAACGCATAACGCATAAAGAATAACACATAACGCATAACGCATTACGCATATTGCATAACGTATAACGCAAAACGCATAACGCATAACGTTACCGCATAAGGCTTGATGCATGACGCATATCGCATAACGCATAACGCATAACTCATAACGCATAACGCATAACGCATAACGCATAACGCATAACGCATAACGCATAACGCATAACCCATAACGCATAACGCATAACGCATAACGCATAACGCATTACGCATAACGCATAAAGTATAACACATAACGCATAACGCATAAAGTATAACACATAACGCATAACGCATTACGCATAACGCATCACGCATAACGCATAACGCATATCGCATAAAACATAACGTATAAAGCATAACGTACAACGTATAACGCATAACGCATAACGTATAACGCATAACGCATAACGCATAACGTATATCGCATAACACATAACGCATAACCCATAACGCATAACGCATAAGGCATAACGCATAACGTTAACGCATAACGCATAACGCCTAACGCATAACGGATCACGCATAACGCATAAAGCATAACGCATAAAGCATAACGCATAACGCATAACGCATAACGCATAAAGCATAACGCATAACGCATAACGCATAACGCATATCGCATAACGCATAACGCATAACGTATAACGCATAACGCATACCGTATAACGCATAACGCATAACGCAAACGTATAACGCACAACGCATAACGAATACAGCAAAACGCATAATGCTTAACGCATAACGGATCACGCATAACGCATAACGCATAACGCATAACGCATAACGCATATCGAATAACGCATAACGTGTAACTCATAACGTATAACGCATAAAGCATAATGCATAACGCATAATGCATAACGCATAACGCATAACGCATAACGCATATCGCATAACGCATAACGTATAACGTATAACGCATAACGCATACCGTATAACGCATAACGCATAATGCATAACGCAAACGTATAACGCACAACGCATAACGCATAACGAACAACGAATACAGCAAAACGCATAATGCTTAACGCATAACGGATCACGCATAACGCATAACGCATAACGCATAACGCATAACGCATATCGAATAACGCATAACGTGTAACTCATAACGCATAACGCATAAAGCATAATGCATAACGCATAACGCATAACGCATATCGCATAACGCATAACGCATAACGTATAACGCATAACGCATACCGTATAACGCATAACGCATAACGCATAATGCATAACGCATAACGCATAACGCATAACGCATAACGCATAACGCATAACGCATAACGCATAACGCATAACGCATAACGCATAACGCATAACGCATAACGCATATCGCATAACACATAACGCATAACCCATAACGCATAACGCATAACGCATAACGCATAACGCATAACGCATAACGCATAACGCATAACGCAATACGCATAAAGCATAAAGTATAACACATAACGCATAACGCATAAAGTATAACACATAACGCATAACGCATTACGCATATTGCATACCGTATAACGCAAAACGCATAACGCATAACGTTACCGCATAAGGCTTGATGCATGACGCATATCGCATAACGCATAACGCATAACTCATAACTCATAACGTATAACGCATAACGCATAACGCATAACGCATAATGCATAACGCATAACGCATAACGCATAACGCATAACGCATAACGCATAAAGCATAACGCATAACGCATAACGCATAACGCAAACTTATAACGCACAACGCATAACGCATAACGCATAACGCATAACGCATAACGCATAACGCATAACGCATAACGCATAACGCATAACCCATAACGCATAACGCATAACGCATAACGCATAACGCATAACGCATAACGCATAACGCATAACGCATAACGCATAACGCATAACGCATAACGCATAACGCATAACGCATAACGCATAACGCATAACGCATAACGCATTACGCATAACGCATAAAGTATAACACATAACGCATAACGCATTACGCATAACGCATCACGCATAACATATATCGCATAACACATAACGCATAACCCATAACGCATAACGCATAACGCATACCGCATAACGCATAACGCATATCGCATAACGCATAACGCATAACGTATAACGCATAACGCATACCGTATAACGCATAACGCATAACGCATAACGCATAACGCAAACGTATAACGCACAACGCATAACGAATACAGCAAAACGCATAATGCTTAACGCATAACGGATCACGCATAACGCATAACGCATAACGCATAACGCATAACGCATATCGAATAACGCATAACGCATAACGCATAACGCATAACGCATAACGCATAACGCATAACGCATAACGCATAACGCATAACGCATAACGCATAACGCATAACGCATTACGCATAACGCATCACGCATAACGCATAACGCATATCGCATAAAACATAACGCATAAAGCATAACGTACAACGTATAACGCATAACGCATAACGTATAACGCATAACGCATAACGCATAACGTATATCGCATAACACATAACGCATAACCCATAACGCATAACGCATAAGGCATAACGCATAACGTTAACGCATAACGCATAACGCCTAACGCATAACGGATCACGCATAACGCATAAAGCATAACGCATAAAGCATAACGCATAACGCATAACGCATAACGCATAACGCATAAAGCATAACGCATAACGCATAACGCATAACGCATAACGCATATCGCATAACGCATAACGCATAACGTATAACGCATAACGCATACCGTATAACGCATAACGCATAACGCAAACGTATAACGCACAACGCATAACGAATACAGCAAAACGCATAATGCTTAACGCATAACGGATCGCGCATAACGCATAACGCATAACGCATAACGCATAACGCATATCGAATAACGCATAACGTGTAACTCATAACGCATAACGCATAAAGCATAATGCATAACGCATAACGCATAACGCATATCGCATAACGCATAACGCATAACGTATAAATCATAACGCATACCGTATAACGCATTACGCATAATGCATAACGCAAACGTATAACGCACAACGCATAACGCATAACGAACAACGGATAACGCATAACGCATAACGCATAACGAATACCGCAAAACGTATATCGCCTAACACATAACGGATCACGCATAACGCATAACGCATAACGTATAACGCATAACGCATAACGCATAACGCATAACGCATAACGCACAACGCATGGCGCATAATGCAAAATGCATAACGCATAACGCATAACGCATAACGCATAACGCATGACGCATAACGCATAACGCATAACGCATAACGCATAACGCATAACGCATTACGCATAACGCATAAAGTATAACACATAACGCATAACGCATAAAGTATAACACATAACGCATAACGCATTACGCATATTGCATAACGTATAACGCAAAACGCATAACGCATAACGTTACCGCATAAGGCTTGATGCATGACGCATATCGCATAACTCATAACGCATAACTCATAACGTATAACGCATAACGCATAACGCATAACGCATAACGCATAACGCATAACGCATAACGCATAACGCATAACGCATAACGCATAACGCATAACGCATAACGCATAAAGCATAACGCATACCGCATAACGCATAACGCATATCGCATAACGCATAACGCATAACGTATAACGCATAACGCATACCGTATAACGCATAACGCATAACGCATAACGCATAACGCATAACGCATAACGCATTACGCATAACGCATAAAGTATAACACATAACGCATAACGCATAAAGTATAACACATAACGCATAACGCATTACGCATAACGCATCACGCATAACGTATAACGCATAACGCATACCGTATAACGCATAACGCATAACGCAAACGTATAACGCACAACGCATAACGAATACAGCAAAACGCATAATGCTTAACGCATAACGGATCACGCATAACGCATAACGCATAACGCATAACGCATAACGCATATCGAATAACGCATAACGCATAACGCATAACGCATAACGCATAACGCATAACGCATAACGCATAAAGCATAACGCATACCGCATAACGCATAACGCATAAAGCATAACGCATACCGCATAACGCATAACGCATATCGCATAACGCATAACGCATAACGTATAACGCATAACGCATACCGTATAACGCATAACGCATAACGCATAACGCATAACGCATAACGCATAACGCATTACGCATAACGCATAAAGTATAACACATAACGCATAACGCATAAAGTATAACACATAACGCATAACGCATTACGCATAACGCATCACGCATAACGTATAACGCATAACGCATACCGTATAACGCATAACGCATAACGAATACAGCAAAACGCATAATGCTTAACGCATAACGGATCACGCATAACGCATAACGCATAACGCATAACGCATAACGCATATCGAATAACGCATAACGTGTAACTCATAACGTATAACGCATAAAGCATAATGCATAACGCATAATGCATAACGCATAACGCATAACGCATAACGCATATCGCATAACGCATAACGTATAACGTATAACGCATAACGCATACCGTATAACGCATAACGCATAATGCATAACGCAAACGTATAACGCACAACGCATAACGCATAACGAACAACGAATACAGCAAAACGCATAATGCTTAACGCATAACGGATCACGCATAACGCATAACGCATAACGCATAACGCATAACGCATATCGAATAACGCATAACGTGTAACTCATAACGCATAACGCATAAAGCATAATGCATAACGCATAACGCATAACGCATATCGCATAACGCATAACGCATAACGTATAACGCATAACGCATACCGTATAACGCATAACGCATAATGCATAACGCAAACGTATAACGCACAACGCATAACGCATAACGAACAACGGATAACGCATAACGCATAACGCATAACGAATACCGCAAAACGTATATCGCCTAACACATAACGGATCACGCATAACGCATAACGCATAACGTATAACGCATAACGCATAACGCATAACGCATAACGCATAACGCATATCGCATACCGCATAACGCATAACGTATAACGCATAACGCATACCGTATAACGCATAACGCATAACGCATAACGCATAATGCATAACGCATAACGCATAACGCATAACGCATAACGCATAACGTATAACGCATAACGCATAACGCATAACGCATAACGCAAACGTATAACGCACAACGCATAACGCATAAAGCATAACGGATAACGCATAACGCATAACGCATAACGCATAACGCATAACGCATATCGCATACCGCATAACGCATAACGTATAACGCATAACGCATACCGTATAACGCATAACGCATAACGCATAACGCATAATGCATAACGCATAACGCATAACGCATAACGCATAACGCATATCGCATAACGCATAACGCATAACGTATAACGCATAACGCATACCGTATAACGCATAACGCATAACGCAAACGTATAACGCACAACGCATAACGAATACAGCAAAACGCATAACGGATCACGCATAACGCATAACGCATAACGCATAACGCATAACGCATATCGAATAACGCATAACGTGTAACTCATAACGCATAACGCATAAAGCATAATGCATAACGCATAACGCATAACGCATATCGCATAACGCATAACGCATAACGTATAACGCATAACGCATACCGTATAACGCATAACGCATAATGCATAACGCAAACGTATAGCGCACAACGCATAACGCATAACGAACAACGGATAACGCATAACGCATAACGCATAACGAATACCGCAAAACGTATATCGCCTAACACATAACGGATCACGCATAACGCATAACGCATAACGTATAACGCATAACGCATAACGCATAACGCATAACGCATAACGCATAACGCATATCGCATACCGCATAACGCATAACGTATAACGCATAACGCATACCGTATGACGCATAACGCATAACGCATAACGCATAACGCATAACGCATAACGCATAACGCATTACGCATAACGCATAAAGTATAACACATAACGCATAACGCATTACGCATAACGCATCACGCATAACGTATATCGCATAACACATAACGCATAACCCATAACGCATAACGCATAACGCATACCGCATAACGCATAACGCATAACGCATAACGCATAACGCATAACGCATAACGCATTACGCATAACGCATAAAGTATAACACATAACGTATAACGCATAAAGCATAACGCATAAAGCATAACGCATAACGCATAAAGCATAACGCATAACGCATAACGCATAACGCATAACGCATATCGCATAACGCATAACGCATAACGTATAACGCATAACGCAAACCGTATAACGCATAACGCATAACGCAAACGTATAACGCACAACGCATAACGAATACAGCAAAACGCATAATGCTTAACGCATAACGAATCACGCATAACGCATAACGCATAACGCATAACGCATAACGCATAACGCATATCGAATAACGCATAACGTGTAACTCATAACGCATAACGCATAAAGCATAATGCATAACGCATAACGCATAACGCATATCGCATAACGCATAACGCATAACGTATAACGCATAACGCATACCGTATAACGCATAACGCATAATGCATAACGCAAACGTATAACGCACAACGCATAATGCATAACGAACAACGGATAACGCATAACGCATAACGCATAACGCATAACGCATAACGCATAACGCATAACGCATAACGCATTACGCATAACGCATAAAGTATAACACATAACGCATAACGCATTACCTATAACGCATCACGCATAACGTATATCGCATAACACATAACGCATAACCCATAACGCATAACGCATAACGCATACCGCATAACGCATAACGCATAACGCATAACGTATAACGCATAACGCATACCGTATAACGCATAACGCATAACGCAAACGTATAACGCACAACGCATAACGAATACAGCAAAACGCATAACGGATCACGCATAACGCATAACGCATAACGCATAACGCATAACGCATATCGAATAACGCATAACGTGTAACTCATAACGCATAACGCATAAAGCATAATGGATAACGCATAACGCATAACGCATATCGCATAACGCATAACGCATAACGTATAACGCATAACGCATACCGTATAACGCATAACGCATAATGCATAACGCAAACGTATAGCGCACAACGCATAACGCATAACGAACAACGGATAACGCATAACGCATAACGCATAACGAATACCGCAAAACGTATATCGCCTAACACATAACGGATCACGCATAACGCATAACGCATAACGTATAACGCATAACGCATAACGCATAACGCATAACGCATAACGCATAACGCATATCGCATACCGCATAACGCATAACGTATAACGCATAACGCATACCGTATGACGCATAACGCATAACGCATAACGCATAACGCATAACGCATAACGCATAACGCATTACGCATAACGCATAAAGTATAACACATAACGCATAACGCATTACGCATAACGCATCACGCATAACGTATATCGCATAACACATAACGCATAACCCATAACGCATAACGCATAACGCATACCGCATAACGCATAACGCGTAACGCATAACGCATAACGCATAACGCATAACGCATTACGCATAAGGCATAAAGTATAACACATAACGTATAACGCATAAAGCATAACGCATAAAGCATAACGCATAACGCATAAAGCATAACGCATAACGCATAACGCATAACGCATAACGCATATCGCATAACGCATAACGCATAACGTATAACGCATAACGCAAACCGTATAACGCATAACGCATAACGCAAACGTATAACGCACAACGCATAACGAATACAGCAAAACGCATAATGCTTAACGCATAACGAATCACGCATAACGCATAACGCATAACGCATAACGCATAACGCATAACGCATATCGAATAACGCATAACGTGTAACTCATAACGCATAACGCATAAAGCATAATGCATAACGCATAACGAATAACGCATATCGCATAACGCATAACGCATAACGTATAACGCATAACGCATACCGTATAACGCATAACGCATAATGCATAACGCAAACGTATAACGCACAACGCATAATGCATAACGAACAACGGATAACGCATAACGCATAACGCATAACGCATAACGCATAACGCATAACGCATAACGCATAACGCATTACGCATAACGCATAAAGTATAACACATAACGCATAACGCATTACGCATAACGCATCACGCATAACGTATATCGCATAACACATAACGCATAACCCATAACGCATAACGCATAACGCATACCGCATAACGCATAACGCATAACGCATAACGCATAACGCATAGCGCATAACGCATAACGCATAACGCATTACGCATAACGCATAAAGTATAACACATAACGCATAACGCATAAAGTATAACACATAACGCATAACGCATTACGCATAACGCATCACGCATAACGCATAACGCATAACGCATATCGCATAAAACATAACGCATAAAGCATAACGTACAACGTATAACGCATAACGCATAACGTATAACGCATAACGCATAACGCATAACGTATATCGCATAACACATAACGCATAACCCATAACGCATAACGCATAAGGCATAACGCATAACGTTAACGCATAACGCATAACGCCTAACGCATAACGGATCACGCATAACGCATAAAGCATAACGCATAAAGCATAACGCATAACGCATAACGCATAACGCATAACGCATAACGCATAACGCATAACGCATAACGCATATCGCATAACGCATAACGCATAACGTATAACGCATAACGCATACCGTATAACGCATAACGCATAACGCAAACGTATAACGCACAACGCATAACGAATACAGCAAAACGCATAATGCTTAACGCATAACGGATCACGCATAACGCATAACGCATAACGCATAACGCATAACGCATATCGAATAACGCATAACGTGTAACTCATAACGCATAAAGCATAATGCATAACGCATAACGCATAACGCATAACGCATAACGCATAATGCATAACGCAAACGTATAACGCACAACGCATAACGCATAACGAACAACGGATAACGCATAACGCATAACGCATAACGAATACCGCAAAACGTATATCGCCTAACACATAACGGATCACGCATAACGCATAACGCATAACGCATAACGCATAACGCATAACGCATAACGCATAACGCATAACGCATATCGCATACCGCATAACGCATAACGTATAACGCATAACGGATACCGTATGACGCATAACGCATAACGCATAACGCATAATGCATAACGCATAACGCATAACGCATAACGCATAACGTATAACGCATAACGCATAACGCATAACGCATAACGCAAACGTATAACGCACATCGCATAATGCATAACGCATAACGCATAACGCATAACGCATGGCGCATAATGCAAAATGCATAACGCATAACGCATAACTCATAACGCATAATGCATAACGCATAACGCATAACGCATAACGCATAACGCATAACGCAAACGTATAACGCAGAACGCATAATGCATAACGCATAACGCATAACGCATAACGCATAACGCATAACGCATAACGCATAACGCATAACGTATAACGCTTAACGCAAACCGTATAACGCATAACGCATAACGCATAACGCAAACTTATAACGCACAACGCATAACGCATAACGCATAACGCATAACGCATAACGCATAACGCATAACGCATAACGCATAACGCATAACGCATAACGCATAACGCATAACGCATTACGCATAACGCATAAAGTATAACACATAATGCTTAACGCATAACGAATCACGCATAACGCATAACGCATAACGCATAACGCATAACGCATAACGCATAACGCATAAAGCATAACGCATAACGCATAACGCATAACGCATAACGCATATCGCATAACGCATAACGCATAACGTATAACGCATAACGCAAACCGTATAACGCATAACGCATAACGCAAACGTATAACGCACAACGCATAACGAATACAGCAAAACGCATAATGCTTAACGCATAACGAATCACGCATAACGCATAACGCATAACGCATAACGCATAACGCATAACGCATAACGCATATCGAATAACGCATAACGTGTAACTCATAACGCATAACGCATAAAGCATAATGCATAAAGCATAACGCATAACGCATATCGCATAACGCATAACGCATAACGTATAACGCATAACGCATACCGTATAACGCATAACGCATAATGCATAACGCAAACGTATAACGCACAACGCATAATGCATAACGAACAACGGATAACGCATAACGCATAACGCATAACGCATAACGCATAACGCATAACGCATAACGCATAACGCATAACGCATTACGCATAACGCATAAAGTATAACACATAACGCATAACGCATTACGCATAACGCATCACGCATAACGTATATCGCATAACACATAACGCATAACCCATAACGCATAACGCATAACGCATAACGCATACCGCATAACGCATAACGCATATCGCATAACGCATAACGCATAACGTATATCGCATAACGCATACCGTATAACGCATAACGCATAACGCATAACACAAACGTATAACGCACAACGCATAACGAATACAGCAAAACGCATAATGCTTAACGCATAACGGATCACGCATAACGCATAACGCATAACGCATAACGCATAACGCATAACGCATAACGCATATCGAATAACGCATAACGTGTAACTCATAACGCATAACGCATAAAGCATAATGCATAACGCATAACGAACAACGGATAACGCATAACGCATAACGCATAACGCATAACGCATAACGCATAACGCATAACGCATAACGCATAAAGCATAACGCACAACGCATAACGCATAACGCATATCGCATAACGCATAACGCATAACGTATAACGCATAACGCATACCGTATAACGCATAACGCATAACGCAAACGTATAACGCACAACGCATAACGAATACAGCAAAACGCATAATGCTTAACGCATAACGGATCACGCATAACGCATAACGCATAACGCATAACGCATAACGCATATCGAATAACGCATAACGTGTAACTCATAACGCATAACGCATAAAGCATAATGCATAACGCATAACGCATAACGCATATCGCATAACGCATAACGCATAACGTATAACGCATAACGCATACCGTATAACGCATAACGCATAATGCATAACGCAAACGTATAGCGCACAACGCATAACGCATAACGAACAACGGATAACGCATAACGCATAACGCATAACGAATACCGCAAAACGTATATCGCCTAACACATAACGGATCACGCATAACGCATAACGCATAACGTATAACGCATAACGCATAACGCATAACGCATAACGCATAACGCATAACGCATTACGCATAACGCATAAAGTATAACACATAACGCATAACGCATAAAGCATAAGGCATAACGCATAACGCATAACGCATAACGCATAAAGCATAACGCATAACGCATAACGCATAACGCATAACGCATAACGCATATCGCATAACGCATAACGCATAACGTATAACGCATAACGCAAACCGTATAACGCATAACGCATAACGCAAACGTATAACGCACAACGCATAACGAATACAGCAAAACGCATAATGCTTAACGCATAACGAATCACGCATAACGCATAACGCATAACGCATAACGCATAACGCATAACGCATATCGAATAACGCATAACGTGTAACTCATAACGCATAACGCATAAAGCATAACGCATAACGCATAACGCATAACGCATATCGCATAACGCATAACGCATAACGTATATCGCATAACGCATACCGTATAACGCATAACGCATAATGCATAACGCAAACGTATAACGCACAACGCATAATGCATAACGAACAACGGATAACGCATAACGCATAACGCATAACGCATAACGCATAACGCATAACGCATAACGCATAACGCATAACGCATAACGCATAACGCATAACGCATAACGCATAACGCATAAAGTATAACACATAACGCATAACGCATTACGCATAACGCATCACGCATAACGTATATCGCATAACACATAACGCATAACCCATATCGCATAACGCATAACGCATACCGCATAACGCATAACGCATATCGCATAACGCATAACGCATAACGTATAACGCATAACGTATATCGCATAACGCATACCGTATAACGCATAACGCATAATGCATAACGCAAACGTATAACGCACAACGCATAATGCATAACGAACAACGGATAACGCATAACGCATAACGCATAACGCATAACGCATAACGCATAACGCATAACGCATAACGCATAACGCATAACGCATAACGCATAACGCATTACGCATAACGCATAAAGTATAACACATAACGCATAACGCATTACGCATAACGCATCACGCATAACGTATATCGCATAACACATAACGCATAACCCATATCGCATAACGCATAACGCATACCGCATAACGCATAACGCATATCGCATAACGCATAACGCATAACGTATAACGCATAACGCATACCGTATAACGCATAACGCATAACGCATAACGCAAACGTATAACGCACAACGCATAACGAATACAGCAAAACGCATAATGCTTAACGCATAACGGATCACGCATAACGCATAACGCATAACGCATAACGCATATCGAATAACGCATAACGTGTAACTCATAACGCATAACGCATAAAGCATAATGCATAACGCATAACGAACAACGGATAACGCATAACGCATAACGCATAACGCATAACGCATAACGCATAACGCATAACGCATAGCGCATAACGCATAACGCATAACGCATTACGCATAACGCATAAAGTATAACACATTACGCATAACGCATAAAGTATAACACATAACGCATAACGCATTACGCATAACGCATCACGCATAACGCATAACGCATAACGCATATCGCATAAAACATAACGCATAAAGCATAACGTACAACGTATAACGCATAACGCATAACGTATAACGCATAACGCATAACGCATAACGTATATCGCATAACACATAACGCATAACCCATAACGCATAACGCATAAGGCATAACGCATAACGTTAACGCATAACGCATAACGCCTAACGCATAACGGATCACGCATAACGCATAAAGCATAACGCATAAAGCATAACGCATAACGCATAACGCATAACGCATAAAGCATAACGCATAACGCATAACGCATAACGCATATCGCATAACTCATAACGCATAACGTATAACGCATAACGCATACCGTATAACGCATAACGCATAACGCAAACGTATAACGCACAACGCATAACGAATACAGCAAAACGCATAATGCTTAACGCATAACGGATCACGCATAACGCATAACGCATAACGCATAACGCATAACGCATATCGAATAACGCATAACGTGTAACTCATAACGCATAAAGCATAATGCATAACGCATAACGCATAACGCATAACGCATAATGCATAACGCAAACGTATAACGCACAACGCATAACGCATAACGAACAACGGATAACGCATAACGCATAACGCATAACGAATACCGCAAAACGTATATCGCCTAACACATAACGGATCACGCATAACGCATAACGCATAACGTATAACGCATAACGCATAACGCATAACGCATAACGCATAACGCATATCGCATACCGCATAACGCATAACGTATAACGCATAACGCATACCGTATGACGCATAACGCATAACGCATAACGCATAATGCATAACGCATAACGCATAACGCATAACGCATAACGTATAACGCATAACGCATAACGCATAACGCATAACGCAAACGTATAACGCACAACGCATAATGCATAACGCATAACGCATAACGCATAACGCATGGCGCATAATGCAAAATGCATAACGCATAACGCATAACTCATAACGCATAATGCATAACGCATAACGCATAACGCATAACGCATAACGCATAACGCAAACGTATAACGCAGAACGCATAATGCATAACGCATAACGCATAACGCATAACGCATAACGCATAACGCATAACGCATAACGCATAACGCTTAACGCAAACCGTATAACGCATAACGCATAACGCATAACGCAAACTTATAACGCACAACGCATAACGCATAACGCATAACGCATAACGCATAACGCATAACGCATAACGCATAACGCATAACGCATAACGCATAACGCATAACGCATAACGCATAACGCATAACGCATAACGCATAACGCATAACGCATTACGCATAACGCATAAAGTATAACACATAATGCTTAACGCATAACGAATCACGCATAACGCATAACGCATAACGCATAACGCATAACGCATAACGCATAACGCATAACGCATAACGCATAACGCATAACGCATAAAGCATAACGCATAACGCATAACGCATAACGCATAACGCATATCGCATAACGCATAACGCATAACGTATAACGCATAACGCAAACCGTATAACGCATAACGCATAACGCAAACGTATAACGCACAACGCATAACGAATACAGCAAAACGCATAATGCTTAACGCATAACGAATCACGCATAACGCATAACGCATAACGCATAACGCATATCGAATAACGCATAACGTGTAACTCATAACGCATAACGCATAAAGCATAATGCATAAAGCATAACGCATAACGCATATCGCATAACGCATAACGCATAACGTATAACGCATAACGCATACCGTATAACGCATAACGCATAATGCATAACGCAAACGTATAACGCACAACGCATAATGCATAACGAACAACGGATAACGCATAACGCATAACGCATAACGCATAACGCATAACGCATAACGCATAACGCATAACGCATAACGCATAACGCATTACGCATAACGCATAAAGTATAACACATAACGCATAACGCATTACGCATAACGCATCACGCATAACGTATATCGCATAACACATAACGCATAACCCATAACGCATAACGCATAACGCATAACGCATAACGCATAACGCATAACGCATAACGCATAACGCATAACGCATAACGCATAACGCATAACGCATAAAGTATAACACATAATGCTTAACGCATAACGAATCACGCATAACGCATAACGCATAACGCATAACGCATAACGCATAACGCATAACGCATAACGCATAACGCATAACGCATAAAGCATAACGCATAACGCATAACGCATAACGCATAACGCATATCGCATAACGCATAACGCATAACGTATAACGCATAACGCAAACCGTATAACGCATAACGCATAACGCAAACGTATAACGCACAACGCATAACGAATACAGCAAAACGCATAATGCTTAACGCATAACGAATCACGCATAACGCATAACGCATAACGCATAACGCATAACGCATATCGAATAACGCATAACGTGTAACTCATAACGCATAACGCATAAAGCATAATGCATAAAGCATAACGCATAACGCATATCGCATAACGCATAACGCATAACGTATAACGCATAACGCATACCGTATAACGCATAACGCATAATGCATAACGCAAACGTATAACGCACAACGCATAATGCATAACGAACAACGGATAACGCATAACGCATAACGCATAACGCATAACGCATAACGCATAACGCATAACGCATAACGCATAACGCATAACGCATTACGCATAACGCATAAAGTATAACACATAACGCATAACGCATTACGCATAACGCATCACGCATAACGTATATCGCATAACACATAACGCATAACCCATAACGCATAACGCATAACGCATAACGCATACCGCATAACGCATAACGCATATCGCATAACGCATAACGCATAACGTATAATGCATAACGCAAACGCATAACGCATAACGCATAACGCATAACGCATAACGCATAACGCATAACGCATAACGCATATCGAATAACGCATAACGTGTAACTCATAACGCATAACGCATAAAGCATAATGCATAACGCATAACGCATAACGCATATCGCATAACGCATAACGCATAACGTATAACGCATAACGCATACCGTATAACGCATAACGCATAATGCATAACGCAAACGTATAACGCACAACGCATAATGCATAACGAACAACGGATAACGCATAACGCATAACGCATAACGCATAACGCATAACGCATAACGCATAACGCATAACGCATTACGCATAACGCATAAAGTATAACACATAACGCATAACGCATTACGCATAACGCATCACGCATAACGTATATCGCATAACACATAACGCATAACCCATAACGCATAACGCATAACGCATACCGCATAACGCATAACGCATAACGCATAACGCATAACGCATAGCGCATAACGCATAACGCATAACGCATTACGCATAACGCATAAAGTATAACACATAACGCATAACGCATAAAGTATAACACATAACGCATAACGCATTACGCATAACGCATCACGCATAACGCATAACGCATAACGCATATCGCATAAAACATAACGCATAAAGCATAACGTACAACGTATAACGCATAACGCATAACGTATAACGCATAACGCATAACGCATAACGTATATCGCATAACACATAACGCATAACCCATAACGCATAACGCATAAGGCATAACGCATAACGTTAACGCATAACGCATAACGCCTAACGCATAACGGATCACGCATAACGCATAAAGCATAACGCATAAAGCATAACGCATAACGCATAACGCATAACGCATAAAGCATAACGCATAACGCATAACGCATAACGCATATCGCATAACGCATAACGCATAACGGATAACGCATAACGCATACCGTATAACGCATAACGCATAACGCAAACGTATAACGCACAACGCATAACGAATACAGCAAAACGCATAATGCTTAACGCATAACGGATCACGCATAACGCATAACGCATAACGCATAACGCATAACGCATATCGAATAACGCATAACGTGTAACTCATAACGCATAAAGCATAATGCATAACGCATAACGCATAACGCATAACGCATAACGCATAACGCATAACGCAAACGTATAACGCACAACGCATAACGCATAACGAACAACGGATAACGCATAACGCATAACGCATAACGAATACCGCAAAACGTATATCGCCTAACACATAACGGATCACGCATAACGCATAACGCATAACGTATAACGCATAACGCATAACGCATAACGCATAACGCATAACGCATATCGCATACCGCATAACGCATAACGTATAACGCATAACGGATACCGTATGACGCATAACGCATAACGCATAACGCATAATGCATAACGCATAACGCATAACGCATAACGCATAACGTATAACGCATAACGCATAACGCATAACGCATAACGCAAACGTATAACGCACATCGCATAATGCATAACGCATAACGCATAACGCATAACGCATGGCGCATAATGCAAAATGCATAACGCATAACGCATAACTCATAACGCATAATGCATAACGCATAACGCATAACGCATAACGCATAACGCATAACGCAAACGTATAACGCAGAACGCATAATGCATAACGCATAACGCATAACGCATAACGCATAACGCATAACGCATAACGCATAACGCATAACGTATAACGCTTAACGCAAACCGTATAACGCATAACGCATAACGCATAACGCAAACTTATAACGCACAACGCATAACGCATAACGCATAACGCATAACGCATAACGCATAACGCATAACGCATAACGCATAACGCATAACGCATAACGCATAACGCATAACGCATTACGCATAACGCATAAAGTATAACACATAATGCTTAACGCATAACGAATCACGCATAACGCATAACGCATAACGCATAACGCATAACGCATAACGCATAACGCATAAAGCATAACGCATAACGCATAACGCATAACGCATAACGCATATCGCATAACGCATAACGCATAACGCATAACGCATAACGCAAACCGTATAACGCATAACGCATAACGCAAACGTATAACGCACAACGCATAACGAATACAGCAAAACGCATAATGCTTAACGCATAACGAATCACGCATAACGCATAACGCATAACGCATAACGCATAACGCATAACGCATAACGCATATCGAATAACGCATAACGTGTAACTCATAACGCATAACGCATAAAGCATAATGCATAAAGCATAACGCATAACGCATATCGCATAACGCATAACGCATAACGTATAACGCATAACGCATACCGTATAACGCATAACGCATAATGCATAACGCAAACGTATAACGCACAACGCATAATGCATAACGAACAACGGATAACGCATAACGCATAACGCATAACGCATAACGCATAACGCATAACGCATAACGCATAACGCATAACGCATTACGCATAACGCATAAAGTATAACACATAACGCATAACGCATTACGCATAACGCATCACGCATAACGTATATCGCATAACACATAACGCATAACCCATAACGCATAACGCATAACGCATAACGCATACCGCATAACGCATAACGCATAACGCATAACGCATAACGCATAACGTATATCGCATAACGCATACCGTATAACGCATAACGCATAACGCATAACACAAACGTATAACGCACAACGCATAACGAATACAGCAAAACGCATAATGCTTAACGCATAACGGATCACGCATAACGCATAACGCATAACGCATAACGCATAACGCATAACGCATAACGCATATCGAATAACGCATAACGTGTAACTCATAACGCATAACGCATAAAGCATAATGCATAACGCATAACGAACAACGGATAACGCATAACGCATAACGCATAACGCATAACGCATAACGCATAACGCATAACGCATAACGCATAAAGCATAACGCACAACGCATAACGCATAACGCATATCGCATAACGCATAACGCATAACGTATAACGCATAACGCATACCGTATAACGCATAACGCATAACGCAAACGTATAACGCACAACGCATAACGAATACAGCAAAACGCATAATGCTTAACGCATAACGGATCACGCATAACGCATAACGCATAACGCATAACGCATAACGCATATCGAATAACGCATAACGTGTAACTCATAACGCATAACGCATAAAGCATAATGCATAACGCATAACGCATAACGCATATCGCATAACGCATAACGCATAACGTATAACGCATAACGCATACCGTATAACGCATAACGCATAATGCATAACGCAAACGTATAGCGCACAACGCATAACGCATAACGAACAACGGATAACGCATAACGCATAACGCATAACGAATACCGCAAAACGTATATCGCCTAACACATAACGGATCACGCATAACGCATAACGCATAACGTATAACGCATAACGCATAACGCATAACGCATAACGCATAACGCATAACGCATTACGCATAACGCATAAAGTATAACACATAACGCATAACGCATAAAGCATAAGGCATAACGCATAACGCATAACGCATAACGCATAAAGCATAACGCATAACGCATAACGCATAACGCATAACGCATAACGCATATCGCATAACGCATAACGCATAACGTATAACGCATAACGCAAACCGTATAACGCATAACGCATAACGCAAACGTATAACGCACAACGCATAACGAATACAGCAAAACGCATAATGCTTAACGCATAACGAATCACGCATAACGCATAACGCATAACGCATAACGCATAACGCATAACGCATATCGAATAACGCATAACGTGTAACTCATAACGCATAACGCATAAAGCATAATGCATAACGCATAACGCATAACGCATATCGCATAACGCATAACGCATAACGTATATCGCATAACGCATACCGTATAACGCATAACGCATAATGCATAACGCAAACGTATAACGCACAACGCATAATGCATAACGAACAACGGATAACGCATAACGCATAACGCATAACGCATAACGCATAACGCATAACGCATAACGCATAACGCATAACGCATAACGCATAACGCATAACGCATTACGCATAACGCATAAAGTATAACACATAACGCATAACGCATTACGCATAACGCATCACGCATAACGTATATCGCATAACACATAACGCATAACCCATATCGCATAACGCATAACGCATACCGCATAACGCATAACGCATATCGCATAACGCATAACGCATAACGTATAACGCATAACGTATATCGCATAACGCATACCGTATAACGCATAACGCATAATGCATAACGCAAACGTATAACGCACAACGCATAATGCATAACGAACAACGGATAACGCATAACGCATAACGCATAACGCATAACGCATAACGCATAACGCATAACGCATAACGCATAACGCATAACGCATAACGCATAACGCATTACGCATAACGCATAAAGTATAACACATAACGCATAACGCATTACGCATAACGCATCACGCATAACGTATATCGCATAACACATAACGCATAACCCATATCGCATAACGCATAACGCATACCGCATAACGCATAACGCATATCGCATAACGCATAACGCATAACGTATAACGCATAACGCATACCGTATAACGCATAACGCATAACGCATAACGCAAACGTATAACGCACAACGCATAACGAATACAGCAAAACGCATAATGCTTAACGCATAACGGATCACGCATAACGCATAACGCATAACGCATAACGCATATCGAATAACGCATAACGTGTAACTCATAACGCATAACGCATAAAGCATAATGCATAACGCATAACGAACAACGGATAACGCATAACGCATAACGCATAACGCATAACGCATAACGCATAACGCATAACGCATAGCGCATAACGCATAACGCATAACGCATTACGCATAACGCATAAAGTATAACACATAACGCATAACGCATAAAGTATAACACATAACGCATAACGCATTACGCATAACGCATCACGCATAACGCATAACGCATAACGCATATCGCATAAAACATAACGCATAAAGCATAACGTACAACGTATAACGCATAACGCATAACGTATAACGCATAACGCATAACGCATAACGTATATCGCATAACACATAACGCATAACCCATAACGCATAACGCATAAGGCATAACGCATAACGTTAACGCATAACGCATAACGCCTAACGCATAACGGATCACGCATAACGCATAAAGCATAACGCATAAAGCATAACGCATAACGCATAACGCATAACGCATAAAGCATAACGCATAACGCATAACGCATAACGCATATCGCATAACTCATAACGCATAACGTATAACGCATAACGCATACCGTATAACGCATAACGCATAACGCAAACGTATAACGCACAACGCATAACGAATACAGCAAAACGCATAATGCTTAACGCATAACGGATCACGCATAACGCATAACGCATAACGCATAACGCATAACGCATATCGAATAACGCATAACGTGTAACTCATAACGCATAAAGCATAATGCATAACGCATAACGCATAACGCATAACGCATAATGCATAACGCAAACGTATAACGCACAACGCATAACGCATAACGAACAACGGATAACGCATAACGCATAACGCATAACGAATACCGCAAAACGTATATCGCCTAACACATAACGGATCACGCATAACGCATAACGCATAACGTATAACGCATAACGCATAACGCATAACGCATAACGCATAACGCATATCGCATACCGCATAACGCATAACGTATAACGCATAACGCATACCGTATGACGCATAACGCATAACGCATAACGCATAATGCATAACGCATAACGCATAACGCATAACGCATAACGTATAACGCATAACGCATAACGCATAACGCATAACGCAAACGTATAACGCACAACGCATAATGCATAACGCATAACGCATAACGCATAACGCATGGCGCATAATGCAAAATGCATAACGCATAACGCATAACTCATAACGCATAACGCATAACGCATAACGCATAACGCATAACGCATAACGCATAACGCAAACGTATAACGCAGAACGCATAATGCATAACGCATAACGCATAACGCATAACGCATAACGCATAACGCATAACGCATAACGTATAACGCTTAACGCAAACCGTATAACGCATAACGCATAACGCATAACGCAAACTTATAACGCACAACGCATAACGCATAACGCATAACGCATAACGCATAACGCATAACGCATAACGCATAACGCATAACGCATAACGCATAACGCATAACGCATAACGCATAACGCATAACGCATAACGCATAACGCATTACGCATAACGCATAAAGTATAACACATAATGCTTAACGCATAACGAATCACGCATAACGCATAACGCATAACGCATAACGCATAACGCATAACGCATAACGCATAACGCATAACGCATAACGCATAACGCATAAAGCATAACGCATAACGCATAACGCATAACGCATAACGCATATCGCATAACGCATAACGCATAACGTATAACGCATAACGCAAACCGTATAACGCATAACGCATAACGCAAACGTATAACGCACAACGCATAACGAATACAGCAAAACGCATAATGCTTAACGCATAACGAATCACGCATAACGCATAACGCATAACGCATAACGCATATCGAATAACGCATAACGTGTAACTCATAACGCATAACGCATAAAGCATAATGCATAAAGCATAACGCATAACGCATATCGCATAACGCATAACGCATAACGTATAACGCATAACGCATACCGTATAACGCATAACGCATAATGCATAACGCAAACGTATAACGCACAACGCATAATGCATAACGAACAACGGATAACGCATAACGCATAACGCATAACGCATAACGCATAACGCATAACGCATAACGCATAACGCATAACGCATAACGCATTACGCATAACGCATAAAGTATAACACATAACGCATAACGCATTACGCATAACGCATCACGCATAACGTATATCGCATAACACATAACGCATAACCCATAACGCATAACGCATAACGCATAACGCATAACGCATAACGCATAACGCATAACGCATAACGCATAACGCATAACGCATTACGCATAACGCATAAAGTATAACACATAATGCTTAACGCATAACGAATCACGCATAACGCATAACGCATAACGCATAACGCATAACGCATAACGCATAACGCATAACGCATAACGCATAACGCATAAAGCATAACGCATAACGCATAACGCATAACGCATAACGCATATCGCATAACGCATAACGCATAACGTATAACGCATAACGCAAACCGTATAACGCATAACGCATAACGCAAACGTATAACGCACAACGCATAACGAATACAGCAAAACGCATAATGCTTAACGCATAACGCATAACGCATAACGCATAACGCATAACGCATAACGCATAACGCATATCGAATAACGCATAACGTGTAACTCATAACGCATAACGCATAAAGCATAATGCATAAAGCATAACGCATAACGCATATCGCATAACGCATAACGCATAACGCATAACGCATAACGCATACCGTATAACGCATAACGCATAATGCATAACGCAAACGTATAACGCACAACGCATAATGCATAACGAACAACGGATAACGCATAACGCATAACGCATAACGCATAACGCATAACGCATAACGCATAACGCATAACGCATAACGCATAACGCATTACGCATAACGCATAAAGTATAACACATAACGCATAACGCATTACGCATAACGCATCACGCATAACGTATATCGCATAACACATAACGCATAACCCATAACGCATAACGCATAACGCATAACGCATACCGCATAACGCATAACGCATATCGCATAACGCATAACGCATAACGTATATCGCATAACGCATACCGTATAACGCATAACGCATAACGCATAACACAAACGTATAACGCACAACGCATAACGAATACAGCAAAACGCATAATGCTTAACGCATAACGGATCACGCATAACGCATAACGCATAACGCATAACGCATAACGCATAACGCATATCGAATAACGCATAACGTGTAACTCATAACGCATAACGCATAAAGCATAATGCATAACGCATAACGAACAACGGATAACGCATAACGCATAACGCATAACGCATAACGCATAACGCATAACGCATTACGCATAACGCATAAAGTATAACACATAACGCATAACGCATAAAGTATAACACATAACGCATAACGCATTACGCATAACGCATCACGCATAACGCATAACGCATAACGCATATCGCATAAAACATAACGCATAAAGCATAACGTACAACGTATAACGCAAAACGCATAACGTATAACGCATAACGCATAACGCATAACGTATATCGCATAACACATAACGCATAACCCATAACGCATAACGCATAAGGCATAACGCATAACGTTAACGCATAACGCATAACGCCTAACGCATAACGGATCACGCATAACGCATAAAGCATAACGCATAAAGCATAACGCATAACGCATAACGCATAACGCATAAAGCATAACGCACAACGCATAACGCATAACGCATATCGCATAACGCATAACGCATAACGTATAACGCATAACGCATACCGTATAACGCATAACGCATAACGCAAACGTATAACGCACAACGCATAACGAATACAGCAAAACGCATAACGGATCACGCATAACGCATAACGCATAACGCATAACGCATAACGCATATCGAATAACGCATAACGTGTAACTCATAACGCATAACGCATAAAGCATAATGCATAACGCATAACGCATAACGCATATCGCATAACGCATAACGCATAACGTATAACGCATAACGCATACCGTATAACGCATAACGCATAATGCATAACGCAAACGTATAGCGCACAACGCATAACGCATAACGAACAACGGATAACGCATAACGCATAACGCATAACGAATACCGCAAAACGTATATCGCCTAACACATAACGGATCACGCATAACGCATAACGCATAACGTATAACGCATAACGCATAACGCATAACGCATAACGCATAACGCATAACGCATATCGCATACCGCATAACGCATAACGTATAACGCATAACGCATACCGTATGACGCATAACGCATAACGCATAACGCATAACGCATAACGCATAACGCATAACGCATTACGCATAACGCATAAAGTATAACACATAACGCATAACGCATTACGCATAACGCATCACGCATAACGTATATCGCATAACACATAACGCATAACCCATAACGCATAACGCATAACGCATAACGCATACCGCATAACGCATAACGCATAACGCATAACGCATAACGCATAACGCATAACGCATAACGCATTACGCATAACGCATAAAGTATAACACATAACGTATAACGCATAAAGCATAACGCATAAAGCATAACGCATAACGCATAAAGCATAACGCATAACGCATAACGCATAACGCATAACGCATATCGCATAACGCATAACGCATAACGTATAACGCATAACGCAAACCGTATAACGCATAACGCATAACGCAAACGTATAACGCACAACGCATAACGAATACAGCAAAACGCATAATGCTTAACGCATAACGAATCACGCATAACGCATAACGCATAACGCATAACGCATAACGCATATCGAATAACGCATAACGTGTAACTCATAACGCATAACGCATAAAGCATAATGCATAACGCATAACGCATAACGCATATCGCATAACGCATAACGCATAACGTATAACGCATAACGCATACCGTATAACGCATAACGCATAATGCATAACGCAAACGTATAACGCACAACGCATAATGCATAACGAACAACGGATAACGCATAACGCATAACGCATAACGCATAACGCATAACGCATTACGCATAACGCATAAAGTATAACACATAACGCATAACGCATAACGCATAACGCATCACGCATAACGTATATCGCATAACACATAACGCATAACCCATAACGCATAACGCATAACGCATACCGCATAACGCATAACGCATATCGCATAACGCATAACGCATAACGTATAACGCATAACGCATACCGTATAACGCATAACGCATAACGCATAACACAAACGTATAACGCACAACGCATAACGAATACAGCAAAACGCATAATGCTTAACGCATAACGGATCACGCATAACGCATAACGTATAACGCAAAACGCATAACGTATAACGCATAACGCATAACGCATAACGTATATCGCATAACACATAACGCATAACCCATAACGCATAACGCATAAGGCATAACGCATAACGTTAACGCATAACGCATAACGCCTAACGCATAACGGATCACGCATAACGCATAAAGCATAACGCATAAAGCATAACGCATAACGCATAACGCATAACGCATAAAGCATAACGCACAACGCATAACGCATAACGCATATCGCATAACGCATAACGCATAACGTATAACGCATAACGCATACCGTATAACGCATAACGCATAACGCAAACGTATAACGCACAACGCATAACGAATACAGCAAAACGCATAACGCATAACGCATAACGCATAACGCATAACGCATAACGCATAACGCATATCGAATAACGCATAACGTGTAACTCATAACGCATAACGCATAAAGCATAATGCATAACGCATAACGCATAACGCATATCGCATAACGCATAACGCATAACGTATAACGCATAACGCATACCGTATAACGCATAACGCATAATGCATAACGCAAACGTATAGCGCACAACGCATAACGCATAACGAACAACGGATAACGCATAACGCATAACGCATAACGAATACCGCAAAACGTATATCGCCTAACACATAACGGATCACGCATAACGCATAACGCATAACGTATAACGCATAACGCATAACGCATAACGCATAACGCATAACGCATAACGCATAACGCATATCGCATACCGCATAACGCATAACGTATAACGCATAACGCATACCGTATGACGCATAACGCATAACGCATAACGCATAACGCATAACGCATAACGCATTACGCATAACGCATAAAGTATAACACATAACGCATAACGCATTACGCATAACGCATCACGCATAACGTATATCGCATAACACATAACGCATAACCCATAACGCATAACGCATAACGCATAACGCATACCGCATAACGCATAACGCATAACGCATAACGCATAACGCATAACGCATAACGCATAACGCATTACGCATAACGCATAAAGTATAACACATAACGTATAACGCATAAAGCATAACGCATAAAGCATAACGCATAACGCATAAAGCATAACGCATAACGCATAACGCATAACGCATAACGCATAACGCATAACGCATAACGCATAACGTATAACGCATAACGCAAACCGTATAACGCATAACGCATAACGCAAACGTATAACGCACAACGCATAACGAATACAGCAAAACGCATAATGCTTAACGCATAACGAATCACGCATAACGCATAACGCATAACGCATAACGCATAACGCATATCGAATAACGCATAACGTGTAACTCATAACGCATAACGCATAAAGCATAATGCATAACGCATAACGCATAACGCATATCGCATAACGCATAACGCATAACGTATAACGCATAACGCATACCGTATAACGCATAACGCATAATGCATAACGCAAACGTATAACGCACAACGCATAATGCATAACGAACAACGGATAACGCATAACGCATAACGCATAACGCATAACGCATAACGCATTACGCATAACGCATAAAGTATAACACATAACGCATAACGCATTACGCATAACGCATCACGCATAACGTATATCGCATAACACATAACGCATAACCCATAACGCATAACGCATAACGCATAACGCATAACGCATAACGCATATCGCATAACGCATAACGCATAACGTATAACGCATAACGCATACCGTATAACGCATAACGCATAACGCATAACACAAACGTATAACGCACAACGCATAACGAATACAGCAAAACGCATAATGCTTAACGCATAACGGATCACGCATAACGCATAACGCATAACGCATAACGCATAACGCATAACGCATAACGCATATCGAATAACGCATAACGTGTAACTCATAACGCATAACGCATAAAGCATAATGCATAACGCATAACGAACAACGGATAACGCATAACGCATAACGCATAACGCATAACGCATAACGCATAACGCATAACGCATAACGCATAACGCATAACGCATAACGCATAACGCATAACGCATAAAGTATAACACATAACGCATAACGCATAAAGTATAACACATAACGCATAACGCATTACGCATAACGCATCACGCATAACGCATAACGCATAACGCATATCGCATAAAACATAACGCATAAAGCATAACGTACAACGTATAACGCAAAACGCATAACGTATAACGCATAACGCATAACGCATAACGCATAACGCATAACGCATAACGCATAACGCATATCGCATACCGCATAACGCATAACGTATAACGCATAACGCATAACGCATAACGCATAACGCATAACGCATATCGCATAACGCATAACGCATAACGTATAACGCATAACGCATACCGTATAACGCATAACGCATAATGCATAACGCATAACGCATAACGCATAACGAATACCGCAAAACGTATATCGCCTAACACATAACGCAAACGTATAACGCACAACGCATAACGAATACAGCAAAACGCATAATGCTTAACGCATAACGGATCACGCATAACGCATAACGCATAACGCATAACGCATAACGCATAACGCATAAAGCATAACGCATAACGCATAACGCATAACGCATAAAGCATAACGCATAACGCATAACGCATAACGCATAACGCATATCGCATAACGCATAACGCATAACGTATAACGCATAACGCATACCGTATAACGCATAATGCATAACGCAAACGTATAACGCACAACGCATAACGAATACAGCAAAACGCATAATGCTTAACGCATAACGAATCACGCATAACGCATAACGCATAACGCATAACGCATAACGCATATCGAATAACGCATAACGTGTAACTCATAACGCATAACGCATAAAGCATAATGCATAACGCATAACGCATAACGCATATCGCATAACGCATAACGCATAACGTATATCGCATAACGCATACCGTATAACGCATAACGCATAATGCATAACGCAAACGTATAACGCACAACGCATAATGCATAACGAACAACGGATAACGCATAACGCATAACGCATAACGCATAACGCATAACGCATAACGCATAACGCATAACGCATTACGCATAACGCATAAAGTATAACACATAACGCATAACGCATTACGCATAACGCATCACGCATAACGTATATCGCATAACACATAACGCATAACCCATAACGCATAACGCATAACGCATACCGCATAACGCATAACGCATAACGCATATCGCATAACGCATAACGCATAACGTATAACGCATAACGCATACCGTATAACGCATAACGCATAACGCATAACGCAAACGTATAACGCACAACGCATAACGAATACAGCAAAACGCATAATGCTTAACGCATAACGGATCACGCATAACGCATAACGCATAACGCATAACGCATAACGCATATCGAATAACGCATAACGTGTAACTCATAACGCATAACGCATAAAGCATAATGCATAACGCATAACGAACAACGGATAACGCATAACGCATAACGCATAACGCATAACGCATAACGCATAACGCATAACGCATAGCGCATAACGCATAACGCATAACGCATTACGCATAACGCATAAAACATAACGCATAAAGCATAACGTACAACGTATAACGCATAACGCATAACGTATAACGCATAACGCATAACGCATAACGCATAACGTATATCGCATAACAAATAACGCATAACCCATAACGCATAACGCATAAGGCATAACGCATAACGTTAACGCATAACGCATAACGCCTAACGCATAACGGATCACGCATAACGCATAAAGCATAACGCATAAAGCATAACGCATAACGCATAACGCATAACGCATAAAGCATAACGCATAACGCATAACGCATAACGCATATCGCATAACGCATAACGCATAACGTATAACGCATAACGCATACCGTATAACGCATAACGCATAACGCAAACGTATAACGCACAACGCATAACGAATACAGCAAAACGCATAATGCTTAACGCATAACGGATCACGCATAACGCATAACGCATAACGCATAACGCATAACGCATATCGAATAACGCATAACGTGTAACTCATAACGCATAAAGCATAATGCATAACGCATAACGCATAACGCATAACGCATAACGCATAATGCATAACGCAAACGTATAACGCACAACGCATAACGCATAACGAACAACGGATAACGCATAACGCATAACGCATAACGAATACCGCAAAACGTATATCGCCTAACACATAACGGATCACGCATAACGAATAACGCATAACGTATAACGCATAACGCATAACGCATAACGCATAACGCATAACGCATATCGCATACCGCATAACGCATAACGTATAACGCATAACGCATACCGTATGACGCATAACGCATAACGCATAACGCATAACGCATAACGCATAACGCATAACGCATAACGCATATCGCATACCGCATAACGCATAACGTATAACGCATAACGCATACCGTATGACGCATAACGCATAACGCATAACGCATAACGCATAACGCATAACGTATAACGCATAACGCATACCGTATAACGCATAACGCATAACGCAAACGTATAACGCACAACGCATAACGAATACAGCAAAACGCATAACGCATATCGAATAACGCATAACGTGTAACTCATAACGCATAACGCATAAAGCATAATGCATAACGCATAACGCATAACGCATATCGCATAACGCATAACGCATAACGTATAACGCATAACGCATACCGTATAACGCATAACGCATAATGCATAACGCAAACGTATAACGCACAACGCATAATGCATAACGAACAACGGATAACGCATAACGCATAACGCATAACGCATAACGCATAACGCATTACGCATAACGCATAAAGTATAACACATAACGCATAACGCATTACGCATAACGCATCACGCATAACGTATATCGCATAACACATAACGCATAACCCATAACGCATAACGCATAACGCATACCGCATAACGCATAACGCATATCGCATAACGCATAACGCATAACGTATAACGCATAACGCATACCGTATAACGCATAACGCATAACGCATAACACAAACGTATAACGCACAACGCATAACGAATACAGCAAAACGCATAATGCTTAACGCATAACGGATCACGCATAACGCATAACGCATAACGCATAACGCATAACGCATAACGCATAACGCATATCGAATAACGCATAACGTGTAACTCATAACGCATAACGCATAAAGCATAATGCATAACGCATAACGAACAACGGATAACGCATAACGCATAACGCATAACGCATAACGCATAACGCATAACGCATAACGCATAACGCATAACGCATAACGCATAACGCATTACGCATAACGCATAAAGTATAACACATAACGCATAACGCATAAAGTATAACACATAACGCATAACGCATTACGCATAACGCATCACGCATAACGCATAACGCATAACGCATATCGCATAAAACATAACGCATAAAGCATAACGTACAACGTATAACGCAAAACGCATAACGTATAACGCATAACGCATAACGCATAACGCATAACGCATAACGCATAACGCATAACGCATATCGCATACCGCATAACGCATAACGTATAACGCATAACGCATAACGCATAACGCATAACGCATAACGCATATCGCATAACGCATAACGCATAACGTATAACGCATAACGCATACCGTATAACGCATAACGCATAATGCATAACGCATAACGCATAACGCATAACGAATACCGCAAAACGTATATCGCCTAACACATAACGCAAACGTATAACGCACAACGCATAACGAATACAGCAAAACGCATAATGCTTAACGCATAACGGATCACGCATAACGCATAACGCATAACGCATAACGCATAACGCATAACGCATAAAGCATAACGCATAACGCATAACGCATAACGCATAAAGCATAACGCATAACGCATAACGCATAACGCATAACGCATATCGCATAACGCATAACGCATAACGTATAACGCATAACGCATACCGTATAACGCATAACGCATAACGCAAACGTATAACGCACAACGCATAACGAATACAGCAAAACGCATAATGCTTAACGCATAACGAATCACGCATAACGCATAACGCATAACGCATAACGCATAACGCATAACGCATATCGAATAACGCATAACGTGTAACTCATAACGCATAACGCATAAAGCATAATGCATAACGCATAACGCATAACGCATATCGCATAACGCATAACGCATAACGTATATCGCATAACGCATACCGTATAACGCATAACGCATAATGCATAACGCAAACGTATAACGCACAACGCATAATGCATAACGAACAACGGATAACGCATAACGCATAACGCATAACGCATAACGCATAACGCATAACGCATAACGCATAACGCATTACGCATAACGCATAAAGTATAACACATAACGCATAACGCATTACGCATAACGCATCACGCATAACGTATATCGCATAACACATAACGCATAACCCATAACGCATAACGCATAACGCATACCGCATAACGCATAACGCATAACGCATATCGCATAACGCATAACGCATAACGTATAACGCATAACGCATACCGTATAACGCATAACGCATAACGCATAACGCAAACGTATAACGCACAACGCATAACGAATACAGCAAAACGCATAATGCTTAACGCATAACGGATCACGCATAACGCATAACGCATAACGCATAACGCATAACGCATATCGAATAACGCATAACGTGTAACTCATAACGCATAACGCATAAAGCATAATGCATAACGCATAACGAACAACGGATAACGCATAACGCATAACGCATAACGCATAACGCATAACGCATAACGCATAACGCATAGCGCATAACGCATAACGCATAACGCATTACGCATAACGCATAAAACATAACGCATAAAGCATAACGTACAACGTATAACGCATAACGCATAACGTATAACGCATAACGCATAACGGATAACGTATATCGCATAACAAATAACGCATAACCCATAACGCATAACGCATAAGGCATAACGCATAACGTTAACGCATAACGCATAACGCCTAACGCATAACGGATCACGCATAACGCATAAAGCATAACGCATAAAGCATAACGCATAACGCATAACGCATAACGCATAAAGCATAACGCATAACGCATAACGCATAACGCATATCGCATAACGCATAACGCATAACGTATAACGCATAACGCATACCGTATAACGCATAACGCATAACGCAAACGTATAACGCACAACGCATAACGAATACAGCAAAACGCATAATGCTTAACGCATAACGGATCACGCATAACGCATAACGCATAACGCATAACGCATAACGCATATCGAATAACGCATAACGTGTAACTCATAACGCATAATACATAACGCATAACGCATAACGCATAACGCATAACGCATAACGCATAATGCATAACGCAAACGTATAACGCACAACGCATAACGCATAACGAACAACGGATAACGCATAACGCATAACGCATAACGAATACCGCAAAACGTATATCGCCTAACACATAACGGATCACGCATAACGAATAACGCATAACGTATAACGCATAACGCATAACGCATAACGCATAACGCATAACGCATATCGCATACCGCATAACGCATAACGTATAACGCATAACGCATACCGTATGACGCATAACGCATAACGCATAACGCATAACGCATAACGCATAACGCATAACGCATAACGCATATCGCATACCGCATAACGCATAACGTATAACGCATAACGCATACCGTATGACGCATAACGCATAACGCATAACGCATAACGCATAACGCATAACGCATAACGCATTACGCATAACGCATAAAGTATAACACATAACGCATAACGCATTACGCATAACGCATCACGCATAACGTATATCGCATAACACATAACGCATAACCCATAACGCATAACGCATAACGCATACCGCATAACGCATAACGCATATCGCATAACGCATAACGCATAAAGTATAACACATAACGCATAACGCATAAAGTATAACACATAACGCATAACGCATTACGCATAACGCATAACGCATAACGCAAACGTATAACGCACAACGCATAACGAATACAGCAAAACGCATAATGCTTAACGCATAACGGATCACGCATAACGCATAACGCATAACGCATAACGCATAACGCATATCGAATAACGCATAACGTGTAACTCATAACGCATAACGCATAAAGCATAATGCATAACGCATAACGAACAACGGATAACGCATAACGCATAACGCATAACGCATAACGCATAACGCATAACGCATAACGCATAACGCATAACGCATAACGCATAACGCATTACGCATAACGCATAAAGTATAACACATAACGCATAACGCATAAAGTATAACGCATAACGCATAACGCATAACGCATAACGCATAACGCATAACGCATATCGCATACCGCATAACGCATAACGTATAACGCATAACGCATAACGCATAACGCATAACGCATAACGCATAACGCATTACGCATAACGCATAAAGTATAACACATAACGCATAACGCATAAAGCATAACGCATAACGCATAACGCATAACGCATAAAGCATAACGCATAACGCATAACGCATAACGCATAACGCATATCGCATAACGCATAACGCATAACGTATAACGCATAACGCAAACCGTATAACGCATAACGCATAACGCAAACGTATAACGCACAACGCATAACGAATACAGCAAAACGCATAATGCTTAACGCATAACGAATCACGCATAACGCATAACGCATAACGCATAACGCATAACGCATAACGCATAACGCATAACGCATATCGAATAACGCATAACGTGTAACTCATAACGCATAACGCATAAAGCATAATGCATAACGCATAACGCATAACGCATATCGCATAACGCATAACGCATAACGTATATCGCATAACGCATACCGTATAACGCATAACGCATAATGCATAACGCAAACGTATAACGCACAACGCATAATGCATAACGAACAACGGATAACGCATAACGCATAACGCATAACGCATAACGCATAACGCATAACGCATAACGCATAACGCATAACGCATAACGCATAACGCATAACGCATAACGCATTACGCATAACGCATAAAGTATAACACATAACGCATAACGCATTACGCATAACGCATCACGCATAACGTATATCGCATAACACATAACGCATAACCCATAACGCATAACGCATAACGCATACCGCATAACGCATAACGCATATCGCATAACGCATAACGCATAACGTATAACGCATAACGCATAACGCATTACGCATAACGCATAAAGTATAACACATAACGCATAACGCATAAAGTATAACACATAACGCATAACGCATTACGCATAACGCATCACGCATAACGCATAACGCATAACGCATATCGCATAAAACATAACGCATAAAGCATAACGTACAACGTATAACGCAAAACGCATAACGTATAACGCATAACGCATAACGCATAACGTATATCGCATAACACATAACGCATAACCCATAACGCATAACGCATAAGGCATAACGCATAACGTTAACGCATAACGCATAACGCCTAACGCATAACGGATCACGCATAACGCATAAAGCATAACGCATAAAGCATAACGCATAACGCATAACGCATAACGCATAAAGCATAACGCACAACGCATAACGCATAACGCATATCGCATAACGCATAACGCATAACGTATAACGCATAACGCATACCGTATAACGCATAACGCATAACGCAAACGTATAACGCACAACGCATAACGAATACAGCAAAACGCATAATGCTTAACGCATAACGGATCACGCATAACGCATAACGCATAACGCATAACGCATATCGAATAACGCATAACGTGTAACTCATAACGCATAACGCATAAAGCATAATGCATAACGCATAACGCATAACGCATATCGCATAACGCATAACGCATAACGTATAACGTATAACGCATAACGCATACCGTATAACGCATAACGCATAATGCATAACGCAAACGTATAGCGCACAACGCATAACGCATAACGAACAACGGATAACGCATAACGCATAACGCATAACGAATACCGCAAAACGCATAACGCATAACGCATAACGCATTACGCATAACGCATAAAGTATAACACATAACGCATAACGCATTACGCATAACGCATCACGCATAACGTATATCGCATAACACATAACGCATAACCCATAACGCATAACGCATAACGCATACCGCATAACGCATAACGCATAACGCATAACGCATAACGCATAACGCATAACGCATTACGCATAACGCATAAAGTATAACACATAACGTATAACGCATAAAGCATAACGCATAAAGCATAACGCATAACGCATAAAGCATAACGCATAACGCATAACGCATAACGCATAACGCATATCGCATAACGCATAACGCATAACGTATAACGCATAACGCAAACCGTATAACGCATAACGCATAACGCAAACGTATAACGCACAACGCATAACGAATACAGCAAAACGCATAATGCTTAACGCATAACGAATCACGCATAACGCATAACGCATAACACATAACGCATAACGCATAACGCATATCGAATAACGCATAACGTGTAACTCATAACGCATAACGCATAAAGCATAATGCATAACGCATAACGCATAACGCATATCGCATAACGCATAACGCATAACGTATAACGCATAACGCATACCGTATAACGCATAACGCATAATGCATAACGCAAACGTATAACGCACAACGCATAATGCATAACGAACAACGGATAACGCATAACGCATAACGCATAACGCATAACGCATAACGCATAACGCATTACGCATAACGCATAAAGTATAACACATAACGCATAACGCATTACGCATAACGCATCACGCATAACGTATATCGCATAACACATAACGCATAACCCATAACGCATAACGCATAACGCATACCGCATAACGCATAACGCATATCGCATAACGCATAACGCATAACGTATAACGCATAACGCATACCGTATAACGCATAACGCATAACGCTTAACACAAACGTATAACGCACAACGCATAACGAATACAGCAAAACGCATAATGCTTAACGCATAACGGATCACGCATAACGCATAACGCATAACGCATAACGCATAACGCATAACGCATAACGCATAACGCATATCGAATAACGCATAACGTGTAACTCATAACGCATAACGCATAAAGCATAATGCATAACGCATAACGAACAACGGATAACGCATAACGCATAACGCATAACGCATAACGCATAACGCATAACGCATAACGCATAACGCATAACGCATTACGCATAACGCATAAAGTATAACACATAACGCATAACGCATAAAGTATAACACATAACGCATAACGCATTACGCATAACGCATCACGCATAACGCATAACGCATAACGCATATCGCATAAAACATAACGCATAAAGCATAACGTACAACGTATAACGCAAAACGCATAACGTATAACGCATAACGCATAACGTATATCGCATAACGCATTACGCATAACGCATAAAGCATAACGCATAACGCATAACGCATAACGCATAACGCATATCGCATAACGCATAACGCATAACGTATAACGCATAACGCAAACCGTATAACGCATAACGCATAACGCAAACGTATAACGCACAACGCATAACGAATACAGCAAAACGCATAATGCTTAACGCATAACGAATCACGCATAACGCATAACGCATAACACATAACGCATAACGCATAACGCATATCGAATAACGCATAACGTGTAACTCATAACGCATAACGCATAAAGCATAATGCATACCGCATAACGCATAACGCATATCGCATAACGCATAACGCATAACGTATAACGCATAACGCATACCGTATAACGCATAACGCATAATGCATAACGCAAACGTATAACGCACAACGCATAATGCATAACGAACAACGGATAACGCATAACGCATAACGCATAACGCATAACGCATACCGCATAACGCATTACGCATAACGCATAAAGTATAACACATAACGCATAACGCATTACGCATAACGCATCACGCATAACGTATATCGCATAACACATAACGCATAACCCATAACGCATAACGCATAACGCATACCGCATAACGCATAACGCATATCGCATAACGCATAACGCATAACGTATAACGCATAACGCATACCGTATAACGCATAACGCATAACGCTTAACACAAACGTATAACGCACAACGCATAACGAATACAGCAAAACGCATAATGCTTAACGCATAACGGATCACGCATAACGCATAACGCATAACGCATAACGCATAACGCATAACGCATAACGCATAACGCATAACGCATATCGAATAACGCATAACGTGTAACTCATAACGCATAACGCATAAAGCATAATGCATAACGCATAACGCATAACGCATTACGCATAACGCATAAAGTATAACACATAACGCATAACGCATAAAGTATAACACATAACGCATAACGCATTACGCATAACGCATCACGCATAACGCATAACGCATAACGCATATCGCATAAAACATAACGCATAAAGCATAACGTACAACGTATAACGCAAAACGCATAACGTATAACGCATAACGCATAACGCATAACGTATATCGCATAACACATAACGCATAACCCATAACGCATAACGCATAAGGCATAACGCATAACGTTAACGCATAACGCATAACGCCTAACGCATAACGGATCACGCATAACGCATAAAGCATAACGCATAAAGCATAACGCATAACGCATAACGCATAACGCATAAAGCATAACGCATAACGCATAACGCATAACGCATAAAGCATAACGCATAACGCATAACGCATAACGCATAACGCATAACGCATAACGCATAACGCATTACGCATAACGCATAAAGTATAACACATAACGCATAACGCATTACGCATAACGCATCACGCATAACGTATATCGCATAACACATAACGCATAACCCATAACGCATAACGCATAACGCATACCGCATAACGCATAACGCATAACGCATAACGCATAACGCATAACGCATAACGCATTACGCATAACGCATAAAGTATAACACATAACGTATAACGCATAAAGCATAACGCATAAAGCATAACGCATAACGCATAAAGCATAACGCATAACGCATAACGCATAACGCAATGCGCATATCGCATAACGCATAACGCATAACGTATAACGCATAACGCAAACCGTATAACGCATAACGCATAACGCAAACGTATAACGCACAACGCATAACGAATACAGCAAAACGCATAATGCTTAACGCATAACGAATCACGCATAACGCATAACGCATAACGCATAACGCATAACGCATAACGCATATCGAATAACGCATAACGTGTAACTCATAACGCATAACGCATAAAGCATAATGCATAACGCATAACGCATAACGCATAACGCATATCGCATAACGCATAACGCATAACGTATAACGCATAACGCATACCGTATAACGCATAACGCATAATGCATAACGCAAACGTATAACGCACAACGCATAATGCATAACGAACAACGGATAACGCATAACGCATAACGCATAACGCATAACGCATAACGCATAACGCATAACGCATAACGCATTACGCATAACGCATAAAGTATAACACATAACGCATAACGCATTACGCATAACGCATCACGCATAACGTATATCGCATAACACATAACGCATAACCCATAACGCATAACGCATAACGCATACCGCATAACGCATAACGCATATCGCATAACGCATAACGCATAACGTATAACGCATAACGCATACCGTATAACGCATAACGCATAACGCATAACACAAACGTATAACGCACAACGCATAACGAATACAGCAAAACGCATAATGCTTAACGCATAACGGATCACGCATAACGCATAACGCATAACGCATAACGCATAACGCATAACGCATAACGCATAACGCATATCGAATAACGCATAACGTGTAACTCATAACGCATAACGCATAAAGCATAATGCATAACGCATAACGAACAACGGATAACGCATAACGCATAACGCATAACGCATAACGCATAACGCATAACGCATAACGCATAACGCATTACGCATAACGCATAAAGTATAACACATAACGCATAACGCATAAAGTATAACACATAACGCATAACGCATTACGCATAACGCATCACGCATAACGCATAACGCATAACGCATATCGCATAAAACATAACGCATAAAGCATAACGTACAACGTATAACGCAAAACGCATAACGTATAACGCATAACGCATAACGCATAACGTATATCGCATAACACATAACGCATAACCCATAACGCATAACGCATAAGGCATAACGCATAACGTTAACGCATAACGCATAACGCCTAACGCATAACGGATCACGCATAACGCATAAAGCATAACGCATAAAGCATAACGCATAACGCATAACGCATAACGCATAAAGCATAACGCATAACGCATAACGCATAACGCATATTGCATAACGCATAACGCATAACGTATAACGCATAACGCATACCGTATAACGCATAACGCATAACGCAAACGTATAACGCACAACGCATAACGAATACAGCAAAACGCATAATGCTTAACGCATAACGGATCACGCATAACGCATAACGCATAACGCATAACGCATAACGCATATCGAATAACGCATAACGTGTAACTCATAACGCATAACGCATAAAGCATAATGCATAACGCATAACGCATAACGCATATCGCATAACGCATAACGCATAACGTATAACGCATAACGCATACCGAATAACGCATAACGCATAATGCATAACGCAAACGTATAGCGCACAACGCATAACGCATAACGAACAACGGATAACGCATAACGCATAACGCATAACGAATACCGCAAAACGTATATCGCCTAACACATAACGGATCACGCATAACGCATAACGCATAACGTATAACGCATAACGCATAACGCATAACGCATAACGCATATCGCATACCGCATAACGCATAACGTATAACGCATAACGCATACCGTATGACGCATAACGCATAACGCATAACGCATAACGCATAACGCATAACGCATAACGCATTACGCATAACGCATAAAGTATAACACATAACGCATAACGCATTACGCATAACGCATCACGCATAACGTATATCGCATAACACATAACGCATAACCCATAACGCATAACGCATAACGCATAACGCATACCGCATAACGCATAACGCATATCGCATAACGCATAACGCATAACGTATAACGCATAACGCATACCGTATAACGCATAACGCATAACGCATAACGCAAACGTATAACGCACAACGCATAACGAATACAGCAAAACGCATAATGCTTAACGCATAACGGATCACGCATAACGCATAACGCATAACGCATAACGCATAACGCATATCGAATAACGCATAACGTGTAACTCATAACGCATAACGCATAAAGCATAATGCATAACGCATAACGAACAACGGATAACGCATAACGCATAACGCATAACGCATAACGCATAACGCATAACGCATAACGCATAACGCATAACGCATAACGCATTACGCATAACGCATAAAGTATAACACATAACGCATAACGCATAAAGTATAACACATAACGCAGAACGCATTACGCATAACGCATCACGCATAACGCATAACGCATAACGCATAACGCATAACGCATAACGCATAACGCATAACGCATAACGCATAACGCATATCGCATACCGCATAACGCATAACGTATAACGCATAACGCATAACGCATAACGCATAACGCATAACGCATAACGCATAACGCATAACGCATATCGCATACCGCATAACGCATAACGTATAACGCATAACGCATAACGCATAACGCATAACGCATAACGCATAACGCATAACGCATAACGCATTACGCATAACGCATAAAGTATAACACATAACGCATAACGCATAAAGCATAACGCATAACGCATAACGCATAACGCATAAAGCATAACGCATAACGCATAACGCATAACGCATAACGCATAACGCATATCGCATAACGCATAACGCATAACGTATAACGCATAACGCAAACCGTATAACGCATAACGCATAACGCATAACGCATAACGCATAACGCATAACGCATAATGCATAACGCATAACGCATAACGCATAACGCATAACGCATAACGCATAACGCATAACGCATAACGCATAACGCATAAAGTATAACACATAACGCATAACGGATCACGCATAACGCATAACGCATAACGCATAACGCATAACGCATATCGAATAACGCATAACGTGTAACTCATAACGCATAACGCATAAAGCATAATGCATAACGCATAACGCATAACGCATATCGCATAACGCATAACGCATAACGTATAACGCATAACGCATACCGTATAACGCATAACGCATAATGCATAACGCAAACGTATAGCGCACAACGCATAACGCATAACGAACAACGGATAACGCATAACGCATAACGCATAACGAATACCGCAAAACGTATATCGCCTAACACATAACGGATCACGCATAACGCATAACGCATAACGTATAACGCATAACGCATAATGCATAACGCAAACGTATAACGCACAACGCATAATGCATAACGAACAACGGATAACGCATAACGCATAACGCATAACGCATAACGCATAACGCATAACGCATAACGCATAACGCATAACGCATAACGCATAACGCATAATGCATAACGCATAACGCATAACGCAAACTTATAACGCACAACGCATAACGCAGAACGCATAACGCATAACGCATAACGCATAACGCATAACGCATAACGCATAACGCATAACGCATAACGCATAACGCATAACGCATAACGCATAACGCATAACGCATAACGCATAACGCATAACGCATAACGCATAACGCATAACGCATAACGCATAACGCATAACGCATAATGCATAACGCATAACGCATAACGCATAACGCATAACGCATATCGCATAAAACATAACGCATCACGCATAACGTACAACGTATAACGCATAACGCATAACGCATAACGCATATCGCATAACGCATAACGCATAACGTATAACGCATAACGCATACCGTATAACGCATAACGCATGACGCATAACGCAAACGTATAACGCACAACGCATAACGAATACAGCAAAACGCATAATGCTTAACGCATAACGGATCACGCATAACGCATAACGCATAACGCATAACGCATATCGAATAACGCATAACGTGTAACTCATAACGCATAACGCATAAAGCATAATGCATAACGCATAACGAACAACGGATAACGCATAACGCATAACGAATACCGCAAAACGTATATCGCCTAACACATAACGGATCACGCATAACGCATAACGCATAACGTATAACGCATAACGCATAACGCATAACGCATAAAGCATAACGCATAACGCATAACGCATAAAGCATAACGCATAACGCATAACGCATAACGCAAACTTATAACGCACAACGCATAACGCATAACGCATAACGCATAACGCATAACGCATAACGCATAACGCATAACGCATAACGCATGACGTATAACGCATAACGCAAACCGTATAACGCATAACGCATAACGCAAACGTATAACGCACAACGCATAACGAATACAGCAAAACGCATAATGCTTAACGCATAACGAATCACGCATAACGCAAACTTATAACGCACAACGCATAACGCATAACGCATAACGCATAACGCATAACGCGTAACGCATAACGCATAACGCATAACGCATAACGCATTACGCATAACGCATAACGTATAACGCATAACGCAAACCGTATAACGCATAACGCATAACGCATAACGCATAACGCAAACTTATAACGCACAACGCATAACGCATAACGCATAACGCATAACGCATAACGCATAACGCATAACGCATAACGCATAAAGCATAACGCATAACGCATAACGCATAACGCATAAAGCATAACGCATAACGCATAACGCATAACGCATATTGCATAACGCATAACGCATAACGTATAACGCATAACGCATACCGTATAACGCATAACGCATAACGCAAACGTATAACGCACAACGCATAACGAATACAGCAAAACGCATAATGCTTAACGCATAACGGATCACGCATAACGCATAACGCATAACGCATAACGCATAACGCATATCGAATAACGCATAACGTGTAACTCATAACGCATAACGCATAAAGCATAATGCATAACGCATAACGCATAACGCATATCGCATAACGCATAACGCATAACGTATAACGCATAACGCATACCGTATAACGCATAACGCATAATGCATAACGCAAACGTATAGCGCACAACGCATAACGCATAACGAACAACGGATAACGCATAACGCATAACGCATAACGCATAACGCATAACGCATAACGCATAACGCATAACGCATAACGCATAACGCATAACGCATTACGCATAACGCATAAAGTATAACACATAAAGCATAACGCATTACGCATAACGCATCACGCATAACGCATAACGCATAACGCATATCGCATAAAACATAACGCATCACGCATAACGTACAACGTATAACGCATAACGCATAACGCATAACGCATAACGCATAACGCATAACGCATAACGCATAACGCATAACGTATATCGCATAACACATAACGCATAACCCATAACGCATAAGGCATAATGCATAACGTTAACGCATAACGCATAACGCCTATCGCATAACGGATCACGCATAACGCATAAAGCATAACGCATAAAGCATAACGCATAACGCATAACGCATAACGCATAAAGCATAACGCATACCGCATAACGCATAACGCATATCGCATAACGCATAACGCATAACGCATAACGTATAACGCATAACGCATACCGTATAACGCATAACGCATGACGCATAACGCAAACGTATAACGCACAACGCATAACGAATACAGCAAAACGCATAATGCTTAACGCATAACGGATCACGCATAACGCATAACGCATAACGCCTAACGCATAACGGATCACGCATAACGCATAAAGCATAACGCATAAAGCATAACGCATAACGCATAACGCATAAAGCATAAAGCATAAAGCATAACGCATAACGCATATCGCATAATTCATATCGCATAACGCATAACGCATTACGTATAACGCATAACGCATACCGTATAACGCATAACGCATAACGCAAACGTATAACGCACAACGCATAACGAATACAGCAAAACGCATAATGCTTAACGCATAACGGATCACGCATAACGCATAACGCATAACGCATAACGCATAACGCATAACGCATAACGCATAACGCATAACGCATAACGCATAACGCATAACGCATAACGCATAACGCATAACGCATATCGCATAAAACATAACGCATCACGCATAACGTACAACGTATAACGCATAACGCATAACGCATAACGCATAACGCATAACGCATAACGCATAACGCATAACGCATAACGTATATCGCATAACACATAACGCATAACCCATAACGCATAACGCATAACGCATAACGTATATCGCATAACACATAACGCATAACCCATAACGCATAACGCATAAGGCATGACGCATAACGTTAACGCATAACGCATAACGCCTAACGCATAACGGATCACGCATAACGCATAAAGCATAACGCATAAAGCATAACGCATAACGCATAACGCATAACGCGTAAAGCATAACGCATACCGCATAACGCATTACGCATAACGCAAACGTATAACGCACCACGCATAACGCATAACGCATAACGCATAACGCATAACGCATAACGCATAACGCATAACGCATAACGCATAACGCATATCGCATAACACATAACGCATAACCCATAACGCATAACGCATAACGCATAACGCATAACGCATAACGCATAACGCATAACGCATAACGCATAACGCATAACGCATAACGCATAACGCATAACGCGTAACGCATAACGCGTAACGCGTAACGCGTAACGCGTAACGCATAACGCATAACGCATAACGCACTACGCATAACGCATAAAGTATAACACATAACGCATAACGCATTACGCATATTGCATAACGTATAACGCAAAACGCATAACGCATAACGTTACCGCATAAGGCTTGATGCATGACGCATATCGCATAACGCATAACGCATAACTTATAACGCACAACGCATAACGCATAACGCATAACGCATAATGCATAACGCATAACGCATAACGCATAACGCATAACGCATAACGCATAACGCATAACGCATAACGCATAACGCATAACGCATAACGCATAACGCATAACGCATAACGCATAACGCATAACGCATAACGGATCACGCATAACGCATAAAGCAAACCCATAAAGCATAACGCATAACGCATAACGCATAAAGCATAAAGCATAAAGCATAACGCATAACGCATATCGCATAATTCATATCGCATAACGCATAACGCATTACGTATAACGCATAACGCATACCGTATAACGCATAACGCATAACGCAAACGTATAACGCACAACGCATAACGAATACAGCAAAACGCATAATGCTTAACGCATAACGGATCACGCATAACGCATAACGCATAACGCATAACGCATAACGCATAACGCATAACGCATAACGCATAACGCATAACGCATAACGCATAACGCATAACGCATAAAGCATAACGCATAACGCATAACGCATAACGCATAACGCGTAACGCGTAACGCGTAACGCGTAACGCGTAACGCGTAACGCGTAACGCATAACGCATAACGCATAACGCATAACGCATAACGCATAACGCATAACGCATAACGCATAACGCATAACGCATAACGCATAACGCATTACGCATAACGCATAAAGTATAACACATAACGCATAACGCATTACGCATAACGCATCACGCATAACGCATAACGCATAACGCATAACGCATATCGCATAAAACATAACGCATCACGCATAACGTACAACGTATAACGCATAACGCATACCGCATAACGCATAACGCATATCGCATAACGCATAACGCTTAACGCATAACGTATAACGCATAACGCATACCGTATAACGCATAACGCATTACGCATAACGCAAACGTATAACGCACAACGCATAACGCATAACGCATAACGCATAACGCATAACGCATAACGCATAACGCATAACGCATAACGCATATCGCATAACACATAACGCATAACCCATAACGCATAACGCATAACGCATAACGCATAACGCATAACGCATAACGCATTACGCATAACGCATAAAGTATAACCCATAACGCATAACGCATAAAGTATAACACATAACGCATAACGCATTACGCATATTGCATAACGTATAACGCAAAACGCATAACGCATAACGTTACCGCATAAGGCTTGATGCATGACGCATATCGCATAACGCATAACGCATAACTCATAACGTACAACGTATAACGCATAACGCATAACGCATAACGCATAACGCATAACGTATATCGCATAACACATAACGCATAACCCATAACGCATAACGCATAAGGCATGACGCATAACGTTAACGCATAACGCATAACGCCTAACGCATAACGGATCACGTATAACGCATAACGCATAACGCATAACGCATAATGCATAACGCATAACGCATAACGCATAACGCATAACGCATAACGCATAACGCATAACGCATAAAGCATAACGCATAACGCATAACGCAAACTTATAACGCACAACGCATAACGTATAACGCATAACGCATAACGCATAACGCATAACGCATAACGCATAACGCGTAACGCATAACGCGTAACGCGTAACGCGTAACGCGTAACGCGTAACGCGTAACGCATAACGCATAACGCATAACGCATAACGCATAACGCATAACGCATAACGCATAACGCATAACGCATAACGCATAACGCATAACGCATTACGCATAACGCATAAAGTATAACACATAACGCATAACGCATTACGCATAACGCATCACGCATAACGCATAACGCATAACGCATAACGCATATCGCATAAAACATAACGCATCACGCATAACGTACAACGTATAACGCATAACGCATAACGCATAACGCATAACGCATAACGTATATCGCATAACACATAACGCATAACCCATAACGCATAACGCATAAGGCATGACGCATAACGTTAACGCATAACGCATAACGCCTAACGCATAACGGATCACGCATAACGCATAAAGCATAACGCATAAAGCATAACGCATAACGCATAACGCATAACGCGTAAAGCATAACGCATACCGCATAACGCATTACGCATAACGCAAACGTATAACGCACCACGCATAACGCATAACGCATAACGCATAACGCATAACGCATAACGCATAACGCATAACGCATAACGCATAACGCATATCGCATAACACATAACGCATAACCCATAACGCATAACGCATAACGCATAACGCATAACGCATAACGCATAACGCATAACGCATAACGCATAACGCATAACGCATAACGCATAACGCATAACGCATAACGCGTAACGCATAACGCGTAACGCGTAACGCGTAACGCGTAACGCATAACGCATAACGCATAACGCATTACGCATAACGCATAAAGTATAACACATAACGCATAACGCATTACGCATATTGCATAACGTATAACGCAAAACGCATAACGCATAACGTTACCGCATAAGGCTTGATGCATGACGCATATCGCATAACGCATAACGCATAACTTATAACGCACAACGCATAACGCATAACGCATAACGCATAATGCATAACGCATAACGCATAACGCATAACGCATAACGCATAACGCATAACGCATAACGCATAACGCATAACGCATAACGCATAACGCATAACGCATAACGGATCACGCATAACGCATAAAGCAAACCCATAAAGCATAACGCATAACGCATAACGCATAAAGCATAAAGCATAAAGCATAACGCATAACGCATATCGCATAATTCATATCGCATAACGCATAACGCATTACGTATAACGCATAACGCATACCGTATAACGCATAACGCATAACGCAAACGTATAACGCACAACGCATAACGAATACAGCAAAACGCATAATGCTTAACGCATAACGGATCACGCATAACGCATAACGCATAACGCATAACGCATAACGCATAACGCATAACGCATAACGCATAACGCATAACGCATAACGCATAACGCATAACGCATAACGCATAACGCATAACGCATAACGCATAACGCATAACGCATAACGCGTAACGCGTAACGCGTAACGCGTAACGCGTAACGCGTAACGCATAACGCATAACGCATAACGCATAACGCATAACGCATAACGCATAACGCATAACGCATAACGCATAACGCATAACGCATAACGCATAACGCATAACGCATTACGCATAACGCATAAAGTATAACACATAACGCATAACGCATTACGCATAACGCATCACGCATAACGCATAACGCATAACGCATAACGCATATCGCATAAAACATAACGCATCACGCATAACGTACAACGTATAACGCATAACGCATAACGCATAACGCATAACGCATAACGCATAACGCATAACGCATAACGCATAACGCATAACGTATATCGCATAACACATAACGCATAACCCATAACGCATAACGCATAAGGCATAACGCATAACGTTAACGCATAACGCATAACGCCTAACGCATAACGGATCACGCATAACGCATAAAGCATAACGCATAAAGCATAACGCATAACGCATTACGCATAACGCATAAAGTATAACACATAACGCATAACGCATTACGCATAACGCATCACGCATAACGCATAACGAATAACGCATAACGCATATCGCATAAAACATAACGCATCACGCATAACGTACAACGTATAACGCATAACGCATAACGCATAACGCATAACGCATAACGCATAACGTATATCGCATAACACATAACGCATAACCCATAACGCATAACGCATAAGGCATAACGCATAACGTTAACGCATAACGCATAACGCCTAACGCATAACGGATCACGCATAACGCATAAAGCATAACGCATAAAGCATAACGCATAACGCATAACGCGTAAAGCATAACGCATACCGCATAACGCATAACGCATATCGCATAACGCATAACGCATAATTCATAACGTATAACGCATAACGCATACCGTATAACGCATAACGCATTACGCATAATGCAAACGTATAACGCACAACGCATAACGCATAACGCATAACGCATAACGCATAACGCATAACGCATAACGCATATCGCATAACACATAACGCATAACCCATAACGCATAACGCATAACGCATAACGCATAACGCATAACGCATAACGCATAACGCATAACGCATTACGCATAACGCATAAAGTATAACACATAACGCATAACGCATAAAGTATAACACATAACGCATAACGCATTACGCATATTGCATAACGTATAACGCAAAACGCATAACGCATAACGTTACCGCATAAGGCTCGATGCATGACGCATTACGCATATTGCATAACGTATAACGCAAAACGCATAACGCATAACGTTACCGCATAAGGCTCGATGCATGACGCATATCGCATAACGCATAACGCATAACTCATAACGTATAACGCATAACGCATAACGCATAACGCATAATGCATAACGCATAACGCCTAACGCATAACGCATAACGCATAACGCATAACGCATAAAGCATAACGCATAACAAATAACGCATAACGCAAACTTATAACGCACAACGCATAACGTATAACGCATAACGCATAACGCATAACGCATAACGCATAACGCATAACGCATAACGCATAACGCATAACGCATAACGCATAACGCATAACGCATAACGCATAACGCATAACGCATAACGCATAACGCATAACGCATAACGCATAACGCATAACGCATAACGCATAACGCATAACGCATAGCGCATAACGCATAACGCATAACGCATAACGCATAACGCATAACGCATAACGCATTACGCATAACGCATAAAGTATAACACATAAAGCATAACGCATTGCGCATAACGCATCACGCATAACGCATAACGCATAACGCATAACGCATATCGCATAAAACATAACGCATCACGCATAACGTAAAACGTATAACGCATAACGCATAACGCATAACGCATAACGCATAACGCATAACGTATATCGCATAACACATAACGCATAACCCATAACGCATAACGCATAAGGCATAACGCATAACGTTAACGCATAACGCATAACGCCTAACGCATAACGGATCACGCATAACGCATAAAGCATAACGCATAAAGCATAACGCATAACGCATAACGCATAACGCATAAAACATAACGCATACCGCATAACGCATAACGCATATCGCATAACGCATAACGCATAACGCATAACGTATAACGCATAACGCATACCGTATAACGCATAACGCATAACGCATAACGCATAACGCAAACGTATAACGCACAACGCATAACGAATACAGCAAAACGCATAATGCTTAACGCATAACGGATCACGCATAACGCATAAAGCATAACGCATACCGCATAACGTATAACGCATAACGCATACCGTATAACGCATAACGCATAACGCATGACGCATAACGCAAACGTATAACGCACAACGCATAACGAATACAGCAAAACGCATAACGCTTAACGCATAACGGATCACGCATAACGCATAACGCATAACGCATAACGCATAACGCATAACGCATATCGAATAACGCATAACGTGTAACTCATAACGCATAACGCATAAAGCATAATGCATAACGCATAACGAACAACGGATAACGCATAACGCATAACGAATACCGCAAAACGTATATCGTCTAACACATAACGGATCACGCATAACGCATAACGCATAACGCATAACGCATAACGCATAACGCATAACGCATAACGCATAACGCATTACGCATAACGCATAAAGTATAACACATAACGCATAACGCATAAAGTATAACACATAACGCATAACGCATTACGCATATTGCATAACGTATAACGCATAACGCATAACGCATAACGCATAACGCATAACGCATAACGCATAACGCGTAACGCATAACGCGTAACGCATAACGCATAACGCATAACGCATAACGCATAACGCATAACGCATAACGCATAACGCATAACGCATAACGCATAACGCATAACGCATAACGCATAACGCATAACGCATTACGCATAACGCATAAAGTATAACACATAACGCATAACGCATTACGCATAACGCATCACGCATAACGCATAACGAATAACGCATAACGCATATCGCATAAAACATAACGCATCACGCATAACGCAAACGTATAACGCACAACGCATAACGCATAACGCATAACGCATAACGCATAACGCATAACGCATAACGCATATCGCATAACACATAACGCATAACCCATAACGCATAACGCATAACGCATAACGCATAACGCATAACGCATAACGCATTACGCATAACGCATAAAGTATAACACATAACGCATAACGCATAAAGTATAACACATAACGCATAACGCATTACGCATATTGCATAACGTATAACGCAAAACGCATAACGCATAACGTTACCGCATAAGGCTTGATGCATGACGCATATCGCATAACGCATAACGCATAACTCATAACGTATAACGCATAACGCATAACGCATAACGCATAATGCATAACGCATAACGCATAACGCATAACGCATAACGCATAACGCATAACGCATAACGCATAACGCATAAAGCATAACGCATAACAAATAACGCATAACGCAAACTTATAACGCACAACGCATAACGTATAACGTATAACGCATAACGCATAACGCATAACGCATAACGCATAACGCATAACGCATAACGCATAACGCATAACGCATAACGCATAACGCATAACGCATAACGCATAACGCATAACGCATAACGCATAACGCATAACGCATAACGCATAACGCATAACGCATAACGCATAACGCATAACGCATAACGCATAACGCATAACGCATAACGCATAACGCATAACGCATAACGCATAACGCATAGCGCATAACGCATAACGCATAACGCATAACGCATATCGCATAAAACATAACGCATCACGCATAACGTACAACGTATAACGCATAACGCATAACGCATAACGCATAACGCATAACGCATAACGCATAACGTATATCGCATAACACATAACGCATAACCCATAACGCATAACGCATAAGGCATAACGCATAACGTTAACGCATAACGCATAACGCCTAACGCATAACGGATCACGCATAACGCATAAAGCATAACGCATAAAGCATAACGCATAACGCATAACGCATAACGCATAAAGCATAACGCATACCGCATAACGCATAACGCATATCGCATAACGCATAACGCATAACGCATAACGCATAACGCATAACGCATAACGCATAACGCATAACGCATAACGCATAACGCATAACGCATAACGCATAACGCATAACGCATAACGCATAACGCATAACGCATAACGCATAGCGCATAACGCATAACGCATAACGCATAACGCATAACGCATAACGCATTACGCATAACGCATAAAGTATAACACATAAAGCATAACGCATTGCGCATAACGCATCACGCATAACGCATAACGCATAACGCATAACGCATATCGCATAAAACATAACGCATCACGCATAACGTAAAACGTATAACGCATAACGCATAACGCATAACGCATAACGCATAACGCATAACGTATATCGCATAACACATAACGCATAACCCATAACGCATAACGCATAAGGCATAACGCATAACGTTAACGCATAACGCATAACGCCTAACGCATAACGGATCACGCATAACGCATAAAGCATAACGCATAAAGCATAACGCATAACGCATAACGCATAACGCATAAAACATAACGCATACCGCATAACGCATAACGCATATCGCATAACGCATAACGCATAACGCATAACGTATAACGCATAACGCATACCGTATAACGCATAACGCATAACGCATAACGCATAACGCAAACGTATAACGCACAACGCATAACGAATACAGCAAAACGCATAATGCTTAACGCATAACGGATCACGCATAACGCATAAAGCATAACGCATACCGCATAACGTATAACGCATAACGCATACCGTATAACGCATAACGCATAACGCATGACGCATAACGCAAACGTATAACGCACAACGCATAACGAATACAGCAAAACGCATAATGCTTAACGCATAACGGATCACGCATAACGCATAACGCATAACGCATAACGCATAACGCATAACGCATATCGAATAACGCATAACGTGTAACTCATAACGCATAACGCATAAAGCATAATGCATAACGCATAACGAACAACGGATAACGCATAACGCATAACGAATACCGCAAAACGTATATCGTCTAACACATAACGGATCACGCATAACGCATAACGCATAACGCATAACGCATAACGCATAACGCATAACGCATAACGCATAACGCATTACGCATAACGCATAAAGTATAACACATAACGCATAACGCATAAAGTATAACACATAACGCATAACGCATTACGCATATTGCATAACGTATAACGCATAACGCATAACGCATAACGCATAACGCATAACGCATAACGCATAACGCGTAACGCATAACGCGTAACGCATAACGCATAACGCATAACGCATAACGCATAACGCATAACGCATAACGCATAACGCATAACGCATAACGCATAACGCATAACGCATAACGCATAACGCATAACGCATAACGCATAACGCATTACGCATAACGCATAAAGTATAACACATAACGCATAACGCATTACGCATAACGCATCACGCATAACGCATAACGAATAACGCATAACGCATGTCGCATAAAACATAACGCATCACGCATAACGCAAACGTATAACGCACAACGCATAACGCATAACGCATAACGCATAACGCATAACGCATAACGCATAACGCATATCGCATAACACATAACGCATAACCCATAACGCATAACGCATAACGCATAACGCATAACGCATAACGCATAACGCATAACGCATTACGCATAACGCATAAAGTATAACACATAACGCATAACGCATAAAGTATAACACATAACGCATAACGCATTACGCATATTGCATAACGTATAACGCAAAACGCATAACGCATAACGTTACCGCATAAGGCTTGATGCATGACGCATATCGCATAACGCATAACGCATAACTCATAACGTATAACGCATAACGCATAACGCATAACGCATAATGCATAACGCATAACGCATAACGCATAACGCATAACGCATAACGCATAACGCATAACGCATAACGCATAAAGCATAACGCATAACAAATAACGCATAACGCAAACTTATAACGCACAACGCATAACGTATAACGCATAACGCATAACGCATAACGCATAACGCATAACGCATAACGCATAACGCATAACGCATAACGCATAACGCATAACGCATAACGCATAACGCATAACGCATAACGCATAACGCATAACGCATAACGCATAACGCATAACGCATAACGCATAACGCATAACGCATAACGCATAACGCATAACGCATAACGCATAACGCATAACGCATAACGCATAACGCATAGCGCATAACGCATAACGCATAACGCATAACGCATATCGCATAAAACATAACGCATCACGCATAACGTACAACGTATAACGCATAACGCATAACGCATAACGCATAACGCATAACGCATAACGCATAACGTATATCGCATAACACATAACGCATAACCCATAACGCATAACGCATAAGGCATAACGCATAACGTTAACGCATAACGCATAACGCCTAACGCATAACGGATCACGCATAACGCATAAAGCATAACGCATAAAGCATAACGCATAACGCATAACGCATAACGCATAAAGCATAACGCATACCGCATAACGCATAACGCATATCGCATAACGCATAACGCATAACGCATAACGTATAACGCATAACGCATACCGTATAACGCATAACGCATAACGCATAACGCATAACGCAAACGTATAACGCACAACGCATAACGAATACAGCAAAACGCATAATGCTTAACGCATAACGGATCACGCATAACGCATAAAGCATAACGCATACCGCATAACGTATAACGCATAACGCATACCGTATAACGCATAACGCATAACGCATGACGCATAACGCAAACGTATAACGCACAACGCATAACGAATACAGCAAAACGCATAATGCTTAACGCATAACGGATCACGCATAACGCATAACGCATAACGCATAACGCATAACGCATAACGCATATCGAATAACGCATAACGTGTAACTCATAACGCATAACGCATAAAGCATAATGCATAACGCATAACGAACAACGGATAACGCATAACGCATAACGAATACCGCAAAACGTATATCGTCTAACACATAACGGATCACGCATAACGCATAACGCATAACGTATAACGCATAACGCATAACGCATAACGCATAACGCATAACGCATAACGCATAACGCATAACGCATAACGCATATCGCATAACGCATAACGCATTACGTATAACGCATAACGCATACCGTATAACGCATAACGCATAACGCAAACGTATAACGCACAACGCATAACGCATAAAGCATAACGCATAACGCATAACGCATAAAGCATAACGCATAACGCATAAAGCATAACGCATAACGCATAACGCATAACGCATAACGCATAAAGCATAACGCATAACGCATAACGCATAACGCATATCGCATAACGCATAACGCATTACGTATAACGCATAACGCATACCGTATAACGCATAACGCATAACGCAAACGTATAACGCACAACGCATAACGAATACAGCAAAACGCATAACGCATAACGCATAAAGTATGACACATACGCATAACGCATAAAGTATAACACATAACGCATAACGCATTACGCATAACGCATCACGCATAACGCATAACGCATAACGCATAACGCATAACGCATATCGCATAAAACATAACGCATAAAGCATAACGTACAACGTATAACGCATAACGCATAACGGATAACGCATAACGCATAACTTATATCGCATAACACATAACGCATAACCCATAACGCATAACGCATAAGGCATAACGCATAACGTTAACGCATAACGCATAACGCCTAACGCATAATGGATCACGCATAACGCATAAAGCATAACGCATAAAGCATAACGCATAACGCATAACGCATAACGCATAACGCATTAAGCATAACGCATAACGCATAACGCATAACGCATATCGCATAACGCATAACGCATTACGTATAACGCATAACGCATACCGTATAACGCATAACGCATAACGCAAACGTATAACGCACAACGCATAACGAATACAGCAAAACGCATAATGCTTAACGCATAACGGATCACGCATAACGCATAACGCATAACGCATAACGCATAACGCATAACGCATAACGCATAACGCATAACGCATAACGCATAACGCATAACGCATAACGCATAACGCATAACGCATAACGCATAACGCATAACGCATAACGCATAACGCATAACGCATAACGCATAACGCATAACGCATAACGCATAACGCATAACGCATAACGCATAACGCATAACGCATAACGCATAACGCATAACGCATAACGCATAACGCATAACGCATAACGCATAACGCATAACGCATAACGCATAACGCATAACGCATAACGCATAACGCATAACGCATAACGCATAACGCATAACGCATAACGCATAACGCATAACGCATATCGAATAACGCATAACGTGTAACTCATGACGCATAACGCATAAAGCATAACGCATAACGCATAACGCATATCGCATAACGCATAACGCATAACGTATAACGCATAACGCACACCGTATAACGCATAATGCATAATGCATAACGCAAACGTATAACGCACAACGCATAATGCATAACGAACAACGGATAACGCATAACGCATAACGCATAACGAATACCGCAAAACGTATATCGCCTAACACATAACGGATCACGCATAAAGCATAACGCATAACGTATAACGCATAACGCATAACGCAAACGTATAGCGCACAACGCATAACGCATAAACCATAACCCATACTTCATAACGCCTAACGCATAATGCACAACGCATAACGAACACCGGAAAACCCATAACGCCTAACGCATAACGCATAACGCCTAATGCATAACGCATAAAGCATAACGCATAACGCATAAAGCATAACGCATAACGCATAACGCATAACGCATAACGCATAAAGCATAACGCATAACGCATAACGCATAACGCATAACGAATAACGCATAACGCATAACGCATAACGCATAACGCATAACGCATAACGCATAACGCATTACGCATAACGCATAAAGTATAACACATAACGCATAACGCATAAAGTATAACACATAACGCATAACGCATAACGCATTACGCATAACGCATCACGCATAACGCATAACGCATAACGCATATCGCATAAAACATAACGCATAAAGCATAACGTACAACGTATAACGCATAACGCATAACGCATAACGCATAACGCATAACTTATATCGCATAACACATAACGCAAACGTATAACGCACAACGCATAACGAATACAGCAAAACGCATAATGCTTAACGCATAACGGATCACGCATAACGCATAAAGCATAACGCATAAAGCATAACGCATAACGCATAACGCATAACGCATAACGCATAACGCATAACGCATGACGCATAACGCAAACGTATAACGCACAACGCATAACGAATACAGCAAAACGCATAATGCTTAACGCATAACGGATCACGCATAATGCATAACGCATAACGCATAACGCATAACGCATAACGCATATCGAATAACGCATAACGTGTAACTCATAACGCATAACGCATAAAGCATAATGCATAACGCATAACGAACAACGGATAACGCATAACGCATAACGAATACCGCAAAACGTATTTCGTCTAACACATAACGGATCACGCATAACGCATAACGCATAACGTATAACGCATAACGCATAACGCATAAAGCATAACGCATAACGCATAACGCATAACGCAAACTTATAACGCACAACGCATAACGCATAACGCATAACGCATAACGCATAACGCATAACGCATAACGCATAACGCATAACGCATTACGCATAACGCATAAAGTATAACACATAACGCATAACGCATAAAGTATAACACATAACGCATAACGCATTACGCATCACGCATCACGCATAACGCATAACGCATAACGCATAACGCATATCGCATAAAACATAACGCATAAAGCATAACGTACAACGTATAACGCATAACGCATTACGCATAACGCATAACGCATAACGCATAACGCATAACGCATAACGCATAACGCATATCGAATAACGCATAACGTGTAACTCATAACGCATAACGCATAAAGCATAACGCATAACGCATAACGCATAACGCATATCGCATAACGCATAACGCATAACGTATAATGCATAACGCATACCGTATAACGCATAATGCATAATGCATAACGCAAACGTATAACGCACAACGCATAATGCATAACGAACAACGGATAACGCATAACGCATAACGCATAACGAATACCGCAAAACGTATATCGCCTAACACATAACGGATCACGCATAAAGCATAACGCATAACGTATAACGCATAACGCATAACGCAAACGTATAGCGCACAACGCATAACGCATAAACCATAACCCATACTTCATAACGCCTAACGCATAATGCACAACGCATAACGAACACCGGAAAACCCATAACGCCTAACGCATAACGCATAACGCCTAATGCATAACGCATAAAGCATAACGCATAACGCATAAAGCATAACACATAACGCATAACGCATAACGCATAAAGCATAACGCATAACGCATAACGCATAACGCATAACGAATAACGCATAACGCATAACGCATAACGCATAACGCATAACGCATAACGCATAACGCATAACGCATTACGCATAACGCATAAAGTATAACACATAACGCATAACGCATAAAGTATAACACATAACGCATAACGCATTACGCATAACGCATCACGCATAACGCATAACGCATAACGCATATCGCATAAAACATAACGCATAAAGCATAACGTACAACGTATAACGCATAACGCATAACGCATAACGCATAACGCATAACTTATATCGCATAACACATAACGCATAACCCATAACGCATAACGCATAAGGCATAACGCATAACGTTAACGCATAACGCATAACGCCTAACGCATAACGGATCACGCATAACGCATAAAGCATAACGCATAAAGCATAACGCATAACGCATAACGCATAACGCATAACGCATAAAGCATAACGCATAACGCATAACGCATATCGCATAACGCATAACGCATTACGTATAACGCATAACGCATACCGTATAACGCATAACGCATAACGCAAACGTATAACGCACAACGCATAACGAATACAGCAAAACGCATAATGCTTAACGCATAACGGATCACGCATAACGCATAACGCATAACGCATAAAGCATAACGCATAACGCATAACGCATAACGCAAAACGCAAAACGCATAACGCATAACGCATAACGCATAACGCATAACGCATAACGCATAACGCATAACGCATAACGCATAACGCATAACGCATAACGCATAACGCATAACGCATAACGCATAACGCATAACGCATAACGCATATCGAATAACGCATAACGTGTAACTCATAACGCATAACGCATAAAGCATAACGCATAACGCATAACGCATAACGCATATCGCATAACGCATAACGCATAACGTATAACGCATAACGCATACCGTATAACGCATAATGCATAATGCATAACGCAAACGTGTAACTCATAACGCATAACGCATAAAGCATAACGCATAACGCATAACGCATAACGCATATCGCATAACGCATAACGCATAACGTATAACGCATAACGCCTAACGCATAACGCATAACGCCTAATGCATAACGCATAAAGCATAACGCATAACGCATAAAGCATAACGCATAACGCATAACGCATAACGCATAAAGCATAACGCATAACGCATAACGCATAACGCATAACGAATAACGCATAACGCATAACGCATAACGCATAACGCATAACGCATAACGCATAACGCATTACGCATAACGCATAAAGTATAACACATAACGCATAACGCATAAAGTATAACACATAACGCATAACGCATTACGCATAACGCATCACGCATAACGCATAACGCATAACGCATAACGCATAACGCATATCGCATAAAACATAACGCATAAAGCATAACGTACAACGTATAACGCATAACGCATAACGCATAACGCATAACGCATAACGCATAACGCATAACGCATAACGCATAACGCATAACGCATAACGCATAACGCATAACGCATAACGCATAACGCATAACGCATAACGCATAACGCATAACGCATAACGCATAACGCATAACGCATAACGCATAACGCATAACGCATAACGCATAACGCATAACGCATAACGCATAACGCATAACGCATAACGCATAACGCATAACGCATAACGCATAACGCATAACGCATAACGCATAACGCATAAAGCATAACGCATAACGCATAACGCATAACGCATAACGCATAAAGCATAACGCATAACGCATAACGCATAACGCATATCGCATAACGCATAACGCATAACGCATTACGTATAACGCATAACGCATACCGTATAACGCATAACGCATAACGCAAACGTATAACGCACAACGCATAACGAATACAGCAAAACGCATAATGCTTAACGCATAACGGATCACGCATAACGCATAACGCATGACGCATGACGCATAACGCATAACGCATAACGAATAACGCATAACGCATAACGCATAACGCATAACGCATAACGCATAACGCATAACGCATAACGCATAACGCATAACGCATAACGCATAACGCATAACGCATAACGCATAACGCATAACGCATAACGCATAACGCATAACGCATAACGCATAACGCATAACGCATAACGCATAACGCATAACGCATAACGCATAACGCATAACGCATAACGAATACCGCAAAACGTATATCGCCTAACACATAACGGATCACGCATAAAGCATAACGCATAACGTATAACGCATAACGCATAACGCAAACGTATAGCGCACAACGCATAACGCATAAACCATAACCCATACTTCATAACGCATAACGCATAATGCACAACGCATAACGAACACCGGAAAACCCATAACGCCTAACGCATAACGCATAACGCCTAATGCATAACGCATAAAGCATAACGCATAACGCATAAAGCATAACGCATAACGCATAACGCATAACGCATAAAGCATAACGCATAACGCATAACGCATAACGCATAACGCATAACGCATAACGCATAACGCATAACGCATAACGCATAACGCATAACGCATAACGCATAACGCATAACGAATACCGCAAAACGTATATCGCCTAACACATAACGGATCACGCATAAAGCATAACGCATAACGTATAACGCATAACGCATAAAGCATAACGCATAACGCATAACTTATAACTCATTACTCATAACGAATAACGCATAACGCATAACTTATAACTCATTACTCATAACGCATAACGCATAACGCATAAAGCATAACGCATAACGCATAACGCATAACGCATAACGCATAACGCATAACGCATAACGCATAACGCATAACGCATAACGCATAACGCATAACGAATAACGCATAAAGCATAACGCATAACGCATAACGCATAAAGCATAACGTACAACGTATAACGCATAACGCATAACGCATAACGCATAACGCATAACGCATAACGCATAAGGCATAACGCATAACGTTAACGCATAACGCATAACGCCTAACGCATAACGGATCACGCATAACGCATAAAGCATAACGCATAAAGCATAACGCATAACGCATAACGCATAACGCATAACGCATAAAGCATAACGCATAACGCATAACGCATAACGCATATCGCATAACGCATAACGCATAACGCATAACGCATAACGCATAACGCATAACGCATAACGCATAACGCATAACGCATAACGCATAACGCATAACGCATAACGCATAACGAATACCGCAAAACGTATATCGCCTAACACATAACGGATCACGCATAAAGCATAACGCATAACGTATAACGCATAACGCATAACGCAAACGTATAGCGCACAACGCATAACGCATAAACCATAACCCATACTTCATAACGCATAACGCATAATGCACAACGCATAACGAACACCGGAAAACCCATAACGCCTAACGCATAACGCATAACGCCTAATGCATAACGCATAAAGCATAACGCATAACGCATAAAGCATAACGCATAACGCATAACGCATAACGCATAACGCATAAAGCATAACGCATAACGCATAACGCATAACGAATAACGCATAACGCATAACGCATAACGCATAACGCATAACGCATAACGCATAACGCATAACGCATTACGCATAACGCATAAAGTATAACACATAACGCATAACGCATAAAGTATAACACATAACGCATAACGCATTACGCATAACGCATCACGCATAACGCATAACGCATAACGCATAACGCATATCGCATAAAACATAACGCATAAAGCATAACGTACAACGTATAACGCATAACGCATAACGCATAACGCATAACGCATAACGCATAACGCATAAGGCATAACGCATAACGTTAACGCATAACGCATAACGCCTAACGCATAACGGATCACGCATAACGCATAAAGCATAACGCATAAAGCATAACGCATAACGCATAACGCATAACGCATAACGCATAAAGCATAACGCATAACGCATAACGCATAACGCATATCGCATAACGCATAACGCATTACGTATAACGCATAACGCATACCGTATAACGCATAACGCATAACGCAAACGTATAACGCACAACGCATAACGAATACAGCAAAACGCATAACGCATAACGCATAACGCATAAAGTATAACACATAACGCATAACGCATAAAGTATAACACATAACGCATAACGCATTACGCATAACGCAACACGCATAACGCATAACGCATAACGCATAACGCATATCGCATAAAACATAACGCATAAAGCATAACGTACAACGTATAACGCATAACGCATAACGCATAACGCATAACGCATAACTTATATCGCATAACACATAACGCATAACCCATAACGCATAACGCATAAGGCATAATTCATAACGTTAACGCATAACGCATAACGCCTAACGCATAACGGATCACGCATAACGCATAAAGCATAACGCATAAAGCATAACGCATAACGCATAACGCATAACGCATAACGCATAAAGCATAACGCATAACGCATAACGCATAACGCATATCGCATAACGCATAACGCATTACGTATAACGCATAACGCATACCGTATAACGCATAACGCATAACGCAAACGTATAACGCACAACGCATAACGAATACAGCAAAACGCATAATGCTTAACGCATAACGGATCACGCATAACGCATAACGCATAACGCATAACGCATAACGCATAACGCATAACGCATAACGCATAACGCATAACGCATAACGCATAACGCATAACGCATAACGCATAACGCATAACGCATAACGCATAACGCATAACGCATAACGCATAACGCATAACGCATAACGCATAACGCATAACGCATAACGCATAACGCATAACGCATAACGCATAACGCATAACGCATAACGCATATCGAATAACGCATAACGTGTAACTCATAACGCATAACGCATAACGCATAACGCATAACGCATAACGCATAACGCATAACGCATAACGCATAACGCATAACGCATAACGCATAACGCATAACGCATAACGCATAACGCATAACGCATAACGCATAACGCATAACGCATAACGCATAACGCATAACGCATAACGCATAACGCATAACGCATAACGCATAACGCATAACGCATAACGCATAACGCATAACGCATAACGCATAACGCATAACGCATAACGCATAACGCATAACGCATAACGCATAACGCATAACGCATAACGCATACCGTATAACGCATAACGCATAACGCATAACGCATAACGCATAACGCATAACGCATAACGCATAACGCATATCGCATAAAACATAACGCATAAAGCATAACGTACAACGTATAACGCATAACGCATAACGCATAACGCATAACATATATCGCATAACACATAACGCATAACCCATAACGCATAACGCATAAGGCATAACGCATAACGTTAACGCATAACGCATAACGCCTAACGCATAACGCAAACGTATAACGCACAACGCATAACGCATAACGAACAACGGATAACGCATAACGCATAACGCATAACGAATACCGCAAAACGTATATCGACTAACACATAACGGATCACGCATAACGCATAACGCATAACGTATAACGCATAACGCATAACGCATAACGCATAACGCATAACGCATAACGCATAACGCATATCGCATACCGCATAACGCATAACGTATAACGCATAACGCATACCGTATAACGCATAACGCATAACGCATAATGCATAATGCATAACGCATAACGCATAACGCATAACGCATAACACATAACGCATAACGCATAACGCACAACGCAAACGTATAACGCACAACGCATAATGCACAACGCATAACGCATAACGCATAACGCATGGCGCATAATGCAAAATGCATAACGCATAACGCATAACGCATAACGCATAACGCATAACACATAACGCATAACGCATAACGCATAACGCATAACGCATAACGCATAAAGCATAACGCATAACGCATAACGCATAACGCATTACGCATAACGCATAAAGTATAACACATAACGCATAACGCATAAAGTATAACACATAACGCATAACGCATTACGCATATTGCATAACGCATAACGCATAACTCATAACGTATAACGCATAACGCATAACGCATAATGCATAACGCATAACGCATAACGCATAACGCATAACGCATAACGCATAACGCATAACGCATAACGCATAACGCATAACGCATAACGCATAGCACATAACGCATAAAGCATAACGCATAACGCATAACGCAAACTTATAACGCACAACGCATAACGCATAACGCATAACGCATAACGCATAACGCATAACGAATAACGCATAACGCATAACGCATAACGCATAACGCATAACGCATAACGCATAAAGCATAACGCATAACGCATAAAGCATAACGCATAACGCATAACGCATAACGCATAAAGCATAACGCATAACGCATAACGCATAACGCATAACGAATAACGCATAACGCATAACGCATAACGCATAACGCATAACGCATAACGCATAACGCATTACGCATAACGCATAAAGTATAACACATAACGCATAACGCATAAAGTATAACACATAACGCATAACGCATTACGCATAACGCATCACGCATAACGCATAACGCATAACGCATAACGCATATCGCATAAAACATAACGCATAAAGCATAACGTACAACGTATAACGCATAACGCATAACGCATAACGCATAACGCATAACGCATAAGGCATAACGCATAACGTTAACGCATAACGCATAACGCCTAACGCATAACGGATCACGCATAACGCATAAAGCATAACGCATAAAGCATAACGCATAACGCATAACGCATAACGCATAACGCATAAAGCATAACGCATAACGCATAACGCATAACGCATATCGCATAACGCATAACGCATTACGTATAACGCATAACGCATACCGTATAACGCATAACGCATAACGCAAACGTATAACGCACAACGCATAACGAATACAGCAAAACGCATAACGCATAACGCATAACGCATAAAGTATAACACATAACGCATAACGCATAAAGTATAACACATAACGCATAACGCATTACGCATAACGCATCACGCATAACGCATAACGCATAACGCATAACGCATATCGCATAAAACATAACGCATAAAGCATAACGTACAACGTATAACGCATAACGCATAACGCATAACGCATAACTTATATCGCATAACACATAACGCATAACCCATAACGCATAACGCATAAGGCATAACGCATAACGTTAACGCATAACGCATAACGCCTAACGCATAACGGATCACGCATAACGCATAAAGCATAACGCATAACGCATTACGCATAACGCATAACGCATACCGTATAACGCATAACGCATAACGCAAACGTATAACGCACAACGCATAACGAATACAGCAAAACGCATAATGCTTAACGCATAACGGATCACGCATAACGCATAACGCATAACGCATAACGCATAACGCATAACGCATAACGCATAACGCATAACGCATAACGCATAACGCATAACGCATAACGCATAACGCATAACGCATAACGCATAACGCATAACGCATAACGCATAACGCATAACGCATAACGCATAACGCATAACGCATAACGCATAACGCATAACGCATAACGCATATCGAATAACGCATAACGTGTAACTCATAACGCATAACGCATAAAGCATAACGCATAACGCATAACGCATAACGCATATCGCATAACGCATAACGCATAACGTATAACGCATAACGCATACCGTATAACGCATAATGCATAATGCATAACGCAAACGTATAACGCACAACGCATAATGCATAACGAACAACGGATAACGCATAACGCATAACGCATAACGAATACCGCAAAACGTATATCGCCTAACACATAACGGATCACGCATAAAGCATAAAGCATTACGTATAACGCATAACGCATAACGCAAACGTATAGCGCACAACGCATAACGCATAAACCATAACCCATACTTCATAACGCCTAACGCATAATGCACAACGCATAACGAACACCGGAAAACCCATAACGCCTAACGCATAACGCATAACGCCTAATGCATAACGCATAAAGCATAACGCATAACGCATAAAGCATAACGCATAACGCATAACGCATAACGCATAAAGCATAACGCATAACGCATAACGCATAACGCATAACGAATAACGCATAACGCATAACGCATAACGCATAACGCATAACGCATAACGCATAACGCATTACGCATAACGCATAAAGTATAACACATAACGCATAACGCATAAAGTATAACACATAACGCATAACGCATTACGCATAACGCATCACGCATAACGCATAACGCATAACGCATAACGCATAACGCATATCGCATAAAACATAACGCATAAAGCATAACGCATAAGGCATAACGCATAACGTTAACGCATAACGCATAACGCCTAACGCATAACGGATCACGCATAACGCATAAAGCATAACGCATAAAGCATAACGCATAACGCATAACGCATAACGCATAACGCATAAAGCATAACGCATAACGCATAACGCATAACGCATATCGCATAACGCATAACGCATTACGTATAACGCATAACGCATACCGTATAACGCATAACGCATAACGCAAACGTATAACGCACAACGCATAACGAATACAGCAAAACGCATAATGCTTAACGCATAACGGATCACGCATAACGCATAACGCATAACGCATAACGCATAACGCATAACGCATAACGCATAACGCATAACGCATAACGCATAACGCATAACGCATAACGCATAACGCATAACGCATAACGCATAACGCATAACGCATAACGCATAACGCATAACGCATAACGCATAACGCATAACGCATAACGCATAACGCATAACGCATAACGCATAACGCATAACGCATAACGCATAACGCATAACGCATAACGCATAACGCATAACGCATAACGCATAACGCATACCGTATAACGCATAACGCATAACGCATAACGCATAACGCATAACGCATAACGCATAACGCATAACGCATAACGCATAACGCATGTCGCATAAAACATAACGCATAAAGCATAACGTACAACGTATAACGCATAACGCATAACGCATAACGCATAACATATATCGCATAACACATAACGCATAACCCATAACGCATAACGCATAAGGCATAACGCATAACGTTAACGCATAACGCATAACGCCTAACGCATAACGCAAACGTTTAACGCACAACGCATAACGCATAACGAACAACGGATAACGCATAACGCATAACGCATAACGAATACCGCAAAACGTATATCGACTAACACATAACGGATCACGCATAACGCATAACGCATAACGTATAACGCATAACGCATAACGCATAACGCATAACGCATAACGCATAACGCATATCGCATACCGCATAACGCATAACGTATAACGCATAACGCATACCGTATAACGCATAACGCATAACGCAAAACGCATAATGCATAACGCATAACGCATAACGCATAACGCATAACACATAACGCATAACGCATAACGCACAACGCAAACGTATAACGCACAACGCATAATGCACAACGCATAACGCATAACGCATAACGCATGGCGCATAATGCAAAATGCATAACGCATAACGCATAACGCATAACGCATGACGCATAACACATAACGCATAACGCATAACGCATAACGCATAACGCATAACGCATAAAGCATAACGCATAACGCATAACGCATAACGCATTACGCATAACGCATAAAGTATAACACATAACGCATAACGCATAAAGTATAACACATAACGCATAACGCATTACGCATATTGCATAACGCATAACGCATAACTCATAACGTATAACGCATAACGCATAACGCATAATGCATAACGCATAACGCATAACGCATAACGCATAACGCATAACGCATAACGCATAACGCATAACGCATAACGCATAACGCATAACGCATAACACATATCGCACAACACATAACGCACAACGCATAACGCATAACGCATAACGCATAACGCATAACGCATAACGCATAACGCATAACGCATAACGCATAACGCATAACGCATAACGCATAACGCATAACGCATAACGCATATCGCATAAAACATAACGCATCACACATAACGTACAACGTATAACGCATAACGCATAACGCATAACGCATAACGCATAACGCATAACGTATATCGCACAACACATAACGCACAACGCATAACGCATAACGCATAACGCATAACGCATAACGCATAACGCATAACGCATAACGCATAACGCATAACGCATAACGCATAACGCATAACGCATAACGCATAACGCATAACGCATAACGCATAACGCATAACGCATAACGCATAACGCATAACGCATAACGCATAACGCATAACGCATAACGCATAACGCATAACGCATAACGCATAACGCATAACGCACAACGCACAACGCACAACGCATAACGCATAACGCATAACGCATAACGCATAACGCATAACGCATAACGCATAACGCACAACGCACAACGCATAACGCATAACGCATAACGCATAACGCATAACCCATACCGCATAACGCATAACGCATATCGCATAACGCATAACGCATAACGCATAACGTATAACGCATAACGCATACCGTATAACGCATAACGCATAACGCATAACGCAAACGTATAACGCACAACGCATAACGAATACAGCAAAACGCATAATGCTTAACGCATAACGGATCACGCATAACGCATAAAGCATAACGCATACCGCATAACGTATAACGCATAACGCATACCGTATAACGCATAACGCATAACGCATGACGCATTACGCAAACGTATAACGCACAACGCATAACGAATACAGTAAAACGCATAATGCTTAACGCATAACGGATCACGCATAACGCATAACGCATAACGCATAACGCATAACGCATATCGAATAACGCATAACGTGTAACTCATAACGCATAACGCATAAAGCATAATGCATAACGCATAACGCATAACGCATAACGCATTACGCATAACGCATAAAGTATAACACATAACGCATAACGCATTACGCATAACGCATCACGCATAACGCATAACGCATAACGCATAACGCATAACGCATATCGCATAAAACATAACGCATCACGCATAACGTACAACGTATAACGCATAACGCATAACGCATAACGCATAACGCATAACGCATAACGCATAACGCATAACGCATAACGTATATCGCATAACACATAACGCATAACCCATAACGCATAACGCATAAGGCATAACGCATAACGTTAACGCATAACGCATAACGCCTAACGCATAACGGATCACGCATAACGCATAAAGCATAACGCATAAAGCATAACGCATAACGCATAACGCATAACGCGTAAAGCATAACGCATACCGCATAACGCATAACGCATATCGCATAACGCATAACGCATAACGCATAACGTATAACGCATAAGTCATACCGTATAACGCATAACGCATTACGCATAACGCAAACGTATAACGCACAACGCATAACGCATAACGCCTAACGCATAACGCATAACGCATAACGCATAACGCATATCGCATAACACATAACGCATAACCCATAACGCATAACGCATAACGCATAACGCATAACGCATAACGCATAACGCATAACGCATTACGCATAACGCATAAAGTATAACACATAACGCATAACGCATAAAGTATAACACATAACGCATAACGCATTACGCATATTGCATAACGTATAACGCAAAACGCATAACGCATAACGTTACCGCATAAGGCTTGATGCATGACGCATATCGCATAACGCATAACGCATAACTCATAACGTATAACGCATAACGCATAACGCATAACGCATAATGCATAACGCATAACGCATAACGCATAACGCATAACGCATAACGCATAACGCATAACGCATAACGCATAAAGCATAACGCATGACGCATAACGCATAACGCAAACTTATAACGCACAACGCATAACGTATAACGCATAACGCATAACGCATAACGCATAACGCATAACGCATAACGCATAACGCATAAAGTATAACACATAAAGCATAACGCATAACGCATAAAGTATAACACATAACGCATAACGCATAACGCATAACGCATAACGCATAACGCATAACGCAAAACGCATAACGCATAACGCATAACGCATAACGCATAACGCATAACGCATAACGCATAACGCATAACGCATAACGCATAAGGCATAACGCATAACGCATAACGCATAACGCATAACGCATAACGCATAACGCATAACGCATAACGCATAACGCATAACGCATAACGCATAACGCATAACGCATAACGCATAACGCATAACGCATAACGCATAACGCATAACGCATAACGCATAACGCATAACGCATAACGCATAACGCATAACGCATAACGCATAACGCATAAAGCATAACGCATAACGCATAACGCATAACGCATTACGCATAACGCATAAAGTATAACACATAACGCATAACGCATAAAGTATAACACATAACGCATAACGCATTACGCATATTGCATAACGCATAACGCATAACTCATAACGTATAACGCATAACGCATAACGCATAATGCATAACGCATAACGCATAACGCATAACGCATAACGCATAACGCATAACGCATAACGCATAACGCATAACGCATAACACATATCGCACAACACATAACGCACAACGCATAACGCATAACGCATAACGCATAACGCATAACGCATAACGCATAACGCATAACGCATAACGCATAACGCATAACGCATAACGCATAACGCATAACGCATAACGCATAACGCATATCGCATAAAACATAACGCATCACACATAACGTACAACATATAACGCATAACGCATAACGCATAACGCATAACGCATAACGCATAACGTATATCGCACAACACATAACGCACAACGCATAACGCATAACGCATAACGCATAACGCATAACGCATAACGCATAACGCATAACGCATAACGCATAACGCATAACGCATAACGCATAACGCATAACGCATAACGCATAACGCATAACGCATAAAGCATAACGCATAACGCATAACGCATAACGCATAACGCATAACGCATAACGCATAACGCATAACGCATAACGCACAACGCACAACGCATAACGCATAACGCATAACGCATAACGCATAACGCATAACGCATAACGCATAACGCATAACGCACAACGCACAACGCATAACGCATAACGCATAACGCATAACGCATAACGCATAACGCATACCGCATAACGCATAACGCATATCGCATAACGCATAACGCATAACGCATAACGTATAACGCATAACGCATACCGTATAACGCATAACGCATAACGCATAACGCAAACGTATAACGCACAACGCATAACGAATACAGCAAAACGCATAATGCTTAACGCATAACGGATCACGCATAACGCATAAAGCATAACGCATACCGCATAACGTATAACGCATAACGCATACCGTATAACGCATAACGCATAACGCATGACGCATAACGCAAACGTATAACGCACAACGCATAACGAATACAGTAAAACGCATAATGCTTAACGCATAACGGATCACGCATAACGCATAACGCATAACGCATAACGCATAACGCATATCGAATAACGCATAACGTGTAACTCATAACGCATAACGCATAAAGCATAATGCATAACGCATAACGCATAACGCATAACGCATTACGCATAACGCATAAAGTATAACACATAACGCATAACGCATTACGCATAACGCATCACGCATAACGCATAACGCATAACGCATAACGCATAACGCATATCGCATAAAACATAACGCATCACGCATAACGTACAACGTATAACGCATAACGCATAACGCATAACGCATAACGCATAACGCATAACGCATAACGCATAACGCATAACGTATATCGCATAACACATAACGCATAACCCATAACGCATAACGCATAAGGCATAACGCATAACGTTAACGCATAACGCATAACGCCTAACGCATAACGGATCACGCATAACGCATAAAGCATAACGCATAAAGCATAACGCATAACGCATAACGCATAACGCGTAAAGCATAACGCATACCGCATAACGCATAACGCATAACGCATAACGCATAACGCATAACGCATAACGTATAACGCATAAGTCATACCGTATAACGCATAACGCATTACGCATAACGCAAACGTATAACGCACAACGCATAACGCATAACGCCTAACGCATAACGCATAACGCATAACGCATAACGCATATCGCATAACACATAACGCATAACCCATAACGCATAACGCATAACGCATAACGCATAACACATAACGCATAACGCATAACGCATTACGCATAACGCATAAAGTATAACACATAACGCATAACGCATAAAGTATAACACATAACGCATAACGCATTACGCATATTGCATAACGTATAACGCAAAACGCATAACGCATAACGTTACCGCATAAGGCTTGATGCATGACGCATATCGCATAACGCATAACGCATAACTCATAACGTATAACGCATAACGCATAACGCATAACGCATAATGCATAACGCATAACGCATAACGCATAACGCATAACGCATAACGCATAACGCATAACGCATAAAGCATAACGCATGACGCATAACGCATAACGCAAACTTATAACGCACAACGCATAACGTATAACGCATAACGCATAACGCATAACGCATAACGCATAACGCATAACGCATAACGCATAACGCATAAAGTATAACACATAAAGCATAACGCATAACGCATAAAGTATAACACATAACGCATAACGCATAACGCATAACGCATAACGCATAACGCATAACGCATAACGCATAACGCATAACGCATAACGCATAACGCATAACGCATAACGCATAACGCATAACGCATAACGCATAACGCATAACGCATAAGGCATAACGCATAACGCATAACGCATAACGCATAACGCATAACGCATAACGCATAACGCATAACGCATAACGCATAACGCATAACGCATAACGCATAACGCATAACGCATAACGCATAACGCATAACGCATAACGCATAACGCATAACGCATAACGCATAACGCATAACGCATAACGCATAACGCATAACGCATAACGCATAACGCATAACGCATAACGCATAACGCATAACGCATAACGCATAACGCATAACGCATAACGCATAACGCATAACGCATAACGCATAACGCATAACGCATAACGCATAACGCATAACGCATAACGCATAACGCATACCGTATAACGCATAACGCATAACGCATAACGCATAGCGCATAACGCATAACGCATAACGCATAACGCATATCGCATAAAACATAACGCATAAAGCATAACGTACAACGTATAACGCATAACGCATAACGCATAACGCATAACGCATAACATATATCGCATAACACATAACGCATAACCCATAACGCATAACGCATAAGGCATAACGCATAACGTTAACGCATAACGCATAACGCCTAACGCATAACGCAAACGTATAACGCACAACGCATAACGCATAACGAACAACGGATAACGCATAACGCATAACGCATAACGAATACCGCAAAACGTATATCGACTAACACATAACGGATCACGCATAACGCATAACGCATAACGTATAACGCATAACGCATAACGCATAACGCATAACGCATAACGCATAACGCATATCGCATACCGCATAACGCATAACGTATAACGCATAACGCATACCGTATAACGCATAACGCATAACGCATAACGCATAATGCATAACGCATAACGCATAACGCATAACGCATAACACATAACGCATAACGCATAACGCACAACGCAAACGTATAACGCACAACGCATAATGCACAACGCATAACGCATAACGCATAACGCATGGCGCATAATGCAAAATGCATAACGCATAACGCATGACGCATAACACATAACGCATAACGCATAACGCATAACGCATAACGCATAACGCATAACGCATAAAGCATAACGCATAACGCATAACGCATAACGCATAACGCATAACGCATTACGCATAACGCATAAAGTATAACGCATAAAGTATAACACATAACGCATAACGCATAAGGCATAACGCATAACGTTAACGCATAACGCATAACGCCTAACGCATAACGGATCACGCATAACGCATAACGCATAACGCATAAAGCATAACGCATACCGCATAACGCATAACGCATATCGCAAAACGCATAACGCATAACGTATAACGCATAACGCATACCGTATAACGCATAACGCATAACGCATAACGCAAACTTATAACGCACAACGCATAACGAATAGAGCAAAACGCATAATGCTTAACGCATAACGGATCACGCATAACGCATAAAGCATAACGCATACCGCATAACGTATAACGCATAACGCATACCGTATAACGCATAACGCAAACTAATAACGCACAACGCATAACGCATAACGCATAACGCATAACGCATAACGCATAACGCATAACGCATAACGCATAACGCATAACGCATAACGCATAACGCATAACGCATTACGCATAACGCATAAAGTATAACACATAAAGCATAACGCATAAAGTATAACACATAACGCATAACGCATAACGCATAACGCATAACGCATAACGTATATCGCCTAACACATAACGCATAACCCATAACGCATAACGCATAAGGCATAACGCATACCGTATAACGCATAACGCATAACGCATGACGCATAACGCAAACGTATAACGCACAACGCATAACGAATACAGTAAAACGCATAATGCTTAACGCATAACGGATCACGCATAACGCATAACGCATAACGCATAACGCATAACGCATATCGAATAACGCATAACGTGTAACTCATAACGCATAACGCATAAAGCATAATGCATAACGCATAACGCATAACGCATAACGCATTACGCATAACGCATAAAGTATAACACATAACGCATAACGCATTACGCATAACGCATCACGCATCACGCATAACGCATAACGCATAACGCATAACGCATAACGCATATCGCATAAAACATAACGCATCACGCATAACGTACAACGTATAACGCATAACGCATAACGCATAACGCATAACGCATAACGCATAACGCATAACGCATAACGCATAACGCATAACGCATAACGCATAACGCATAACGCATAACGCATAACGCATAACGCATAACGCATAACGCATAACGCATATCGCATACCGCATAACGCATAACGTATAACGCATAACGCATACCGTATAACGCATAACGCATAACGCATAACGCATAATGCATAACGCATAACGCATAACGCATAACGCATAACACATAACGCATAACGCATAACGCACAACGCAAACGTATAACGCACAACGCATAATGCACAACGCATAACGCATAACGCATAACGCATGGCGCATAATGCAAAATGCATAACGCATAACGCATGACGCATAACACATAACGCATAACGCATAACGCATAACGCATAACGCATAACGCATAACGCATAAAGCATAACGCATAACGCATAACGCATAACGCATAACGCATAACGCATTACGCATAACGCATAAAGTATAACACATAACGCATAACGCATAAAGTATAACACATAACGCATAACGCATTACGCATATTGCATAACGTATAACGCAAAACGCATAACGCATAACGTTACCGCATAAGGCTTGATGCATGACGCATATCGCATAACGCATAACGCATAACGCATAACGCATAACGCATAACGCATAACGCATAACGCATAACGCATAACGCATAACGCATAACGCATAACGCATAACGCATATCGAATAACGCATAACGTGTAACTCATAACGCATAACGCATAAAGCATAATGCATAACGCATAACGCATAACGCATAACGCATTACGCATAACGCATAAAGTATAACACATAACGCATAACGCATAAGGCATAACGCATAACGTTAACGCATAACGCATAACGCCTAACGCATAACGGATCACGCATAACGCATAACGCATAACGCATAAAGCATAACGCATACCGCATAACGCATAACGCATATCGCAAAACGCATAACGCATAACGTATAACGCATAACGCATACCGTATAACGCATAACGCATAACGCATAACGCAAACTTATAACGCACAACGCATAACGAATAGAGCAAAACGCATAATGCTTAACGCATAACGGATCACGCATAACGCATAAAGCATAACGCATACCGCATAACGTATAACGCATAACGCATACCGTATAACGCATAACGCAAACTAATAACGCACAACGCATAACGCATAACGCATAACGCATAACGCATAACGCATAACGCATAACGCATAACGCATAACGCATAACGCATAACGCATAACGCATTACGCATAACGCATAAAGTATAACACATAAAGCATAACGCATAAAGTATAACACATAACGCATAACGCATAACGCATAACGCATAACGCATAACGTATATCGCCTAACACATAACGCATAACCCATAACGCATAACGCATAAGGCATAACGCATAACGATAACGCATAACGCATAACGCCTAACGCATAACGGATCACGCATAACGCATAAAGCATAACGCATACCGTATAACGCATAACGCATAACGCATAAGCAAACGTATAACGCACAACGCATAACGAATACAGCAAAACGCATAATGCTTAACGCATAACGGATCACGCATAACGCATAAAGCATAACGCATACCGCATAACGTATAACGCATAACGCATACCGTATAACGCATAACGCATAACGCATGACGCATAACGCAAACGTATAACGCACAACGCATAACGAATACAGTAGAACGCATAATGCTTAACGCATAACGGATCACGCATAACGCATAACGCATAACGCATAACGCATAACGCATATCGAATAACGCATAACGTGTAACTCATAACGCATAACGCATAAAGCATAATGCATAACGCATAACGCATAACGCATAACGCATTACGCATAACGCATAAAGTATAACACATAACGCATAACGCATTACGCATAACGCATCACGCATAACGCATAACGCATAACGCATAACGCATAACGCATAACGCATATCGCATAAAACATAACGCATCACGCATAACGTACAACGTATAACGCATAACGCATAACGCATAACGCATAACGCATAACGCATAACGCATAACGCATAACGTATATCGCATAACACATAACGCATAACCCATAACGCATAACGCATAAGGCATAACGCATAACGCTAACGCATAACGCATAACGCCTAACGCATAACGGATCACGCATAACGCATAAAGCATAACGCATAACGCATAACGCATAACGCGTAAAGCATAACGCATACCGCATAACGCATAACGCATATCGCATAACGCATAACGCATAACGCATAACGTATAACGCATAAGTCATACCGTATAACGCATAACGCATTACGCATAACGCAAACGTATAACGCACAACGCATAACGCATAACGCCTAACGCATAACGCATAACGCATAACGCATAACGCATATCGCATAACACATAACGCATAACCCATAACGCATAACGCATAACGCATAACGCATAACGCATAACGCATAACGCATAACGCATTACGCATAACGCATAAAGTATAACACATAACGCATAACGCATAAAGTATAACACATAACGCATAACGCATTACGCATATTGCATAACGTATAACGCAAAACGCATAACGCATAACGTTACCGCATAAGGCTTGATGCATGACGCATATCGCATAACGCATAACGCATAACTTATAACGTATAACGCATAACGCATAACGCATAACGCATAATGCATAACGCATAACGCATAACGCATAACGCATAACGCATAACGCATAACGCATAAAGCATAACGCATGACGCATAACGCATAACGCAAACTTATAACGCACAACGCATAACGTATAACGCATAACGCATAACGCATAACGCATAACGCATAACGCATAACGCATAACGCATAACGCATAACGCATAACGCATAACGCATAACGCATAACGCATAACGCATAACGCATAACGCATAACGCATAACGCATAACGCATAACGCATAACGCATAACGCATAACGCATAACGCATAACGCATAACGCATAACGCATAACGCATAACGCATAACGCATAACGCATTACGCATAACGCATAAAGTATAACACATAAAGCATAACGCATAACGCATAAAGTATAACGCATAACGCATAACGCATAACGCATAACGCATAACGCATAACGCATAACGCATAACGCATAACGCATAACGCATAACGCATAACGCATAACGCATAACGCATAACGCATAACGCATAACGCATAACGCATAACGCATAACGCATAACGCATAACGCATAACGCATAACGCATAACGCATAACGCATAACGCATAACGCATAACGCATAACGCATAACGCATAACGCATAACGCATAACGCATAACGCATAACGCATAACGCATAACGCATAACGCATAACGTATAACGCATAACTTATAACGCATAACGCATAATGCATAACGCATAACGCATAACGCATAACGCATAACGCATAACGCATAACGCATAAAGCATAACGCATGACGCATAACGCATAACGCAAACTTATAACGCACAACGCATAACGTATAACGCATAACGCATAAAGTATAACACATAACGCATAACGCATTACGCATAACGCATCACGCATAACGCATAACGCATAACGCATAACGCATAACGCATATCGCATAAAACATAACGCATCACGCATAACGTACAACGTATAACGCATAACGCATAACGCATAACGCATAACGCATAACGCATAACGCATAACGCATAACGTATATCGCATAACACATAACGCATAACCCATAACGCATAACGCATAAGGCATAACGCATAACGCTAACGCATAACGCATAACGCCTAACGCATAACGGATCACGCATAACGCATAAAGCATAACGCATAACGCATAACGCATAACGCGTAAAGCATAACGCATACCGCATAACGCATAACGCATATCGCATAACGCATAACGCATAACGCATAACGTATAACGCATAAGTCATACCGTATAACGCATAACGCATTACGCATAACGCAAACGTATAACGCACAACGCATAACGCATAACGCCTAACGCATAACGCATAACGCATAACGCATAACGCATATCGCATAACACATAACGCATAACCCATAACGCATAACGCATAACGCATAACGCATAACGCATAACGCATAACGCATAACGCATTACGCATAACGCATAAAGTATAACACATAACGCATAACGCATAAAGTATAACACATAACGCATAACGCATTACGCATATTGCATAACGTATAACGCAAAACGCATAACGCATAACGTTACCGCATAAGGCTTGATGCATGACGCATATCGCATAACGCATAACGCATAACTTATAACGTATAACGCATAACGCATAACGCATAACGCATAACGCATAACGCATAACGCATAACGCATAACGCATAACGCATAACGCATAACGCATAACGCATAAAGCATAACGCATGACGCATAACGCATAACGCAAACTTATAACGCACAACGCATAACGTATAACGCATAACGCATAACGCATAACGCATAACGCATAACGCATAACGCATAACGCATAACGCATAACGCATAACGCATAACGCATAACGCATAACGCATAACGCATAACGCATAACGCATACCGTATAACGCATAACGCATAACGCATAACGCATAACGCATAACGCATAACGCATAACGCATAACGCATAACGCATATCGCATAAAACATAACACATAAAGCATAACGTACAACGTATAACGCATAACGCATAACGCATAACGCATAACATATATCGCATAACACATAACGCATAACCCATAACGCATAACGCATAAGGCATAACGCATAACGTTAACGCATAACGCATAACGCCTAACGCATAACGCAAACGTATAACGCACAACGCATAACGCATAACGAACAACGGATAACGCATAACGCATAACGCATAACGAATACCGCAAAACGTATATCGACTAACACATAACGGATCACGCATAACGCATAACGCATAACGTATAACGCATAACGCATAACGCATAAGGCATAACGCATAACGCATAACGCATATCGCATACCGCATAACGCATAACGTATAACGCATAACGCATACCGTATAACGCATAACGCATAACGCATAACGCATAATGCATAACGCATAACGCATAACGCATAACGCATAACACATAACGCATAACGCATAACGCACAACGCAAACGTATAACGCACAACGCATAATGCACAACGCATAACGCATAACGCATAACGCATAACGCATAACGCATAACGCATAACGCATAACGCATAACGCATAACGCATAACGCATAACGCATAACGCATAACGCATAACGCATAACGCATAAAGTATAACTCATAACGCATAACGCATTACGCATAACGCATCACGCATAACGCATAACGCATAACGCATAACGCATATCGCATAAAACATAACGCATCACGCATAACGTACAACGTATAACGTATAACGCATAACGCATAACGCATAACGCATAACGCATAACGTATATCGCATAACACATAACGCATAACCCATAACGCATAACGCATAAGGCATAACGCATAACGTTAACGCATAACGCATAACGCCTAACGCATAACGGATCACGCATAACGCATAACGCATAACGCATAAAGCATAACGCATACCGCATAACGCATAACGCATATCGCATAACGCATAACGCATAACGTATAACGCATAACGCATACCGTATAACGCATAACGCATAACGCATAACGCAAACTTATAACGCACAACGCATAACGAATAGAGCAAAACGCATAATGCTTAACGCATAACGGATCACGCATAACGCATAACGCATAACGCATAACGCATTACGCATAACGCATAAAGTATAACACATAACGCATAACGCATAAAGTATAACACATAACGCATAACGCATTACGCATAACGCATCACGCATAACGCATAACGCATAACGCATAACGCATAACGCATATCGCATAAAACATAACGCATAAAGCATAACGTACAACGTATAACGCATAACGCATAACGCATAACGCATAACGCATAACGCATAACGTATATCGCCTAACACATAACGCATAACCCATAACGCATAACGCATAAGGCATAACGCATAACGATAACGCATAACGCATAACGCATAACGCATAACGCATAACGCATAACGCATAACGCATAACGCATAACGCATAACGCATAACGCATAACGCATAACGCATAACGCATAACGCATAACGCATAACGCATAACGCATAACACATAACGCATAACGCATAACGCACAACGCAAACGTATAACGCACAACGCATAATGCACAACGCATAACGCATAACGCATAACGCATGGCGCATAATGCAAAATGCATAACGCATAACGCATGACGCATAACACATAACGCATAACGCATAACGCATAACGCATAACGCATAACGCATAAAGCATAACGCATAACGCATAACGCATAACGCATTACGCATAACGCATTACGCATAACGCATAAAGTATAACACATAACGCATAACGCATAAAGTATAACACATAACGCATAACGCATTACGCATATTGCATAACGTATAACGCAAAACGCATAACGCATAACGTTACCGCATAAGGCTTGATGCATGACGCATATCGCATAACGCATAACGCATAACGCATAACGCATAACGCATAACGCATAACGCATAACGCATAACGCATAACGCATAACGCATAACGCATAACGCATAACGCATAACGCATAACGCATAACGCATAACGCATAACGCATAACGCATAACGCATAACGCATAACACATAACGCATAACGCATAACGCACAACGCAAACGTATAACGCACAACGCATAATGCACAACGCATAACGCATAACGCATAACGCATGGCGCATAATGCAAAATGCATAACGCATAACGCATGACGCATAACACATAACGCATAACGCATAACGCATAACGCATAACGCATAACGCATAAAGCATAACGCATAACGCATAACGCATAACGCATAACGCATAACGCATTACGCATAACGCATAAAGTATAACACATAACGCATAACGCATAAAGTATAACACATAACGCATAACGCATTACGCATATTGCATAACGTATAACGCAAAACGCATAACGCATAACGTTACCGCATAAGGGTTGATGCATGACGCATATCGCATAACGCATAACGCATAACGCATAACGCATAACGCATAACGCATAACGCATAACGCATAACGCATAACGCATAACGCATAACGCATAACGCATATCGAATAACGCATAACGTGTAACTCATAACGCATAACGCATAAAGCATAATGCATAACGCATAACGCATAACGCATAACGCATTACGCATAACGCATAAAGTATAACACATAACGCATAACGCATTACGCATAACGCATCACGCATAACGCATAACGCATAACGCATAACGCATAACGCATAACGCATATCGCATAAAACATAACGCATCACGCATAACGTACAACGTATAACGCATAACGCATAACGCATAACGCATAACGCATAACGCATAACGCATAACGCATAACGCATAACGTATATCGCATAACACATAACGCATAACCCATAACGCATAACGCATAAGGCATAACGCATAACGTTAACGCATAACGCATAACGCCTAACGCATAACGGATCACGCATAACGCATAAAGCATAACGCATAAAGCATAACGCATAACGCATAACGCATAACGCGTAAAGCATAACGCATACCGCATAACGCATAACGCATATCGCATAACGCATAACGCATAACGCATAACGTATAACGCATAAGTCATACCGTATAACGCATAACGCATTACGCATAACGCAAACGTATAACGCACAACGCATAACGCATAACGCCTAACGCATAACGCATAACGCATAACGCATAACGCATATCGCATAACACATAACGCATAACCCATAACGCATAACGCATAACGCATAACGCATAACGCATAACGCATTACGCATAACGCATAAAGTATAACACATAACGCATAACGCATAAAGTATAACACATAACGCATAACGCATTACGCATATTGCATAACGTATAACGCAAAACGCATAACGCATAACGTTACCGCATAAGGCTTGATGCATGACGCATATCGCATAACGCATAACGCATAACTCATAACGTATAACGCATAACGCATAACGCATAACGCATAATGCATAACGCATAACGCATAACGCATAACGCATAACGCATAACGCATAGCGCATAACGCATAAAGCATAACGCATAACGCAAACTTATAACGCACAACGCATAACGTATAACGCATAACGCATAACGCATAACGCATAACGCATAACGCATAACCCATAACGCATAACGCATAACGCATAACGCATAACGCATAACGCATAACGCATAACGCATAACGCATAACGCATAACGCATAACGCATAACGCATAACACATAACGCATAACGCATAACGCATAACGCATAACGCATAACGCATAACGCATAACGCATAACGCATAACGCATAACGCATAACGCATAACGCATAACGCATAACGCATAACGCATAACGCATAACGCATAACGCATAACGCATAACGCATAACGCATAACGCATAACGCATAACGCATAACGCATAACGCATAACGCATAACGCATAACGCATAACGCATAACGCATACCGTATAACGCATAACGCATAACGCATAACGCATAACGCATAACGCATAACGCATAACGCATAACGCATATCGCATAAAACATAACGCATAAAGCATAACGTACAACGTATAACGCATAACGCATAACGCATAACGCATAACATATATCGCATAACACATAACGCATAACCCATAACGCATAACGCATAAGGCATAACGCATAACGTTAACGCATAACGCATAACGCCTAACGCATAACGCAAACGTATAACGCACAACGCATAACGCATAACGAACAACGGATAACGCATAACGCATAACGCATAACGAATACCGCAAAACGTATATCGACTAACACATAACGGATCACGCATAACGCATAACGCATAACGTATAACGCATAACGCATAACGCATAACGCATAACGCATAACGCATAACGCATAACGCATAACGCATATCGCATACCGCATAACGCATAACGTATAACGCATAACGCATACCGTATAACGCATAACGCATAACGCATAACGCATAATGCATAACGCATAACGCATATCGCATAACGCATAACGAACAACGGATAACGCATAACGCATAACGCATAACGAATACCGCAAAACGTATATCGTCTAACACATAACGGATCACGCATAACGCATAACGCATAACGTATAACGCATAACGCATAACGCATAACGCATAACGCATAACGCATAACGCATATCGCATACCGCATAACGCATAACGTATAACGCATAACGCATACCGTATAACGCATAACGCATAACGCATAACGCATAATGCATAACGCATAACGCATAACGCATAACGCATAACACATAACGCATAACGCATAACGCACAACGCAAACGTATAACGCACAACGCATAATGCACAACGCATAACGCATAACGCATAACGCATGGCGCATAATGCAAAATGCATAACGCATAACGCATGACGCATAACACATAACGCATAACGCATAACGCATAACGCATAACGCATAACGCATAAAGCATAACGCATAACGCATAACGCATAACGCATAACGCATAACGCATTACGCATAACGCATAAAGTATAACACATAACGCATAACGCATAAAGTATAACACATAACGCATAACGCATTACGCATATTGCATAACGTATAACGCAAAACGCATAACGCATAACGTTACCGCATAAGGCTTGATGCATGACGCATATCGCATAACGCATAACGCATAACGCATAACGCATAACGCATAACGCATAACGCATAACGCATAACGCATAACGCATAACGCATAACGCATAACGCATAACGCATAACGCATAACGCATATCGAATAACGCATAACGTGTAACTCATAACGCATAACGCATAAAGCATAATGCATAACGCATAACGCATAACGCATAACGCATTACGCATAACGCATAAAGTATAACACATAACGCATAACGCATTACGCATAACGCATCACGCATAACGCATAACGCATAACGCATAACGCATAACGCATATCTCATAAAACATAACGCATCACGCATAACGTACAACGTATAACGCATAACGCATAACGCATAACGCATAACGCATAACGCATAACGCATAACGCATAACGTATATCGCATAACACATAACGCATAACCCATAACGCATAACGCATAAGGCATAACGCATAACGTTAACGCATAACGCATAACGCCTAACGCATAACGGATCACGCATAACGCATAAAGCATAACGCATAAAGCATAACGCATAACGCATAACGCATAACGCGTAAAGCATAACGCATACCGCATAACGCATAACGCATATCGCATAACGCATAACGCATAACGCATAACGTATAACGCATAAGTCATACCGTATAACGCATAACGCATTACGCATAACGCAAACGTATAACGCACAACGCATAACGCATAACGCCTAACGCATAACGCATAACGCATAACGCATAACGCATAACGCATATCGCATAACACATAACGCATAACCCATAACGCATAACGCATAACGCATAACGCATAACGCATAACGCATAACGCATAACGCATTACGCATAACGCATAAAGTATAACACATAACGCATAACGCATAAAGTATAACACATAACGCATAACGCATTACGCATATTGCATAACGTATAACGCAAAACGCATAACGCATAACGTTACCGCATAAGGCTTGATGCATGACGCATATCGCATAACGCATAACGCATAACTCATAACGTATAACGCATAACGCATAACGCATAATGCATAACGCATAACGCATAACGCATAACGCATAACGCATAACGCATAGCGCATAACGCATAAAGCATAACGCATGACGCATAACGCATAACGCAAACTTATAACGCACAACGCATAACGTATAACGCATAACGCATAACGCATAACGCATAACGCATAACGCATAACGCATAACGCATAACGCATAACGCATAACGGATAACGCATAACGCATAACGCATAACGCATAACGCATAACGCATAACGCATAACGCATAACGCATAACGCATAACGCATAACGCATAACGCATAACGCATAACGCATTACGCATAACGCATAAAGTATAACACATAAAGCATAACGCATAACGCATAAAGTATAACACATAACGCATAACGCATAACGCATAACGCATAACGCATAACGCATAACGCATAACGCATAACGCATAACGCATAACGCATAACGCATAACGCATAACGCATAACGCATAACGCATAACGCATAACGCATAACGCATAACGCATAACGCATAACGCATAACGCATAACGCATAACGCATAACGCATAACGCATAACGCATAACGCATAACGCATAACGCATAACGCATAACGCATAACGCATAACGCATAACGCATAACGCATAACGCATAACGCATAACGCATAACGCATAACGCATAACGCATAACGCATAACGCATAACGCATAACGCATAACGCATAACGCATAACGCATAACGCATAACGCATAACGCATAACGCATAACGCATAACGCATAACGCATAACGCATAACGCATAACGCATAACGCATAACGCATAACGCATAACGCATAACGCATAACGCATAACGCATAACGCATAACGCATAACGCATAACGCATAACGCATACCGTATAACGCATAACGCATAACGCATAACGCATAACGCATAACGCATAACGCATAACGCATAACGCATATCGCATAAAACATAACGCATAAAGCATAACGTACAACGTATAACGCATAACGCATAACGCATAACGCATAACATATATCGCATAACACATAACGCATAACCCATAACGCATAACGCATAAGGCATAACGCATAACGTTAACGCATAACGCATAACGCCTAACGCATAACGCAAACGTATAACGCACAACGCATAACGCATAACGAACAACGGATAACGCATAACGCATAACGCATAACGAATACCGCAAAACGTATATCGACTAACACATAACGGATCACGCATAACGCATAACGCATAACGTATAACGCATAACGCATAACGCATAACGCATAACGCATAACGCATAACGCATATCGCATACCGCATAACGCATAACGTATAACGCATAACGCATACCGTATAACGCATAACGCATAACGCATAACGCATAATGCATAACGCATAACGCATAACGCATAACGCATAACACATAACGCATAACGCATAACGCACAACGCAAACGTATAACGCACAACGCATAATGCACAACGCATAACGCATAATGCATAACGCATAAAGCATAACGCATAACGCATAACGCATAACGCATAACGCATTACGCATAACGCATAAAGTATAACACATAACGCATAACGCATAAAGTATAACACATAACGCATAACGCATTACGCATATTGCATAACGTATAACGCAAAACGCATAACGCATAACGTTACCGCATAAGGCTTGATGCATGACGCATATCGCATAACGCATAACGCATAACTCATAACGTATAACGCATAACGCATAACGCATAATGCATAACGCATAACGCATAACGCATAACGCATAACGCATAACGCATAACGCATAACGCATAACGCATAACGCATAACGCATAACGCATAACGCATAACGCATAACGCATAACGCATAACGCATAACGCATAAAGCATAACGCATAACGCATAACGCATAACGCAAACTTATAACGCACAACGCATAACGCATAACGCATAACGCATAACGCATAACGCATAACGCATAACGCATAACGCATAACGCATAACGCATAACGCATAACGCATATCGCATAAAACATAACGCATCACACATAACGTACAACGTATAACGCATAACGCATAACGCATAACGCATAACGCATAACGTATATCGCATAACACATAACGCACAACGCATAACGCATAACGCATAACGCATAACGCATAACGCATAACGCATAACGCATAACGCATAACGCATAACGCATAACGCATAACGCATAACGCATAACGCATAACGCATAACGCATAACGCATAACGCATAACGCATAACGCATAACGCATAACGCACAACGCACAACGCACAACGCATAACGCATAACGCATAACGCATAACGCATAACGCATAACGCATAACGCATAACGCATAACGCATAACGCATAACGCATAACGCATAACGCATAACGCATAACGCATAAGGCATAACGCATAACGCATAACGCATAACGCATAACGCATAACGCATAACGCATAACGCATTACGCATAACGCATAAAGTATAACACATAACGCATAAAGTATAACACATAACGCATAACGCATTACGCATATTGCATAACGTATAACGCAAAACGCATAACGCATAACGTTACCGCATAAGGCTTGATGCATGACGCATATCGCATAACGCATAACGCATAACTCATAACGTATAACGCATAACGCATAACGCATAACGCATAATGTATAACGCATAACGCATAACGCATAACGCATAACGCATAACGCATAACGCATGAAGCATAACGCATAACGCATAACGCATAACGCAAACTTATAACGCACAACGCATAACGTATAACGCATAACGCATAACGCATAACGCATAACGCATAACGCATAACGCATAACGCATAACGCATAACGCATAACGCATAACGCATAACGCATAACGCATAACGCATAACGCATAACGCATAACGCATAACGCATAACGCATAACGCATAACGCATAACGCATAACGCATAACGCATAACGCATAACGCATAACGCATAACGCATAACGCATAACGCATAACGCATAACGCATAACGCATAACGCATAACGCATAACGCATAACGCATAACGCATAACGCATAACGCATAACGCATTACGCATAACGCATAAAGTATAACTCATAACGCATAACGCATTACGCATAACGCATCACGCATAACGCATAACGCATAACGCATAACGCATATCGCATAAAACATAACGCATCACGCATAACGTACAACGTATAACGTATAACGCATAACGCATAACGCATAACGCATAACGCATAACGTATATCGCATAACACATAACGCATAACGCCTAACGCATAACGCATAACGCATAACGCATAACGCATAACGCATATCGCATAACACATAACGCATAACCCATAACGCATAACGCATAACGCATAACGCATAACGCATAAAGCATAACGCATACCGCATAACGCATAACGCATATCGCATAACGCATAACGCATAACGTATAACGCATAACGCATACCGTATAACGCATAACGCATAACGCATAACGCAAACTTATAACGCACAACGCATAACGAATACAGCAAAACGCATAATGCTTAACGCATAACGGATCACGCATAACGCATAAAGCATAACGCATACCGCATAACGTATAACGCATAACGCATACCGTATAACGCATAACGCATAACGCATGACGCATAACGCAAACGTATAACGCACAACGCATAACGAATACAGCAAAACGCATAATGCTTAACGCATAACGGATCACGCATAACGCATAACGCATAACGCATAACGCTTAACGCATATCGAATAACGCATAACGTGTAACTCATAACGCATAACGCATAAAGCATAATGCATAACGCATAACGAACAACGGATAACGCATAACGCATAACGCATAACGCATATCGCATAACACATAACGCATAACCCATAACGCATAACGCATAACGCATAACGCATAACGCATAAAGCATAACGCATACCGCATAACGCATAACGCATATCGCATAACGCATAACGCATAACGTATAACGCATAACGCATACCGTATAACGCATAACGCATAACGCATAACGCATAACGCATAACGCATAACGCATAACGCATAACGCATAACGCATAACGCATAACGCATAACGCATAACGCATAACGCATAACGCATAACGCATAACGCATAACGCATAACGCATAACGCATAACGCATAACGCATAACGCATAACGCATAACGCATAACGCATAACGCATAACGCATAACGCATAACGCATAACGCATAACGCATAACGCATAACGCATAACGCATAACGCATAACGCATAACGTATAACGCATAACGCATACCGTATAACGCATAACGCATAACGCATAACGCATAACGCATAACGCATAACGCATAACGCATAACGCATATCGCATAAAACATAACGCATAAAGCATAACGTACAACGTATAACGCATAACGCATAACGCATAACGCATAACATATATCGCATAACACATAACGCATAACCCATAACGCATAACGCATAAGGCATAACGCATAACGTTAACGCATAACGCATAACGCCTAACGCATAACGCAAACGTATAACGCACAACGCATAACGCATAACGAACAACGGATAACGCATAACGCATAACGCATAACGAATACCGCAAAACGTATATCGACTAACACATAACGGATCACGCATAACGCATAACGCATAACGTATAACGCATAACGCATAACGCATAACGCATAACGCATAACGCATAACGCATATCGCATACCGCATAACGCATAACGTATAACGCATAACGCATACCGTATAACGCATAACGCATAACGCATAACGCATAATGCATAACGCATAACGCATAACGCATAACGCATAACACATAACGCATAACGCATAACGCACAACGCAAACGTATAACGCACAACGCATAATGCACAACGCATAACGCATAATGCATAACGCATAAAGCATAACGCATAACGCATAACGCATAACGCATAACGCATTACGCATAACGCATAAAGTATAACACATAACGCATAACGCATAAAGTATAACACATAACGCATAACGCATTACGCATATTGCATAACGTATAACGCAAAACGCATAACGCATAACGTTACCGCATAAGGCTTGATGCATGACGCATATCGCATAACGCATAACGCATAACTCATAACGTATAACGCATAACGCATAACGCATAATGCATAACGCATAACGCATAACGCATAACGCATAACGCATAACGCATAACGCATAACGCATAACGCATAACGCATAACGCATAACGCATAACGCATAACGCATAACGCATAACGCATAACGCATAACGCATAAAGCATAACGCATAACGCATAACGCATAACGCAAACTTATAACGCACAACGCATAACGCATAACGCATAACGCATAACGCATAACGCATAACGCATAACGCATAACGCATAACGCATAACGCATAACGCATAACGCATATCGCATAAAACATAACGCATCACACATAACGTACAACGTATAACGCATAACGCATAACGCATAACGCATAACGCATAACGTATATCGCATAACACATAACGCACAACGCATAACGCATAACGCATAACGCATAACGCATAACGCATAACGCATAACGCATAACGCATAACGCATAACGCATAACGCATAACGCATAACGCATAACGCATAACGCATAACGCATAACGCATAACGCATAACGCATAACGCATAACGCATAACGCACAACGCACAACGCACAACGCATAACGCATAACGCATAACGCATAACGCATAACGCATAACGCATAACGCATAACGCATAACGCATAACGCATAACGCATAACGCATAACGCATAACGCATAACGCATAAGGCATAACGCATAACGCATAACGCATAACGCATAACGCATAACGCATAACGCATAACGCATTACGCATAACGCATAAAGTATAACACATAACGCATAAAGTATAACACATAACGCATAACGCATTACGCATATTGCATAACGTATAACGCAAAACGCATAACGCATAACGTTACCGCATAAGGCTTGATGCATGACGCATATCGCATAACGCATAACGCATAACTCATAACGTATAACGCATAACGCATAACGCATAACGCATAATGTATAACGCATAACGCATAACGCATAACGCATAACGCATAACGCATAACGCATGAAGCATAACGCATAACGCATAACGCATAACGCAAACTTATAACGCACAACGCATAACGTATAACGCATAACGCATAACGCATAACGCATAACGCATAACGCATAACGCATAACGCATAACGCATAACGCATAACGCATAACGCATAACGCATAACGCATAACGCATAACGCATAACGCATAACGCATAACGCATAACGCATAACGCATAACGCATAACGCATAACGCATAACGCATAACGCATAACGCATAACGCATAACGCATAACGCATAACGCATAACGCATAACGCATAACGCATAACGCATAACGCATAACGCATAACGCATAACTCATAACGCATAACGCATAACGCATTACGCATAACGCATAAAGTATAACTCATAACGCATAACGCATTACGCATAACGCATCACGCATAACGCATAACGCATAACGCATAACGCATATCGCATAAAACATAACGCATCACGCATAACGTACAACGTATAACGTATAACGCATAACGCATAACGCATAACGCATAACGCATAACGTATATCGCATAACACATAACGCATAACGCATAACGCATAACGCATAACGCATAACGCATAACGCATAACGCATATCGCATAACACATAACGCATAACCCATAACGCATAACGCATAACGCATAACGCATAACGCATAAAGCATAACGCATACCGCATAACGCATAACGCATATCGCATAACGCATAACGCATAACGTATAACGCATAACGCATACCGTATAACGCATAACGCATAACGCATAACGCAAACTTATAACGCACAACGCATAACGAATACAGCAAAACGCATAATGCTTAACGCATAACGGATCACGCATAACGCATAAAGCATAACGCATACCGCATAACGTATAACGCATAACGCATACCGTATAACGCATAACGCATAACGCATGACGCATAACGCAAACGTATAACGCACAACGCATAACGAATACAGCAAAACGCATAATGCTTAACGCATAACGGATCACGCATAACGCATAACGCATAACGCATAACGCTTAACGCATATCGAATAACGCATAACGTGTAACTCATAACGCATAACGCATAAAGCATAATGCATAACGCATAACGAACAACGGATAACGCATAACGCATAACGCATAACGAATACCGCAAAACGTATATCGCCTAACACATAACGGATCACGCATAACGCCTAACGCATAACGTATAACGCATAACGCATAACGCATAACGCATAAAGCATAACGCATAACGCATAACGCATAACGCAAACTAATAACGCATAACGCATAACGCATAACGCATAACGCATAACGCATAACGCATAACGCATAACGCATAACGCATAACGCATAACGCATAACGCATAACGCATAACGCATAACGCATAACGCATAACGCATACCGTATAACGCATAACGCAAACTAATAACGCACAACGCATAACGCATAACGCATAACGCATAACGCATAACGCATAACGCATAACGCATAACGCATAACGCATAACGCATAACGCATAACGCATAACGCATAACGCATTACGCATAACGCATAAAGTATAACACATAACGCATAACGCATAAAGTATAACACATAACGCATAACGCATAACGCATAACGCATAACGTATATCGCCTAACACATAACGCATAACCCATAACGCATAACGCATAAGGCATAACGCATAACGCATAACGATAACGCATAACGCATAACGCCTAACGCATAACGGATCACGCATAACGCATAAAGCATAACGCATAAAGCATAACGCATAACGCATAACGCATAACGCATAAAGCATAACGCATAACGCATAACGCATAACGCATATCGCATAACGCATAACGCATAACGCATAACGCATAACGCATAACGCATAACGCATAACGCATAACGCATAACGCATAACGCATAACGCATACCGTATAACGCATAACGCATAACGCGTAAAGCATAACGCATACCGCATAACGCATAACGCATATCGCATAACGCATAACGCATAACGCATAACGTATAACGCATAACGCATACCGTATAACGCATAACGCATTACGCATAACGCAAACGTATAACGCACAACGCATAACGCATAACGCATAACGCATAACGCATAACGCATAACGCATAACGCATAACGCATATCGCATAACACATAACGCATAACCCATAACGCATAACGCATAACGCATAACGCATAACGCATAACGCATAACGCATAACGCATTACGCATAACGCATAAAGTATAACACATAACGCATAACGCATAAAGTATAACACATAACGCATAACGCATTACGCATATTGCATAACGTATAACGCAAAACGCAAACGTATAACGCACAACGCATAACGAATACAGTAAAACGCATAATGCTTAACGCATAACGGATCACGCATAACGCATAACGCATAACGCATAACGCATAACGCATATCGCATAACGCATAACGCATAACGTATAACGCATAACGCATACCGTATAACGCATAACGCATAACGCATAACGCAAACTTATAACGCACAACGCATAACGAATAGAGCAAAACGCATAATGCTTAACGCATAACGGATCACGCATAACGCATAAAGCATAACGCATACCGCATAACGTATAACGCATAACGCATACCGTATAACGCATAACGCATAACGCATGACGCATAACGCAAACGTATAACGCACAACGCATAACGAATACAGCAAAACGCATAATGCTTAACGCATAACGGATCACGCATAACGCATAACGCATAACGCATAACGCATAACGCATAACGCATAACGCATAACGCATATCGAATAACGCATAACGTGTAACTCATAACGCATAACGCATAAAGCATAATGCATAACGCATAACGAACAACGGATAACGCATAACGCATAACGCATAACGAATACCGCAAAACGTATATCGCCTAACACATAACGGATCACGCATAACGCCTAACGCATAACGTATAACGCATAACGCATAACGCATAACGCATAAAGCATAACGCATAACGCATAACGCATAACGCAAACTAATAACGCACAACGCATAACGCATAACGCATAACGCATAACGCATAACGCATAACGCATAACGCATAACGCATAACGCATAACGCATAACGCATAACGCATAACGCATAACGCATAACGCATAACGCATAACGCATTACGCATAACGCATAAAGTATAACACATAACGCATAACGCATAAAGTATAACACATAACGCATAACGCATTACGCATAACGCATCACGCATAACGCATAACGCATAACGCATAACGCATAACGCATATCGCATAAAACATAACGCATAAAGCATAACGTACAACGTATAACGCATAACGCATAACGCATAATGCATAACGCATAACGCATAACGTATATCGCCTAACACATAACGCATAACCCATAACGCATAACGCATAAGGCATAACGCATAACGATAACGCATAACGCATAACGCCTAACGCATAACGGATCACGCATAACGCATAAAGCATAACGCATAAAGCATAACGCATAACGCATAACGCATAACGCATAAAGCATAACGCATAACGCATAACGCATAACGCATATCGCATAACGCATAACGCATAACGCATAACGCATAACGCATAACGCATAACGCATAACGCATAACGCATAACGCATAACGCATAACGCATACCGTATAACGCATAACGCATAAAGCATAACGCATAACGCATAACGCATAACGCATAAAGCATAACGCATAACGCATAACGCATAACGCATAACGCATATCGCATAACGCATAACGCATAACGCATAACGCATAACGCATAACGCATAACGCATAACGCATAACGCATAACGCATAACGCATAACGCATACCGTATAACGCATAACGCATAACGCGTAAAGCATAACGCATACCGCATAACGCATAACGCATATCGCATAACGCATAACGCATAACGCATAACGTATAACGCATAACGCATACCGTATAACGCATAACGCATTACGCATAACGCAAACGTATAACGCACAACGCATAACGCATAACGCATAACGCATAACGCATAACGCATAACGCATAACGCATATCGCATAACACATAACGCATAACCCATAACGCATAACGCATAACGCATAACGCATAACGCATAACGCATAACGCATAACGCATTACGCATAACGCATAAAGTATAACACATAACGCATAACGCATAAAGTATAACACATAACGCATAACGCATTACGCATATTGCATAACGTATAACGCAAAACGCAAACGTATAACGCACAACGCATAACGAATACAGTAAAACGCATAATGCTTAACGCATAACGGATCACGCATAACGCATAACGCATAACGCGTAACGCATAACGCATATCGCATAACGCATAACGCATAACGTATAACGCATAACGCATACCGTATAACGCATAACGCATAACGCATAACGCAAACGTATAACGCACAACGCATAACGAATACAGCAAAACGCATAATGCTTAACGCATAACGGATCACGCATAACGCATAACGCATAACGCATAACGCATAACGCATAACGCATAACGCATATCGAATAACGCATAACGTGTAACGCACAACGCATAACGAATAGAGCAAAACGCATAATGCTTAACGCATAACGGATCACGCATAACGCATAAAGCATAACGCATACCGCATAACGTATAACGCATAACGCATACCGTATAACGCATAACGCATAACGCATGACGCATAACGCAAACGTATAACGCACAACGCATAACGAATACAGCAAAACGCATAATGCTTAACGCATAACGGATCACGCATAACGCATAACGCATAACGCATAACGCATAACGCATAACGCATAACGCATATCGAATAACGCATAACGTGTAACTCATAACGCATAACGCATAAAGCATAATGCATAACGCATAACGAACAACGGATAACGCATAACGCATAACGCATAACGAATACCGCAAAACGTATATCGCCTAACACATAACGGATCACGCATAACGCCTAACGCATAACGTATAACGCATAACGCATAACGCATAACGCATAACGCATAAAGCATAACGCATAACGCATAACACATAACGCAAACTAATAACGCACAACGCATAACGCATAACGCATAACGCATAACGCATAACGCATAACGCATAACGCATAACGCATAACGCATAACGCATAACGCATAACGCATAACGCATAACGCATAACGCATTACGCATAACGCATAAAGTATAACACATAACGCATAACGCATAAAGTATAACACATAACGCATAACGCATTACGCATAACGCATCACGCATAACGCATAACGCATAACGCATAACGCATAACGCATATCGCATAAAACATAACGCATAAAGCATAACGTACAACGTATAACGCATAACGCATAACGCATAACGCATAACGCATAACGCATAACGTATATCGCCTAACACATAACGCATAACCCATAACGCATAACGCATAAGGCATAACGCATAACGATAACGCATAACGCATAACGCCTAACGCATAACGCATCACGCATAACGCATAAAGCATAACGCATAAAGCATAACGCATAACGCATAACGCATAACGCATAAAGCATAACGCATAACGCATAACGCATAACGCATATCGCATAACGCATAACGCATAACGCATAACGCATAACGCATAACGCATAACGCATAACGCATAACGCATAACGCATAACGCATAACGCATAACGCATACCGTATAACGCATAACGCATAACGCGTAAAGCATAACGCATACCGCATAACGCATAACGCATATCGCATAACGCATAACGCATAACGCATAACGAATAACGCATAACGCATACCGAATAACGCATAACGCATTACGCATAACGCAAACGTATAACGCACAACGCATAACGCATAACGCATAACGCATAACGCATAACGCATAACGCATAACGCATATCGCATAACACATAACGCATAACCCATAACGCATAACGCATAACGCATAACGCATAACGCATAACGCATAACGCATAACGCATTACGCATAACGCATAAAGTATAACACATAACGCATAACGCATAACGGATCACGCATAACGCATAACGCATAACGCATAACGCATAACGCATATCGAATAACGCATAACGTGTAACTCATAACGCATAACGCATAAAGCATAATGCATAACGCATAACGCATAACGCATAACGCATTACGCATAACGCATAAAGTATAACACATAACGCATAACGCATTACGCATAACGCATCACGCATAACGCATAACGCATAACGCATAACGCATAACGCATATCGCATAAAACATAACGCATCACGCATAACGTACAACGTATAACGCATAACGCATAACGCATAACGCATAACGCATAACGCATAACGCATAACGCATAACGCATAACGTATATCGCATAACACATAACGCATAACCCATAACGCATAACGCATAAGGCATAACGCATAACGTTAACGCATAACGCATAACGCCTAACGCATAACGGATCACGCATAACGCATAAAGCATAACGCATAAAGCATAACGCATAACGCATAACGCATAACGCATAAAGTATAACACATAACGCATAACGCATTACGCATAACGCATCACGCATAACGCATAACGCATAACGCATAACGCATAACGCATATCGCATAAAACATAACGCATCACGCATAACGTACAACGTATAACGCATAACGCATAACGCATAACGCATAACGCATAACGCATAACGCATAACGTATATCGCATAACACATAACGCATAACCCATAACGCATAACGCATAAGGCATAACGCATAACGTTAACGCATAACGCATAACGCCTAACGCATAACGGATCACGCATAACGCATAAAGCATAACGCATAAAGCATAACGCATAACGCATAACGCATAACGCATAAAGCATAACGCATAACGCATAACGCATAACGCATATCGCATAACGCATAACGCATAACGCATAACGCATAACGCATAACGCATAACGCATAACGCATAACGCATAACGCATAACGCATAACGCATAACGCATACCGTATAACGCATAACGCATAACGCGTAAAGCATAACGCATACCGCATAACGCATAACGCATATCGCATAACGCATAACGCATAACGCATAACGTATAACGCATAACGCATACCGTATAACGCATAACGCATTACGCATAACGCAAACGTATAACGCACAACGCATAACGCATAACGCATAACGCATAACGCATAACGCATAACGCATAACGCATAACGCATATCGCATAACACATAACGCATAACCCATAACGCATAACGCATAACGCATAACGCATAACGCATAACGCATAACGCATAACGCATTACGCATAACGCATAAAGTATAACACATAACGCATAACGCATAAAGTATAACACATAACGCATAACGCATTACGCATATTGCATAACGTATAACGCAAAACGCAAACGTATAACGCACAACGCATAACGAATACAGTAAAACGCATAATGCTTAACGCATAACGGATCACGCATAACGCATAACGCATAACGCATAACGCATATCGCATAACGCATAACGCATAACGTATAACGCATAACGCATACCGTATAACGCATAACGCATAACGCATAACGCAAACTTATAACGCACAACGCATAACGAATAGAGCAAAACGCATAATGCTTAACGCATAACGGATCACGCATAACGCATAAAGCATAACGCATACCGCATAACGTATAACGCATAACGCATACCGTATAACGCATAACGCATAACGCATGACGCATAACGCAAACGTATAACGCACAACGCATAACGAATACAGCAAAACGCATAATGCTTAACGCATAACGGATCACGCATAACGCATAACGCATAACGCATAACGCATAACGCATAACGCATAACGCATATCGAATAACGCATAACGTGTAACTCATAACGCATAACGCATAAAGCATAATGCATAACGCATAACGAACAACGGATAACGCATAACGCATAACGCATAACGAATACCGCAAAACGTATATCGCCTAACACATAACGGATCACGCATAACGCCTAACGCATAACGTATAACGCATAACGCATAACGCATAACGCATAAAGCATAACGCATAACGCATAACGCATAACGCAAACTAATAACGCACAACGCATAACGCATAACGCATAACGCATAACGCATAACGCATAACGCATAACGCATAACGCATAACGCATAACGCATAACGCATAACGCATAACGCATTACGCATAACGCATAAAGTATAACAAATAACGCATAACGCATAAAGTATAACACATAACGCATAACGCATTACGCATAACGCATCACGCATAACGCATAACGCATAACGCATAACGCATAACGCATATCGCATAAAACATAACGCATAAAGCATAACGTACAACGTATAACGCATAACGCATAACGCATAACGCATAACGCATAACGCATAACGTATATCGCCTAACACATAACGCATAACCCATAACGCATAACGCATAAGGCATAACGCATAACGATAACGCATAACGCATAACGCCTAACGCATAACGGATCACGCATAACGCATAAAGCATAACGCATATAGCATAACGCATAACGCATAACGCATAACGCATAAAGCATAACGCATAACGCATAACGCATAACGCATAACGCATATCGCATAACGCATAACGCATAACGCATAACGCATAACGCATAACGCATAACGCATAACGCATAACGCATAACGCATAACGCATAACGCATAACGCATAACGCATACCGTATAACGCATAACGCATAACGCGTAAAGCATAACGCATACCGCATAACGCATAACGCATATCGCATAACGCATAACGCATAACGCATAACGTATAACGCATAACGCATACCGTATAACGCATAACGCATTACGCATAACGCAAACGTATAACGCACAACGCATAACGCATAACGCATAACGCATAACGCATAACGCATAACGCATAACGCATATCGCATAACACATAACGCATAACCCATAACGCATAACGCATAACGCATAACGCATAACGCATAACGCATAACGCATTACGCATAACGCATAAAGTATAACACATAACGCATAACGCATAACGGATCACGCATAACGCATAACGCATAACGCATAACGCATAACGCATAACGCATATCGAATAACGCATAACGTGTAACTCATAACGCATAACGCATAAAGCATAATGCATAACGCATAACGCATAACGCATATCGCATAAAACATAACGCATAAAGCATAACGTACAACGTATAACGCATAACGCATAACGCATAACGCATAACGCATAACGCATAACGTATATCGCCTAACACATAACGCATAACCCATAACGCATAACGCATAAGGCATAACGCATAACGATAACGCATAACGCATAACGCCTAACGCATAACGGATCACGCATAACGCATAAAGCATAACGCATAAAGCATAACGCATAACGCATAACGCATAACGCATAAAGCATAACGCATAACGCATAACGCATAACGCAAACTAATAACGCACAACGCATAACGCATAACGCATAACGCATAACGCATAACGCATAACGCATAACGCATAACGCATAACGCATAACGCGTAACGCATAACGCATAACGCATAACGCATAACGCATAACGCATTACGCATAACGCATAAAGTATAACACATAACGCATAACGCATAAAGTATAACACATAACGCATAACGCATTACGCATAACGCATCACGCATAACGCATAACGCATAACGCATAACGCATATCGCATAAAACATAACGCATAAAGCATAACGTACAACGTATAACGCATAACGCATAACGCATAACGCATAACGCATAACGCATAACGCATAACGTATATCGCCTAACACATAACGCATAACCCATAACGCATAACGCATAAGGCATAACGCATAACGATAACGCATAACGCATAACGCCTAACGCATAACGGATCACGCATAACGCATAAAGCATAACGCATAAAGCATAACGCATAACGCATAACGCATAACGCATAAAGCATAACGCATAACGCATAACGCATAACGCATAACGCATATCGCATAACGCATAACGCATAACGCATAACGCATAACGCATAACGCATAACGCATAACGCATAACGCATAACGCATAACGCATAACGCATAACGCATACCGTATAACGCATAACGCATAACGCGTAAAGCATAACGCATACCGCATAACGCATAACGCATATCGCATAACGCATAACGCATAACGCATAACGTATAACGCATAACGCATACCGTATAACGCATAACGCATTACGCATAACGCAAACGTATAACGCACAACGCATAACGCATAACGCATAACGCATAACGCATAACGCATAACGCATAACGCATATCGCATAACACATAACGCATAACCCATAACGCATAACGCATAACGCATAACGCATAACGCATAACGCATAACGCATTACGCATAACGCATAAAGTATAACACATAACGCATAACGCATAACGGATCACGCATAACGCATAACGCATAACGCATAACGCATAACGCATATCGAATAACGCATAACGTGTAACTCATAACGCATAACGCATAAAGCATAATGCATAACGCATAACGCATAACGCATAACGCATTACGCATAACGCATAAAGTATAACACATAACGCATAACGCATTACGCATAACGCATCACGCATAACGCATAACGCATAACGCATAACGCATAACGCATATCGCATAAAACATAACGCATCACGCATAACGTACAACGTATAACGCATAACGCATAACGCATAACGCATAACGCATAACGCATAACGCATAACGCATAACGCATAACGTATATCGCATAACACATAACGCATAACCCATAACGCATAACGCATAAGGCATAACGCATAACGTTAACGCATAACGCATAACGCCTAACGCATAACGGATCACGCATAACGCATAAAGCATAACGCATAAAGCATAACGCATAACGTATAACGCATAACGCATACCGTATAACGCATAACGCATTACGCATAACGCAAACGTATAACGCACAACGCATAACGCATAACGCATAACGCATAACGCATAACGCATAACGCATAACTCATAACGCATATCGCATAACACATAACGCATAACCCATAACGCATAACGCATAACGCATAACGCATAACGCATAACGCATAACGCATTACGCATAACGCATAACGCATAAAGCATAACGCATACCGCATAACGTATAACGCATAACGCATACCGTATAACGCATAACGCATAACGCATGACGCATAACGCAAACGTATAACGCACAACGCATAACGAATACAGTAAAACGCATAATGCTTAACGCATAACGGATCACGCATAACGCATAACGCATAACGCATAACGCATAACGCATATCGAATAACGCATAACGTGTAACTCATAACGCATAACGCATAAAGCATAATGCATAACGCATAACGCATAACGCATAACGCATTACGCATAACGCATAAAGTATAACACATAACGCATAACGCATTACGCATAACGCATCACGCATAACGCATAACGCATAACGCATAACGCATAACGCATATCGCATAAAACATAACGCATCACGCATAACGTACAACGTATAACGCATAACGCATAACGCATAACGCATAACGCATAACGCATAACGCATAACGCATAACGCATAACGTATATCGCATAACACATAACGCATAACCCATAACGCATAACGCATAAGGCATAACGCATAACGTTAACGCATAACGCATAACGCCTAACGCATAACGGATCACGCATAACGCATAAAGCATAACGCATAAAGCATAACGCATAACGCATAACGCATAACGCGTAAAGCATAACGCATACCGCATAACGCATAACGCATATCGCATAACGCATAACGCATAACGCATAACGTATAACGCATAACGCATACCGTATAACGCATAACGCATTACGCATAACGCAAACGTATAACGCACAACGCATAACGCATAACGCCTAACGCATAACGCATAACGCATAACGCATAACGCATATCGCATAACACATAACGCATAACCCATAACGCATAACGCATAACGCATAACGCATAACGCATAACGCATAACGCATAACGCATTACGCATAACGCATAAAGTATAACACATAACGCATAACGCATAAAGTATAACACATAACGCATAACGCATTACGCATATTGCATAACGTATAACGCAAAACGCATAACGCATAACGTTACCGCATAAGGCTTGATGCATGACGCATATCTCATAACGCATAACGCATAACTCATAACGTATAACGCATAACGCATAACGCATAACGCATAATGCATAACGCATAACGCATAACGCATAACGCATAACGCATAACGCATAACGCATAACGCATAAAGCATAACGCATGACGCATAACGCATAACGCAAACTTATAACGCACAACGCATAACGTATAACGCATAACGCATAACGCATAACGCATAACGCATAACGCATAACGCATAACGCATAACGCATAACGCATAACGCATAACGCATAACGCATAACGCATAACGCATAACGCATAACGCATAACGCATAACGCATAACGCATAACGCATAACGCATAACGCATAACGCATAACGCATAACGCATAACGCATAACGCATAACGCATAACGCATAACGCATAACGCATAACGCATAACGCATAACGCATTACGCATAACGCATAAAGTATAACCCATAAAGCATAACGCATAACGCATAAAGTATAACGCATAACGCATAACGCATAACGCATAACGCATAACGCATAACGCATAACGCATAACGCATAACGCATAACGCATAACGCATAACGCATAACGCATAACGCATAACGCATAACGCATAACGCATAACGCATAACGCATAACGCATAACGCATAACGCATAACGCATAACGCATAACGCATAACGCATAACGCATAACGCATATCGCATAAAACATAACGCATAAAGCATAACGTACAACGTATAACGCATAACGCATAACGCATAACATATATCGCATAACACATAACGCATAACCCATAACGCATAACGCATAAGGCATAACGCATAACGTTAACGCATAACGCATAACGCCTAACGCATAACGCAAACGTATAACGCACAACGCATAACGCATAACGAACAACGGATAACGCATAACGCATAACGCATAACGAATACCGCAAAACGTATATCGACTAACACATAACGGATCACGCATAACGCATAACGCATAACGTATAACGCATAACGCATAACGCATAACGCATAACGCATAACGCATAACGCATATCGCATACCGCATAACGCATAACGTATAACGCATAACGCATACCGTATAACGCATAACGCATAACGCATAACGCATAATGCATAACGCATAACGCATAACGCATAACGCATAACACATAACGCATAACGCATAACGCACAACGCAAACGTATAACGCACAACGCATAATGCACAACGCATAACGCATAACGCATAACGCATGGCGCATAATGCAAAATGCATAACGCATAACGCATGACGCATAACACATAACGCATAACGCATAACGCATAACGCATAACGCATAACGCATAAAGCATAACGCATAACGCATAACGCATAACGCATTACGCATAACGCATTACGCATAACGCATAAAGTATAACACATAACGCATAACGCATAAAGTATAACACATAACGCATAACGCATTACGCATATTGCATAACGTATAACGCAAAACGCATAACGCATAACGTTACCGCATAAGGCTTGATGCATGACGCATATCGCATAACTCATAACGCATAACTCATAACGTATAACGCATAACGCATAACGCATAACGCATAACGCATAACGCATAACGCATAACGCATAACGCATAACGCATAACGCATAACGCATAAAGCATAACGCATAACGCATAACGCATAACGCAAACTTATAACGCACAACGCATAACGCATAACGCATAACGCATAACGCATAACGCATAACGCATAACGCATAACGCATAACGCATAACGCATAACGCATATCGCATAAAACATAACGCATCACACATAACGTACAACGTATAACGCATAACGCATAACGCATAACGCATAACGCATAACGCATAACGCATAACGCATAACGTATATCGCATAACACATAACGCACAACGCATAACGCATAACGCATAACGCATAACGCATAACGCATAACGCATAACGCATAACGCATAACGCATAACGCATAACGCATAACGCATAACGCATAACGCATAACGCATAACGCATAACGCATAACGCATAACGCATAACGCATAACGCATAACGCATAACGCATAACGCATAACGCATAACGCATAACGCATAACGCACAACGCACTACGCATAACGCATAACGCATAACGCATAACGCATAACGCATAACGCATAACGCATAACGCATAACGCATAACGCATAACGCATAACGCATAACGCATAACGCATAACGCATAACGCATAACGCATAACGCATAACGCATAAGGCATAAGGCAGAACGCATAACGCATAACGCATAACGCATAACGCATAACGCATAACGCATAACGCATAACGCATTACGCATAACGCATAAAGTATAACACATAACGCATAAAGTATAACACATAACGCATAACGCATTACGCATATTGCATAACGTATAACGCAAAACGCATAACGCATAACGTTACCGCATAAGGCTTGATGCATGACACATATCGCATAACGCATAACGCATAACTCATAACGCATAACGCATAACGCATAACGCATAACGCATAACGCATAACGCATAACGCATAACGCATAACGCATAACGCATAACGCATAACGCATGAAGCATAACGCATAACGCATAACGCATAACGCAAACTTATAACGCACAACGCATAACGTATAACACATAACGCATAACGCATAACGCATAACGCATAACGCATAACGCATAACGCATAACGCATAACGCATAACGCATAACGCATAACGCATAACGCATAACGCATAACGCATAACGCATAACGCATAACGCATAACGCATAACGCATAACGCATAACGCATAACGCATAACGCATAACGCATAACGCATAACGCATAACGCATAACGCATAACGCATAACGCATAACGCATAACGCATAACGCATAACGCATAACGCATAACGCATAACGCATAACGCATAACGCATAACGCATATCGCATAACGCATAACGCATAACGCATAACGCATAACGCATAACGCATAACGCATAACGCATAACGCATAACGCATAACGCATAACGCATAACGCATAACGCATAACGCATAACGCATAACGCATAACGCATAACGCATAACGCATAACGCATAACGCATAACGCATAACGCATAACGCATAACGCATAACGCATAACGCATAACGCATAACGCATAACGCATAACGCATAACGCATAACGCATAACGCATAACGCATAACGCATAACGCATAACGCATAACGCATAACGGATAACGCATAACGCATAACGCATAACGCATAACGCATAACGCATAACGCATAACGCATAACGCATAACGCATAACGCATAACGCATAACGCATAACGCATAACGCATAACGCATAACGCATAACGCATAACGCATAACGCATAACGCATTACGCATAACGCATAAAGTATAACACATAACGCATAACGCATTACGCATAACGCATCACGCATAACGCATAACGCATAACGCATAACGCATAACGCATATCGCATAAAACATAACGCATCACGCATAACGTACAACGTATAACGCATAACGCATAACGCATAACGCATAACGCATAACGCATAACGCATAACGTATATCGCATAACACATAACGCACAACGCATAACGCATAACGCATAACGCATAACGCATAACGCATAACGCATAACGCATAACGCATAACGCATAACGCATAACGCATAAAGCATAACGCATAACGCATAACGCATAACGCATAACGCATAACGCATAACGCATAACGCATAACGCATAACGCATAACGCATAACGCATAACGCATAACGCATAACGCATAACGCATAACGCATAACGCATAACGCATAACGCATAACGCATAACGCATAACGCATAACGCATAACGCATAACGCATAACGCATAACGCATAACGCATAACGCATAACGCATAACGCATAACGCATAACGCATAACGCATAACGCATAACGCATAACGCATAACGCATAACGCATAACGCATAACGCATAACGCATAACGCATAACGCATAACGTATAACGCATAACGCATAACGCATAACGCATAACGCATAACGCATAACGCATAACGCATATCGCATACCGCATAACGCATAACGTATAACGCATAACGCATACCGTATAACGCATAACGCATAACGCATAACGCATAATGCATAACGCATAACGCATAACGCATAACGCATAACACATAACGCATAACGCATAACGCACAACGCAAACGTATAACGCACAACGCATAATGCACAACGCATAACGCATAACGCATAACGCATGGCGCATAATGCAAAATGCATAACGCATAACGCATGACGCATAACACATAACGCATAACGCATAACGCATAACGCATAACGCATAACGCATAAAGCATAACGCATAACGCATAACGCATAACGCATTACGCATAACGCATTACGCATAACGCATAAAGTATAACACATAACGCATAACGCATAAAGTATAACACATAACGCATAACGCATTACGCATATTGCATAACGTATAACGCAAAACGCATAACGCATAACGTTACCGCATAAGGCTTGATGCATGACGCATATCGCATAACGCATAACGCATAACTCATAACGTATAACGCATAACGCATAACGCATAACGCATAACGCATAACGCATAACGCATAACGCATAACGCATAACGCATAACGCATAACGCATAAAGCATAACGCATAACGCATAACGCATAACGCAAACTTATAACGCACAACGCATAACGCATAACGCATAACGCATAACGCATAACGCATAACGCATAACGCATAACGCATAACGCATAACGCATATCGCATAAAACATAACGCATCACACATAACGTACAACGTATAACGCATAACGCATAACGCATAACGCATAACGCATAACGCATAACGCATAACGTATATCGCATAACACATAACGCACAACGCATAACGCATAACGCATAACGCATAACGCATAACGCATAACGCATAACGCATAACGCATAACGCATAACGCATAACGCATAACGCATAACGCATAACGCATAACGCATAACGCATAGCGCATAACATATATCGCATAACACATAACGCATAACCCATAACGCATAACGCATAAGGCATAACGCATAACATTAACGCATAACGCATAACGCATAACGCATAACGCATAACGCAAACTTATAACGCACAACGCATAACGCATAACGCATAACGCATAACGCATAACGCATAACGCATAACGCATAACGCATATCGCATAAAACATAACGCATCACACATAACGTACAACGTATAACGCATAACGCATAACGCATAACGCATAACGCATAACGCATAACGTATATCGCATAACACATAACGCACAACGCATAACGCATAACGCATAACGCATAACGCATAACGCATAACGCATAACGCATAACGCATAACGCATAACGCATAACGCATAACGCATAACGCATAACGCATAACGCATAACGCATAACGCATAACGCATAACGCAAACTTATAACGCACAACGCATAACGTATAACACATAACGCATAACGCATAACGCATAACGCATAACGCATAACGCATAACGCATAACGCATAACGCATAACGCATAACGCATAACGCATAACGCATAACGCATAACGCATAACGCATAACGCATAACGCATAACGCATAACGCATAACGCATAACGCATAACGCATAACGCATAACGCATAACGCATAACGCATAACGCATAACGCATAACGCATAACGCATAACGCATAACGCACAACGCACTACGCATAACGCATAACGCATAACGCATAACGCATAACGCATAACGCATAACGCATAACGCATAACGCATAACGCATAACGCATAACGCATAACGCATAACGCATAACGCATAACGCATAACGCATAACGCATAACGCATAAGGCATAAGGCAGAACGCATAACGCATAACGCATAACGCATAACGCATAACGCATAACGCATAACGCATAACGCATTACGCATAACGCATAAAGTATAACACATAACGCATAAAGTATAACACATAACGCATAACGCATTACGCATATTGCATAACGTATAACGCAAAACGCATAACGCATAACGTTACCGCATAAGGCTTGATGCATGACACATAACGCATAACGCATAAAGCGTAACGCATAACGCATAACGCATAACGCATAACGAATAACGCATAATGCATAACGCATAACGCATAACGCATAACGCATAACGCATAACGCATAACGCATGAAGCATAACGCATAACGCATAACGCATAACGCAAACTTATAACGCACAACGCATAACGTATAACACATAACGCATAACGCATAACGCATAACGCATAACGCATAACGCATAACGCATAACGCATAACGCATAACGCATAACGCATAACGCATAACGCATAACGCATAACGCATAACGCATAACGCATAACGCATAACGCATAACGCATAACGCATAACGCATAACGCATAACGCATAACGCATAACGCATAACGCATAACGCATAACGCATAACGCATAACGCATAACGCATAACGCATAACGCATAACGCATAACGCATAACGCATAACGCATAACGCATAACGCATAACGCATAACGCATAACGCATAACGCATAACGCATAACGCATAACGCATAACGCATAACGCATAACGCATAACGCATAACGCATAACGCATAACGCATAACGCATAACGCATAACGCATAACGCATAACGCATAACGCATAACGCATAACGCATAACGCATAACGCATAACGCATAACGCATAACGCATAACGCATAACGCATAACGCATAACGCATAACGCATAACGCATAACGCATAACGCATAACGCATAACGCATAACGCATAACGCATAACGCATAACGGATAACGCATAACGCATAACGGATAACGCATAACGCATAACGCATAACGCATAACGCATAACGCATAACGCATAACGCATAACACATAACGCATAACGCATAACGCATAACGCATAACGCATAACGCATTACGCATAACGCATAAAGTATAACACATAACGCATAACGCATTACGCATAACGCATCAGGCATAACGTATATCGCATAACACATAACGCACAACGCATAACGCATAACGCATAACGCATAACGCATAACGCATAACGCATAACGCATAACGCATAACGCAAAACGCATAACGCATAACGCATAACGCATAACGCATAACGCATAACGCATAACGCATAACGCATAACGCATAACGCATAACGCATAACGCATAACGCATAACGCATAACGGATAACGCATAACGCATAACGCATAACGCATAACGCATAACGCATAACGCATAACGCATAACGCATAACGCATAACGCATAACGCATAACGCATAACGCATAACGCATAACGCATAACGCATAACGCATAACGCATAACGCATAACGCATAACGCATAACGCATAACGCATAACGCATAACGAATAACGCATAACGCATAACGCATAACGCATAACGCATAACGCATAACGCATAACGCATACCGTATAACGCATAACGCATAACGCATAACGCATAACGCATAACGCATAACGCATAACGCATATCGCATAAAACATAACGCATAAAGCATAACGTACAACGTATAACGCATAACGCATAACGCATAACGCATAGCGCATAACATATATCGCATAACACATAACGCATAACCCATAACGCATAACGCATAAGGCATAACGCATAACATTAACGCATAACGCATAACGCATAACGCATAACGCATAACGCAAACTTATAACGCACAACGCATAACGCATAACGCATAACGCATAACGCATAACGCATAACGCATAACGCATAACGCATATCGCATAAAACATAACGCATCACACATAACGTACAACGTATAACGCATAACGCATAACGCATAACGCATAACGCATAACGCATAACGTATATCGCATAACACATAACGCACAACGCATAACGCATAACGCATAACGCATAACGCATAACGCATAACGCATAACGCATAACGCATAACGCATAACGCATAACGCATAACGCATAACGCATAACGCATAACGCATAACGCATAACGCATAACGCATAACGCATAACGCATAACGCATAACGCATAACGCATAACGCATAACGCATAACGCATAACGCATAACGCATAACGCATAACGCATAACGCATAACGCACAACGCACTACGCATAACGCATAACGCATAACGCATAACGCATAACGCATAACGCATAACGCATAACGCATAACGCATAACGCATAACGCATAACGCATAACGCATAACGCATAACGCATAACGCATAACGCATAACGCATAACGGATAACGCATAACGCATAACGGATAACGCATAACGCATAACGCATAACGCATAACGCATAACGCATAACGCATAACGCATAACACATAACGCATAACGCATAACGCATAACGCATAACGCATAACGCATTACGCATAACGCATAAAGTATAACACATAACGCATAACGCATTACGCATAACGCATCAGGCATAACGTATATCGCATAACACATAACGCACAACGCATAACGCATAACGCATAACGCATAACGCATAACGCATAACGCATAACGCATAACGCATAACGCATAACGCATAACGCATAACGCATAACGCATAACGCATAACGCATAACGCATAACGCATAACGCATAACGCATAACGCATAACGCATAACGCATAACGCATAACGCATAACGCATAACGCATAACGGATAACGCATAACGCATAACGCATAACGCATAACGCATAACGCATAACGCATAACGCATAACGCATAACGCATAACGCATAACGCATAACGCATAACGCATAACGCATAACGCATAACGCATAACGCATAACGCATAACGCATAACGCATAACGCATAACGCATAACGCATAACGCATAACGCATAACGCATAACGCATAACGCATAACGCATAACGCATAACGCATAACGCATAACGCATAACGCATAACGCATAACGCATAACGCATACCGTATAACGCATAACGCATAACGCATAACGCATAACGCATAACGCATAACGCATAACGCATATCGCATAAAACATAACGCATAAAGCATAACGTACAACGTATAACGCATAACGCATAACGCATAACGCATAGCGCATAACATATATCGCATAACACATAACGCATAACCCATAACGCATAACGCATAAGGCATAACGCATAACATTAACGCATAACGCATAACGCATAACGCATAACGCATAACGCAAACTTATAACGCACAACGCATAACGCATAACGCATAACGCATAACGCATAACGCATAACGCATAACGCATATCGCATAAAACATAACGCATCACACATAACGTACAACGTATAACGCATAACGCATAACGCATAACGCATAACGCATAACGCATAACGTATATCGCATAACACATAACGCACAACGCATAACGCATAACGCATAACGCATAACGCATAACGCATAACGCATAACGCATAACGCATAACGCATAACGCATAACGCATAACGCATAACGCATAACGCATAACGCATAAAGCATAACGCATAACGCATAACGCATAACGCATAACGCATAACGCATAACGCATAACGCATAACGCATAACGCATAACGCATAACGCATAACGCATAACGCATAACGCACAACGCACTACGCATAACGCATAACGCATAACGCATAACGCATAACGCATAACGCATAACGCATAACGCATAACGCATAACGCATAACGCATAACGTATAACGCATAACGCATAACGCATAACGCATAACGCATAACGCATAACGCATAAGGCATAAGGCATAACGCATAACGCATAACGCATAACGCATAACGCATAACGCATAACGCATTACGCATAACGCATAAAGTATAACACATAACGCATAAAGTATAACACATAACGCATAACGCATTACGCATATTACATAACGTATAACGCAAAACGCATAACGCATAACGTTACCGCATAAGGCTTGATGCATGACACATATCGCATAACGCATAACGCATAACTCATAACGTATAACGCATAACGCATAACGCATAACGCATAATGCATAACGCATAACGCATAACGCATAACGCATAACGCATAACGCATAACGCATGAAGCATAACGCATAACGCATAACGCATAACGCAAACTTATAACGCACAACGCATAACGTATAACGCATAACGCATAACGCATAACGCATAACGCATAACGCATAACGCATAACGCATAACGCATAACGCATAACGCATAACGCATAACGCATAACGCATAACGCATAACGCATAACGCATAACGCATAACGCATAACGCATAACGCATAACGCATAACGCATAACGCATAACGCATAACGCATAACGCATAACGCATAACGCATAACGCATAACGCATAACGCATAACGCATAACGCATAACGCATAACGCATAACGCATAACGCATAACGCATAACGCATAACGCATAACGCATAACGCATAACGCATAACGCATAACGCATAACGCATAACGCATAACGCATAACGCATAACGCATAACGCATAACGCATAACGCATAACGCATAACGCATAACGCATAACGCATAACGCATAACGCATAACGCATAACGGATAACGCATAACGCATAACGCATAACGCATAACGCATAACGCATAACGCATCACGCATAACGCATAACGCATAACGCATAACGCATAACGCATAACGCATAACGCATAACGCATAACGCATTACGCATAACGCATAAAGTATAACACATAACGCATAACGCATTACGCATAACGCATCACGCATAACGCATAACGCATAACGCATAACGCATAACGCATAAAACATAACGCATCACGCATAACGTACAACGTATAACGCATAACGCATAACGCATAACGCATAACGCATAACGCATAACGTATATCGCATAACACATAACGCACAACGCATAACGCATAACGCATAACGCATAACGCATAACGCATAACGCATAACGCATAACGCATAACGCATAACGCATAACGCATAACGCATAACGCATAACGCATAACGCATAACGCATAACGCATAACGCATAACGCATAACGCATAACGCATAACGCATAACGCATAACGCATAACGCATAACGCATAACGCATAACGCATAACGCATAACGCATAACGCATAACGCATAACGCATAACGCATAACGCATAACGCATAACGCATAACGCATAACGCATAACGCATAACGCATAACGCATAACGCATAACGCATAACGCATAACGCATAACGCATAACGCATAACGCATAACGCATAACGCATAACGCATACCGTATAACGCATAACGCATAACGCATAACGCATAACGCATAACGCATAACGCATATCGCATAAAACATAACGCATAAAGCATAACGTACAACGTATAACGCATAACGCATAACGCATAGCGCATAACATATATCGCATAACACATAACGCATAACCCATAACGCATAACGCATAAGGCATAACGCATAACATTAACGCATAACGCATAACGCCTAACGCATAACGCAAACGTATAACGCACAACGCATAACGCATAACGAACAACGGATAACGCATAACGCATAACGCATAACGAATACCGCAAAACGTATATCGACTAACACATAACGGATCACGCATAACGCATAACGCATAACGTATAACGCATAACGCATAACGCATAACGCATAACGCATAACGCATAACGCATATCGCAATCCCGCATAACGCATAACGTATAACGCATAACGCATACCGTATAACGCATAACGCATAACGCATAACGCATAATGCATAACGCATAACGCATAACGCATAACGCATAACACATAACGCATAACGCATAACGCACAACGCAAACGTATAACGCGCAACGCATAATGCACAACGCATAACGCATAACGCATAACGCATGGCGCATAATGCAAAATGCATAACGCATAACGCATAACGCATAACGCATAACGCATGACGCATAACACATAACGCATAACGCATAACGCATAACGCATAACGCATAACGCATAAAGCATAACGCATAACGCATAACGCATAACGCATAACGCATAACGCATAACGCATAACGCATAACGCATAACGCATAACGCATAACGCATAACGCATAACGCATAACGCATAACGCATAACGCATAACGCATAACGCATAACGCATAACGCATAACGCATACCGTATAACGCATAACGCATAACGCATAACGCATAACGCATAACGCATAACGCATAACGCATAACGCATAACGCATATCGCATAAAACATAACGCATAAAGCATAACGTACAACGTATAACGCATAACGCATAACGCATAACGCATAGCGCATAACATATATCGCATAACACATAACGCATAACCCATAACGCATAACGCATAAGGCATAACGCATAACATTAACGCATAACGCATAACGCCTAACGCATAACGCAAACGTATAACGCACAACGCATAACGCATAACGAACAACGGATAACGCATAACGCATAACGCATAACGAATACCGCAAAACGTATATCGACTAACACATAACGGATCACGCATAACGCATAACGCATAACGCATAACGCATAACGCATAAAGCATAACGCATAACGCATAACGCATAACGCATAACGCATAACGCATAACGCATAACGCATAACGCATAACGCATAACGCATAACGCATAACGCATAACGCATAACGCATAACGCATAACGCATAACGCATAACGCATAACGCATAACGCATAACGCATAACGCATAACGCATAACGCATAACGCATAACGCATAACGCATAACGCATAACGCATAACGCATAACGCATAACGCATAACGCATAACGCATAACGCATAACGCATAACGCATAACGCATAACGCATAACGCATAACGCATAACGCATAACGCATAACGCATAACGCATAACGCATAACGCATAACGCATAACGCATAACGCATAACGCATAACGCATAACCCATACCGTATAACGCATAACGCATAACGCATAACGCATAACGCATAACGCATAACGCATATCGCATAAAACATAACGCATAAAGCATAACGTACAACGTATAACGCATAACGCATAACGCATAACGCATAGCGCATAACATATATCGCATAACACATAACGCATAACCCATAACGCATAACGCATAAGGCATAACGCATAACATTAACGCATAACGCATAACGCCTAACGCATAACGCAAACGTATAACGCACAACGCATAACGCATAACGAACAACGGATAACGCATAACGCATAACGCATAACGAATACCGCAAAACGTATATCGACTAACACATAACGGATCACGCATAACGCATAACGCATAACGTATAACGCATAACGCATAACGCATAACGCATAACGCATAACGCATATCGCAATCCCGCATAACGCATAACGTATAACGCATAACGCATACCGTATAACGCATAACGCATAACGCATAACGCATAATGCATAACGCATAACGCATAACGCATAACGCATAACACATAACGCATAACGCATAACGCACAACGCAAACGTATAACGCGCAACGCATAATGCACAACGCATAACGCATAACGCATAACGCATGGCGCATAATGCAAAATGCATAACGCATAACGCATAACGCATAACGCATAACGCATGACGCATAACACATAACGCATAACGCATAACGCATAACGCATAACGCATAAAGCATAACGCATAACGCATAACGCATAACGCATAACGCATAACGCATAACGCATAACGCATAACGCATAACGCATAACGCATAACGCATAACGCATAACGCATAACGCATAACGCATAACGCATAACGCATAACGCATAACGCATAACGCATACCGTATAACGCATAACGCATAACGCATAACGCATAACGCATAACGCATAACGCATAACGCATAACGCATAACGCATATCGCATAAAACATAACGCATAAAGCATAACGTACAACGTATAACGCATAACGCATAACGCATAACGCATAGCGCATAACATATATCGCATAACACATAACGCATAACCCATAACGCATAACGCATAAGGCATAACGCATAACATTAACGCATAACGCATAACGCCTAACGCATAACGCAAACGTATAACGCACAACGCATAACGCATAACGAACAACGGATAACGCATAACGCATAACGCATAACGAATACCGCAAAACGTATATCGACTAACACATAACGGATCACGCATAACGCATAACGCATAACGTATAACGCATAACGCATAACGCATAACGCATAACGCATAACGCATAACGCATATCGCATACCGCATAACGCATAACGTATAACGCATAACGCATAACGCATAACGCATAACGCATAACGCATAACGCATAACGTTAACGCATAATGCATAACGCCTAACGCATAACGAATACCGCAAAACGTATATCGACTAACACATAACGGATCACGCATAACGCATAACGCATAACGTATAACGCATAACGCATAACGCATAACGCATAACGCATAACGCATAACGCATATCGCATACCGCATAACGCATAACGTATAACGCATAACGCATACCGTATAACGCATAACGCATAACGCATAACGCATAATGCATAACGCATAACGCATAACGCATAACGCATAACACATAACGCATAACGCATAACGCACAACGCAAACGTATAACGCGCAACGCATAATGCACAACGCATAACGCATAACGCATAACGCATGGCGCATAATGCAAAATGCATAACGCATAACGCATAACGCATAACGCATAACGCATGACGCATAACACATAACGCATAACGCATAACGCATAACGCATAACGCATAACGCATAAAGCATAACGCATAACGCATAACGCATAACGCATAACGCATTACGCATAACGCATAAAGTATAACACATAACGCATAACGCATAAAGTATAACACATAACGCATAACGCATTACGCATATTGCATAACGTATAACGCAAAACGCATAACGCATAACGTTACCGCATAAGGCTTGATGCATGACGCATATCGCATAACGCATAACGCATAACTCATAACGTATAACGCATAACGCATAACGCATAATGCATAACGCATAACGCATAACGCATAACGCACAACGCATAACGCATAACGCATAACGCATAACGCATAACGCATAACGCATAAAGCATAACGCATAACGCATAACGCAAACTTATAACGCACAACGCATAACGCATAACGCATAACGCATAACGCATAACGCATAACGCATAACGCATAACGCATAACGCATAACGCATAACTCATAACGCATAACGCATAACGCATAACGCATAACGCATAACGCATAACGCATAACGCATAACGCATAACGCATAACGCATAACGCATAACGCATAACGCATAACGCATAACGCATAACGCATAACGCATAACGCATAACGCATAACGCATAACGCATAACGCATTACGCATAACGCATAAAGTATAACACATAACGCATAACGCATTACGCATAACGCATCACGCATAACGCATAACGCATAACGCATATCGCATAAAACATAACGCATCACGCATAACGTACAACGTATAACGCATAACGCATAACGCATAACGCATAACGCATAACGCATAACGTATATCGCATAACACATAACGCACAACGCATAACGCATAACGCATAACGCATAACGCATAACGCATAACGCATAACGCATAACGCATAACGCATAACGCATAACGCATAACGCATAACGCATAACGCATAACGCATATCGCATAACGCATAACGCATAACGCATAACGCACAACGCATAACGCATAACGCATAACGCATAACGCATAACGCATAACGCATAACGCATAACGCATAACGCATAACGCATTACGCATAACGCATAAAGTATAACACATAACGCATAACGCATTACGCATAACGCATCACGCATAACGCATAACGCATAACGCATATCGCATAAAACATAACGCATCACGCATAACATACAACGTATAACGCATAACGCATAACGCATAACGCATAACGCATAACGCATAACGTATATCGCATAACACATAACGCACAACGCATAACGCATAACGCATAACGCATAACGCATAACGCATAACGCATAACGCATAACGCATAACGCATAACGCATAACGCATAACGCATAACGCATAACGCATATCGCATAACGCATAACGCAGAACGCATAACGCATAACGCATAACGCATAACGCATAATGCATAACGCATAACGCATAACGCATAACGCATAACGCATATCGCATAACACATAACGCACAACCAATAACGCATAACGCATAACGCATAACGCATAACGCATAACGCATAACGCATAACGCATTACGCATAACGCATAAAGTATAACACATAACGCATAAAGTATAACACATAACGCATAACGCATTACGCATATTGCATAACGTATAACGCAAAACGCATAACGCATAACGTTACCGCATAAGGCTTGATGCATGACGCATATCGCATAACGCATAACGCATAACTCATAACGTATAACGCATAACGCATAACGCATAACGCATAATGCATAACGCATAACGCATAACGCATAACGCATAACGCATAACGCATAACGCATAACGCATAACGCATAACGCATAACGCATAACGCATAACGCATAACGCATAACGCATAACGCATAACGCATAACGCATAACGCATAACGCATAACGCATATCGCATAACGCATAACGCATAACGCATAACGCACAACGCATAACGCATAACGCATAACGCATAACGCATAACGCATAACGCATAACGCATAACGCATAACGCATAACGCTTTACGCATAACGCATAAAGTATAACACATAACGCATAACGCATTACGCATAACGCATCACGCATAACGCATAACGCATAACGCATATCGCATAAAACATAACGCATCACGCATAACATACAACGTATAACGCATAACGCATAACGCATAACGCATAACGCATAACGCATAACGCATAACGTATATCGCATAACACATAACGCACAACGCATAACGCATAACGCATAACGCATAACGCATAACGCATAACGCATAACGCATAACGCATAACGCATAACGCATAACGCATAACGCATAACGCATAACGCATATCGCATAACGCATAACGCAGAACGCATAACGCATAACGCATAACGCATAACGCATAATGCATAACGCATAACGCATAACGCATAACGCATAACGCATATCGCATAACACATAACGCACAACCAATAACGCATAACGCATAACGCATAACGCATAACGCATAACGCATAACGCATAACGCATTACGCATAACGCATAAAGTATAACACATAACGCATAAAGTATAACACATAACGCATAACGCATTACGCATATTGCATAACGTATAACGCAAAACGCATAACGCATAACGTTACCGCATAAGGCTTGATGCATGACGCATATCGCATAACGCATAACGCATAACTCATAACGTATAACGCATAACGCATAACGCATAACGCATAATGCATAACGCATAACGCATAACGCATAACGCATAACGCATAACGCATAACGCATGAAGCATAACGCATAACGCATAACGCATAACGCAAACTTATAACGCACAACGCATAACGTATAACGCATAACGCATAACGCATAACGCATAACGCATAACGCATAACACATAACGCATAACGCATAACGCATAACGCATAACGCATAACGCATAACGCATAACGCATAACGCATAACGCATAACGCATAACGCATAACGCATAACGTGTAACTCATAACGCATAACGCATAAAGCATAATGCATAACGCATAACGAACAACGGATAACGCATAACGCATAACGCATAACGAATACCGCAAAACGTATATCGCCTAACACATAACGGATCACGCATAACGCATAACGCATAACGTATAACGCATAACGCATAACGCATAACGCATAAAGCATAACGCATAACGCATAACGCATAACGCAAACTAATAACGCATAACGCATAACGCATAACGCATAACGCATAACGCATAACGCATAACGCATAACGCATAACGCATAACGCATAACGCATAACGCATAACGCATAACGCATAACGCATAACGCATAACGCATAACGCATAACGCATAACGCATAACGCATAACGCATTACGCATTACGCATAACGCATAAAGTATAACACATAACGCATAACGCATAAAGTATAACACATAACGCATAACGCATTACGCATAACGCATCACGCATAACGCATAACGCATAACGCATAACGCATAACGCATATCGCATAAAACATAACGCATAAAGCATAACGTACAACGTATAACGCATAACGCATAACGCATAACGCATAACGCATAACGCATAACGTATATCGCATAACACATAACGCATAACCCATAACGCATAACGCATAAGGCATAACGCATAACGATAACGCATAACGCATAACGCCTAACGCATAACGGATCACGCATAACGCATAAAGCATAACGCATAAAGCATAACGCATAATGCATAACGCATAACGCATAAAGCATAACGCATAACGCATAACGCATAACGCATATCGCATAACGCATAACGCATAACGTATAACGCATAACGCATACCGTATAACGCATAACGCATAACCCAAACGTATAACGCACAACGCATAACGCATAACGCATAACGCATAACGCATAACGCATAACGCATAACGCATAACGCATAACGCATAACGCATAACGCATAACGCATAACGCATAACGCATAACGCATAACGCATAACGCATAACGCATAATGCATAACGCATAACGCATAACGCATAACGCATAACGCATATCGCATAACACATAACGCACAACCAATAACGCATAACGCATAACGCATAACGCATAACGCATAACGCATAACGCATAACGCATTACGCATAACGCATAAAGTATAACACATAACGCATAAAGTATAACACATAACGCATAACGCATTACGCATATTGCATAACGTATAACGCAAAACGCATAACGCATAACGTTACCGCATAAGGCTTGATGCATGACGCATATCGCATAACGCATAACGCATAACTCATAACGTATAACGCATAACGCATAACGCATAACGCATAATGCATAACGCATAACGCATAACGCATAACGCATAACGCATAACGCATAACGCATGAAGCATAACGCATAACGCATAACGCATAACGCAAACTTATAACGCACAACGCATAACGTATAACGCATAACGCATAACGCATAACGCATAACGCATAACGCATAACACATAACGCATAACGCATAACGCATAACGCATAACGCATAACGCATAACGCATAACGCATAACGCATAACGCATAACGCATAACGCATAACGCATAACGTGTAACTCATAACGCATAACGCATAAAGCATAATGCATAACGCATAACGAACAACGGATAACGCATAACGCATAACGCATAACGAATACCGCAAAACGTATATCGCCTAACACATAACGGATCACGCATAACGCATAACGCATAACGTATAACGCATAACGCATAACGCATAACGCATAAAGCATAACGCATAACGCATAACGCATAACGCAAACTAATAACGCATAACGCATAACGCATAACGCATAACGCATAACGCATAACGCATAACGCATAACGCATAACGCATAACGCATAACGCATAACGCATAACGCATAACGCATAACGCATAACGCATAACGCATAACGCATAACGCATAACGCATAACGCATAACGCATTACGCATTACGCATAACGCATAAAGTATAACACATAACGCATAACGCATAAAGTATAACACATAACGCATAACGCATTACGCATAACGCATCACGCATAACGCATAACGCATAACGCATAACGCATAACGCATATCGCATAAAACATAACGCATAAAGCATAACGTACAACGTATAACGCATAACGCATAACGCATAACGCATAACGCATAACGCATAACGTATATCGCATAACACATAACGCATAACCCATAACGCATAACGCATAAGGCATAACGCATAACGATAACGCATAACGCATAACGCCTAACGCATAACGGATCACGCATAACGCATAAAGCATAACGCATAAAGCATAACGCATAATGCATAACGCATAACGCATAAAGCATAACGCATAACGCATAACGCATAACGCATATCGCATAACGCATAACGCATAACGTATAACGCATAACGCATACCGTATAACGCATAACGCATAACCCAAACGTATAACGCACAACGCATAACGCATAACGCATAACGCATAACGCATAACGCATAACGCATAACGCATAACGCATAACGCATAACGCATAACGCATAACGCATAACGCATAACGCATAACGCATAACGTATATCGCATAACACATAACGCATAACCCATAACGCATAACGCATAAGGCATAACGCATAACGTTAACGCATAACGCATAACGCCTAACGCATAACGGATCACGCATAACGCATAAAGCATAACGCATAAAGCATAACGCATAACGCATAACGCATAACGCATAACGCATAACGCATAAAGCATAACGCATAACGCATAACGCATAACGCATAACGCATAACGTATATCGCATAACACATAACGCATAACCCATAACGCATAACGCATAAGGCATAACTCATAACGTTAACGCATAACGCATAACGCCTAACGCTTATCGGATCACGCATAACGCATAAAGCATAACGCATAAAGCATAACGCATAACGCATAACGCATAACGCATAACGCATAACGCATAACGCATAACGCATAACGCATAACGCATAACGCATAACGCATAACGCATAACGCATAACGCATAACGCATAACGCATAACGCATTACGCATAACGCATAAAGTATAACACATAACGCATAACGCATAAAGTATAACACATAACGCATAACGCATTACGCATAACGCATCACGCATAACGCATAACGCATAACGCATAACGCAAACTAATAACGCACAACGCATAACGCATAACGCATATCGCATAACGCATAACGCATAACGTATAACGCATAACGCATACCGTATAACGCATAACGCACAACGCAAGCGTATAACGCACAACGCATAATGCATAACGCATAACGCATAACGCATAACGCATAACGCATGGCGCATAATGCAAAATGCATAACGCATAACGCATAACGCATAACGCATAACGCATAACGCATAACGCATAACGCATATCGCATAACGCATAACGCATAACGCATAACGCATAAAGCATAACGCATAACGCATAACGCATAACGCATAACGCATTACGCATAACGCATAAAGTATAACACATAACGCATAACGCATAAAGTATAACACATAACGCATAACGCATTACGCATATTGCATAACGTATAACGCAAAACGCATAACGCATAACGTTACCGCATAAGGCTTGATGCATGACGCATATCGCATAACGCATAACGCATAACTCATAACGTATAACGCATAACGCATAACGCATAATGCATAACGCATAACGCATAACGCATAACGCATAACGTATAACGCATAACGCATAACGCATAACGCATAACGCATAACGCATAAAGCATAACGCATAACGCATAACGCATAACGCAAACTTATAACGCACAACGCATAACGCATAACGCATAACGCATAACGCATAACGCATAACGCATAACGCATAACGCATAACGCATAACGCATAACGCATAACGCAAACTTATAACGCACAACGCATAACGCATAACGCATAACGCATAACGCATAACGCATAACGCATAACGCATAACGCATAACGCATAACGCATAACGCATAACGCATAACGCATAACGCATAACGCATAACGCATAACGCATAACGCATAACGCATAACGCATAACGCATAAAGCATAACGCATAACGCATAACGCATAACGCATAACGCATTACGCATAACGCATAAAGTATAACGCATAACGCATAACGCATAACGCATAACGCATAACGCATAACGCATAACGCATAACGCATAACGCATAACGCATAACGCATATCGCATAAAACATAACGCATCACGCATAACGTACAACGTATAACGCATAACGCATAACGCATAACGTATATCGCATAACACATAACGCATAACCCATAACGCATAACGCATAAGGCATAACTCATAACGTTAACGCATAACGCATAACGCCTAACGCTTAACGGATCACGCATAACGCATAAAGCATAACGCAAAAAGCATAACGCATAACGCATAACGCATAACGCATAACGCATAAAGCATAACGCATAACGCATAACGCATAACGCATAACGCATAACGCATAACGCAAACTTATAACGCACAACGCATAACGCATAACGCATAACGCATAACGCATAACGCATAACGCATAACGCATAACGCATAACGCATAACGCATAACGCATAACGCATAACGCATAACGCATAACGCATAACGCATAACGCATAAAGCATAACGCATACCGCATAACGCATAACGCATAACGCAAACTTATAACGCACAACGCATAACGCATAACGCATAACGCATTACGCATAACGCATAAAGTATAACACATAACGCATAACGCATAAAGTATAACACATAACGCATAACGCATTACGCATAACGCATCACGCATAACGCATAACGCATAACGCATAACGCATAACGCATATCGCATAAAACATAACGCATAAAGCATAACGTACAACGTATAACGCATAACGCATAACGCATAACGCATAACGCATAACGCATAACGCATAACGTATAACGCATAACGCATACCGTATAACGCATAACGCATTACGCATAACGCAAACGTATAACGCACAACGCATAACGCATAACGCATAACGCATAACGCATAACGCATAACGCATAACGCATATCGCATAACGCATAACGTATAACGCATAACGCATACCGTATAACGCATAACGCATTACGCATAACGCAAACGTATAACGCACAACGCATAACGCATAACGCATAACGCATAACGCATAACGCATAACGCATAACGCATAACGCATAACGCATAACGCATAACGCATAACGCATAACGCATTACGCATTACGCATAACGCATAAAGTATAACACATAACGCATAACGCATAAAGTATAACACATAACGCATAACGCATTACGCATAACGCATCACGCATAACGCATAACGCATAACGCATAACGCATAACGCATATCGCATAAAACATAACGCATAAAGCATAACGTACAACGTATAACGCATAACGCATAACGCATAACGCATAACGCATAACGCATAACGTATATCGCATAACACATAACGCATAACCCATAACGCATAACGCATAAGGCATAACGCATAACGATAACGCATAACGCATAACGCCTAACGCATAACGGATCACGCATAACGCATAAAGCATAACGCATAACGCATAACGCATAACGCATAACGCATAACGCATAAAGCATAACGCATAACGCATAACGCATAACGCATATCGCATAACGCATAACGCATAACGTATAACGCATAACGCATACCGTATAACGCATAACGCATAACCCAAACGTATAACGCACAACGCATAACGCATAACGCATAACGCATAACGCATAACGCATAACGCATAACGCATAACGCATAACGCATAACGCATAACGCATAACGCATAACGCATAACGCATAACGTATATCGCATAACACATAACGCATAACCCATAACGCATAACGCATAAGGCATAACGCATAACGTTAACGCATAACGCATAACGCCTAACGCATAACGGATCACGCATAACGCATAAAGCATAACGCATAAAGCATAACGCATAACGCATAACGCATAACGCATAACGCATAACGCATAAAGCATAACGCATAACGCATAACGCATAACGCATAACGCATAACGCATAACGTATATCGCATAACACATAACGCATAACCCATAACGCATAACGCATAAGGCATAACTCATAACGTTAACGCATAACGCATAACGCCTAACGCTTATCGGATCACGCATAACGCATAAAGCATAACGCATAAAGCATAACGCATAACGCATAACGCATAACGCATAACGCATAACGCATAACGCATAACGCATAACGCATAACGCATAACGCATAACGCATAACGCATAACGCATAACGCATAACGCATAACGCATAACGCATTACGCATAACGCATAAAGAATAACACATAACGCATAACGCATAAAGTATAACACATAACGCATAACGCATTACGCATAACGCATCACGCATAACGCATAACGCATAACGCATAACGCAAACTAATAACGCACAACGCATAACGCATAACGCATATCGCATAACGCATAACGCATAACGTATAACGCATAACGCATACCGTATAACGCATAACGCACAACGCAAACGTATAACGCACAACGCATAATGCATAACGCATAACGCATAACGCATAACGCATAACGCATGGCGCATAATGCAAAATGCATAACGCATAACGCATAACGCATAACGCATGACGCATAACGCATAACGCATAACGCATATCGCATAACGCATAACGCATAACGCATAACGCATAAAGCATAACGCATAACGCATAACGCATAACGCATAACGCATTACGCATAACGCATAAAGTATAACACATAACGCATAACGCATAAAGTATAACACATAACGCATAACGCATTACGCATATTGCATAACGTATAACGCAAAACGCATAACGCATAACGTTACCGCATAAGGCTTGATGCATGACGCATATCGCATAACGCATAACGCATAACTCATAACGTATAACGCATAACGCATAACGCATAATGCATAACGCATAACGCATAACGCATAACGCATAACGTATAACGCATAACGCATAACGCATAACGCATAACGCATAACGCATAAAGCATAACGCATAACGCATAACGCATAACGCAAACTTATAACGCACAACGCATAACGCATAACGCATAACGCATAACGCATAACGCATAACGCATAACGCATAACGCATAACGCATAACGCATAACGCATAACGCAAACTTATAACGCACAACGCATAACGCATAACGCATAACGCATAACGCATAACGCATAACGCATAACGCATAACGCATAACGCATAACGCATAACGCATAACGCATAACGCATAACGCATAACGCATAACGCATAACGCATAACGCATAACGCATAACGCATAACGCATAAAGCATAACGCATAACGCATAACGCATAACGCATAACGCATTACGCATAACGCATAAAGTATAACGCATAACGCATAACGCATAACGCATAACGCATAACGCATAACGCATAACGCATAACGCATAACGCATAACGCATAACGCATATCGCATAAAACATAACGCATCACGCATAACGTACAACGTATAACGCATAACGCATAACGCATAACGTATATCGCATAACACATAACGCATAACCCATAACGCATAACGCATAAGGCATAACTCATAACGTTAACGCATAACGCATAACGCCTAACGCTTAACGGATCACGCATAACGCATAAAGCATAACGCAAAAAGCATAACGCATAACGCATAACGCATAACGCATAACGCATAAAGCATAACGCATACCGCATAACGCATAACGCATAACGCATAACGCATAACGCAAACTTATAACGCACAACGCATAACGCATAACGCATAACGCATAACGCATAACGCATAACGCATAACGCATAACGCATAACGCATAACGCATAACGCATAACGCATAACGCATAACGCATAACGCATAACGCATAACGCATAAAGCATAACGCATACCGCATAACGCATAACGCATAACGCAAACTTATAACGCACAACGCATAACGCATAACGCATAACGCATTACGCATAACGCATAAAGTATAACACATAACGCATAACGCATAAAGTATAACACATAACGCATAACGCATAACGCATAACGCATCACGCATAACGCATAACGCATAACGCATAACGCATAACGCATATCGCATAAAACATAACGCATAAAGCATAACGTACAACGTATAACGCATAACGCATAACGCATAACGCATAACGCATAACGCATAACGCATAACGTATAACGCATAACGCATACCGTATAACGCATAACGCATTACGCATAACGCAAACGTATAACGCACAACGCATAACGCATAACGCATAACGCATAACGCATAACGCATAACGCATAACGCATATCGCATAACGCATAACGTATAACGCATAACGCATACCGTATAACGCATAACGCATTACGCATAACGCAAACGTATAACGCACAACGCATAACGCATAACGCATAACGCATAACGCATAACGCATAACGCATAACGCATAACGCATAACGCATAACGCATAACGCATAACGCATAACGCATTACGCATTACGCATAACGCATAAAGTATAACACATAACGCATAACGCATAAAGTATAACACATAACGCATAACGCATTACGCATAACGCATAACGCATAACGCATAACGCATAACGCATAACGCATAACGCATATCGCATAAAACATAACGCATAAAGCATAACGTACAACGTATAACGCATAACGCATAACGCATAACGCATAACGCATAACGCATAACGAATAACGCATAACACATAACGCATAACCCATAACGCATAACGCATAAGGCATAACGCATAACGATAACGCATAACGCATAACGCCTAACGCATAACGGATCACGCATAACGCATAAAGCATAACGCATAAAGCATAACGCATAACGCATAACGCATAACGCATAAAGCATAACGCATAACGCATAACGCATAACGCATATCGCATAACGCATAACGCATAACGTATAACGCATAACGCATACCGTATAACGCATAACGCATAACCCAAACGTATAACGCACAACGCATAACGCATAACGCATAACGCATAACGCATAACGCATAACGCATAACGCATAACGCATAACGCATAACGCATAACGCATAACGCATAACGCATAACGCATAACGTATATCGCATAACACATAACGCATAACCCATAACGCATAACGCATAAGGCATAACGCATAACGTTAACGCATAACGCATAACGCCTAACGCATAACGGATCACGCATAACGCATAAAGCATAACGCATAAAGCATAACGCATAACGCATAACGCATAACGCATAACGCATAACGCATAAAGCATAACGCATAACGCATAACGCATAACGCATAACGCATAACGCATAACGTATATCGCATAACACATAACGCATAACCCATAACGCATAACGCATAAGGCATAACTCATAACGTTAACGCATAACGCATAACGCCTAACGCTTATCGGATCACGCATAACGCATAAAGCATAACGCATAAAGCATAACGCATAACGCATAACGCATAACGCATAACGCATAACGCATAACGCATAACGCATAACGCATAACGCATAACGCATAACGCATAACGCATAACGCATAACGCATAACGCATAACGCATAACGCATTACGCATAACGCATAAAGTATAACACATAACGCATAACGCATAAAGTATAACACATAACGCATAACGCATTACGCATAACGCATCACGCATAACGCATAACGCATAACGCATAACGCAAACTTATAACGCATAACGCATAACGCATAACGCATATCGCATAACGCATAACGCATAACGTATAACGCATAACGCATACCGTATAACGCATAACGCACAACGCAAGCGTATAACGCACAACGCATAATGCATAACGCATAACGCATAACGCATAACGCATAACGCATGGCGCATAATGCAAAATGCATAACGCATAACGCATAACGCATAACGCATGACGCATAACGCATAACGCATAACGCATATCGCATAACGCATAACGCATAACGCATAACGCATAAAGCATAACGCATAACGCATAACGCATAACGCATAACGCATTACGCATAACGCATAAAGTATAACACATAACGCATAACGCATAAAGTATAACACATAACGCATAACGCATTACGCATATTGCATAACGTATAACGCAAAACGCATAACGCATAACGTTACCGCATAAGGCTTGATGCATGACGCATATCGCATAACGCATAACGCATAACTCATAACGTATAACGCATAACGCATAACGCATAATGCATAACGCATAACGCATAACGCATAACGCATAACGTATAACGCATAACGCATAACGCATAACGCATAACGCATAACGCATAAAGCATAACGCATAACGCATAACGCATAACGCAAACTTATAACGCACAACGCATAACGCATAACGCATAACGCATAACGCATAACGCATAACGCATAACGCATAACGCATAACGCATAACGCATAACGCATAACGCAAACTTATAACGCACAACGCATAACGCATAACGCATAACGCATAACGCATAACGCATAACGCATAACGCATAACGCATAACGCATAACGCATAACGCATAACGCATAACGCATAACGCATAACGCATAACGCATAACGCATAACGCATAACGCATAACGCATAACGCATAACGCATAAAGCATAACGCATAACGCATAACGCATAACGCATAACGCATTACGCATAACGCATAAAGTATAACGCATAACGCATAACGCATAACGCATAACGCATAACGCATAACGCATAACGCATAACGCATAACGCATAACGCATTACGCATAACGCATAAAGTATAACACATAACGCATAACGCATTACGCATAACGCATCACGCATAACGCATAACGCATAACGCATAACGCATATCGCATAAAACATAACGCATCACGCATAACGTACAACGTATAACGCATAACGCATAACGCATAACGTATATCGCATAACACATAACGCATAACCCATAACGCATAACGCATAAGGCATAACTCATAACGTTAACGCATAACGCATAACGCCTAACGCTTAACGGATCACGCATAACGCATAAAGCATAACGCATAAAGCATAACGCATAACGCATAACGCATAACGCATAAAGCATAACGCATACCGCATAACGCATAACGCATAACGCATAACGCATAACGCAAACTTATAACGCACAACGCATAACGCATAACGCATAACGCATAACGCATAACGCATAACGCATAACGCATAACGCATAACGCATAACGCATAACGCATAACGCATAACGCATAACGCATAACGCATAACGCATAACGCATAACGCATAAAGCATAACGCATACCGCATAACGCATAACGCACAACGCATAACGCATAACGCATAACGCATAACGCATAACGCATAACGCATAACGCATATCGCATAACGCATAACGTATAACGCATAACGCATACCGTATAACGCATAACGCATTACGCATAACGCAAACGTATAACGCACAACGCATAACGCATAACGCATAACGCATAACGCATAACGCATAACGCATAACGCATATCGCATAACACATAACGCATAACCCATAACGCATAACGCATAACGCATAACGCATAACGCATAACGCATAACGCATTACGCATAACGCATAAAGTATAACACATAACGCATAACGCATAACGGATCACGCATAACGCATAACGCATAACGCATAACGCATAACGCATATCGAATAACGCATAACGTGTAACTCATAACGCATAACGCATAAAGCATAATGCATAACGCATAACGCATAACGCATAACGCATTACGCATAACGCATAAAGTATAACACATAACGCATAACGCATTACGCATAACGCATCACGCATAACGCATAACGCATAACGCATAACGCATAACGCATATCGCATAAAACATAACGCATCACGCATAACGTACAACGTATAACGCATCACGCATAACGCATAACGCATAACGCATAACGCATAACGCATATCGCATAAAACATAACGCATCACGCATAACGTACAACGTATAACGCATAACGCATAACGCATAACGCATAACGCATAACGCATAACGCATAACGCATAACGCATAACGCATAACGTATATCGCATAACACATAACGCATAACCCATAACGCATAACGCATAAGGCATAACGCATAACGTTAACGCATAACGCATAACGCCTAACGCATAACGGATCACGCATAACGCATAAAGCATAACGCATAAAGCATAACGCATAACGTATAACGCATAACGCATACCGTATAACGCATAACGCATTACGCATAACGCAAACGTATAACGCACAACGCATAACGCATAACGCATAACGCATAACGCATAACGCATAACTCATAACGCATATCGCATAACACATAACGCATAACCCATAACGCATAACGCATAACGCATAACGCATAACGCATAACGCATAACGCATAACGCATTACGCATAACGCATAACGCATAAAGCATAACGCATACCGCATAACGTATAACGCATAACGCATACCGTATAACGCATAACGCATAACGCATGACGCATAACGCAAACGAATAACGCACAACGCATAACGAATACAGTAAAACGCATAATGCTTAACGCATAACGGATCACGCATAACGCATAACGCATAACGCATAACGCATAACGCATATCGAATAACGCATAACGTGTAACTCATAACGCATAACGCATAAAGCATAATGCATAACGCATAACGCATAACGCATAACGCATTACGCATAACGCATAAAGTATAACACATAACGCATAACGCATTACGCATAACGCATCACGCATAACGCATAACGCATAACGCATAACGCATAACGCATAACGCATATCGCATAAAACATAACGCATCACGCATAACGTACAACGTATAACGCATAACGCATAACGCATAACGCATAACGCATAACGCATAACGCATAACGCATAACGTATATCGCATAACACATAACGCATAACCCATAACGCATAACGCATAAGGCATAACGCATAACGTTAACGCATAACGCATAACGCCTAACGCATAACGCATAACGCATAACGCATAACGCATAACGCATAACGCATAACGCATAACGCATTACGCATAACGCATAAAGTATAACACATAACGCATAACGCATAAAGTATAACACATAACGCATAACGCATTACGCATATTGCATAACGTATAACGCAAAACGCATAACGCATAACGTTACCGCATAAGGCTTGATGCATGACGCATATCTCATAACGCATAACGCATAACTCATAACGTATAACGCATAACGCATAACGCATAACGCATAACGCATAACGCATAACGCATAACGCATAACGCATAACGCATAACGCATAACGCATAACGCATAACGCATAAAGCATAACGCATGACGCATAACGCATAACGCAAACTTATAACGCACAACGCATAACGTATAACGCATAACGCATAACGCATAACGCATAACGCATAACGCATAACGCATAACGCATAACGCATAACGCATAACGCATAACGCATAACGCATAACGCATAACGCATAACGCATAACGCATAACGCATAACGCATAACGCATAACGCATAACGCATAACGCATAACGCATAACGCATAACGCATAACGCATAACGCATAACGCATAACGCATAACGCATAACGCATAACGCATAACGCATAACGCATAACGCATTACGCATAACGCATAAAGTATAACCCATAAAGCATAACGCATAACGCATAAAGTATAACGCATAACGCATAACGCATAACGCATAACGCATAACGCATAACGCATAACGCATAACGCATAACGCATAACGCATAACGCATAACGCATAACGCATAACGCATAACGCATAACGCATAACGCATAACGCATAACGCATAACGCATAACGCATAACGCATAACGCATACCGTATAACGCATAACGCATAACGCATAACGCATAACGCATAACGCATAACGCATAACATATATCGCATAACACATAACGCATAACCCATAACGCATAACGCATAAGGCATAACGCATAACGTTAACGCATAACGCATAACGCCTAACGCATAACGCAAACGTATAACACACAACGCATAACGCATAACGAACAACGGATAACGCATAACGCATAACGCATAACGAATACCGCAAAACGTATATCGACTAACACATAACGGATCACGCATAACGCATAACGCATAACGTATAACGCATAACGCATAACGCATAACGCATAACGCATAACGCATAACGCATATCGCATACCGCATAACGCATAACGTATAACGCATAACGCATACCGTATAACGCATAACGCATAACGCATAACGCATAATGCATAACGCATAACGCATAACGCATAACGCATAACACATAACGCATAACGCATAACGCACAACGCAAACGTATAACGCACAACGCATAATGCACAACGCATAACGCATAACGCATAACGCATGGCGCATAATGCAAAATGCATAACGCATAACGCATAACGCATTACGCATAACGCATCACGCATAACGCATAACGCATAACGCATAACGCATATCGCATAAAACATAACGCATCACGCATAACGTACAACGTATAACGCATAACGCATAACGCATAACGCATAACGCATAACGCATAACGTATATCGCATAACACATAACGCACAACGCATAACGCATAACGCATAACGCATAACGCATAACGCATAACGCATAACGCATAACGCATAACGCATAACGCATAACGCATAACGCATAACGCATAACGCATAACGCATAACGCATAACGCATAACGCATAACGCATAACGCATAACGCATAACGCATAACGCATAACGCATAACGCATAACGCATAACGCATAACGCATAACGCATATCGCATAAAACATAACGCATAAAGCATAACGTACAACGTATAACGCATAACGCATAACGCATAACGCATAGCGCATAACATATATCGCATAACACATAACGCATAACGCATAACGCATAACGCATAACGCATAACGCATAACGCATAACGCATAACATATATCGCATAACACATAACGCATAACCCATAACGCATAACGCATAAGGCATAACGCATAACGTTAACGCATAACGCATAACGCCTAACGCATAACGCAAACGTATAACACACAACGCATAACGCATAACGAACAACGGATAACGCATAACGCATAACGCATAACGAATACCGCAAAACGTATATCGACTAACACATAACGGATCACGCATAACGCATAACGCATAACGTATAACGCATAACGCATAACGCATAACGCATAACGCATAACGCATAACGCATATCGCATACCGCATAACGCATAACGTATAACGCATAACGCATACCGTATAACGCATAACGCATAACGCATAACGCATAATGCATAACGCATAACGCATAACGCATAACGCATAACACATAACGCATAACGCATAACGCACAACGCAAACGTATAACGCACAACGCATAATGCACAACGCATAACGCATAACGCATAACGCATGGCGCATAATGCAAAATGCATAACGCATAACGCATAACGCATTACGCATAACGCATCACGCATAACGCATAACGCATAACGCATAACGCATATCGCATAAAACATAACGCATCACGCATAACGTACAACGTATAACGCATAACGCATAACGCATAACGCATAACGCATAACGCATAACGCATAACGCATAACGCATAACGCATAACGCATAACGCATAACGCATAACGCATAACGCATAACGCATAACGCATAACGCATAACGCATAACGCATAACGCATAACGCATAACGCATAACGCATAACGCATAACGCATAACGCATAACGCATAACGCATAACGCATAACGCATAACGCATAACGCATAACGCATAACGCATAACGCATAACGCATAACGCATAACGCATAACGCATAACGCATAACGCATATCGCATAAAACATAACGCATAAAGCATAACGTACAACGTATAACGCATAACGCATAACGCATAACGCATAGCGCATAACATATATCGCATAACACATAACGCATAACCCATAACGCATAACGCATAAGGCATAACGCATAACATTAACGCATAACGCATAACGCATAACGCATAACGCAAACTTATAACGCACAACGCATAACGCATAACGCATAACGCATAACGCATAACGCATAACGCATAACGCATAACGCATAACGCATAACGCATATCGCATAAAACATAACGCATCACACATAACGTACAACGTATAACGCATAACGCATAACGCATAACGCATAACGCATAACGCATAACGTATATCGCATAACACATAACGCACAACGCATAACGCATAACGCATAACGCATAACGCATAACGCATAACGCATAACGCATAACGCATAACGCATAACGCATAACGCATAACGCATAACGCATAACGCATAACGCATAACGCATAACGCATAACGCATAACGCATAACGCATAACGCATAACGCATAACGCATAACGCATAACGCATAACGCATAACGCATAACGCATAACGCAAAACGCATAACGCATAACGCACAACGCACTACGCATAACGCATAACGCATAACGCATAACGCATAACGCATAACGCATAACGCATAACGCATAACGCATAACGCATAACGCATAACGTATAACGCATAACGCATAACGCATAACGCATAACGCATAACGCATAACGCATAAGGCATAAGGCATAACGCATAACGCATAACGCATAACGCATAACGCATAACGCATAACGCATAACGCATAACGCATTACGCATAACGCATAAAGTATAACACATAACGCATAAAGTATAACACATAACGCATAACGCATTACGCATATTGCATAACGTATAACGCAAAACGCATAACGCATAACGTTACCGCATAAGGCTTGATGCATGACACATATCGCATAACGCATAACGCATAACTCATAACGTATAACGCATAACGCATAACGCATAACGCATAATGCATAACGCATAACGCATAACGCATAACGCATAACGCATAACGCATGAAGCATAACGCATAACGCATAACGCATAACGCATAACGGATCACGCATAACGCATAACGCATAACGCATAACGCATAACGCATATCGAATAACGCATAACGTGTAACTCATAACGCATAACGCATAAAGCATAATGCATAACGCATAACGCATAACGCATAACGCATTACGCATAACGCATAAAGTATAACACATAACGCATAACGCATTACGCATAACGCATCACGCATAACGCATAACGCATAACGCATAACGCATAACGCATATCGCATAAAACATAACGCATCACGCATAACGTACAACGTATAACGCATAACGCATAACGCATAACGCATAACGCATAACGCATAACGCATAACGCATAACGCATAACGCATAACGCATAACGTATATCGCATAACACATAACGCATAACCCATAACGCATAACGCATAAGGCATAACGCATAACGTTAACGCATAACGCATAACGCCTAACGCATAACGGATCACGCATAACGCATAAAGCATAACGCATAAAGCATAACGCATAACGTATAACGCATAACGCATACCGTATAACGCATAACGCATTACGCATAACGCAAACGTATAACGCACAACGCATAACGCATAACGCATAACGCATAACGCATAACGCATAACTCATAACGCATATCGCATAACACATAACGCATAACCCATAACGCATAACGCATAACGCATAACGCATAACGCATAACGCATAACGCATAACGCATAACGCATAACGCATAACGCATAAAGCATAACGCATACCGCATAACGTATAACGCATAACGCATACCGTATAACGCATAACGCATAACGCATGACGCATAACGCAAACGTATAACGCACAACGCATAACGAATACAGTAAAACGCATAATGCTTAACGCATAACGGATCACGCATAACGCATAACGCATAACGCATAACGCATATCGAATAACGCATAACGTGTAACTCATAACGCATAACGCATAAAGCATAATGCATAACGCATAACGCATAACGCATAACGCATTACGCATAACGCATAAAGTATAACACATAACGCATAACGCATTACGCATAACGCATCACGCATAACGCATAACGCATAACGCATAACGCATAACGCATAACGCATATCGCATAAAACATAACGCATCACGCATAACGTACAACGGATAACGCATAACGCATAACGCATAACGCATAACGCATAACGCATAACGCATAACGCATAACGTATATCGCATAACACATAACGCATAACCCATAACGCATAACGCATAAGGCATAACGCATAACGTTAACGCATAACGCATAACGCCTAACGCATAACGCATAACGCATAACGCATAACGCATAACGCATAACGCATAACGCATAACGCATTACGCATAACGCATAAAGTATAACACATAACGCATAACGCATAAAGTATAACACATAACGCATAACGCATTACGCATATTGCATAACGTATAACGCAAAACGCATAACGCATAACGTTACCGCATAAGGCTTGATGCATGACGCATATCTCATAACGCATAACGCATAACTCATAACGTATAACGCATAACGCATAACGCATAACGCATAACGCATAACGCATAACGCATAACGCATAACGCATAACGCATAACGCATAACGCATAACGCATAACGCATAAAGCATAACGCATGACGCATAACGCATAACGCAAACTTATAACGCACAACGCATAACGTATAACGCATAACGCATAACGCATAACGCATAACGCATAACGCATAACGCATAACGCATAACGCATAACGCATAACGCATAACGCATAACGCATAACGCATAACGCATAACGCATAACGCATAACGCATAACGCATAACGCATAACGCATAACGCATAACGCATAACGCATAACGCATAACGCATAACGCATAACGCATAACGCATAACGCATTACGCATAACGCATAAAGTATAACCCATAAAGCATAACGCATAACGCATAAAGTATAACGCATAACGCATAACGCATAACGCATAACGCATAACGCATAACGCATAACGCATAACGCATAACGCATAACGCATAACGCATAACGCATAACGCATAACGCATAACGCATAACGCATAACGCATAACGCATAACGCATAACGCATAACGCATAACGCATAACGCATAACGCATACCGTATAACGCATAACGCATAACGCATAACGCATAACGCATAACGCATAACGCATAACATATATCGCATAACACATAACGCATAACCCATAACGCATAACGCATAAGGCATAACGCATAACGTTAACGCATAACGCATAACGCCTAACGCATAACGCAAACGTATAACACACAACGCATAACGCATAACGAACAACGGATAACGCATAACGCATAACGCATAACGAATACCGCAAAACGTATATCGACTAACACATAACGGATCACGCATAACGCATAACGCATAACGTATAACGCATAACGCATAACGCATAACGCATAACGCATAACGCATAACGCATATCGCATACCGCATAACGCATAACGTATAACGCATAACGCATACCGTATAACGCATAACGCATAACGCATAACGCATAATGCATAACGCATAACGCATAACGCATAACGCATAACACATAACGCATAACGCATAACGCACAACGCAAACGTATAACGCACAACGCATAATGCACAACGCATAACGCATAACGCATAACGCATGGCGCATAATGCAAAATGCATAACGCATAACGCATAACGCATTACGCATAACGCATCACGCATAACGCATAACGCATAACGCATATCGCATAAAACATAACGCATCACGCATAACGTACAACGTATAACGCATAACGCATAACGCATAACGCATAACGCATAACGCATAACGTATATCGCATAACACATAACGCACAACGCATAACGCATAACGCATAACGCATAACGCATAACGCATAACGCATAACGCATAACGCATAACGCATAACGCATAACGCATAACGCATAACGCATAACGCATAACGCATAACGCATAACGCATAACGCATAACGCATAACGCATAACGCATAACGCATAACGCATAACGCATAACGCATAACGCATAACGCATAACGCATATCGCATAAAACATAACGCATAAAGCATAACGTACAACGTATAACGCATAACGCATAACGCATAACGCATAGCGCATAACATATATCGCATAACACATAACGCATAACCCATAACGCATAACGCATAAGGCATAACGCATAACATTAACGCATAACGCATAACGCATAACGCATAACGCAAACTTATAACGCACAACGCATAACGCATAACGCATAACGCATAACGCATAACGCATAACGCATAACGCATAACGCATAACGCATAACGCATATCGCATAAAACATAACGCATCACACATAACGTACAACGTATAACGCATAACGCATAACGCATAACGCATAACGCATAACGCATAACGTATATCGCATAACACATAACGCACAACGCATAACGCATAACGCATAACGCATAACGCATAACGCATAACGCATAACGCATAACGCATAACGCATAACGCATAACGCATAACGCATAACGCATAACGCATAACGCATAACGCATAACGCATAACGCATAACGCATAACGCATAACGCATAACGCATAACGCATAACGCATAACGCATAACGCATAACGCATAACGCATAACGCAAAACGCATAACGCATAACGCACAACGCACTACGCATAACGCATAACGCATAACGCATAACGCATAACGCATAACGCATAACGCATAACGCATAACGCATAACGCATAACGCATAACGCATAACGCATAACGCATAACGCATAAGGCATAAGGCATAACGCATAACGCATAACGCATAACGCATAACGCATAACGCATAACGCATAACGCATAACGCATTACGCATAACGCATAAAGTATAACACATAACGCATAAAGTATAACACATAACGCATAACGCATTACGCATATTGCATAACGTATAACGCAAAACGCATAACGCATAACGTTACCGCATAAGGCTTGATGCATGACACATATCGCATAACGCATAACGCATAACTCATAACGTATAACGCATAACGCATAACGCATAACGCATAATGCATAACGCATAACGCATAACGCATAACGCATAACGCATAACGCATGAAGCATAACGCATAACGCATAACGCATAACGCAAACTTATAACGCACAACGCATAACGTATAACGCATAACGCATAACGCATAACGCATAACGCATAACGCATAACGCATAACGCATAACGCATAACGCATAACGCATAACGCATAACGCATAACGCATAACGCATAACGCATAACGCATAACGCATAACGCATAACGCATAACGCATAACGCATAACGCATAACGCATAACGCATAACGCATAACGCATAACGCATAACGCATAACGCATAACGCATAACGCATAACGCATAACGCATAACGCATAACGCATAACGCATAACGCATAACGCATAACGCATAACGCATAACGCATAACGCATAACGCATAACGCATAACGCATAACGCATAACGCATAACGCATAACGCATAACGCATAACGCATAACGCATAACGCATAACGCATAACGCATAACGCATAACGCATAACGCATAACGCATAACGCATAACGCATAACGCATAACGCATAACGCATAACGCATAACGCATAACGCATAACGCATAACGCATAACGCATAACGCATAACGCATAACGCATAACGCATAACGGATAACGCATAACGCATAACGCATAACGCATAACGCATAACGCATAACGCATAACGCATAACGCATAACGCATAACGCATAACGCATAACGCATAACGCATAACGCATTACGCATAACGCATAAAGTATAACACATAACGCATAACGCATTACGCATAACGCATCACGCATAACGCATAACGCATAACGCATAACGCATATCGCATAAAACATAACGCATCACGCATAACGTACAACGTATAACGCATAACGCATAACGCATAACGCATAACGCATAACGCATAACGTATATCGCATAACACATAACGCACAACGCATAACGCATAACGCATAACGCATAACGCATAACGCATAACGCATAACGCATAACGCATAATGCATAACGCATAACGCATAACGCATAACGCATAACGCATAACGCATAACGCATAACGCATAACGCATAACGCATAACGCATAACGCATAACGCATAACGCATAACGCATAACGCATAACGCATAACGCATAACGCATAACGCATAACGCATAACGCATAACGCATAACGCATTACGCATAACGCATCACGCATAACGCATAACGCATAACGCATAACGCATATCGCATAAAACATAACGCATCACGCATAACGTACAACGTATAACGCATAACGCATAACGCATAACGCATAACGCATAACGCATAACGCATAACGCATAACGTATATCGCATAACACATAACGCACAACGCATAACGCATAACGCATAACGCATAACGCATAACGCATAACGCATAACGCATAACGCATAACGCATAACGCATAACGCATAACGCATAACGCATAACGCATAACGCATAACGCATAACGCATAACGCATAACGCATAACGCATAACGCATAACGCATAACGCATAACGCATAACGCATAACGCATAACGCATAACGCATAACGCATAACGCATAACGCATAACGCATAACGCATAACGCATAACGCATAACGCATAACGCATAACGCATAACGCATAACGCATAACGCATAACGCATAACGCATAACGCATAACGCATAACGCATAACGCATAACGCATAACGCATAACGCATTACGCATAACGCATAACGCATAACGCATAACGCATAACGCATAACGCATAACGCATACCGTATAACGCATAACGCATAACGCATAACGCATAACGCATAACGCATAACGCATATCGCATAAAACATAACGCATAAAGCATAACGTACAACGTATAACGCATAACGCATAACGCATAACGCATAGCGCATAACATATATCGCATAACACATAACGCATAACCCATAACGCATAACCCATAAGGCATAACGCATAACATTAACGCATAACGCATAACGCCTAACGCATAACGCAAACGTATAACGCACAACGCATAACGCATAACGAACAACGGATAACGCATAACGCATAACGCATAACGAATACCGCAAAACGTATATCGACTAACACATAACGGATCACGCATAACGCATAACGCATAACGTATAACGCATAACGCATAACGCATAACGCATAACGCATAACGCATAACGCATATCGCATACCGCATAACGCATAACGTATAACGCATAACGCATACCGTATAACGCATAACGCATAACGCATAACGCATAATGCATAACGCATAACGCATAACGCATAACGCATAACGCATAACGCATAACGCATAACGCACAACGCAAACGTATAACGCGCAACGCATAATGCACAACGCATAACGCATAACGCATAACGCATGGCGCATAATGCAAAATGCATAACGCATAACGCATAACGCATAACGCATAACGCATGACGCATAACACATAACGCATAACGCATAACGCATAACGCATAACGCATAACGCATAAAGCATAACGCATAACGCATAACGCATAACGCATAACGCATAACGCATAACGCATAACGCATAACGCATAACGCATAACGCATAACGCATAACGCATAACGCATAACGCATAACGCATAACGCATAACGCATAACGCATAACGCATACCGTATAACGCATAACGCATAACGCATAACGCATAACGCATAACGCATAACGCATAACGCATAACGCATATCGCATAAAACATAACGCATAAAGCATAACGTACAACGTATAACGCATAACGCATAACGCATAACGCATAGCGCATAACATATATCGCATAACACAGACGCATAACCCATAACGCATAACGCATAAGGCATAACGCATAACATTAACGCATAACGCATAACGCCTAACGCATAACGCAAACGTATAACGCACAACGCATAACGCATAACGAACAACGGATAACGCATAACGCATAACGCATAACGAATACCGCAAAACGTATATCGACTAACACATAACGGATCACGCATAACGCATAACGCATAACGTATAACGCATAACGCATAACGCATAACGCATAACGCATAACGCATAACGCATATCGCATACCGCATAACGCATAACGTATAACGCATAACGCATAACGCATAACGCATAACGCATAACGCATAACGCATAACGCATAACGTTAACGCATAATGCATAACGCCTAACGCATAACGAATACCGCAAAACGTATATCGACTAACACATAACGGATCACGCATAACGCATAACGCATAACGTATAACGCATAACGCATAACGCATAACGCATAACGCATAACGCATAACGCATATCGCATACCGCATAACGCATAACGTATAACGCATAACGCATACCGTATAACGCATAACGCATAACGCATAACGCATAATGCATAACGCATAACGCATAACGCATAACGCATAACACATAACGCATAACGCATAACGCACAACGCAAACGTATAACGCGCAACGCATAATGCACAACGCATAACGCATAACGCATAACGCATGGCGCATAATGCAAAATGCATAACGCATAACGCATAACGCATAACGCATAACGCATGACGCATAACACATAACGCATAACGCATAACGCATAACGCATAACGCATAACGCATAAAGCATAACGCATAACGCATAACGCATAACGCATAACGCATTACGCATAACGCATAAAGTATAACACATAACGCATAACGCATGAAGTATAACACATAACGCATAACGCATTACGCATATTGCATAACGTATAACGCAAAACGCATAACGCATAACGTTACCGCATAAGGCTTGATGCATGACGCATATCGCATAACGCATAACGCATAACTCATAACGTATAACGCATAACGCATAACGCATAATGCATAACGCATAACGCATAACGCACAACGCATAACGCATAACGCATAACGCATAACGCATAACGCATAACGCAAAAAGCATAACGCATAACGCATAACGCAAACTTATAACGCACAACGCATAACGCATAACGCATAACGCATAACGCATAACGCATAACGCATAACGCATAACGCATAACGCATAACGCATAACGCATAACTCATAACGCATAACGCATAACGCATAACGCATAACGCATAACGCATAACGCATAACGCATAACGCATAACGCATAACGCATGACGCATAACGCATAACGCATAACGCATAACGCATAACGCATAACGCATAACGCATAACGCATAACGCATAACGCATAACGCATAACGCATAACGCATAACGCATTACGCATAACGCATAAAGTATAACACATAACGCATAACGCATTACGCATAACGCATCACGCATAACGCATAACGCATAACGCATATCGCATAAAACATAACGCATCACGCATAACGTACAACGTATAACGCATAACGCACAACGCATAACGCATAACGCATAACGCATAACGCATAACGCATAACGCATAACGCATAACGCATAACGCATAACGCATAACGCATAACGCATAACGCATATCGCATAACGCATAACGCATAACGCATAATGCATAACGCATAACGCATAACGCATAACGCATAACGCATATCGCATAACACATAACGCACAACCAATAACGCATAACGCATAACGCATAACGCATAACGCATAACGCATAACGCATAACGCATTACGCATAACGCATAAAGTATAACACATAACGCATAAAGTATAACACATAACGCATAACGCATTACGCATATTGCATAACGTATAACGCAAAACGCATAACGCATAACGTTACCGCATAAGGCTTGATGCATGACGCATATCGCATAACGCATAACGCATAACTCATAACGTATAACGCATAACGCATAACGCATAACGCATAATGCATAACGCATAACGCATAACGCATAACGCATAACGCATAACGCATGAAGCATAACGCATAACGCATAACGCATAACGCAAACTTATAACGCACAACGCATAACGTATAACGCATAACGCATAACGCATAACGCATAACGCATAACGCATAACACATAACGCATAACGCATAACGCATAACGCATAACGCATAACGCATAACGCATAACGCATAACGCATAACGCATAACGCATAACGTGTAACTCATAACGCATAACGCATAAAGCATAATGCATAACGCATAACGAACAACGGATAACGCATAACGCATAACGCATAACGAATACCGCAAAACGTATATCGCCTAACACATAACGGATCACGCATAACGCATAACGCATAACGTATAACGCATAACGCATAACGCATAACGCATAAAGCATAACGCATAACGCATAACGCATAACGCAAACTAATAACGCATAACGCATAACGCATAACGCATAACGCATAACGCATAACGCATAACGCATAACGCATAACGCATAACGCATAACGCATAACGCATAACGCATAACGCATAACGCATAACGCATAACGCATAACGCATAACGCATAACGCATTACGCATTACGCATAACGCATAAAGTATAACACATAACGCATAACGCATAAAGTATAACACATAACGCATAACGCATTACGCATAACGCATCACGCATAACGCATAACGCATAACGCATAACGCATATCGCATAAAACATAACGCATAAAGCATAACGTACAACGTATAACGCATAACGCATAACGCATAACGCATAACGCATAACGCATAACGTATATCGCATAACACATAACGCATAACCCATAACGCATAACGCATAAGGCATAACGCATAACGATAACGCATAACGCATAACGCCTAACGCATAACGGATCACGCATAACGCATAAAGCATAACGCATAAAGCATAACGCATAACGCATAACGCATAACGCATAAAGCATAACGCATAACGCATAACGCATAACGCATATCGCATAACGCATAACGCATAACGTATAACGCATAACGCATACCGTATAACGCATAACGCATAACCCAAACGTATAACGCACAACGCATAACGCATAACGCATAACGCATAACGCATAACGCATAACGCATAACGCATAACGCATAACGCATAACGCATAACGCATAACGCATAACGCATAACGCATAACGCATAACGCATAACGTATATCGCATAACACATAACGCATAACCCATAACGCATAACGCATAAGGCATAACGCATAACGTTAACGCATAACGCATAACGCCTAACGCATAACGGATCACGCATAACGCATAAAGCATAACGCATAAAGCATAACGCATAACGCATAACGCATAACGCATAACGCATAACGCATAAAGCATAACGCATAACGCATAACGCATAACGCATAACGCATAACGCATAACGTATATCGCATAACACATAACGCATAACCCATAACGCATAACGCATAAGGCATAACTCATAACGTTAACGCATAACGCATAACGCCTAACGCTTATCGGATCACGCATAACGCATAAAGCATAACGCATAAAGCATAACGCATAACGCATAACGCATAACGCATAACGCATAACGCATAACGCATAACGCATAACGCATAACGCATAACGCATAACGCATAACGCATAACGCATAACGCATAACGCATAACGCATAACGCATTACGCATAACGCATAAAGTATAACACATAACGCATAACGCATAAAGTATAACACATAACGCATAACGCATAACGCATAACGCATAACGCATAACGCATAACGCATAACGCATAACGCAAACTAATAACGCACAACGCATAACGCATAACGCATATCGCATAACGCATAACGCATAACGTATAACGCATAACGCATACCGTATAACGCATAACGCACAACGCAAGCGTATAACGCACAACGCATAATGCATAACGCATAACGCATAACGCATAACGCATAACGCATGGCGCATAATGCAAAATGCATAACGCATAACGCATAACGCATAACGCATGACGCATAACGCATAACGCATAACGCATATCGCATAACGCATAACGCATAACGCATAACGCATAAAGCATAACGCATAACGCATAACGCATAACGCATAACGCATTACGCATAACGCATAAAGTATAACACATAACGCATAACGCATAAAGTATAACACATAACGCATAACGCATTACGCATATTGCATAACGTATAACGCAAAACGCATAACGCATAACGTTACCGCATAAGGCTTGATGCATGACGCATATCGCATAACGCATAACGCATAACTCATAACGTATAACGCATAACGCATAACGCATAATGCATAACGCATAACGCATAACGCATAACGCATAACGCATAACGCATAACGCATAACGCATAACGCATAAAGCATAACGCATAACGCATAACGCATAACGCAAACTTATAACGCACAACGCATAACGCATAACGCATAACGCATAACGCATAACGCATAACGCATAACGCATAACGCATAACGCATAACGCATAACGCATAACGCAAACTTATAACGCACAACGCATAACGCATAACGCATAACGCATAACGCATAACGCATAACGCATAACGCATAACGCATAACGCATAACGCATAACGCATAACGCATAACGCATAACGCATAACGCATAACGCATAACGCATAACGCATAACGCATAACGCATAACGCATAACGCATAACGCATAAAGCATAACGCATAACGCATAACGCATAACGCATAACGCATTACGCATAACGCATAAAGTATAACGCATAACGCATAACGCATAACGCATAACGCATAACGCATAACGCATAACGCATAACGCATAACGCATAACGCATAACGCATTACGCATAACGCATAAAGTATAACACATAACGCATAACGCATTACGCATAACGCATCACGCATAACGCATAACGCATAACGCATAACGCATATCGCATAAAACATAACGCATCACGCATAACGTACAACGTATAACGCATAACGCATAACGCATAACGTATATCGCATAACACATAACGCATAACCCATAACGCATAACGCATAAGGCATAACTCATAACGTTAACGCATAACGCATAACGCCTAACGCTTAACGGATCACGCATAACGCATAAAGCATAACGCATAAAGCATAACGCATAACGCATAACGCATAACGCATAAAGCATAACGCATACCGCATAACGCATAACGCATAACGCATAACGCATAACGCAAACTTATAACGCACAACGCATAACGCATAACGCATAACGCATAACGCATAACGCATAACGCATAACGCATAACGCATAACGCATAACGCATAACGCATAACGCATAACGCATAACGCATAACGCATAACGCATAACGCATAAAGCATAACGCATACCGCATAACGCATAACGCATAACGCAAACTTATAACGCACAACGCATAACGCATAACGCATAACGCATAACGCATAACGCATAACGCATAACGCATAACGCATAACGCATAACGCATAACGCATAACGCATAACGCATAACGCATAACGCATAACGCATAACGCATAACGCAGAACGCATAACGCATAACGCATAACGCATAACGCATATCGCATAACACATAACGCATAACCCATAACGCTTAACGCATAACGCATAACGCATAACTCATAACGCATAACGCATAACGCATAACGCATTACGCATAACGCATAAAGTATAACACATAACGCATAACGCATAAAGTATAACACATAACGCATAACGCATTACGCATATTGCATAACGTATAACGCAAAACGCATAACGCATAACGTTACCGCATAAGGCTTGATGCATGACGCATATCGCATAACGCATAACGCATAACGCATAACTCATAACGTATAACGCATAACGCATAACGCATAACGCATAATGCATAACGCATAACGCATAACGCATAACGCATAACGCATAACGCATAACGCATAAAGCATAACGCATAACGCATAACGCATAACGCAAACTTATAACGCACAACGCATAACGCATAACGCATAACGCATAACGCATAACGCATAACGCATAACGCATAACGCATAACGCATAACGCATAACGCATAACGCATAACGCATAACGCATAACGCATAACGCATAACGCATAACGCATAACGCATAACGCATAACGCATAACGCATAACACATAACGCATAACGCATAACGCATTACGCATAACGCATAAAGTATAACACATAACGCATAACGCATTACGCATAACGCATCACGTATAACGCATAACGCATAACGCATATCGCATAAAACATAACGCATCACGAATAACGTACAACGTATAACGCATAACGCATAACGCATAACGCATAACGTTAACGCATAATGCATAACGCCTAACGCATAACGGATCACGCATAACGCATAAAGCATAACGCATACAGCATAACGCATAACGCATAACGCATATCGCATAACGCATAACGCATAACTCATAACGTATAACGCATAACGCATAACGCATAATGCATAACGCATAACGCATAACGCATAACGCATAACGCATAACGCATAACGCATAACGCATAACGCATAACGCATAACGCATAACGCATAAAGCATAACGCATAACGCATAACGCATAACGCAAACTTATAACGCACAACGCATAACGCATAACGCATAACGCATAACGCATAACGCATAACGCATAACGCATAACGCATAACGCATAACGCATAACGCATAACGCATAACGCAAACTTATAACGCACAACGCATAACGCATAACGCATAACGCATAACGCATAACGGATAACGCATAACGCATAACGCATAACGCATAACGCATAACGCATAACGCATAACGCATAACGCATAACGCATAACGCATAACGCATAACGCATAACGCATAACGCATAACGCATATCGCATAAAACATAACGCATCACGCATAACGTACAACGTATAACGCATAACGCATAACGCATAACGTATATCGCATAACACATAACGCATAACCCATAACGCATAACGCATAAGGCATAACTCATAACGTTAACGCATAACGCATAACGCCTAACGCTTAACGGATCACGCATAACGCATAAAGCATAACGCATAAAGCATAACGCATAACGCATAACGCATAACGCATAAAGCATAACGCATAACGCATAACGCATAACGCATAACGCATAACGCATAACGCAAACTTATAACGCACAACGCATAACGCATAACGCATAACGCATAACGCATAACGCATAACGCATAACGCATAACGCATAACGCATAACGCATAACGCATAACGCATAACGCATAACGCATAAAGCATAACGCATACCGCATAACGCATAACGCATAACGCAAACTTATAACGCACAACGTATAACGCATAACGCATAACGCATAACGCATAACGCATAACGCATAACGCATAACGCATAACGCATAACGCATAACGCATAACGCATAACGCATAACGCATAACGCATAACGCATAACGCAGAACGCATAACGCATAACGCATAACGCATAACGCATATCGCATAACACATAACGCATAACCCATAACGCTTAACGCATAACGCATAACGCATAACTCATAACGCATAACGCATAACGCATAACGCATTACGCATAACGCATAAAGTATAACACATAACGCATAACGCATAAAGTATAACACATAACGCATAACGCATTACGCATATTGCATAACGTATAACGCAAAACGCATAACGCATAACGTTACCGCATAAGGCTTGATGCATGACGCATATCGCATAACGCATAACGCATAACGCATAACTCATAACGTATAACGCATAACGCATAACGCATAACGCATAATGCATAACGCATAACGCATAACGCATAACGCATAACGCATAACGCATAACGCATAAAGCATAACGCATAACGCATAACGCATAACGCATAACGCAAACTTATAACGCACAACGCATAACGCATAACGCATAACGCATAACGCATAACGCATAACGCATAACGCATAACGCATAACGCATAACGCATAACGCATAACGCATAACGCATAACGCATAACGCATAACGCATAACGCATAACGCATAACGCATAACACATAACGCATAACGCATAACGCATTACGCATAACGCATAAAGTATAACACATAACGCATAACGCATTACGCATAACGCATCACGTATAACGCATAACGCATAACGCATATCGCATAAAACATAACGCATCACGAATAACGTACAACGTATAACGCATAACGCATAACGCATAACGCATAACGTTAACGCATAATGCATAACGCCTAACGCATAACGGATCACGCATAACGCATAAAGCATAACGCATAAAGCATAACGCATAACGCATAACGCATATCGCATAACGCATAACGCATAACTCATAACGTATAACGCATAACGCATAACGCATAATGCATAACGCATAACGCATAACGCATAACGCATAACGCATAACGCATAACGCATAACGCATAACGCATAACGCATAACGCATAACGCATAAAGCATAACGCATAACGCATAACGCATAACGCAAACTTATAACGCACAACGCATAACGCATAACGCATAACGCATAACGCATAACGCATAACGCATAACGCATAACGCATAACGCATAACGCATAACGCATAACGCATAACGCATAACGCAAACTTATAACGCACAACGCATAACGCATAACGCATAACGCATAACGCATAACGGATAACGCATAACGCATAACGCATAACGCATAACGCATAACGCATAACGCATAACGCATAACGCATAACGCATAACGCATAACGCATAACGCATAACGCATAACGCATAACGCATAACGCATATCGCATAAAACATAACGCATCACGCATAACGTACAACGTATAACGCATAACGCATAACGCATAACGTATATCGCATAACACATAACGCATAACCCATAACGCATAACGCATAAGGCATAACTCATAACGTTAACGCATAACGCATAACGCCTAACGCTTAACGGATCACGCATAACGCATAAAGCATAACGCATAAAGCATAACGCATAACGCATAACGCATAACGCATAAAGCATAACGCATACCGCATAACGCATAACGCATAACGCATAACGCATAACGCAAACTTATAACGCACAACGCATAACGCATAACGCATAACGCATAACGCATAACGCATAACGCATAACGCATAACGCATAACGCATAACGCATAACGCATAACGCATAACGCATAAAGCATAACGCATACCGCATAACGCATAACGCATAACGCAAACTTATAACGCACAACGCATAACGCATAACGCATAACGCATAACGCATAACGCATAACGCATAACGCATAACGCATAACGCATAACGCATAACGCATAACGCATAACGCATAACGCATAACGCATAACGCAGAACGCATAACGCATAACGCATAACGCATAACGCATATCGCATAACACATAACGCATAACCCATAACGCTTAACGCATAACGCATAACGCATAACTCATAACGCATAACGCATAACGCATAACACATTACGCATAACGCATAAAGTATAACACATAACGCATAACGCATAAAGTATAACACATAACGCATAACGCATTACGCATATTGCATAACGTATAACGCAAAACGCATAACGCATAACGTTACCGCATAAGGCTTGATGCATGACGCATATCGCATAACGCATAACGCATAACGCATAACTCATAACGTATAACGCATAACGCATAACGCATAACGCATAATGCATAACGCATAACGCATAACGCATAACGCATAACGCATAACGCATAACGCATAAAGCATAACGCATAACGCATAACGCATAACGCATAACGCATAACGCATAACGCATAACGCATAACGCATAACGCATAACGCATAACGCATAACGCATAACGCATAACGCATAACGCATAACGCATAACGCATAACGCATAACGCATAACGCATAACGCATAACGCATAACACATAACGCATAACGCATAACGCATTACGCATAACGCATAAAGTATAACACATAACGCATAACGCATTACGCATAACGCATCACGTATAACGCATAACGCATAACGCATAACGCATATCGCATAAAACATAACGCATCACGAATAACGTACAACGTATAACGCATAACGCATAACGCATAACGCATAACGTTAACGCATAATGCATAACGCCTAACGCATAACGGATCACGCATAACGCATAAAGCATAACGCATAAAGCATAACGCATAACGCATAACGCATAACGCATAAAGCATAACGCATACCGCATAACGCATAACGCATATCGCATAACGCATAACGCATAACGTATAACGCATAACGCATACCGTATAACGCATAACGCATAACGCATAACGCAAACGTATAACGCACAACGCATAACGAATACAGCAAAACGCATAATGCTTAACGCATAACGGATCACGCATAACGGATCACGCATAACGCATAAAGCATAACGCATACCGCATAACGTATAACGCATAACGCATACCGTATAACGCATAACGCATGACGCATAACGCAAACGTATAACGCACAACGCATAACGAATACAGCAAAACGCATAATGCTTAACGCATAACGGATCACGCATAACGCATAACGCATAACGCATAACGCATAACGCATAACGCATATCGAATAACGCATAACGTGTAACTCATAACGCATAACGCATAAAGCATAATGCATAACGCATAACGAACAACGGATAACGCATAACGCATAACGCATAACGAATACCGCAAAACGTATATCGCCTAACACATAACGGATCACGCATAACGCATAACGCATAACGTATAACGCATAACGCATAACGCATAACGCATAACGCATAACGCATAACGCATAACGCATAACGTATAACGCATAACCCATAACGCATAAGACATAACGCCTAACGGATCACGCATAACGCACAACGCATAATGCATAACGCATAAAGCATAAAGCATAAAGCATAACGCATAACGCATAACGAATAACGCATAAAGCATAACGCATAACGCATAACGCAAACGTATAACGCACAACGCATAACGAATACAGCAAAACGCATAATGCTTAACGCATAACGCATAACGCATAACGCATAACGCATAACGCATAACACATAACGCATAACGCATAACGCATTACGCATAACGCATAAAGTATAACACATAACGCATAACGCATTACGCATAACGCATCACGTATAACGCATAACGCATAACGCATATCGCATAAAACATAACGCATCACGCATAACGTACAACGTATAACGCATAACGCATAACGCATAACGCATAACGTTAACGCATAATGCATAACGCCTAACGCATAACGGATCACGCATAACGCATAAAGCATAACGCATAAAGTATAACGCATAACGCATAACGCATAACGCATAAAGCATAACGCATACCGCATAACGCATAACGCATATCGCATAACGCATAACGCATAACGTTAACGCATAATGCATAACGCCTAACGCATAACGCATAACGCATAACGCATATCGAATAACGCATAACGTGTAACTCATAACGCATAACGCATAAAGCATAATGCATAACGCATAACGAACAACGGATAACGCATAACGCATAACGCATAACGAATAGCGCAAAACGTATATCGCCTAACACATAACGGATCACGCATAACGCATAACGCATAACGTATAACGCATAACGCATAACGCATAACGCATAACGCATAACGCATAACGCATAACGCATAACGCATAACGTATAACGCATAACCCATAACGCATAAGACATAACGCCTAACGGATCACGCATAACGCACAACGCATAATGCATAACGCATAAAGCATAAAGCATAACGCATAACGCATAACGCATAACGCATAAAGCATAACGCATAACGCATAACGCATAACGCATAACGCATAAAGCATAACGCATAACGCATAACGCAAACGTATAACGCACAACGCATAACGAATACAGCAAAACGCATAATGCTTAACGCATAACGGATCACGCATAACGCATAACGCATAACGCATAACGCATAACGCATAACGCATAACGCATAACGCATAACGCATAACGCATAACGCATAACGCATAACGCATAACGCATAACGCATAACGCATAACGCATAACGCATAACGCATAACGCATAACGCATAACGCATAACGCATAACGCATAACGCATAACGCATAACGCATAACGCATAACGCATAACGCATAACGCATAACGCATAACGCATAACGCATAACGCATAACGCATAACGCATAACGCATAACGCATAACGCATAACGCATAACGCATACCGTATAACGCATAACGCATAACGCATAACGCATAACGCATAACGCATAACGCATAACGCATAACGCATAACGTATATCGCATAACACATAACGCATAACCCATAACGCATAACGCATAAGGCATAACGCATAACGTTAACGCATAACGCATAACGCCTAACGCATAACGGATCACGCATAACGCATAAAGCATAACGCATAAAGCATAACGCATAACGCATAACGCATAACGCATAACGCATAAAGCATAACGCATAACGCATAAAGCATAACGCATAACGCATAACGCATAACGTATATCGCATAACACATAACGCATAACCCATAACGCATAACGCATAAGGCATAACGCATAACGTTAACGCATAACGCATAACGCCTAACGCATAACGGATCACGCATAACGCATAAAGCATAAAGCATAAAGCATAACGCATAACGCATAACGCATAACGCATAACGCATAACGCATAACGCATAACGTTAACGCATAATGCATAACGCCTAACGCATAACGCATAACGCATAACGCATATCGAATAACGCATAACGTGTAACTCATAACGCATAACGCATAAAGCATAATGCATAACGCATAACGAACAACGGATAACGCATAACGCATAACGCATAACGAATAGCGCAAAACGTATATCGCCTAACACATAACGGATCACGCATTACGCATAACGCATAACGTATAACGCATAACGCATAACGCATAACGCATAACGCATAACGCATAACGCATAACGCATAACGCATAACGCATAACGCATAACGCATAACGCATAACGCATAACGCATAACGCATAACGCATAACGCATAACGCATAACGCATAACGCATAACGCATAACGCATAACGCATAACGCATAACGCATAACGCATAACGCATAACGCATAACGCATAACGCATAACGCATAACGCATAACGCATAACGCATAACGCATAACGCATAACGCATAACGCATAACGCATAACGCATAACGCATAACGCATAACGCATAACGCATAACGCATAACGCATACCGTATAACGCATAACGCATAACGCATAACGCATAACGCATAACGCATAACGCATAACGCATAACGCATAACGCATAACGTATATCGCATAACACATAACGCATAACCCATAACGCATAACGCATAAGGCATAACGCATAACGTTAACGCATAACGCATAACGCCTAACGCATAACGGATCACGCATAACGCATAAAGCATAACGCATAAAGCATAACGCATAACGCATAACGCATAACGCATAACGCATAAAGCATAAAGCATAACGCATAACGCATAAAGCATAACGCATAACGCATAACGCATAACGTATATCGCATAACACATAACGCATAACCCATAACGCATAACGCATAAGGCATAACGCATAACGTTAACGCATAACGCATAACGCCTAACGCATAACGGATCACGCATAACGCATAAAGCATAAAGCATAAAGCATAACGCATAACGCATAACGCATAACGCATAACGCATAACGCATAACGCATAACGCATAACGTTAACGCATAATGCATAACGCCTAACGCATAACGCATAACGCATAACGCATATCGAATAACGCATAACGTGTAACTCATAACGCATAACGCATAAAGCATAATGCATAACGCATAACGCATAACGCATAACGCATATCGCATAAAACATAACGCATCACGCATAACGTACAACGTATAACGCATAACGCATAACGCATAACGCATAACGTTAACGCATAATGCATAACGCCTAACGCATAACGGATCACGCATAACGCATAAAGCATAACGCATAAAGCATAACGCATAACGCATAACGCATAACGCATAAAGCATAACGCATACCGCATAACGCATAACGCATATCGCATAACGCATAACGCATAACGTTAACGCATAATGCATAACGCCTAACGCATAACGCATAACGCATAACGCATATCGAATAACGCATAACGTGTAACTCATAACGCATAACGCATAAAGCATAATGCATAACGCATAACGAACAACGGATAACGCATAACGCATAACGCATAATGAATAGCGCAAAACGTATATCGCCTGACACATAACGGGTCACGCATAACGCATAACGCATAACGTATAACGCATAACGCATAACGCATAACGCATAACGCATTACGCATAACGCATAACGCATAACGCATAACGTATAACGCATAACCCATAACGCATAAGACATAACGCCTAACGGATCACGCATAACGCACAACGCATAATGCATAACGCATAAAGCATAAAGCATAACGCATAACGCATAACGCATAACGCATAAAGCATAACGCATAACGCATAACGCAAACGTATAACGCACAACGCATAACGAATACAGCAAAACGCATAATGCTTAACGCATAACGGATCACGCATAACGCATAACGCATAACGCATAACGCATAACGCATAACGCATAGCGCATAACGCATAACGCATAACGCATAACGCATAACGCATAACGCATAACGCATAACGCATAACGCATAACGCATAACGCATAACGCATAACGCATAACGCATAACGCATAACGCATAACGCATAACGCATAACGCATAACGCATAACGCATAACGCATAACGCATAACGCATAACGCATAACGCATAACGCATAACGCATAACGCATAACGCATAACGCATAACGCATAACGCATAACGCATAACGCATAACGCATAACGCATAACGCATAACGCATAACGCATAACGCATAACGCATAACGCATAACGCGTAACGCATAACGCGTAACGCATAACGCATAACGCATAACGCATAACGCATAACGCATACCGTATAACGCATAACGCATAACGCATAACGCATAACGCATAACGCATAACGCATAACGCATAACGCATAACGTATATCGCATAACACATAACGCATAACCCATAACGCATAACGCATAAGGCATAACGCATAACGTTAACGCATAACGCATAACGCCTAACGCATAACGGATCACGCATAACGCATAAAGCATAACGCATAAAGCATAACGCATAACGCATAACGCATAACGCATAACGCATAACGCATAACGCATAAAGCATAACGCATAACGCATAAAGCATAACGCATAACGCATAACGCATAACGTATATCGCATAACACATAACGCATAACCCATAACGCATAACGCATAAGGCATAACGCATAACGTTAACGCATAACGCATAACGCCTAACGCATAACGTGTAACTCATAACGCATAACGCATAAAGCATAATGCATAACGCATAACGCATAACGCATAACGCATATCGCATAAAACATAACGCATCACGCATAACGTACAACGTATAACGCATAACGCATAACGCATAACGCATAACGTTAACGCATAATGCATAACGCCTAACGCATAACGGATCACGCATAACGCATAAAGCATAACGCATAAAGCATAACGCATAACGCATAACGCATAACGCATAAAGCATAACGCATACCGCATAACGCATAACGCATATCGCATAACGCATAACGCATAACGTTAACGCATAATGCATAACGCCTAACGCATAACGCATAACGCATAACGCATATCGAATAACGCATAACGTGTAACTCATAACGCATAACGCATAAAGCATAATGCATAACGCATAACGAACAACGGATAACGCATAACGCATAACGCATAATGAATAGCGCAAAACGTATATCGCCTGACACATAACGGGTCACGCATAACGCATAACGCATAACGTATAACGCATAACGCATAACGCATAACGCATAACGCATTACGCATAACGCATAACGCATAACGCATAACGTATAACGCATAACCCATAACGCATAAGACATAACGCCTAACGGATCACGCATAACGCACAACGCATAATGCATAACGCATAAAGCATAAAGCATAACGCATAACGCATAACGCATAACGCATAAAGCATAACGCATAACGCATAACGCAAACGTATAACGCACAACGCATAACGAATACAGCAAAACGCATAATGCTTAACGCATAACGGATCACGCATAACGCATAACGCATAACGCATAACGCATAACGCATAACGCATAACGCATAACGCATAACGCATAACGCATAACGCATAACGCATAACGCATAACGCATAACGCATAACGCATAACGCATAACGCATAACGCATAACGCATAACGCATAACGCATAACGCATAACGCATAACGCATAACGCATAACGCATAACGCATAACGCATAACGCATAACGCATAACGCATAACGCATAACGCATAACGCATAACGCATAACGCATAACGCATAACGCATAACGCATAACGCATAACGCATAACGCATAACGCATAACGCATAACGCATAACGCATAACGCATAACGCATAACGCGTAACGCATAACGCGTAACGCATAACGCATAACGCATAACGCATAACGCATAACGCATACCGTATAACGCATAACGCATAACGCATAACGCATAACGCATAACGCATAACGCATAACGCATAACGCATAACGTATATCGCATAACACATAACGCATAACCCATAACGCATAACGCATAAGGCATAACGCATAACGTTAACGCATAACGCATAACGCCTAACGCATAACGGATCACGCATAACGCATAAAGCATAACGCATAAAGCATAACGCATAACGCATAACGCATAACGCATAACGCATAACGCATAACGCATAAAGCATAACGCATAACGCATAAAGCATAACGCATAACGCATAACGCATAACGTATATCGCATAACACATAACGCATAACCCATAACGCATAACGCATAAGGCATAACGCATAACGTTAACGCATAACGCATAACGCCTAACGCATAACGGATCACGCATAACGCATAAAGCATAAAGCATAAAGCATAACGCATAACGCATAACGCATAACGCATAACGCATAACGCATAACGCATAACGCATAACGTTAACGCATAATGCATAACGCCTAACGCATAACGCATAACGCATAACGCATATCGAATAACGCATAACGTGTAACTCATAACGCATAACGCATAAAGCATAATGCATAACGCATAACGAACAACGGATAACGCATAACGCATAACGAATAGCGCAAAACGTATATCGCCTAACACATAACGGATCACGCATTACGCATAACGCATAACGTATAACGCATAACGCATAACGCATAACGCATAACGCATAACGCATAACGCATAACGCATAACGCATAACGCATAACGCATAACGCATAACGCATAACGCATAACGCATAACGCATAACGCATAACGCATAACGCATAACGCATAACGCATAACGCATAACGCATAACGCATAACGCATAACGCATAACGCATAACGCATAACGCATAACGCATAACGCATAACGCATAACGCATAACGCATAACGCATAACGCATAACGCATAACGCATAACGCATAACGCATAACGCATAACGCATAACGCATAACGCATAACGCATAACGCATAACGCATAACGCATAACGCATAACGCATAACGCATAACGCATAACGCATAACGCATAACGCATAACGCATAACGCATAACGCATACCGTATAACGCATAACGCATAACGCATAACGCATAACGCATAACGCATAACGCATAACGCATAACGCATAACGTATATCGCATAACACATAACGCATAACCCATAACGCATAACGCATAAGGCATAACGCATAACGTTAACGCATAACGCATAACGCCTAACGCATAACGGATCACGCATAACGCATAAAGCATAACGCATAAAGCATAACGCATAACGCATAACGCATAACGCATAACGCATAACGCATAAAGCATAACGCATAACGCATAAAGCATAACGCATAACGCATAACGCATAACGTATATCGCATAACACATAACGCATAACCCATAACGCATAACGCATAAGGCATAACGCATAACGTTAACGCATAACGCATAACGCCTAACGCATAACGGATCACGCATAACGCATAAAGCATAAAGAATAAAGCATAACGCATAACGCATAACGCATAACGCATAACGCATAACGCATAACGCATAACGTTAACGCATAATGCATAACGCCTAACGCATAACGCATAACGCATAACGCACATCGAATAACGCATAACGTGTAACTCATAACGCATAACGCATAAAGCATAATGCATAACGCATAACGAACAACGGATAACGCATAACGCATAACGCATAACGAATAGCGCAAAACGTATATCGCCTAACACATAACGGATCACGCATTACGCATAACGCATAACGTATAACGCATAACGCATAACGCATAACGCATAACGCATAACGCATAACGCATAACGCATAACGCATAACGCATAACGTATAACGCATAACCCATAACGCATAAGACATAACGCCTAACGGATCACGCATAACGCACAACGCATAATGCATAACGCATAAAGCATAAAGCATAACGCATAACGCATAACGCATAACGCATAAAGCATAACGCATAACGCATAACGCAAACGTATAACGCACAACGCATAACGAATACAGCAAAACGCATAATGCTTAACGCATAACGGATCACGCATAACGCATAACGCATAACGCATAACGCATAACGCATCACGCATAACGCATAACGCATAACGCATAACGCATAACGCATAACGCATAACGCATAACGCATAACGCATAACGCATAACGCATAACGCATAACGCATAACGCATAACGCATAACGCATAACGCATAACGCATAACGCACAACGCATAACGCATAACGCATAACGCATAACGCATAACGCATAACGCATAACGCATAACGCATAACGCATAACGCATAACGCATAACGCATAACGTATATCGCATAACACATAACGCATAACCCATAACGCATAACGCATAAGGCATAACGCATAACGTTAACGCATAACGCATAACGCCTAACGCATAACGGATCACGCATAACGCATAAAGCATAACGCATAAAGCATAACGCATAACGCATAACGCATAACGCATAAAGCATAACGCATAACGCATAACGCATAACGCATAACGCATAACGCATAAAGCATAACGCATAACGCATAACGCATAACGCATAAAGCATAACGCATAACGCATAACGCATAACGCATAACGCATAACGCATAACGTATATCGCATAACACATAACGCATAACACATAACGCATAACCCATAACGCATAACGCATAAGGCATAACGCATAACGTTAACGCATAACGCATAACGCCTAACGCATAACGGATCACGCATAACGCATAAAGCATAACGCATAAAGCATAACGCATAACGCATAACGCATAACGCATAAAGCATAACGCATAACGCATAACGCATAACGCATAACGCATAACGCATATCGCATAACGCATAACGCATAACGTATAACGCATAACGCATACCGTATAACGCATAACGCATAACGCATAACGCAAACGTATAACGCACAACGCATAACGAATACAGCAAAACGCATAATGCTTAACGCATAACGGATAACGCATAACGTGTTTCGGATCACGCGAGCGCCTTGGCGACACGTGTGACAAGGTAGGACGGGGGGAGAGAGGCGACGGGCTTGCCAAAATCATAATAAGGAATCTAGACAAACACAGGTCCCTCGTCGCCTCTCCCCCCACCTTTCGAACAGGATCGTCACTGCTAATTGCTTGCCAAACGGCAGTTACGCTTCAACGCCTTCTAAGAAAGTTACTGTTCTTATGAAAAGGATTCAGGCCCTTGCGCTTCTTGTGCCAGTTCCTTTAAACTTGTTATACTACTGTTTTCTCGCTTACGTTAATAGTTATAAGTGGTGTCGGGTTTCTTTTTGACTAAAAGTTAATTTGGGTTTTGTGTGTGACAATTAAGGAAATTTTAATAAAGTGGACAAACTGGTAACACGCTAATCTACCATCCTTCTGTGCTTTATTAAACATTGCTCCCTTCCACGAAAACCTTCTACGCTTATTGAACATAACGCATAACGCATAACGCATAACGCATATCGAATAACGCATAACGTGTAACTCATAACGCATAACGCATAAAGCATAATGCATAACGCATAACGAACAACGGATAACGCATAACGCATAACGCATAACGAATACCGCAAAACGTATATCGCCTAACACATAACGGATCACGCATAACGCATAACGCATAACGTATAACGCATAACGCATAACGCATAACGCATAACGCATAACGCATAACGTATAACGCATAACCTATAACGCATAAGACATAACGCCTAACGGATCACGCATAACGCACAACGCATAATGCATAACGCATAAAGCATAAAGCATAACGCATAACGCATAACGCATAACGCATAAAGCATAACGCATAACGCATAACGCATAACGCATAACGTATAACGCATAACCCATAACGCATAAGACATAACGCCTAACGGATCACGCATAACGCACAACGCATAATGCATAACGCATAACGAACAACGGATAACGCATAACGCATAACGCATAACGAATACCGCAAAACGTATATCGCCTAACACATAACGGATCACGCATAACGCATAACGCATAACGTATAACGCATAACGCATAACGCATAACGCATAACGCATAACGCATAACGCATAACGCATAACGCATAACGTATAACGCATAACCCATAACGCATAAGACATAACGCATAACGCATAACGCATAACGCATAACGCATAACGCATAACGCATAACGCATAACGCATAACGCATAACGCATAACGCATAACGCATAACGCATAACGCATAACGCATAACGCATAACGCATAACGCATAACGCATAACGCATAACGCATAACGCATAACGCATAACGCATAACGCATAACGCATAACGCATAACGCATAACGCATAACGCATAACGCATACCGTATAACGCATAACGCATAACGCATAACGCATAACGCATAACGCATAACGCATAACGCATAACGCATAACGCATAACGCATAACGCATAACGCATAACGCATAACGCATAACGCATAACGCATAACGCATAACGCATAACGCATAACGCATAACGCATAACGCATACCGTATAACGCATAACGCATAACGCATAACGCATAACGCATAACGCATAACGCATAACGCATAACGCATAACGTATATCGCATAACACATAACGCATAACCCATAACGCATAACGCATAAGGCATAACGCATAACGTTAACGCATAACGCATAACGCCTAACGCATAACGGATCACGCATAACGCATAAAGCATAACGCATAAAGCATAACGCATAACGCATAACGCATAACGCATAACGCATAAAGCATAACGCATAACGCATAACGCATAACGCATAACGCATAACGCATAACGTATATCGCATAACACATAACGCATAACCCATAACGCATAACGCATAAGGCATAACGCATAACGTTAACGCATAACGCATAACGCATAAAGCATAACGCATACCGCATAACGCATAACGCATATCGCATAACGCATAACGCATAACGTTAACGCATAATGCATAACGCCTAACGCATAACGCATAACGCATAACGCATATCGAATAACGCATAACGTGTAACTCATAACGCATAACGCATAAAGCATAATGCATAACGCATAACGAACAACGGATAACGCATAACGCATAACGCATAACGAATACCGCAAAACGTATATCGCCTAACACATAACGCATCACGCATAACGTACAACGTATAACGCATAACGCATAACGCATAACGCATAACGTATAACGCATAACGCATAACGCATAACGCATAACGCATAACGCATAACGCATAACGCATAACGCATAACGCATAACGTATAACGCATAACCCATAACGCATAAGACATAACGCCTAACGGATCACGCATAACGCACAACGCATAATGCATAACGCATAAAGCATAAAGCATAACGCATAACGCATAACGCATAACGCATAACGCATAACGCATAACGCATAACGCATAACGCATAACGCATAACGCATAACACATAACGCATAACGCATAACGCATAACGCATAACGCATAACGCATAACGCATAACGCATAACGCATAACGCATAACGCATACCGTATAACGCATAACGCATAACGCATAACGCATAACGCATAACGCATAACGCATAACGCATAACGCATAACGTATATCGCATAACACATAACGCATAACCCATAACGCATAACGCATAAGGCATAACGCATAACGTTAACGCATAACGCATAACGCCTAACGCATAACGGATCACGCATAACGCATAAAGCATAACGCATAAAGCATAACGCATAACGCATAACGCATAACGCATAACGCATAAAGCATAACGCATAACGCATAACGCATAACGCATAACGCATAACGCATAACGTATATCGCATAACACATAACGCATAACCCATAACGCATAACGCATAAGGCATAACGCATAACGTTAACGCATAACGCATAACGCCTAACGCATAACGGATCACGCATAACGCATAAAGCATAAAGCATAAAGCATAACGCATAACGCATAACGCATAACGCATAACGCATAACGCATAACGCATAACGCATAACGCATAACGCATAACGCATATCGCATAACGCATAACGCATAACGTATAACGCATAACGCATACCGTATAACGCATAACGCATAACGCATAACGCAAACGTATAACGCACAACGCATAACGAATACAGCAAAACGCATAATGCTTAACGCATAACGGATAACGCATAACGTGTTTCGGATCACGCGAGCGCCTTGGCGACACGTGTGACAAGGTAGGACGGGGGGAGAGAGGCGACGGGCTTGCCAAAATCATAATAAGGAATCTAGACAAACAGAGGTCCCTCGTCGCCTCTCCCCCCACCTTTCGAACAGGATCGTCACTGCTAATTGCTTGCCAAACGGCAGTTACGCTTCAACGCCTTCTAAGAAAGTTACTGTTCTTATGAAAAGGATTCAGGCCCTTGCGCTTCTTGTGCCAGTTCCTTTAAACTTGTTATACTACTGTTTTCTCGCTTACGTTAATAGTTATAAGTGGTGTCGGGTTTCTTTTTGACTAAAAGTTAATTTGGGTTTTGTGTGTGACAATTAAGGAAATTTTAATAAAGTGGACAAACTGGTAACACGCTAATCTACCATCCTTCTGTGCTTTATTGAACATTGCTCCCTTCCACGAAAACCTTCTACGCTTATTGAACATAACGCATAACGCATAACGCATAACGCATATCGAATAACGCATAACGTGTAACTCATAACGCATAACGCATAAAGCATAATGCATAACGCATAACGAACAACGGATAACGCATAACGCATAACGCATAACGAATACCGCAAAACGTATATCGCCTAACACATAACGGATCACGCATAACGCATAACGCATAACGTATAACGCATAACGCATAACGCATAACGCATAACGCATAACGCATAACGTATAACGCATAACCTATAACGCATAAGACATAACGCCTAACGGATCACGCATAACGCACAACGCATAATGCATAACGCATAAAGCATAAAGCATAACGCATAACGCATAACGCATAACGCATAAAGCATAACGCATAACGCATAACGCATAACGCATAACGTATAACGCATAACCCATAACGCAAAAGACATAACGCCTAACGGATCACGCATAACGCACAACGCATAATGCATAACGCATAACGAACAACGGATAACGCATAACGCATAACGAATACCGCAAAACGTATATCGCCTAACACATAACGGATCACGCATAACGCATAACGCATAACGTATAACGCATAACGCATAACGCATAACGCATAACGCATAACGCATAACGCATAACGTATAACGCATAACCCATAACGCATAAGACATAACGCCTAACGGATCACGCATAACGCACAACGCATAATGCATAACGCATAACGCATAACGCATATCGAATAACGCATAACGTGTAACTCATAACGCATAACGCATAAAGCATAATGCATAACGCATAACGAACAACGGATAACGCATAACGCATAACGCATAACGAATACCGCAAAACGTATATCGCCTAACACATAACGGATCACGCATAACGCATAACGCATAACGTATAACGCATAACGCATAACGCATAACGCATAACGCATAACGCATAACGCATAACGCATAACGCATAACGCATAACGTATAACGCATAACCCATAACGCATAAGACATAACGCCTAACGGATCACGCATAACGCACAACGCATAATGCATAACGCATAAAGCATATAGCATAACGCATAACGCATAACGCATAACGCATAAAGCATAACGCATAACGCATAACGCAAACGTATAACGCACAACGCATAACGAATACAGCAAAACGCATAATGCTTAACGCATAACGGATCACGCATAACGCATAACGCATAACGCATAACGCATAACGCATAACGCATAACGCATAACGCATAACGCATAACGCATAACGCATAACGCATAACGCATAACGCATAACGCATAACGCATAACGCATAACGCATAAAGCATAACGCATAACGCATAACGCATAACGCATAACGTATATCGCATAACACATAACGCAGAACCCATAACGCATAACGCATAAGGCATAACGCATAACGTTAACGCATAACGCATAACGCCTAACGCATAACGGATCACGCATAACGCATAAAGCATAACGCATAACGCATAACGCATAACGCATAACGCATAACGCATAACGCATAACGCATAACGCATAACGCATAACGCATAACGCATATCGCATAACGCATAACGCATAACGTATAACGCATAACGCATACCGTATAACGCATAACGCATAACGCATAACGCAAACGTATAACGCACAACGCATAACGAATACAGCAAAACGCATAATGCTTAACGCATAACGGATAACGCATAACGTGTTTCGGATCACGCGAGCGCCTTGGCGACACGTGTGACAAGGTAGGACGGGGGGAGAGAGGCGACGGGCTTGCCAAAATCATAATAAGGAATCTAGACAAACAGAGGTCCCTCGTCGCCTCTCCCCCCACCTTTCGAACAGGATCGTCACTGCTAATTGCTTGCCAAACGGCAGTTACGCTTCAACGCCTTCTAAGAAAGTTACTGTTCTTATGAAAAGGATTCAGGCCCTTGCGCTTCTTGTGCCAGTTCCTTTAAACTTGTTATACTACTGTTTTCTCGCTTACGTTAATAGTTATAAGTGGTGTCGGGTTTCTTTTTGACTAAAAGTTAATTTGGGTTTTGTGTGTGACAATTAAGGAAATTTTAATAAAGTGGACAAACTGGTAACACGCTAATCTACCATCCTTCTGTGCTTTATTGAACATTGCTCCCTTCCACGAAAACCTTCTACGCTTATTGAACATAAATTAGTGGTCCTTCGAGCCGGATTTTTGTGCGAAACTTCGAAAAACGTGTCGTGGAAGTGCTCGAATTCAAATTAACGGTTGCTAGCTCGGTGAGTGTTGTTCGACCTGTCTTACCAAAACATTCGTGCCTTTGACTTTGCCCAACGGTTACGTTTGAACATGGAGGCTCTTCTCAAAAAACAGGAGACGTTAGCGATTCGAATCTCTCGTATGATCGAGAATTTGAAGAAAAAGGGAGCCGACAACATTAATCGGTATACCGTTGAAGCTAGACTCGAGTTGTTGGAGACCTACTGGCTCGAATTTACCTCCAACGACGATACGCTGCGCTCTAAACTAGACGAGGTCACGAGTAAATGCCGGTATTTCGCCAATAATCTATACGATGAGACGGAAGAAGCCTACCTTTCGGAAAAGGCGGGTTTAAAGAAGTTTCTGGGAACAACTACTGTCCAACCGGGAACCGTTACTGACCAGCAACAACCCAAACGGCCGGCGATGCCAAAAATTGTCCTCACACCATTCGACGGCAATTTTACTAAGTGGACCAGTTTCCGGGATCTCTTTCGCTCGATGGTGATTGACAACAAACACCTCACCGATGTCGAACGCCTGCATTACCTCAAGACAAGCGTTACGGGTGAAGCTGCAGACCGGTTGAGACATATTCCAATCACCAACGAAGACTTTTCGAGAGCGTGGAAACTTCTCGAGAAGGAATACGACAATGTTTCCGTGCTGGTCAATGCGCAACTTGGCGCTCTCTTGTCTCTACCTTGCATGAAGACGGAATGTGCTTCTGAACTAAAGACTTTACTTCACGGAACACAGAACGCCGTTGAGGCGTTAGCGGCTCTAAAACGTCCCGTCGAGCATTGGAGCGATTGGCTCAACTATATCACCGTGCAACGTTTGGATGGCGAGACTCGATTGAGCTGGGAAACAACGCTGGAAGGAAAAGAGGAACTGCCGACTTTTTCCCAATTATCCGACTTTCTGAGGGCACGGCTGCGGTCCTTGACTGTATCCTCGTTGCCTTCTTGCAACCTGCTCACCACCTCTGCTTCATCGCACCTCGCGGCTCCATCTGACGACAGAAGGCCCCCCACTCCATCTACTGAGAGGAGGACCCCCACTCCAGCTGCTGCTCCTCGCGGGACATCACGCCGACCGAAGGTGCACGCCGTCACGGGTTCAACCGGAACGTCGAAGTGCCGCCTGTGCCAGCAGGAACATTTCATTCTTTTCTGCCCTAGATTTAAGAGCCTTGCGCCCCCGGAGAGGAGGACTTTGGTAACTGAAAAAAACATTTGTTTCAATTGTCTGTCGAACCACCATGTCCGCGATTGCAAGTCCAGTAAACGTTGCCAAACGTGCTTAGGTAAGCATCATACCTCATTACATATTCCTCAGGAAACTACCCACTCGGTAGAGAAATTCGATGCTGCCTCCTCCGTGTCCAAGCCTGTCGTTAAAACTGTTAATTGTACGCGGATGAGCCAAACTTTGATTCTAGCTACTGCAATCGTGGGAGTCGATGTTTGCCCGGGAGAAAGAATTTTCGTTCGCGCTCTAATCGACCCGTGCTCCGAAGTCTCTCTGATTGGAGAAAGCATCGTGCAACGCCTTAAATTACCTCGCAAACCCTTTAACGTACCGCTGGAGGGGGTCGACTCTATGCGAAGCCGACCTCGAGGAAGGGTGAATTTGACCGTGTCATCGCGATTAGATCCTACGACGTCTTACTCCGTAGACGCTGTCATCCTTCCGCGATTGTCAAACTACGAGCCACCTACAACCGCCGGTCCGACCACATGGTCTCATCTTGCTAACTTAGAACTTGCTGACCCTGACTTCGCTTCTCGACAACCCATCGAGCTTTTACTTGGAGCCGATGTTTACGCACTGATTATTCGCGAAGGTCTGCGTCAGGGCGCGGCGGGGTCCCCCGTCGCTCAAGCCACGACACTTGGGTGGATTGTCACTGGTCCGCCGGGAGAAGTTAAAAACTCTCCTTCACACTCTCGTCGCATAATACTACATTGCTCGGTCGACGATGATATCAGCACTTTGCTACAAAGATTTTGGTCGTTGGAGGAGGTAACTTCCCCTCCCTCCTCTACTGAGCTGACCGCGGACGAGGACGATTGCGAGAAAAGTTTCGTTCGTACACACACGCGTGACCCTACTGGCCGATACATCGTACGACTCCCTTTCAAGAGAGATCTCTCGCTGCTCGGTGATTCGCACAAAACTGCTTCGACAATGCTTTCGAAACTAGAAAAACGCTTCTCTACTTCAAAGGAATTTGCCGAACGGTACCACGCTTTCCTAGAAGAGTATCTTGCTCTAAATCACATGGAACTCGCTACTGTGAAAAGAGAAAATACAAAAATTTACTATCTGCCGCATCACGGCGTTTGGCGAGAGTCTAGTACGACGACTAAACTACGCGTCGTTTTCAATGGATCTAGTAAAACCACGACTGGAATCTCTTTAAATGAACTATTGCACGCGGGACCCAACCTTTTGCCCGAGATTCCGGATTTATTACTACGTTGGCGGTGTCATACCATCGTATTCGCGGCCGACATGGAGAAGATGTATCGGCAAATCTGGCTTGCTGACGAGGATCTCGACTCACAACGTATATTGTGGCGACGCGACTCTGATGGTGAGGTAAACGAGTATCGGTTACGTACGGTCACTTACGGTCTTTCTTGCGCGCCTTACCTTGCTATGCGTACCATACGTCAGCTCAGTATCGACGAGGAGAGCCGCTATCCGTTAGCTGCTGAATGCTTGAGATCTGAGGTTTACATGGACGATGTACTTTCCGGGGCCTCGACGATTGAAGAAGCCCTCGAAGTCCAAAAGCAGTTGATTGGCGCTCTCAAGGCGGGCGGCTTCACACTGAGGAAGTGGACTTCCAATGATCCAAAGTTGCTTGACCATCTGTCGGCCGAGCAAGTTGCTCCCCCGGGTGACAGATCAGCCGAAACCATTTTTTCTCTACTGGGAGTACGGTGGCAGCCCGCGGGAGATTTCTTTCTCTTCGAGTTAAAACCTCGCGACCCTCAGATCACGATAACCAAACGACAAGTGTTGAAGGAGATGGCTTCTGTCTACGATCCGCTAGGTTTTTTGGCCCCGGTTACTGTTACGGCCAAAATATTCCTACAAACACTCTGGCTTTTAAAACTTGATTGGGATGACCCGCTGCCACCCGCGCAGACTAAATACTGGGCGACCCACTCGCACAGTCTTGCTTGTATTTCGGCTGTCAGAATGCCTCGCTGGGTGGGGATAAACAGTAAACACGTGCTCGAGATACACGGTTTCGCTGATGCCTCGGAGAAAGCATATGCCGGGGTTGTTTACATTCGATCATTCGAGACCGCCGCGAAGCCTCTCGTCCGATTAGTCATGGCAAAAACCAAGGTGGCCCCCCTCCAACAGGTATCTCTTCCGCGACTTGAATTGTGTGCCGCTGTACTGCTGTCTCGACTCGTTAAACGCGTTCTTAATGTTTTACAGTTGCACGATGCTAAGATATATCTTTGGTCAGATTCGACAATCGTTCTTAGTTGGTTACAGGGTCGACCATCCAAATGGAAAACCTTTGTTGCCAATAGAGTTGCCGAAATACAAAACCTCTATTCTCCGGATGCTTGGCACCATATTCGCTCGAAAGATAACCCCGCCGATCCCGCTTCTCGGGGTTTAAGCGGAGATGCACTTGCTACGAATTCACTCTGGTGGCAGGGGCCTTCCTTCCTCGCCACCTCTACGAGAGAATTCAAAGATTATTATACGACAGGTATGGACACGGAAGAAGAAAAACGCGCGGAGAAAACGGTACACAATACTACTGTCACTGCCGAAACGTCCTCTCGAATTACGGAACTATTAGCCCGGTACTCGTCCTTCACGCGCCTACTTCGGTCCGTTGCTTGGTGCTTGCGCTTCACTAACTGCGCGCGAAAGACTTCGAAAATTAAAGACACCTTCTTATGGAGCAATGAACTCGAAAACGCTCGACTCACAATAGTTCGGTGCGAACAGCGTCGTTTTTTCTCTACCGAGATCTCTTGCCTACAAGCATCGCGCCCCCCTCTCCGGGGACCCCTCGTGCGACTAAGTCCATTCCTGGACGAGCGGGGAATTCTGCGTGTTGGCGGGCGTTTGAAACACTCTCTCCTGGATTACGACGAAAAACACCCGATTATTATGCCTGAAAAAAGTACGGTGACCGCACTTCTTATAGTTTACTTCCACGAGAGACTGTTACATGGAGGAACACAGTTAACTTTGTACAATTTGCGACGTATGTATTGGATTCCTCGCGGCCGCCAAGCAGTGCGAAAACACATATACAATTGCGTCAAATGCTGGAGATGGCGCACGAAAGCCGCGGTTCAACAAATGAGCGATTTGCCTTCGACCCGCGTTACACCTACTCGCCCATTCTATAATTCTGGCGTCGATTATGCGGGACCCTTTAATACTAAGTTTTCCCCGGGACGTGGTACACGGACACGAAAGTCCTATATTGCTTTATTCGTATGCTTAGCAACTCGTGCCGTACATCTCGAGCTAGTTTGCGACTACTCGTCCGAAGCCTTCCTCGCTGCCTATCGGCGTTTCGTTTCGCGTCGCGGCCTCTGTGCGTCCCTCCGTAGCGACTGCGGCACGACCTTCGTGGGTGCCGATAACGAATTGAGGCGAATGCTCAATGCAGCCAATGAGGAAATGCGTAAAACTCGACAAGCTCTAGCTGAAGCCGGCACACGCTGGGTGTTTAACCCTCCTGCTGCACCTCATTTCGGAGGTATCTGGGAGGCTGCGGTCAAGTCGGTGAAGTTCCACCTACGTCGCGTAATCGGTGAGACCCTCCTCACCTTTGAGGAGATGTCCACCTTGTTAACGCAAGTCGAGGCTTGTTTAAATTCTCGACCACTAACGCCTTTAACGGACGAAGCTACCGACCTCTCCGCCTTGACCCCAGCCCACTTTCTCATAGGGGCCCCCTTAACGGCTATCCCGGAGCCATCACTTTCGGATGTCCAGTCCGCCAGGCTCGATCGTTGGCAAATGATCCAACAGCAACGAGATCATTTCTGGGATCGCTGGTCCTTCGAGTACCTCCAAACCTTGCAACAAAGGACGAAGTAGACCAAGGAAAAACTGAACCTGAAGCCTGGTGACTTGTGCCTCATACTGAGTGAAGCTACACCACCCACACGATGGCCGTTAGGGAGAATTGAACAGGTTCATGCCGGATCGGACGGACTAGTTCGCGTTGTAACCGTGCGTACGGCAACATCCGTTCTAACCCGGCCTATCGCCAAAATCTGCCCCTTCCCTACCAGTAGCGCTACCGACGAACGTTGACAGGTCATCTGCACCCACTTCGATCTTTGTTGATTCGTTGTGCCGATCAACAAAGGCGGGCGGGATGCTTCGGATCACGCGAGCGCCTTGGCGACACGTGTGACAAGGTAGGACAGGGGGAGAGAGGCGACGGGCTTGCCAAAATCATAATAAGGAATCTAGACAAACAGAGGTCCCTCGTCGCCTCTCCCCCCACCTTTCGAACAGGATCGTCACTGCTAATTGCTTGCCAAACGGCAGTTACGCTTCAACGCCTTCTAAGAAAGTTACTGTTCTTATGAAAAGGATTCAGGCCCTTGCGCTTCTTGTGCCAGTTCCTTTAAACTTGTTATACTACTGTTTTCTCGCTTACGTTAATAGTTATAAGTGGTGTCGGGTTTCTTTTTGACTAAAAGTTAATTTGGGTTTTGTGTGTGGCAATTAAGGAAATTTTAATAAAGTGGACAAACTGGTAACACGCTAATCTACCATCCTTCTGTGCTTTATTGAACATTGCTCCCTTCCACGAAAACCTTCTACGCTTATTGAACATAACGCATAACGCATAACGCATAACGCATATCGAATAACGCATAACGTGTAACTCATAACGCATAACGCATAAAGCATATCGCATAACGAACAACGGATAACGCATAACGCATAACGCATAACGAATAACGCATAACGCATAACGCATAACGCATAACGTATAACGCATAACCTATAACGCATAAGACATAACGCCTAACGGATCACGCATAACGCACAACGCATAATGCATAACGCATAAAGCATAAAGCATAACGCATAACGCATAACGCATAACGCATAAAGCATAACGCATAACGCATAACGCATAACGCATAACATATAACGCATAACCCATAACGCATAAGACATAACGCCTAACGGATCACGCATAACGCACAACGCATAATGCATAACGCATAACGCATAACGCATAACGCATAACGCATAACGCATAACGCATAAAGCATAACGCATAACGCATAACGCATAACGCATAACGCATTACGCATAACGCATAACGCACAACGCAAACGTATAACGCACAACGCATAATGCATAACGCATAACGCATAACGCATAACGCATAACGCATAACGCATGGCGCATAATGCAAAATGCATAACGCATAACGCATAACGCATAACGCATGACGCATAACGCATAACGCATAACGCATAACGCATAACGCATAACGCATAACGCATAAAGCAAAACGCATAACGCATAACGCATAACGCATAACGCATAACGCATAAAGTATAACACATAACGCATAACGCATAAAGTATAACACATAACGCATAACGCATTACGCATATTGCATAACGTATAACGCAAAACGCATAACGCATAACGTTACCGCATAAGGCTTGATGCATGACGCATATCGCATAACGCATAACGCATAACTCATAACGTATAACGCATAACGCATAACGCATAATGCATAACGCATAACGCATAACGCATAACGCATAACGCATAACGCATAACGCATAACGCATAACGCATAACGCATAAAGCATAACGCATAACGCATAAAGCATAACGCAAACTTATAACGCACAACGCATAACGCACAACGCATAACGCATAACGCATAACGCATAACGCATAACGCATAACGCATAACGCATAACGCATAACGCATAACGCATAACGCATAACGCATAACGCATAACGCATAACGCATAACGCATAACGCATAACGCATAACGCATAACGCATAACGCATAACGCATAACGCATAACGCATTACGCATAACGCATAAAGTATAACACATAACGCATAACGCATTACACATAACGCATAACGCATAACGCATTACGCATAACGCATAACGCACAACGCAAACGTATAACGCACAACGCATAATGCATAACGCATAACGCATAACGCATAACGCATGGCGCATAATGCAAAATGCATAACGCATAACGCATAACGCATAACGCATGACGCATAACGCATAACGCATAACGCATAACGCATAACGCATAACGCATAAAGCAAAACGCATAACGCATAACGCATAACGCATAACGCATAACGCATTACGCATAACGCATAAAGTATAACACATAACGCATAACGCATAAAGTATAACACATAACGCATAACGCATTACGCATATTGCATAACGTATAACGCAAAACGCATAACGCATAACGTTACCGCATAAGGCTTGATGCATGACGCATATCGCATAACGCATAACGCATAACTCATAACGTATAACGCATAACGCATAACGCATAATGCATAACGCATAACGCATAACGCATAACGCATAACGCATAACGCATAACGCATAACGCATAACGCATAACGCATAACGCATAAAGCATAACGCATAACGCATAAAGCATAACGCAAACTTATAACGCACAACGCATAACGCACAACGCATAACGCATAACGCATAACGCATAACGCATAACGCATAACGCATAACGCATAACGCATAACGCATAACGCATAACGCATAACGCATAACGCATAACGCATAACGCATAACGCATAACGCATAACGCATAACGCATAACGCATAACGCATAACACATAACTGTTCACCGACACTTGAGTCAACTCAGGTCAAAAAACTGAACTTACAACGCCGTGTTCCGTATTACGGGGAGCAAGGTAATAGGGTTGGTTCGGTCTAGGAAGCAGTCTTATATTGATTGATCTTAGTTTCACTAGTGCTTAATTGACATTAATGTTTATTTCACAATAGACGAAACAATCACTAGCACACACAAAGAACAGTTGTTGACTTAATCTCACAGGGGAGATAATCGTTTCTTAATCGCGTGTACTCGCAGAGGAGGTACGACCGAAAAATCGAACAATCGGCAGGAGCTCCGATGCCGTTTCGGATCATCGAGCATCCCCACCACATGCCTTCATCATCAAGAGCTCGTTTCACTGTCAAATTACCGTGGAGAGGAAAGGGGGTCCCTATTGAATCTATTTATGTATGATTCCGATGTCTTGTGTCAAACAAACCGCCCGCCTTGCGCGAACGCGCAACTGAAACGAACTAGGGATTTGAATCTGTACAAACTAGCTCTGCTTCACATTCACACTTTTTGCGCTAGGTACAATATTTTCCTTACAACTAAAACTAAGTAACACCAGTGGCCGACGGTAGGCCGCGACCATTATCAATTAGTTTATTGGTAAACGACAAATACGAGTAATGGGTCTCTTATAGGTTGAAGCCGCAGTTTTTACATTTACTACTCTTACGTGCCCATCTTTGCCTGGAAATGTTTTTACAATTCTCCCAAGATCCCATTTGTTGGGAGGCAATATCGGGTTATCCAAAAGGACAACGTCTCCTTCTTGTACATCCCTCTGAACGGTTTGCCATTTATACCGGGATTGTAACTCCTGCAGGTATTCGCGGGACCATACCCTCCACAGTAGCTCGTGGAACTTTTGTAAAATCTGCCATCTCGATAAGTGAGACGTCGGTTCGTCAATTACTGATGGAATCGGGCGCGAAATCAACGGTCCGCCGGTTAGGAAATGGGATGGCGTAAGAATTTCTAGACACTCCGGGTCGTCTCGCACCCGAGTGAGGGGACGTGAGTTCAAAGTAGCCTCGATTTTACATAACAAAGTGGTCATTTCTTCCGTGGTAGGTGTAAACGACCCCATTATTCTACGAAGATGGTATTTTGTCAATCTAACCGCGGCTTCCTGCATCCCTCCGTGATGAGGAGCACTCGGGGGATAGAATGTCCAGGTGATGCGTAAATTCGAACATCGATCTTTCATTTCTGGCGAGTTAATGATCTCGCTGAATTGGCGAGCGAGTTCGCGAGCAGCGCCAACGAAGTTCGTTCCGTTATCGCTCGTTATGGTCCTGGGAATTCCTCGTCTGGAAGCGAATCTATCGAAGGCTGCGAGGAATGTAGCCGTAGAACCGTCATCTACCAACTCTAAGTGAATTGCATGGGTGGCAAAGCAAATAAAAACAGCAATGTATTTTTTAGATGCCCGTTTTCCGCGTCCTCGCCCTTCTCTGACCTGATAAGGGCCAGCATAATCTACTCCAATGTTCGAAAAGGGGGGCGACGGACGACAACGTGAATTCACTAGATCTTGCATTATTTGTGAGCCTGTTTCCGCACGCCAACGCGCGCATTTGACGCATTGGTGGATCACACGTCGGACTGAGTTGCGTAACCCTAGAATCCAATACTTCTGTCGCGTTGTATACGTAGTCATTTGAGTCCCACCATGCAAGGATAACAAATGCGAATCCCGGATGACCAAATCGGAGACACGATGCTTTGGTAGTATCGCGGGGTGCTTTGTCTCCCAGGGTAGGAAGGAATTCCTCAGTCTCCCACCCACCCGTAAGACCCCGTATTGGTCAAGGAACGGGTTGAGTGGCAAGAGGGGCGATCGTTTGGAAAGCGGCTTATTATTTTCAAGCGAGAAGATCGCGGTCGTGAAGGAGTTGCGTTGGATTGAGCGCAGTATGGTGCGTTCCGCATCACGCAGCTCTGAGGCGAAGAGGAAAGGGGACGACGCTACGCAAGTTTGTTTTCGCGCTGCGTTAATAAATCGTCGCACATAGCCGAATACGCGGATCATTCGTTGCCAGCTTGAATAGCGAGACAGAGCGTCCCAATCATCGGTGGTTGTTGTGCTGTGAACGTTAGTTTTGCTTCTTTCTTCCTCCGTTTCGTAGGACCGGGGCTGAGCGGGCCATGATTCTTCGTCTCTCTTGAGCCACCACGGTCCCTCGTTCCAAAGCGTCGATGACAGTAGACTGTCAGCGCTCACGCCACGAGAATTTAAATCTGCAGGGTTAAATTGCGTGGGTACGTGTTTCCAAAGTGCATTCGGCAACGAAGTGTGGATGGCGGACGTCCTATTTGCCACCGTGGTTTTCCAAGTAGCCGGGTGTTTCCGTAGCCACGCAAGAACAATAGTTGAGTCTGTCCAACAAACTACCCGATTTACTGGGATCGAGATCGACTGCGTTACGTGAGCCATCAGTTTTGCCAACATCACTGCTCCATTCAGCTCTAAGATTGGGATGGAGACGGTTTTTAAGGGCGCTACTCTCGATTTGGCTGTGAGCAGCGTGGAGTGCACTTCGCCAGTGGACGACTTCACTCGTACATAAACTGCACACGAGTAAGCTGCTCGGGACGCATCGCTGAAGCCATGTAATTGCACTTCGCGCGAATCAGGGGCGTATTGAATCCATCGCGGTATCCTCATGGCGTTTAAAGCACGCCAGTCCACGCAAAAGGTATTCCAGGTGTTACGAGTGGCGTCCGATACATTGTCATCCCAATTGATCTTCTCAAGCCATTGTTGTTGCATCAATATCTTAGCGCGAATTACTATTGGAGACAACCAACCGAGAGGGTCGAATAGCGTAGCAATTTCCGACAATAGTTCACGTTTGCTAAGTTTACTCTGCCTAACCGCGAATTTTTTTAAATCGAAATAAAACGCGTCGTCCGAGGGGATCCACCTGATGCCGAGGATTTTCAACTCCGAATCGTTGAATATGCGTAGATCAACAGCATGGGAATGAATGGATTCGGGGATATTGCGCAAACTCTGCTTGCTATTGCCTGCCCATTTTCGTAGGTTGAATCCACCTAGAGCTAACAGCTGACAGACTTCTACTCTTGTCTTTTCGAGCAGCTGTTTGTCTGCCGCTCCCATGAATACGTCATCGACATAGATGCTGTTACTGAGGATCGGGGAAGCGAGGGGATAAGCCGAACCTTCCAGCGTGTTTACTTCTTGGATTACCCGCATCGATAGGTACGGGGCACACGCGGTTCCATAGGTGAGCGTATTTAACTCGTACGCCTCAAGATTACCGGTTGTTTCATTTTTCCACAAGATGCATTGATACTTGCGATCTTTGGGGTGAATCAGAACTTGCCGGAACATTTTTTCGATATCCGCGACGAGTACGTACTTATGTTTTCGCCACGCTAGCAAGATTCTGGAGATGTCTAGCTGCAATTTTGGACCGGTGTGTAATATGTCATTTAACGAATACCCGCTCGACGTTTTATTAGACGCATTAAAAACTACCCGCAATTTTGTGGTCAACCTTTCCTCTCGGAGGACTGCTCGGTGTGGTATGTACGTCCTCGAACGGTCGATCGAGTCAAGGCGTGTCATATGTTCAAGGGATTCATATTCACGTATAAATTTCGTATACTCGCGCTTGAATTGTTCGTTTTCGCATAGCTTCCGCGTTAAGCGGTTAAGGGACGCGATGGATTGCCTAACGGAATCGCCGAGAAAGTCTTCCGGAGCCGATTTAAGGAAGGGCAGCCGCACTATGAATCGGCCTGTAGCATCTCGCGAACAAGTAGACTCAAAATGCTTTTCGCAATCGGTCTCCAGGGGCGTGAGTTCACGCGTTTCGGGGATCGTTTCCGTTTCCCAAAATCGAGATAATGCGCGTTCAAGCGGGTCCGTGCTTATTCCGTGATGTACTGTAATTGCCGATCGCGGGGATTCCGTCGGTTTAGTCGGTCCTGACAAGATCCAACCGAATATTGAGTTTTGGGCTAGCGGTCCCTGTTCTCGAATATGCCGGACGCCGGGCAGAATAATTTGGGTGAATATATCGGCGCCGAGCAGGACGTCTATTCTTTGGCTAGAGGCAGGAGTGGGGTCTGCAAGAGCGAGCTTTGATAGGTCTCCGAAATCCTCTACTTTGATCGCGGGTGGCACGTACTGGGAGATATTACGTACTACGAAGGCGCGGGTTAACAATGCGGGTGAAGACTGTTTAGCGCTACCTATACGAAGTTCCACACTATAGTTTATAGTGTTCGTGTGTTCACCGCCAAGGCCCGTCACGGAGATTGGTGAACGGGTTTTTTGCAACCACAATTGTTGCACTAGGTTCGTTGACACGAAGGAGGATTGCGACCCCTGATCTAAGAGCGCGCGGGCAAATCTTGTCTGACCGTTTGGCGCGAAAATTTTAATTAATGCGGTCGCTAGTAGGACGGTCCTTGCCCCGTTCAGACTGGATTCGGCAAAATGAGACGTGACCTTGTCCTCATGCTCTTCCGAACTCGAGGGCTGCGCCATTTGGGAGAGGGACGAAGTCCCTGAAAGTTCCTGCATAGGAGAAGGTAGGTCTGGTTTGGAAGGACTATAGGTTTTACTGTTCCGATTTTTAAAATTGTTGAACTTGGGTCTACTGGGGGCCCGGTTATCTCCTCGATGCAACAACGTGTGGTGTCTCTCACCACAATGACGGCATACATTCGTACTGGAACAAGTCGAAACAGTGTGACTCGCACCGAGGCAATTAATGCACACGTGTTGGGTCTTTATCGTCTCGAATCGGGCAAGCGGAGAGAGGCTCCGGAACGTGCTACAATCACGAGGATTGTGTGCTTCTTTACAGAGGAAACAAGTAATAGACGAACTAATTTCTTCGACGACATGCGTGGTAGATTTTAACCGTGAGACCTTGGGCAGGTTTGTGTGAGATGGAAGCTGTTGCTTGGACTGGTAGGACATCTTGACCGCCGCAGTTTGTTCTAAAATAAACTTTTCCATTGTCTCGTATGACGGATACTTGCGCGTGTCGCCGAGGGATTTATTCCACTCCAATTCCATGTCGCGATCGAATTTTTTTGATACGAAATATACCAGGTGGTCCCCTTCGGTACCCCGCCCTAATTTGTGCAACGCCTCGAGAGTATTACGATAGTGAATTGAGAATTGATTCAGAGAGTCCAATTGAGTCAATTTTATAGCTTTTAAGGAATAAAGTTTGTCCATTAAGGAATGTACAATGACTCGTTCATTATCATAAACCTCATTGAGGCGTGCCCATCCGATGTGGAAATTCGCGTCGGTTACATCAAGATGTTGTATTGCAGAGAACGCTTCGCCAGACAGAGAGCTTAATAAGTATTGCAATCTTTCCGCGTCGGTCAACGATTTATTCGCGATTATCGCCGAGTTAAAGCGTGACGCGAACGACTTCCACCCTGTATAATCGCCGCTAAATTTCGGGAGTTCAATTCGGGGCAATCTTACATGCGGGGGTTGATTCATTGGAGGCGCTTGGAAGACCATCGATGAGTTTGCCGCAGGGGGTGAGGTTGGGATGCGAAGCTTCGCCAATTGTTCCTTGAGGTAGGACCAGCCCTCGATATATGCATCCTCCATCCTGTCCATGGTATTGGCCTTGTAGTACGGAAGATCCTCCTTTGTTCTGTCCGCCTTTCGATTTGCTTGGAGGTAGCCGTTGAGGATGGAGATTTGTGTCCAAGTTTCCTGATACATGGTCAATCTGGACTCCAGGTACTCCACCGTATAGTTATCTACCCCTCTTTTCTTAGGGTTCGTTAATATTTTGGTTAATTGAGTGAACGCTTGTGTTTGACGTTCGAGCACCGCCTCGAAGGTCTCCGTGACACTTGTATTCATTGCCGACAACGGTTTTCTCCTTGACAGTCACAAACTCAACACACTCCCGTTTGAAAGTAACGGTTTGCTTCCGTTCGCCGAACTGATTCCGAACAACTCTTATCTTTCCGGATCCGGCTCGAAGGACCATTAATTTGTTCACCGACACTTGAGTCAACTCAGGTCAAAAAACTGAACTTACAACGCCGTGTTCCGTATTACGGGGAGCAAGGTAATAGGGTTGGTTCGGTCTAGGAAGCAGTCTTATATTGATTGATCTTAGTTTCACTAGTGCTTAATTGACATTAATGTTTATTTCACAATAGACGAAACAATCACTAGCACACACAAAGAACAGTTGTTGACTTAATCTCACAGGGGAGATAATCGTTTCTTAATCGCGTGTACTCGCAGAGGAGGTACGACCGAAAAATCGAACAATCGGCAGGAGCTCCGATGCCGTTTCGGATCATCGAGCATCCCCACCACATGCCTTCATCATCAAGAGCTCGTTTCACTGTCAAATTACCGTGGAGAGGAAAGGGGGTCCCTATTGAATCTATTTATCTATGATTCCGATGTCTTGTGTCAAACATAACGCATAACGCATAACGCATAACGCATAACGCATAACGCATAACGCATAACGCATAACGCATAACGCATAACGCATAACGCATAACGCATAACGCATTACGCATAACGCATAAAGTATAACACATAACGCATAACGCATTACGCATAACGCATCACGCATAACGCATAACGCATAACGCATAACGCATATCGCATAAAACATAACGCATCACGCATAACGTACAACGTATAACGCATAACGCATAACGCATAACGCATAACGCATAACGCATAACGTATATCGCATAACACATAACGCATAACCCATAACGCATAACGCATAAGGCATAACTGATAACGTTAACGCATAACGCATAACGCCTAACGCTTAACGGATCACCCATAACGCATAAAGCATAACGCATAAAGCATAACGCATAACGCATAACGCATAACGCATAAAGCATAACGCATACCGCATAACGCATAACGCATAACGCATAACGCAAACTTATAACGCACAACGCATAACGCATAACGCATAACGCATAACGCATAACGCATAACGCATAACGCATAACGCATAACGCATAACGCATAACGCATAACGCATAACGCATAACGCATAACGCATAACGCATAACGCATAACGCATAACGCATAACGCATAACGCATAACGCATAACGCATAACGCATAACGCATAACGCATAACGCATAACGCATAACGCATAACGCATAACGCATAACGCATAACGCATAACGCATAACGCATAACGCATAACGCATAACGCATAACGCATAACGCATAACGCATAACACATAACGCATAACGTATAACGCATAACGCATACCGTATAACGCATAACGCATAACGCATAACGCAAACGTATAACGCACAACGCATAACGAATACAGCAAAACGCATAAAGCTTTACGCATAACGGATCACGCATAACGCATAAAGCATAACGCATACCGCATAACGTATAACGCATAACGCATACCGTATAACGCATAACGCATAACGCATGACGCATAACGCAAACGTATAACGCACAACGCATAACGAATACAGCAAAACGCATAATGCTTAACGCATAACGGATCACGCATAACGCATAACGCATAACGCATAACGCATATCGAATTACGCATAACGTGTAACTCATAACGCATAACGCATAAAGCATAATGCATAACGCATAACGAACAACGGATAACGCATAACGCATAACGCATAACGAATACCGCAAAACGTATATCGCCTAACACATAACGGATCACGCATAACGCATAACGCATAACGTATAACGCATAACGCATAACGCATAAAGCATAACGCATAACGCATAACGCATAACGCAAACTAATAACGCACAACGCATAACGCATAACGCATAACGCATAACGCATAACGCATAACGCATAACGCATAACGCATAACGCATAACGCATAACGCATAACGCATAACGCATAACGCATAACGCATAACGCATAACGCATAACGCATAACGCATAACGCATAACGCATTACGCATAACGCATAAAGTATAACACATAACGCATAACGCATAAAGTATAACACATAACGCATAACGCATTACGCATAACGCATCACGCATAACGCATAACGCATAACGCATAACGCATAACGCATATCGCATAAAACATAACGCATAAAGCATAACGTACAACGTATAACGCATAACGCATAACGCATAACGCATAACGCATAACGTATATCGCATAACACATAACGCATAACCCATAACGCATAACGCATAAGGCATAACGCATAACGATAACGCATAACGCATAACGCCTAACGCATAACGGATCACGCATAACGCATAAAGCATAACGCATAAAGCATAACGCATAACGCATAACGCATAACGCATAAAGCATAACGCATAACGCATAACGCATAACGCATATCGCATAACGCATAACGCATAACGTATAACGCATAACGCATACCGTATAATGCATAACGCAAACGTATAACGCACAACGAATAACGAATACAGCAAAACGCATAATGCTTAACGCATAACGAATCACGCATAACGCATAACGCATAACGCATAACGCATAACGCATAACGCATAACGCATAACGCATAACGCATAACGCATATCGAATAACGCATAACGTGTAACTCATAACGCATAACGCATAAAGCATAATGCATAACGCATAACGCATAACGCATATCGCATAACGCATAACGCATAACGTATAACGCATAACGCATACCGTATAACGCATAATGCATAATGCATAACGCATAACGCATAACGCATAACGCATAACGCATAACGCATAACGCATAACGCATAACGCATAACGCATAACGCATAACGCATAACGCATAACGCATAACGCATAACGCATAACGCATAACGCATAACGCATAACGCATAACGCATAACACATACCGTATAACGCATAACGCATAACGCATAACGCATAACGTATATCGCATAACACATAACGCATAACCCATAACGCATAACGCATAAGGCATAACTCATAACGTTAACGCATAACGCATAACGCCTAACGCTTATCGGATCACGCATAACGCATAAAGCATAACGCATAAAGCATAACGCATAACGCATAACGCATAACGCATAAAGCATAACGCATACCGCATAACGCATAACGCATAACGCATAACGCAAACTTATAACGCACAACGCATAACGCATAACGCATAACGCATAACGCATAACGCATAACGCATAACGCATAACGCATAACGCATAACGCAAACGCATAACGCATAACGCATAACGCATAACGCATAACGCATAACGCAGAACGCATAACGCATAACGCATAACGCATAACGCATAACGCATATCGCATAACACATAACGCATAACCCATAACGCTTAACGCATAACGCATAACGCACAACGCATAATGCATAACGCATAACGCATAACGCATAACGCATAACGCATAACGCATAACGCATAACGCATAACGCATAAAGCATAACGCATAACGCATAACGCATAACGCATAACGCATTACGCATAACGCATAACGCACAACGCAAACGTATAACGCACAACGCATAATGCATAACGCATAACGCATAACGCATAACGCATGGCGCATAATGCAAAATGCATAACGCATAACGCATAACGCATAACGCATGACGCATAACGCATAACGCATAACGCATAACGCATAACGCATAACGCATAAAGCAAAACGCATAACGCATAACGCATAACGCATAACGCATTACGCATGACGCATAAAGTATAACACATAACGCATAACGCATAAAGTATAACACATAACGCATAACGCATTACGCATATTGCATAACGTATAACGCAAAACGCATAACGCATAGCGTTACCGCATAAGGCTTGATGCATGACGCATATCGCATAACGCATAACGCATAACTCATAACGTATAACGCATAACGCATAACGCATTATGCATAACGCATAACGCATAACGCATAACGCATAACGCATAACGCATAACGCATAACGCATAACGCATAACGCATAACGCATAACGCATAACGCATAACGCATAAAGCATAACGCATAACGCATAAAGCATAACGCAAACTTATAACGCACAACGCATAACGCACAACGCATAACGCATAACGCATAACGCATAACGCATAACGCATAACGCATAACGCATAACGCATAACGCATAACGCATAACGCATAACGCATAACGCATAACGCATAACGCATAACGCATAACGCATAACGCATAACGCATAACGCATAACGCATAACGCATAACGCATAACGCATAACGCATATCGCATAAAACATAACGCATCACGCATAACGTACAACGTATAACGCATAACGCATAACGCATAACGCATAACGCATAACGTATATCGCATAACACATAACGCATAACCCATAACGCATAACGCATAAGGCATAACTGATAACGTTAACGCATAACGCATAACGCCTAACGCTTAACGGATCACGCATAACGCATAAAGCATAACGCATAAAGCATAACGCATAACGCATAACGCATAACGCATAAAGCATAACGCATACCGAATAACGCATAACGCATAACGCATAACGCAAACTTATAACGCACAACGCATAACGCATAACGCATAACGCATAACGCATAACGCATAACGCATAACGCATAACGCATAACGCATAACGCATAACGCATAACGCATAACGCATAACGCATAACGCATAACGCATAACGCATAACGCATAACGCATAACGCATAACGCATAACGCATAACGCATAACGCATAACGCATAACGCATAACGCATAACGCATAACGCATAACGCATAACGCATAACGCATAACGCATAACGCATAACGCATAACGCATAACGCATAACGCATAACGCATAACGCATAACGCATAACGCATAACGCATAACGCATAACGCATAACGCATAACGCATAACGCATAACGCATAACGCATAACGCATAACGCATTACGCATAACGCATAAAGTATAACACATAACGCATAACGCATTACGCATAACGCATCACGCATAACGCATAACGCATAACGCATATCGCATAAAACATAACGCATCACGCATAACGTACAACGTATAACGTATAACGCATAACGCATAACATAACGCATAACGCATAACGTATATCGCATAACACATAACGCATAACCCATAACGCATAACGCATAAGTCATAACGCATAACGTTAACGCATAACGCATAACGCCTAACGCATAACGGATCACGCATAACGCATAACGCATAACGCATAAAGCATAACGCATACCGCATAACGCATAACGCATATCGCATAACGCATAACGCATAACGTATAACGCATAACGCATACCGTATAACGCATAACGCATAACGCATAACGCAAACGTATAACGCACAACGCATAACGAATACAGCAAAACGCATAAAGCTTTACGCATAACGGATCACGCATAACGCATAAAGCATAACGCATACCGCATAACGTATAACGCATAACGCATACCGTATAACGCATAACGCATAACGCATGACGCATAACGCAAACGTATAACGCACAACGCATAACGAATACAGCAAAACGCATAATGCTTAACGCATAACGGATCACGCATAACGCATAACGCATAACCCATAACGCATAACGCATAAGGCATAACGCATAACGATAACGCATAACGCATAACGCCTAACGCATAACGCATAACGGATCACGCATAACGCATAAAGCATAACGCATAAAGCATAACGCATAACGCATAACGCATAACGCATAAAGCATAACGCATAACGCATAACGCATAACGCATAAAGCATAACGCATAACGCATAACGCATAACGCATAACGCATAACGCATAACGCATAACGCATAACGCATAACGCATAACGCAAACGCATAACGCATAACGCATAACGCATAACGCATAACGCATAACGCAGAACGCATAACGCATAACGCATAACGCATAACGCATAACGCATAACGCATATCGCATAACACATAACGCATAACCCATAACGCTTAACGCATAACGCATAACGCACAACGCATAATGCATAACGCATAACGCATAACGCATAACGCATAACGCATAACGCATAAAGCATAACGCATAACGCATAACGCATAACGCATAACGCATTACGCATAACGCATAACGCACAACGCAAACGTATAACGCACAACGCATAATGCATAACGCATAACGCATAACGCATAACGCATGGCGCATAATGCAAAATGCATAACGCATAACGCATAACGCATAACGCATGACGCATAACGCATAACGCATAACGCATAACGCATAACGCATAACGCATAAAGCAAAACGCATAACGCATAACGCATAACGCATAACGCATAACGCATTACGCATGACGCATAAAGTATAACACATAACGCATAACGCATAAAGTATAACACATAACGCATAACGCATTACGCATATTGCATAACGTATAACGCAAAACGCATAACGCATAGCGTTACCGCATAAGGCTTGATGCATGACGCATATCGCATAACGCATAACGCATAACTCATAACGTATAACGCATAACGCATAACGCATAATGCATAACGCATAACGCATAACGCATAACGCATAACGCATAACGCATAACGCATAACGCATAACGCATAACGCATAACGCATAACGCATAACGCATAAAGCATAACGCATAACGCATAAAGCATAACGCAAACTTATAACGCACAACGCATAACGCACAACGCATAACGCATAACGCATAACGCATAACGCATAACGCATAACGCATAACGCATAACGCATAACGCATAACGCATAACGCAAAACGCATAACGCATAACGCATAACGCATAACGCATAACGCATAACGCATAACGCATAACGCATAACGCATAACGCATAACGCATACCGAATAACGCATAACGCATAACGCATAACGCAAACTTATAACGCACAACGCATAACGCATAACGCATAACGCATAACGCATAACGCATAACGCATAACGCATAACGCATAACGCATAACGCATAACGCATAACGCATAACGCATAACGCATAACGCATAACGCATAACGCATAACGCATAACGCATAACGCATAACGCATAACGCATAACGCATAACGCATAACGCATAACGCATAACGCATAACGCATAACGCATAACGCATAACGCATAACGCATAACGCATAACGCATAACGCATAACGCATAACGCATAACGCATAACGCATAACGCATAACGCATAACGCATAACGCATAACGCATAACGCATAACGCATAACGCATTACGCATAACGCATAAAGTATAACACATAACGCATAACGCATTACGCATAACGCATCACGCATAACGCATAACGCATAACGCATATCGCATAAAACATAACGCATCACGCATAACGTACAACGTATAACGTATAACGCATAACGCATAACATAACGCATAACGCATAACGTATATCGCATAACACATAACGCATAACCCATAACGCATAACGCATAAGTCATAACGCATAACGTTAACGCATAACGCATAACGCCTAACGCATAACGGATCACGCATAACGCATAACGCATAACGCATAAAGCATAACGCATACCGCATAACGCATAACGCATATCGCATAACGCATAACGCATAACGTATAACGCATAACGCATACCGTATAACGCATAACGCATAACGCATAACGCAAACGTATAACGCACAACGCATAACGAATACAGCAAAACGCATAAAGCTTTACGCATAACGGATCACGCATAACGCATAAAGCATAACGCATACCGCATAACGTATAACGCATAACGCATACCGTATAACGCATAACGCATAACGCATAACGCATAACGCAAACGTATAACGCACAACGCATAACGAATACAGCAAAACGCATAATGCTTAACGCATAACGGATCACGCATAACGCATAACGCATAACCCATAACGCATAACGCATAAGGCATAACGCATAACGATAACGCATAACGCATAACGCCTAACGCATAACGGATCACGCATAACGCATAAAGCATAACGCATAAAGCATAACGCATAACGCATAACGCATAACGCATAAAGCATAACGCATAACGCATAACGCATAACGCAAACTAATAACGCACAACGCATAACGCATAACGCATAACGCATAACGCATAACGCATAACGCATAACGCATAACGCATAACGCATATCGAATTACGCATAACGTGTAACTCATAACGCATAACGCATAAAGCATAATGCATAACGCATAACGAACAACGGATAACGCATAACGCATAACGCATAACGAATACCGCAAAACGTATATCGCCTAACACATAACGGATCACGCATAACGCATAACGCATAACGTATAACGCATAACGCATAACGCATAACGCATAAAGCATAACGCATAACGCATAACGCATAACGCAAACTAATAACGCACAACGCATAACGCATAACGCATAACGCATAACGCATAACGCATAACGCATAACGCATAACGGATAACGCATAACGCATAACGCATAACGCATAACGCATAACGCATAACGCATAACGCATAACGCATAACGCATAACGCATAACGCATAACGCATAACGCATAACGCATAACGCATTACGCATAACGCATAAAGTATAACACATAACGCATAACGCATAAAGTATAACACATAACGCATAACGCATTACGCATAACGCATCACGAATAACGCATAACGCATAACGCATAACGCATAACGCATATCGCATAAAACATAACGCATAAAGCATAACGTACAACGTATAACGCATAACGCATAACGCATAACGCATAACGCATAACGCATAACGTATATCGCATAACACATAACGCATAACCCATAACGCATAACGCATAAGGCATAACGCATAACGATAACGCATAACGCATAACGCCTAACGCATAACGGATCACGCATAACGCATAAAGCATAACGCATAAAGCATAACGCATAACGCATAACGCATAACGCATACCGTATAACGCATAATGCATAATGCATAACGCATAACGCATAACGCATAACGCATAACGCATAACGCATAACGCATAACGCATAACGCATAACGCATAACGCATAACGCATAACGCATAACGCATAACGCATAACGCATAACGCATAACGCATAACGCATAACGCATAACGCATAACACATACCGTATAACGCATAACGCATAACGCATAACGCATAACGTATATCGCATAACACATAACGCATAACCCATAACGCATAACGCATAAGGCATAACTCATAACGTTAACGCATAACGCATAACGCCTAACGCTTATCGGATCACGCATAACGCATAAAGCATAACGCATAAAGCATAACGCATAACGCATAACGCATAACGCATAAAGCATAACGCATACCGCATAACGCATAACGCATAACGCATAACGCATAACGCATAACGCATATCGCATAAAACATAACGCATCACGCATAACGTACAACGTATAACGCATAACGCATAACGCATAACGCATAACGCATAACGCATAACGCATAACGCATAACGCATAACGCATAACGCATAACGCATAACGCATAACGCATAACGCATAACGCATAACACATAACGCATAACGCATAACGCATAACGCATAACGCATAACGCATAACGCATAACGCATAACGCATAAAGCATAACGCATAACGCATTACGCATAACGCATAAAGTATAACACATAACGCATAACGCATTACGCATAACGCATAACGCATAACGCAAACTTATAACGCACAACGCATAACGCATAACGCATAACGCATAACGCATAACGCATAACGCATAACGCATAACGCATAACGCATAACGCATAACGCATAACGCATAACGCATAACGCATAACGCATAACGCATAACGCATAACGCATAACGCATAACGCATAACGCATAACGCATAACGCATAACGCATAACGCATAACGCATAACGCATAACGCATAACGCATAACGCATTACGCATAACGCATAAAGTATAACACATAACGCATAACGCATTACGCATAACGCATCACGCATAACGCATAACGCATATCGCATAAAACATAACGCATCACGCATAACGTACAACGTATAACGTATAACGCATAACGCATAACGCATAACGCATAACGCATAACGCATAACGTATATCGCATAACACATAACGCATAACCCATAACGCATAACGCATAAGGCATAACGCATAACGTTAACGCATAACGCATTACGCCTAACGCATAACGGATCACGCATAACGCATAACGCATAACGCATAAAGCATAACGCATACCGCATAACGCATAACGCTTATCGCATAACGCATAACGCATAACGTATAACGCATAACGCATACCGTATAACGCATAACGCATAACGCATAACGCAAACGTATAACGCACAACGCATAACGAATACAGCAAAACGCATAATGCTTAACGCATAACGGATCACGCATAACGCATAAAGCATAACGCATACCGCATAACGTATAACGCATAACGCATACCGTATAACGCATAACGCATAACGCATGACGCATAACGCAAACGTATAACGCACAACGCATAACGAATACAGCAAAACGCATAATGCTTAACGCATAACGGATCACGCATAACGCATAACGCATAACGCATAACGCATAACGCATATCGAATTACGCATAACGTGTAACTCATAACGTATAACGCATAAAGCATAATGCATAACGCATAACGAACAACGGATAACGCATAACGCATAACGCATAACGAATACCGCAAAACGTATATCGCCTAACACATAACGGATCACGCATAACGTATAACGCATAACGTATAACGCATAACGCATAACGCATAACGCATAACGCATAACGCATAACGCATAACGCATAACGCAAACTAATAACGCACAACGCATAACGCATAACGCATAACGCATAACGCATAACGCATAACGCATAACGCATAACGCATAACGCATAACGCATAACGCATAACGCATAACGCATAACGCATAACGCATAACGCATAACGCATAACGCATAACGCATAACGCATTACGCATAACGCATAAAGTATAACACATAACGCATAACTCATAAAGTATAACACATAACGCATAACGCATTACGCATAACGCATCACGCATAACGCATAACGCATAACGCATAACGCATATCGCATAAAACATAACGCATAAAGCATAACGTACAACGTATAACGCATAACGCATAACGCATAACGCATAACGCATAACGCATAACGTATATCGCATAACACATAACGCATAACCCATAACGCATAACGCATAAGGCATAACGCATAACGATAACGCATAACGCATAACGCCTAACGCATAACGGATCACGCATAACGCATAAAGCATAACGCATAAAGCATAACGCATAACGCATAACGCATAACGCATAAAGCATAACGCATAACGCATAACGCATAACGCATATCGCATAACGCATAACGCATAACGTATAACGCATAACGCATACCGTATAACGCATAACGCATAACGCAAACGTATAACGCACAACGCATAACGAATACAGCAAAACGCATAATGCTTAACGCATAACGAATCACGCATAACGCATAACGCATAACGCATAACGCATAACGCATAAAGCATAACGCATAAAGCATAACGCATAACGCATAACGCATAACGCATAACGCATAAAGCATAACGCATAACGCATAACGCATACGCATATCGCATAACGCATAACGCATTACGTATAACGCATAACGCATACCGTATAACGCATAACGCATAACGCAAACGTATAACGCACAACGCATAACGAATACAGCAAAACGCATAATGCTTAACGCATAACGGATCACGCATAACGCATAACGCATAACGCATAACGCATAACGCATAACGCATAACGCATAACGCATAACGCATAACGCATAACGCATAACGCATAACGCATAACGCATAACGCATAACGCATAACGCATAACGCATAACGCATAACGCATAACGCATAACGCATAACGCATAACGCATAACGCATAACGCATAACGCATAACGCATAACGCATAACGCATAACGCATAACCCATAACGCATAACGCATAACGCATAACGCATATCGAATAACGCATAACGTGTAACTCATAACGCATAACGGATAAAGCATAACGCATAACGCATAACGCATAACGCATATCGCATAACGCATAACGCATAACGTATAACGCATAACGCATACCGTATAACGCATAATGCATAATGCATAACGCAAACGTATAACGCACAACGCATAATGCATAACGAACAACGGATAACGCATAACGCATAACGCATAACGAATACCGCAAAACGTATATCGCCTAACACATAACGGATCACGCATAAAGCATAACGCATAACGTATAACGCATAACGCATAACGCAAACGTATAGCGCACAACGCATAACGCATAAACCATAACCCATACTTCATAACGCCTAACGCATAATGCACAACGCATAACGAACACCGGAAAACCCATAACGCCTAACGCATAACGCATAACGCCTAATGCATAACGCATAAAGCATAACGCATAACGCATAAAGCATAACGCATAACGCATAACGCATAACGCATAAAGCATAACGCATAACGCATAACGCATAACGCATAACGAATAACGCATAACGCATAACGCATAACGCATAACGCATAACGCATAACGCATAACGCATTACGCATAACGCATAAAGTATAACACATAACGCATAACGCATAAAGTATAACACATAACGCATAACGCATTACGCATAACGCATCACGCATAACGCATATCGCATAACGCATAACGCATAACGCATATCGCATAAAACATAACGCATAACGCATAACGCATAACGCATAACGCATAACGCATAACGCATAACGCATAACGCATAACGCATATCGCATAAAACATAACGCATCACGCATAACGTACAACGTATAACGTATAACGCATAACGCATAACATAACGCATAACGCATAACGTATATCGCATAACACATAACGCATAACCCATAACGCATAACGCATAAGTCATAACGCATATCGCATAAAACATAACGCATCACGCATAACGTACAACGTATAACGTATAACGCATAACGCATAACATAACGCATAACGCATAACGTATATCGCATAACACATAACGCATAACCCATAACGCATAACGCATAAGTCATAACGCATAACGTTAACGCATAACGCATAACGCCTAACGCATAACGGATCACGCATAACGCATAACGCATAACGCATAAAGCATAACGCATACCGCATAACGCATAACGCATATCGCATAACGCATAACGCATAACGTATAACGCATAACGCATACCGTATAACGCATAACGCATAACGCATAACGCAAACGTATAACGCACAACGCATAACGAATACAGCAAAACGCATAAAGCTTTACGCATAACGGATCACGCATAACGCATAAAGCATAACGCATACCGCATAACGTATAACGCATAACGCATACCGTATAACGCATAACGCATAACGCATGACGCATAACGCAAACGTATAACGCACAACGCATAACGAATACAGCAAAACGCATAATGCTTAACGCATAACGGATCACGCATAACGCATAACGCATAACCCATAACGCATAACGCATAAGGCATAACGCATAACGATAACGCATAACGCATAACGCCTAACGCATAACGGATCACGCATAACGCATAAAGCATAACGCATAAAGCATAACGCATAACGCATAACGCATAACGCATAAAGCATAACGCATAACGCATAACGCATAACGCATAAAGCATAACGCATAACGCATAACGCATAACGCAAACTAATAACGCACAACGCATAACGCATAACGCATAACGCATAACGCATAACGCATAACGCATAACGCATATCGAATTACGCATAACGTGTAACTCATAACGCATAACGCATAAAGCATAATGCATAACGCATAACGAACAACGGATAACGCATAACGCATAACGCATAACGAATACCGCAAAACGTATATCGCCTAACACATAACGGATCACGCATAACGCATAACGCATAACGTATAACGCATAACGCATAACGCATAACGCATAAAGCATAACGCATAACGCATAACGCATAACGCAAACTAATAACGCACAACGCATAACGCATAACGCATAACGCATAACGCATAACGCATAACGCATAACGGATAACGCATAACGCATAACGCATAACGCATAACGCATAACGCATAACGCATAACGCATAACGCATAACGCATAACGCATAACGCATAACGCATAACGCATAACGCATAACGCATAACGCATTACGCATAACGCATAAAGTATAACACATAACGCATAACGCATAAAGTATAACACATAACGCATAACGCATTACGCATAACGCATCACGAATAACGCATAACGCATAACGCATAACGCATAACGCATATCGCATAAAACATAACGCATAAAGCATAACGTACAACGTATAACGCATAACGCATAACGCATAACGCATAACGCATAACGCATAACGTATATCGCATAACACATAACGCATAACCCATAACGCATAACGCATAAGGCATAACGCATAACGATAACGCATAACGCATAACGCCTAACGCATAACGGATCACGCATAACGCATAAAGCATAACGCATAAAGCATAACGCATAACGCATAACGCATAACGCATAAAGCATAACGCATAACGCATAACGCATAACGCATATCGCATAACGCATAACGCATAACGTATAACGCATAACGCATACCGTATAACGCATAATGCATAATGCATAACGCATAACGCATAACGCATAACGCATAACGCATAACGCATAACGCATAACGCATAACGCATAACGCATAACGCATAACGCATAACGCATAACGCATAACGCATAACGCATAACGCATAACGCATAACGCATAACGCATAACGCATAACGCATAACACATACCGTATAACGCATAACGCATAACGCATAACGCATAACGTATATCGCATAACACATAACGCATAACCCATAACGCATAACGCATAAGGCATAACTCATAACGTTAACGCATAACGCATAACGCCTAACGCTTATCGGATCACGCATAACGCATAAAGCATAACGCATAAAGCATAACGCATAACGCATAACGCATAACGCATAAAGCATAACGCATACCGCATAACGCATAACGCATAACGCATAACGCATAACGCATAACGCATATCGCATAAAACATAACGCATCACGCATAACGTACAACGTATAACGCATAACGCATAACGCATAACGCATAACGCATAACGCATAACGCATAACGCATAACGCATAACGCATAACGCATAACGCATAACGCATAACACATAACGCATAACGCATAACGCATAACGCATAACGCATAACGCATAACGCATAACGCATAAAGCATAACGCATAACGCATTACGCATAACGCATAAAGTATAACACATAACGCATAACGCATTACGCATAACGCATAACGCATAACGCAAACTTATAACGCACAACGCATAACGCATAACGCATAACGCATAACGCATAACGCATAACGCATAACGCATAACGCATAACGCATAACGCATAACGCATAACGCATAACGCATAACGCATAACGCATAACGCATAACGCATAACGCATAACGCATAACGCATAACGCATAACGCATAACGCATAACGCATAACGCATAACGCATAACGCATAACGCATAACGCATAACGCATTACGCATAACGCATAAAGTATAACACATAACGCATAACGCATTACGCATAACGCATCACGCATAACGCATAACGCATAACGCATAACGCATATCGCATAAAACATAACGCATCACGCATAACGTACAACGTATAACGTATAACGCATAACGCATAACGCATAACGCATAACGCATAACGTATATCGCATAACACATAACGCATAACCCATAACGCATAACGCATAAGGCATAACGCATAACGTTAACGCATAACGCATTACGCCTAACGCATAACGGATCACGCATAACGCATAACGCATAACGCATAAAGCATAACGCATACCGCATAACGCATAACGCTTATCGCATAACGCATAAAGCATAACGCATACCGCATAACGCATAACGCATAACGCATAACGCATAACGCATAACGCATATCGCATAAAACATAACGCATCACGCATAACGTACAACGTATAACGCATAACGCATAACGCATAACGCATAACGCATAACGCATAACGCATAACGCATAACGCATAACGCATAACGCATAACGCATAACGCATAACACATAACGCATAACGCATAACGCATAACGCATAACGCATAACGCATAACGCATAACGCATAAAGCATAACGCATAACGCATTACGCATAACGCATAAAGTATAACACATAACGCATAACGCATTACGCATAACGCATAACGCATAACGCAAACTTATAACGCACAACGCATAACGCATAACGCATAACGCATAACGCATAACGCATAACGCATAACGCATAACGCATAACGCATAACGCATAACGCATAACGCATAACGCATAACGCATAACGCATAACGCATAACGCATAACGCATAACGCATAACGCATAACGCATAACGCATAACGCATAACGCATAACGCATAACGCATAACGCATAACGCATAACGCATTACGCATAACGCATAAAGTATAACACATAACGCATAACGCATTACGCATAACGCATCACGCATAACGCATAACGCATAACGCATAACGCATATCGCATAAAACATAACGCATCACGCATAACGTACAACGTATAACGTATAACGCATAACGCATAACGCATAACGCATAACGCATAACGTATATCGCATAACACATAACGCATAACCCATAACGCATAACGCATAAGGCATAACGCATAACGTTAACGCATAACGCATTACGCCTAACGCATAACGGATCACGCATAACGCATAACGCATAACGCATAAAGCATAACGCATACCGCATAACGCATAACGCTTATCGCATAACGCATAACGCATAACGTATAACGCATAACGCATACCGTATAACGCATAACGCATAACGCATAACGCAAACGTATAACGCACAACGCATAACGAATACAGCAAAACGCATAATGCTTAACGCATAACGGATCACGCATAACGCATAAAGCATAACGCATACCGCATAACGTATAACGCATAACGCATACCGTATAACGCATAACGCATAACGCATGACGCATAACGCAAACGTATAACGCACAACGCATAACGAATACAGCAAAACGCATAATGCTTAACGCATAACGGATCACGCATAACGCATAACGCATAACGCATAACGCATATCGAATTACGCATAACGTGTAACTCATAACGTATAACGCATAAAGCATAATGCATAACGCATAACGAACAACGGATAACGCATAACGCATAACGCATAACGAATACCGCAAAACGTATATCGCCTAACACATAACGGATCACGCATAACGTATAACGCATAACGTATAACGCATAACGCATAACGCATAACGCATAAAGCATAACGCATAACGCATAACGCATAACGCAAACTAATAACGCACAACGCATAACGCATAACGCATAACGCATAACGCATAACGCATAACGCATAACGCATAACGCATAACGCATAACGCATAACGCATAACGCATAACGCATAACGCATAACGCATAACGCATAACGCATAACGCATAACGCATAACGCATAACGCATTACGCATAACGCATAAAGTATAACACATAACGCATAACTCATAAAGTATAACACATAACGCATAACGCATTACGCATAACGCATCACGCATAACGCATAACGCATAACGCATAACGCATATCGCATAAAACATAACGCATAAAGCATAACGTAGAACGTATAACGCATAACGCATAACGCATAACGCATAACGCATAACGCATAACGTATATCGCATAACACATAACGCATAACCCATAACGCATAACGCATAAGGCATAACGCATAACGATAACGCATAACGCATAACGCCTAACGCATAACGGATCACGCATAACGCATAAAGCATAACGCATAAAGCATAACGCATAACGCATAACGCATAACGCATAAAGCATAACGCATAACGCATAACGCATAACGCATAACGCATATCGCATAACGCATAACGCATAACGTATAACGCATAACGCATACCGTATAACGCATAACGCATAACGCAAACGTATAACGCACAACGCATAACGAATACAGCAAAACGCATAATGCTTAACGCATAACGAATCACGCATAACGCATAACGCATAACGCATAACGCATAACGCATAAAGCATAACGCATAAAGCATAACGCATAACGCATAACGCATATCGCATAACGCATAACGCATTACGTATAACGCATAACGCATACCGTATAACGCATAACGCATAACGCAAACGTATAACGCACAACGCATAACGAATACAGCAAAACGCATAATGCTTAACGCATAACGGATCACGCATAACGCATAACGCATAACGCATAACGCATAACGCATAACGCATAACGCATAAAGCATAACGCATAACGCATAACGCATAACGCATAACGCATAACGCATAACGCATAACGCATAACGCATAACGCATAACGCATAACGCATAACGCATAACGCATAACGCATAACGCATAACCCATAACGCATAACGCATAACGCATAACGCATATCGAATAACGCATAACGTGTAACTCATAACGCATAACGGATAAAGCATAACGCATAACGCATAACGCATAACGCATATCGCATAACGCATAACGCATAACGTATAACGCATAACGCATACCGTATAACGCATAATGCATAATGCATAACGCAAACGTATAACGCACAACGCATAATGCATAACGAACAACGGATAACGCATAACGCATAACGCATAACGAATACCGCAAAACGTATATCGCCTAACACATAACGGATCACGCATAACGCATAACGCATAACGCATAACGCATAACGCATAACGCAAACGTATAGCGCACAACGCATAACGCATAAACCATAACCCATACTTCATAACGCCTAACGCATAATGCACAACGCATAACGAACACCGGAAAACCCATAACGCCTAACGCATAACGCATAACGCCTAATGCATAACGCATAAAGCATAACGCATAACGCATAAAGCATAACGCATAACGCATAACGCATAACGCATAAAGCATAACGCATAACGCATAACGCATAACGCATAACGTATAACGCATAACGCATAACGCATAACGCATAACGCATAACGCATAACGCATAACGCATTACGCATAACGCATAAAGTATAACACATAACGCATAACGCATAAAGTATAACACATAACGCATAACGCATTACGCATAACGCATCACGCATAACGCATATCGCATAACGCATAACGCATAACGCATATCGCATAAAACATAACGCATAAAGCATAACGTACAACGTATAACGCATAACGCATAACGCATAACGCATAACGCATAACTTATATCGCATAACACATAACGCATAACCCATAACGCATAACGCATAAGGCATAACGCATAACGTTAACGCATAACGCATAACGCCTAACGCATAACGGATCACGCATAACGCATAAAGCATAACGCATAAAGCATAACGCATAACGCATAACGCATAACGCATAACGCATAAAGCATAACGCATAACGCATAACGCATAACGCATATCGCATAACGCATAACGCATTACGTATAACGCATAACGCATACCGTATAACGCATAACGCATAACGCAAACGTATAACGCACAACGCATAACGAATACAGCAAAACGCATAATGCTTAACGCATAACGGATCACGCATAACGCATAACGCATGACGCATAACGCATAACGCATAACGCATAACGCATAACGCATAACGCATAACGCATAACGCATAACGCATAACGCATAACGCATAACGCATAACGCATAACGCATAACGCATAACGCATAACGCATAACGCATAACGCATAACGCATAACGCATAACGCATAAACCATAACCCATACTTCATAACGCCTAACGCATAATGCACAACGCATAACGAACACCGGAAAACCCATAACGCCTAACGCATAACGCATAACGCCTACTGCATAACGCATAAAGCATAACGCATAACGCATAAAGCATAACGCATAACGCATAACGCATAACGCATAAAGCATAACGCATAACGCATAACGCATAACGCATAACGAATAACGCATAACGCATAACGCATAACGCATAACGCATAACGCATAACGCATAACGCATAACGCATTACGCATAACGCATAAAGTATAACACATAACGCATAACGCATAAAGTATAACACATAACGCATAACGCATTACGCATAACGCATATCGCATAAAACATAACGCATAAAGCATAACGTACAACGTATAACGCATAACGCATAACGCATAACGCATAACGCATAACGCATAACGCATAACGCATAACGCATAACGCATAAGGCATAACGCATAACGTTAACGCATAACGCATAACGCCTAACGCATAACGGATCACGCATAACGCATAAAGCATAACGCATAAAGCATAACGCATAACGCATAACGCATAACGCATAACGCATAAAGCATAACGCATAACGCATAACGCATATCGCATAACGCATAACGCATTACGTATAACGCATAACGCATACCGTATAACGCATAACGCAAACGTATAACGCACAACGCATAACGAATACAGCAAAACGCATAACGCATAACGCATAACGCATAAAGTATAACACATAACGCATAACGCATAAAGTATAACACATAACGCATAACGCATTACGCATAACGCATCACGCATAACGCATAACGCATAACGCATAACGCATAACGCATATCGCATAAAACATAACGCATAAAGCATAACGTACAACGTATAACGCATAACGCATAACGCATAACGCATAACGCATAACTTATATCGCATAACACATAACGCATAACCCATAACGCATAACGCATAAGGCATAACGCATAACGTTAACGCATAACGCATAACGCCTAACGCATAACGGATCACGCATAACGCATAAAGCATAACGCATAAAGCATAACGCATAACGCATAACGCATAACGCATAACGCATAAAGCATAACGCATAACGCATAACGCATAACGCATATCGCATAACGCATAACGCATTACGTATAACGCATAACGCATACCGTATAACGCATAACGCATAACGCAAACGTATAACGCACAACGCATAACGAATACAGCAAAACGCATAATGCTTAACGCATAACGGATCACGCATAACGCATAACGCATAACGCATAACGCATAACGCATAACGCATAACGCATAACGCATAACGCATAACGCATAACGCATAACGCATAACGCATAACGCATAACGCATAACGCATAACGCATAACGCATAACGCATAACGCATAACGCATAACGCATAACGCATAACGCATATCGAATAACGCATAACGTGTAACTCATAACGCATAACGCATAAAGCATAACGCATAACGCATAACGCATAACGCATAACGCATAACGCATAACGCATAACGCATAACGCATAACGCCTAACGCATAACGCATAACGCATAACGCATAACGCATAACGCATAACGCATAACGCATAACGCATAACGCATAACGCATAACGCATAACGCATAACGCATAACGCATAACGCATAACGCATAACGCATAACGCATAACGCATAACGCATAACGCATAACGCATAACGCATAACGCATAACGCATAACGCATAACGCATAACGCATAACGCATAACGCATAACGCATAACGCATAACGCATAACGCATAACGCATAACGCATAACGCATAACGCATAACGCATAACGCATAACGCATTACGCATAACGCATAAAGTATAACACATAACGCATAACGCATTACGCATAACGCATCACGCATAACGCATAACGCATAACGCATATCGCATAAAACATAACGCATCACGCATAACGTACAACGTATAACGTATAACGCATAACGCATAACGCATAACGCATAACGCATAACGTATATCGCATAACACATAACGCATAACCCATAACGCATAACGCATAAGGCATAACGCATAACGTTAACGCATAACGCATTACGCCTAACGCATAACGGATCACGCATAACGCATAACGCATAACGCATAAAGCATAACGCATACCGCATAACGCATAACGCTTATCGCATAACGCATAACGCATAACGTATAACGCATAACGCATACCGTATAACGCATAACGCATAACGCATAACGCATAACGCATAACGCATAACGCATAACGCATAACGCATAACGCATAACGCATAACGCATAACGCATAACGCATAACGCATAACGCATAACGCATAACGCATAACGCATTACGCATAACGCATAAAGTATAACACATAACGCATAACGCATAAAGTATAACACATAACGCATAACGCATTACGCATAACGCATCACGCATAACGCATAACGCATAACGCATAACGCATATCGCATAAAACATAACGCATAAAGCATAACGTACAACGTATAACGCATAACGCATAACGCATAACGCATAACGCATAACGCATAACGCATAACGTATATCGCATAACACATAACGCATAACCCATAACGCATAACGCATAAGGCATAACGCATAACGATAACGCATAACGCATAACGCCTAACGCATAACGGATCACGCATAACGCATAAAGCATAACGCATAAAGCATAACGCATAACGCATAACGCATAACGCATAAAGCATAACGCATAACGCATAACGCATAACGCATATCGCATAACGCATAACGCATAACGTATAACGCATAACGCATACCGTATAACGCATAACGCATAACGCAAACGTATAACGCACAATGCATAACGAATACAGCAAAACGCATAATGCTTAACGCATAACGAATCACGCATAACGCATAACGCATAACGCATAACGCATAACGCATAAAGCATAACGCATAAAGCATAACGCATAACGCATAACGCATAACGCATAACGCATAAAGCATAACGCATAACGCATAACGCATAACGCATATCGCATAACGCATAACGCATTACGTATAACGCATAACGCATACCGTATAACGCATAACGCATAACGCAAACGTATAACGCACAACGCATAACGAATACAGCAAAACGCATAATGCTTAACGCATAACGGATCACGCATAACGCATAACGCATAACGCATAACGCATAACGCATAACGCATAACGCATAACGCATAACGCATAACGCATAACGCATAACGCATAACGCATAACGCATAACGCATAACGCATAACGCATAACGCATAACGCATAACGCATAACGCATAACGCATAACGCATAACGCATAACGCATAACGCATAACGCATAACGCATAACGCATAACGCATAACGCATAACGCATAACGCATAACGCATAACGCATAACGCATAACGCATAACCCATAACGCATAACGCATAACGCATAACGCATATCGAATAACGCATAACGTGTAACTCATAACGCATAACGGATAAAGCATAACGCATAACGCATAACGCATAACGCATAACGCATAACGCATAACGCATAACGCATAACGCATAACGCATACCGTATAACGCATAATGCATAATGCATAACGCAAACGTATAACGCACAACGCATAATGCATAACGAACAACGGATAACGCATAACGCATAACGCATAACGAATACCGCAAAACGTATATCGCCTAACACATAACGGATCACGCATAAAGCATAACGCATAACGTATAACGCATAACGCATAACGCAAACGTATAGCGCACAACGCATAACGCATAAACCATAACCCATACTTCATAACGCCTAACGCATAATGCACAACGCATAACGAACACCGGAAAACCCATAACGCCTAACGCATAACGCATAACGCCTAATGCATAACGCATAAAGCATAACGCATAACGCATAAAGCATAACGCATAACGCATAACGCATAACGCATAACGCATAACGCATAACGCATAACGCATAACGCATAACGAATAACGCATAACGCATAACGCATAACGCATAACGCATAACGCATAACGCATAACGCATTACGCATAACGCATAAAGTATAACACATAACGCATAACGCATAAAGTATAACACATAACGCATAACGCATTACGCATAACGCATCACGCATAACGCATATCGCATAACGCATAACGCATAACGCATATCGCATAAAACATAACGCATAAAGCATAACGTACAACGTATAACGCATAACGCATAACGCATAACGCATAACGCATAACTTATATCGCATAACACATAACGCATAACCCATAACGCATAACGCATAAGGCATAACGCATAACGTTAACGCATAACGCATAACGCCTAACGCATAACGGATCACGCATAACGCATAAAGCATAACGCATAAAGCATAACGCATAACGCATAACGCATAACGCATAACGCATAAAGCATAACGCATAACGCATAACGCATAACGCATATCGCATAACGCATAACGCATTACGTATAACGCATAACGCATACCGTATAACGCATAACGCATAACGCAAACGTATAACGCACAACGCATAACGAATACAGCAAAACGCATAATGCTTAACGCATAACGGATCACGCATAACGCATAACGCATGACGCATAACGCATAACGCATAACGCATAACGCATAACGCATAACGCATAACGCATAACGCATAACGCATAACGCATAACGCATAACGCATAACGCATAACGCATAACGCATAACGCATAACGCATAACGCATAACGCATAACGCATAACGCATAACGCATAACGCATAACGCATAACGCATAACGCATAACGCATAACGCATAACGCATAACGCATAACGCATAACGCATAACGCATAACGCATAACGCATAACGCATAACGCATAACGCATAACGCATAACGCATAACGCATAACGCATAACGCATAACGCATAACGCATAACGCATAACGCATAACGCATAACGCATAACGAATACCGCAAAACGTATATCGCCTAACACATAACGGATCACGCATAAAGCATAACGCATAACGTATAACGCATAACGCATAACGCAAACGTATAGCGCTCAACGCATAACGCATAAACCATAACCCATACTTCATAACGCCTAACGCATAATGCACAACGCATAACGAACACCGGAAAACCCATAACGCCTAACGCATAACGCATAACGCCTACTGCATAACGCATAAAGCATAACGCATAACGCATAAAGCATAACGCATAACGCATAACGCATAACGCATAAAGCATAACGCATAACGCATAACGCATAACGCATAACGAATAACGCATAACGCATAACGCATAACGCATAACGCATAACGCATAACGCATAACGCATTACGCATAACGCATAAAGTATAACACATAACGCATAACGCATAAAGTATAACACATAACGCATAACGCATTACGCATAACGCATCACGCATAACGCATAACGCATAACGCATATCGCATAAAACATAACGCATAAAGCATAACGTACAACGTATAACGCATAACGCATAACGCATAACGCATAACGCATAACGCATAACGCATAACGCATAACGCATAACGCATAAGGCATAACGCATAACGTTAACGCATAACGCATAACGCCTAACGCATAACGGATCACGCATAACGCATAAAGCATAACGCATAAAGCATAACGCATAACGCATAACGCATAACGCATAACGCATAAAGCATAACGCATAACGCATAACGCATATCGCATAACGCATAACGCATTACGTATAACGCATAACGCATACCGTATAACGCATAACGCATAACGCAAACGTATAACGCACAACGCATAACGAATACAGCAAAACGCATAACGCATAACGCATAACGCATAAAGTATAACACATAACGCATAACGCATAAAGTATAACACATAACGCATAACGCATAAAGCATAACGCATAACGCATAACGCATAACGCATAACGCATAACGCATAACGCATATCGCATAAAACATAACGCATAAAGCATAACGTACAACGTATAACGCATAACGCATAACGCATAACGCATAACGCATAACTTATATCGCATAACACATAACGCATAACCCATAACGCATAACGCATAAGGCATAACGCATAACGTTAACGCATAACGCATAACGCCTAACGCATAACGGATCACGCATAACGCATAAAGCATAACGCATAAAGCATAACGCATAACGCATAACGCATAACGCATAACGCATAAAGCATAACGCATAACGCATAACGCATAACGCATATCGCATAACGCATAACGCATTACGTATAACGCATAACGCATACCGTATAACGCATAACGCATAACGCAAACGTATAACGCACAACGCATAACGAATACAGCAAAACGCATAATGCTTAACGCATAACGGATCACGCATAACGCATAACGCATAACGCATAACGCATAACGCATAACGCATAACGCATAACGCATAACGCATAACGCATAACGCATAACGCATAACGCATAACGCATAACGCATAACGCATAACGCATAACGCATAACGCATAACGCATAACGCATAACGCATAACGCATAACGCATAACGCATAACGCATATCGAATAACGCATAACGTGTAACTCATAACGCATAACGCATAAAGCATAACGCATAACGCATAACGCATAACGCATAACGCATAACGCATAACGCATAACGCATAACGCATAACGCATAACGCATAACGCCTAACGCATAACGCATAACGCATAACGCATAACGCATAACGCATAACGCATAACGCATAACGCATAACGCATAACGCATAACGCATAACGCATAACGCATAACGCATAACGCATAACGCATAACGCATAACGCATAACGCATAACGCATAACGCATAACGCATAACGCATAACGCATAACGCATAACGCATAACGCATAACGCATAACGCATAACGCATACCGTATAACGCATAACGCATAACGCATAACGCATAACGCATAACGCATAACGCATAACGCATATCGCATAAAACATAACGCATAAAGCATAACGTACAACGTATAACGCATAACGCATAACGCATAACGCATAACATATATCGCATAACACATAACGCTTAACCCATAACGCATAACGCATAAGGCATAACGCATAACGTTAACGCATAACGCATAACGCCTAACGCATAACGCAAACGTATAACGCACAACGCATAACGCATAACGCATAACACATAACGCATAACGCATAACGCACAACGCAAACGTATAACGCACAACGCATAATGCACAACGCATAACGCATAACGCATAACGCATGGCGCATAATGCAAAATGCATAACGCATAACGCATAACGCATAACGCATGACGCATAACACATAACGCATAACGCATAACGCATAACGCATAACGCATAACGCATAACGCATAACGCATAACGCATAACGCATAACGCATATCGCATACCGCATAACGCATAACGTATAACGCATAACGCATACCGTATAACGCATAACGCATAACGCATAACGCATAACGCATAATACATAACGCATAACGCATAACGCATAACGCATAACACATAACGCATAACGCATAACGCACAACGCAAACGTATAACGCACAACGCATAATGCACAACGCATAACGCATAACGCATAACGCATGGCGCATAATGCAAAATGCATAACGCATAACGCATAACGCATAACGCATAACGCATGACGCATAACACATAACGCATAACGCATAACGCATAACGCATAACGCATAACGCATAAAGCATAACGCATAACGCATAACGCATAACGCATAACGCATAAAGCATAACGCATAACGCATAACGCATAACGCATATCGCATAACGCATAACGCATTACGTATAACGCATAACGCATACCGTATAACGCATAACGCATAACGCAAACGTATAACGCACAACGCATAACGAATACAGCAAAACGCATAACGCATAACGCATAACGCATAAAGTATAACACATAACGCATAACGCATAAAGTATAACACATAACGCATAACGCATAACGCATAACGCATAACGCATAACGCATAACGCATAAGGCATAACGCATAACGTTAACGCATAACGCATAACGCCTAACGCATAACGGATCACGCATAACGCATAAAGCATAACGCATAAAGCATAACGCATAACGCATAACGCATAACGCATAACGCATAAAGCATAACGCATAACGCATAACGCATAACGCATATCGCATAACGCATAACGCATTACGTATAACGCATAACGCATACCGTATAACGCATAACGCATAACGCAAACGTATAACGCACAACGCATAACGAATACAGCAAAACGCATAACGCATAACGCATAACGCATAAAGTATAACACATAACGCATAACGCATAAAGTATAACACATAACGCATAACGCATTACGCATAACGCATCACGCATAACGCATAACGCATAACGCATAACGCATAACGCATATCGCATAAAACATAACGCATAAAGCATAACGTACAACGTATAACGCATAACGCATAACGCATAACGCATAACGCATAACTTATATCGCATAACACATAACGCATAACCCATAACGCATAACGCATAAGGCATAACGCATAACGTTAACGCATAACGCATAACGCCTAACGCATAACGGATCACGCATAACGCATAAAGCATAACGCATAAAGCATAACGCATAACGCATAACGCATAACGCATAACGCATAAAGCATAACGCATAACGCATAACGCATAACGCATATCGCATAACGCATAACGCATTACGTATAACGCATAACGCATACCGTATAACGCATAACGCATAACGCAAACGTATAACGCACAACGCATAACGAATACAGCAAAACGCATAATGCTTAACGCATAACGGATCACGCATAACGCATAACGCATAACGCATAACGCATAACGCATAACGCATAACGCATAACGCATAACGCATAACGCATAACGCATAACGCATAACGCATAACGCATAACGCATAACGCATAACGCATAACGCATAACGCATAACGCATAACGCATAACGCATAACGCATAACGCATAACGCATAACGCATAACGCATAACGCATAACGCATATCGAATAACGCATAACGTGTAACTCATAACGCATAACGCATAAAGCATAACGCATAACGCATAACGCATAACGCATAACGCATAACGCATAACGCATAACGCATAACGCATAACGCATAACGCCTAACGCATAACGCATAACGCATAACGCATAACGCATAACGCATAACGCATAACGCATAACGCATAACGCATAACGCATAACGCATAACGCATAACGCATAACGCATAACGCATAACGCATAACGCATAACGCATAACGCATAACGCATAACGCATAACGCATAACGCATAACGCATAACGCATAACGCATAACGCATACCGTATAACGCATAACGCATAACGCATAACGCATAACGCATAACGCATAACGCATAACGCATAACGCATAACGCATAACGCATATCGCATAAAACATAACGCATAAAGCATAACGTACAACGTATAACGCATAACGCATAACGCATAACGCATAACATATATCGCATAACACATAACGCTTAACCCATAACGCATAACGCATAAGGCATAACGCATAACGTTAACGCATAACGCATAACGCCTAACGCATAACGCAAACGTATAACGCACAACGCATAACGCATAACGAACAACGGATAACGCATAACGCATAACGCATAACGAATACCGCAAAACGTATATCGACTAACACATAACGGATCACGCATAACGCATAACGCATAACGTATAACGCATAACGCATAACGCATAACGCATAACGCATAACGCATAACGCATATCGCATACCGCATAACGCATAACGTATAACGCATAACGCATACCGTATAACGCATAACGCATAACGCATAACGCATAATGCATAACGCATAACGCATAACGCATAACGCATAACGCATAACACATAACGCATAACGCATAACGCACAACGCAAACGTATAACGCACAACGCATAATGCACAACGCATAACGCATAACGCATGGCGCATAATGCAAAATGCATAACGCATAACGCATAACGCATAACGCATGACGCATAACACATAACGCATAACGCATAACGCATAACGCATAACGCATAACGCATAAAGCATAACGCATAACGCATAACGCATAACGCATTACGCATAACGCATAAAGTATAACACATAACGCATAACGCATAAAGTATAACACATAACGCATAACGCATTACGCATATTGTATAACGCATAACGCATAACTCATAACGTATAACGCATAACGCATAACGCATAATGCATAACGCATAACGCATAACGCATAACGCATAACGCATAACGCATAACGCATAACGCATAACGCATAACGCATAACGCATAACGCATAACACATAACGCATAAAGCATAACGCATAACGCATAACGCAAACTTATAACGCACAACGCATAACGCATAACGCATAACGCATAACGCATAACGCATAACGCATAACGCATAACGCATAACGCATAACGCATAACGCATAAAGCATAACGCATAACGCATAAAGCATAACGCATAACGCATAACGCATAACGCATAACGCATAACGCATATCGCATAAAACATAACGCATAAAGCATAACGTACAACGTATAACGCATAACGCATAACGCATAACGCATAACATATATCGCATAACACATAACGCTTAACCCATAACGCATAACGCATAAGGCATAACGCATAACGTTAACGCATAACGCATAACGCCTAACGCATAACGCAAACGTATAACGCACAACGCATAACGCATAACGAACAACGGATAACGCATAACGCATAACGCATAACGAATACCGCAAAACGTATATCGACTAACACATAACGGATCACGCATAACGCATAACGCATAACGTATAACGCATAACGCATAACGCATAACGCATAACGCATAACGCATAACGCATATCGCATACCGCATACCGCATAACGTATAACGCATAACGCATACCGTATAACGCATAACGCATAACGCATAACGCATAATGCATAACGCATAACGCATAACGCATAACGCATAACACATAACGCATAACGCATAACGCACAACGCAAACGTATAACGCACAACGCATAATGCACAACGCATAACGCATAACGCATAACGCATGGCGCATAATGCAAAATGCATAACGCATAACGCATAACGCATAACGCATGACGCATAACACATAACGCATAACGCATAACGCATAACGCATAACGCATAACGCATAAAGCATAACGCATAACGCATAACGCATAACGTATTACGCATAACGCATAAAGTATAACACATAACGCATAACGCATAAAGTATAACACATAACGCATAACGCATTACGCATATTGTATAACGCATAACGCATAACTCATAACGTATAACGCATAACGCATAACGCATAATGCATAACGCATAACGCATAACGCATAACGCATAACGCATAACGCATAACGCATAACGCATAACGCATAACGCATAACGCATAACGCATAACGCATAACACATAACGCATAAAGCATAACGCATAACGCATAACGCAAACTTATAACGCACAACGCATAACGCATAACGCATAACGCATAACGCATAACGCATAACGCATAACGCATAACGCATAACGCATAACGCATAACGCATAACGCATAACGCATAACGCATAACGCATAACGCATAACACATAACGCATAAAGCATAACGCATAACGCATAACGCAAACTTATAACGCACAACGCATAACGCATAACGCATAACGCATAACGCATAACGCATAACGCATAACGCATAACGCATAACGCATAACGCATAACGCATAACGCATAACGCATAAAGCATAACGCATAACGCATAAAGCATAACGCATAACGCATAACGCATAACGCATAAAGCATAACGCATAACGCATAACGCATAACGCATAACGCATAACGCATAACGCATAACGCATAACGCATAACGCATAACGCATAACGCATAACGCATAACGCATAACGCATAACGCATAACGCATAACGCATAACGCATAACGCATAACGCATAACGCATAACGCATACCGTATAACGCATAACGCATAACGCATAACGCATAACGCATAACGCATAACGCATAACGCATAACATATATCGCATAACACATAACGCTTAACCCATAACGCATAACGCATAAGGCATAACGCATAACGTTAACGCATAACGCATAACGCCTAACGCATAACGCAAACGTATAACGCACAACGCATAACGCATAACGAACAACGGATAACGCATAACGCATAACGCATAACGAATACCGCAAAACGTATATCGACTAACACATAACGGATCACGCATAACGCATAACGCATAACGTATAACGCATAACGCATAACGCATAACGCATAACGCATAACGCATAACGCATAACGCATATCGCATACCGCATAACGCATAACGTATAACGCATAACGCATACCGTATAACGCATAACGCATAACGCATAACGCATAATGCATAACGCATAACGCATAACGCATAACGCATAAGACATAACGCATAACGCATAACGCACAACGCAAACGTATAACGCACAACGCATAATGCACAACGCATAACGCATAACGCATAACGCATGGCGCATAATGCAAAATGCATAACGCATAACGCATAACGCATAACGCATGACGCATAACACATAACGCATAACGCATAACGCATAACGCATAACGCATAACGCATAAAGCATAACGCATAACGCATAACGCATAACGCATTACGCATAACGCATAAAGTATAACACATAACGCATAACGCATAAAGTATAACACATAACGCATAACGCATTACGCATATTGTATAACGCATAACGCATAACTCATAACGTATAACGCATAACGCATAACGCATAATGCATAACGCATAACGCATAACGCATAACGCATAACGCATAACGCATAACGCATAACGCATAACGCATAACGCATAACGCATAACGCATAACGCATAACGCATAACACATAACGCATAAAGCATAACGCATAACGCATAACGCAAACTTATAACGCACAACGCATAACGCATAACGCATAACGCATAACGCATAACGCATAACGCATAACGCATAACGCATAACGCATACCGTATAACGCATAACGCATAACGCATAACGCATAACGCATAACGCATAACGCATAACGCATAACGCATAACGCATATCGCATAAAACATAACGCATAAAGCATAACGTACAACGTATAACGCATAACGCATAACGCATAACGCATAACATATATCGCATAACACATAACGCATAACCCATAACGCATAACGCATAAGGCATAACGCATAACGTTAATGCATAACGCATAACGCCTAACGCATAACGCAAACGTATAACGCACAACGCATAACGCATAACGAACAACGGATAACGCATAACGCATAACGCATAACGAATACCGCAAAACGTATATCGACTAACACATAACGGATCACGCATAACGCATAACGCATAACGTATAACGCATAACGCATAACGCATAACGCATAACGCATAACGCATAACGCATATCGCATACCGCATAACGCATAACGTATAACGCATAACGCATACCGTATAACGCATAACGCATAACGCATACCGTATAACGCATAACGCATAACGCATAACGCATAACGCATAACGCATAACGCATAACGCATAACGCATAACGCATAACGCATATCGCATAAAACATAACGCATAAAGCATAACGTACAACGTATAACGCATAACGCATAACGCATAACGCATAACATATATCGCATAACACATAACGCATAACCCATAACGCATAACGCATAAGGCATAACGCATAACGTTAACGCATAACGCATAACGCCTAACGCATAACGCAAACGTATAACGCACAACGCATAACGCATAACGAACAACGGATAACGCACAACGCGTAACGCATAACGAATACCGCAAAACGTATATCGACTAACACATAACGGATCACGCATAACGCATAACGCATAACGTATAACGCATAATGCATAACGCATAACGCATAACGCATAACGCATAACACATAACGCATAACGCATAACGCACAACGCAAACGTATAACGCACAACGCATAATGCACAACGCATAACGCATAACGCATAACGCATGGCGCATAATGCAAAATGCATAACGCATAACGCATGACGCATAACACATAACGCATAACGCATAACGCATAACGCATAACGCATAACGCATAAAGCATAACGCATAACGCATAACGCATAACGCATAACGCATTACGCATAACGCATAAAGTATAACACATAACGCATAACGCATAACGCATAACGCATAACGCATAACGCATAACGCATAACGCATAACGCATAACGCATAACGCATAACGCATAACGCATAACGCATAACGCATAACGCATAACGCATAACGCATAACGCATAACGCATAACGCATAACGCATAACGCATAACGCATAACGCATAACGCATAACGCATAACGCATAACGCATAACGCATAACGCATAACGCATAACGCATAACGCATAACGCATAACGCATAACGCATAACGCATAACGCATAACGCATAACGCATAACGCATAACGCATAACGCATAACGCATAACGCATAACGCATAACGCATAACGCATAACGCATAACGCATAACGCATAACGCATAACGCATAACGCATACCGTATAACGCATAACGCATAACGCATAACGCATAACGCATAACGCATAACGCATAACGCATAACGCATAACGCATAACGCATATCGCATAAAACATAACGCATAAAGCATAACGTACAACGTATAACGCATAACGCATAACGCATAACGCATAACATATATCGCATAACACATAACGCATAACCCATAACGCATAACGCATAAGGCATAACGCATAACGTTAACGCATAACGCATAACGCCTAACGCATAACGCAAACGTATAACGCACAACGCATAACGCATAACGAACAACGGATAACGCATAACGCATAACGCATAACGCATAACGCATAACGTATATCGCATAACACATAACGCATAACCCATAACGCATAACGCATAACGTATAACGCATCACGCATAACGTACAACGTATAACGCATAACGCATAACGCATAACGCATAACGCATAACGCATAACGCATAACGCATAACGTATATCGCATAACACATAACGCATAACCCATAACGCATAACGCATAAGGCATAACGCATAACGTTAACGCATAACGCATAACGCCTAACGCATGACGGATCACGCATAACGCATAAAGCATAACGCATAAAGCATAACGCATAACGCATAACGCATAACGCGTAAAGCATAACGCATACCGCATAACGCATAACGCATATCGCATAACGCATAACGCATAACGCATAACGTATAACGCATAAGTCATACCGTATAACGCATAACGCATTACGCATAACGCAAACGTATAACGCACAACGCATAACGCATAACGCCTAACGCATAACGCATAACGCATAACGCATAACGCATATCGCATAACACATAACGCATAACCCATAACGCATAACGCATAACGCATAACGCATAACGCATAACGCATAACGCATTACGCATAACGCATAAAGTATAACACATAACGCATAACGCATAAAGTATAACACATAACGCATAACGCATTACGCATATTGCATAACGTATAACGCAAAACGCATAACGCATAACGTTACCGCATAAGGCTTGATGCATGACGCATATCGCATAACGCATAACGCATAACTCATAACGTATAACGCATAACGCATAACGCATAACGCATAATGCATAACGCATAACGCATAACGCATAACGCATAACGCATAACGCATAACGCATAACGCATAAAGCATAACACATAACGCATAACGCATAACGCATAACGCATAACGCATAACGCATAACGCATAACGCATAACGCATAACGCATAACGCATAACGCATAACGCATAACGCATAACGCATAACGCATAACGCATAACGCATAACGCATAACGCATAACGCATAACGCATAACGCATAACGCATAACGCATAACGCATAACGCATAACGCATAACGCATAACGCATAACGCATAACGCATAACGCATAACGCATAACGCATAACGCATAACGCATAACGCATAACGCATAACGCATAACGCATAACGCATAACGCATAACGCATAACGCATAACGCATAACGCATAACGCATAACGCATAACGCATAACGCATAACGCATAACGCATAACGCATACCGTATAACGCATAACGCATAACGCATAACGCATAACGCATAACGCATAACGCATAACGCATAACGCATATCGCATAAAACATAACGCATAAAGCATAACGTACAACGTATAACGCATAACGCATAACGCATAACGCATAACATATATCGCATAACACATAACGCATAACCCATAACGCATAACGCATAAGGCATAACGCATAACGTTAACGCATAACGCATAACGCCTAACGCATAACGCAAACGTATAACGCACAACGCATAACGCATAACGAACAACGGATAACGCATAACGCATAACGCATAACGAATACCGCAAAACGTATATCGACTAACACATAACGGATCACGCATAACGCATAACGCATAACGCATAACGCCTAACGCATAACGCAAACGTATAACGCACAACGCATAACGCATAACGAACAACGGATAACGCATAACGCATAACGCATAACGAATACCGCAAAACGTATATCGACTAACACATAACGGATCACGCATAACGCATAACGCATAACGCATAACGCATAACGCATAACGCATAACGCATAACGCATAACGCATAACGCATAACGCATAACGCATAACGCATAACGCATAACGCATAACGCATAACGCATAACGCATAACGCATAACGCATAACGCATAACGCATAACGCATAACGCATAACGCATAACGCATAACGCATAACGCATAACGCATAACGCATAACGCATACCGTATAACGCATAACGCATAACGCATAACGCATAACGCATAACGCATAACGCATAACGCATAACGCATAACGCATAACGCATAACGCATAACGCATAACGCATAACGCATAACGCATAACGCATAACGCATAACGCATAACGCATAACGCATAACGCATAACGCATAACGCATAACGCATAACGCATAACGCATAACGCATAACGCATAACGCATAACGCATAACGCATAACGCATAACGCATAACGCATAACGCATAACGCATAACGCATAACGCATAACGCATAACGCATAACGCATAACGCATAACGCATAACGCATAACGCATAACGCATAACGCATACCGTATAACGCATAACGCATAACGCATAACGCATAACGCATAACGCATAACGCATAACGCATAACGCATATCGCATAAAACATAACGCATAAAGCATAACGTACAACGTATAACGCATAACGCATAACGCATAACGCATAACATATATCGCATAACACATAACGCATAACCCATAACGCATAACGCATAAGGCATAACGCATAACGTTAACGCATAACGCATAACGCCTAACGCATAACGCAAACGTATAACGCACAACGCATAACGCATAACGAACAACGGATAACGCATAACGCATAACGCATAACGCATAACGCATAACGTATATCGCATAACACATAACGCATAACCCATAACGCATAACGCATAACGTATAACGCATCACGCATAACGTACAACGTATAACGCATAACGCATAACGCATAACGCATAACGCATAACGCATAACGCATAACGCATAACGCATAACGCATAACGTATATCGCATAACACATAACGCATAACCCATAACGCATAACGCATAAGGCATAACGCATAACGTTAACGCATAACGCATAACGCCTAACGCATGACGGATCACGCATAACGCATAAAGCATAACGCATAAAGCATAACGCATAACGCATAACGCATAACGCGTAAAGCATAACGCATACCGCATAACGCATAACGCATATCGCATAACGCATAACGCATAACGCATAACGTATAACGCATAAGTCATACCGTATAACGCATAACGCATTACGCATAACGCAAACGTATAACGCACAACGCATAACGCATAACGCCTAACGCATAACGCATAACGCATAACGCATAACGCATATCGCATAACACATAACGCATAACCCATAACGCATAACGCATAACGCATAACGCATAACGCATAACGCATAACGCATAACGCATTACGCATAACGCATAAAGTATAACACATAACGCATAACGCATAAAGTATAACACATAACGCATAACGCATTACGCATATTGCATAACGTATAACGCAAAACGCATAACGCATAACGTTACCGCATAAGGCTTGATGCATGACGCATATCGCATAACGCATAACGCATAACTCATAACGTATAACGCATAACGCATAACGCATAACGCATAATGCATAACGCATAACGCATAACGCATAACGCATAACGCATAACGCATAACGCATAACGCATAAAGCATAACACATAACGCATAACGCATAACGCATAACGCATAACGCATAACGCATAACGCATAACGCATAACGCATAACGCATAACGCATAACGCATAACGCATAACGCATAACGCATAACGCATAACGCATAACGCATAACGCATAACGCATAACGCATAACGCATAACGCATAACGCATAACGCATAACGCATAACGCATAACGCATAACGCATAACGCATAACGCATAACGCATAACGCATAACGCATAACGCATAACGCATAACGCATAACGCATAACGCATAACGCATAACGCATAACGCATAACGCATAACGCATAACGCATAACGCATAACGCATACCGTATAACGCATAACGCATAACGCATAACGCATAACGCATAACGCATAACGCATATCGCATAAAACATAACGCATAAAGCATAACGTACAACGTATAACGCATAACGCATAACGCATAACGCATAACATATATCGCATAACACATAACGCATAACCCATAACGCATAACGCATAAGGCATAACGCATAACGTTAACGCATAACGCATAACGCCTAACGCATAACGCAAACGTATAACGCACAACGCATAACGCATAACGAACAACGGATAACGCATAACGCATAACGAATACCGCAAAACGTATATCGACTAACACATAACGGATCACGCATAACGCATAACGCATAACGCATAACGCATAACGCATAACGCATAACGCATAACGCATAACGCATAACGCATAACGCATAACGCATAACGCATAACGCATAACGCATAACGCATAACGCATACCGTATAACGCATAACGCATAACGCATAACGCATAACGCATAACGCATAACGCATATCGCATAAAACATAACGCATAAAGCATAACGTACAACGTATAACGCATAACGCATAACGCATAACGCATAACATATATCGCATAACACATAACGCATAACCCATAACGCATAACGCATAAGGCATAACGCATAACGTTAACGCATAACGCATAACGCCTAACGCATAACGCAAACGTATAACGCACAACGCATAACGCATAACGAACAACGGATAACGCATAACGCATAACGAATACCGCAAAACGTATATCGACTAACACATAACGGATCACGCATAACGCATAACGCATAACGCATAACGCATAACGCATAACGCATAACGCATAACGCATAACGCATAACGCATAACGCATAACGCATAACGCATAACGCATAACGCATAACGCATAACGCATAACGCATAACGCATAACGCATAACGCATAACGCATAACGCATAACGCATAACGCATAACGCATAACGCATAACGCATAACGCATAACGCATAACGCATAACGCATAACGCATAACGCATAACGCATAACGCATAACGCATAACGCATAACGCATAACGCATAACGCATACCGTATAACGCATAACGCATAACGCATAACGCATAACGCATAACGCATAACGCATAACGCATAACGCATATCGCATAAAACATAACGCATAAAGCATAACGCATAACGCATAACGCATAACGCATAACGCATAACGCATAACGCATAAAGCATAACACATAACGCATAACGCATAACGCATAACGCATAACGCATAACGCATAACGCATAACGCATAACGCATAACGCATAACGCATAACGCATAACGCATAACGCATAACGCATAACGCATAACGCATAACGCATAACGCATAACGCATAACGCATATCGCATACCGCATAACGCATAACGTATAACGCATAACGCATACCGTATAACGCATAACGCATAACGCATAACGCATAATGCATAACGCATAACGCATAACGCATAACGCATAACACATAACGCATAACGCATAACGCACAACGCAAACGTATAACGCACAACGCATAATGCACAACGCATAACGCATAACGCATAACGCATGGCGCATAATGCAAAATGCATAACGCTTAACGCATGACGCATAACACATAACGCATAACGCATAACGCATAACGCATAACGCATAACGCATAAAGCATAACGCATAACGCATAACGCATAACGCATAACGCATTACGCATAACGCATAAAGTATAACACATAACGCATAACGCATAACGCATAACGCATAACGCATAACGCATAACGCATAACGCATAACGCATAACGCATAACGCATAACGCATAACGCATAACGCATAACGCATAACGCATAACGCATAACGCATAACGCATAACGCATAACGCATAACGCATAACGCATAACGCATAACGCATAACGCATAACGCATAACGCATAACGCATAACGCATAACGCATAACGCATAACGCATAACGCATAACGCATAACGCATAACGCATAACGCATAACGCATAACGCATAACGCATAACGCATAACGCATAACGCATAACGCATAACGCATAACGCATAACGCATACCGTATAACGCATAACGCATAACGCATAACGCATAACGCATAACGCATAACGCATATCGCATAAAACATAACGCATAAAGCATAACGTACAACGTATAACGCATAACGCATAACGCATAACGCATAACATATATCGCATAACACATAACGCATAACCCATAACGCATAACGCATAAGGCATAACGCATAACGTTAACGCATAACGCATAACGCCTAACGCATAACGCAAACGTATAACGCACAACGCATAACGCATAACGAACAACGGATAACGCATAACGCATAACGCATAACGAATACCGCAAAACGTATATCGACTAACACATAACGGATCACGCATAACGCATAACGCATAACGTATAACGCATAACGCATAACGCATAACGCATAACGCATAACGCATATCGCATACCGCATAACGCATAACGTATAACGCATAACGCATACCGTATAACGCATAACGCATAACGCATAACGCATAATGCATAACGCATAACGCATAACGCATAACGCATAACACATAACGCATAACGCATAACGCACAACGCAAACGTATAACGCACAACGCATAATGCACAACGCATAACGCATAACGCATAACGCATGGCGCATAATGCAAAATGCATAACGCATAACGCATGACGCATAACACATAACGCATAACGCATAACGCATAACGCATAACGCATAACGCATAAAGCATAACGCATAACGCATAACGCATAACGCATAACGCATTACGCATAACGCATAAAGTATAACACATAACGCATAACGCATAAAGTATAACACATAACGCATAACGCATTACGCATATTGCATAACGTATAACGCAAAACGCATAACGCATAACGTTACCGCATAAGGCTTGATGCATGACGCATTTCGCATAACGCATAACGCATAACTCATAACGTATAACGCATAACGCATAACGCATATCGCATACCGCATAACGCATAACGTATAACGCATAACGCATACCGTATAACGCATAACGCATAACGCATAACGCATAATGCATAACGCATAACGCATAACGCATAACGCATAACACATAACGCATAACGCATAACGCACAACGCAAACGTATAACGCACAACGCATAATGCACAACGCATAATGCATAACGCATAACGCATAACGCATAACGCATAACGCATAACGCATAACGCATAACGCATAACGCATAACGCATAACGCATAACGCATAACGCATAACGCATAACGCATAAAGCATAACGCATAACGCATAACGCATAACGCAAACTTATAACGCACAACGCATAACGCATAACGCATAACGCATAACGCATAACGCATAACGCATAACGCATAACGCATAACGCATAACGCATAACGCATAACGCATAACGTATATCGACTAACACATAACGGATCACGCATAACGCATAACGCATAACGTATAACGCATAACGCATAACGCATAACGCATAACGCATAACGCATAACGCATATCGCATACCGCATAACGCATAACGTATAACGCATAACGCATACCGTATAACGCATAACGCATAACGCATAACGCATAATGCATAACGCATAACGCATAACGCATAACGCATAACACATAACGCATAACGCATAACGCACAACGCAAACGTATAACGCACAACGCATAATGCACAACGCATAATGCATAACGCATAACGCATAACGCATAACGCATAACGCATAACGCATAACGCATAACGCATAACGCATAACGCATAACGCATAACGCATAACGCATAACGCATAACGCATAAAGCATAACGCATAACGCATAACGCATAACGCAAACGTATAACGCACAACGCATAACGCATAACGCATAACGCATAACGCATAACGCATAACGCATAACGCATAACGCATAACGCATAACGCATAACGCATAACGCATAACGCATAACGCATAACGCATAACGCATAACGCATAACGCATAACGCATAACGCATAACGCATAACGCATAACGCATAACGCATAACGCATAACGCATAACGCATAACGCATAACGCATAACGCATAACGCATAACGCATAACGCATAACGCATAACGCATGACGCATAACGCATAACGCATAACGCATAACGAATAACGCATAACGCATAACGCATAACGCATAACGCATAACGCATAACGCATAACGCACAACGCACAACGCATAACGCATAACGCATAACGCATAACGCATAACGCATAACGCATAACGCATAACGCATAACGCATAACGCATAACGTATAACGCATAACGCATAACGCATAACGCATAACGCATAACGCATAAGGCATAACGCATAACGCATAACGCATAACGCATAACGCATAACGCATAACGCATTACGCATAACGCATAAAGTAAAACACATAACGCATAAAGTATAACACATAACGCATAACGCATTACGCATAAAGTATAACACATAACGCATAAAGTATAACACATAACGCATAACGCATTACGCATATTGCATAACGTATAACGCATAACGCATAACGTTACCGCATAAGGCTTGATGCATGACGCATATCGCATAACGCATAACGCATAACTCATAACGTATAACGCATAACGCATAACGCATAACGCATAATGCATAACGCATAACGCATAACGCATAACGCATAACGCATAACGCATAACGCATGAAGCATAACGCATAACGCATAACGCATAACGCAAACTTATAACGCACAACGCATAACGTATAACGCATAACGCATAACGCATAACGCATAACGCATAACGCATAACGCATAACGCATAACGCATAACGCATAACGCATAACGCATAACGCATAACGCATAACGCATAACGCATAACGCATAACGCATAACGCATAACGCATAACGCATAACGCATAACGAATAACGCATAACGCATAACGCATAACGCATAACGCATAACGCATAACGCATAACGCATTACGCATAACGCATAAAGTATAACTCATAACGCATAACGCATTACGCATAACGCATCACGCATAACGCATAACGCATAACGCATAACGCATATCGCATAAAACATAACGCATCACGCATAACGTACAACGTATAACGTATAACGCATAACGCATAACGCATAACGCATAACGCATAACGCATAACGTATATCGCATAACACATAACGCATAACCCATAACGCATAACGCATAAGGCATAACGCATAACGTTAACGCATAACGCATAACGCCTAACGCATAACGGATCACGCATAACGTATATCGCATAACACATAACGCATAACCCATAACGCATAACGCATAAGGCATAACGCATAACGTTAACGCATAACGCATAACGCCTAACGCATAACGGATCACGCATAACGCATAACGCATAACGCATAAAGCATAACGCATACCGCATAACGCATAACGCATATCGCATAACGCATAACGCATAACGTATAACGCATAACGCATAAAGTATAACACATAACGCATAACGCATTACGCATATTGCATAACGTATAACGCAAAACGCATAACGCATAACGTTACCGCATAAGGCTTGATGCATGACGCATATCGCATAACGCATAACGCATAACTCATAACGTATAACGCATAACGCATAACGCATAACGCATAATGCATAACGCATAACGCATAACGCATAACGCATAACGCATAACGCATAACGCATGAAGCATAACGCATAACGCATAACGCATAACGCAAACTTATAACGCACAACGCATAACGTATAACGCATAACGCATAACGCATAACGCATAACGCATAACGCATAACGCATAACGCATAACGCATAACGCATAACGCATAACGCATAACGCATAACGCATAACGCATAACGCATAACGCATAACGCATAACGCATAACGCATAACGCATAACGCATAACGCATAACTCATAACGCATAACGCATAACGCATAACGCATAACGCATAACGCATAACGCATAACGCATAACGCATAACGCATTACGCATAACGCATAAAGTATAACTCATAACGCATAACGCATTACGCATAACGCATCACGCATAACGCATAACGCATAACGCATATCGCATAAAACATAACGCATCACGCATAACGTACAACGTATAACGTATAACGCATAACGCATAACGCATAACGCATAACGCATAACGCATAACGTATATCGCATAACACATAACGCATAACCCATAACGCATAACGCATAAGGCATAACGCATAACGTTAACGCATAACGCATAACGCCTAACGCATAACGGATCACGCATAACGCATAACGCATAACGCATAAAGCATAACGCATACCGCATAACGCATAACGCATATCGCATAACGCATAACGCATAACGTATAACGCATAACGCATACCGTATAACGCATAACGCATAACGCATAACGCAAACTTATAACGCACAACGCATAACGAATACAGCAAAACGCATAATGCTTAACGCATAACGGATCACGCATAACGCATAAAGCATAACGCATACCGCATAACGTATAACGCATAACGCATACCGTATAACGCATAACGCATAACGCATGACGCATAACGCAAACGTATAACGCACAACGCATAACGAATACAGCAAAACGCATAATGCTTAACGCATAACGGATCACGCATAACGCATAACGCATAACGCATAACGCTTAACGCATATCGAATAACGCATAACGTGTAACTCATAACGCATAACGCATAAAGCATAATGCATAACGCATAACGAACAACGGATAACGCATAACGCATAACGCATAACGAATACCGCAAAACGTATATCGCCTAACACATAACGGATCACGCATAACGCCTAACGCATAACGTATAACGCATAACGCATAACGCATAACGCATAAAGCATAACGCATAACGCATAACGCATAACGCATAACGCATAACGCATAACGCATAACGCATAACGCATAACGCATAACGCATAACGCATAACGCATAACTCATAACGCATAACGCATTACGCATAACGCATCACGCATAACGCATAACGCATAACGCATAACGCATATCGCATAAAACATAACGCATCACGCATAACGTACAACGTATAACGTATAACGCATAACGCATAACGCATAACGCATAACGCATAACGTATATCGCATAACACATAACGCATAACCCATAACGCATAACGCATAAGGCATAACGCATAACGTTAACGCATAACGCATAACGCCTAACGCATAACGGATCACGCATAACGCATAACGCATAACGCATAAAGCATAACGCATACCGCATAACGCATAACGCATATCGCATAACGCATAACGCATAACGTATAACGCATAACGCATACCGTATAACGCATAACGCATAACGCATAACGCAAACTTATAACGCACAACGCATAACGAATAGAGCAAAACGCATAATGCTTAACGCATAACGGACCACGCATAACGCATAAAGCATAACGCATACCGCATAACGTATAACGCATAACGCATACCGTATAACGCATAACGCAAACTAATAACGCACAACGCATAACGCATAACGCATAACGCATAACGCATAACGCATAACGCATAACGCATAACGCATAACGCATAACGCATAACGCATAACGCATAACGCATAACGCATAACGCATAACGCATTACGCATAACGCATAAAGTATAACACATAACGCATAACGCATAAAGTATAACACATAACGCATAACGCATAACGCATAACGCATAACGCATAACGTATATCGCCTAACACATAACGCATAACCCATAACGCATAACGCATAAGGCATAACGCATAACGATAACGCATAACGCATAACGCCTAACGCATAACGGATCACGCATAACGCATAAAGCATAACGCATAAAGCATAACGCATAACGCATAACGCATAACGCATAAAGCATAACGCATAACGCATAACGCATAACGCATATCGCATAACGCATAACGCATAACGCATAACGCATAACGCATAACGCATAACGCATAACGCATAACGCATAACGCATAACGCATAACGCATAACGCATACCGTATAACGCATAACGCATAACGCGTAAAGCATAACGCATACCGCATAACGCATAACGCATATCGCATAACGCATAACGCATAACGCATAACGTATAACGCATAACGCATACCGTATAACGCATAACGCATTACGCATAACGCAAACGTATAACGCACAACGCATAACGCATAACGCATAACGCATAACGCATAACGCATAACGCATAACGCATATCGCATAACACATAACGCATAACCCATAACGCATAACGCATAACGCATAACGCATAACGCATAACGCCTAACGCATAACGGATCACGCATAACGTATATCGCATAACACATAACGCATAACCCATAACGCATAACGCATAAGGCATAACGCATAACGTTAACGCATAACGCATAACGCCTAACGCATAACGGATCACGCATAACGCATAACGCATAACGCATAAAGCATAACGCATACCGCATAACGCATAACGCATATCGCATAACGCATAACGCATAACGTATAACGCATAACGCATAACGCATAACGCATAACGCATAACGCATAACGCATAACGCATGAAGCATAACGCATAACGCATAACGCATAACGCAAACTTATAACGCACAACGCATAACGTATAACGCATAACGCATAACGCATAACGCATAACGCATAACGCATAACGCATAACGCATAACGCATAACGCATAACGCATAACGCATAACGCATAACGCATAACGCATAACGCATAACGCATAACGCATAACGCATAACGCATAACGCATAACGCATAACGCATAACGCATAACGCATAACGCATAACGCATAACGCATAACGCATAACGCATAACGCATTACGCATAACGCATAAAGTATAACTCATAACGCATAACGCATTACGCATAACGCATCACGCATAACGCATAACGCATAACGCATAACGCATATCGCATAAAACATAACGCATCACGCATAACGTACAACGTATAACGTATAACGCATAACGCATAACGCATAACGCATAACGCATAACGCATAACGTATATCGCATAACACATAACGCATAACCCATAACGCATAACGCATAAGGCATAACGCATAACGTTAACGCATAACGCATAACGCCTAACGCATAACGGATCACGCATAACGCATAACGCATAACGCATAAAGCATAACGCATACCGCATAACGCATAACGCATATCGCATAACGCATAACGCATAACGTATAACGCATAACGCATACCGTATAACGCATAACGCATAACGCATAACGCAAACTTATAACGCACAACGCATAACGAATACAGCAAAACGCATAATGCTTAACGCATAACGGATCACGCATAACGCATAAAGCATAACGCATACCGCATAACGTATAACGCATAACGCATACCGTATAACGCATAACGCATAACGCATGACGCATAACGCAAACGTATAACGCACAACGCATAACGAATACAGCAAAACGCATAATGCTTAACGCATAACGGATCACGCATAACGCATAACGCATAACGCATAACGCTTAACGCATATCGAATAACGCATAACGTGTAACTCATAACGCATAACGCATAAAGCATAATGCATAACGCATAACGAACAACGGATAACGCATAACGCATAACGCATAACGAATACCGCAAAACGTATATCGCCTAACACATAACGGATCACGCATAACGCCTAACGCATAACGTATAACGCATAACGCATAACGCATAACGCATAAAGCATAACGCATAACGCATAACGCATAACGCAAACTAATAACGCATAACGCATAACGCATAACGCATAACGCATAACGCATAACGCATAACGCATAACGCATAACGCATAACGCATAACGCATAACGCATAACGCATAACGCATAACGCATAACGCATAACGCATAAAGTATAACTCATAACGCATAACGCATTACGCATAACGCATCACGCATAACGCATAACGCATAACGCATAACGCATAACGCATATCGCATAAAACATAACGCATCACGCATAACGTACAACGTATAACGTATAACGCATAACGCATAACGCATAACGCATAACGCATAACGCATAACGTATATCGCATAACACATAACGCATAACCCATAACGCATAACGCATAAGGCATAACGCATAACGTTAACGCATAACGCATAACGCCTAACGCATAACGGATCACGCATAACGCATAACGCATAACGCATAAAGCATAACGCATACCGCATAACGCATAACGCATATCGCATAACGCATAACGCATAACGTATAACGCATAACGCATACCGTATAACGCATAACGCATAACGCATAACGCAAACTTATAACGCACAACGCATAACGAATAGAGCAAAACGCATAATGCTTAACGCATAACGGACCACGCATAACGCATAAAGCATAACGCATACCGCATAACGTATAACGCATAACGCATACCGTATAACGCATAACGCAAACTAATAACGCACAACGCATAACGCATAACGCATAACGCATAACGCATAACGCATAACGCATAACGCATAACGCATAACGCATAACGCATAACGCATAACGCATAACGCATTACGCATAACGCATAAAGTATAACACATAACGCATAACGCATAAAGTATAACACATAACGCATAACGCATAACGCATAACGCATAACGCATAACGTATATCGCCTAACACATAACGCATAACCCATAACGCATAACGCATAAGGCATAACGCATAACGATAACGCATAACGCATAACGCCTAACGCATAACGGATCACGCATAACGCATAAAGCATAACGCATAAAGCATAACGCATAACGCATAACGCATAACGCATAAAGCATAACGCATAACGCATAACGCATAACGCATAACGCATATCGCATAACGCATAACGCATAACGCATAACGCATAACGCATAACGCATAACGCATAACGCATATCGCATAACGCATAACGCATAACGCATAACGTATAACGCATAACGCATACCGTATAACGCATAACGCATTACGCATAACGCAAACGTATAACGCACAACGCATAACGCATAACGCATAACGCATAACGCATAACGCATAACGCATAACGCATATCGCATAACACATAACGCATAACCCATAACGCATAACGCATAACGCATAACGCATAACGCATAACGCATAACGCATTACGCATAACGCATAAAGTATAACACATAACGCATAACGCATAAAGTATAACACATAACGCATAACGCATTACGCATATTGCATAACGTATAACGCAAGACGCAAACGTATAACGCACAACGCATAACGAATACAGTAAAACGCATAATGCTTAACGCATAACGGATCATTCATAACGCATAACGCATAACGCATAACGCATAACGCATATCGCATAACGCATAACGCATAACGTATAACGCATAACGCATACCGTATAACGCATAACGCATAACGCATAACGCAAACTTATAACGCACAACGCATAACGAATAGAGCAAAACGCATAATGCTTAACGCATAACGGATCACGCATAACGCATAAAGCATAACGCATAACGCATAACGCATAACGCATAACGCATACCGTATAACGCATAACGCATAACGCATGACGCATAACGCAAACGTATAACGCACAACGCATAACGAATACAGCAAAACGCATAATGCTTAACGCATAACGGATCACGCATAACGCATAACGCATAACGCATAACGCATAACGCATAACGCATAACGCATATCGAATAACGCATAACGTGTAACTCATAACGCATAACGCATAAAGCATAATGCATAACGCATAACGAACAACGGATAACGCATAACGCATAACGCATAACGAATACCGCAAAACGTATATCGCCTAACACATAACGGATCACGCATAACGCCTAACGCATAACGCATATCGCATAAAACATAACGCATAAAGCATAACGTACAACGTATAACGCATAACGCATAACGCATAACGCATAACGCATAACGCATAACGTATATCGCCTAACACATAACGCATAACCCATAACGCATAACGCATAAGGCATAACGCATAACGATAACGCATAACGCATAACGCCTAACGCATAACGGATCACGCATAACGCATAAAGCATAACGCATAAAGCATAACGCATAACGCATAACGCATAACGCATAAAGCATAACGCATAACGCGTAACGCATAACGCATATCGCATAACGCATAACGCATAACGCATAACGCATAACGCATAACGCATAACGCATAACGCATAACGCATAACGCATAACGCATAACGCATAACGCATAACGCATACCGTATAACGCATAACGCATAACGCGTAAAGCATAACGCATACCGCATAACGCATAACGCATATCGCATAACGCATAACGCATAACGCATAACGTATAACGCATAACGCATACCGTATAACGCATAACGCATTACGCATAACGCAAACGTATAACGCACAACGCATAACGCATAACGCATAACGCATAACGCATAACGCATAACGCATATCGCATAACACATAACGCATAACCCATAACGCATAACGCATAACGCATAACGCATAACGCATAACGCATAACGCATAACGCATAACGCATATCGCATAACACATAACGCATAACCCATAACGCATAACGCATAACGCATAACGCATAACGCATAACGCATTACGCATTACGCATAACGCATAACGCATAAAGCATAACGCATACCGCATAACGTATAACGCATAACGCATACCGTATAACGCATAACGCATAACGCATGACGCATAACGCAAACGTATAACGCACAACGCATAACGAATACAGTAAAACGCATAATGCTTAACGCATAACGGATCACGCATAACGCATAACGCATAACGCATAACGCATAACGCATAACGCATATCGAATAACGCATAACGTGTAACTCATAACGCATAACGCATAAAGCATAATGCATAACGCATAACGCATAACGCATAACGCATAACGCATAACGCATATCGCATAACACATAACGCATAACCCATAACGCATAACGCATAACGCATAACGCATAACGCATAACGCATAACGCATAACGCATAACGCATAACGCATTACGCATAACGCATAAAGTATAACACATAACGCATAACGCATAAAGTATAACACATAACGCATAACGCATTACGCATATTGCATAACGTATAACGCAAAACGCATAACGCATAACGTTACCGCATAAGGCTTGATGCATGACGCATATCGCATAACGCATAACGCATAACTCATAACGTATAACGCATAACGCATAACGCATAACGCATAATGCATAACGCATAACGCATAACGCATAACGCATAACGCATAACGCATAACGCATAACGCATAACGCATAACGCATTACGCATAACGCATAAAGTATAACACATAACGCATAACGCATAAAGTATAACACATAACGCATAACGCATTACGCATATTGCATAACGTATAACGCAAAACGCATAACGCATAACGTTACCGCATAAGGCTTGATGCATGACGCATATCGCATAACGCATAACGCATAACTCATAACGTATAACGCATAACGCATAACGCATAACGCATAATGCATAACGCATAACGCATAACGCATAACGCATAACGCATAACGCATAACGCATAACGCATAAAGCATAACGCATGACGCATAACGCATAACGCAAACTTATAACGCACAACGCATAACGTATAACGCATAACGCATAACGCATAACGCATAACGCATAACGCATAACGCATAACGCATAACGCATAACGCATAACGCATAACGCATAACGCATAACGTATAACGCATAACGCATACCGTATAACGCATAACGCATTACGCATAACGCAAACGTATAACGCATAACGTATAACGCATATCGCATAACGCATAACGCATAAAGCATAACGCATAACGCATAACGCATAACGCAAACTAATAACGCACAACGCATAACGCATAACGCATAACGCATAACGCATAACGCATAACGCATAACGCATAACGCATAACGCATAACGCATAACGCATAACGCATAACGCATAACGCATAACGCATAACGCATAACGCATAACGCATTACGCATAACGCATAAAGTATAACACATAACGCATAACGCATAAAGTATAACACATAACGCATAACGCATTACGCATAACGCATCACGCATAACGCATAACGCATAACGCATAACGCATAACGCATAACGCATATCGCATAAAACATAACGCATCACGCATAACGTACAACGTATAACGTATAACGCATAACGCATAACGCATAACGCATAACGCATAACGCATAACGTATATCGCATAACACATAACGCATAACCCATAACGCATAACGCATAAGGCATAACGCATAACGTTAACGCATAACGCATAACGCCTAACGCATAACGGATCACGCATAACGCATAACGCATAACGCATAAAGCATAACGCATACCGCATAACGCATAACGCATATCGCATAACGCATAACGCATAACGTATAACGCATAACGCATACCGTATAACGCATAACGCATAACGCATAACGCAAACTTATAACGCACAACGCATAACGAATACAGCAAAACGCATAATGCTTAACGCATAACGGATCACGCATAACGCATAAAGCATAACGCATACCGCATAACGTATAACGCATAACGCATACCGTATAACGCATAACGCATAACGCATGACGCATAACGCAAACGTATAACGCACAACGCATAACGAATACAGCAAAACGCATAATGCTTAACGCATAACGGATCACGCATAACGCATAACGCATAACGCATAACGCATAACGCATATCGAATAACGCATAACGTGTAACTCATAACGCATAACGCATAAAGCATAATGCATAACGCATAACGCATAACGCATAACGCATTACGCATAACGCATAAAGTATAACACATAACGCATAACGCATTACGCATAACGCATCACGCATAACGCATAACGCATAACGCATAACGCATAACGCATATCGCATAAAACATAACGCATCACGCATAACGTACAACGTATAACGCATAACGCATAACGCATAACGCATAACGCATAACGCATAACGCATAACGCATAACGTATATCGCATAACACATAACGCATAACCCATAACGCATAACGCATAAGGCATAACGCATAACGTTAACGCATAACGCATAACGCCTAACGCATAACGGATCACGCATAACGCATAAAGCATAACGCATAAAGCATAACGCATAACGTATAACGCATAACGCATACCGTATAACGCATAACGCATTACGCATAACGCAAACGTATAACGCACAACGCATAACGCATAACGCATAACGCATAACGCATAACGCATAACGCATAACGCATATCGCATAACACATAACGCATAACCCATAACGCATAACGCATAACGCATAACGCATAACGCATAACGCATTACGCATAACGCATAACGCATAAAGCATAACGCATACCGCATAACGTATAACGCATAACGCATACCGTATAACGCATAACGCATAACGCATGACGCATAACGCAAACGTATAACGCACAACGCATAACGAATACAGTAAAACGCATAATGCTTAACGCATAACGGATCACGCATAACGCATAACGCATAACGCATAACGCATAACGCATAACGCATATCGAATAACGCATAACGTGTAACTCATAACGCATAACGCATAAAGCATAATGCATAACGCATAACGCATAACGCATAACGCATTACGCATAACGCATAAAGTATAACACATAACGCATAACGCATTACGCATAACGCATCACGCATAACGCATAACGCATAACGCATAACGCATAACGCATATCGCATAAAACATAACGCATCACGCATAACGTACAACGTATAACGCATAACGCATAACGCATAACGCATAACGCATAACGCATAACGCATAACGCATAACGTATATCGCATAACACATAACGCATAACCCATAACGCATAACGCATAACGCATAACGCATAACGTTAACGCATAACGCATAACGCCTAACGCATAACGGATCACGCATAACGCATAAAGCATAACGCATAAAGCATAACGCATAACGCATAACGCGTAAAGCATAACGCATACCGCATAACGCATAACGCATATCGCATAACGCATAACGCATAACGCATAACGTATAACGCATAACGCATACCGTATAACGCATAACGCATTACGCATAACGCAAACGTATAACGCACAACGCATAACGCATAACGCCTAACGCATAACGCATAACGCATAACGCATAACGCATATCGCATAACACATAACGCATAACCCATAACGCATAACGCATAACGCATAACGCATAACGCATAACGCATAACGCATAACGCATAACGCATTACGCATAACGCATAAAGTATAACACATAACGCATAACGCATAAAGTATAACACATAACGCATAACGCATTACGCATATTGCATAACGTATAACGCAAAACGCATAACGCATAACGTTACCGCATAAGGCTTGATGCATGACGCATATCGCATAACGCATAACGCATAACTCATAACGTATAACGCATAACGCATAACGCATAACGCATAATGCATAACGCATAACGCATAACGCATAACGCATAACGCATAACGCATAACGCATAACGCATAACGCATAACGCATTACGCATAACGCATAAAGTATAACACATAACGCATAACACATAAAGTATAACACATAACGCATAACGCATTACGCATATTGCATAACGTATAACGCAAAACGCATAACGCATAACGTTACCGCATAAGGCTTGATGCATGACGCATATCGCATAACGCATAACGCATAACTCATAACGTATAACGCATAACGCATAACGCATAACGCATAATGCATAACGCATAACGCATAACGCATAACGCATAACGCATAACGCATAACGCATAACGCATAAAGCATAACGCATGACGCATAACGCATAACGCAAACTTATAACGCACAACGCATAACGTATAACGCATAACGCATAACGCATAACGCATAACGCATAACGCATAACGCATAACGCATAACGCATAACGCATAACGCATAACGTATAACGCATAACGCATACCGTATAACGCATAACGCATTACGCATAACGCAAACGTATAACGCATAACGTATAACGCATATCGCATAACGCATAACGCATAAAGCATAACGCATAACGCATAACGCATAACGCAAACTAATAACGCACAACGCATAACGCATAACGCATAACGCATAACGCATAACGCATAACGCATAACGCATAACGCATAACGCATAACGCATAACGCATAACGCATAACGCATAACGCATAACGCATAACGCATAACGCATAACGCATAACGCATAACGCATAACGCATTACGCATAACGCATAAAGTATAACACATAACGCATAACGCATAAAGTATAACACATAACGCATAACGCATTACGCATAACGCATCACGCATAACGCATAACGCATAACGCATAACGCATAACGCATAACGCATATCGCATAAAACATAACGCATCACGCATAACGTACAACGTATAACGTATAACGCATAACGCATAACGCATAACGCATAACGCATAACGCATAACGCATAACGTATATCGCATAACACATAACGCATAACCCATAACGCATAACGCATAAGGCATAACGCATAACGTTAACGCATAACGCATAACGCCTAACGCATAACGGATCACGCATAACGCATAACGCATAACGCATAAAGCATAACGCATACCGCATAACGCATAACGCATATCGCATAACGCATAACGCATAACGTATAACGCATAACGCATACCGTATAACGCATAACGCATAACGCATAACGCAAACTTATAACGCATAACGAATACAGCAAAACGCATAATGCTTAACGCATAACGGATCACGCATAACGCATAAAGCATAACGCATACCGCATAACGTATAACGCATAACGCATACCGTATAACGCATAACGCATAACGCATGACGCATAACGCAAACGTATAACGCACAACGCATAACGAATACAGCAAAACGCATAATGCTTAACTCATAACGGATCACGCATAACGCATAACGCATAACGCATAACGCTTAACGCATATCGAATAACGCATAACGTGTAACTCATAACGCATAACGCATAAAGCATAATGCATAACGCATAACGAACAACGGATAACGCATAACGCATAACGCATAACGAATACCGCAAAACGTATATCGCCTAACACATAACGGATCACGCATAACGCCTAACGCATAACGTATAACGCATAACGCATAACGCATAACGCATAAAGCATAACGCATAACGCATAACGCATAACGCAAACTAATAACGCATAACGCATAACGCATAACGCATAACGCATAACGCATAACGCATAACGCATAACGCATAACGCATAACGCATAACGCATAACGCATAACGCATAACGCATAACGCATAACGCATAACGCATAACGCATAACGCATAACGCATAACGCATAAAGTATAACTCATAACGCATAACGCATTACGCATAACGCATCACGCATAACGCATAACGCATAACGCATAACGCATATCGCATAAAACATAACGCATCACGCATAACGTACAACGTATAACGTATAACGCATAACGCATAACGCATAACGCATAACGCATAACGTATATCGCATAACACATAACGCATAACCCATAACGCATAACGCATAAGGCATAACGCATAACGTTAACGCATAACGCATAACGCCTAACGCATAACGGATCACGCATAACGCATAACGCATAAAGCATAACGCATACCGCATAACGCATAACGCATATCGCATAACGCATAACTCATAACGTATAACGCATAACGCATACCGTATAACGCATAACGCATAACGCATAACGCAAACTTATAACGCACAACGCATAACGAATAGAGCAAAACGCATAATGCTTAACGCATAACGGACCACGCATAACGCATAAAGCATAACGCATACCGCATAACGTATAACGCATAACGCATAACGTATATCGCCTAACACATAACGCATAACCCATAACGCATAACGCATAAGGCATAACGCATAACGATAACGCATAACGCATAACGCCTAACGCATAACGGATCACGCATAACGCATAAAGCATAACGCATAAAGCATAACGCATAACGCATAACGCATAACGCATAAAGCATAACGCATAACGCATAACGCATAACGCATATCGCATAACGCATAACGCATAACGCATAACGCATAACGCATAACGCATAACGCATAACGCATAACGCATAACGCATAACGCATACCGTATAACGCATAACGCATAACGCGTAAAGCATAACGCATACCGCATAACGCATAACGCATATCGCATAACGCATAACGCATAACGCATAACGTATAACGCATAACGCATACCGTATAACGCATAACGCATTACGCATAACGCAAACGTATAACGCACAACGCATAACGCATAACGCATAACGCATAACGCATAACGCATAACGCATATCGCATAACACATAACGCATAACCCATAACGCATAACGCATAACGCATAACGCATAACGCATAACGCATAACGCATTACGCATAACGCATAAAGTATAACACATAACGCATAACGCATAAAGTATAACACATAACGCATAACGCATTACGCATATTGCATAACGTATAACGCAAGACGCAAACGTATAACGCACAACGCATAACGAATACAGTAAAACGCATAATGCTTAACGCATAACGGATCATTCATAACGCATAACGCATAACGCATAACGCATAACGCATATCGCATAACGCATAACGCATAACGTATAACGCATAACGCATACCGTATAACGCATAACGCATAACGCATAACGCAAACTTATAACGCACAACGCATAACGAATAGAGCAAAACGCATAATGCTTAACGCATAACGGATCACGCATAACGCATAAAGCATAACGCATACCGCATAACGTATAACGCATAACGCATACCGTATAACGCATAACGCATAACGCATGACGCATAACGCAAACGTATAACGCACAACGCATAACGAATACAGCAAAACGCATAATGCTTAACGCATAACGGATCACGCATAACGCATAACGCATAACGCATAACGCATAACGCATAACGCATATCGAATAACGCATAACGTGTAACTCATAACGCATAACGCATAAAGCATAATGCATAACGCATAACGAACAACGGATAACGCATAACGCATAACGCATAACGAATACCGCAAAACGTATATCGCCTAACACATAACGGATCACGCATAACGCCTAACGCATAACGCATATCGCATATAACATAACGCATAAAGCATAACGTACAACGTATAACGCATAACGCATAACGCATAACGCATAACGCATAACGCATAACGTATATCGCCTAACACATAACGCATAACCCATAACGCATAACGCATAAGGCATAACGCATAACGATAACGCATAACGCATAACGCCTAACGCATAACGGATCACGCATAACGCATAAAGCATAACGCATAAAGCATAACGCATAACGCATAACGCATAACGCATAAAGCATAACGCATAACGCGTAACGCATAACGCATATCGCATAACGCATAACGCATAACGCATAACGCATAACGCATAACGCATAACGCATAACGCATAACGCATAACGCATAACGCATAACGCATAACGCATAACGCATAACGCATACCGTATAACGCATAACGCATAACGCGTAAAGCATAACGCATACCGCATAACGCATAACGCATATCGCATAACGCATAACGCATAACGCATAACGTATAACGCATAACGCATACCGTATAACGCATAACGCATTACGCATAACGCAAACGTATAACGCACAACGCATAACGCATAACGCATAACGCATAACGCATAACGCATAACGCATAACGCATATCGCATAACACATAACGCATAACCCATAACGCATAACGCATAACGCATAACGCATAACGCATAACGCATAACGCATTACGCATAACGCATAAAGTATAACACATAACGCATAACGCATAAAGTATAACACATAACGCATAACGCATTACGTATATTGCATAACGTATAACGCAAAACGCAAACGTATAACGCACAACGCATAACGAATACAGTAAAACGCATAATGCTTAACGCATAACGGATCACGCATAACGCATAACGCATAACGCATAACGCATATCGAATAACGCATAACGTGTAACTCATAACGCATAACGCATAAAGCATAATGCATAACGCATAACGCATAACGCATAACGCATTACGCATAACGCATAAAGTATAACACATAACGCATAACGCATTACGCATAACGCATCACGCATAACGCATAACGCATAACGCATAACGCATAACGCATATCGCATAAAACATAACGCATCACGCATAACGTACAACGTATAACGCATAACGCATAACGCATAACGCATAACGCATAACGCATAACGCATAACGCATAACGCATAACGTATATCGCATAACACATAACGCATAACCCATAACGCATAACGCATAAGGCATAACGCATAACGTTAACGCATAACGCATAACGCCTAACGCATAACGGATCACGCATAACGCATAAAGCATAACGCATAAAGCATAACGCATAACGTATAACGCATAACGCATACCGTATAACGCATAACGCATTACGCATAACGCAAACGTATAACGCACAACGCATAACGCATAACGCATAACGCATAACGCATAACGCATAACGCATAACGCATAACGCATATCGCATAACACATAACGCATAACCCATAACGCATAACGCATAACGCATAACGCATAACGCATAACGCATAACGCATTACGCATAACGCATAACGCATAAAGCATAACGCATACCGCATAACGTATAACGCGTAACGCATACCGTATAACGCATAACGCATAACGCATGACGCATAACGCAAACGTATAACGCACAACGCATAACGAATACAGTAAAACGCATAATGCTTAACGCATAACGGATCACGCATAACGCATAACGCATAACGCATAACGTATATCGCATAACACATAACGCATAACCCATAACGCATAACGCATAACGCATAACGCATATCGAATAACGCATAACGTGTAACTCATAACGCATAACGCATAAAGCATAATGCATAACGCATAACGCATAACGCATAACGCATTACGCATAACGCATAAAGTATAACACATAACGCATAACGCATTACGCATAACGCATCACGCATAACGCATAACGCATAACGCATAACGCATAACGCATAACGCATATCGCATAAAACATAACGCATCACGCATAACGTACAACGTATAACGCATAACGCATAACGCATAACGCATAACGCATAACGCATAACGCATAACGCATAACGTATATCGCATAACACATAACGCATAACCCATAACGCATAACGCATAACGCATAACGCATATCGAATAACGCATAACGTGTAACTCATAACGCATAACGCATAAAGCATAATGCATAACGCATAACGCATAAAGCATAATGCATAACGCATAACGCATAACGCATAACGCATTACGCATAACGCATAAAGTATAACACATAACGCATAACGCATTACGCATAACGCATCACGCATAACGCATAACGCATAACGCATAACGCATAACGCATAACGCATATCGCATAAAACATAACGCATCACGCATAACGTACAACGTATAACGCATAACGCATAACGCATAACGCATAACGCATAACGCATAACGCATAAAGCATAACGCATAAAGCATAACGCATAACGCATAACGCATAACGCGTAAAGCATAACGCATACCGCATAACGCATAACGCATATCGCATAACGCATAACGCATAACGCATAACGTATAACGCATAACGCATACCGTATAACGCATAACGCATTACGCATAACGCAAACGTATAACGCACAACGCATAACGCATAACGCCTAACGCATAACGCATAACGCATAACGCATAACGCATATCGCATAACACATAACGCATAACCCATAACGCATAACGCATAACGCATAACGCATAACGCATAACGCATAACGCATAACGCATAACGTATAACGCATTACGCATAACGCATAAAGTATAACACATAACGCATAACGCATAAAGTATAACACATAACGCATAACGCATTACGCATATTGCATAACGTATAACGCAAAACGCATAACGCATAACGTTACCGCATAAGGCTTGATGCATGACGCATATCGCATAACGCATAACGCATAACTCATAACGTATAACGCATAACGCATAACGCATAACGCATAATGCATAACGCATAACGCATAACGCATAACGCATAACGCATAACGCATAACGCATAACGCATAACGCATAACGCATAACGCATTACGCATAACGCATAAAGTATAACACATAACGCATAACGCATAAAGTATAACACATAACGCATAACGCATTACGCATATTGCATAACGTATAACGCAAAACGCATAACGCATAACGTTACCGCATAAGGCTTGATGCATAACGCATATCGCATAACACATAACGCATAACCCATAACGCATAACGCATAACGCATAACGCATAACGCATAACGCATAACGCATTACGCATAACGCATAACGCATAAAGCATAACGCATACCGCATAACGTATAACGCGTAACGCATACCGTATAACGCATAACGCATAACGCATGACGCATAACGCAAACGTATAACGCACAACGCATAACGAATACAGTAAAACGCATAATGCTTAACGCATAACGGATCACGCATAACGCATAACGCATAACGCATAACGTATATCGCATAACACATAACGCATAACCCATAACGCATAACGCATAACGCATAACGCATATCGAATAACGCATAACGTGTAACTCATAACGCATAACGCATAAAGCATAATGCATAACGCATAACGCATAACGCATAACGCATTACGCATAACGCATAAAGTATAACACATAACGCATAACGCATTACGCATAACGCATCACGCATAACGCATAACGCATAACGCATAACGCATAACGCATAACGCATATCGCATAAAACATAACGCATCACGCATAACGTACAACGTATAACGCATAACGCATAACGCATAACGCATAACGCATAACGCATAACGCATAACGCATAACGTATATCGCATAACACATAACGCATAACCCATAACGCATAACGCATAACGCATAACGCATATCGAATAACGCATAACGTGTAACTCATAACGCATAACGCATAAAGCATAATGCATAACGCATAACGCATAAAGCATAATGCATAACGCATAACGCATAACGCATAACGCATTACGCATAACGCATAAAGTATAACACATAACGCATAACGCATTACGCATAACGCATCACGCATAACGCATAACGCATAACGCATAACGCATAACGCATAACGCATATCGCATAAAACATAACGCATCACGCATAACGTACAACGTATAACGCATAACGCATAACGCATAACGCATAACGCATAACGCATAACGCATAAAGCATAACGCATAAAGCATAACGCATAACGCATAACGCATAACGCGTAAAGCATAACGCATACCGCATAACGCATAACGCATATCGCATAACGCATAACGCATAACGCATAACGTATAACGCATAACGCATACCGTATAACGCATAACGCATTACGCATAACGCAAACGTATAACGCACAACGCATAACGCATAACGCCTAACGCATAACGCATAACGCATAACGCATAACGCATATCGCATAACACATAACGCATAACCCATAACGCATAACGCATAACGCATAACGCATAACGCATAACGCATAACGCATAACGCATAACGCATAACGTATAACGCATTACGCATAACGCATAAAGTATAACACATAACGCATAACGCATAAAGTATAACACATAACGCATAACGCATTACGCATATTGCATAACGTATAACGCAAAACGCATAACGCATAACGTTACCGCATAAGGCTTGATGCATGACGCATATCGCATAACGCATAACGCATAACTCATAACGTATAACGCATAACGCATAACGCATAACGCATAATGCATAACGCATAACGCATAACGCATAACGCATAACGCATAACGCATAACGCATAACGCATAACGCATAACGCATAACGCATTACGCATAACGCATAAAGTATAACACATAACGCATAACGCATAAAGTATAACACATAACGCATAACGCATTACGCATATTGCATAACGTATAACGCAAAACGCATAACGCATAACGTTACCGCATAAGGCTTGATGCATGACGCATATCGCATAACGCATAACGCATAACTCATAACGTATAACGCATAACGCATAACGCATAACGCATAATGCATAACGCATAACGCATAACGCATAACGCATAACGCATAACGCATAACGCATAACGCATAACGCATAAAGCATAACGCATGACGCATAACGCATAACGCAAACTTATAACGCACAACGCATAACGTATAACGCATAACGCATAACGCATAACGCATAACGCATAACGCATAACGCATAACGCATAACGCATAACGCATAACGCATAACGCATAACGCATAACGCATAACGTATAACGCATAACGCATACCGTATAACGCATAACGCATTACGCATAACGCAAACGTATAACGCATAACGTATAACGCATATCGCATAACGCATAACGCATAAAGCATAACGCATAACGCATAACGCATAACGCAAACTAATAACGCACAACGCATAACGCATAACGCATAACGCATAACGCATAACGCATAACGCATAACGCATAACGCATAACGCATAACGCATAACGCATAACGCATAACGCATAACGCATAACGCATAACGCATAACGCATAACGCATTACGCATAACGCATAAAGTATAACACATAACGCATAACGCATAAAGTATAACACATAACGCATAACGCATTACGCATAACGCATCACGCATAACGCATAACGCATAACGCATAACGCATATCGCATAAAACATAACGCATAAAGCATAACGTACAACGTATAACGCATAACGCATAACGCATAACGCATAACGCATAACGCATAACGTATATCGCCTAACACATAACGCATAACCCATAACGCATAACGCATAAGGCATAACGCATAACGATAACGCATAACGCATAACGCCTAACGCATAACGGATCACGCAACACGCATAAAGCATAACGCATAAAGCATAACGCATAACGCATAACGCATAACGCATAAAGCATAACGCATATCGCATAAAACATAACGCATAAAGCATAAAGTACAACGTATAACGCATAACGCATAACGCATAACGCATAACGCATAACGCATAACGTATATCGCCTAACACATAACGCATAACCCATAACGCATAACGCATAAGGCATAACGCATAACGATAACGCATAACGCATAACGCCTAACGCATAACGGATCACGCATAACGCATAAAGCATAACGCATAAAGCATAACGCATAACGCATAACGCATAACGCATAAAGCATAACGCATAACGCGTAACGCATAACGCATATCGCATAACGCATAACGCATAACGCATAACGCATAACGCATAACGCATAACGCATACCGCATAACGCATAACGCATAACGCATAACGCATACCGTATAACGCATAACGCATAACGCGTAAAGCATAACGCATACCGCATAACGCATAACGCATATCGCATAACGCATAACGCATAACGCATAACGTATAACGCATAACGCATACCGTATAACGCATAACGCATTACGCATAACGCAAACGTATAACGCACAACGCATAACGCATATCGCATAACGCATAACGCATAACGCATAACGCATAACGCATATCGCATAACACATAACGCATAACCCATAACGCATAACGCATAACGCATAACGCATAACGCATAACGCATAACGCATTACGCATAACGCATAAAGTATAACACATAACGCATAACGCATAAAGTATAACACATAACGCATAACGCATTACGCATATTGCATAACGTATAACGCAAAACGCAAACGTATAACGCACAACGCATAACGAATACAGTAAAACGCATAATGCTTAACGCATAACGGATCACACATAACGCATAACGCATAACGCATAACGCATAACGCATATCGAATAACGCATAACGTGTAACTCATAACGCATAACGCATAAAGCATAATGCATAACGCATAACGCATAACGCATAACGCATTACGCATAACGCATAAAGTATAACACATAACGCATAACGCATTACGCATAACGCATCACGCATAACGCATAACGCATAACGCATAACGCATAACGCATATCGCATAAAACATAACGCATCACGCATAACGTACAACGTATAACGCATAACGCATAACGCATAACGCATAACGCATAACGCATAACGCATAACGCATAACGCATAACGTATATCGCATAACACATAACGCATAACCCATAACGCATAACGCATAAGGCATAACGCATAACGTTAACGCATAACGCATAACGCCTAACGCATAACGGATCACGCATAACGCATAAAGCATAACGCATAAAGCATAACGCATAACGTATAACGCATAACGCATACCGTATAACGCATAACGCATTACGCATAACGCAAACGTATAACGCACAACGCATAACGCATAACGCATAACGCATAACGCATAACGCATAACGCATAACGCATATCGCATAACACATAACGCATAACCCATAACGCATAACGCATAACGCATAACGCATAACGCATAACGCATAACGCATTACGCATAACGCATAACGCATAAAGCATAACGCATACCGCATAACGTATAACGCATAACGCATACCGTATAACGCATAACGCATAACGCATGACGCATAACGCAAACGTATAACGCACAACGCATAACGAATACAGTAAAACGCATAATGCTTAACGCATAACGGATCACGCATAACGCATAACGCATAACGCATAACGCATAACGCATATCGAATAACGCATAACGTGTAACTCATAACGCATAACGCATAAAGCATAATGCATAACGCATAACGCATAACGCATAACGCATTACGCATAACGCATAAAGTATAACACATAACGCATAACGCATAACGCATAACGCATCACGCATAACGCATAACGCATAACGCATAACGCATAACGCATAACGCATATCGCATAAAACATAACGCATCACGCATAACGTACAACGTATAACGCATAACGCATAACGCATAACGCATAACGCATAACGCATAACGTATATCGCATAACACATAACGCATAACCCATAACGCATAACGCATAACGCATAACGCATAACGTTAACGCATAACGCATAACGCCTAACGCATAACGGATCACGCATAACGCATAAAGCATAACGCATAAAGCATAACGCATAACGCATAACGCATAACGCGTAAAGCATAACGCATACCGCATAACGCATAACGCATATCGCATAACGCATAACGCATAACGCATAACGTATAACGCATAACGCATACCGTATAACGCATAACGCATTACGCATAACGCAAACGTATAACGCACAACGCATAACGCATAACGCCTAACGCATAACGCATAACGCATAACGCATAACGCATAACGCATATCGCATAACACATAACGCATAACCCATAACGCATAACGCATAACGCATAACGCATAACGCATAACGCATAACGCATAACGCATAACGCATTACGCATAACGCATAAAGTATAACACATAACGCATAACGCATAAAGTATAACACATAACGCATAACGCATTACGCATATTGCATAACGTATAACGCAAAACGCATAACGCATAACTTTACCGCATAAGGCTTGATGCATGACGCATATCGCATAACGCATAACGCATAACTCATAACGTATAACGCATAACGCATAACGCATAACGCATAACGCATAACGCATAACGCATAACGCATAACGCATAACGCATAACGCATAACGCATAACGCATAACGCATTACGCATAACGCATAAAGTATAACACTTAACGCATAACGCATTACGCATAACGCATAACGCATAACGCATAACGCATAACGCATAACGCATAACGCATAACGCATAACGCATAACGCATAACGCATAACGCATAACGCATAAAGCATAACGCATAACGCATAACGCATAACGCAAACTTATAACGCACAACGCATAACGCATAACGCATAACGCATAACGCATAACGCATAACGCATAACGCATAACGCATAACGCATAAAGCATAACGCATAACGCATAACGCATATCGCATAAAACATAACGCATCACACATAACGTACAACGTATAACGCATAACGCATAACGCATAACGCATAACGCATAACGCATAACGCGTAACGCGTAACGCGTAACGCATAACGCGTAACGCATAACGCGTAACGCATAACGCATAACGCATAACGCATAACGCATAACGCATAACGCATAACGCATAACGCATAACGCATAACGCATAACGCATAACGCATAACGCATAACGCATAACGCATAAAGTATAACACATAACGCATAACGCATTACGCATAACGCATCACGCATAACGCATAACGCATAACGCATAACGCATAACGCATAACGCATATCGCATAAAACATAACGCATCACGCATAACGTACAACGTATAACGCATAACGCATAACGCATAACGCATAACGCATAACGCATAACGCATAACGCATAACGCATAACGCATAACGCAAACTTTTAACGCACAACGCATAACGCATAACGCATAACGCATAACGCATAACGCATAACGCATAACGCATAACGCATAACGCATAACGCATAACGCATAACGCATAACGCATAACGCATAACGCATAACGTTAACGCATAACGCATAACGCGTAACGCATAACGCATAACGCATAACGCATAACGCATAACGCATAACGCATAACGCATAACGCATAACGCATAACGCATTACGCATAACGCATAAAGTATAACACTTAACGCATAACGCATTACGCATAACGCATAACGCATAACGCATAACGCATAACGCATAACGCATAACGCATAACGCATAACGCATAACGCATAACGCATAACGCATAACGCATAAAGCATAACGCATAACGCATAACGCATAACGCAAACTTATAACGCACAACGCATAACGCATAACGCATAACGCATAACGCATAACGCATAACGCATAACGCATAACGCATAACGCATAACGCATATCGCATAAAACATAACGCATCACACATAACGTACAACGTATAACGCATAACGCATAACGCATAACGCATAACGCATAACGCATAACGTATATCGCATAACGCATAACGCATAACGCATAACGCATAACGCATAACGCATAACGCATAACGCATAACGCATAACGCATAACGCATAACGCATAACGCATAACGCATAACGCATAACGCATAACGCATAACGCATAACGCATAACGCATAACGCATAACGCATAACGCATAACGCACAACGCACTACGCATAACGCATAACGCATAACGCATAACGCATAACGCATAACGCATAACGCATAACGCATAACGCATAACGTATAACGCATAACGCATAACGCATAACGCATAACGCATAACGCATAACGCATAAGGCATAACGCATAACGTATAACGCATAACGCATAACGCATAACGCATAACGCATAACGCATTACGCATAACGCATAAAGTATAACACATAACGCATAAAGTATAACACATAACGCATAACGCATTACGCATATTGCATAACGTATAACGCAAAACGCATAACGCATAACGTTACCGCATAAGGCTTGATGCATGACACATATCGCATAACGCATAACGCATAACTCATAACGTATAACGCATAACGCATAACGCATAACGCATAATGCATAACGCATAACGCATAACGCATAACGCATAACGCATAACGCATAACGCATGAAGCATAACGCATAACGCATAACGCATAACGCAAACTTATAACGCACAACGCATAACGTATAACGCATAACGCATAACGCATAACGCATAACGCATAACGCATAACGCATAACGCATAACGCATAACGCATAACGCATAACGCATAACGCATAACGCATAACGCATAACGCATAACGCATAACGCATAACGCATAACGCATAACGCATAACGCATAACGCATAACGCATAACGCATAACGCATAACGCATAACGCATAACGCATAACGCATAACGCATAACGCATAACGCATAACGCATAACGCATAACGCATTACGCATAACGCATAAAGTATAACTCATAACGCATAACGCATTACGCATAACGCATCACGCATAACGCATAACACATAACGCATATCGCATAAAACATAACGCATCACGCATAACGTACAACGTATAACGTATAACGCATAACGCATAACGCATAACGCATAACGCATAACGTATATCGCATAACACATAACGCATAACCCATAACGCATAACGCATAAGGCATAACGCATAACGTTAACGCATAACGCATAACGCCTAACGCATAACGGATCACGCATAACGTATAACGCATAACGCATAACGCATAAAGCATAACGCATACCGCATAACGCATAACGCATATCGCATAACGCATAACGCATAACGCATAACGCATAACGCATAACGCATAACGCATGAAGCATAACGCATAACGCATAACGCATAACGCAAACTTATAACGCACAACGCATAACGTATAACGCATAACGCATAACGCATAACGCATAACGCATAACGCATAACGCATAACGCATAACGCATAACGCATAACGTATAACGCATAACGCATAACGCATAACGCATAACGCATAACGCATAACGCATAACGCATAACGCATAACGCATAACGCATAACGCATAACGCATAACGCATAACGCATAACGCATAACGCATAACGCATAACGCATAACGCATAACGCATAACGCATAACGCATTACGCATAACGCATAAAGTATAACTCATAACGCATAACGCATTACGCATAACGCATCACGCATAACGCATAACGCATAACGCATATCGCATAAAACATAACGCATCACGCATAACGTACAACGTATAACGTATAACGCATAACGCATAACGCATAACGCATAACGCATAACGTATATCGCATAACACATAACGCATAACCCATAACGCATAACGCATAAGGCATAACGCATAACGTTAACGCATAACGCATAACGCCTAACGCATAACGGATCACGCATAACGTATAACGCATAACGCATAAAGCATAACGCATAACGCATAACGCATAACGCATATCGCATAACGCATAACGCATAACGTATAACGCATAACGCATACCGTATAACGCATAACGCATAACGCAAACTTATAACGCACAACGCATAACGAATACAGCAAAACGCATAATGCTTAACGCATAACGGATCACGCATAACGCATAAAGCATAACGCATACCGCATAACGTATAACGCATAACGCATACCGTATAACGCATAACGCATAACGCATGACGCATAACGCAAACGTATAACGCACAACGCATAACGAATACAGCAAAACGCATAATGCTTAACGCATAACGGATCACGCATAACGCATAACGCATAACGCATAACGCATAACGCATAACGCATATCGAATAACGCATAACGTGTAACTCATAACGCATAACGCATAAAGCATAATGCATAACGCATAACGAACAACGGATAACGCATAACGCATAACGCATAACGCATAACGCATAACGTTAACGCATAACGCATAACGCATAACGCATAACGCATAACGCATAACGCATAACGCATAACGCATAACGCATAACGCGTAACGCGTAACGCGTAACGCGTAACGCATAACGCGTAACGCATAACGCGTAACGCATAACGCATAACGCATAACGCATAACGCATAACGCATAACGCATAACGCATAACGCATAACGCATAACGCATAACGCATAACGCATAACGCATAACGCATTACGCATAACGCATAAAGTATAACACATAACGCATAACGCATTACGCATAACGCATCACGCATAACGCATAACGCATAACGCATAACGCATAACGCATAACGCATATCGCATAAAACATAACGCATCACGCATAACGTACAACGTATAACGCATAACGCATAACGCATAACGCATAACGCATAACGCATAACGCATAACGCATAACGCATAACGCAAACTTTTAACGCACAACGCATAACGCATAACGCATAACGCATAACGCATAACGCATAACGCATAACGCATAACGCATAACGCATAACGCATAACGCATAACGCATAACGCATAACGCATAACGCATAACGTTAACGCATAACGCATAACGCGTAACGCATAACGCATAACGCATAACGCATAACGCATAACGCATAACGCATAACGCATAACGCATAACGCATAACGCATAACGCATAACGCATTACGCATAACGCATAAAGTATAACACTTAACGCATAACGCATTACGCATAACGCATAACGCATAACGCATAACGCATAACGCATAACGCATAACGCATAACGCATAACGCATAACGCATAACGCATAACGCATAAAGCATAACGCATAACGCATAACGCATAACGCAAACTTATAACGCACAACGCATAACGCATAACGCATAACGCATAACGCATAACGCATAACGCATAACGCATAACGCATAACGCATAACGCATATCGCATAAAACATAACGCATCACACATAACGTACAACGTATAACGCATAACGCATAACGCATAACGCATAACGCATAACGCATAACGTATATCGCATAACGCATAACGCATAACGCATAACGCATAACGCATAACGCATAACGCATAACGCATAACGCATAACGCATAACGCATAACGCATAACGCATAACGCATAACGCATAACGCATAACGCATAACGCATAACGCATAACGCATAACGCATAACGCATAACGCATAACGCATAACGCACAACGCACTACGCATAACGCATAACGCATAACGCATAACGCATAACGCATAACGCATAACGCATAACGCATAACGCATAACGTATAACGCATAACGCATAACGCATAACGCATAACGCATAACGCATAACGCATAAGGCATAACGCATAACGCATAACGCATAACGCATAACGCATAACGCATAACGCATAACGCATTACGCATAACGCATAAAGTATAACACATAACGCATAAAGTATAACACATAACGCATAACGCATTACGCATATTGCATAACGTATAACGCAAAACGCATAACGCATAACGTTACCGCATAAGGCTTGATGCATGACACATATCGCATAACGCATAACGCATAACTCATAACGTATAACGCATAACGCATAACGCATAACGCATAATGCATAACGCATAACGCATAACGCATAACGCATAACGCATAACGCATAACGCATGAAGCATAACGCATAACGCATAACGCATAACGCAAACTTATAACGCACAACGCATAACGTATAACGCATAACGCATAACGCATAACGCATAACGCATAACGCATAACGCATAACGCATAACGCATAACGCATAACGCATAACGCATAACGCATAACGCATAACGCATAACGCATAACGCATAACGCATAACGCATAACGCATAACGCATAACGCATAACGCATAACGCATAACGCATAACGCATAACGCATAACGCATAACGCATAACGCATAACGCATAACGCATAACGCATAACGCATAACGCATAACGCATAACGCATAACGCATTACGCATAACGCATAAAGTATAACTCATAACGCATAACGCATTACGCATAACGCATCACGCATAACGCATAACACATAACGCATATCGCATAAAACATAACGCATCACGCATAACGTACAACGTATAACGTATAACGCATAACGCATAACGCATAACGCATAACGCATAACGCATAACGTATATCGCATAACACATAACGCATAACCCATAACGCATAACGCATAAGGCATAACGCATAACGTTAACGCATAACGCATAACGCCTAACGCATAACGGATCACGCATAACGTATAACGCATAACGCATAACGCATAAAGCATAACGCATACCGCATAACGCATAACGCATATCGCATAACGCATAACGCATAACGCATAACGCATAACGCATAACGCATAACGCATGAAGCATAACGCATAACGCATAACGCATAACGCAAACTTATAACGCACAACGCATAACGTATAACGCATAACGCATAACGCATAACGCATAACGCATAACGCATAACGCATAACGCATAACGCATAACGCATAACGCATAACGCATAACGCATAACGCATAACGCATAACGCATAACGCATAACGCATAACGCATAACGCATAACGCATAACGCATAACGCATAACGCATAACGCATAACGCATAACGCATAACGCATAACGCATAACGCATTACGCATAACGCATAAAGTATAACTCATAACGCATAACGCATTACGCATAACGCATCACGCATAACGCATAACGCATAACGCATATCGCATAAAACATAACGCATCACGCATAACGTACAACGTATAACGTATAACGCATAACGCATAACGCATAACGCATAACGCATAACGTATATCGCATAACGCATAACGCATAACCCATAACGCATAACGCATAAGGCATAACGCATAACGTTAACGCATAACGCATAACGCCTAACGCATAACGGATCACGCATAACGTATAACGCATAACGCATAAAGCATAACGCATACCGCATAACGCATAACGCATATCGCATAACGCATAACGCATAACGTATAACGCATAACGCATACCGTATAACGCATAACGCATAACGCAAACTTATAACGCACAACGCATAACGAATACAGCAAAACGCATAATGCTTAACGCATAACGGATCACGCATAACGCATAAAGCATAACGCATACCGCATAACGTATAACGCATAACGCATACCGTATAACGCATAACGCATAACGCATGACGCATAACGCAAACGTATAACGCACAACGCATAACGAATACAGCAAAACGCATAATGCTTAACGCATAACGGATCACGCATAACGCATAACGCATAACGCATAACGCATAACGCATAACGCATATCGAATAACGCATAACGTGTAACTCATAACGCATAACGCATAAAGCATAATGCATAACGCATAACGAACAACGGATAACGCATAACGCATAACGCATAACGAATACCGCAAAACGTATATCGCCTAACACATAACGGATCACGCATAACGCCTAACGCATAACGTATAACGCATAACGCATAACGCATAACGCATAAAGCATAACGCATAACGCATAACGCATAACGCAAACTAATAACGCATAACGCATAACGCATAACGCATAACGCATAACGCATAACGCATAACGCATAACGCATAACGCATAACGCATAACGCATAACGCATAACGCAAACTTATAACGCACAACGCATAACGAATACAGCAAAACGCATAATGCTTAACGCATAACGGATCACGCATAACGCATAAAGCATAACGCATACCGCATAACGTATAACGCATAACGCATACCGTATAACGCATAACGCATAACGCATGACGCATAACGCAAACGTATAACGCACAACGCATAACGAATACAGCAAAACGCATAATGCTTAACGCATAACGGATCACGCATAACGCATAACGCATAACGCATAACGCATAACGCATAACGCATAAAGCATAACGCATACCGCATAACGCATAACGCATATCGCATTACGCATAACGCATAACGTATAACGCATAACGCATACCGTATAACGCATAACGCATAACGCATAACGCAAACTTATAACGCACAACGCATAACGAATACAGCAAAACGCATAATGCTTAACGCATAACGGATCACGCATAACGCATAAAGCATAACGCATACCGCATAACGTATAACGCATAACGCATACCGTATAACGCATAACGCATAACGCATGACGCATAACGCAAACGTATAACGCACAACGCATAACGAATACAGCATAACGCATAATGCTTAACGCATAACGGATCACGCATAACGCATAACGCATAACGCATAACGCATAACGCATATCGAATAACGCATAACGTGTAACTCATAACGCATAACGCTTAAAGCATAATGCATAACGCATAACGAACAACGGATAACCCATAACGCATAACGCATAACGCATAACGCATAACGCATAACGCATTACGCATAACGCATAAAGTATAACACATAACGCATAACGCATAAAGTATAACACATAACGCATAACGCATTACGCATATTGCATAACGTATAACGCAAAACGCATAACGCATAACGTTACCGCATAAGGCTTGATGCATGACGCATATCGCATAACGCATACCGCATAACGTATAACGCATAACGCATACCGTATAACGCATAACGCATAACGCATGACGCATAACGCAAACGTATAACGCACAACGCATAACGAATACAGCAAAACGCATAATGCTTAACGCATAACGGATCACGCATAACGCATAACGCATAACGCATAACGCATATCGAATAACGCATAACGTGTAACTCATAACGCATAACGCATAAAGCATAATGCATAACGCATAACGAACAACGGATAACGCATAACGCATAACGCATAACGAATACCGCAAAACGTATATCGCCTAACACATAACGGATCACGCATAACGCCTAACGCATAACGTATAACGCATAACGCATAACGCATAACGCATAAAGCATAACGCATAACGCATAACGCATAACGCAAACTAATAACGCATAACGCATAACGCATAACGCATAACGCATAACGCATAACGCATAACGCATAACGCATAACGCAAACTTATAACGCACAACGCATAACGAATACAGCAAAACGCATAATGCTTAACGCATAACGGATCACGCATAACGCATAAAGCATAACGCATACCGCATAACGTATAACGCATAACGCATACCGTATAACGCATAACGCATAACGCATGACGCATAACGCAAACGTATAACGCACAACGCATAACGAATACAGCAAAACGCATAATGCTTAACGCATAACGGATCACGCATAACGCATAACGCATAACGCATAACGCATAACGCATAAAGCATAACGCATACCGCATAACGCATAACGCATATCGCATAACGCATAACGCATAACGTATAACGCATAACGCATACCGTATAACGCATAACGCATAACGCATAACGCAAACTTATAACGCACAACGCATAACGAATACAGCAAAACGCATAATGCTTAACGCATAACGGATCACGCATAACGCATAAAGCATAACGCATACCGCATAACGTATAACGCATAACGCATACCGTATAACGCATAACGCATAACGCATGACGCATAACGCAAACGTATAACGCACAACGCATAACGAATACAGCAAAACGCATAATGCTTAACGCATAACGGATCACGCATAACGCATAACGCATAACGCATAACGCATAACGCATATCGAATAACGCATAACGTGTAACTCATAACGCATAACGCATAAAGCATAATGCATAACGCATAACGAACAACGGATAACCCATAACGCATAACGCATAACGCATAACGCATAACGCATAACGCATTACGCATAACGCATAAAGTATAACACATAACGCATAACGCATAAAGTATAACACATAACGCATAACGCATTACGCATATTGCATAACGTATAACGCAAAACGCATAACGCATAACGTTACCGCATAAGGCTTGATGCATGACGCATATCGCATAACGCATAACGCATAACTCATAACGTATAACGCATAACGCATAACGCATAACGCATAATGCATAACGCATAACGCATAACGCATAACGCATAACGCATAACGCATAACGCATAACGCATAAAGCATAACGCATAACGCATAACGCATAACGCAAACTTATAACGCACAACGCATAACGTATAACGCATAACGCATAACGCATAACGCATAACGCATAACGCATAACGCATAACGCATAACGCATAACGCATAACGCATAACGCATAACGCATAACGCATAACGCATAACGCATAACGCATAACGCATTACGCATAACGCATAAAGTATAACACATAAAGCATAACGCATTACGCATAACGCATAACGCATAACGCATAACGCATAACGCATAACGCATATCGCATAAAACATAACGCATCACGCATAACGTACAACGTATAACGCATAACGCATAACGCATTACGCATAACGCATAACGCATAACGCATAACGTATATCGCATAACACATAACGCATAACCCATAACGCATAACGCATAAGGCATAACGCATAACGTTAACGCATAACGCATAACGCATAACGCATAACGCATAACGCATAACGCATAACGCATAACGCATAACGCATAACGCATAACGCATAACGCATAACGTTAACGCATAACGCATAACGCGTAACGCATAACGCATAACGCATAACGCATAACGCATAACGCATAACGCATAACGCATAACGCATAACGCATAACGCATAACGCATAACGCATAACGCATAACGCATTACGCATAACGCATAAAGTATAACACTTAACGCATAACGCATTACGCATAACGCATAACGCATAACGCATAACGCATAACGCATAACGCATAACGCATAACGCATAACGCATAACGCATAACGCATAAAGCATAACGCATAACGCATAACGCATAACGCAAACTTATAACGCACAACGCATAACGCATAACGCATAACGCATAACGCATAACGCATAACGCATAACGCATAACGCATAACGCATAACGCATATCGCATAAAACATAACGCATCACACATAACGTACAACGTATAACGCATAACGCATAACGCATAACGCATAACGCATAACGCATAACGTATATCGCGTAACACATAACGCATAACCCATAACGCATAACGCATAAGGCATAACGCATAACGTTAACGCATAACGCATAACGCCTAACGCATAACGGATCACGCATAACGCATAACGCATAACGCATAAAGCATAACGCATAACGTATATCGCATAACACATAACGCATAACCCATAACGCATAACGCATAACGCATATCGAATAACGCATAACGTGTAACTCATAACGCATAACGCATAAAGCATAATGCATAACGCATAACGAACAACGGATAACGCATAACGCATAACGCATAACGAATACCGCAAAACGTATATCGCCTAACACATAACGGATCACGCATAACGCCTAACGCATAACGTATAACGCATAACGCATAACGCATAACGCATAAAGCATAACGCATAACGCATAACGCATAACGCAAACTAATAACGCATAACGCATAACGCATAACGCATAACGCATAACGCATAACGCATAACGCATAACGCATAACGCATAACGCATAACGCATAACGCATAACGCATAACGCATAACGCATAACGCATAACGCATAAAGTATAACTCATAACGCATAACGCATTACGCATAACGCATCACGCATAACGCATAACGCATAACGCATAACGCATATCGCATAAAACATAACGCATCACGCATAACGTACAACGTATAACGTATAACGCATAACGCATAACGCATAACGCATAACGCATAACGCATAACGCATAACGCAAACGTATAACGCACAACGCATAACGAATACAGCAAAACGCATAATGCTTAACGCATAACGGATCACGCATAACGCATAACGCACAACGCATATCGCATAACGCATAACGCATAACGCATAACGCATGGCGCATAACTCAAAATGCATAACGCATAACGCATAACGCATAACGCATAACGCATAACGCATAACGCATAACGCATAACGCACAACGCATATCGCATAACGCATAACGCATGGCGCATAACTCAAAATGCATAACGCATAACGCATAACGCATAACGCATAACGCATAACGCATAACGCATAACGCATAACGCATATCGAATAACGCATAACGTGTAACTCATAACGCATAACGCATAAAGCATAATGCTTAACGCATAACGCATAACGCTTATCGCATAACGCATAACGCATGACGTATAACGCATAACGCATACCGCATAACGCATAACGCATAATGCATAACGCAAACGTATAACGCACAACGCATAACGCATAACGAACAACGGATAACGCATAACGCATAACGCATAACGAATACCGCAAAACGTATATCGCCTAACACATAACGGATCACGCATAACGCATAACGCATAACGTATAGAGCATAACGCATAACGCATAACGCATAACGCATACCGTATAACACATAACGCATAACGCATAACGCATAACGCATAACGCATAACGCATAACGCATAACGCATAACGCATGACGCATAACGCATAACGCATAACGCATAACGCATAACGCATAACGCATAACGCATAACGCACAACGCATATCGCATAACGCATAACGCATAACGCATAACGCATGGCGCATAACTCAAAATGCATAACGCATAACGCATAACGCAAACGTATAACGCACAACGCATAACGAATACAGCAAAACGCATAATGCTTAACGCATAACGGATCACGCATAACGCATAACGCACAACGCATATCGCATAAAGCATAACGCATAACGCATAACGTATAGAGCATAACGCATAACGCATAACGCATAACGCATAACGCATACCGTATAACGCATAACGCATAACGCATAACGCATAACGCATAACGCATAACGCACAACGCATATCGCATAACGCATAACGCACAACGCATATCGCATAACGCATAACGCCTAACGCATAACGCATGGCGCATACCTCAAAATGCATAACGCATAACGCATAACGCATAACGCATAACGCATAACGCATAACGCATAACGCATAACGCATAACGCATAACGCATAACGCATAACGCACAACGCATATCGCATAACGCATAACGCATAACGCATGGCGCATAACTCAAAATGCATAACGCATAACGCATAACGCAAACGTATAACGCACAACGCATAACGAATACAGCAAAACGCATAATGCTTAACGCATAACGGATCACGCATAACGCATAACGCACAACGCATATCGCATAACGCATAACGCATAACGCATAACGCATAACGCATGGCGCATAACTCAAAATGCATAACGCATAACGCATAACGCATAACGCATAACGCATAACGCATAACGCACAACGCATATCGCATAACGCATAACGCATGGCGCATAACTCAAAATGCATAACGCATTACGCATAACGCATAACGCATAACGCAAACGTATAACGCACAACGCATAACGAATACAGCAAAACGCATAATGCTTAACGCATAACGGATCACGCATAACGCATAACACATAACGCATAACGCATAACGCATAACGCATAACGCATAACGCATGGCGCATAACTCAAAATGCATAACGCATAACGCATAACGCATAACGCATAACGCATAACGCATAACGCATAACGCATAACGCATAACGCATAACCCATAACGCACAACGCATATCGCATAACGCATAACGCATAACGCATGGCGCATAACTCAAAATGCATAACGAATAACGCATAACGCATAACGCAAACGTATAACGCACAACGCATAACGAATACAGCAAAACGCATAATGCTTAACGCATAACGGATCACGCATAACGCATAACGCCCAACGCATATCGCATAACGCATAACGCATAACGCATAACGCATGGCGCATAACTCAAAATGCATAACGCATAACGCATAACGCATAACGCATAACGCATAACGCATAACGCATAACGCATAACGCATAACGCATAACGCATAACGCATAACCCATAACGCACAACGCATATCGCATAACGCATAACGCATGGCGCATAACTCAAAATGCATAACGCATAACGCATAACGCATAACGCATAACGCATAACGCAAACGTATAACGCACAACGCATAACGAATACAGCAAAACGCATAATGCTTAACGCATAACGGATCACGCATAACGCATAACGCATAACGCATAACGCATATCGAATAACGCATAACGTGTAACTCATAACGCATAACGCATAAAGCATAATGCTTAACGCATAACGCATAACGCTTATCGCATAACGCATAACGCATAACGTATAACGCATAACGCATACCGTATAACGCATAACGCATAACGAATACCGCGAAACGTATATCGCCTAACACATAACGGATCACGCATAACGCATAACGCATAACGTATAGAGCATAACGCATAACGCATAACGCATAACGCATACCGTATAACGCATAACGCATAACGCATAACGCATAACGCATAACGCATAACGCATAACGCACAACGCATATCGCATAACGCATAACGCATAACGCATAACGTATAGAGCATAACGCATAACGCATAACGCATAACGCATACCGTATAACGCATAACGCATAACGCATAACGCATAACGCATAACGCATAACGCACAACGCATATCGCATAACGCATAACGCACAACGCATATCGCATAACGCATAACGCATAACGCATAACGCATGGCGCATAACTCAAAATGCATAACGCATAACGCATAACGCAAACGTATAACGCACAACGCATAACGAATACAGCAAAACGCATAATGCTTAACGCATAACGGATCACGCATAACGCATAACGCACAACGCATATCGCATAACGCATAACGCATAACGCATAACGCATGGCGCATAACTCAAAATGCATAACGCATAACGCATAACGCATAACGCATAACGCATAACGCATAACGCATAACGCATAACGCATAACGCATAACGCATAACGCACAACGCATATCGCATAACGCATAACGCATGGCGCATAACTCAAAATGCATAACGCATAACGCATAACGCATAACGCATAACGCAAACGTATAACGCACAACGCATAACGAATACAGCAAAACGCATAATGCTTAACGCATAACGGATCACGCATAACGCATAACACATAACGCATAACGCATAACGCATATCGAATAACGCATAACGTGTAACTCATAACGCATAACGCATAAAGCATAATGCTTAACGCATAACGCATAACGCTTATCGCATAACGCATAACGCATGACGTATAACGCATAACGCATACCGCATAACGCATAACGCATAATGCATAACGCAAAAGTATAACGCACAACGCATAACGCATAACGAACAACGGATAACGCATAACGCATAACGCATAACGAATACCGCTAAACGTATATCGCCTAACACATAACGGATCACGCATAACGCATAACGCATAACGTATAGAGCATAACGCATAACGCATAACGCATAACGCATACCGTATAACGCATAACGCATAACGCATAACGCATAACGCATAACGCATAACGCATAACGCATAACGCATAACGCATGACGCATAACGCATAACGCATAACGCATAACGCATAACGCATAACGCATAACGCATGACGCATAACGCATAACGCATATCGCATAACACATAACGCATAACCCATAACGCATAACGCATAACGCATAACGCATAACGCATAACGCATAACGCATAACGCATAACGCAAAACGCATAACGCACAACGCATATCGCATAACGCATAACGCATAACGCATAACGCATAACGCATAACGCATAACGCATAACGCATAACGCATAACGCACAACGCATATCGCATAACGCATAACGCATAACGCATAATGCATAACGCATAACGCACAACGCATATCGCATAACGCATAACGCATAACGCATAACGCATATCGAATAACGCATAACGTGTGACTCATAACGCATAACGCATAAAGCATAATGCATAACGCATAACGCATAACGCATAACGCATAACGCATAACGCATAAGGCACAACGCATATCGCATAACGCATAACGCATAACGCATAACGCATGGCGCATAACTCAAAATGCATAACGCACAACGCATAACGAATACAGCAAAACGCATAACGGATCACGCATAACGCATAACGCACAACGCATATCGCATAACGCATAACGCATAACGCATAACGCATGGCGCATAACTCAAAATGCATAACGCATAACGCATAACGCATAACGCATAACGCATAACGCATAACGCATAACGCACAACGCATATCGCATAACGCATAACGCATAACTCAAAATCCATAACGCATAAGGCATAACGCATAACGCATAACGCAAACGTATAACGCACAACGCATAACGAATACAGCAAAACGCATAATGCTTAACGCATAACGGGTCACGCATAACGCATAACGCATAACGCATAACGCATAACGCATAACGCATAACGCACAACGCATATCGCATAACGCATAACGCATAACGCATAACGCATAACGCAAACGTATAACGCACAACGCATAACGAATACAGCAAAACGCATAATGCTTAACGCATAACGGATCACGCATAACGCATAACGCACAACGCATATCGCATAACGCATAACGCATAACGCATAACGCATGGCGCATAACTCAAAATGCATAACGCCTAACGCATAACGCATAACGCAAACGTATAACGCACAACGCATAACGAATACAGCAAAACGCATAATGCTTAACGCATAACGGATCACGCATAACGCATAACGCACAACGCATATCGCATAACGCATAACGCATAACGCATAACGCATGGCGCATAACTCAAAATGCATAACGCATAACGCATAACGCATAACGCATAACGCATAACGCATAACGCATAACGCACAACGCATATCGCATAACGCATAACGCATAACTCAAAATGCATAACGCATAACGCATAACGCATAACGCATAACGCAAACGTATAACGCACAACGCATAACGAATACAGCAAAACGCATAATGCTTAACGCATAACGGGTCACGCATAACGCATAACGCATAACGCATAACGCATAAAGCATAATGCTTAACGCATAACGCATAATGCTTATCGCATAACGCATAACGCATAACGTATAACGCATAACGCATACCGTATAACGCATATCGCATAATGCATAACGCAAACGTATAACGCACAACGCATAACGCATAACGAACAACGGATAACGCATAACGCATAACGCATAACGAATACCGCAAAACGTATATCGCCTAACACATAACGGATCACGCATAACGCATAACGCATAACGTATAGAGCATAACGCATAACGCATAACGCATAACGCATAACGCATACCGTATAACGCATAACGCATACCGTATAACGCATAACGCATAACGCATAACGCATAATGCATAACGAATAACGCATAACGCATATCGCATAAAACATAACGCATAACGCATAACGTACAACGTATAACGCATAACGCATAACGCATAACGCATAACGCATAACGCATAACGCATAACGCATAACGCATGACGCATAACGCATAACGCATATCGCATAACACATAACGCATAACCCATAACGCATAACGTATAACGCATAACGCATAACGCATAACGCATAACGCAAAACGCATAACGCACAACGCATATCGCATAACGCATAACGCATAACGCATAACGCATAACGCACAACGCATAACTCATAACGCATAACGCATAACGCATAACGCACAACGCATAACGCATAACGCATAACGCATAACGCACAACGCATATCGCATAACGCATAACGCATAACGCATAACGCATAACGCATAACGCATATCTTATAACGCATAACGTGTGACTCATAACGCATAACGCTTAAAGCATAATGCATAACGCATAACGCATAACGCATAACGCATAACGCATTACGCATAACGCACAACGCATATCGCATAACGCATAACGCATAACGCATAACGCATGGCGCATAACTCAAAATGCATAACGCATAACGCATAACGCATATCGCATAACGCATAACGCATAACGCATAACGCACAACGCATATCGCATAACGCATAACGCACAACGCATATCGCATAACGCATAACGCATAACGCATAACGCATAACGCATAACGCATAACCCATAACGCACAACGCATATCGCATAACGCATAACGCATAACGCATGGCGCATAACTCAAAATGCATAACGAATAACGCATAACGCATAACGCAAACGTATAACGCACAACGCATAACGAATACAGCAAAACGCATAATGCTTAACGCATAACGGATCACGCATAACGCATAACGCACAACGCATATCGCATAACGCATAACGCATAACGCATAACGCATGGCGCATAACTCAAAATGCATAACGCATAACGCATAACGCATAACGCATAACGCATAACGCATAACGCATAACGCATAACGCATAACGCATAACGCATAACCCATAACGCACAACGCATATCGCATAACGCATAACGCATGGCGCATAACTCAAAATGCATAACGCATAACGCATAACGCATAACGCATAACGCAAACGTATAACGCACAACGCATAACGAATACAGCAAAACGCATAATGCTTAACGCATAACGGATCACGCATAACGCATAACGCATAACGCATAACGCATATCGAATAACGCATAACGTGTAACTCATAACGCATAACGCATAAAGCATAATGCTTAACGCATAACGCATAACGCTTATCGCATAACGCATAACGCATAACGTATAACGCATAACGCATACCGTATAACGCATAACGCATAACGAATACCGCGAAACGTATATCGCCTAACACATAACGGATCACGCATAACGCATAACGCATAACGTATAGAGCATAACGCATAACGCATAACGCATAACGCATACCGTATAACGCATAACGCATAACGCATAACGCATAACGCATAACGCATAACGCATAACGCACAACGCATATCGCATAACGCATAACGCATAACGCATAACGTATAGAGCATAACGCATAACGCATAACGCATAACGCATACCGTATAACGCATAACGCATAACGCATAACGCATAACGCATAACGCATAACGCACAACGCATATCGCATAACGCATAACGCACAACGCATATCGCATAACGCATAACGCATAACGCATAACGCATGGCGCATAACTCAAAATGCATAACGCATAACGCATAACGCAAACGTATAACGCACAACGCATAACGAATACAGCAAAACGCATAATGCTTAACCCATAACGGATCACGCATAACGCATAACGCACAACGCATATCGCATAACGCATAACGCATAACGCATAACGCATGGCGCATAACTCAAAATGCATAACGCATAACGCATAACGCATAACGCATAACGCATAACGCATAACGCATAACGCATAACGCATAACGCATAACGCATAACGCATAACGCACAACGCATATCGCATAACGCATAACGCATGGCGCATAACTCAAAATGCATAACGCATAACGCATAACGCATAACGCATAACGCAAACGTATAACGCACAACGCATAACGAATACAGCAAAACGCATAATGCTTAACGCATAACGGATCACGCATAACGCATAACACATAACGCATAACGCATAACGCATATCGAATAACGCATAACGTGTAACTCATAACGCATAACGCATAAAGCATAATGCTTAACGCATAACGCATAACGCTTATCGCATAACGCATAACGCATGACGTATAACGCATAACGCATACCGCATAACGCATAACGCATAATGCATAACGCAAAAGTATAACGCACAACGCATAACGCATAACGAACAACGGATAACGCATAACGCATAACGCATAACGAATACCGCAAAACGTATATCGCCTAACACATAACGGATCACGCATAACGCATAACGCATAACGTATAGAGCATAACGCATAACGCATAACGCATAACGCATACCGTATAACGCATAACGCATAACGCATAACGCATAACGCATAACGCATAACGCATAACGCATAACGCATAACGCATGACGCATAACGCATAACGCATAACGCATAACGCATAACGCATAACGCATAACGCACAACGCATATCGTATAACGCATAACGCATAACGCATAACGCATGGCGCATAACTCAAAATGCATAACGCATAACGCATAACGCAAACGTATAACGCACAACGCATAACGAATACAGCAAAACGCATAATGCTTAACGCATAACGGATCACGCATAACGCATAACGCACAACGCATATCGCATAACGCATAACGCATAACGCATAACGCATACCGTATAACGCATAACGCATAACGCATAACGCATAATGCATAACGAATAACGCATAACGCATATCGCATAAAACATAACGCATAACGCATAACGCATAACGCATAACGCATAACGCATGACGCATAACGCATAACGCATATCGCATAACACATAACGCATAACCCATAACGCATAACGCATAACGCATAACGCATAACGCATAACGCATAACGCATAACGCAAAACGCATAACGCACAACGCATATCGCATAACGCATAACGCATAACGCATAACGCATAACGCATAACGCATAACGCATAACGCATAACGCATAACGCACAACGCATATCGCATAACGCATAACGCATAACGCATAATGCATAACGCATAACGCACAACGCATATCGCATAACGCATAACGCATAACGCATAACGCATATCGAATAACGCATAACGTGTGACTCATAACGCATAACGCATAAAGCATAATGCATAACGCATAACGCATAACGCATAACGCATAACGCATAACGCATAAGGCACAACGCATATCGCATAACGCATAACGCATAACGCATAACGCATGGCGCATAACTCAAAATGCATAACGCACAACGCATAACGAATACAGCAAAACGCATAATGCTTAACGCATAACGGATCACGCATAACGCATAACGCACAACGCATATCGCATAACGCATAACGCATAACGCATAACGCATGGCGCATAACTCAAAATGCATAACGCATAACGCATAACGCATAACGCATAACGCATAACGCATAACGCATAACGCACAACGCATATCGCATAACGCATAACGCATAACTCAAAATGCATAACGCATAAGGCATAACGCATAACGCATAACGCAAACGTATAACGCACAACGCATAACGAATACAGCAAAACGCATAATGCTTAACGCATAACGGGTCACGCATAACGCATAACGCATAACGCATAACGCATAACGCATAACGCATAACGCACAACGCATATCGCATAACGCATAACGCATAACGCATAACGCATAACGCAAACGTATAACGCACAACGCATAACGAATACAGCAAAACGCATAATGCTTAACGCATAACGGATCACGCATAACGCATAACGCACAACGCATATCGCATAACGCATAACGCATAACGCATAACGCATGGCGCATAACTCAAAATGCATAACGCATAACGCATAACGCATAACGCAAACGTATAACGCACAACGCATAACGAATACAGCAAAACGCATAATGCTTAACGCATAACGGATCACGCATAACGCATAACGCACAACGCATATCGCATAACGCATAACGCATAACGCATAACGCATGGCGCATAACTCAAAATGCATAACGCATAACGCATAACGCATAACGCATAACGCATAACGCATAACGCATAACGCACAACGCATATCGCATAACGCATAACGCATAACTCAAAATGCATAACGCATAACGCATAACGCATAACGCATAACGCAAACGTATAACGCACAACGCATAACGAATACAGCAAAACGCATAATGCTTAACGCATAACGGGTCACGCATAACGCATAACGCATAACGCATAACGCATAAAGCATAATGCTTAACGCATAACGCATAATGCTTATCGCATAACGCATAACGCATAACGTATAACGCATAACGCATACCGTATAACGCATATCGCATAATGCATAACGCAAACGTATAACGCACAACGCATAACGCATAACGAACAACGGATAACGCATAACGCATAACGCATAACGAATACCGCAAAACGTATATCGCCTAACACATAACGGATCACGCATAACGCATAACGCATAACGTATAGAGCATAACGCATAACGCATAACGCATAACGCATAACGCATACCGTATAACGCATAACGCATACCGTATAACGCATAACGCATAACGCATAACGCATAATGCATAACGAATAACGCATAACGCATATCGCATAAAACATAACGCATAACGCATAACGTACAACGTATAACGCATAACGCATAACGCATAACGCATAACGCATAACGCATAACGCATAACGCATAACGCATGACGCATAACGCATAACGCATATCGCATAACACATAACGCATAACCCATAACGCATAACGTATAACGCATAACGCATAACGCATAACGCATAACGCAAAACGCATAACGCACAACGCATATCGCATAACGCATAACGCATAACGCATAACGCATAACGCACAACGCATAACTCATAACGCATAACGCATAACGCATAACGCACAACGCATAACGCATAACGCATAACGCATAACGCACAACGCATATCGCATAACGCATAACGCATAACGCATAACGCATAACGCATAACGCATATCTTATAACGCATAACGTGTGACTCATAACGCATAACGCTTAAAGCATAATGCATAACGCATAACGCATAACGCATAACGCATAACGCATAACGCATTACGCATAACGCACAACGCATATCGCATAACGCATAACGCATAACGCATAACGCATGGCGCATAACTCAAAATGCATAACGCATAACGCATAACGCATATCGCATAACGCATAACGCATAACGCATAACGCACAACGCATATCGCATAACGCATAACGCACAACGCATATCGCATAACGCATAACGCATAACGCATAACGCATAACGCATAACGCATAACGCATAACGCACAACGCATATCGCATAACGCATAACGCATAACGCATAACGCACAACGCATATCGCATAACGCATAACGCATAACGCATAACGCATAACGCATATCGAATAACGCATAACGTGTGACTCATAACGCATAACGCATAAAGCATAACGCATAACGCATAACGCATAACGCATAACGCATAACGCATAACGCATACCGCATAACGCACAACGCATATCGCATAACGCATAACGCATAACGCATAACGCATGGCGCATAACTCAAAATGCATAACGCATAACGCATAACGCATATCGCATAACGCATAACGCATAACGCATAACGCATAACGCATAACGCACAACGCATATCGCATAACGCATAACGCATAACGCACAACGCATATCGCATAACGCATAACGCATGGCGCATTACTCAAAATGCATAACGCATAACGCATAACGCATAACGCATAACGCATAACGCATAACGCATAACGCATAACGCATAACGCACAACGCATATCGCATAATGCATAACGCATAACGCATAACGCAAGGCGCATAACTGAAAATGCATAACGCATAACGCATAACGCATAACGCAAACGTATAACGCACAACGCATAACGAATACAGCAAAACGCATAATGCTTAACGCATAACGGATCACGCATAACGCATAACGCACAACGCATATCGCATAACGCATAACGCATAACGCATAACGCATGGCGCATAACTCAAAATGCATAACGCATAACGCATAACGCATAACGCAAACGTATAACGCACAACGCATAACGAATACAGCAAAACGCATAATGCTTAACGCATAACGGATCACGCATAACGCATAACGCACAACGCATATCGCATAACGCATAACGCATAACGCATAACGCATAACGCATAACGCATAACGCATGGCGCATAACTCAAAATGCATAACGCATAACGCATAACGCATAACGCATAACGCATAACGCATAACGCACAACGCATATCGCATAACGCATAACGCATAACTCAAAATGCATAACGCATAACGCATAACGCATAACGCATAACGCAAACGTATAACGCACAACGCATAACGAATACAGCAAAACGCATTTATGCTTAACGCATAACGGGTCACGCATAACGCATAACGCATAACGCATAACGCATAACGCATAACGCATAAAGCATAATGCTTAACGCATAACGCATAATGCTTATCGCATAACGCATAACGCATAACGTATAACGCATAACGCATACCGTATAACGCATAACGCATAATGCATAACGCAAACGTATAACGCACAACGCATAACGCATAACGAACAACGGATAACGCATAACGCATAACGCATAACGAATACCGCAAAACGTATATCGCCTAACACATAACGGATCACGCATAACGCATAACGCATAACGTATAGAGCATAACGCATAACGCATAACGCATAACGCATAACGCATACCGTATAACGCATAACGCATAAAGCATAACGCATAATGCATAACGAATAACGAATAACGCATAACGCATATCGCATAAAGCATAACGCATAACGCATAACGTACAACGTATAACGCATAACGCATAACGCATAACGCATAACGCATAACGCATAACGCATAACGCATAACGCATGACGCATAACGCATAACGCATATCGCATAACACATAACGCATAACCCATAACGCATAACGCATAACGCATAACGCATAACGCATAACGCATAACGCATAACGCAAAACGCATAACGCACAACGCATATCGCATAACGCATAACGCATAACGCATAACGCATAACGCATAACGCATAACGCACAACGCATATCGCATAACGCATAACGCATAACGCATAACGCATAACGCATAACGCATAACGCACAACGCATATCGCATAACGCATAACGCATAACGCATAACGCATAACGCATATCTTATAACGCATAACGTGTGACTCATAACGCATAACGCTTAAAGCATAATGCATAACGCATAACGCATAACGCATAACGCATAACGCATAACGCATAACGCATAACGCACAACGCATATCGCATAACGCATAACGCATAACGCATAACGCATGGCGCATAACTCAAAATGCATAACGCATAACGCATAACGCATATCGCATAACGCATAACGCATAACGCATAACGTATAACGCATAACGCATAACGCACAAGGCATATCGCATAACGCATAACGCATAACGCACAACGCATATCGCATAACGCATAACGCATAACGCATGGCGCATAACTCAAAATGCATAACGCATAACGCATAACGCATAACGCATAACGCATAACGCACAACGCATATCGCATAACGCATAACGCATAACGCATAACGCATGGCGCATTACTGAAAATGCATAACGCATAACGCATAACGCATAACGCAAACGTATAACGCACAACGCATAACGAATACAGCAAAACGCATAATGCTTAACGCATAACGGATCACGCATAACGCATAACGCACAACGCATATCGCATAACGCATAACGCATAACGCATAACGCATGGCGCATAACTCAAAATGCATAACGCATAACGCATAACGCATAACGCAAACGTATAACGCACAACGCATAACGAATACAATAAAACGCATAATGCTTAACGCATAACGGATCACGCATAACGCATAACGCACAACGCATATCGCATAACGCATAACGCATAACGCATACGCATGGCGCATAACTCAAAATGCATAACGCATAACGCATAACGCATAACGCATAACGCATAACGCATAACGCATAACGCATAACGCATAACGCAAACGTATAACGCACAACGCATAACGAATACAGCAAAACGCATAATGCTTAACGCATAACGGGTCACGCATAACGCATAACGCATAAAGCATAACGCATAACGCATAACGCATATCGAATAACGCATAACGTGTAACTCATAACGCATAACGCATAAAGCATAATGCTTAACGCATAACGCATAACGCTTATCGCATAACGCATAACGCATAACGTATAACGCATAACGCATACCGTATAACGCATAAGTCATAATGCATAACGCAAACGTATAACGCACAACGCATAACGCATAACGAACAACGGATAACGCATAACGCATAACGCATAACGCATAACGAATACCGCAAAACGTATATCGCCTAACACATAACGGATCACGCATAACGCATAACGCATAACGTATAGAGCATAACGCATAACGCATAACGCATAACGCATAACGCATACCGTATAACGCATAACGCATAACGCATAACGCATAATGCATAACGAATAACGCATAACGCATATCGCATAAAACATAACGCATAACGCATAACGTACAACGTGTAACGCATAACGCATAACGCATAACGCATAACGCATAACGCATAACGCGTACCGCATAACGCATAACGCATAACGCATAACGCATAACGCATAACGCACAACGCATATCGCATAACGCATAACGCATAACGCATAACGCATAACGCATAACGCATAACGCATAACGCATAACGCATAACGCACAACGCATATCGCATAACGCATAACGCATAACGCATAACGCATAACGCATAACGCAAACGCATAACGCATAACGCACAACGCATATCGCATAACGCATAACGCATAACGCATAACGCATAACGCATAACGCATAACGCACAACGCATATCGCATAACGCATAACGCATAACGCATAACGCATAACGCATAACGCATAACGCATAACGCACAACGCATATCGCATAACGTATAACGCACAACGCATATCGCATAACGCATAACGCATATCGCATAACGCATATCGAATAACGCATAACGTGTGACTCATAACGCATAACGCATAAAGCATAATGCATAACGCATAACGCATAACGCATATCGCATAACGCACAACGCATATCGCATAACGCATAACGCATATCGCATAACGCATATCGAATAACGCATAACGTGTGACTCATAACGCATAACGCATAAAGCATAATGCATAACGCATAACGCATAACGCATATCGCATAACGCACAACGCATATCGCATAACGCATAACGCATAACGCATAACGCATAATGCATAACGCAAACGTATAACGCACAACGCATAACGCATAACGCACAACGCATATCGCATAACGCACAACGCATATCGCATAACGCATAACGCATAACGCATAACGCATAACGCATGGCGCATAACTCAAAATGCATAACGCATAACGCATAACGCATAACGCATAACGCAAAACGCATAACGCATAACGCATAACGCATAATGCATAACGAATAACGCATAACGCATATCGCATAAAACATAACGCATAACGCATAACGTACAACGTATAAAACATAACGCATAACGCATAACGTACAACGTATAACGCATAACGCATAACGCATCACGCATAACGCATAACGCATAACGCGTACCGCATAACGCATAACGCATAACGCATAACGCATAACGCATAACGCACAACGCATATCGCATAACGCATAACGCATAACGCATAACGCATAACGCATAACGCATGGCGCATAACTCAAAATGCATAACGCATAACGCTTAACGCATAACGCATAACGCATAACTCATATCGCATAACGCATAAATCATAACCCATAACGCACAACGCATAACGCATAATGCACAACGCATAACGAATACCGCAAAACGCATAACGCATAACGCATAACTCATAACGCATAACGCATAACGCATAACGCACACCGTATAAGGCATAACGCATAACGCATAACGCATAAAGCATAACGCATAACGCATAACGCATAACGGATCACACATAACTAAAAACGCATAACGCATAACGCATAACGCATAACGCATAACGCATAACGCATAACGCATAACGCATAACGCATAACGCATAATGCATAAAGCATAACGCATTACGCATAACTTGTAACTCACAACTCATAAGGAGTAACGCATAACGCATAAAGCATAACGCATAACGCATAACGCATAACGCATAACGCATAACGCATAACGCATAACGCATAACGCATAACGCATAACGCATAACGCATAACGCATAACGCATAACGCATAACGCATAACGCATAACGGATCACGCAAAACGCATAACGCATAACGCATAACGCATAACGCATAACGCATAACGCATAAAGCATAACGCATAACGCATAACGCATTACGCATAACTTATAACTCATAACTCATAAGGAGTAACGCATAACGCATAAAGCATAACGCATAACGCATAACGCATAACGCATAACGCATAACGCATAACGCATAACGCATAACGCATAACGCATAATGCATAAAGCATAACGCATAACGCATAACTTATAACTCATTACTCAAAACGAATAACGCATAACGCATAACGCATAACGCATAACGCATAATGCATAACGCATAACGCATAACGCATAACGCATAACGCATAACGCTTAACGCATAACGCATAACGCATAACGCATAACGCATATCGCATAACGCATAACGCATAACGCATAACGCATAACGCATAACGCATAAAGCATAACGCATAACGCATAACGCAAACGTATAACGCACAACGCATAACGCATAACGCATAACGCAAAACGCATAACGCATAACGCATAACGCATAACGCATAACGCATAACGCATAACGCATAACGCATAACGCATAAAGCATAACGCATAACGCATAACTTATAACTCATTACTCATAACGAATAACGCATAACGCATAACGCATAACGGATAACGCATATCGCATAACGCATAACGCATAATGCATAACGCATAAAGCATAACGCATAACGCATAACGCATAACCCCTAACGCATAACGCATAACGTATAACTCATAACGCATAACGCATAACACATAACGCATAACACATAATGCACAACGCATTACGAATACAGCAAAGCGCATAACGCTTAACGCATAACGGATCACGCATAACGCATAACGCATAATGCATAACGCATAACGCATAACGCATAATGCATAACGCATAAAGCGTAACGCATAACGCATAACGCATAAAGCATAACACATAACGCATAACTCATAATGCACAACGCATAACGAATACAGCAAAACGCATAACGCTTAACGCATAACGCATAACGCATAACGCATAACGCATAACGCATAACGCATAACGCATAACGCATAACGCATAACGCATAACTTATAACTCATTATTCATAACGAATAACGCATAACGCATAACGGATAACGCATATCGCATAACGCATAACGCATAATGCATAACGCATAAAGCATAACGCACAACGCATAACGCATAACGCATAACGCATAACGCATAACGCATAACGCATAACGCATAACGCATAACGCATAACGCATGTCGGATCACTCATAACGCATAACGCATAACGCATAAAGCATAAAGCATAACGTATAACGCATAACGCATATCGCATAACCCATAACGCATAACCCATAACGCATAACGCATAACGCATAACGCATAACGCATAACGCATAACGCATAACGCATAACGCATAACGCATAACGCATAACGCATAACGCATAACGCATAACGCAAAACGCATGGCGCATAACTCAAAATGCATAACGCATAACGCATAACGCATAACGCATAACGCATAACGCATAACGCATAACGCATAACGCATAACGCATAACGCATAAGGCACAACGCATATCGCATAACGCATAACGCACAACGCATATCGCATAACGCATAACGCATAACTTATAACTCATTACTCATAACGAATAACGCATAACGCATAACGCATAACGGATAACGCACAACGCATATCGCATAACGCATAACGCATAACGCATAACGCATAACGCATAACGCATAACGCACAACGCATATCGCATAACGCATAACCCACAACGCATATCGCATAACGCATAACGCATAACGCATAACGCATAACGCATAACGCATAACGCATATCGAATAACGCATAACGTGTGACTCATAACGCATAACGCATAAAGCATAATGCATAACGCATAACGCATAACGCATAACGCACAACGCATATCGCATAACGCATAACGCATAACGCATAACGCATAACGCATAACGCATAACGCAAACGCATAACGCATAACGCACAACGCATATCGCATAACGCACAACGCATATCGCATAACGCATAACGCATAACGCATAACGCATAACGCATAACGCATATCGAATAACGCATAACGTGTGACTCATAACGCATAACGCATAAAGCATAATGCATAACGCATAACGCATAACGCATAACGCAAACGCATAACGCATAACGCACAACGCATATCGCATAACGCATAACGCATAACGCATAACGCATAACGCATGGCGCATAACTCAAAATGCATAACGCATAACGCATAACGCATAACGCATAACGCATAACGCAAAACGCATAACGCATAACGCATAACGCATACCGTATAACGCATAACGCATAACGCATAACGCATAATGCATAACGAATAACGCATAACGCATATCGCATAAAACATAACGCATAACGCATAACGTACAACGTATAACGCATAACGCATAACGCATAACGCATAACGCATAACGCATAACGCGTACCGCATAACGCATAACGCATAACGCATAACGCATAACGCATAACGCACAACGCATATCGCATAACGCATAACGCATAACGCATAACGCATAACGCATAACGCACAACGCATATCGCATAACGCATAACGCATAACGCATAACGCATAACGCATAACGCACAACGCATATCGCATAACGCATAACGCATAACGCATAACGCATAACGCATAACGCATAACGCATGGCGCATAACTCAAAATGCATAACGCATAACGCATAACGCATAACGCATAACGCATAACGCATAACGCATAACGCATAACGCATAACGGATCACGCAAAACGCATAACGCATAACGCATAACGCATAACGCATAACGCATAACGCATAAAGCATAACGCATAACGCATAACGCATTACGCATAACTTATAACTCATAACTCAAAAGGAGTAACGCATAACGCATAAAGCATAACGCATAACGCATAACGCATAACGCATAACGCATAACGCATAACGCGTAACGCATAATGCATAAAGCATAACGCATAACGCATAACTTATAACTCATTACTCATAACGAATAACGCATAACGCATAACGCATAACGCATAACGCATAATGCATAACGCATAACGAATACCGCAAAACGCATAACGCATAACGCATAACGCATAACTCATAACGCATAACGCATAACGCATAACGCACACCGTATAAGGCATAACGCATAACGCATAACGCATAAAGCATAACGCATAACGCATAACGCATAACGCATAACGCATAACGCATAACGCATAACGCATAACGCATAACGCATAACGCATAACGCATAACGCATAACGCATAACGGATCACGCAAAACGCATAACGCATAACGCATAACGCATAACGCATAACGCATAACGCATAAAGCATAACGCATAACGCATAACGCATTACGCATAACTTATAACTCATAACTCAAAAGGAGTAACGCATAACGCATAAAGCATAACGCATAACGCATAACGCATAACGCATAACGCATAACGCATAACGCATAACGCATAATGCATAAAGCATAACGCATAACGCATAACTTATAATTCATTACTCATAACGAATAACGCATAACGCATAACGCATAACGCATAACGCATAATGCATAACGCATAACGCATAACGCATAACGCATAACGCATAACGCATAACGCATAACGCATAACGCATAACGCATAACGCATATCGCATAACGCATAACGCATAACGCATAACGCATAACGCATAACGCATAAAGCATAACGCATAACGCATAACGCATAACGCATAACGCATAACGCTTAACGCATAACGCATAACGCATAACGCATAACGCATATCGCATAACGCATAACGCATAACGCATAACGCATAACGCATAACGCATAAAGCATAACGCATAACGCATAACGCAAACGTATAACGCACAACGCATAACGCATAACGCATAACGCATAATGCATAACGCATAACGCATAACGCATAACGCATAACGCATAACGCTTAACGCATAACGCATAACGCATAACGCATAACGCATATCGCATAACGCATAACGCATAACGCATAACGCATAACGCATAACGCATAAAGCATAACGCATAACGCATAACGCAAACGTATAACGCACAACGCATAACGCATAACGCATAACGCAAAACGCATAACGCATAACGCATAACGCATAACGCATAACGCATAACGCATAACGCATAACGCATAACGCATAACGCATAAAGCATAACGCATAACGCATAACTTATAACTCATTACTCATAACGAATAACGCATAACGCATAACGCATAACGGATAACGCATATCGCATAACGCATAACGCATAATGCATAACGCATAAAGCATAACGCATAACGCATAACGCATAACCCCTAACGCATAACGCATAACGTATAACTCATAACGCATAACGCATAACACATAACGCATAACACATAATGCACAACGCATTACGAATACAGCAAAGCGCATAACGCTTAACGCATAACGGATCACGCATAACGCACAACGCATAATGCATAACGCATAACGCATAACGCATAATGCATAACGCATAAAGCGTAACGCATAACGCATAACGCATAAAGCATAACACATAACGCATAACTCATAATGCACAACGCATAACGAATACAGCAAAACGCATAACGCTTAACGCATAACGCATAACGCATAACGCATAATGCATAACGCATAACGCATAACGCATAACGCATAACGCATAACGCATAACTTATAACTCATTATTCATAACGAATAACGCATAACGCATAACGGATAACGCATATCGCATAACGCATAACGCATAATGCATAACGCATAAAGCATAACGCACAACGCATAACGCATAACGCATAACGCATAACGCATAACGCATAACGCATAACGCATAACGCATAACGCATGTCGGATCACTCATAACGCATAACGCATAACGCATAAAGCATAAAGCATAACGTATAACGCATAACGCATATCGCATAACCCATAACGCATAACCCATAACGCATAACGCATAACGCATAACGCATAACGCATAACGCATAACGCATAACGCATAACGCATAACGCATAACGCATAACGCATAACGCATAACGCAAAACGCATGGCGCATAACTCAAAATGCATAACGCATAACGCATAACGCATAACGCATAACGCATAACGCATAACGCATAACGCATAACGCATAACGCATAACGCATAACGCATAACGCACAACGCATATCGCATAACGCATAACGCACAACGCATATCGCATAACGCATAACGCATAACTTATAACTCATTACTCATAACGAATAACGCATAACGCATAACGCATAACGGATAACGCACAACGCATATCGCATAACGCATAACGCATAACGCATAACGCATAACGCATAACGCATAACGCACAACGCATATCGCATAACGCATAACCCACAACGCATATCGCATAACGCATAACGCATAACGCATAACGCATAACGCATAACGCATAACGCATATCGAATAACGCATAACGTGTGACTCATAACGCATAACGCATAAAGCATAATGCATAACGCATAACGCATAACGCATAACGCACAACGCATATCGCATAACGCATAACGCATAACGCATAACGCATAACGCATAACGCAAACGCATAACGCATAACGCACAACGCATATCGCATAACGCACAACGCATATCGCATAACGCATAACGCATAACGCATAACGCATAACGCATAACGCATATCGAATAACGCATAACGTGTGACTCATAACGCATAACGCATAAAGCATAATGCATAACGCATAACGCATAACGCATAACGCAAACGCATAACGCATAACGCACAACGCATATCGCATAACGCATAACGCATAACGCATAACGCATAACGCATGGCGCATAACTCAAAATGCATAACGCATAACGCATAACGCATAACGCATAACGCAAAACGCATAACGCATAACGCATAACGCATACCGTATAACGCATAACGCATAACGCATAACGCATAATGCATAACGAATAACGCATAACGCATATCGCATAAAACATAACGCATAACGCATAACGTACAACGTATAACGCATAACGCATAACGCATAACGCATAACGCATAACGCATAACGCGTACCGCATAACGCATAACGCATAACGCATAACGCATAACGCATAACGCACAACGCATATCGCATAACGCATAACGCATAACGCATAACGCATAACGCATAACGCACAACGCATATCGCATAACGCATAACGCATAACGCATAACGCATAACGCATAACGCACAACGCATATCGCATAACGCATAACGCATAACGCATAACGCATAACGCATAACGCATGGCGCATAACTCAAAATGCATAACGCATAACGCATAACGCATAACGCATAACGCATAACGCATAACGCATAACGCATAACGCATAACGGATCACGCAAAACGCATAACGCATAACGCATAACGCATAACGCATAACGCATAACGCATAAAGCATAACGCATAACGCATAACGCATTACGCATAACTTATAACTCATAACTCAAAAGGAGTAACGCATAACGCATAAAGCATAACGCATAACGCATAACGCATAACGCATAACGCATAACGCATAACGCGTAACGCATAATGCATAAAGCATAACGCATAACGCATAACTTATAACTCATTACTCATAACGAATAACGCATAACGCATAACGCATAACGCATAACGCATAATGCATAACGCATAACGAATACCGCAAAACGCATAACGCATAACGCATAACGCATAACTCATAACGCATAACGCATAACGCATAACGCACACCGTATAAGGCATAACGCATAACGCATAACGCATAACGCATAAAGCATAACGCATAACGCATAACGCATAACGCATAACGCATAACGCATAACGCATAACGCATAACGCATAACGCATAACGCATAACGCATAACGCATAACGCATAACGCATAACGGATCACGCAAAACGCATAACGCATAACGCATAACGCATAACGCATAACGCATAACGCATAAAGCATAACGCATAACGCATAACGCATTACGCATAACTTATAACTCATAACTCAAAAGGAGTAACGCATAACGCATAAAGCATAACGCATAACGCATAACGCATAACGCATAACGCATAACGCATAACGCATAATGCATAAAGCATAACGCATAACGCATAACTTATAATTCATTACTCATAACGAATAACGCATAACGCATAACGCATAACGCATAACGCATAATGCATAACGCATAACGCATAACGCATAACGCATAACGCATAACGCATAACGCATAACGCATAACGCATAACGCATATCGCATAACGCATAACGCATAACGCATAACGCATAACGCATAACGCATAAAGCATAACGCATAACGCATAACGCATAACGCATAACGCATAACGCATAACGCATAACGCATAACGCACAAGGCATATCGCATAACGCATAACGCATAACGCACAACGCATATCGCATAACGCATAACGCATAACGCATGGCGCATAACTCAAAATGCATAACGCATAACGCATAACGCATAACGCATAACGCATAACGCACAATGCATATCGCATAACGCATAACGCATAACGCATAACGCATGGCGCATAACTGAAAATGCATAACGCATAACGCATAACGCATAACGCAAACGTATAACGCACAACGCATAACGAATACAGCAAAACGCATAATGCTTAACGCATAACGGATCACGCATAACGCATAACGCACAACGCATATCGCATAACGCATAACGCATAACGCATAACGCATGGCGCATAACTCAAAATGCATAACGCATAACGCATAATGCATATCGCATAACGCATAACGCATAACGCATAACGCATAACGCACAACGCATATCGCATAACGCATAACGCATAACGCACAACGCATATCGCATAACGCATAACGCATAACGCATGGCGCATTACTCAAAATGCATAACGCATAACGCATAACGCATAACGCATAACGCATAACGCATAACGCATAACGCATAACGCATAACGCATAACGCACAACGCATATCGCATAATGCATAACGCATAACGCATAACGCATGGCGCATAACTGAAAATGCATAACGCATAACGCATAACGCATAACGCAAACGTATAACGCACAACGCATAACGAATACAGCAAAACGCATAATGCTTAACGCATAACGGATCACGCATAACGCATAACGCACAACGCATATCGCATAACGCATAACGCATAACGCATAACGCATGGCGCATAACTCAAAATGCATAACGCATAACGCATAACGCATAACGCGTACCGCATAACGCATAACGCATAACGCATAACGCATAACGCATAACGCATAACGCACAACGCATATCGCATAACGCATAACGCATAACGCATGGCGCATTACTCAAAATGCATAACGCATAACGCATAACGCATAACGCATAACGCATAACGCATAACGCATAACGCATAACGCACAACGCATATCGCATAATGCATAACGCATAACGCATAACGCATGGCGCATAACTGAAAATGCATAACGCATAACGCATAACGCATAACGCAAACGTATAACGCACAACGCATAACGAATACAGCAAAACGCATAATGCTTAACGCATAACGGATCACGCATAACGCATAACGCACAACGCATATCGCATAACGCATAACGCATAACGCATAACGCATGGCGCATAACTCAAAATGCATAACGCATAACGCATAACGCATAACGCAAACGTATAACGCACAACGCATAACGAATACAGCAAAACGCATAATGCTTAACGCATAACGCATAACGCATAACGCATAACGCATAACGCACAACGCATATCGCATAACGCATAACGCATAACGCATAACGCATAACGCATAACGCATAACGCATAACGCACAACGCATATCGCATAACGTATAACGCACAACGCATATCGCATAACGCATAACGCATATCGCATAACGCATATCGAATAACGCATAACGTGTGACTCATAACGCATAACGCATAAAGCATAATGCATAACGCATAACGCATAACGCATAACGCACAACGCATGTCGCATAACGCATAACGCATAACGCATAACGCATAACGCATAACGCATAACGCAAACGCATAACGCATAACGCACAACGCATATCGCATAACGCACAACGCATATCACATAACGCATAAAGCATAACGCATAACGCATAACGCAAACGCATAACGCATAACGCACAACGCATATCGCATAACGCATAACGCATAACGCATAACGCATAACGCATAACGCATAACGCACAACGCATATCGCATAACGCATAACGCATAACGCATAACGCATAACGCATAACGCATAACGCATAACGCACAACGCATATCGCATAACGTATAACGCACAACGCATATCGCATAACGCATAACGCATATCGCATAACGCATATCGAATAACGCATAACGTGTGACTCATAACGCATAACGCATAAAGCATAATGCATAACGCATAACGCATAACGCATAACGCACAACGCATGTCGCATAACGCATAACGCATAACGCATAACGCATAACGCATAACGCATAACGCAAACGCATAACGCATAACGCACAACGCATATCGCATAACGCACAACGCATATCGCATAACGCATAACGCATAACGCATAACGCATAACGCATGGCGCATAACTCAAAATGCATAACGCATAACGCATAACGCATAACGCATAACGCAAAACGCATAACGCATAACGCATAACGCATAATGCATAACGAATAACGCATATCGCATAAAACATAACGCATAACGCATAACGTACAACGTATAAAACATAACGCATAACGCATAACGTACAACGTATAACGCATAACGCATAACGCATAACGCATAACGCATAACGCATAACGCGTACCGCATAACGCATAACGCATAACGCATAACGCATAACGCATAACGCATAACGCACAACGCATATCGCATAACGCATAACGCATAACGCATAACGCATAACGCATAACGCATAACGCATGGCGCATAACTCAAAATGCATAACGCACAACGCTTAACGCATAACGCATAACGCATAACTCATATCGCATAACGCATAAATCATAACCCATAACGCACAACGCATAACGCATAATGCACAACGCATAACGAATACCGCAAAACGCATAACGCATAACGCATAACTCATAACGCATAACGCATAACGCATAACGCACACCGTATAAGGCATAACGCATAACGCATAACGCATAAAGCATAACGCATAACGCATAACGCATAACGCATAACGGATCACACATAACGCAAAACGCATAACGCATAACGCATAACGCATAACGCATAACGGATAACGCATAACGCATAACGCATAACGCATAACGCATAACGCATAACGCATAACGCACAAGGCATATCGCATAACGCATAACGCATAACGCACAACGCATATCGCATAACGCATAACGCATAACGCATGGCGCATAACTCAAAATGCATAACGCATAACGCATAACGCATAACGCATAACGCATAACGCACAACGCATATCGCATAACGCATAACGCATAACGCATAACGCATGGCGCATAACTGAAAATGCATAACGCATAACGCATAACGCATAACGCAAACGTATAACGCACAACGCATAACGAATACAGCAAAACGCATAATGCTTAACGCATAACGGATCACGCATAACGCATAACGCACAACGCATATCGCATAACGCATAACGCATAACGCATAACGCATGGCGCATAACTCAAAATGCAGAACGCATAACGCATAACGCATAACGCAAACGTATAACGCACAACGCATAACGAATACAGCAAAACGCATAATGCTTAACGCATAACGGATCACGCATAACGCATAACGCACAACGCATATCGCATAACGCATAACGCATAACGCATAACGCATAACGCATAACGCATAACGCATGGCGCATAACTCAAAATGCATAACGCATAACGCATAACGCATAACGCATAACGCATAACGCATAACGCATAACGCACAACGCATATCGCATAACGCATAACGCATAACTCAAAATGCATAACGCGTACCGCATAACGCATAACGCATAACGCATAACGCATAACGCATAACGCATAACGCACAACGCATATCGCATAACGCATAACGCATAACGCATAACGCATAACGCATAACGCATAACGCATAACGCATAACGCATAACGCACAACGCATATCGCATAACGCATAACGCATAACGCATAACGCATAACGCATAACGCATAACGCATAACGCAAACGCATAACGCATAACGCACAACGCATATCGCATAACGCATAACGCATAACGCATAACGCATAACGCACAACGCATATCGCATAACGCATAACGCATAACGCATAACGCATAACGCATAACGCATAACGCATAACGCACAACGCATATCGCATAACGTATAACGCACAACGCATATCGCATAACGCATAACGCATATCGCATAACGCATATCGAATAACGCATAACGTGTGACTCATAACGCATAACGCATAAAGCATAATGCATAACGCATAACGCATAACGCATAACGCACAACGCATGTCGCATAACGCATAACGCATAACGCATAACGCATAACGCATAACGCATAACGCAAACGCATAACGCATAACGCACAACGCATATCGCATAACGCACAACGCATATCACATAACGCATAACGCATAACGCATAACGCATAACGCATGGCGCATAACTCAAAATGCATAACGCATAACGCATAACGCATAACGCATAACGCAAAACGCATAACGCATAACGCATAACGCATAATGCATAACGAATAACGCATATCGCATAAAACATAACGCATAACGCATAACGTACAACGTATAAAACATAACGCATAACGCATAACGTACAACGTATAACGCATAACGCATAACGCATAACGCATAACGCATAACGCATAACGCGTACCGCATAACGCATAACGCATAACGCATAACGCATAACGCATAACGCATAACGCACAACGCATATCGCATAACGCATAACGCATAACGCATAACGCATAACGCATAACGCATGGCGCATAACTCAAAATGCATAACGCACAACGCTTAACGCATAACGCATAACGCATAACTCATATCGCATAACGCATAAATCATAACCCATAACGCACAACGCATAACGCATAATGCACAACGCATAACGAATACCGCAAAACGCATAACGCATAACGCATAACTCATAACGCATAACGCATAACGCATAACGCACACCGTATAAGGCATAACGCATAACGCATAACGCATAACGCATAACGCACAACGCACAACGCATATCGCATAATGCATAACGCATAACGCATAACGCATGGCGCATAACTGAAAATGCATAACGCATAACGCATAACGCATAACGCAAACGTATAACGCACAACGCATAACGAATACAGCAAAACGCATAATGCTTAACGCATAACGGATCACGCATAACGCATAACGCACAACGCATATCGCATAACGCATAACGCATAACGCATAACGCATGGCGCATAACTCAAAATGCATAACGCATAACGCATAACGCATAACGCAAACGTATAACGCACAACGCATAACGAATACAGCAAAACGCATAATGCTTAACGCATAACGGATCACGCATAACGCATAACGCACAACGCATATCGCATAACGCATAACGCATAACGCATAACGCATAACGCATAACGCATAACGCATGGCGCATAACTCAAAATGCATAACGCATAACGCATAACGCATAACGCATAACGCATAACGCATAACGCACAACGCATATCGCATAACGCATAACGCATAACTCAAAATGCATAACGCGTACCGCATAACGCATAACGCATAACGCATAACGCATAACGCATAACGCATAACGCACAACGCATATCGCATAACGCATAACGCATAACGCATAACGCATAACGCATAACGCATAACGCATAACGCATAACGCATAACGCACAACGCATATCGCATAACGCATAACGCATAACGCATAACGCATAACGCATAACGCATAACGCAAACGCATAACGCATAACGCACAACGCATATCGCATAACGCATAACGCATAACGCATAACGCATAACGCACAACGCATATCGCATAACGCATAACGCATAACGCATAACGCATAACGCATAACGCATAACGCATAACGCACAACGCATATCGCATAACGTATAACGCACAACGCATATCGCATAACGCATAACGCATATCGCATAACGCATATCGAATAACGCATAACGTGTGACTCATAACGCATAACGCATAAAGCATAATGCATAACGCATAACGCATAACGCATAACGCACAACGCATATCGCATAACGCATAACGCATAACGCATAACGCATAACGCATAACGCATAACGCAAACGCATAACGCATAACGCACAACGCATATCGCATAACGCACAACGCATATCACATAACGCATAACGCATAACGCATAACGCATAACGCATGGCGCATAACTCAAAATGCATAACGCATAACGCATAACGCATAACGCATAACGCAAAACGCATAACGCATAACGCATAACGCATAATGCATAACGAATAACGCATATCGCATAAAACATAACGCATAACGTACAACGTATAAAACATAACGCATAACGCATAACGTACAACGTATAACGCATAACGCATAACGCATAACGCATAACGCATAACGCATAACGCGTACCGCATAACGCATAACGCATAACGCATAACGCATAACGCGTAACGCATAACGCACAACGCATATCGCATAACGCATAACGCATAACGCATAACGCATAACGCATAACGCATGGCGCATAACTCAAAATGCATAACGCACAACGCTTAACGCATAACGCATAACGCATAACTCATATCGCATAACGCATAAATCATAACCCATAACGCACAACGCATAACGCATAATGCACAACGCATAACGAATACCGCAAAACGCATAACGCATAACGCATAACTCATAACGCATAACGCATAACGCATAACGCACACCGTATAAGGCATAACGCATAACGCATAACGCATAAAGCATAACGCATAACGCATAACGCATAACGCATAACGGATCACACATAACGCAAAACGCATAACGCATAACGCATAACGCATAACGCATAACGGATAACGCATAACGCATAACGCATAATGCATAAAGCATAACGCATTACGCATAACTTGTAACTCACAACTCATAAGGAGTAACGCATAACGCATAAAGCATAACGCATAACGCATAACGCATAATGCATAACGCATAACGCATAACGCATAACGCATAACGCATAACGCATAACGCATAACGCATAACGCATAACGGATCACGCAAAACGCATAACGCATAACGCATAACGCATAACGCATAACGCATAACGCATAAAGCATAACGCATAACGCATAACGCATTACGTATAACTTATAACTCATAACTCATAAGGAGTAACGCATAACGCATAAAGCATAACGCATAACGCATAACGCATAACGCATAACGCATAACGCATAACGCATAACGCATAACGCATAACGCATAACGCATAATGCATAAAGCATAACGCATAACGCATAACTTATAACTCATTACTCAAAACGAATAACGCATAACGCATAACGCATAACGCATAACGCATAATGCATAACGCATAACGCATAACGCATAACGCATAACGCTTAACGCATAACGCATAACGCATAACGCATAACGCATATCGCATAACGCATAACGCATAACGCATAACGCATAACGCATAACGCATAAAGCATAACGCATAACGCATAACGCAAACGTATAACGCACAACGCATAACGCATAACGCATAACGCAAAACGCATAACGCATAACGCATAACGCATAACGCATAACGCATAACGCATAACGCATAACGCATAACGCATAAAGCATAACGCATAACGCATAACTTATAACTCATTACTCATAACGAATAACGCATAACGCATAACGCATAACGGATAACGCATATCGCATAACGCATAACGCATAATGCATAACGCATAAAGCATAACGCATAACGCATAACGCATAACCCCTAACGCATAACGCATAACGTATAACTCATAACGCATAACGCATAACACATAACGCATAACACATAATGCACAACGCATTACGAATACAGCAAAGCGCATAACGCTTAACGCATAACGGATCACGCATAACGCATAACGCATAATGCATAACGCATAACGCATAACGCATAATGCATAACGCATAAAGCGTAACGCATAACGCATAACGCATAAAGCATAACACATAACGCATAACTCATAATGCACAACGCATAACGAATACAGCAAAACGCATAACGCTTAACGCATAACGCTTAACGCATAACGCATAATGCATAACGCATAACGCATAACGCATAACGCATAACGCATAACGCATAACTTATAACTCATTATTCATAACGAATAACGCATAACGCATAACGGATAACGCATATCGCATAACGCATAACGCATAATGCATAACGCATAAAGCATAACGCACAACGCATAACGCATAACGCATAACGCATAACGCATAACGCATGTCGGATCACTCATAACGCATAACGCATAACGCATAAAGCATAAAGCATAACGTATAACGCATAACGCATATCGCATAACCCATAACGCATAACCCATAACGCATAACGCATAACGCATAACGCATAACGCATAACGCATAACGCATAACGCATAACGCATAACGCATAACGCATAACGCATAACGCAAAACGCATGGCGCATAACTCAAAATGCATAACGCATAACGCATAACGCATAACGCATAACGCATAACGCATAACGCATAACGCATAACGCATAACGCATAACGCATAACGCATAACGCATAACGCACAACGCATATCGCATAACGCATAACGCACAACGCATATCGCATAACGCATAACGCATAACTTATAACTCATTACTCATAACGAATAACGCATAACGCATAACGCATAACGGATAACGCACAACGCATATCGCATAACGCATAACGCATAACGCATAACGCATAACGCATAACGCATAACGCACAACGCATATCGCATAACGCATAACGCACAACGCATATCGCATAACGCATAACGCATAACGCATAACGCATAACGCATAACGCATATCGAATAACGCATAACGTGTGACTCATAACGCATAACGCATAAAGCATAATGCATAACGCATAACGCATAACGCATAACGCACAACGCATATCGCATAACGCATAACGCATAACGCATAACGCATAACGCATAACGCATAACGCATAACGCATAACGCAAACGCATAACGCATAACGCACAACGCATATCGCATAACGCACAACGCATATCGCATAACGCATAACGCATAACGCATAACGCATAACGCATAACGCATAACGCATATCGAATAACGCATAACGTGTGACTCATAACGCATAACGCATAAAGCATAATGCATAACGCATAACGCATAACGCATAACGCAAACGCATAACGCATAACGCACAACGCATATCGCATAACGCATAACGCATAACGCATAACGCATAACGCATGGCGCATAACTCAAAATGCATAACGCATAACGCATAACGCATAACGCATAACGCATAACGCAAAACGCATAACGCATAACGCATAACGCATACCGTATAACGCATAACGCATAACGCATAACGCATAACGCATAATGCATAACGAATAACGCATAACGCATATCGCATAAAACATAACGCATAACGCATAACGTACAACGTATAACGCATAACGCATAACGCATAACGCATAACGCATAACGCATAACGCATAACGCATAACGCACAACGCATATCGCATAACGCATAACGCATAACGCATAACGCATAACGCATAACGCATAACGCACACCGTATAAGGCATAACGCATAACGCATAACGCATAAAGCATAACGCATAACGCATAACGCATAACGCATAACGCATAACGCATAACGCATAACGCATAACGCATAACGCATAACGCATAACGCATAACGCATAACGCATAACGCATAACGCATAACGCATAACGGATCACGCAAAACGCATAACGCATAACGCATAACGCATAACGCATAACGCATAACGCATAAAGCATAACGCATAACGCATAACGCATTACGCATAACTTATAACTCATAACTCAAAAGGAGTAACGCATAACGCATAAAGCATAACGCATAACGCATAACGCATAACGCATAACGCATAACGCATAACGCATAATGCATAAAGCATAACGCATAACGCATAACTTATAACTCATTACTCATAACGAATAACGCATAACGCATAACGCATAACGCATAACGCATAATGCATAACGCATAACGCATAACGCATAACGCATAACGCATAACGCATAACGCATAACGCATAACGCATAACGCATATCGCATAACGCATAACGCATAACGCATAACGCATAACGCATAACGCATAAAGCATAACGCATAACGCATAACGCAAACGTATAACGCACAACGCATAACGCATAACGCATAACGCAAAACGCATAACGCATAACGCATAACGCATAACGCATAACGCATAACGCATAACGCATAACGCATAACGCATAACGCATAAAGCATAACGCATAACGCATAACTTATAACTCATTACTCATAACGAATAACGCATAACGCATAACGCATAACGGATAACGCATATCGCATAACGCATAACGCATAATGCATAACGCATAAAGCATAACGCATAACGCATAACGCATAACCCCTAACGCATAACGCATAACGTATAACTCATAACGCATAACGCATAACACATAACGCATAACACATAATGCACAACGCATTACGAATACAGCAAAACGCATAACGCTTAACGCATAACGGATCACGCATAACGCATAACGCATAATGCATAACGCATAATGCATAACGCATAATGCATAACGCATAAAGCGTAACGCATAACGCATAACGCATAAAGCATAACACATAACGCATAACTCATAATGCACAACGCATAACGAATACAGCAAAACGCATAACGCTTAACGCATAACGCATAACGCATAACGCATAATGCATAACGCATAACGCATAACGCATAACGCATAACGCATAACGCATAACGTATAACGTATAACGCATACCGCATTACGCATAACTTATAACTCCTAACTCATAAGGAGTAACGCATAACGCATAAAGCATAACGCATAACGCATAAAGCATAATGCATAACGCATAACGCATAACGCATTACGCATAACTTATAACCCATAACTCATAAGGAGTAACGCATAACGCATAAAGCATAACGCATGAAGCATAACGCATAACGCATAACTTATAACTCATTACTCATAACGAATAACGCATAACGCATAAGGCATAACGCATAACGCATAACGCATAACGCATAACGCATAACGCATAACGCATAACGCATAACGCATAACGCATAACGCATAACGCATAATGCATAAAGCATAACGCATAACGCATAACTTATAACTCATTACTCATAACGAATAACGCATAACGCATAACGCATAACGCATAACGCATAATGCATAACGCATAACGCATAACGCATAACGCATAACGCATAACGCATAACGCATAACGCATAACGCAAACTTATAACGCACAATTCATAACGCATAACGCATAACGCAAAACGCATAACGCATAACGCATAACGCATAACGCATAACGCACAACGCATAACGCATAACGCATAACGCATAACGCATAACGCATAACGCATAACGCATAACGCATAACGCATAAAGCATAACGCATAACGCATAACGCATAACTTATAACTCATTATTCATAACGAATAACGCATAACGCATAACGCATAACGGATAACGCATATCGCATAACGCATAATGCATAACGCATAAAGCATAACGCACAACGCATAACGCATAACGCATAACGTATAACGCATAATGCATAACGCATAACGCATAACGCATAACGCATGTCGGATCACTCATAACGCATAACGCATAACGCATAAAGCATAAAGCATAACGTATAACGCATAACGCATATCGCATAACGCATAACGCATAACCCATAACGCATAACGCATAACGCATAACGCATAACGCATAACGCATAACGCATAACGCATAACGCATAACGCATAACGCATAACGCATAACGCATAACGCATAACGCACAACGCATATCGCATAACGCATAACGCATAACGCATAACGCAAAACGCATGGCGCATAACTCAAAATGCATAACGCATAACGCATAACGCATAACGCATAACGCATAACGCATAACGCATAACGCATAACGCATAACGCATAACGCATAACGCACAACGCATATCGCATAACGCATAACGCACAACGCATATCGCATAACGCATAACGCATAACTTATAACTCATTACTCATAACGAATAACGCATAACGCATAACGCATAACGGATAACGCATATCGCATAACGCATAACGCATAATGCATAACGCATAAAGCATAACGCATAACGCATAACGCATAACGCATAACGCATACCGTATAACGCATAACGCCTAACGGATCAGGCATAACGCATAACGCATAATGCATAACACATAACGCATAACGCATAACGCATAACGCATAACGCATAACGCATAACGCATAACGCATAACGCATAACGCATAACGCATAACGCATAACGCATAACGCCTTACGGATCAGGCATAACGCATAACGCATAATGCATAACACATAACGCATACCGCATAACGCATAACGCATAACGCATAACGCATAACGCATAACACATAACGCATAACGCATAACGCATAACGCATAACGCATAACGCATAACGCATAATGCATAACGCATGTCGGATCACTCATAACGCATAACGCATAACGCATAAAGCATAAAGCATAACGTATAACGCATAACGCATATCGCATAACGCATAACGCATAACCCATAACGCATAACGCATAACGCATAACGCATAACGCATAACGCATAACGCATAACGCATAACGCATAACGCATAACGCATAACGCATAACGCATAACGCATAACGCATAACGCAAACGTATAACGCACAACGCATAACGAATACAGCAAAACGCATAATGCTTAACGCATAACGGATCACGCATAACGCATAACGCATAACGCATAACGCATAACGCATAACGCATAACGCATAACGCATATCGAATAACGCATAACGTGTAACTCATAACGCATAACGCATAAAGCATAATGCTTAACGCATAACGCATAACGCTTATCGCATAACGCATAACGCATGACGTATAACGCATAACGCATACCGCATAACGCATAACGCATAATGCATAACGCAAACGTATAACGCACAATTCATAACGCATAACGCATAACGCAAAACGCATAACGCATAACGCATAACGCATAACGCATAACGCATAACGCACAACGCATAACGCATAACGCATAACGCATAACGCATAACGCATAACGCATAACGCATAACGCATAACGCACAACGCATATCGCATAACGCATAACGCACAACGCATATCGCATAACGCATAACGCATAACTTATAACTCATTACTCATAACGAATAACGCATAACGCATAACGCATAACGCATAACGCACAACGCATATCGCATAACGCATAACGCATAACGCATAACGCATAACGCATAACGCATAACGCATAACGCATAACGCATAACGCATAACGCATAACGCATAACGCATAACGCATAACGCATAACGCACAACGCATATCGCATAACGCATAACGCATAACGCATAACGCAAAACGCATGGCGCATAACTCGAAATGCATAACGCATAACGCATAACGCATAACGCATAACGCATAACGCATAACGCATAACGCATAACGCATAACGCATAACGCATAACGCATAACGCACAACGCATATCGCATAACGCATAACGCACAACGCATATCGCATAACGCATAACGCATAACTTATAACTCATTACTCATAACGAATAACGCATAACGCATAACGCATAACGGATAACGCATATCGCATAACGCATAACGCATAATGCATAACGCATAAAGCATAACGCATAACGCATAACGCATAACGCATAACGCATAACGCATAACGCATAACGCATAACGCATAACGCATAACGCATAACGCATAACACATAACGCATAACGCATAACGCATAACGCATAACGCATAACGCATAACGCATAACGCATGTCGGATCACTCATAACGCATAACGCATAACGCATAAAGCATAAAGCATAACGTATAACGCATAACGCATATCGCATAACGCATAACGCATAACCCATAACGCATAACGCATAACGCATAACGCATAACGCATAACGCATAACGCATAACGCATAACGCATAACGCATAACGCATAACGCATAACGCATAACGCAAACGTATAACGCACAACGCATAACGAATACAGCAAAACGCATAATGCTTAACGCATAACGGATCACGCATAACGCATAACGCATAACGCATAACGCATAACGCATAACGCATAACGCATATCGAATAACGCATAACGTGTAACTCATAACGCATAACGCATAAAGCATAATGCTTAACGCATAACGCATAACGCTTATCGCATAACGCATAACGCATGACGTATAACGCATAACGCATACCGCATAACGCATAACGCATAATGCATAACGCAAACGTATAACGCACAACGCATAACGCATAACGAACAACGGATAACGCATAACTCAAAATGCATAACGCATAACGCATAACGCAAACGTATAACGCACAACGCATAACGAATACAGCAAAACGCATAATGCTTAACGCATAACGGATCACGCATAACGCATAACGCATAACGCATAACGCATAACGCATAACGCATAACGCATAACGCATAACGCATAACGCATAACGCATAACGCATATCGAATAACGCATAACGTGTAACTCATAACGCATAACGCATAAAGCATAATGCTTAACGCATAACGCATAACGCTTATCGCATAACGCATAACGCATGACGTATAACGCATAACGCATACCGCATAACGCATAACGCATAATGCATAACGCAAACGTATAACGCACAACGCATAACGCATAACGAACAACGGATAACGCATAAGGCATAACACATACCGAATACCGCAAAACGTATATCGCCTAACACATAACGGATCACGCATAACGCATAACGCATAACGTATACAGCATAACGCATAACGCATAACGCATAACGCATACCGTATAACGCATAACGCATAACGCATAACGCATAACGCATAACGCATAACGCATAACGCATAACGCATAACGCATAACGCATAACGCATAACGCATGACGCATAACGCATAACGCATAACGCATAACGCATAACGCATAACGCATAACGCATAACGCATAACGCACAACGCATATCGCATAACGCATAACGCATAACGCATAACGCATGGCGCATAACTCAAAATGCATAACGCATAACGCATAACGCAAACGTATAACGCACAACGCATAACGAATACAGCAAAACGCATAATGCTTAACGCATAACGGATCACGCATAACGCATAACGCACAACGCATATCGCACAACGCATAACGCATAACGCATAACGTATAGAGCATAACGCATAACGCATAACGCATAACGCATACCGTATAACGCATAACGCATAACGCATAACGCATAACGCATAACGCATAACGCATAACGCACAACGCATATCGCATAACGCATAACGCACAACGCATATCGCATAACGCATAACGCATAACGCATAACGCATGGCGCATACCTCAAAATGCATAACGCATAACGCATAACGCATAACGCATAACGCATAACGCATAACGCATAACGCATAACGTACAACGCATATCGCATAACGCATAACGCATGACGCATAAGGCATAACGCATGGCGCATAACTCAAAATGCATAACGCATAACGCATAACGCATAACGCATAACGCATAACGCATAACGCATAACGCATAACGCATAACGCACAACGCATATCGCATAACGCATAACGCATAACTCAAAATGCATAACGCATAACGCATAACGCATAACGCATAACGCAAACGTATAACGCACAACGCATAACGAATACAGCAAAACGCATAATGCTTAACGCATAACGGGTCACGCATAACGCATAACGCATAACGCATAACGCATAACGCATAACGCATAACGCATAACGCATAACGCATAACGCACAACGCATATCGCATAACGCATAACGCATTTCGCATAACTCAAAATGCATAACGCATAACGCATAACGCATAACGCAAACGTATAACGCACAACGCATAACGAATACAGCAAAACGCATAATGCTTAACGCATAACGGATCACGCATAACGCATAACGCACAACGCATATCGCATAACGCATAACGCATAACGCATAAGGCATAACGCATGGCGCATAACTCAAAATGCATAACGCATAACGCATAACGCATAACGCATAACGCATAACGCATAACGCATAACGCATAACGCATAACGCACAACGCATATCGCATAACGCATAACGCATAACGTATAACGCATAACGCATACCGTATAACGCATAACGCATAATGCATAACGCAAACGTATAACGCACAACGCATAACGCATAACGAACAACGGATAACGCATAACGCATAACGCATAACGAATACCGCAAAACGTATATCGCCTAACACATAACGGATCACGCATAACGCATAACGCATAACGTATAGAGCATAACGCATAACGCATAACGCATAACGCATACCGTATAACGCATAACGCATAACGCATAACGCATAACGCATAATGCATAACGAATAACGCATAACGCATATCGCATAAAACATAACGCATAACGCATAACGTACAACGTATAACGCATAACGCATAACGCATAACGCATAACGCATAACGCATAACGCATAACGCATAACGCATAACGCATAACGCATGACGCTTAACGCATAACGCATATCGCATAACACATAACGCATAACCCATAACGCATAACGCATAACGCATAACGCATAACGCAAAACGCATAACGCACAACGCATATCGCATAAAACATAACGCATAACGCATAACGCATAACGCACAACGCATAACTCATAACGCATAACGCATAACGCATAACGCACAACGCATATCGCATAACGCACAACGCATAACGCATAACGCATAACGCATAACGCACAACGCATATCGCATAACGCATAACGCATAACGCATAACGCATAACGCATAACGCATATCTTATACGCATAACGTGTGACTCATAACGCATAACGCTTAAAGCATAATGCATAACGCATAACGCATAACGCATAACGCATAACGCACAACGCATATCGCATAACGCATAACGCATAACGCATAACGCATAACGCATATCGAATAACGCATAACGTGTGACTCATAACGCATAACGCATAAAGCATAATGCATAACGCATAACGCATAACGCATAACGCATAACGCATAACGCATACCGCATAACGCACAACGCATATCGCATAACGCATAACGCATAACGCAGAACGCATGGCGCATAACTCAAAATGCATAACGCATAACGCATAACGCATATCGCATAACGCATAACGCATAACGCATAACGCATAACGCATAACGCATAACGCACAACGCATATCGCATAACGCATAATGCATAACGCACAACGCATATCGCATAACGCATAACGCATAACGCATAACGCATAACGCATAACGCATAACGCATAACGCATAACGCATAACGCATAACGCATAACGCATGACGCTTAACGCATAACGCATATCGCATAACACATAACGCATAACCCATAACGCATAACGCATAACGCATAACGCATAACGCATAACGCAAAACGCATAACGCACAACGCATATCGCATAACGCATAACGCATAACGCATAACGCATAACGCATAACGCACAACGCATAACTCATAACGCATAACGCATAACGCATAACGCATAACGCACAACGCATATCGCATAACGCACAACGCATAACGCATAACGCATAACGCATAACGCACAACGCATATCGCATATCGCATAACGCATAACGCATAACGCATAACGCATAACGCATATCTTATACGCATAACGTGTGACTCATAACGCATAACGCTTAAAGCATAATGCATAACGCATAACGCATAACGCATAACGCATAACGCATAACGCATAACGCATAACGCATAACGCATGGCGCATAACTCAAAATGCATAACGCATAACGCATAACGCATATCGCATAACGCATAACGCATAACGCATAACGCACAACGCATATCGCATAACGCATAACGCATAACGCACAACGCATATCGCATAACGCATAACGCATAACGCATAACGCATAACGCATAACGCATAACGCATAACGCATAACGCATAACGCACAACGCATATCGCATAACGCATAACGCATAACGCATAACGCATAACGCATAACGCACAACGCATATCGCATAACGCATAACGCATAACGCATAACGCATAACGCATATCGAATAACGCATAACGTGTGACTCATAACGCATAACGCATAAAGCATAATGCATAACGCATAACGCATAACGCATAACGCATAACGCATAACGCATACCGCATAACGCACAACGCATATCGCATAACGCATAACGCATAACGCAGAACGCATGGCGCATAACTCAAAATGCATAACGCATAACGCATAACGCATATCGCATAACGCATAACGCATAACGCATAACGCATAACGCATAACGCATAACGCATAACGCACAACGCATATCGCATAACGCATAATGCATAACGCACAACGCATATCGCATAACGCATAACGCATAACGCATGGCGCATTACTCAAAATGCATAACGCATAACGCATAACGCATAACGCATAACGCATAACGCATAACGCATAACGCATAACGCATAACGCACAACGCATATCGCATAACGCATAACGCATAACGCATAACGTATAACGCACAACGCATAACGAATACACCAAAACGCATAATGCTTAACGCATAACGGATCACGCATAACGCATAACGCACAACGCATATCGCATAACGCATAACGCATAACGCATAATGCATGGCGCATAACTCAAAATGTATAACGCATAACGCATAACGCATAACGCAAACGTATAACGCACAACGCATAACGAATACAGCAAAACGCATAATGCTTAACGCATAACGGATCACGCATAACGCATAACGCACAACGCATATCGCATAACGCATAACGCATAACGCACAACGCATATCGCATAACGCATAACGCATAACTCAAAATGCATAACGCATAACGCATAACGCTTAACGCATAACGCAAACGTATTACGCACAACGCATAACGAATACAGCAAAACGCATTTATGCTTAACGCATAACGGGTCACGCATAACGCATAATGCATAACGCATAACGCATAACGCATAACGCATAAAGCATAACGCAAACGTATAACGCACAACGCATAACGCATAACGAACAACGGATAACGCATAACGCATAACGCATAACGAATACCGCAAAACGTATATCGCATAACGCATAACGCATAACGAATACCGCAAAACGTATATCGCATAACACATAACGGATCACGCATAACGCATAACGCATAACGTATAGAGCATAACGCATAACGCATAACGCATAACGCATAACGAATACCGCAAAACGTATATCGCATAACACATAACGGATCACGCATAACGCATAACGCATAACGTATAGAGCATAACGCATAACGCATAACGCATAACGCATAACGCATACCGTATAACGCATAACGCATAACGCATAACGCATAATGCATAACGAATAACGCATAACGCATATCGCATAAAACATAACGCATAACGCATAACGTACAACGTATAACGCATAACGCATAACGCATAACGCATAACGCATAACGCATAACGCATAACGCATAACGCATAACGCATAACGCATAACGCATAACGCATAACGCATAACGCATATCGCATAACACATAACGCATAACCCATAACGCATAACGCATAACGCATAACGCATAACGCATAACGCATAACGCATAACGCAAAACGCATAACGCACAACGCATATCGCATAACGCATAACGCATAACGCATAACGCATAACGCATAACGCATAACGCATAACCCATAACGCACAACGCATATCGCATAACGCATAACGCATAACGCATAACGCATAACGCATAACGCACAACGCATATCGCATAACGCATAACGCATAACGCATAACGCATAACGCATAACGCATATCTTATAACGCATAACGTGTGACTCATAACGCATAACGCTTAAAGCATAATGCACAACGCATAACGCATAACGCATAACGCATAACGCATAACGCATAACGCATAACGCATAACGCACAACGCATATCGCATAACGCATAACGCATAACGCATAACGCATGGCGCATAACTCAAAATGCATAACGCATAACGCATAACGCATATCGCATAACGCATAACGCATAACGCATAACGCATAACGCATAACGCACAACGCATATCGCATAACGCATAACGCATAACGCACAACGCATATCGCATAACGCATAACGCATAACGCATGGCGCATAACTCAAAATGCATAACGCATAACGCATAACGCATAACGCATAACGCACAACGCATATCGCATAACGCATAACGCATAACGCATAACGCATGGCGCATAACTGAAAATGCATAACGCATAACGCATAACGCATAACGCATAACGCAAACGTATAACGCACAACGCATAACGAATACAGCAAAACGCATTTATGCTTAACGCATAACGGGTCACGCATAACGCATAACGCATAACGCATAACGCATAACGCATAACGCATAAAGCATAATGCTTAACGCATAACGCATAATGCTTATCGCATAACGCATAACGCATAACGTATAACGCATAACGCATACCGTATAACGCATAACGCATAATGCATAACGCAAACGTATAACGCACAACGCATAACGCATAACGAACAACGGATAACGCATAACGCATAACGCATAACGAATACCGCAAAACGTATATCGCATAACACATAACGGATCACGCATAACGCATAACGCATAACGTATAGAGCATAACGCATAACGCATAACGCATAACGCATAACGCATACCGTATAACGCATAACGCATAACGCATAACGCATAACGCATAATGCATAACGAATAACGCATAACGCATATCGCATAAAACATAACGCATAACGCATAACGTACAACGTATAACGCATAACGCATAACGCATAACGCATAACGCATAACGCATAACGCATAACGCATAACGCATAACGCATAACGCATAACGCATATCGCATAACACATAACGCATAACCCATAACGCATAACGCATAACGCATAACGCATAACGCATAACGCATAACGCATAACGCAAAACGCATAACGCACAACGCATATCGCATAACGCATAACGCATAACGCATAACGCATAACGCATAACGCATAACGCATAACGCATAACGCATAACGCACAACGCATATCGCATAACGCATAACGCATAACGCATAACGCATAACGCACAACGCATATCGCATAACGCATAACGCATAACGCATAACGCATAACGCATAACGCATATCTTATAACGCATAACGTGTGACTCATAACGCATAACGCTTAAAGCATAATGCACAACGCATAACGCATAACGCATAACGCATAACGCATAACGCATAACGCATAACGCATAACGCACAACGCATATCGCATAACGCATAACGCATAACGCATAACGCATGGCGCATAACTCAAAATGCATAACGCATAACGCATAACGCATATCGCATAACGCATAACGCATAACGCATAACGCATAACGCATAACGCACAACGCATATCGCATAACGCATAACGCATAACGCACAACGCATATCGCATAACGCATAACGCATAACGCATGGCGCATAACTCAAAATGCATAACGCATAACGCATAACGCATAACGCATAACGCATAACGCACAACGCATATCGCATAACGCATAACGCATAACGCATAACGCATGGCGCATAACTGAAAATGCATAACGCATAACGCATAACGCATAACGCATAACGCAAACGTATAACGCACAACGCATAACGAATACAGCAAAACGCATAACGGATCACGCATAACGCATAACGCACAACGCATATCGCATAACGCATAACGCATAACGCATAACGCATGGCGCATAACTCAAAATGCATAACGCATAACGCATAACGCATAACGCAAACGTATAACGCACAACGCATAACGAATACAGCAAAACGTATAATGCTTAACGCATAACGGATCACGCATAACGCATAACGCACAACGCATATCGCATAACGCATAACGCATAACGCATAACGCATGGCGCATAACTCAAAATGCATAACGCATAACGCATAACGCATAACGCATAACGCATAACGCATAACGCATAACGCATAACGCATAACGCATAACGCATAACGCATAACGCATAACGCATAACGCATAACGCACAACGCATATCGCATAACGCATAACGCATAACTCAAAATGCATAACGCATAACGCATAACGCATAACGCATAACGCATAACGCAAACGTATAACGCACAACGCATAACGAATACTGCAAAACGCATAATGCTTAACGCATAACGGGTCACGCATAACGCATAACGCATAACGCATAACGCATAACGCATATCGAATAACGCATAACGTGTAACTCATAACGCATAACGCATAAAGCATAATGCTTAACGCATAACGCATAACGCTTATCGCATAACGCATAACGCATAACGTATAACGCATAACGCATACCGTATAATGCATAACGCATAATGCATAACGCAAACGTATAACGCACAACGCATAACGCATAACGAACAACGGATAACGCATAACGCATAACGCATAACGAATACCGCAAAACGTATATCGCCTAACACATAACGGATCACGCATAACGCATAACGCATAACGTATAGAGCATAACGCATAACGCATAACGCATAACGCATAACGCATAACGCATACCGTATAACGCATAACGCATAACGCATAACGCATAACGCATAACGCATAACGCATAACGCATAACGCATAACGCATAACGCATAACGCATAACGCATAACGCATGACGCTTAACGCATAACGCATATCGCATAACACATAACGCATATCCCATAACGCATAACGCATAACGCATAACGCATAACGCATAACGCATAACGCATAACGCATAACGCAAAACGCATAACGCACAACGCATATCGCATAACGCATAACGCATAACGCATAACGCATAACGCACAACGCATAACTCATAACGCATAACGCATAACGCATAACGCACAACGCATATCGCATAACGCACAACGCATAACGCATAACGCATAACGCATAACGCACAACGCATATCGCATAACGCATAACGCATAACGCATATCGCATAACGCATAACGCATAACGCATATCTTATAACGCATAACGTGTGACTCATAACGCATAACGCTTAAAGCATAATGCATAACGCATAACGTATAACGCATAACGCATAACGCATGGCGCATAACTCAAAATGCATAATGCATAACGCATAACGCATATCGCATAACGCATAACGCATAACGCATAACGCATACGCACAACGCATATCGCATAACGCATAACGCATACCACGCACAACGCATATCGCATAACGCATAACGCATAACGCATAACGCATAACGCATAACGCATAACGCATAACGCATAACGCATAACGCACAACGCATATCGCATAACGCATAACGCATAACGCATAACGCATAACGCATAACGCACAACGCATATCGCATAACGCATAACGCATAACGCATATCGAATAACGCATAACGTGTGACTCATAACGCATAACGCATAAAGCATAATGCATAACGCATAACGCATAACGCATAACGCATAACGCATAACGCATACCGCATAACGCACAACGCATATCGCATAACGCATAACGCATAACGCAGAACGCATGGCGCATAACTCAAAATGCATAACGCATAACGCATAACGCATATCGCATAACGCATAACGCATAACGCATAACGCATAACGCATAACGCACAACGCATATCGCATAACGCATAATGCATAACGCACAACGCATATCGCGTAACGCATAACGCATAACGCATGGCGCATTACTCAAAATGCATAACGCATAACGCATAACGCATAACGCATAACGCATAACGCATAACGCATAACGCACAACGCATATCGCATAACGCATAAGGCATAACGCATAACGTATAACGCACAACGCATAACGAATACACCAAAACGCATAATGCTTAACGCATAACGGATCACGCATAACGCATAACGCACAACGCATATCGCATAACGCATAACGCATAACGCATAACGCATGGCGCATAACTCAAAATGCATAACGCATAACGCATAACGCATAACGCAAACGTATAACGCACAACCCATAACGAATACAGCAAAACGCATAATGCTTAACGCATAACGGATCACGCATAACGCATAACGCACAACGCATATCGCATAACGCATAACGCATAACGCATAACGCATAACGCATAACGCATGGCGCATAACTCAAAATGCATAACGCATAACGCATAACGCATAACGCATAACGCATAACGCATAACGCATAACGCATAACGCATAACGCACAACGCATATCGCATAACGCATAACGCATAACTCAAAATGCATAACGCATAACGCATAACGCATAACGCATAACGCAAACGTATTACGCACAACGCATAACGAATACAGCAAAACGCATTTATGCTTAACGCATAACGGGTCACGCATAACGCATAACGCATAACGCATAACGCATAACGCATAACGCATAAAGCATAATGCTTAACGCATAACGCATAATGCTTATCGCATAACGCATAACGCATAACGTATAACGCATAACGCATACCGTATAACGCATAACGCATAATGCATAACGCAAACGTATAACGCACAACGCATAACGCATAACGAACAACGGATAACGCATAACGCATAACGCATAACGAATACCGCAAAACGTATATCGCCTAACACATAACGGATCACGCATAACGCATAACGCATAACGTATAGAGCATAACGCATAACGCATAACGCATAACGCATAACGCATACCGTATAACGCATAACGCATAACGCATAACGCATAATGCATAACGAATAACGCATAACGCATATCGCATAAAACATAACGCATAACGCATAACGTACAACGTATAACGCATAACGCATAACGCATAACGCATAACGCATAACGCATAACGCATAACGCATAACGCATATCGCATAACGCATAACGCATAACGCATAACGCATAACGCATAACGCACAACGCATATCGCATAACGCATAACGCATAACGCATAACGCATAACGCATATCTTATAACGCATAACGTGTGACTCATAACGCATAACGCTTAAAGCATAATGCATAACGCATAACGCATAACGCATAACGCATAACGCATAACGCATAACGCATAACGCACAACGCATATCGCATAACGCATAACGCATAACGCATAACGCATAACGCATAACGCACAACGCATATCGCATAACGCATAACGCATAACGCATAACGCATGGCGCATAACTCAAAATGCATAACGCATATCGCATAACGCATATCGCATAACGCATAACGCATAACGCATAACGCATAACGCATAACGCATAACGCACAACGCATATCGCATAACGCATAACGCATAACGCACAACGCATATCGCATAACGCATAACGCATAACGCATGGCGCATAACTCAAAATGCATAACGCATAACGCATAACGCATAACGCACTACGCATATCGCATAACGCATAACGCATAACGCATAACGCATGGCGCATAACTGAAAATGCATAACGCATAACGCATAACGCATAACGCAAACGTATAACGCACAACGCATTACGAATACAGCAAAACGCATAACGGATCACGCATAACGCATAACGCACAACGCATATCGCATAACGCATAACGCATAACGCATAACGCATGGCGCATAACTCAAAATGCATAACGCATAACGCATAACGCATAACGCAAACGTATAACGCACAACGCATAACGAATACAGCAAAACGTATAATGCTTAACGCATAACGGATCACGCATAACGCATAACGCACAACGCATATCGCATAACGCATAACGCATAACGCATAACGCATAACGCATGGCGCATAACTCAAAATGCATAACGCATAACGCATAACGCATAACGCATAACGCATAACGCATAACGCATAACGCATAACGCATAACGCATAACGCATAACGCATAACGCATAACGCATAACGCATAACGCACAACGCATATCGCATAACGCATAACGCAAACGTATAACGCACAACGCATAACGAATACAGCAAAACGCATAATGCTTAACGCATAACGGGTCACGCATAACGCATAACGCATAACGCATAACGCATAACGCATATCGAATAACGCATAACGTGTAACTCATAACGCATAACGCATAAAGCATAATGCTTAACGCATAACGCATAACGCTTATCGCATAACGCATAACGCATAACGTATAACGCCTAACGCATGCCGTATAATGCATAACGCATAATGCATAACGCAAACGTATAACGCACAACGCATAACGCATAACGAACAACGGATAACGCATAACGCATAACGCATAACGAATACCGCAAAACGTATATCGCCTAACACATAACGGATCACGCATAACGCATAACGCATAACGTATAGAGCATAACGCATAACGCATAACGCATAACGCATAACGCATACCGTATAACGCATAACGCATAACGCATAACGCATAATGCATAACGAATAACGCATAACGCATATCGCATAAAACATAACGCATAACGCATAACGTACAACGTATAACGCATAACGCATAACGCATAACGCATAACGCATAACGCATAACGCGTACCGCATAACGCATAACGCATAACGCATAACGCATAACGCACAACGCATATCGCATAACGCATAACGCATAACGCATAACGCATAACGCATAACGCATAACGCATAACGCACAACGCATATCGCATAACGCATAACGCATAACGCATAACGCATAACGCATAACGCACAACGCATATCGCATAACGCATAACGCATAACGCATAACGCATAACGCATAACGCATAACGCATATCGAATAACGCATAACGTGTGACTCATAACGCATAACGCATAAAGCATAATGCATAACGCATAACGCATAACGCATAACGCAAACGCATAACGCATAACGCACAACGCATATCGCATAACGCATAACGCATAACGCAAACGCATAACGCATAACGCACAACGCATATCGCATAACGCATAACGCATAACGCATAACGCATAACGCATGGCGCATAACTCAAAATGCATAACGCATAACGCATAACGCATAACGCATAACGCAAAACGCATAACGCATAACGCACAACGCATATTGCATAACGCATAACGCATAACCCACAACGCATATCGCATAACGCATAACGCATAACGCATAACGCATGGCGCATAACTCAAAATGCATAACGCATAACGCATAACGCATAACGCATAACTCATATCGCATAACGCATAAATCATAACCCATAACGCACAACGCCTAACGCATAATGCACAACGCATAACGAATACCGCAAAACGCATAACGCATAACGCATAACTCATAACGCATAACGCATAACGCACACCGTATAACGCATAACGCATAACGCATAACGCATAAAGCATAACGCATAACGCATAACGCATAACGCATAACGGATCACACATAACGCATAACGCATAACGCATAACGCATTACGCATAACTCATAACGCATAACGCATAACGCACACCGTATAACGCATAACGCATAACGCATAACGCATAAAGCATAACGCATAACGCATAACGCATAACGCATAACGGATCACACATAACGCATAACGCATAACGCATAACGCATAACGCATAACGCATAACGCATAACGCATAACGCATATCGAATAACGCATAACGTGTGACTCATAACGCATAACGCTTAAAGCATAATGCATAACGCATAACGCATAACGCATAACGCATAACGCATAACGCATAACGCATAACGCATAACGCACAACGCATATCGCATAACGCATAACGCATAACGCATAACGCATAACGCATGGCGCATAACTCAAAATGCATAACGCATAACGCATAACGCATATCGCATAACGCATAACGCATAACGCATAACGCATAACGCATAACGCACAACGCATATCGCATAACGCATAACGCATAACGCACAACGCATATCGCATAACGCATAACGCATAACGCATGGCGCATAACTCAAAATGCATAACGCATAACGCATAACGCATAACGCATAACGCATAACGCACAACGCATATCGCATAACGCATAACGCATAACGCATAACGCATGGCGAATAACTGAAAATGCATAACGCATAACGCATAACGCATAACGCATAACGCAAACGTATAACGCACAACGCATAACGAATACAGCAAAACGCATAATGCTTAACGCATATCGCATAACGCATAACTCATAACGCATAACGCATGGCGCATAACTCAAAATGCATAACGCATAACGCATAACGCATAACGCAAACGTATAACGCACAACGCATAACGAATACAGCAAAACGCATAATGCTTAACGCATAACGGATCACGCATAACGCATAACGCACAACGCATATCGCATAACGCATAACGCATAACGCATAACGCATGGCGCATAACTCAAAATGCATAACGCATAACGCATAACGCATAACGCATAACGCATAACGCATAACGCATAACGCATAACGCATAACGCATAACGCATAACGCATAACTCATATCGCATAACGCATAAATCATAACCCATAACGCACAACGCATAACGCATAATGCACAACGCATAACGAATACCGCAAAACGCATAATGCATAACGCATAACGCATAACTCATAACGCATAACGCATAACGCACACCGCATAACGCATAACGCATAACGCATAACGCATAAAGCATAACGCATAACGCATAACGCATAACGCATAACGGATCACACATAACGCATAACGCATAACGCATAACGCATAACGCATAACTCATAACGCATAACGCATAACGCATAACGGATCACACATAACGCATAACGCATAACGCATAACGCATAACGCATAACGCATAACGCATAACGCATAACGCATATCGAATAACGCATAACGTGTGACTCATAACGCATAACGCTTAAAGCATAATGCATAACGCATAACGCATAACGCATAACGCATAACGCATAACGCATAACGCATAACGCATAACGCATGGCGCATAACTCAAAATGCATAACGCATAACGCATAACGCATAACGCATATCGCATAACGCATAACGCATAACGCATAACGCATAACGCACAACGCATATCGCATAACGCATAACGCATAACGCACAACGCATAACGCATAACTCAAAATGCATAACGCATAACGCATAACGCATAACGCATAACGCATAACGCACAACGCATATCGCATAACGCATAACGCATAACTCAAAATGCATAACGCATAACGCATAACGCATAACGCATAACGCAAACGTATAACGCACAACGCATAACGAATACAGCAAAACGCATAATGCTTAACGCATAACGGGTCACGCATAACGCATAACGCATAACGCATAACGCATAACGCAAAACGCATAACGCATAACGCTTAACGCATAACGCATAACGCATAACGCATAATGCATAACGCATAACGCATAACGCATAACGCATAACGCATAACTCATTACTCATAACTCATAACGCATAACGCATAACGCATAAAGCATAACGCATAACGCATAACGGATAAAGCATAATGCATAACGCATAACGCATAACGCATTACGCATAACTTATAACCCATAACTCATAAGGAGTAACGCATAACGCATAAAGCATAACGCATGAAGCATAACGCATAACGCATAACTTATAACTCATTACTCATAACGAATAACGCATAACGCATAAGGCATAACGCATAACGCATAACGCATAACGCATAACGCATAACGCATAACGCATAACGCATAACGCATAACGCATAACGCATAACGCATAACGCATAACGCATAACGCATAATGCATAAAGCATAACGCATAACGCATAACTTATAACTCATTACTCATAACGAATAGCGCATAACGCATAACGCATAACGCATAACGCATAACGCATAATGCATAACGCATAACGCATAACGCATAACGCATAACGCATAACGCATAACGCATAACGCATAACGCATAACGCAAACGTATAACGCACAATTCATAACGCATAACGCATAACGCAAAACGCATAACGCATAACGCATAACGCATAACCCATAACGCATAACGCATAACGCATAACGCATAACGCATAACGCATAAAGCATAACGCATAACGCATAACGCATAACTTATAACTCATTACTCATAACGAATTACGCATAACGCATAACGCATAACGGATAACGCATATCGCATAACGCATAACGCATAATGCATAACGCATAAAGCATAACGCATAACGCATAACGCATACCGTATAACGCATAACGCCTAACGGATCAGGCATAACGCATAACGCATAATGCATAACACATAACGCATAACGCATAACGCATAACGCATAACGCATAACGCATAACGCATAACGCATAACGCATAACGCACAACGCATATCGCATAACGCATAACGCATAATGCATAACACATAACGCATACCGCATAACGCATAACGCATAACGCATAACGCATAACGCATAACACATAACGCATAACGCATAACGCATAACGCATAACGCATAACGCATAACGCATGTCGGATCACTCATAACGCATAACGCATAACGCATAACGCACACCGTATAAGGCATAACGCATAACGCATAACGCATAAAGCATAACGCATAACGCATAACGCATAACGCATAACGGATCACACATAACGCATAACGCATAACGCATAACGCATAACGCATAACGCATAACGCATAACGCATAACGCATAACGCATAACGCATAATGCATAAAGCATAACGCATTACGCATAACGCATAACGTATAACGTATAACGCATACCGCATTACGCATAACTTATAACTCATAACTCATAAGGAGTAACGCATAACGCATAAAGCATAACGCATAACGCATAACTTATAACTCATTACTCATAACGAATAACGCATAACGCATAACTTATAACTCATTACTCATAACTCATAACGCATAACGCATAAAGCATAACGCATAATGCATAACGGATAAAGCATAATGCATAACGCATAACGCATAACGCATTACGCATAACTTATAACCCATAACTCATAAGGAGTAACGCATAACGCATAAAGCATAACGCATGAAGCATAACGCATAACGCATAACTTATAACTCATTACTCATAACGAATAACGCATAACGCATAAGGCATAACGCATAACGCATAACGCATAACGCATAACGCATAACGCATAACGCATAACGCATAACGCATAACGCATAACGCATAACGCATAACGCATAACGCATAACGCATAACGCATAATGCATAAAGCATAACGCATAACGCATAACTTATAACTCATTACTCATAACGAATAACGCATAACGCATAACGCATAACGCATAACGCATAATGCATAACGCATAACGCATAACGCATAACGCATAACGCATAACGCATAACGCATAACGCATAACGCATAACGCAAACGTATAACGCACAATTCATAACGCATAACGCATAACGCAAAACGCATAACGCATAACGCATAACGCATAACGCATAACGCATAACGCATAACGCATAACGCATAACGCATAACGCATAACGCATAACGCATAACGCCTTACGGATCAGGCATAACGCATAACGCATAATGCATAACACATAACGCATACCGCATAACGCATAACGCATAACGCATAACGCATAACGCATAACACATAACGCATAACGCATAACGCATAACGCATAACGCATAACGCATAACGCATAACGCATGTCGGATCACTCATAACGCATAACGCATAACGCATAAAGCATAAAGCATAACGTATAACGCATAACGCATATCGCATAACGCATAACGCATAACCCATAACGCATAACGCATAACGCATAACGCATAACGCATAACGCATAACGCATAACGCATAACGCATAACGCATAACGCATAACGCATAACGCATAACGCACAACGCATAACGAATACAGCAAAACGCATAATGCTTAACGCATAACGGATCACGCATAACGCATAACGCATAACGCATAACGCATAACGCATATCGAATAACGCATAACGTGTAACTCATAACGCATAACGCATAAAGCATAATGGTTAACGCATAACGCATAACGCTTATCGCATAACGCATAACGCATGACGTATAACGCATAACGCATACCGCATAACGCATAACGCATAATGCATAACGCAAACGTATAACGCACAACGCATAACGCATAACGAACAACGGATAACGCATAACGCATAACGCATAACGAATACCGCAAAACGTATATCGCCTAACACAAAACGGATCACGCATAACGCATAACGCATAACGTATAGAGCATAACGCATAACGCATAACGCATAACGCATACCGTATAACGCATAACGCATAACGCATAACGCATAACGCATAACGCATAACGCATAACGCATAACGCATAAAGCATAACGCATAACGCATAACGCATGACGCATAACGCATAACGCATAACGCATAACGCATAACGCATAACGCATAACGCATAACGCACAACGCATATCGCATAACGCATAACGCATAACGCATAACGCATAACGCATGGCGCATAACTCAAAATGCATAACGCATAACGCATAACGCAAACGTATAACGCACAACGCATAACGAATACAGCAAAACGCATAATGCTTAACGCATAACGGATCACGCATAACGCATAACGCACAACGCATATCGCATAACGCATAACGCATAACGCATAACGTATAGAGCATAACGCATAACGCATAACGCATAACGCATACCGTATAACGCATAACGCATAACGCATAACGCATAACGCATAACGCATAACGCATAACGCATAACGCATAACGCATAACGCACAACGCATATCGCATAACGCATAACGCACAACGCATATCGCATAACGCATAACGCATAACGCATAACGCATGGCGCATACCTCAAAATGCATAACGCATAACGCATAACGCATAACGCATAACGCATAACGCATAACGCATAACGCATAACGCACAACGCATATCGCATAACGCATAACGCATAACGCATGGCGCATAACTCAAAATGCATAACGCATAACGCATAACGCAAACGTATAACGCATAACGCATAACGAATACAGCAAAACGCATAATGCTTAACGCATAACGGATCACGCATAACGCATAACGCACAACGCATATCGCATAACGCATAACGCATAACGCATAACGCATGGCGCATAACTCAAAATGCATAACGCATAACGCATAACGCATAACGCATAACGCATAACGCATAACGCATAACGCACAACGCATATCGCATAACGCATAACGCATGGCGCATAACTCAAAATGCATAACGCATAACGCATAACGCATAACGCATAACGCAAACGTATAACGCACAACGCATAACGAATACAGCAAAACGCATAATGCTTAACGCATAACGGATCACGCATAACGCATAACGCATAACGCATAACGCATAACGCATAACGCATATCGAATAACGCATAACGTGTAACTCATAACGCATAACGCATAAAGCATAATGCTTAACGCATAACGCATAACGCTTATCGCATAACGCATAACGCATGACGTATAACGCATAACGCATTACGCATAACTTATAACCCATAACTCATAAGGAGTAACGCATAACGCATAAAGCATAACGCATGAAGCATAACGCATAACGCATAACTTATAACTCATTACTCATAACGAATAACGCATAACGCATAAGGCATAACGCATAACGCATAACGCATAACGCATAACGCATAACGCATAACGCATAACGCATAACGCATAACGCATAACGCATAACGCATAACGCATAACGCATAACGCATAATGCATAAAGCATAACGCATAACGCATAACTTATAACTCATTACTCATAACGAATAACGCATAACGCATAACGCATAACGCATAACGCATAATGCATAACGCATAACGCATAACGCATAACGCATAACGCATAACGCATAACGCATAACGCATAACGCATAACGCAAACGTATAACGCACAATTCATAACGCATAACGCATAACGCAAAACGCATAACGCATAACGCATAACGCATAACGCATAACGCATAACGCATAACGCATAACGCATAACGCATAACGCATAACGCATAACGCATAACGCCTTACGGATCAGGCATAACGCATAACGCATAATGCATAACACATAACGCATACCGCATAACGCATAACGCATAACGCATAACGCATAACGCATAACACATAACGCATAACGCATAACGCATAACGCATAACGCATAACGCATAACGCATAACGCATGTCGGATCACTCATAACGCATAACGCATAACGCATAAAGCATAAAGCATAACGTATAACGCATAACGCATATCGCATAACGCATAACGCATAACCCATAACGCATAACGCATAACGCATAACGCATAACGCATAACGCATAACGCATAACGCATAACGCATAACGCATAACGCATAACGCACAACGCATAACGAATACAGCAAAACGCATAATGCTTAACGCATAACGGATCACGCATAACGCATAACGCATAACGCATAACGCATAACGCATATCGAATAACGCATAACGTGTAACTCATAACGCATAACGCATAAAGCATAATGGTTAACGCATAACGCATAACGCTTATCGCATAACGCATAACGCATGACGTATAACGCATAACGCATACCGCATAACGCATAACGCATAATGCATAACGCAAACGTATAACGCACAACGCATAACGCATAACGAACAACGGATAACGCATAACGCATAACGCATAACGAATACCGCAAAACGTATATCGCCTAACACAAAACGGATCACGCATAACGCATAACGCATAACGTATAGAGCATAACGCATAACGCATAACGCATAACGCATACCGTATAACGCATAACGCATAACGCATAACGCATAACGCATAACGCATAACGCATAACGCATAACGCATAAAGCATAACGCATAACGCATAACGCATGACGCATAACGCATAACGCATAACGCATAACGCATAACGCATAACGCATAACGCATAACGCACAACGCATATCGCATAACGCATAACGCATAACGCATAACGCATAACGCATGGCGCATAACTCAAAATGCATAACGCATAACGCATAACGCAAACGTATAACGCACAACGCATAACGAATACAGCAAAACGCATAATGCTTAACGCATAACGGATCACGCATAACGCATAACGCACAACGCATATCGCATAACGCATAACGCATAACGCATAACGTATAGAGCATAACGCATAACGCATAACGCATAACGCATACCGTATAACGCATAACGCATAACGCATAACGCATAACGCATAACGCATAACGCATAACGCATAACGCATAACGCACAACGCATATCGCATAACGCATAACGCACAACGCATATCGCATAACGCATAACGCATAACGCATAACGCATGGCGCATAACTCAAAATGCATAACGCATAACGCATAACGCATAACGCATAACGCATAACGCATAACGCATAACGCATAACGCACAACGCATATCGCATAACGCATAACGCATAACGCATGGCGCATAACTCAAAATGCATAACGCATAACGCATAACGCAAACGTATAACGCACAACGCATAACGAATACAGCAAAACGCATAATGCTTAACGCATAACGGATCACGCATAACGCATAACGCACAACGCATATCGCATAACGCATAACGCATAACGCATAACGCATGGCGCATAACTCAAAATGCATAACGCATAACGCATAACGCATAACGCATAACGCATAACGCATAACGCATAACGCATAACGCACAACGCATATCGCATAACGCATAACGCATGGCGCATAACTCAAAATGCATAACGCATAACGCATAACGCATAACGCATAACGCAAACGTATAACGCACAACGCATAACGAATACAGCAAAACGCATAATGCTTAACGCATAACGGATCACGCATAACGCATAACGCATAACGCATAACGCATAACGCATAACGCATATCGAATAACGCATAACGTGTAACTCATAACGCATAACGCATAAAGCATAATGCTTAACGCATAACGCATAACGCTTATCGCATAACGCATAACGCATGACGTATAACGCATAACGCATACCGCATAACGCATAACGCATAATGCATAACGCAAACGTATAACGCACAACGCATAACGCATAACGAACAACGGATAACGCATAACGCATAACGAATGCCGCAAAACGTATATCGCCTAACACATAACGGATCACGCATAACGCATAACGCATAACGTATAGAGCATAACGCATAACGCATAACGCATAACGCATAACGCATAACGCATAACGCATAACGCATAACGCATAACGCATAACGCATAACGCATAACGCATAACGCATAACGCATAACGCATAACGCATAACGCATAACGCATAACGCATAACGCATAACGCATAACGCACAACGCATATCGTATAACGCATAACGCTTAACGCATGGCGCATAACTCAAAATGCATAACGCATAACGCAAACGTATAACGCACAAGCCATATCGCATAACGCATAACGCATAACGCATAACGCATGGCGCATAACTCAAAATGCATAACGCATAACGCATAACGCATAACGCATAACGCATAACGCATAACGCATAACGCACAACGCATATCGCATAACGCATAACGCATGGCGCATAACTCAAAATGCATAACGCATAACGCATAACGCATAACGCATAACGCAAACGTATAACGCACAACGCATAACGAATACAGCAAAACGCATAATGCTTAACGCATAACGGATCACGCATAACGCATAACGCATAACGCATAACGCATAACGCATAACGCATAACGCATATCGAATAACGCATAACGTGTAACTCATAACGCATAACGCATAAAGCATAATGCTTAACGCATAACGCATAACGCTTATCGCATAACGCATAACGCATGACGTATAACGCATAACGCATACCGCATAACGCATAACGCATAATGCATAACGCAAACGTATAACGCACAACGCATAACGCATAACGAACAACGGATAACGCATAACGCATAACGCATAACGAATGCCGCAAAACGTATATCGCCTAACACATAACGGATCACGCATAACGCATAACGCATAACGTATAGAGCATAACGCATAACGCATAACGCATAACGCATACCGTATAACGCATAACGCATAACGCATAACGCATAACGCATAACGCATAACGCATAACGTGTAACTCATAACGCATAACGCATAAAGCATAATGCTTAACGCATAACGCATAACGCTTATCGCATAACGCATAACGCATGACGTATAACGCATAACGCATACCGCATAACGCATAACGCATAATGCATAACGCAAACGTATAACGCACAACGCATAACGCATAACGAACAACGGATAACGCATAACGCATAACGAATGCCGCAAAACGTATATCGCCTAACACATAACGGATCACGCATAACGCATAACGCATAACGTATAGAGCATAACGCATAACGCATAACGCATAACGCATACCGTATAACGCATAACGCATAACGCATAACGCATAACGCATAACGCATAACGCATAACGCATAACGCATACCGTATAACGCATAACGCACAACGCATATCGCATAACGCATAACGCATAACGCATAACGCATGGCGCATACCTCAAAATGCATAACGCATAACGCATAACGCATAACGCATAACGCATAACGCATAACGCATAACGCATAACGCACAACGCATATCGCATAACGCATAACGCATAACGCATGGCGCATAACTCAAAATGCATAACGCATAACGCATAACGCAAACGTATAACGCACAACGCATAACGAATACAGCAAAACGCATAATGCTTAACGCATAACGGATCACGCATAACGCATAACGCACAACGCATATCGCATAACGCATAACGCATAACGCATAACGCATGGCGCATAACTCAAAATGCATAACGCATAACGCATAACGCATAACACATAACGCATAACGCATAACGCATAACGCACAACGCATATCGCATAACGCATAACGCATGGCGCATAACTCAAAATGCATAACGCATAACGCATAACGCATAACGCATAACGCAAACGTATAACGCACAACGCATAACGAATACAGCAAAACGCATAATGCTTAACGCATAACGGATCACGCATAACGCATAACGCATAACGCATAACGCATAACGCATAACGCATATCGAATAACGCATAACGTGTAACTCATAACGCATAACGCATAAAGCATAATGCTTAACGCATAACGCATAACGCTTATCGCATAACGCATAACGCATGACGTATAACGCATAACGCATACCGCATAACGCATAACGCATAATGCATAACGCAAACGTATAACGCACAACGCATAACGCATAACGAACAACGGATAACGCATAACGCATAACGAATGCCGCAAAACGTATATCGCCTAACACATAACGGATCACGCATAACGCATAACGCATAACGTATAGAGCATAACGCATAACGCATAACGCATAACGCATACCGTATAACGCATAACGCATAACGCATAACGCATAACGCATAACGCATAACGCATAACGCATAACGCATAACGCATGACGCATAACGCATAACGCATAACGCATAACGCATAACGCATAACGCATAACGCACAACGCATATCGTATAACGCATAACGCTTAACGCATGGCGCATAACTCAAAATGCATAACGCATAACGCAAACGTATAACGCACAAGCCATATCGCATAACGCATAACGCATAACGCATAACGCATGGCGCATAACTCAAAATGCATAACGCATAACGCATAACGCATAACGCATAACGCATAACGCATAACGCATAACGCACAACGCATATCGCATAACGCATAACGCATGGCGCATAACTCAAAATGCATAACGCATAACGCATAACGCATAACGCATAACGCAAACGTATAACGCACAACGCATAACGAATACAGCAAAACGCATAATGCTTAACGCATAACGGATCACGCATAACGCATAACGCATAACGCATAACGCATAACGCATAACGCATAACGCATATCGAATAACGCATAACGTGTAACTCATAACGCATAACGCATAAAGCATAATGCTTAACGCATAACGCATAACGCTTATCGCATAACGCATAACGCATGACGTATAACGCATAACGCATACCGCATAACGCATAACGCATAATGCATAACGCAAACGTATAACGCACAACGCATAACGCATAACGAACAACGGATAACGCATAACGCATAACGCATAACGAATGCCGCAAAACGTATATCGCCTAACACATAACGGATCACGCATAACGCATAACGCATAACGTATAGAGCATAACGCATAACGCATAACGCATAACGCATACCGTATAACGCATAACGCATAACGCATAACGCATAACGCATAACGCATAACGCATAACGCATAACGCATAACGCATAACGCATAACGCATGACGCATAACGCATAACGCATAACGCATAACGCATAACGCATAACGCATAACGCACAACGCATATCGTATAACGCATAACGCATAACGCATAACGCATGGCGCATAACTCAAAATGCATAACGCATAACGCATAACGCATAACGCAAACGTATAACGCACAACGCATAACGAATACAGCAAAACGCATAATGCTTAACGCATAACGGATCACGCATAACGCATAACGCACAACGCATATCGCATAACGCATAACGCATAACGCATAACGCATGGCGCATAACTCAAAATGCATAACGCATAACGCATAACGCATAACGCATAACGCATAACGCATAACGCATAACGCATAACGCACAACGCATATCGCATAACGCATAACGCATGGCGCATAACTCAAAATGCATAACGCATAACGCATAACGCATAACGCATAACGCAAACGTATAACGCACAACGCATAACGAATACAGCAAAACGCATAATGCTTAACGCATAACGGATCACGCATAACGCATAACGCATAACGCATAACGCATAACGCATATCGAATAACGCATAACGTGTAACTCATAACGCATAACGCATAAAGCATAATGCTTAACGCATAACGCATAACGCTTATCGCATAACGCATAACGCATAACGTATAACGCATAACGCATACCGTATAACGCATAACGCATAATGCATAACGCAAACGTATAACGCACAACGCATAACGAACAACGGATAACGCATAACGCATAACGCATAACGAATACCGCAAAACGTATATCGCCTAACACATAACGGATCACGCATAACGCATAACGCATAACGTATAGAGCATAACGCATAACGCATAACGCATAACGCATACCGTATAACGCATAACGCATAACGCATAACGCATAATGCATAACGAATAACGCATAACGCATATCGCATAAAACATAACGCATAACGCATAACGTACAACGTATAACGCATAACGCATAACGCATAACGCATAACGCATAACGCATAACGCATAACGCATAACGCATAACGCATAACGCATGACGCATAACGCATAACGCATATCGCATAACACATAACGCATAACCCATAACGCATAACGCATAACGCATAACGCATAACGCATAACGCATAACGCATAACGCATAACGCAAAACGCATAACTCACAACGCATATCGCATAACGCATAACGCATAACGCATAACGCATAACTCAAAATGCATAACGCATAATGCATAACGCATAACGCATAACGCAAACGTATAACGCACAACGCATAACGAATACAGCAAAACGCATAATGCTTAACGCATAACGGGTCACGCATAACGCATAACGCATAACGCATAACGCATAACGCATAACGCATATCGAATAACGCATAACGTGTAACTCATAACGCATAACGCATAAAGCATAATGCTTAACGCATAACGCATAATGCTTATCGCATAACGCATAACGCATAACGTATAACGCATAACGCATACTGTTTGAGATCGGAACGCGAATCTGGGATTGTTAATGGGTGACGAAAGAAAGCACTGGAGTACACGAATAAATGTAGTTCACACACACATTAAATGTAATTGTAAAATATAAACAAATAAAGGCTTTGTACAAAATACGCGTTCGCTAGAATTGGACAACGATTAGCGACTCTACGAAATGGATCGATACCCAAACGCAATGATAGCGGTGTTGTGGTTACGCAACGAATGATCGTCGTCTCGAGTCCGAAAAACACCTGTTCCGCGAGTGCTAGGTGGGGGGCACCGAGACGGCGATGTCCGACGCGAGGCGAGAAGACGGTTCGGTGGATCGGCTGTTTGACGTGTCGCCGGAACATTTCTCCCCCCCTTGCCGTGACGCAGTTTAGGCAATAAACACGGGCCCTCGGTTATGACGCGGATTGTTGTGATTCGATTGGCAGTCGACACAATTTGACGATCGGCCGTTTGAGTGTTGTAGTAGCGGTCCGGACAGTGACGACGCGAGTCACATCGTCTTTTCCGGGATGGAGTTCGGTCACGCGGGCGAGAGGCCATTTAGCCGGAGGCGACCGTTCGTCTCGTACAAGGACAAGCTCACCTACGCGGAATGGTTCCGATTTCGTCTGCCATTTCGTCGTGGCATGGAATTGCTGCAGGTATTCTCGTGACCAACGCGACCAGAAGTGGTCAAGGATTTGGCGCAGCATCTGCCATCGCGACAACCTGGAGCGAGGAGTGTCTGTGAGGTCCGGTTCCGGAAGAACATTTAGTGCGTCGCCTATAAGGAAGTGGCCCGGGGTTAGCGCGGACAGATCGGAGGGGTCGTCGGAAAGCGGACAGATCGGTCGCGAGTTTAGTGCTGCTTCGATTTGTGCAAACAGTGTCGCGTATTCTTCGAACGTGAGTGGGGATTCTCCGATTACGCGGCGCATGTGAAATTTTGTGGATTTAACTGCGGCTTCCCATTTTCCTCCGAAGTGAGGGGCGGAGGGCGGGTTGAATCTCCACTGTGTCCCGAGGTTCGCGAGACTGTTTGCGATCGCTTGAGACTCCTGTGAGGCGCGTTTGAACATACGACGCAGTTCGGCGTCCGCACCGACGAAATTCGTGCCACAGTCGCTCGACAATGTACTGCAAATGCCGCGACGACCCGTGAACCGTTTATAGGCCGCTATAAACGCGTCTGCCGTGTAGTCTGAGGCGAACTCGAGGTGCACCGCTCCGGTGGCCATGCACACGAACACAGCGAGGTAACCTTTAAAGATCTTGGCTCCGCGGCCACGCGTTGTTTTCCAATGAAACGGGCCAGCGTAATCCACACCGGAGTTCACGAATGCACGCGCTGGAGTGATGCGTCTCGGCGGGAGCTGTCCCATCACTTGCGTACACTGACTAGCTCTGTGGCGAGCGCACGTTACGCATCGCTTAATAAATGAACGTACTGGCTGTCGGCCGCCGACAATCCAGTACGATTGCCTCACTGTCGACTCTGGACTTCGCGGAGAGTAGAGTTACGCGGAACGTATCGTCGTCGTTTCGGACCCGCATGTAGATTACGACGCCCATCGCGCGCGTGGATGCATCGGCGAATCCGTGGAGTTCGACGCCGCGGTCGGGATCGAGTTGCCCGACCCATCGAGTCAGAGTTAGCCGGCGAATTTCTGCCAAGTCACTGCAGAATCGCTCCCAGCGACGAGAGAACTCAGCCGGGAGAGCCTCGTCCCATCCCGTTTTTTGCGTCCATAACTCCTGCATAAGCATTTTGCCTTGCACGGTGACGGGCGCGAGCCATCCCAACGGGTCGAATAGCTGGGAGATTGTTGACAGCACTCCGCGCTTGGAACTGCTAGCGGTCGGGGGTGCCTGGAAGGAGAACGCGAATGTGTCGGAATCGGTGTTCCACGCGAGACCGAGGGCGCGATGAGGGGCATCGACGGACAATGCTCTCTCGTTTAACGACTCCGAACGTCTTTCTTCAACGGGGATCAATTCATCGTAATTGGCGACCCATTTTTTCAGCTTGAATCCCCCGGCTTCCAATAGACGCTGAAGTTGACGAATTTTCTCCTGGGCCGTCGGTAGGGTGTTCGCGCCCGAAAGTATGTCGTCAACGTATGTCTCATTGACGCTCGGAGTGAGTGAGGGCCGAGTCGGGTTGGGTGTTCGGCTCCTCCTGGACCCAGAATTTCTGGACGAGCTCGTAGAGTTCCCGGTCGATGCCGCACTGGAAACTGGAGATCCCATTGGACGCCTTGTGAGTGCCAACGTATGATGCTGGACCGGAGATGACCCATCCCAACGTGGTGAGCTGGGCGACTGGAGAGTCGTCGTCACCTCGTCTGATGTCGGGTCGAATGATGCGGCTGTAGATGTCAACACCGATCACCATGTCGATCGGCTGAGGGTCGAGGTAATGCGGGTCGGCCAAGTTCAACCCTTGAATGTGTCCCCAACTTGCGTGAGGATTGGTAACGGCTGGTGCATAGTGAGTCAGCTCGGGTAAAATGAATGCTTTAACTTCGCAGGTGTACGTCTGAGTGAGCGAAGATATAACAAACGTGGAGACGCCCCGGGTGGTCACATTATGACCCGCCCCGATTCCGTAGATCGGCATGCGTGCATGCTGCCGAGGAAGACGCAACCGTTGGCAGATGGACTCCTTGATGAATGAGACCTCGGATCCCTGGTCGAGCAGAACACGGGCACGGATGCTGTCTCCGTTCGTGGACAGTACGTTCACAAGTGCAGTGGCCAAGATCATCGGACGACGCAAGGGCATCGAGGGCGAGACGGGAACGACATGGTGAGCAGACACCGAGGGAGTCTCGACTGTGGCTTCGGATTCCGATGGTGATGAGGACGCGGAGGAGACACTGGAAGTATCGTGTAACGACGTGTGGTGTCGAGAAGTGCATTTCACGCACCTTTTGTCACTGCGGCAGGCCTTGCGTTGGTGGTTCCCCAAGCAGTTGTAGCAGCGTCGATATTGAGTTACCAGCTGCTTGCGTTGCTCCGGCGTCATCGCGAGGTATTGAGCGCAGTTTCCGAGGTAGTGGTAAGCAGTGCATCCTAGAATGCAGTGGTTCTGCGCCGCAACGGTAGCATGTGATTGAGCGCCGGGCGCTCGAGGTTTTGCTGTGTGTGTGGCAGGTCTCGCACTCTCGACCTTGGCCAGCGCTCGAATGCGGTGCTCGAGGAATGCGTCCAATACGGAGAACTCTGGGTATTCGGTGTTGTCCGCAAGCTGCAGTTCCCACGCCTTGAGGGTTTCCGGGTCCAGTCGTTGAGTGACCCAAAAAATGATGAATGGCCCCCAATGCTGCACTTGGCACTTCAAGACGGCGAGCGCGTCCAGCACTTGCTTCACCGTACCGCGGATCCGTTTGAGTTCCGTCGCGGATTCCGACGTCGCTGGGGACAACGAAAACAACGTGTCGAGCAGGTTGTCGACAAGGGCACGCGTGTTCTCGTACTGACCGACGATGAGTTGCCACGCTTGATCGAAATGAGCACCGTCGACAGGTAAGTTTCTGACCAGATCGAGAGCTTCGCCGTGAAGGCTCAGAAGGAGGTAGTGAAACTTTTCGGTCGTGGAAAGGCTGGCGTTGTCTAACACAAGGGACGCGAATAATGCCTTGAATGGTGGCCAATCTTTGTAATCGCCTGAAAACGTCGGAACGTCGAGACGACGGAGCTTTGCCGATGATGTATGTGGTGCCTTGTCTCGGTAGCCAGCGGTCGACTCTTCGGTCGGGGCGGAACTACTATGTGCGAGATCCTTGAGTAGATCGCAGAGCGCAGCTTGCGTGTCGATGACCAGCTCCTCAGTGGTTTGACGTAGCCCGTCAACGTAATAATCATGCTTCTGGATTTCGGGGGTGCTCAGATCCTGAAGCTTTACGTGGTTTGCTCGAAACTCGTCCCAATTGCGTAGGAGTGCGTCCAACCGAGCCTGTAGATACGCTTCCGTGAGGTTAGCTGCACCCTTTTTTTTCGTATTCACGATTACGCGACCGATAGTGTGGTGTAGTTCGAATTGCAGAGCGATTAACGATTTGGCCGTTGACATTTTGAAAAAGGCGGTTGCGGGAACGAGCACGAGGTCACGCGAGACACGAACGCGACACTAAACAACACTCGCGCGAGCGGTAACGGTCACAGACCAGTTCAAATGTACTGCGCAAATGTATTTTGTCTGTATCACTTCCACAAATATCTCGCTGCGATTTCACTGGTTTGTGCACACACTAACAATCTCAGATTGAGATGTGGAGAGCCGCCGATCTAATCCGGCTCGAAGGACCAAAATGTTTGAGATCGGAACGCGAATCTGGGATTGTTAATGGGTGACGAAAGAAAGCACTGGAGTACACGAATAAATGTAGTTCACACACACATTAAATGTAATTGTAAAATATAAACAAATAAAGGCTTTGTACAAAATACGCGTTCGCTAGAATTGGACAACGATTAGCGACTCTACGAAATGGATCGATACCCAAACGCAATGATAGCGGTGTTGTGGTTACGCAACGAATGATCGTCGTCTCGAGTCCGAAAAACACCTGTTCCGCGAGTGCTAGGTGGGGGGCACCGAGACGGCGATGTCCGACGCGAGGCGAGAAGACGGTTCGGTGGATCGGCTGTTTGACGTGTCGCCGGAACATTTCTCCCCCCCTTGCCGTGACGCAGTTTAGGCAATAAACACGGGCCCTCGGTTATGACGCGGATTGTTGTGATTCGATTGGCAGTCGACACAATTTGACGATCGGCCGTTTGAGTGTTGTAGTAGCGGTCCGGACAGTGACGACGCGAGTCACATCGTCTTTTCCGGGATGGAGTTCGGTCACGCGGGCGAGAGGCCATTTAGCCGGAGGCGACCGTTCGTCTCGTACAAGGACAAGCTCACCTACGCGGAATGGTTCCGATTTCGTCTGCCATTTCGTCGTGGCATGGAATTGCTGCAGGTATTCTCGTGACCAACGCGACCAGAAGTGGTCAAGGATTTGGCGCAGCATCTGCCATCGCGACAACCTGGAGCGAGGAGTGTCTGTGAGGTCCGGTTCCGGAAGAACATTTAGTGCGTCGCCTATAAGGAAGTGGCCCGGGGTTAGCGCGGACAGATCGGAGGGGTCGTCGGAAAGCGGACAGATCGGTCGCGAGTTTAGTGCTGCTTCGATTTGTGCAAACAGTGTCGCGTATTCTTCGAACGTGAGTGGGGATTCTCCGATTACGCGGCGCATGTGAAATTTTGTGGATTTAACTGCGGCTTCCCATTTTCCTCCGAAGTGAGGGGCGGAGGGCGGGTTGAATCTCCACTGTGTCCCGAGGTTCGCGAGACTGTTTGCGATCGCTTGAGACTCCTGTGAGGCGCGTTTGAACATACGACGCAGTTCGGCGTCCGCACCGACGAAATTCGTGCCACAGTCGCTCGACAATGTACTGCAAATGCCGCGACGACCCGTGAACCGTTTATAGGCCGCTATAAACGCGTCTGCCGTGTAGTCTGAGGCGAACTCGAGGTGCACCGCTCCGGTGGCCATGCACACGAACACAGCGAGGTAACCTTTAAAGATCTTGGCTCCGCGGCCACGCGTTGTTTTCCAATGAAACGGGCCAGCGTAATCCACACCGGAGTTCACGAATGCACGCGCTGGAGTGATGCGTCTCGGCGGGAGCTGTCCCATCACTTGCGTACACTGACTAGCTCTGTGGCGAGCGCACGTTACGCATCGCTTAATAAATGAACGTACTGGCTGTCGGCCGCCGACAATCCAGTACGATTGCCTCACTGTCGACTCTGGACTTCGCGGAGAGTAGAGTTACGCGGAACGTATCGTCGTCGTTTCGGACCCGCATGTAGATTACGACGCCCATCGCGCGCGTGGATGCATCGGCGAATCCGTGGAGTTCGACGCCGCGGTCGGGATCGAGTTGCCCGACCCATCGAGTCAGAGTTAGCCGGCGAATTTCTGCCAAGTCACTGCAGAATCGCTCCCAGCGACGAGAGAACTCAGCCGGGAGAGCCTCGTCCCATCCCGTTTTTTGCGTCCATAACTCCTGCATAAGCATTTTGCCTTGCACGGTGACGGGCGCGAGCCATCCCAACGGGTCGAATAGCTGGGAGATTGTTGACAGCACTCCGCGCTTGGAACTGCTAGCGGTCGGGGGTGCCTGGAAGGAGAACGCGAATGTGTCGGAATCGGTGTTCCACGCGAGACCGAGGGCGCGATGAGGGGCATCGACGGACAATGCTCTCTCGTTTAACGACTCCGAACGTCTTTCTTCAACGGGGATCAATTCATCGTAATTGGCGACCCATTTTTTCAGCTTGAATCCCCCGGCTTCCAATAGACGCTGAAGTTGACGAATTTTCTCCTGGGCCGTCGGTAGGGTGTTCGCGCCCGAAAGTATGTCGTCAACGTATGTCTCATTGACGCTCGGAGTGAGTGAGGGCCGAGTCGGGTTGGGTGTTCGGCTCCTCCTGGACCCAGAATTTCTGGACGAGCTCGTAGAGTTCCCGGTCGATGCCGCACTGGAAACTGGAGATCCCATTGGACGCCTTGTGAGTGCCAACGTATGATGCTGGACCGGAGATGACCCATCCCAACGTGGTGAGCTGGGCGACTGGAGAGTCGTCGTCACCTCGTCTGATGTCGGGTCGAATGATGCGGCTGTAGATGTCAACACCGATCACCATGTCGATCGGCTGAGGGTCGAGGTAATGCGGGTCGGCCAAGTTCAACCCTTGAATGTGTCCCCAACTTGCGTGAGGATTGGTAACGGCTGGTGCATAGTGAGTCAGCTCGGGTAAAATGAATGCTTTAACTTCGCAGGTGTACGTCTGAGTGAGCGAAGATATAACAAACGTGGAGACGCCCCGGGTGGTCACATTATGACCCGCCCCGATTCCGTAGATCGGCATGCGTGCATGCTGCCGAGGAAGACGCAACCGTTGGCAGATGGACTCCTTGATGAATGAGACCTCGGATCCCTGGTCGAGCAGAACACGGGCATGGATGCTGTCTCCGTTCGTGGACAGTACGTTCACAAGTGCAGTGGCCAAGATCATCGGACGACGCAAGGGCATCGAGGGCGAGACGGGAACGACATGGTGAGCAGACACCGAGGGAGTCTCGACTGTGGCTTCGGATTCCGATGGTGATGAGGACGCGGAGGAGACACTGGAAGTATCGTGTAACGACGTGTGGTGTCGAGAAGTGCATTTCACGCACCTTTTGTCACTGCGGCAGGCCTTGCGTTGGTGGTTCCCCAAGCAGTTGTAGCAGCGTCGATATTGAGTTACCAGCTGCTTGCGTTGCTCCGGCGTCATCGCGAGGTATTGAGCGCAGTTTCCGAGGTAGTGGTAAGCAGTGCATCCTAGAATGCAGTGGTTCTGCGCCGCAACGGTAGCATGTGATTGAGCGCCGGGCGCTCGAGGTTTTGCTGTGTGTGTGGCAGGTCTCGCACTCTCGACCTTGGCCAGCGCTCGAATGCGGTGCTCGAGGAATGCGTCCAATACGGAGAACTCTGGGTATTCGGTGTTGTCCGCAAGCTGCAGTTCCCACGCCTTGAGGGTTTCCGGGTCCAGTCGTTGAGTGACCCAAAAAATGATGAATGGCCCCCAATGCTGCACTTGGCACTTCAAGACGGCAAGCGCGTCCAGCACTTGCTTCACCGTACCGCGGATCCGTTTGAGTTCCGTCGCGGATTCCGACGTCGCTGGGGACAACGAAAACAACGTGTCGAGCAGGTTGTCGACAAGGGCACGCGTGTTCTCGTACTGACCGACGATGAGTTGCCACGCTTGATCGAAATGAGCACCGTCGACAGGTAAGTTTCTGACCAGATCGAGAGCTTCGCCGTGAAGGCTCAGAAGGAGGTAGTGAAACTTTTCGGTCGTGGAAAGGCTGGCGTTGTCTAACACAAGGGACGCGAATAATGCCTTGAATGGTGGCCAATCTTTGTAATCGCCTGAAAACGTCGGAACGTCGAGACGACGGAGCTTTGCCGATGATGTATGTGGTGCCTTGTCTCGGTAGCCAGCGGTCGACTCTTCGGTCGGGGCGGAACTACTATGTGCGAGATCCTTGAGTAGATCGCAGAGCGCAGCTTGCGTGTCGATGACCAGCTCCTCAGTGGTTTGACGTAGCCCGTCAACGTAATAATCATGCTTCTGGATTTCGGGGGTGCTCAGATCCTGAAGCTTTACGTGGTTTGCTCGAAACTCGTCCCAATTGCGTAGGAGTGCGTCCAACCGAGCCTGTAGATACGCTTCCGTGAGGTTAGCTGCACCCTTTTTTTTCGTATTCACGATTACGCGACCGATAGTGTGGTGTAGTTCGAATTGCAGAGCGATTAACGATTTGGCCGTTGACATTTTGAAAAAGGCGGTTGCGGGAACGAGCACGAGGTCACGCGAGACACGAACGCGACACTAAACAACACTCGCGCGAGCGGTAACGGTCACAGACCAGTTCAAATGTACTGCGCAAATGTATTTTGTCTGTATCACTTCCACAAATATCTCGCTGCGATTTCACTGGTTTGTGCACACACTAACAATCTCAGATTGAGATGTGGAGAGCCGCCGATCTAATCCGGCTCGAAGGACCAAAATGTTTGAGATCGGAACGCGAATCTGGGATTGTTAATGGGTGACGAAAGAAAGCACTGGAGTACACGAATAAATGTAGTTCACACACACATTAAATGTAATTGTAAAATATAAACAAATAAAGGCTTTGTACAAAATACGCGTTCGCTAGAATTGGACAACGATTAGCGACTCTACGAAATGGATCGATACCCAAACGCAATGATAGCGGTGTTGTGGTTACGCAACGAATGATCGTCGTCTCGAGTCCGAAAAACACCTGTTCCGCGAGTGCTAGGTGGGGGGCACCGAGACGGCGATGTCCGACGCGAGGCGAGAAGACGGTTCGGTGGATCGGCTGTTTGACGTGTCGCCGGAACACATACCGTATAACGCATAACGCATAATGCATAACGCAAACGTATAACGCACAACGCATAACGCATAACGAACAACGGATAACGCATAACGCATAACGCATAACGAATACCGCAAAACGTATATCGCCTAACACATAACGGATCACGCATAACGCATAACGCATAACGTATAGAGCATAACGCATAACGCATAACGCATAACGCATAACGCATACCGTATAACGCATAACGCATAACGCATAACGCATAATGCATAACGAATAACGCATAACGCATATCGCATAAAACATAACGCATAACGCATAACGTACAACGTATAACGCATAACGCATAACGCATAACGCATAACGCATAACGCATATCGCATAACGCATAACGCATAACGCATAACGCATAACTCAAAATGCATAACGCATAATGCATAACGCATAACGCATAACGCAAACGTATAACGCACAACGCATAACGAATACAGCAAAACGCATAATGCTTAACGCATAACGGGTCACGCATAACGCATAACGCATAACGCATAACGCATAACGCATAACGCATATCGAATAACGCATAACGTGTAACTCATAACGCATAACGCATAAAGCATAATGCTTAACGCATAACGCATAATGCTTATCGCATAACGCATAACGCATAACGTATAACGCATAACGCATACTATTTGAGATCGGAACGCGAATCTGGGATTGTTAATGGGTGACGAAAGAAAGCACTGGAGTACACGAATAAATGTAGTTCACACACACATTAAATGTAATTGTAAAATATAAACAAATAAAGGCTTTGTACAAAATACGCGTTCGCTAGAATTGGACAACGATTAGCGACTCTACGAAATGGATCGATACCCAAACGCAATGATAGCGGTGTTGTGGTTACGCAACGAATGATCGTCGTCTCGAGTCCGAAAAACACCTGTTCCGCGAGTGCTAGGTGGGGGGCACCGAGACGGCGATGTCCGACGCGAGGCGAGAAGACGGTTCGGTGGATCGGCTGTTTGACGTGTCGCCGGAACATTTCTCCCCCCCTTGCCGTGACGCAGTTTAGGCAATAAACACGGGCCCTCGGTTATGACGCGGATTGTTGTGATTCGATTGGCAGTCGACACAATTTGACGATCGGCCGTTTGAGTGTTGTAGTAGCGGTCCGGACAGTGACGACGCGAGTCACATCGTCTTTTCCGGGATGGAGTTCGGTCACGCGGGCGAGAGGCCATTTAGCCGGAGGCGACCGTTCGTCTCGTACAAGGACAAGCTCACCTACGCGGAATGGTTCCGATTTCGTCTGCCATTTCGTCGTGGCATGGAATTGCTGCAGGTATTCTCGTGACCAACGCGACCAGAAGTGGTCAAGGATTTGGCGCAGCATCTGCCATCGCGACAACCTGGAGCGAGGAGTGTCTGTGAGGTCCGGTTCCGGAAGAACATTTAGTGCGTCGCCTATAAGGAAGTGGCCCGGGGTTAGCGCGGACAGATCGGAGGGGTCGTCGGAAAGCGGACAGATCGGTCGCGAGTTTAGTGCTGCTTCGATTTGTGCAAACAGTGTCGCGTATTCTTCGAACGTGAGTGGGGATTCTCCGATTACGCGGCGCATGTGAAATTTTGTGGATTTAACTGCGGCTTCCCATTTTCCTCCGAAGTGAGGGGCGGAGGGCGGGTTGAATCTCCACTGTGTCCCGAGGTTCGCGAGACTGTTTGCGATCGCTTGAGACTCCTGTGAGGCGCGTTTGAACATACGACGCAGTTCGGCGTCCGCACCGACGAAATTCGTGCCACAGTCGCTCGACAATGTACTGCAAATGCCGCGACGACCCGTGAACCGTTTATAGGCCGCTATAAACGCGTCTGCCGTGTAGTCTGAGGCGAACTCGAGGTGCACCGCTCCGGTGGCCATGCACACGAACACAGCGAGGTAACCTTTAAAGATCTTGGCTCCGCGGCCACGCGTTGTTTTCCAATGAAACGGGCCAGCGTAATCCACACCGGAGTTCACGAATGCACGCGCTGGAGTGATGCGTCTCGGCGGGAGCTGTCCCATCACTTGCGTACACTGACTAGCTCTGTGGCGAGCGCACGTTACGCATCGCTTAATAAATGAACGTACTGGCTGTCGGCCGCCGACAATCCAGTACGATTGCCTCACTGTCGACTCTGGACTTCGCGGAGAGTAGAGTTACGCGGAACGTATCGTCGTCGTTTCGGACCCGCATGTAGATTACGACGCCCATCGCGCGCGTGGATGCATCGGCGAATCCGTGGAGTTCGACGCCGCGGTCGGGATCGAGTTGCCCGACCCATCGAGTCAGAGTTAGCCGGCGAATTTCTGCCAAGTCACTGCAGAATCGCTCCCAGCGACGAGAGAACTCAGCCGGGAGAGCCTCGTCCCATCCCGTTTTTTGCGTCCATAACTCCTGCATAAGCATTTTGCCTTGCACGGTGACGGGCGCGAGCCATCCCAACGGGTCGAATAGCTGGGAGATTGTTGACAGCACTCCGCGCTTGGAACTGCTAGCGGTCGGGGGTGCCTGGAAGGAGAACGCGAATGTGTCGGAATCGGTGTTCCACGCGAGACCGAGGGCGCGATGAGGGGCATCGACGGACAATGCTCTCTCGTTTAACGACTCCGAACGTCTTTCTTCAACGGGGATCAATTCATCGTAATTGGCGACCCATTTTTTCAGCTTGAATCCCCCGGCTTCCAATAGACGCTGAAGTTGACGAATTTTCTCCTGGGCCGTCGGTAGGGTGTTCGCGCCCGAAAGTATGTCGTCAACGTATGTCTCATTGACGCTCGGAGTGAGTGAGGGCCGAGTCGGGTTGGGTGTTCGGCTCCTCCTGGACCCAGAATTTCTGGACGAGCTCGTAGAGTTCCCGGTCGATGCCGCACTGGAAACTGGAGATCCCATTGGACGCCTTGTGAGTGCCAACGTATGATGCTGGACCGGAGATGACCCATCCCAACGTGGTGAGCTGGGCGACTGGAGAGTCGTCGTCACCTCGTCTGATGTCGGGTCGAATGATGCGGCTGTAGATGTCAACACCGATCACCATGTCGATCGGCTGAGGGTCGAGGTAATGCGGGTCGGCCAAGTTCAACCCTTGAATGTGTCCCCAACTTGCGTGAGGATTGGTAACGGCTGGTGCATAGTGAGTCAGCTCGGGTAAAATGAATGCTTTAACTTCGCAGGTGTACGTCTGAGTGAGCGAAGATATAACAAACGTGGAGACGCCCCGGGTGGTCACATTATGACCCGCCCCGATTCCGTAGATCGGCATGCGTGCATGCTGCCGAGGAAGACGCAACCGTTGGCAGATGGACTCCTTGATGAATGAGACCTCGGATCCCTGGTCGAGCAGAACACGGGCATGGATGCTGTCTCCGTTCGTGGACAGTACGTTCACAAGTGCAGTGGCCAAGATCATCGGACGACGCAAGGGCATCGAGGGCGAGACGGGAACGACATGGTGAGCAGACACCGAGGGAGTCTCGACTGTGGCTTCGGATTCCGATGGTGATGAGGACGCGGAGGAGACACTGGAAGTATCGTGTAACGACGTGTGGTGTCGAGAAGTGCATTTCACGCACCTTTTGTCACTGCGGCAGGCCTTGCGTTGGTGGTTCCCCAAGCAGTTGTAGCAGCGTCGATATTGAGTTACCAGCTGCTTGCGTTGCTCCGGCGTCATCGCGAGGTATTGAGCGCAGTTTCCGAGGTAGTGGTAAGCAGTGCATCCTAGAATGCAGTGGTTCTGCGCCGCAACGGTAGCATGTGATTGAGCGCCGGGCGCTCGAGGTTTTGCTGTGTGTGTGGCAGGTCTCGCACTCTCGACCTTGGCCAGCGCTCGAATGCGGTGCTCGAGGAATGCGTCCAATACGGAGAACTCTGGGTATTCGGTGTTGTCCGCAAGCTGCAGTTCCCACGCCTTGAGGGTTTCCGGGTCCAGTCGTTGAGTGACCCAAAAAATGATGAATGGCCCCCAATGCTGCACTTGGCACTTCAAGACGGCGAGCGCGTCCAGCACTTGCTTCACCGTACCGCGGATCCGTTTGAGTTCCGTCGCGGATTCCGACGTCGCTGGGGACAACGAAAACAACGTGTCGAGCAGGTTGTCGACAAGGGCACGCGTGTTCTCGTACTGACCGACGATGAGTTGCCACGCTTGATCGAAATGAGCACCGTCGACAGGTAAGTTTCTGACCAGATCGAGAGCTTCGCCGTGAAGGCTCAGAAGGAGGTAGTGAAACTTTTCGGTCGTGGAAAGGCTGGCGTTGTCTAACACAAGGGACGCGAATAATGCCTTGAATGGTGGCCAATCTTTGTAATCGCCTGAAAACGTCGGAACGTCGAGACGACGGAGCTTTGCCGATGATGTATGTGGTGCCTTGTCTCGGTAGCCAGCGGTCGACTCTTCGGTCGGGGCGGAACTACTATGTGCGAGATCCTTGAGTAGATCGCAGAGCGCAGCTTGCGTGTCGATGACCAGCTCCTCAGTGGTTTGACGTAGCCCGTCAACGTAATAATCATGCTTCTGGATTTCGGGGGTGCTCAGATCCTGAAGCTTTACGTGGTTTGCTCGAAACTCGTCCCAATTGCGTAGGAGTGCGTCCAACCGAGCCTGTAGATACGCTTCCGTGAGGTTAGCTGCACCCTTTTTTTTCGTATTCACGATTACGCGACCGATAGTGTGGTGTAGTTCGAATTGCAGAGCGATTAACGATTTGGCCGTTGACATTTTGAAAAAGGCGGTTGCGGGAACGAGCACGAGGTCACGCGAGACACGAACGCGACACTAAACAACACTCGCGCGAGCGGTAACGGTCACAGACCAGTTCAAATGTACTGCGCAAATGTATTTTGTCTGTATCACTTCCACAAATATCTCGCTGCGATTTCACTGGTTTGTGCACACACTAACAATCTCAGATTGAGATGTGGAGAGCCGCCGATCTAATCCGGCTCGAAGGACCAAAATGTTTGAGATCGGAACGCGAATCTGGGATTGTTAATGGGTGACGAAAGAAAGCACTGGAGTACACGAATAAATGTAGTTCACACACACATTAAATGTAATTGTAAAATATAAACAAATAAAGGCTTTGTACAAAATACGCGTTCGCTAGAATTGGACAACGATTAGCGACTCTACGAAATGGATCGATACCCAAACGCAATGATAGCGGTGTTGTGGTTACGCAACGAATGATCGTCGTCTCGAGTCCGAAAAACACCTGTTCCGCGAGTGCTAGGTGGGGGGCACCGAGACGGCGATGTCCGACGCGAGGCGAGAAGACGGTTCGGTGGATCGGCTGTTTGACGTGTCGCCGGAACATTTCTCCCCCCCTTGCCGTGACGCAGTTTAGGCAATAAACACGGGCCCTCGGTTATGACGCGGATTGTTGTGATTCGATTGGCAGTCGACACAATTTGACGATCGGCCGTTTGAGTGTTGTAGTAGCGGTCCGGACAGTGACGACGCGAGTCACATCGTCTTTTCCGGGATGGAGTTCGGTCACGCGGGCGAGAGGCCATTTAGCCGGAGGCGACCGTTCGTCTCGTACAAGGACAAGCTCACCTACGCGGAATGGTTCCGATTTCGTCTGCCATTTCGTCGTGGCATGGAATTGCTGCAGGTATTCTCGTGACCAACGCGACCAGAAGTGGTCAAGGATTTGGCGCAGCATCTGCCATCGCGACAACCTGGAGCGAGGAGTGTCTGTGAGGTCCGGTTCCGGAAGAACATTTAGTGCGTCGCCTATAAGGAAGTGGCCCGGGGTTAGCGCGGACAGATCGGAGGGGTCGTCGGAAAGCGGACAGATCGGTCGCGAGTTTAGTGCTGCTTCGATTTGTGCAAACAGTGTCGCGTATTCTTCGAACGTGAGTGGGGATTCTCCGATTACGCGGCGCATGTGAAATTTTGTGGATTTAACTGCGGCTTCCCATTTTCCTCCGAAGTGAGGGGCGGAGGGCGGGTTGAATCTCCACTGTGTCCCGAGGTTCGCGAGACTGTTTGCGATCGCTTGAGACTCCTGTGAGGCGCGTTTGAACATACGACGCAGTTCGGCGTCCGCACCGACGAAATTCGTGCCACAGTCGCTCGACAATGTACTGCAAATGCCGCGACGACCCGTGAACCGTTTATAGGCCGCTATAAACGCGTCTGCCGTGTAGTCTGAGGCGAACTCGAGGTGCACCGCTCCGGTGGCCATGCACACGAACACAGCGAGGTAACCTTTAAAGATCTTGGCTCCGCGGCCACGCGTTGTTTTCCAATGAAACGGGCCAGCGTAATCCACACCGGAGTTCACGAATGCACGCGCTGGAGTGATGCGTCTCGGCGGGAGCTGTCCCATCACTTGCGTACACTGACTAGCTCTGTGGCGAGCGCACGTTACGCATCGCTTAATAAATGAACGTACTGGCTGTCGGCCGCCGACAATCCAGTACGATTGCCTCACTGTCGACTCTGGACTTCGCGGAGAGTAGAGTTACGCGGAACGTATCGTCGTCGTTTCGGACCCGCATGTAGATTACGACGCCCATCGCGCGCGTGGATGCATCGGCGAATCCGTGGAGTTCGACGCCGCGGTCGGGATCGAGTTGCCCGACCCATCGAGTCAGAGTTAGCCGGCGAATTTCTGCCAAGTCACTGCAGAATCGCTCCCAGCGACGAGAGAACTCAGCCGGGAGAGCCTCGTCCCATCCCGTTTTTTGCGTCCATAACTCCTGCATAAGCATTTTGCCTTGCACGGTGACGGGCGCGAGCCATCCCAACGGGTCGAATAGCTGGGAGATTGTTGACAGCACTCCGCGCTTGGAACTGCTAGCGGTCGGGGGTGCCTGGAAGGAGAACGCGAATGTGTCGGAATCGGTGTTCCACGCGAGACCGAGGGCGCGATGAGGGGCATCGACGGACAATGCTCTCTCGTTTAACGACTCCGAACGTCTTTCTTCAACGGGGATCAATTCATCGTAATTGGCGACCCATTTTTTCAGCTTGAATCCCCCGGCTTCCAATAGACGCTGAAGTTGACGAATTTTCTCCTGGGCCGTCGGTAGGGTGTTCGCGCCCGAAAGTATGTCGTCAACGTATGTCTCATTGACGCTCGGAGTGAGTGAGGGCCGAGTCGGGTTGGGTGTTCGGCTCCTCCTGGACCCAGAATTTCTGGACGAGCTCGTAGAGTTCCCGGTCGATGCCGCACTGGAAACTGGAGATCCCATTGGACGCCTTGTGAGTGCCAACGTATGATGCTGGACCGGAGATGACCCATCCCAACGTGGTGAGCTGGGCGACTGGAGAGTCGTCGTCACCTCGTCTGATGTCGGGTCGAATGATGCGGCTGTAGATGTCAACACCGATCACCATGTCGATCGGCTGAGGGTCGAGGTAATGCGGGTCGGCCAAGTTCAACCCTTGAATGTGTCCCCAACTTGCGTGAGGATTGGTAACGGCTGGTGCATAGTGAGTCAGCTCGGGTAAAATGAATGCTTTAACTTCGCAGGTGTACGTCTGAGTGAGCGAAGATATAACAAACGTGGAGACGCCCCGGGTGGTCACATTATGACCCGCCCCGATTCCGTAGATCGGCATGCGTGCATGCTGCCGAGGAAGACGCAACCGTTGGCAGATGGACTCCTTGATGAATGAGACCTCGGATCCCTGGTCGAGCAGAACACGGGCATGGATGCTGTCTCCGTTCGTGGACAGTACGTTCACAAGTGCAGTGGCCAAGATCATCGGACGACGCAAGGGCATCGAGGGCGAGACGGGAACGACATGGTGAGCAGACACCGAGGGAGTCTCGACTGTGGCTTCGGATTCCGATGGTGATGAGGACGCGGAGGAGACACTGGAAGTATCGTGTAACGACGTGTGGTGTCGAGAAGTGCATTTCACGCACCTTTTGTCACTGCGGCAGGCCTTGCGTTGGTGGTTCCCCAAGCAGTTGTAGCAGCGTCGATATTGAGTTACCAGCTGCTTGCGTTGCTCCGGCGTCATCGCGAGGTATTGAGCGCAGTTTCCGAGGTAGTGGTAAGCAGTGCATCCTAGAATGCAGTGGTTCTGCGCCGCAACGGTAGCATGTGATTGAGCGCCGGGCGCTCGAGGTTTTGCTGTGTGTGTGGCAGGTCTCGCACTCTCGACCTTGGCCAGCGCTCGAATGCGGTGCTCGAGGAATGCGTCCAATACGGAGAACTCTGGGTATTCGGTGTTGTCCGCAAGCTGCAGTTCCCACGCCTTGAGGGTTTCCGGGTCCAGTCGTTGAGTGACCCAAAAAATGATGAATGGCCCCCAATGCTGCACTTGGCACTTCAAGACGGCAAGCGCGTCCAGCACTTGCTTCACCGTACCGCGGATCCGTTTGAGTTCCGTCGCGGATTCCGACGTCGCTGGGGACAACGAAAACAACGTGTCGAGCAGGTTGTCGACAAGGGCACGCGTGTTCTCGTACTGACCGACGATGAGTTGCCACGCTTGATCGAAATGAGCACCGTCGACAGGTAAGTTTCTGACCAGATCGAGAGCTTCGCCGTGAAGGCTCAGAAGGAGGTAGTGAAACTTTTCGGTCGTGGAAAGGCTGGCGTTGTCTAACACAAGGGACGCGAATAATGCCTTGAATGGTGGCCAATCTTTGTAATCGCCTGAAAACGTCGGAACGTCGAGACGACGGAGCTTTGCCGATGATGTATGTGGTGCCTTGTCTCGGTAGCCAGCGGTCGACTCTTCGGTCGGGGCGGAACTACTATGTGCGAGATCCTTGAGTAGATCGCAGAGCGCAGCTTGCGTGTCGATGACCAGCTCCTCAGTGGTTTGACGTAGCCCGTCAACGTAATAATCATGCTTCTGGATTTCGGGGGTGCTCAGATCCTGAAGCTTTACGTGGTTTGCTCGAAACTCGTCCCAATTGCGTAGGAGTGCGTCCAACCGAGCCTGTAGATACGCTTCCGTGAGGTTAGCTGCACCCTTTTTTTTCGTATTCACGATTACGCGACCGATAGTGTGGTGTAGTTCGAATTGCAGAGCGATTAACGATTTGGCCGTTGACATTTTGAAAAAGGCGGTTGCGGGAACGAGCACGAGGTCACGCGAGACACGAACGCGACACTAAACAACACTCGCGCGAGCGGTAACGGTCACAGACCAGTTCAAATGTACTGCGCAAATGTATTTTGTCTGTATCACTTCCACAAATATCTCGCTGCGATTTCACTGGTTTGTGCACACACTAACAATCTCAGATTGAGATGTGGAGAGCCGCCGATCTAATCCGGCTCGAAGGACCAAAATGTTTGAGATCGGAACGCGAATCTGGGATTGTTAATGGGTGACGAAAGAAAGCACTGGAGTACACGAATAAATGTAGTTCACACACACATTAAATGTAATTGTAAAATATAAACAAATAAAGGCTTTGTACAAAATACGCGTTCGCTAGAATTGGACAACGATTAGCGACTCTACGAAATGGATCGATACCCAAACGCAATGATAGCGGTGTTGTGGTTACGCAACGAATGATCGTCGTCTCGAGTCCGAAAAACACCTGTTCCGCGAGTGCTAGGTGGGGGGCACCGAGACGGCGATGTCCGACGCGAGGCGAGAAGACGGTTCGGTGGATCGGCTGTTTGACGTGTCGCCGGAACACATACCGTATAACGCATAACGCATAATGCATAACGCAAACGTATAACGCACAACGCATAACGCATAACGAACAACGGATAACGCATAACGCATAACGCATAACGAATACCGCAAAACGTATATCGCCTAACACATAACGGATCACGCATAACGCATAACGCATAACGTATAGAGCATAACGCATAACGCATAACGCATAACGCATAACGCATACCGTATAACGCATAACGCATAACGCATAACGCATAATGCATAACGAATAACGCATAACGCATATCGCATAAAACATAACGCATAACGCATAACGTACAACGTATAACGCATAACGCATAACGCATAACGCATAACGCATAACGCATATCGCATAACGCATAACGCATAACGCATAACGCATAACTCAAAATGCATAACGCATAATGCATAACGCATAACGCATAACGCAAACGTATAACGCACAACGCATAACGAATACAGCAAAACGCATAATGCTTAACGCATAACGGGTCACGCATAACGCATAACGCATAACGCATAACGCATAACGCATAACGCATATCGAATAACGCATAACGTGTAACTCATAACGCATAACGCATAAAGCATAATGCTTAACGCATAACGCATAATGCTTATCGCATAACGCATAACGCATAACGTATAACGCATAACGCATACTATTTGAGATCGGAACGCGAATCTGGGATTGTTAATGGGTGACGAAAGAAAGCACTGGAGTACACGAATAAATGTAGTTCACACACACATTAAATGTAATTGTAAAATATAAACAAATAAAGGCTTTGTACAAAATACGCGTTCGCTAGAATTGGACAACGATTAGCGACTCTACGAAATGGATCGATACCCAAACGCAATGATAGCGGTGTTGTGGTTACGCAACGAATGATCGTCGTCTCGAGTCCGAAAAACACCTGTTCCGCGAGTGCTAGGTGGGGGGCACCGAGACGGCGATGTCCGACGCGAGGCGAGAAGACGGTTCGGTGGATCGGCTGTTTGACGTGTCGCCGGAACATTTCTCCCCCCCTTGCCGTGACGCAGTTTAGGCAATAAACACGGGCCCTCGGTTATGACGCGGATTGTTGTGATTCGATTGGCAGTCGACACAATTTGACGATCGGCCGTTTGAGTGTTGTAGTAGCGGTCCGGACAGTGACGACGCGAGTCACATCGTCTTTTCCGGGATGGAGTTCGGTCACGCGGGCGAGAGGCCATTTAGCCGGAGGCGACCGTTCGTCTCGTACAAGGACAAGCTCACCTACGCGGAATGGTTCCGATTTCGTCTGCCATTTCGTCGTGGCATGGAATTGCTGCAGGTATTCTCGTGACCAACGCGACCAGAAGTGGTCAAGGATTTGGCGCAGCATCTGCCATCGCGACAACCTGGAGCGAGGAGTGTCTGTGAGGTCCGGTTCCGGAAGAACATTTAGTGCGTCGCCTATAAGGAAGTGGCCCGGGGTTAGCGCGGACAGATCGGAGGGGTCGTCGGAAAGCGGACAGATCGGTCGCGAGTTTAGTGCTGCTTCGATTTGTGCAAACAGTGTCGCGTATTCTTCGAACGTGAGTGGGGATTCTCCGATTACGCGGCGCATGTGAAATTTTGTGGATTTAACTGCGGCTTCCCATTTTCCTCCGAAGTGAGGGGCGGAGGGCGGGTTGAATCTCCACTGTGTCCCGAGGTTCGCGAGACTGTTTGCGATCGCTTGAGACTCCTGTGAGGCGCGTTTGAACATACGACGCAGTTCGGCGTCCGCACCGACGAAATTCGTGCCACAGTCGCTCGACAATGTACTGCAAATGCCGCGACGACCCGTGAACCGTTTATAGGCCGCTATAAACGCGTCTGCCGTGTAGTCTGAGGCGAACTCGAGGTGCACCGCTCCGGTGGCCATGCACACGAACACAGCGAGGTAACCTTTAAAGATCTTGGCTCCGCGGCCACGCGTTGTTTTCCAATGAAACGGGCCAGCGTAATCCACACCGGAGTTCACGAATGCACGCGCTGGAGTGATGCGTCTCGGCGGGAGCTGTCCCATCACTTGCGTACACTGACTAGCTCTGTGGCGAGCGCACGTTACGCATCGCTTAATAAATGAACGTACTGGCTGTCGGCCGCCGACAATCCAGTACGATTGCCTCACTGTCGACTCTGGACTTCGCGGAGAGTAGAGTTACGCGGAACGTATCGTCGTCGTTTCGGACCCGCATGTAGATTACGACGCCCATCGCGCGCGTGGATGCATCGGCGAATCCGTGGAGTTCGACGCCGCGGTCGGGATCGAGTTGCCCGACCCATCGAGTCAGAGTTAGCCGGCGAATTTCTGCCAAGTCACTGCAGAATCGCTCCCAGCGACGAGAGAACTCAGCCGGGAGAGCCTCGTCCCATCCCGTTTTTTGCGTCCATAACTCCTGCATAAGCATTTTGCCTTGCACGGTGACGGGCGCGAGCCATCCCAACGGGTCGAATAGCTGGGAGATTGTTGACAGCACTCCGCGCTTGGAACTGCTAGCGGTCGGGGGTGCCTGGAAGGAGAACGCGAATGTGTCGGAATCGGTGTTCCACGCGAGACCGAGGGCGCGATGAGGGGCATCGACGGACAATGCTCTCTCGTTTAACGACTCCGAACGTCTTTCTTCAACGGGGATCAATTCATCGTAATTGGCGACCCATTTTTTCAGCTTGAATCCCCCGGCTTCCAATAGACGCTGAAGTTGACGAATTTTCTCCTGGGCCGTCGGTAGGGTGTTCGCGCCCGAAAGTATGTCGTCAACGTATGTCTCATTGACGCTCGGAGTGAGTGAGGGCCGAGTCGGGTTGGGTGTTCGGCTCCTCCTGGACCCAGAATTTCTGGACGAGCTCGTAGAGTTCCCGGTCGATGCCGCACTGGAAACTGGAGATCCCATTGGACGCCTTGTGAGTGCCAACGTATGATGCTGGACCGGAGATGACCCATCCCAACGTGGTGAGCTGGGCGACTGGAGAGTCGTCGTCACCTCGTCTGATGTCGGGTCGAATGATGCGGCTGTAGATGTCAACACCGATCACCATGTCGATCGGCTGAGGGTCGAGGTAATGCGGGTCGGCCAAGTTCAACCCTTGAATGTGTCCCCAACTTGCGTGAGGATTGGTAACGGCTGGTGCATAGTGAGTCAGCTCGGGTAAAATGAATGCTTTAACTTCGCAGGTGTACGTCTGAGTGAGCGAAGATATAACAAACGTGGAGACGCCCCGGGTGGTCACATTATGACCCGCCCCGATTCCGTAGATCGGCATGCGTGCATGCTGCCGAGGAAGACGCAACCGTTGGCAGATGGACTCCTTGATGAATGAGACCTCGGATCCCTGGTCGAGCAGAACACGGGCATGGATGCTGTCTCCGTTCGTGGACAGTACGTTCACAAGTGCAGTGGCCAAGATCATCGGACGACGCAAGGGCATCGAGGGCGAGACGGGAACGACATGGTGAGCAGACACCGAGGGAGTCTCGACTGTGGCTTCGGATTCCGATGGTGATGAGGACGCGGAGGAGACACTGGAAGTATCGTGTAACGACGTGTGGTGTCGAGAAGTGCATTTCACGCACCTTTTGTCACTGCGGCAGGCCTTGCGTTGGTGGTTCCCCAAGCAGTTGTAGCAGCGTCGATATTGAGTTACCAGCTGCTTGCGTTGCTCCGGCGTCATCGCGAGGTATTGAGCGCAGTTTCCGAGGTAGTGGTAAGCAGTGCATCCTAGAATGCAGTGGTTCTGCGCCGCAACGGTAGCATGTGATTGAGCGCCGGGCGCTCGAGGTTTTGCTGTGTGTGTGGCAGGTCTCGCACTCTCGACCTTGGCCAGCGCTCGAATGCGGTGCTCGAGGAATGCGTCCAATACGGAGAACTCTGGGTATTCGGTGTTGTCCGCAAGCTGCAGTTCCCACGCCTTGAGGGTTTCCGGGTCCAGTCGTTGAGTGACCCAAAAAATGATGAATGGCCCCCAATGCTGCACTTGGCACTTCAAGACGGCAAGCGCGTCCAGCACTTGCTTCACCGTACCGCGGATCCGTTTGAGTTCCGTCGCGGATTCCGACGTCGCTGGGGACAACGAAAACAACGTGTCGAGCAGGTTGTCGACAAGGGCACGCGTGTTCTCGTACTGACCGACGATGAGTTGCCACGCTTGATCGAAATGAGCACCGTCGACAGGTAAGTTTCTGACCAGATCGAGAGCTTCGCCGTGAAGGCTCAGAAGGAGGTAGTGAAACTTTTCGGTCGTGGAAAGGCTGGCGTTGTCTAACACAAGGGACGCGAATAATGCCTTGAATGGTGGCCAATCTTTGTAATCGCCTGAAAACGTCGGAACGTCGAGACGACGGAGCTTTGCCGATGATGTATGTGGTGCCTTGTCTCGGTAGCCAGCGGTCGACTCTTCGGTCGGGGCGGAACTACTATGTGCGAGATCCTTGAGTAGATCGCAGAGCGCAGCTTGCGTGTCGATGACCAGCTCCTCAGTGGTTTGACGTAGCCCGTCAACGTAATAATCATGCTTCTGGATTTCGGGGGTGCTCAGATCCTGAAGCTTTACGTGGTTTGCTCGAAACTCGTCCCAATTGCGTAGGAGTGCGTCCAACCGAGCCTGTAGATACGCTTCCGTGAGGTTAGCTGCACCCTTTTTTTTCGTATTCACGATTACGCGACCGATAGTGTGGTGTAGTTCGAATTGCAGAGCGATTAACGATTTGGCCGTTGACATTTTGAAAAAGGCGGTTGCGGGAACGAGCACGAGGTCACGCGAGACACGAACGCAACACTAAACAACACTCGCGCGAGCGGTAACGGTCACAGACCAGTTCAAATGTACTGCGCAAATGTATTTTGTCTGTATCACTTCCACAAATATCTCGCTGCGATTTCACTGGTTTGTGCACACACTAACAATCTCAGATTGAGATGTGGAGAGCCGCCGATCTAATCCGGCTCGAAGGACCAAAATGTTTGAGATCGGAACGCGAATCTGGGATTGTTAATGGGTGACGAAAGAAAGCACTGGAGTACACGAATAAATGTAGTTCACACACACATTAAATGTAATTGTAAAATATAAACAAATAAAGGCTTTGTACAAAATACGCGTTCGCTAGAATTGGACAACGATTAGCGACTCTACGAAATGGATCGATACCCAAACGCAATGATAGCGGTGTTGTGGTTACGCAACGAATGATCGTCGTCTCGAGTCCGAAAAACACCTGTTCCGCGAGTGCTAGGTGGGGGGCACCGAGACGGCGATGTCCGACGCGAGGCGAGAAGACGGTTCGGTGGATCGGCTGTTTGACGTGTCGCCGGAACACATACCGTATAACGCATAACGCATAATGCATAACGCAAACGTATAACGCACAACGCATAACGCATAACGAACAACGGATAACGCATAACGCATAACGCATAACGAATACCGCAAAACGTATATCGCCTAACACATAACGGATCACGCATAACGCATAACGCATAACGTATAGAGCATAACGCATAACGCATAACGCATAACGCATAACGCATACCGTATAACGCATAACGCATAACGCATAACGCATAATGCATAACGAATAACGCATAACGCATATCGCATAAAACATAACGCATAACGCATAACGTACAACGTATAACGCATAACGCATAACGCATAACGCATATCGCATAACGCATAACGCATAACGCATAACGCATAACTCAAAATGCATAACGCATAATGCATAACGCATAACGCATAACGCAAACGTATAACGCACAACGCATAACGAATACAGCAAAACGCATAATGCTTAACGCATAACGGGTCACGCATAACGCATAACGCATAACGCATAACGCATAACGCATAACGCATATCGAATAACGCATAACGTGTAACTCATAACGCATAACGCATAAAGCATAATGCTTAACGCATAACGCATAATGCTTATCGCATAACGCATAACGCATAACGTATAACGCATAACGCATACTATTTGAGATCGGAACGCGAATCTGGGATTGTTAATGGGTGACGAAAGAAAGCACTGGAGTACACGAATAAATGTAGTTCACACACACATTAAATGTAATTGTAAAATATAAACAAATAAAGGCTTTGTACAAAATACGCGTTCGCTAGAATTGGACAACGATTAGTGACTCTACGAAATGGATCGATACCCAAACGCAATGATAGCGGTGTTGTGGTTACGCAACGAATGATCGTCGTCTCGAGTCCGAAAAACACCTGTTCCGCGAGTGCTAGGTGGGGGGCACCGAGACGGCGATGTCCGACGCGAGGCGAGAAGACGGTTCGGTGGATCGGCTGTTTGACGTGTCGCCGGAACATTTCTCCCCCCCTTGCCGTGACGCAGTTTAGGCAATAAACACGGGCCCTCGGTTATGACGCGGATTGTTGTGATTCGATTGGCAGTCGACACAATTTGACGATCGGCCGTTTGAGTGTTGTAGTAGCGGTCCGGACAGTGACGACGCGAGTCACATCGTCTTTTCCGGGATGGAGTTCGGTCACGCGGGCGAGAGGCCATTTAGCCGGAGGCGACCGTTCGTCTCGTACAAGGACAAGCTCACCTACGCGGAATGGTTCCGATTTCGTCTGCCATTTCGTCGTGGCATGGAATTGCTGCAGGTATTCTCGTGACCAACGCGACCAGAAGTGGTCAAGGATTTGGCGCAGCATCTGCCATCGCGACAACCTGGAGCGAGGAGTGTCTGTGAGGTCCGGTTCCGGAAGAACATTTAGTGCGTCGCCTATAAGGAAGTGGCCCGGGGTTAGCGCGGACAGATCGGAGGGGTCGTCGGAAAGCGGACAGATCGGTCGCGAGTTTAGTGCTGCTTCGATTTGTGCAAACAGTGTCGCGTATTCTTCGAACGTGAGTGGGGATTCTCCGATTACGCGGCGCATGTGAAATTTTGTGGATTTAACTGCGGCTTCCCATTTTCCTCCGAAGTGAGGGGCGGAGGGCGGGTTGAATCTCCACTGTGTCCCGAGGTTCGCGAGACTGTTTGCGATCGCTTGAGACTCCTGTGAGGCGCGTTTGAACATACGACGCAGTTCGGCGTCCGCACCGACGAAATTCGTGCCACAGTCGCTCGACAATGTACTGCAAATGCCGCGACGACCCGTGAACCGTTTATAGGCCGCTATAAACGCGTCTGCCGTGTAGTCTGAGGCGAACTCGAGGTGCACCGCTCCGGTGGCCATGCACACGAACACAGCGAGGTAACCTTTAAAGATCTTGGCTCCGCGGCCACGCGTTGTTTTCCAATGAAACGGGCCAGCGTAATCCACACCGGAGTTCACGAATGCACGCGCTGGAGTGATGCGTCTCGGCGGGAGCTGTCCCATCACTTGCGTACACTGACTAGCTCTGTGGCGAGCGCACGTTACGCATCGCTTAATAAATGAACGTACTGGCTGTCGGCCGCCGACAATCCAGTACGATTGCCTCACTGTCGACTCTGGACTTCGCGGAGAGTAGAGTTACGCGGAACGTATCGTCGTCGTTTCGGACCCGCATGTAGATTACGACGCCCATCGCGCGCGTGGATGCATCGGCGAATCCGTGGAGTTCGACGCCGCGGTCGGGATCGAGTTGCCCGACCCATCGAGTCAGAGTTAGCCGGCGAATTTCTGCCAAGTCACTGCAGAATCGCTCCCAGCGACGAGAGAACTCAGCCGGGAGAGCCTCGTCCCATCCCGTTTTTTGCGTCCATAACTCCTGCATAAGCATTTTGCCTTGCACGGTGACGGGCGCGAGCCATCCCAACGGGTCGAATAGCTGGGAGATTGTTGACAGCACTCCGCGCTTGGAACTGCTAGCGGTCGGGGGTGCCTGGAAGGAGAACGCGAATGTGTCGGAATCGGTGTTCCACGCGAGACCGAGGGCGCGATGAGGGGCATCGACGGACAATGCTCTCTCGTTTAACGACTCCGAACGTCTTTCTTCAACGGGGATCAATTCATCGTAATTGGCGACCCATTTTTTCAGCTTGAATCCCCCGGCTTCCAATAGACGCTGAAGTTGACGAATTTTCTCCTGGGCCGTCGGTAGGGTGTTCGCGCCCGAAAGTATGTCGTCAACGTATGTCTCATTGACGCTCGGAGTGAGTGAGGGCCGAGTCGGGTTGGGTGTTCGGCTCCTCCTGGACCCAGAATTTCTGGACGAGCTCGTAGAGTTCCCGGTCGATGCCGCACTGGAAACTGGAGATCCCATTGGACGCCTTGTGAGTGCCAACGTATGATGCTGGACCGGAGATGACCCATCCCAACGTGGTGAGCTGGGCGACTGGAGAGTCGTCGTCACCTCGTCTGATGTCGGGTCGAATGATGCGGCTGTAGATGTCAACACCGATCACCATGTCGATCGGCTGAGGGTCGAGGTAATGCGGGTCGGCCAAGTTCAACCCTTGAATGTGTCCCCAACTTGCGTGAGGATTGGTAACGGCTGGTGCATAGTGAGTCAGCTCGGGTAAAATGAATGCTTTAACTTCGCAGGTGTACGTCTGAGTGAGCGAAGATATAACAAACGTGGAGACGCCCCGGGTGGTCACATTATGACCCGCCCCGATTCCGTAGATCGGCATGCGTGCATGCTGCCGAGGAAGACGCAACCGTTGGCAGATGGACTCCTTGATGAATGAGACCTCGGATCCCTGGTCGAGCAGAACACGGGCATGGATGCTGTCTCCGTTCGTGGACAGTACGTTCACAAGTGCAGTGGCCAAGATCATCGGACGACGCAAGGGCATCGAGGGCGAGACGGGAACGACATGGTGAGCAGACACCGAGGGAGTCTCGACTGTGGCTTCGGATTCCGATGGTGATGAGGACGCGGAGGAGACACTGGAAGTATCGTGTAACGACGTGTGGTGTCGAGAAGTGCATTTCACGCACCTTTTGTCACTGCGGCAGGCCTTGCGTTGGTGGTTCCCCAAGCAGTTGTAGCAGCGTCGATATTGAGTTACCAGCTGCTTGCGTTGCTCCGGCGTCATCGCGAGGTATTGAGCGCAGTTTCCGAGGTAGTGGTAAGCAGTGCATCCTAGAATGCAGTGGTTCTGCGCCGCAACGGTAGCATGTGATTGAGCGCCGGGCGCTCGAGGTTTTGCTGTGTGTGTGGCAGGTCTCGCACTCTCGACCTTGGCCAGCGCTCGAATGCGGTGCTCGAGGAATGCGTCCAATACGGAGAACTCTGGGTATTCGGTGTTGTCCGCAAGCTGCAGTTCCCACGCCTTGAGGGTTTCCGGGTCCAGTCGTTGAGTGACCCAAAAAATGATGAATGGCCCCCAATGCTGCACTTGGCACTTCAAGACGGCAAGCGCGTCCAGCACTTGCTTCACCGTACCGCGGATCCGTTTGAGTTCCGTCGCGGATTCCGACGTCGCTGGGGACAACGAAAACAACGTGTCGAGCAGGTTGTCGACAAGGGCACGCGTGTTCTCGTACTGACCGACGATGAGTTGCCACGCTTGATCGAAATGAGCACCGTCGACAGGTAAGTTTCTGACCAGATCGAGAGCTTCGCCGTGAAGGCTCAGAAGGAGGTAGTGAAACTTTTCGGTCGTGGAAAGGCTGGCGTTGTCTAACACAAGGGACGCGAATAATGCCTTGAATGGTGGCCAATCTTTGTAATCGCCTGAAAACGTCGGAACGTCGAGACGACGGAGCTTTGCCGATGATGTATGTGGTGCCTTGTCTCGGTAGCCAGCGGTCGACTCTTCGGTCGGGGCGGAACTACTATGTGCGAGATCCTTGAGTAGATCGCAGAGCGCAGCTTGCGTGTCGATGACCAGCTCCTCAGTGGTTTGACGTAGCCCGTCAACGTAATAATCATGCTTCTGGATTTCGGGGGTGCTCAGATCCTGAAGCTTTACGTGGTTTGCTCGAAACTCGTCCCAATTGCGTAGGAGTGCGTCCAACCGAGCCTGTAGATACGCTTCCGTGAGGTTAGCTGCACCCTTTTTTTTCGTATTCACGATTACGCGACCGATAGTGTGGTGTAGTTCGAATTGCAGAGCGATTAACGATTTGGCCGTTGACATTTTGAAAAAGGCGGTTGCGGGAACGAGCACGAGGTCACGCGAGACACGAACGCGACACTAAACAACACTCGCGCGAGCGGTAACGGTCACAGACCAGTTCAAATGTACTGCGCAAATGTATTTTGTCTGTATCACTTCCACAAATATCTCGCTGCGATTTCACTGGTTTGTGCACACACTAACAATCTCAGATTGAGATGTGGAGAGCCGCCGATCTAATCCGGCTCGAAGGACCAAAATGTTTGAGATCGGAACGCGAATCTGGGATTGTTAATGGGTGACGAAAGAAAGCACTGGAGTACACGAATAAATGTAGTTCACACACACATTAAATGTAATTGTAAAATATAAACAAATAAAGGCTTTGTACAAAATACGCGTTCGCTAGAATTGGACAACGATTAGCGACTCTACGAAATGGATCGATACCCAAACGCAATGATAGCGGTGTTGTGGTTACGCAACGAATGATCGTCGTCTCGAGTCCGAAAAACACCTGTTCCGCGAGTGCTAGGTGGGGGGCACCGAGACGGCGATGTCCGACGCGAGGCGAGAAGACGGTTCGGTGGATCGGCTGTTTGACGTGTCGCCGGAACACATACCGTATAACGCATAACGCATAATGCATAACGCAAACGTATAACGCACAACGCATAACGCATAACGAACAACGGATAACGCATAACGCATAACGCATAACGAATACCGCAAAACGTATATCGCCTAACACATAACGGATCACGCATAACGCATAACGCATAACGTATAGAGCATAACGCATAACGCATAACGCATAACGCATAACGCATACCGTATAACGCATAACGCATAACGCATAACGCATAACGCATAATGCATAACGAATAACGCATAACGCATATCGCATAAAACATAACGCATAACGCATAACGTACAACGTATAACGCATAACGCATAACGCATAACGCATAACGCATATCGCATAACGCATAACGCATAACGCATAACGCATAACTCAAAATGCATAACGCATAATGCATAACGCATAACGCATAACGCATTACGCATAACGCACAACGCATATCGCATAACGCATAACGCACAACGCATATCGCATAACGCATAACGCATAACGCATAACGCATAACGCATAACGCATAACGCATAACGCATAACGCATAACGCACAACGCATATCGCATAACGCATAACGCATAACGCATAACGCATAACGCATAACGCATAACGCATAATGCATAAAGCATAACGCATAACGCATAACTTATAACTCATTACTCATAACGAATAACGCATAACGCATAACGCATAACGCATAACGCATAATGCATAACGCATAACGCATAACGCATAACGCATAACGCATAACGCATAACGCATAACGCATAACGCATAACGCATAACGCATAACGCATATCGCATAACGCATAACGCATAACGCATAACGCATAACGTATAACGCATAAAGCATAACGCATAACGCATAACGCAAACGTATAACGCACAACGCATAACGCATAACGCATAACGCAAAACGCATAACGCATAACGCATAACCCATAACGCATAACGCATAACGCATAAAGCATAACGCATAACGCATAACTTATAACTCATTACTCATAACGAATAACGCATAACGCATAACGCATAACGGATAACGCATATCGCATAACGCATAACGCATAATGCATAACGCATAAAGCATAACGCATAACTTATAACTCATTACTCATAACGAATAACGCATAACGCATAACGCATAACGGATAACGCATATCGCATAACGCATAACGCATAATGCATAACGCATAAAGCATAACGCATAACGCATAACGCATAACCCCTAACGCATAACGCATAACGTATAACTCATAACGCATAACGCATAACACATAACGCATAACACATAATGCACAACGCATTACGAATACAGCAAAACGCATAACGCTTAACGCATAACGGATCACGCATAACGCATAACGCATAATGCATAACGCATAACGCATAACGCATAATGCATAACGCATAAAGCGTAACGCATAACGCATAACGCATAAAGCATAACACATAACGCATAACTCATAATGCACAACGCATAACGAATACAGCAAAACGCATAACGCTTAACGCATAACGCATAACGCATAACGCATAATGCATAACGCATAACGCATAACGCATAACGCATAACGCATAACGCATAACGTATAACGTATAACGCATACCGCATTACGCATAACTTATAACTCATAACTCATAAGGAGTAACGCATAACGCATAAAGCATAACGCATAACGCATAAAGCATAACGCATAACGCATAACTTATAACTCATTACTCATAACGAATAACGCATAACGCATAACTTATAACTCATTACTCATAACTCATAACGCATAACGCATAAAGCATAACGCATAACGCATAACGGATAAAGCATAATGCATAACGCATAACGCATAACGCATTACGCATAACTTATAACCCATAACTCATAAGGAGTAACGCATAACGCATAAAGCATAACGCATGAAGCATAACGCATAACGCATAACTTATAACTCATTACTCATAACGAATAACGCATAACGCATAAGGCATAACGCATAACGCATAACGCATAACGCATAACGCATAACGCATAACGCATAACGCATAACGCATAACGCATAACGCATAACGCATAATGCATAAAGCATAACGCATAACTTATAACTCATTACTCATAACGAATAATGCATAACGCATAACGCATAACGCATTACGCATAATGCATAACGCATAACGCATAACGCATAACGCATAACGCATAACGCATAACGCATAACGCATAACGCATAACGCATAACGCAAACGTATAACGCACAATTCATAACGCATAACGCATAACGCAAAACGCATAACGCATAACGCATAACGCATAACGCATAACGCATAACGCATAACGCATAACGCATAACGCATAACGCATAACGCATAACGCATAACGCATAACGCATAAAGCATAACGCATAACGCATAACGCATAACTTATAACTCATTACTCATAACGAATAACGCATAACGCATAACGCATAACGGATAACGCATATCGCATAACGCATAACGCATAATGCATAACGCATAAAGCATAACGCATAACGCATAACGCATAACGCATAACGCATAACGCATACCGTATAACGCATAACGCCTAACGGATCAGGCATAACGCATAACGCATAATGCATAACACATAACGCATAACGCATAACGCATAACGCATAACGCATAACGCATAACGCATAACGCATAACGCATAACGCCTTACGGATCAGGCATAACGCATAACGCATAATGCATAACACATAACGCATACCGCATAACGCATAACGCATAACGCATAACGCATAACGCATAACACATAACGCATAACGCATAACGCATAACGCATAACGAATAACGCATAACGCATAACGCATAACGCATGTCGGATCACTCATAACGCATAACGCATAACGCATAAAGCATAAAGCATAACGTATAACGCATAACGCATATCGCATAACGCATAACGCATAACCCATAACGCATAACGCATAACGCATAACGCATAACGCATAACGCATAACGCATAACGCATAACGCATAACGCATAACGCATAACGCATAACGCACAACGCATATCGCATAACGCATAACGCATAACGCATAACGCAAAACGCATGGCGCATAACTCAAAATGCATAACGCATAACGCATAACGCATAACGCATAACGCATAACGCATAACGCATAACGCATAACGCATAACGCATAACGCATAACGCACAACGCATATCGCATAACGCATAACGCACAACGCATAACGCACAACGCATATCGCATAACGCATAACGCATAACGCATAACGCATGTCGCATAACTCAAAATGCATAACGCATAACGCATAACGCAAACGTATAACGCACAACGCATAACGAATACAGCAAAACGCATAATGCTTAACGCATAACGGATCACGCATAACGCATAACGCACAACGCATATCGCATAACGCATAACGCATAACGCATAACGCATGGCGCATAACTCAAAATGCATAACGCATAACGCATAACGCATAACGCATAACGCATAACGCATAACGCATAACGCATAACGCACAACGCATATCGCATAACGCATAACGCATGGCGCATAACTCAAAATGCATAACGCATAACGCATAACGCATAACGCAAACGTATAACGCACAACGCATAACGAATACAGCAAAACGCATAATGCTTAACGCATAACGGATCACGCATAACGCATAACGCATAACGCATAACGCATAACGCATAACGCATATCGAATAACGCATAACGTGTAACTCATAACGCATAACGCATAAAGCATAATGCTTAACGCATAACGCATAACGCTTATCGCATAACGCATAACGCATGACGTATAACGCATAACGCATACCGCATAACGCATAACGCATAACGCATAATGCATAACGCAAACGTATAACGCACAACGCATAACGCATACCGAACAACGGATAACGCATAACGCATAACGCATAACGAATACCGCAAAACGTATATCGCCTAACACATAACGGATCACACATAACGCATAACGCATAACGTATAGAGCATAACGCATAACGCATAACGCATAACGCATACCGTATAACGCATAACGCATAACGCATAACGCATAACGCATAACGCATAACGCATAACGCATAAAGCATAACACATAACGCATAACTCATAATGCACAACGCATAACGAATACAGCAAAACGCATAACGCTTAACGCATAACGCATAACGCATAACGCATAATGCATAACGCATAACGCATAACGCATAACGCATAACGCATAACGCATAACGTATAACGTATAACGCATACCGCATTACGCATAACTTATAACTCATAACTCATAAGGAGTAACGCATAACGCATAAAGCATAACGCATAACGCATAAAGCATAACGCATAACGCATAACTTATAACTCATTACTCATAACGAATAACGCATAACGCATAACTTATAACTCATTACTCATAACTCATAACGCATAACGCATAAAGCATAACGCATAACGCATAACGGATAAAGCATAATGCATAACGCATAACGCATAACGCATTACGCATAACTTATAACCCATAACTCATAAGGAGTAACGCATAACGCATAAAGCATAACGCATGAAGCATAACGCATAACGCATAACTTATAACTCATTACTCATAACGAATAACGCATAACGCATAAGGCATAACGCATAACGCATAACGCATAACGCATAACGCATAACGCATAACGCATAACGCATAACGCATAACGCATAACGCATAACGCATAACGCATAATGCATAAAGCATAACGCATAACTTATAACTCATTACTCATAACGAATAATGCATAACGCATAACGCATAACGCATTACGCATAATGCATAACGCATAACGCATAACGCATAACGCATAACGCATAACGCATAACGCATAACGCATAACGCATAACGCAAAACGCATAACGCATAACGCATAACGCATAACGCATAACGCATAACGCATAACGCATAACGCATAACGCATAACGCATAACGCATAACGCATAACGCATAAAGCATAACGCATAACGCATAACGCATAACTTATAACTCATTACTCATAACGAATAACGCATAACGCATAACGCATAACGGATAACGCATATCGCATAACGCATAACGCATAATGCATAACGCATAAAGCATAACGCATAACGCATAACGCATAACGCATAACGCATAACGCATACCGTTTAACGCATAACGCCTAACGGATCAGGCATAACGCATAACGCATAATGCATAACACATAACGCATAACGCATAACGCATAACGCATAACGCATAACGCATAACGCATAACGCCTTACGGATCAGGCATAACGCATAACGCATAATGCATAACACATAACGCATACCGCATAACGCATAACGCATAACGCATAACGCATAACGCATAACACATAACGCATAACGCATAACGCATAACGCATAACGAATAACGCATAACGCATAACGCATAACGCATGTCGGATCACTCATAACGCATAACGCATAACGCATAAAGCATAAAGCATAACGTATAACGCATAACGCATATCGCATAACGCATAACGCATAACCCATAACGCATAACGCATAACGCATAACGCATAACGCATAACGCATAACGCATAACGCATAACGCATAACGCATAACGCATAACGCATAACGCACAACGCATATCGCATAACGCATAACGCATAACGCATAACGCAAAACGCATGGCGCATAACTCAAAACGCATAACGCATAACGCATAACGCATAACGCATAACGCATAACGCATAACGCATAACGCATAACGCATAACGCATAACGCACAACGCATATCGCATAACGCATAACGCACAACGCATAACGCATAACGCATATCGCATAACGCATAACGCATAACGCATAACGCATGTCGCATAACTCAAAATGCATAACGCATAACGCATAACGCAAACGTATAACGCACAACGCATAACGAATACAGCAAAACGCATAATGCTTAACGCATAACGGATCACGCATAACGCATAACGCACAACGCATATCGCATAACGCATAACGCATAACGCATAACGCATGGCGCATAACTCAAAATGCATAACGCATAACGCATAACGCATAACGCATAACGCATAACGCATAACGCATAACGCATAACGCATAACGCACAACGCATATCGCATAACGCATGGCGCATAACTCAAAATGCATAACGCATAACGCATAACGCATAACGCAAACGTATAACGCACAACGCATAACGAATACAGCAAAACGCATAATGCTTAACGCATAACGGATCACGCATAACGCATAACGCATAACGCATAACGCATAACGCATAACGCATATCGAATAACGCATAACGTGTAACTCATAACGCATAACGCATAAAGCATAATGCTTAACGCATAACGCATAACGCTTATCGCATAACGCATAACGCATGACGTATAACGCATAACGCATACCGCATAACGCATAACGCATAATGCATAACGCAAACGTATAACGCACAACGCATAACGCATACCGAACAACGGATAACGCATAACGCATAACGCATAACGAATACCGCAAAACGTATATCGCCTAACACATAACGGATCACACATAACGCATAACGCATAACGTATAGAGCATAACGCATAACGCATAACGCATAACGCATACCGTATAACGCATAACGCATAACGCATAACGCATAACGCATAACGCATAACGCATAACGCATAACGCATAACGCATAACGCATAACGCATAACGCATAACGCATAACGCATAACGCATAACGCATAACGCATAACGCATAACGCATAACGCATAACGCATAACGCATAACGCACAACGCATATCGCATAACGCATAACGCATAACGCATAACGCATGGCGCATAACTCAAAATGCATAACGCATAACGCATAACGCAAACGTATAACGCACAACGCATAACGAATACAGCAAAACGCATAATGCTTAACGCATAACGGATCACGCATAACGCATAACGCACAACGCATATCGCATAACGCATAACGCATAACGCATAACGTATAGAGCATAACGCATAACGCATAACGCATAACGCACAACGCATATCGCATAACGCATAACGCACAACGCATATCGCATAACGCATAACGCATAACGCATAACGCATGGCGCATACCTCAAAATGCATAACGCATAACGCATAACGCATAACGCATAACGCATAACGCATAACGCATAACGCATAACGCATAACGCATAACGCATAACGCATAACGCATAACGCATAACGCACAACGCATATCGCATAACGCATAACGCATAACGCATAACGCATGGCGCATAACTCAAAATGCATAACGCATAACGCATAACGCAAACGTATAACGCACAACGCATAACGAATACAGCAAAACGCATAATGCTTAACGCATAACGGATCACGCATAACGCATAACGCACAACGCATATCGCATAACGCATAACGCATAACGCATGGCGCATAACTCAAAATGCATAACGCATAACGCATAACGCATAACGCATAACGCATAACGCACAACGCATAACGCATAACGCATAACGCATAACGCATAACGCACAACGCATATCGCATAACGCATAACGCATAACGCATAACGCATATCTTATAACGCATAACGTGTGACTCATAACGCATAACGCTTAAAGCATAATGCATAACGCATAACGCATAACGCATAACGCATAACGCATAACGCATAATGCATAACGCATAAAGCGTAACGCATAACGCATAACGCATAAAGCATAACACATAACGCATAACTCATAATGCACAACGCATAACGAATACAGCAAAACGCATAACGCTTAACGCATAACGCATAACGCATAACGCATAACGCATAACGCATAACGCATAACGCATAACGCATAACGTATAACGTATAACGCATACCGCATTACGCATAACTTATAACTCATAACTCATAAGGAGTAACGCATAACGCATAAAGCATAACGCATAACGCATAAAGCATAACGCATAACGCATAACTTATAACTCATTACTCATAACGAATAACGCATAACGCATAACTTATAACTCATTACTCATAACTCATAACGCATAACGCATAAAGCATAACGCATAACGCATAACGGATAAAGCATAATGCATAACGCATAACGCATAACGCATTACGCATAACTTATAACCCATAACTCATAAGGAGTAACGCATAACGCATAAAGCATAACGCATGAAGCATAACGCATAACGCATAACTTATAACTCATTACTCATAACGAATAACGCATAACGCATAATGCATAACGCATAACGCATAACGCATAACGCATAACGCATATCTTATAACGCATAACGTGTGACTCATAACGCATAACGTGTGACTCATAACGCATAACGCTTAAAGCATAATGCATAACGCGTAACGCATAACGCATAACGCATAACGCATAACGCATAACGCATTACGCATAACGCACAACGCATATCGCATAACGCATAACGCATAACGCATAACGCATGGCGCATAACTCAAAATGCATAACGCATAACGCATAACGCATATCGCATAACGCATAACGCATAACGCATAACGCACAACGCATATCGCATAACGCATAACGCATAACGCACAACGCATATCGCATAACGCATAACGCATAACGCATAACGCATAACGCATAACGCATAACGCATAACGCATAACGCATAACGCATAACGCATAAAGCATAACGCATAACGCATAACGCATAACTTATAACTCATTACTCATAACGAATAACGCATAACGCATAACGCATAACGGATAACGCATATCGCATAACGCATAACGCATAATGCATAACGCATAAAGCATAACGCATAACGCATAACGCATAACGCATAACGCATACCGTATAACGCATAACGCCTAACGGATCAGGCATAACGCATAACGCATAATGCATAACACATAACGCATAACGCATAACGCATAACGCATAACGCATAACGCATAACGCATAACGCATAACGCATAACGCCTTACGGATCAGGCATAACGCATAACGCATAATGCATAACACATAACGCATACCGCATAACGCATAACGCATAACGCATAACGCATAACGCATAACACATAACGCATAACGCATAACGCATAACGCATAACGCATAACGCATAACGCATAACGCATAACGTATGTCGGATCACTCATAACGCATAACGCATAACGCATAAAGCATAAAGCATAACGTATAACGCATAACGCATATCGCATAACGCATAACGCATAATGCATAAAGCATAACGCATAACTTATAACTCATTACTCATAACGAATAATGCATAACGCATAACGCATAACGCATTACGCATAATGCATAACGCATAACGCATAACGCATAACGCATAACGCATAACGCATAACGCATAACGCATAACGCATAACGCAAAACGCATAACGCATAACGCATAACGCATAACGCATAACGCATAACGCATAACGCATAACGCATAACGCATAACGCATAACGCATAACGCATAACGCATAAAGCATAACGCATAACGCATAACGCATAACTTATAACTCATTACTCATAACGAATAACGCATAACGCATAACGCATAACGGATAACGCATATCGCATAACGCATAACGCATAATGCATAACGCATAAAGCATAACGCATAACGCATAACGCATAACGCATAACGCATAACGCATACCGTTTAACGCATAACGCCTAACGGATCAGGCATAACGCATAACGCATAATGCATAACACATAACGCATAACGCATAACGCATAACGCATAACGCATAACGCATAACGCATAACGCATAACGCCTTACGGATCAGGCATAACGCATAACGCATAATGCATAACACATAACGCATACCGCATAACGCATAACGCATAACGCATAACGCATAACGCATAACACATAACGCATAACGCATAACGCATAACGCATAACGAATAACGCATAACGCATAACGCATAACGCATGTCGGATCACTCATAACGCATAACGCATAACGCATAAAGCATAAAGCATAACGTATAACGCATAACGCATATCGCATAACGCATAACGCATAACCCATAACGCATAACGCATAACGCATAACGCATAACGCATAACGCATAACGCATAACGCATAACGCATAACGCATAACGCATAACGCATAACGCATAACGCACAACGCATATCGCATAACGCATAACGCATAACGCATAACGCATAACGCATGGCGCATAACTCAAAATGCATAACGCATAACGCATAACGCATAACGCATAACGCATAACGCATAACGCATAACGCATAACGCATAACGCATAACGCACAACGCATATCGCATAACGCATAACGCACAACGCATAACGCACAACGCATATCGCATAACGCATAACGCATAACGCATAACGCATGTCGCATAACTCAAAATGCATAACGCATAACGCATAACGCAAACGTATAACGCACAACGCATAACGAATACAGCAAAACGCATAATGCTTAACGCATAACGGATCACGCATAACGCATAACGCACAACGCATATCGCATAACGCATAACGCATAACGCATAACGCATGGCGCATAACTCAAAATGCATAACGCATAACGCATAACGCATAACGCATAACGCATAACGCATAACGCATAACGCATAACGCATAACGCACAACGCATATCGCATAACGCATGGCGCATAACTCAAAATGCATAACGCATAACGCATAACGCATAACGCAAACGTATAACGCACAACGCATAACGAATACAGCAAAACGCATAATGCTTAACGCATAACGGATCACGCATAACGCATAACGCATAACGCATAACGCATAACGCATAACGCATATCGAATAACGCATAACGTGTAACTCATAACGCATAACGCATAAAGCATAATGCTTAACGCATAACGCATAACGCTTATCGCATAACGCATAACGCATGACGTATAACGCATAACGCATACCGCATAACGCATAACGCATAATGCATAACGCAAACGTATAACGCACAACGCATAACGCATACCGAACAACGGATAACGCATAACGCATAACGCATAACGAATACCGCAAAACGTATATCGCCTAACACATAACGGATCACACATAACGCATAACGCATAACGTATAGAGCATAACGCATAACGCATAACGCATAACGCATACCGTATAACGCATAACGCATAACGCATAACGCATAACGCATAACGCATAACGCATAACGCATAACGCATAACGCATAACGCATAACGCATAACGCATAACGCATAACGCATGACGCATAACGCATAACGCATAACGCATAACGCATAACGCATAACGCATAACGCATAACGCACAACGCATATCGCATAACGCATAACGCATAACGCATAACGCATGGCGCATAACTCAAAATGCATAACGCATAACGCATAACGCAAACGTATAACGCACAACGCATAACGAATACAGCAAAACGCATAATGCTTAACGCATAACGGATCACGCATAACGCATAACGCACAACGCATATCGCATAACGCATAACGCATAACGCATAACGTATAGAGCATAACGCATAACGCATAACGCATAACGCACAACGCATATCGCATAACGCATAACGCACAACGCATATCGCATAACGCATAACGCATAACGCATAACGCATGGCGCATACCTCAAAATGCATAACGCATAACGCATAACGCATAACGCATAACGCATAACGCATAACGCATAACGCATAACGCATAACGCATAACGCATAACGCATAACGCATAACGCATAACGCACAACGCATATCGCATAACGCATAACGCATAACGCATAACGCATGGCGCATAACTCAAAATGCATAACGCATAACGCATAACGCAAACGTATAACGCACAACGCATAACGAATACAGCAAAACGCATAATGCTTAACGCATAACGGATCACGCATAACGCATAACGCACAACGCATATCGCATAACGCATAACGCATAACGCATGGCGCATAACTCAAAATGCATAACGCATAACGCATAACGCATAACGCATAACGCATAACGCACAACGCATAACGCATAACGCATAACGCATAACGCATAACGCACAACGCATATCGCATAACGCATAACGCATAACGCATAACGCATATCTTATAACGCATAACGTGTGACTCATAACGCATAACGCTTAAAGCATAATGCATAACGCATAACGCATAACGCATAACGCATAACGCATAACGCATAATGCATAACGCATAAAGCGTAACGCATAACGCATAACGCATAAAGCATAACACATAACGCATAACTCATAATGCACAACGCATAACGAATACAGCAAAACGCATAACGCTTAACGCATAACGCATAACGCATAACGCATAACGCATAACGCATAACGTATAACGTATAACGCATACCGCATTACGCATAACTTATAACTCATAACTCATAAGGAGTAACGCATAACGCATAAAGCATAACGCATAACGCATAAAGCATAGCGCATAACGCATAACTTATAACTCATTACTCATAACGAATAACGCATAACGCATAACTTATAACTCATTACTCATAACTCATAACGCATAACGCATAAAGCATAACGCATAACGCATAACGGATAAAGCATAATGCATAACGCATAACGCATAACGCATTACGCATAACTTATAACCCATAACTCATAAGGAGTAACGCATAACGCATAAAGCATAACGCATGAAGCATAACGCATAACGCATAACTTATAACTCATTACTCATAACGAATAACGCATAACGCATAATGCATAACGCATAACGCATAACGCATAACGCATAACGCATATCTTATAACGCATAACGTGTGACTCATAACGCATAACGTGTGACTCATAACGCATAACGCTTAAAGCATAATGCATAACGCATAACGCATAACGCATAACGCATAACGCATAACGCATAACGCATTACGCATAACGCACAACGCATATCGCATAACGCATAACGCATAACGCATAACGCATGGCGCATAACTCAAAATGCATAACGCATAACGCATAACGCATATCGCATAACGCATAACGCATAACGCATAACGCACAACGCATATCGCATAACGCATAACGCATAACGCACAACGCATATCGCATAACGCATATCGCATAACGCATAACGCATAACGCATAACGCATGGCGCATAACTCAAAATGCATAACGCATAACGCATAACGCATATCGCATAAAGCATAAAGCATAACGCATAACGCATAACGCATAACGCATAACGCATAACGCATAACGCATAACGCATAACGCATAACGCATAACGCATAACGCACAACGCATATCGCATAACGCATAACGCATAACGCATAACGCATGGCGCATAACTCAAAATGCATAACGCATAACGCAAACGTATAACGCACAACGCATAACGAATACAGCAAAACGCATAATGCTTAACGCATAACGGATCACGCATAACGCATAACGCACAACGCATATCGCATAACGCATAACGCATAACGCATGGCGCATAACTCAAAATGCATAACGCATAACGCATAACGCATAACGCATAACGCATAACGCACAACGCATAACGCATAACGCATAACGCATAACGCACAACGCATATCGCATAACGCATAACGCATAACGCATAACGCATATCTTATAACGCATAACGTGTGACTCATAACGCATAACGCTTAAAGCATAATGCATAACGCATAACGCATAACGCATAACGCATAACGCATAACGCATTACGCATAACGCACAACGCATATCGCATAACGCATAACGCATAACGCATAACGCATGGCGCATAACTCAAAATGCATAACGCATAACGCATAACGCATATCGCATAACGCATAACGCATAACGCATAACGCACAACGCATATCGCATAACGCATAACGCATAATGCACAACGCATATCGCATAACGCACAACGCATATCGCATAACGCATAACGCATAACGCATAACGCATAACGCATAACGCATAACGCATAACGCATAACGCATAACGCATAACGCATAACGCATAACGCACAACGCATATCGCATAACGCATAACGCATAACGCATAACGCATAACGCATAATGCATAAAGCATAACGCATAACGCATAACTTATAACTCATTACTCATAACGAATAACGCATAACGCATAACGCATAACGCATAACGCATAACGCATAACGCATAACGCATAACGCATAACGCATAACGCATAACGCATATCGCATAACGCATAACGCATAACGCATAACGCATAACGTATAACGCATAAAGCATAACGCATAACGCATAACGCAAACGTATAACGCACAACGCATAACGCATAACGCATAACGCAAAACGCATAACGCATAACGCATAACCCATAACGCATAACGCATAACGCATAACGCATAAAGCATAACGCATAACGCTTAACGCATAACGGATCACGCATAACGCATAACGCATAATGCATAACGCATAACGCATAACGCATAATGCATAACGCATAAAGCGTAACGCATAACGCATAACGCATAAAGCATAACACATATCGCATAACTCATAATGCACAACGCATAACGAATACAGCAAAACGCATAACGCTTAACGCATAACGCATAACGCATAACGCATAATGCATAACGCATAACGCATAACGCATAACGCATAACGCATAACGCATAACGCATAACGTATAACGTATAACGCATACCGCATTACGCATAACTTATAACTCATAACTCATAAGGAGTAACGCATAACGCATAAAGCATAACGCATAACGCATAAAGCATAACGCATAACGCATAACTTATAACTCATTACTCATAACGAATAACGCATAACGCATAACTTATAACTCATTACTCATAACTCATAACGCATAACGCATAACGCATAACGCATAACGCATAACGGATAAAGCATAATGCATAACGCATAACGCATAACGCATTACGCATAACTTATAACCCATAACTCATAAGGAGTAACGCATAACGCATAAAGCATAACGCATGAAGCATAACGCATAACGCATAACTTATAACTCATTACTCATAACGAATAACGCATAACGCATAAGGCATAACGCATAACGCATAACGCATAACGCATAACGCATAACGCATAACGCATAACGCATAACGCATAACGCATAACGCATAACGCATAATGCATAAAGCATAACGCATAACGCATAACTTATAACTCATTACTCATAACGAATAATGCATAACGCATAACGCATAACGCATAACGCATAATGCATAACGCATAACGCATAACGTATAACGCATAACGCATAACGCATAACGCATAACGCATAACGCATAACGCATAACGCAAACGTATAACGCACAATTCATAACGCATAACGCATAACGCAAAACGCATAACGCATAACGCATAACGCATAACGCATAACGCATAACGCATAACGCATAACGCATAACGCATAACGCATAACGCATAACGCATAACGCATAACGCATAACGCATAAAGCATAACGCATAACGCATAACGCATAACTTATAACTCATTACTCATAACGAATAACGCATGACGCATAACGCATAACGGATAACGCATATCGCATAACGCATAACGCATTACGGATCAGGCATAACGCATAACGCATAATGCATAACACATAACGCATACCGCATAACGCATAACGCATAACGCATAACGCATAACGCATAACACATAACGCATAACGCATAACGCATAACGCATAACGCATAACGCATAACGCATAACGCATGTCGGATCACTCATAACGCATAACGCATAACGCATAAAGCATAAAGCATAACGTATAACGCATAACGCATATCGCATAACGCATAACGCATAACCCATAACGCATAACGCATAACGCATAACGCATAACGCATAACGCATAACGCATAACGCATAACGCATAACGCATAACGCATAACGCACAACGCATATCGCATAACGCATAACGCATAACGCATAACGCAAAACGCATGGCGCATAACTCAAAATGCATAACGCATAACGCATAACGCATAACGCATAACGCATAACGCATAACGCATAACGCATAACGCATAACGCATAACGCATAACGCATAACGCATAACGCATAACGCATAACGCATAACGCATAACGCATAACGCACAACGCATATCGCATAACGCATAACGCACAACGCATATCGCATAACGCATAACGCATAACGCATAACGCATGGCGCATACCTCAAAATGCATAACGCATAACGCATAACGCATAACGCATAACGCATAACGCATAACGCACAACGCATATCGCATAACGCATAACGCATAACGCATAACGCAAGGCGCATAACTCAAAATGCATAACGCATAACGCATAACGCAAACGTATAACGCACAACGCATAACGAATACAGCAAAACGCATAATGCTTAACGCATAACGGATCACGCATAACGCATAACGCACAACGCATATCGCATAACGCATAACGCATAACGCATAACGCATGGCGCATAACTCAAAATGCATAACGCATAACGCATAACGCATAACGCATAACGCATAACGCATAACGCATAACGCACAACGCATATCGCATAACGCATAACGCATGGCGCATAACTCAAAATGCATAACGCATAACGCATAACGCATAACGCATAACGCATACCGCATAACGCATAACGCATAATGCATAACGCAAACGTATAACGCACAACGCATAACGAATACAGCAAAACGCATAATGCTTAACGCATAACGGATCACGCATAACGCATAACGCATAACGCATAACGCATAACGCATATCGAATAACGCATAACGTGTAACTCATAACGCATAACGCATAAAGCATAATGCTTAACGCATAACGCATAACGCTTATCGCATAACGCATAACGCATGACGTATAACGCATAACGCATACCGCATAACGCATAACGCATAATGCATAACGCAAACGTATAACGCACAACGCATAACGCATAACGAACAACGGATAACGCATAACGCATAACGCATAACGAATACCGCAAAACGTATATCGCCTAACACATAACGGATCACGCATAACGCATAACGCATAACGTATAGAGCATAACGCATAACGCATAACGCATATCGCATAAAACATAACGCATAACGCATAACGTACAACGTATAACGCATAACGCATAACGCATAACGCATAACGCATAACGCATAACGCATAACGCATAACGCATAACGCATAACGCATGACGCATAACGCATAACGCATATCGCATAACACATAACGCATAACCCATAACGCATAACGCATAACGCATAACGCATAACGCAAAACGCATAACGCACAACGCATATCGCATAACGCATAACGCATAACGCATAACGCATAACGCATAACGCATAACGCATAACGCATAACGCATAACGCATAACGCATAACGCACAACGCATATCGCATAACGCATAACGCATAACGCATAACGCATAACGCACAACGCATATCGCATAACGCATAACGCATAACGCATAACGCATATCTTATAACGCATAACGTGTGACTCATAACGCATAACGTGTGACTCATAACGCATAACGCTTAAAGCATAATGCATAACGCATAACGCATAACGCATAACGCATAACGCATAACGCATAACGCATTACGCATAACGCACAACGCATATCGCATAACGCATAACGCATAACGCATAACGCATGGCGCATAACTCAAAATGCATAACGCATAACGCATAACGCATATCGCATAACGCATAACGCATAACGCATAACGCACAACGCATATCGCATAACGCATAACGCATAACGCACAACGCATATCGCATAACGCATAACGCATAACGCATAACGCATAACGCATAACGCATAACGCATAACGCATAACGCATAACGCATAACGCACAACGCATATCGCATAACGCATAACGCATAACGCATAACGCATAACGCATAACGCACAACGCATATCGCATAACGCATAACGCATAACGCATATCGAATAACGCATAACGTGTGACTCATAACGCATAACGCATAAAGCATAATGCATAACGCATAACGCATAACGCATAACGCATAACGCATAACGCATAACGCATAACGCATAACGCACAACGCATATCGCATAACGCATAACGCATAACGCATAACGCATGGCGCATAACTCAAAATGCATAACGCATAACGCATAACGCATATCGCATAACGCATAACGCATAACGCATAACGCATAACGCATAACGCACAACGCATATCGCATAACGCATAACGCATAACGCACAACGCATATCGCATAACGCATAACGCATAACGCATGGCGCATTACTCAAAATGCATAACGCATAACGCATAACGCATAACGCATAACGCATAACGCATAACGCACAACGCATATCGCATAACGCATAACGCATAACGCATAACGCATGGCGCATAACTGAAAATCCATAACGCATAACGCAAACGTATAACGCACAACGCATAACGAATACAGCAAAACGCATAATGCTTAACGCATAACGGATCACGCATAACGCATAACGCACAACGCATATCGCATAACGCATAACGCATAACGCATAACGCATGGCGCATAACTCAAAATGCATAACGCATAACGCATAACGCATAACGCATAACGCATAACGCATAACGCACATCGCATATCGCATAACGCATAACGCATAACTCAAAATGCATAACGCATAACGCATAACGCATAACGCATAATGCAAACGTATAACGCACAACGCATAACGAATACAGCAAAACGCATTTATGCTTAACGCATAACGGGTCACGCATAACGCATAACGCATAACGCATAACGCATAACGCATAAAGCATAATGCTTAACGCATAACGCATAATGCTTATCGCATAACGCATAACGCATAACGTATAACGCATAACGCATACCGTATAACGCATAACGCATAATGCATAACGCAAACGTATAACGCACAACGCATATCGCATAACGAACAACGGATAACGCATAACGCATAACGCATAACGAATACCGCAAAACATATATCGCCTAACACATAACGGATCACGCATGACGCATAACGCATAACGTATAGAGCATAACGCATAACGCATAACGCATAACGCATAACGCATACCGTATAACGCATAACGCATAACGCATAACGCATAATGCATAACGAATAACGCATAACGCATATCGCATAAAACATAACGCATAACGCATAACGTACAACGTATAACGCATAACGCATAACGCATAACGCATAACGCATAACGCATAACGCATAACGCATAACGCATGACGCATAACGCATAACGCATATCGCATAACACATAACGCATAACCCATAACGCATAACGCATAACGCATAACGCATAACGCATAACGCATAACGCAAAACGCATAACGCACAACGCATATCGCATAACGCATAACGCATAACGCATAACGCATAACGCATAACGCATAACGCATAACGCATATCTTATAACGCATAACGTGTGACTCATAACGCATAACGCTTAAAGCATAATGCATAACGCATAACGCATAACGAATACAGCAAAACGCATAATGCTTAACGCATAACGGATCACGCATAACGCATAACGCACAACGCATATCGCATAACGCATAACGCATAACGCATGGCGCATAACTCAAAATGCATAACGCATAACGCATAACGCATAACGCAAACGTATAACGCACAACGCATAACGAATACAGCAAAACGCATAATGCTTAACGCATAACGGATCACGCATAACGCATAACGCACAACGCATATCGCATAACGCATAACGCATAACGCATAACGCATGGCGCATAACTCAAAATGCATAACGCATAACGCATAACGCATAACGCATAACGCATAACGCATAACGCATAACGCATAATGCTTAACGCATAACGCATAACGCTTATCGCATAACGCATAACGCATAACGTATACCGCATAACGCATAACGCATAACGCATGACGCATAACGCATAACGCATATCGCATAACACATAACGCATAACCCATAACGCATAACGCATAACGCATAACGCATAACGCATAACGCATAACGCATAACGCAAAACGCATAACGCACAACGCATATCGCATAACGCATAACGCATAACGCATAACGCATAACGCATAACGCATAACGCATAACGCATAACGCATAACGCATAACGCACAACGCATATCGCATAACGCATAACGCATAACGCATAACGCATAACGCATAACGCACAACGCATATCGCATAACGCATAACGCATAACGCATAACGCATAACGCATATCTTATAACGCATAACGTGTGACTCATAACGCATAACGCTTAAAGCATAATGCATAACGCATAACGCATAACGAATACAGCAAAACGCATAATGCTTAACGCATAACGGATCACGCATAACGCATAACGCACAACGCATATCGCATAACGCATAACGCATAACGCATGGCGCATAACTCAAAATGCATAACGCATAACGCATAACGCATAACGCAAACGTATAACGCACAACGCATAACGAATACAGCAAAACGCATAATGCTTAACGCATAACGGATCACGCATAACGCATAACGCACAACGCATATCGCATAACGCATAACGCATAACGCATAACGCATGGCGCATAACTCAAAATGCATAACGCATAACGCATAACGCATAACGCATAACGCATAACGCATAACGCATAACGCATAATGCTTAACGCATAACGCATAACGCTTATCGCATAACGCATAACGCATAACGTATACCGCATAACGCATACCGTATAACGCATAACGCATAATGCATAACGCAAACGTATAACGCACAACGCATAACGCATAACGAACAACGGATAACGCATAACGCATAACGCATAACGCATAACGCAAACGTATAACGCACAACGCATAACGAATACAGCAAAACGCATAATGCTTAACGCATAACGCATGGCGCATAACTCAAAATGCATAACGCATAACGCATAACGCATATCGCATAACGCATAACGCATAACGCATAACGCATAACGCACAGCGCATATCGCATAACGCATAACGCATAACGCACAACGCATATCGCATAACGCATAACGCATAACGCATAACGCATAACGCATAACGCATAACGCATAACGCATAACGCATAACGCATAACGCATAACGCATAACGCATAACGCATAACGCACAACGCATATCGCATAACGCATAACGCATAACTCAAAATGCATAACGCATAACGCATAACGCATAACGCATAACGCAAACGTATAACGCACAACGCATAACGAATACAGCAAAACGCATAATGCTTAACGCATAACGGGTCACGCATAACGCATAACGCATAACGCATAATGCATAACGCAAACGTATAACGCACAACGCATGACGAATACAGCAAAACGCATTTATGCTTAACGCATAACGGGTCACGCATAACGCATAACGCATAACGCATAACGCATAAAGCATAATGCTTAACGCATAACGCATAAAGCTTATCGCATAACGCATAACGCATAACGTATAACGCATAACGCATACCGTATAACGCATAAGGCATAATGCATAACGCAAACGTATAACGCACAACGCATAACGCATAACGCATAATGCATAAAGCATAACGCATAACGCATAACTTATAACTCATTACTCATAACGAATAACGCATAACGCATAACGCATAACGCATAACGCATAACGCATAACGCATAACGCATAACGCATAACGCATAACGCATAACGCATATCGCATAACGCATAACGCATAACGCATAACGCATAACGTATAACGCATAAAGCATAACGCATAACGCATAACGCAAACGTATAACGCACAACGCATAACGCATAACGCATAACGCAAAACGCATAACGCATAATGCATAACGCATAACGCATAACGCATAACGCATAACGCATAACGCATAACGCATAACGTATAACGTATAACGCATACCGCATTACGCATAACTTATAACTCATAACTCATAAGGAGTAACGCATAACGCATAAAGCATAACGCATAACGCATAAAGCATAACGCATAACGCATAACTTATAACTCATTACTCATAACGAATAACGCATAACGCATAACTTATAACTCATTACTCATAACTCATAACGCATAACGCATAAAGCATAACGCATAACGCATAACGGATAAAGCATAATGCATAACGCATAACGCATAACGCATTACGCATAACTTATAACCCATAACTCATAAGGAGTAACGCATAACGCATAAAGCATAACGCATGAAGCATAACGCATAACGCATAACTTATAACTCATTACTCATAACGAATAACGCATAACGCATAAGGCATAACGCATAACGCATAACGCATAACGCATAACGCATAACGCATAACGCATAACGCATAACGCATAACGCATAACGCATAACGCATAACGCATAATGCATAAAGCATAACGCATAACGCATAACTTATAACTCATTACTCATAACGAATAATGCATAACGCATAACGCATAACGCATAACGCATAATGCATAACGCATAACGCATAACGCATAACGCATAACGCATAACGCATAACGCATAACGCATAACGCATAACGCAAACGTATAACGCACAATTCATAACGCATAACGCATAACGCAAAACGCATAACGCATAACGCATAACGCATAACGCATAACGCATAACGCATAACGCATAACGCATAACGCATAACGCATAACGCATAACGCATAACGCATAACGCATAACGCATAACGCATAACGCATAAAGCATAACGCATAACGCATAACGCATAACTTATAACTCATTACTCATAACGAATAACGCATAACGCATAACGCATAACGGATAACGCATATCGCATAACGCATAACGCATAATGCATAACGCATTACGGATCAGGCATAACGCATAACGCATAATGCATAACACATAACGCATACCGCATAACGCATAACGCATAACGCATAACGCATAACGCATAACACATAACGCATAACGCATAACGCATAACGCATAACGCATAACGCATAACGCATAACGCATGTCGGATCACTCATAACGCATAACGCATAACGCATAAAGCATAAAGCATAACGTATAACGCATAACGCATATCGCATAACGCATAACGCATAACCCATAACGCATAACGCATAACGCATAACGCATAACGCATAACGCATAACGCATAACGCATAACGCATAACGCATAACGCATAACGCACAACGCATATCGCATAACGCATAACGCATAACGCATAACGCAAAACGCATGGCGCATAACTCAAAATGCATAACGCATAACGCATAACGCATAACGCATAACGCATAACGCATAACGCATAACGCATAACGCATAACGCATAACGCATAACGCATAACGCATAACGCATAACGCATAACGCATAACGCACAACGCATATCGCATAACGCATAACGCACAACGCATATCGCATAACGCATAACGCATAACGCATAACGCATGGCGCATACCTCAAAATGCATAACGCATAACGCATAACGCATAACGCATAACGCATAACGCATAACGCACAACGCATATCGCATAACGCATAACGCATAACGCATAACGCATGGCGCATAACTCAAAATGCATAACGCATAACGCATAACGCAAACGTATAACGCACAACGCATAACGAATACAGCAAAACGCATAATGCTTAACGCATAACGGATCACGCATAACGCATAACGCACAACGCATATCGCATAACGCATAACGCATAACGCATAACGCATGGCGCATAACTCAAAATGCATAACGCATAACGCATAACGCATAACGCATAACGCATAACGCATAACGCATAACGCATAACGCATAACGCATAACGCATAACGCACAACGCATATCGCATAACGCATAACGCACAACGCATATCGCATAACGCATAACGCATAACGCATAACGCATGGCGCATACCTCAAAATGCATAACGCATAACGCATAACGCATAACGCATAACGCATAACGCATAACGCACAACGCATATCGCATAACGCATAACGCATAACGCATAACGCATGGCGCATAACTCAAAATGCATAACGCATAACGCATAACGCAAACGTATAACGCACAACGCATAACGAATACAGCAAAACGCATAATGCTTAACGCATAACGGATCACGCATAACGCATAACGCACAACGCATATCGCATAACGCATAACGCATAACGCATAACGCATGGCGCATAACTCAAAATGCATAACGCATAACGCATAACGCATAACGCATAACGCATAACGCATAACGCATAACGCATAACGCATAACGCATAACGCACAACGCATATCGCATAACGCATAACGCATGGCGCATAACTCAAAATGCATAACGCATAACGCATAACGCATAACGCATAACGCATACCGCATAACGCATAACGCATAATGCATAACGCAAACGTATAACGCACAACGCATAACGAATACAGCAAAACGCATAATGCTTAACGCATAACGGATCACGCATAACGCATAACGCATAACGCATAACGCATAACGCATATCGAATAACGCATAACGTGTAACTCATAACGCATAACGCATAAAGCATAATGCTTAACGCATAACGCATAACGCTTATCGCATAACGCATAACGCATGACGTATAACGCATAACGCATACCGCATAACGCATAACGCATAATGCATAACGCAAACGTATAACGCACAACGCATAACGCATAACGAACAACGGATAACGCATAACGCATAACGCATAACGAATACCGCAAAACGTATATCGCCTAACACATAACGGATCACGCATAACGCATAACGCATAACGTATAGAGCATAACGCATAACGCATAACGCATATCGCATAAAACATAACGCATAACGCATAACGTACAACGTATAACGCATAACGCATAACGCATAACGCATAACGCATAACGCATAACGCATAACGCATAACGCATAACGCATGACGCATAACGCATAACGCATATCGCATAACACATAACGCATAACCCATAACGCATAACGCATAACGCATAACGCATAACGCAAAACGCATAACGCACAACGCATATCGCATAACGCATAACGCATAACGCATAACGCATAACGCATAACGCATAACGCATAACGCATAACGCATAACGCACAACGCATATCGCATAACGCATAACGCATAACGCATAACGCATAACGCACAACGCATATCGCATAACGCATAACGCATAACGCATAACGCATATCTTATAACGCATAACGTGTGACTCATAACGCATAACGTGTGACTCATAACGCATAACGCTTAAAGCATAATGCATAACGCATAACGCATAACGCATAACGCATAACGCATAACGCATAACGCATAACGCATTACGCATAACGCACAACGCATATCGCATAACGCATAACGCATAACGCATAACGCATGGCGCATAACTCAAAATGCATAACGCATAACGCATAACGCATATCGCATAACGCATAACGCATAACGCATAACGCACAACGCATATCGCATAACGCATAACGCATAACGCACAACGCATATCGCATAACGCATAACGCATAACGCATAACGCATAACGCATAACGCATAACGCATAACGCATAACGCATAACGCATAACGCACAACGCATATCGCATAACGCATAACGCATAACGCATAACGCATAACGCATAACGCACAACGCATATCGCATAACGCATAACGCATAACGCATATCGAATAACGCATAACGTGTGACTCATAACGCATAACGCATAAAGCATAATGCATAACGCATAACGCATAACGCATAACGCATAACGCATAACGCATAACGCATAACGCATAACGCACAACGCATATCGCATAACGCATAACGCATAACGCATAACGCATGGCGCATAACTCAAAATGCATAACGCATAACGCATAACGCATATCGCATAACGCATAACGCATAACGCATAACGCATAACGCATAACGCACAACGCATATCGCATAACGCATAACGCATAACGCACAACGCATATCGCATAACGCATAACGCATAACGCATGGCGCATTACTCAAAATGCATAACGCATAACGCATAACGCATAACGCATAACGCATAACGCATAACGCACAACGCATATCGCATAACGCATAACGCATAACGCATAACGCATGGCGCATAACTGAAAATCCATAACGCATAACGCAAACGTATAACGCACAACGCATAACGAATACAGCAAAACGCATAATGCTTAACGCATAACGGATCACGCATAACGCATAACGCACAACGCATATCGCATAACGCATAACGCATAACGCATAACGCATGGCGCATAACTCAAAATGCATAACGCATAACGCATAACGCATAACGCATAACGCATAACGCATAACGCACATCGCATATCGCATAACGCATAACGCATAACTCAAAATGCATAACGCATAACGCATAACGCATAACGCATAATGCAAACGTATAACGCACAACGCATAACGAATACAGCAAAACGCATTTATGCTTAACGCATAACGGGTCACGCATAACGCATAACGCATAACGCATAACGCATAACGCATAAAGCATAATGCTTAACGCATAACGCATAATGCTTATCGCATAACGCATAACGCATAACGTATAACGCATAACGCATACCGTATAACGCATAACGCATAATGCATAACGCAAACGTATAACGCACAACGCATATCGCATAACGAACAACGGATAACGCATAACGCATAACGCATAACGAATACCGCAAAACATATATCGCCTAACACATAACGGATCACGCATGACGCATAACGCATAACGTATAGAGCATAACGCATAACGCATAACGCATAACGCATAACGCATACCGTATAACGCATAACGCATAACGCATAACGCATAATGCATAACGAATAACGCATAACGCATATCGCATAAAACATAACGCATAACGCATAACGTACAACGTATAACGCATAACGCATAACGCATAACGCATAACGCATAACGCATAACGCATAACGCATAACGCATGACGCATAACCCAAATCGCATATCGCATAACACATAACGCATAACCCATAACGCATAACGCATAACGCATAACGCATAACGCATAACGCATAACGCAAAACGCATAACGCACAACGCATATCGCATAACGCATAACGCATAACGCATAACGCATAACGCATAACGCATAACGCATAACGCATAACGCATAACGCATAACGCATAACGCACAACGCATATCGCATAACGCATAACGCATAACGCATAACGCATAACGCATAACGCACAACGCATATCGCATAACGCATAACGCATAACGCATAACGCATAACGCATAACGCATAACGCATGGCGCATAACTCAAAATGCATAACGCATAACGCATAACGCATAACGCAAACGTATAACGCACAACGCATAACGAATACAGCAAAACGCATAATGCTTAACGCATAACGGATCACGCATAACGCATAACGCACAACGCATATCGCATAACGCATAACGCATAACGCATAACGCATGGCGCATAACTCAAAATGCATAACGCATAACGCATAACGCATAACGCATAACGCATAACGCATAACGCATAACGCATAACGCATAATGCTTAACGCATAACGCATAACGCTTATCGCATAACGCATAACGCATAACGTATACCGCATAACGCATACCGTATAACGCATAACGCATAATGCATAACGCAAACGTATAACGCACAACGCATAACGCATAACGAACAACGGATAACGCATAACGCATAACGCATAACGAATACCGCAAAACGTATATCGCCTAACACATAACGGATCACGCATAACGCATAACGCATAACGTATAGAGCATAACGCATAACGCGTAACGCATAACGCATAACGCATACCGTATAACGCATAACGCATAACGCATAACGCATAATGCATAACGAATAACGCATAACGCATATCGCATAAAACATAACGCATAACGCAAAACGTACAACGTATAACGCATAACGCATAACGCATAACGCATAACGCATAACGCATAACGCATGACGCATAACGCATAACGCATATCGCATAACGCATAACGCATAACGCACAACGCACAACGCATATCGCATAACGCATAACGCATAACGCATAACGCATAACGCATAACGCACAACGCATATCGCATAACGCATAACGCATAACGCATAACGCATAACGCATATCGAATAACGCATAACGTGTGACTCATAACGCATAACGCATAAAGCATAATGCATAACGCATAACGCATAACGCATAACGCATAACGCATAACGCATAACGCATAACGCATAACGCATAACGCATAACGCATAACGCATAACGCATATCTTATAACGCATAACGTGTGACTCATAACGCATAACGCTTAAAGCATAATGCATAACGCATAACGCATAACGCATAACGCATAACGCATAACGCATTACGCATAACGCACAACGCATATCGCATAACGCATAACGCATAACGCATAACGCATGGCGCATAACTCAAAATGCATAACGCATAACGCATAACGCATATCGCATAACGCATAACGCATAACGCATAACGCACAGCGCATATCGCATAACGAATAACGCATAACGCACAACGCATATCGCATAACGCATAACGCATAACGCATAACGCATAACGCATAACGCATAACGCATAACGCATAACGCATAACGCATAACGCATAACGCATAACGCATAACGCATAACGCACAACGCATATCGCATAACGCATAACGCATAACTCAAAATGCATAACGCATAACGCATAACGCATAACGCATAACGCAAACGTATAACGCACAACGCATAACGAATACAGCAAAACGCATAATGCTTAACGCATAACGGGTCACGCATAACGCATAACGCATAACGCATAATGCATAACGCAAACGTATAACGCACAACGCATAACGAATACAGCAAAACGCATTTATGCTTAACGCATAACGGGTCACGCATAACGCATAACGCATAACGCATAACGCATAAAGCATAATGCTTAACGCATAACGCATAAAGCTTATCGCATAACGCATAACGCATAACGTATAACGCATAACGCATACCGTATAACGCATAAGGCATAATGCATAACGCAAACGTATAACGCACAACGCATAACGCATAACGAACAACGGATAACGCATAACGCATAACGCATAACGAATACCGCAAAACGTATATCGCCTAACACATAACGGATCACGCATAACGCATAACGCATAACGTATAGAGCATAACGCATAACGCGTAACGCATAACGCATAACGCATACCGTATAACGCATAACGCATAACGCATAACGCATAATGCATAACGAATAACGCATAACGCATATCGCATAAAACATAACGCATAACGCATAACGTACAACGTATAACGCATAACGCATAACGCATAACGCATAACGCATAACGCATAACGCATAACGCATGACGCATAACGCATAACGCATATCGCATAACGCATAACGCATAACGCACAACGCATATCGCATAACGCATAACGCATAACGCATAACGCATAACGCATAACGCACAACGCATATCGCATAACGCATAACGCATAACGCATATCGAATAACGCATAACGTGTGACTCATAACGCATAACGCATAAAGCATAATGCATAACGCATAACGCATAACGCATAACGCATAACGCATAACGCATAACGCATAACGCATAACGCATAACGCATATCTTATATCGCATAACGTGTGACTCATAACGCATAACGCTTAAAGCATAATGCATAACGCATAACGCATAACGCATAACGCATAACGCATTACGCATAACGCACAACGCATATCGCATAACGCATAACGCATAACGCATAACGCATGGCGCATAACTCAAAATGCATAACGCATAACGCATAACGCATATCGCATAACGCATAACGCATAACGCATAACGCACAACGCATATCGCATAACGCATAACGCATAACGCACAACGCATATCGCATAACGCATAACGCATAACGCATAACGCATAACGCATAACGCATAACGCATAACGCATAACGCATAACGCATAACGCACAACGCATATCGCATAACGCAAACGTATAACGCACAACGCATAACGAATACAGCAAAACGCATAATGCTTAACGCATAACGGATCACGCATAACGCATAACGCACAACGCATATCGCATAACGCATAACGCATAACGCATAACGCATGGCGCATAACTCAAAATGCATAACGCATAACGCATAACGCATAACGCATAACGCATAACGCATAACGCATAACGCATAACGCATAACGCATAACGCATAACGCATAACGCATAACGCACAACGCATATCGCATAACGCATAACGCATAACTCAAAATGCATAACGCATAACGCATAACGCATAACGCATAACGCAAACGTATAACGCACAACGCATAACGAATACAGCAAAACACATAACGGGTCACGCATAACGCATAACGCATAACGCATAACGCATAACGCATAACGCATATCGAATAACGCATAACGTGTAACTCATAACGCATAACGCATAAAGCATAATGCTTAACGCATAACGCATAACGCTTATCGCATAACGCATAACGCATAACGTATAACGCATAACGCATACCGTATAACGCATAACGCATAATGCATAACGCAAACGTATAACGCACAACGCATAACGAATACAGCAAAACGCATTTATGCTTAACGCATAACGGGTCACGCATAACGCATAACGCATAACGCATAACGCATAACGCATAACGCATAACGCATAAAGCATAATGCTTAACGCATAACGCATAATGCTTATCGCATAACGCATAACGTATAACGCATAACGCATACCGTATAACGCATAAGGCATAATGCATAACGCAAACGTATAACGCACAACGCATAACGCATAACGAACAACGGATAACGCATAACGCATAACGCATAACGAATACCGCAAAACGTATATCGCCTAACATATAACGGATCACGTATAACGCATAACGCATAACGTATAGAGCATAACGCATAACGCGTAACGCATAACGCATAACGCATACCGTATAACGCATAACGCATAACGCATAACGCATAATGCATAACGAATAACGCATAACGCATATCGCATAAAACATAACGCATAACGCATAACGTACAACGTATAACGCATAACGCATAACGCATAACGCATAACGCATGACGCATAACGCATAACGCATATCGCATAACACATAACGCATAACCCATAACGCATAACGCATAACGCATAACGCATAACGCATAACGCATAACGCATAACGCAAAACGCATAACGCACAACGCATATCGCATAACGCATAACGCATAACGCATAACGCATAACGCATAACGCATAACGCATAACGCATAACGTATAACGCATAACGCATAACGCATAACGCATAACGCACAACGCACAACGCATAACGCATAACGCATAACGCATAATGCATAACGCATAACGCATAACGCATAACGCATAACGCATAACGCATAACGCATAACGCACAACGCATATCGCATAACGCATAACGCATAACGCATAACGCATAACGCATAACGCACAACGCATATCGCATAACGCATAACGCATAACGCATAACGCATGGCGCATAACTCAAAATGCATAACGCATAACGCATAACGCATATCGCATAACGCATAACGCATAACGCATAACGCATAACGCATAACGCATGGCGCATAACTGAAAATGCATAACGCATAACGCATAACGCAAACGTATAACGCACAACGCATAACGAATACAGCAAAACGCATAATGCTTAACGCATAACGGATCACGCATAACGCATAACGCACAACGCATATCGCATAACGCATAACGCATAACGCATAACGCATGGCGCATAACTCAAAATGCATAACGCATAACGCATAACGCATTACGCAAACGTATAACGCACAACGCATAACGAATACAGCAAAACGCATAATGCTTAACGCATAACGGATCACGCATAACGCATAACGCACAACGCATATCGCATAACGCATAACGCATAACGCATGGCGCATAACTCAAAATGCATAACGCATAACGCATAACGCATAACGCATAACGCATAACGCATAACGCATAACGCATAACGCATAACGCATATCGAATAACGCATAACGTGTAACTCATAACGCATAACGCATAAAGCATAATGCTTAACGCATAACGCATAACGCTTATCGCATAACGCATAACGCATAACGTATAACGCATAACGCATACCGTATAACGCATAACGCATAATGCATAACGCAAACGTATAACGCACAACGCATAACGCATAACGAACAACGGATAACGCATAACGCATAACGCATAACGAATACCGCAAAACGTATATCGCCTAACACATAACGGATCACGCATAACGCATAACGCATAACGTATAGAGCATAACGCATAACGCATAACGCATAACGCATACCGTATAACGCATAACGCATAACGCATAACGCATAATGCATAACGAATAACGCATAACGCATATCGCATAAAACATAACGCATAACGCATAACGTACAACGTATAACGCATAACGCATAACGCATAACGCATAACGCATAACGCATAACGCATAACGCGTACCGCATAACGCATAACGCATAACGCATAACGCATAACGCATAACGCACAACGCATATCGCATAACGCATAACGCATAACGCATAACGCATAACGCATAACGCATAACGCATAACGCATAACGCACAACGCATAACGCGTACCGCATAACGCATAACGCATAACGCATAACGCATAACGCATAACGCACAACGCATATCGCATAACGCATAACGCATAACGCATAACGCATAACGCATAACGCATAACGCATAACGCATAACGCATAACGCACAACGCATATCGCATAACGCAAAACGCATAATGCTTAACGCATAACGCATAACGCATAACTCAAAATGCATAACGCATAACGCATAACGCATAACGCATAACGCATAACGCAAAACGCATAACGCATAACGCACAACGCATATCGCATAACGCATAACGCATAACGCATAACGCATAACGCATATCGAATAACGCATAACGTGTGACTCATAACGCATAACGCATAAAGCATAATGCATAACGCATAACGCATAACGCATAACGCATAAGGCATAACGCATAACGCATAACGCACAACGCATATCGCATAACGCATATCGAATAACGCATAACGTGTAACTCATAACGCATAACGCATAAAGCATAATGCTTAACGCATAACGCATAATGCTTATCGCATAACGCATAACGCATCACGTATAACGCATAACGCATACCGTATAACGCATAACGCATAATGCATAACGCAAACGTATAACGCACAACGCATAACGCATAACGAACAACGGATAACGCATAACGCATAACGCATAACGAATACCGCAAAACGTATATCGCCTAACACATAACGGATCACGCATAACGCATAACGCATAACGTATAGAGCATAACGCATAACGCATAACGCATAACGCATACCGTATAACGCATAACGCATAACGCATAACGCATAATGCATAACGAATAACGCATAACGCATATCGCATAAAACATAACGCATAACGCATAACGTACAACGTATAACGCATAACGCATAACGCATAACGCATAACGCATAACGCATAACGCATAACGCATGACGCATAACGCATAACGCATATCGCATAACACATAACGCATAACCCATAACGCATAACGCATAACGCATAACGCATAACGCATAACGCATAACGCAAAACGCATAACGCACAACGCATATCGCATAACGCATAACGCATAACGCATAACGCATAACGCATAACGCATAACGCATAACGCATAACGCATAACGCATAACGCACAACGCATATCGCATAACGCATAACGCATAACGCATAACGCATAACGCATAACGCATAACGCATAACGCATAACGCACAACGCATATCGCATAACGCAAAACGCATAATGCTTAACGCATAACGGATCACGCATAACGCATAACGCACAACGCATATCGCATAACGCATAACGCATAACGCATAACGCAAACGTATAACGCACAACGCATAACGAATACAGCAAAACGCATAATGCATAACGCATAACGGATCACGCATAACGCATAACGCACAACGCATATCGCATAACGCATAACGCATAACGCATAACGCATGGCGCATAACTCAAAATGCATAACGCATAACGCATAACGCAAAACGCAAACGTATAACGCACAACGCATAACGAATACAGCAAAACGCATAATGCTTAACGCATAACGGATCACGCATAACGCATAACGCACAACGCATATCGCATAACGCATAACGCATGACGCATAACGCATGGCGCATAACTCAAAATGCATAACGCATAACGCATAACGCATAACGCATAACGCATAACGCATAACGCATAACGCATAACGCACAACGCATATCGCATAACGCATAACGCATAACTCAAAATGCATAACGCATAACGCATAACGCATAACGCATAACGCAAACGTATAACGCACAACGCATAACGAATACAGCAAAACGCATAATGCTTAACGCATAACGGGTCACGCATAACGCATAACGCATAACGCATAACGCATATCGAATAACGCATAACGTGTAACTCATAACGCATAACGCATAACGCACAACGCATATCGCATAACGCAAAACGCATAATGCTTAACGCATAACGGATCACGCATAACGCATAACGCACAACGCATATCGCATAACGCATAACGCATAACGCATAACGCATAACGCATGGCGCATAACTCAAAATGCATAACGCATAACGCATATACTATAACGCATAACGCATAACGCATAACGCATAACGCATAACGCATAACGCATAACGCACAACGCATATCGCATAACGCATAACGCATAACTCAAAATGCATAACGCATAACGCATAACGCATAACGCATAACGCAAACGTATAACGCACAACGCATAACGAATACAGCAAAACGCATAATGCTTAACGCATAACGGGTCACGCATAACGCATAACGCATAACGCATAACGCATAACGCATATCGGATAACACATAACGGATCACGCATAACGCATAACGCATAACGCATAACGCATAACGCATAACGCATAACGCATAACGCATACCGTATAACGCATAACGCATAACGCATAATGCATAATGCATAACGAATAACGCATAACGCATATCGCATAAAACATAACGCATAACGCATAACGTACAACGTATAACGCATAACGCATAACGCATAACGCATAACGCATAACGCATAACGCATAACGCATAACGCATGACGCATAACGCATAACGCATATCGCATAACACATAACGCATAACCCATAACGCATAACGCATAACGCATAACGCATAACGCATAACGCATAACGCAAAACGCATAACGCACAACGCATATCGCATAACGCATAACTCATAACGCATAACGCATAACGCATAACGCATAACGCATGACGCATAACGCATAACGCATATCGCATAACACATAACGCATAACCCATAACGCATAACGCATAACGCATAACGCATAACGCATAACGCATAACGCAAAACGCATAACGCACAACGCATATCGCATAACGCATAACGCATAACGCATAACGCATAACGCATAACGCATAACGCATAACGCACAACGCATATCGCATAACGCATAACGCATAACGCATAACGCATAACGCATAACGCACAACGCATATCGCATAACGCATAACGCATAATGCATAACGCACAACGCATATCGCATAACGCATAACGCATAACGCATAACGCATGGCGCATAACTGAAAATGCATAACGCATAACGCATAACGCAAACGTATAACGCACAACGCATAACGAATACAGCAAAACGCATAATGCTTAACGCATAACGGATCACGCATAACGCATAACGCACAACGCATATCGCATAACGCATAACGCATAACGCATAACGCATGGCGCATAACTCAAAGTGCATAACGCATAACGCATAACGCATAACGCAAACGTATAACGCACAACGCATAACGAATACAGCAAAACGCATAATGCTTAACGCATAACGGATCACGCATAACGCACAACGCATATCGCATAACGCATAACGCATAACGCATAACGCATGGCGCATAACTCAAAATGCATAACGCATAACGCATAACGCATAACGCATAACGCATAACGCACAACGCATATCGCATAACGCATAACGCATAACGCATAACGCATAACGCATAACGCATAACGCATATCGAATAACGCATAACGTGTAACTCATAACGCATATCGCATAAAGCATAATGCTTAACGCATAACGCATAACGCTTATCGCATAACGCATAACGCATAACGTATAACGCATAACGCATACCGTATAACGCATAACGCATAATGCATAACGCAAACGTATAACGCGCAACGCATAACGCATAACGAACAACGGATAACGCATAACGCATAACGCATAACGAATACCGCAAAACGTATATCGCCTAACACATAACGGATCACGCATAACGCATAACGCATAACGTATAGAGCATAACGCATACCGTATAACGCATAACGCATAACGCATAACGCATAATGCATAACGAATAACGCATAACGCATATCGCATAAAACATAACGCATAACGCATAACGTACAACGTATAACGCATAACGCGTAACGCATAACGCATAACGCATAACGCATAACGCATAACGCATAACGCATAACGCGTACCACATAACGCATATCGCATAACGCATAACGCATAACGCACAACGCATATCGCATAACGCATAACGCATAACGCGTAACGCATAACGCATAACGCATAACGCATAACGCACAACGCATATCGCATAACGCATAACGCATAACGCATAACGCATAACGCATAACGCATAACGCATAACGCATAACGCATAACGCACAACGCATATCGCATAACGCATAACGCATAACGCACAACGCATATCGCATAACGCATAACGCATAACGCATGGCGCATAACTCATAATGCATAACGCATGACGCATAACGCATAACGCATAACCCATAACGCACAACGCATAACGCATAATGCACAACGCATAACGAATACCGCAAAACGCATAACGCATAACGCATAACGGATCACACATAACGCATAACGCATAACGCATAACGCACACCGTATAACGCATAACGCATAACGCATAACGCATAAAGCATAACGCATAACGCATAACGCATAACGCATAACGCATAACGCATAACGCATAAAGCATAACGCATTACGCATAACTTATAACTCACAACTCATAAGGAGTAACGCATAACGCATAAAGCATAACGCATAACGCATAACGCATAACGCATAACGCATAACGCATAATGCATAACGCATAACGCATAACGCATAACGCATAACGGATCACGCATAACGCATAACGCATAACGCATAACGCATAACGCATAACGCATAACGCATAAAGCATAACGCATAACGCATAACGCATTACGCATAACTTAAAACTCATAACTCATAAGGAGTAACGCATAACGCATAAAGCATAACGCATAACGCATAACGCATAACGCATAACGCATAACGCATAATGCATAAAGCATAACGCATAACGCATAACGTATAACTCATTACTCATAACGAATAACGCATAACGCATAACGCATAACGCATAACGCATAATGCATAACGCATAACGCATAACGCATAACGCATAACGCATAACGCATAACGCATAACGCATATCGCATAACGCATAACGCATAACGCATAACGCATAACGCATAACGCATAACGCATAAAGCATAACGGATAACGCATAACGCAAACGTATAACGCACAACGCATAACGCATAACGCATAACGCAAAACGCATAACGCATAACGCATAACGCATAACGCATAACGCATAACGCATAACGCATAACGCATAACGCATAACGCATAACGCATAACGCATAATGCATAACGCATAACGCATAACGCATAACGCATAACGCATAACGCATAACGCATAACGCATAAAGCGTAACGCATAACGCATAACGCATAAAGCATAACACATAACGCATAACTCATAATGCACAACGCATAACGAATACAGCAAAACGCATAACGCTTAACGCATAACGCATAACGCATAACGCATAATGCATAACGCATAACGCATAACGCATAACGCATAACGCATAACGCATAACGTATAACGTATAACGCATACCGCATTACGCATAACTTATAACTCATAACTCATAAGGAGTAACGCATAACGCATAAAGCATAACGCATAACGCATAAAGCATAACGCATAACGCATAACTTATAACTCATTACTCATAACGAATAACGCATAACGCATATCTTATAACTCATTACTCATAACTCATAACGCATAACGCATAACGCATAAAGCATAACGCATAACGCATAACGGATAAAGCATAATGCATAACGCATAACGCATAACGCATTACGCATAACTTATAACCCATAACTCATAAGGAGTAACGCATAACGCATAAAGCATAACGCATGACGCATAACGCATAAAGCATAACGCATAACGCATAACGCATAACGCATAACGCATAACGCATAACGCATAACGCATAACGCATAACGCATAACGCATAACGCATAACGCATAACGCATAACGCATACCGTATAACGCATAGCGCATAACGCATAACGCATAACGCATAATGCATAACGCATAACGCATAACGCATAACGCATAACGCATAACGCATAACGCATAACGCATAACGCATAACGCATAACGCATAACGCATAAAGCATATCGCATAACGCATAACGCATAACGCATAACGCATAACGCATAAAGCATAACGCATAACGCATAACGCAAACGTATAACGCACAATTCATAACGCATAACGCATAACGCAAAACGCATAACGCATAACGCATAACGCATAACGCATAACGCATAACGCATAACGCATAACGCATAACGCATAACGCATAAAGCATAACGCATAACGCATAACGCATAACTTATAACTCATTACTCATAACGAATAACGCATAACGCATAACGCATAACGGATAACGCATATCGCATAACGCATAACGCATAATGCATAACGCATAAAGCATAACGCATAACGCATAACGCATAACCCCTAACGCATAACGCATAACGCATAACGCATAACGCATAACGCATAACGCATAACGCATAACCCCTAACGCATAACGCATAACGCATAACGCATAACGTGTAACTAATAACTCACAACGCATAAAGCATAACGCATAACGCATAACGCATATCGCATATCGCATAACGCATAACGCATAACGTATAACGCATAACGCATACCGTATAACGCATAACGCATAACGCAAACGTATAACGCACAACGCATAACGCATAACGAACAACGGATAACGCATAACGCATAACGCATAACGCATAACGAATACCGCAAAACGTATATCGCCTAACACATAACGGATCACGCATAACGCATAACGCATAACGTATAACGCATAACGCATAACGCATAACACATAACGCATAACACATAATGCACAACGCATTACGAATACAGCAAAACGCATAACGCTTAACGCATAACGGATCACGCATAACGCATAACGCATAATGCATAACGCATAACGCATAATGCATAACGCATAAAGCGTAACGCATAACGCATAACGCATAAAGCATAACACATAACGCATAACTCATAATGCACAACGCATAACGAATACAGCAAAACGCATAACGCATAACGCATAACGCATAACGCATAACGCATTACGCATAACTTATAACCCATAACTCATAAGGAGTAACGCATAACGCATAAAGCATAACGCATAACGCATGAAGCATAACGCATAACGCATAACTTATAACTCATTACTCATAACGAATAACGCATAACGCATAACTTATAACTCATTACTCATAACGTATAACGTATAACGCATACCGCATTACGCATAACTTATAACTCATAACTCATAAGGAGTAACGCATAACGCATAAAGCATAACGCATAACGCATAACGCATAACGCATAACGCATAACGCATAACGCATAACGTATAACGTATAACGCATACCGCATTACGCATAACTTATAACTCATAACTCATAAGGAGTAACGCATAACGCATAAAGCATAACGCATAACGCATAAAGCATAACGCATAACGCATAACGCATAACGCATAACGCATAACGCATAACGCATAACGCATAACGCATAACGCATAACGCATAACGCATACCGTATAACGCATAGCGCATAACGCATAACGCATAACGCATAATGCATAACGCATAACGCATAACGCATAACGCATAACGCATAACGCATAACGCATAACGCATAACGCATAACGCATAACGCATAACGCATAACGCATAAAGCATATCGCATAACGCATAACGCATAACGCATAACGCATAACGCATAAAGCATAACGCATAACGCATAACGCAAACGTATAACGCACAATTCATAACGCATAACGCATAACGCAAAACGCATAACGCATAACGCATAACGCATAACGCATAACGCATAACGCATAACGCATAACGCATAACGCATAACGCATAAAGCATAACGCATAACGCATAACGCATAACTTATAACTCATTACTCATAACGAATAACGCATAACGCATAACGCATAACGGATAACGCATATCGCATAACGCATAACGCATAATGCATAACGCATAAAGCATAACGCATAACGCATAACGCATAACCCCTAACGCATAACGCATAACGCATAACGCATAACGCCTAACGCATAACGCATAACGCATAACCCCTAACGCATAACGCATAACGCATAACGCATAACGTGTAACTAATAACTCACAACGCATAAAGCATAACGCATAACGCATAACGCATATCGCATATCGCATAACGCATAACGCATAACGTATAACGCATAACGCATACCGTATAACGCATAACGCATAACGCAAACGTATAACGCACAACGCATAACGCATAACGAACAACGGATAACGCATAACGCATAACGCATAACGCATAACGAATACCGCAAAACGTATATCGCCTAACACATAACGGATCACGCATAACGCATAACGCATAACGTATAACGCATAACGCATAACGCATAACACATAACGCATAACACATAATGCACAACGCATTACGAATACAGCAAAACGCATAACGCTTAACGCATAACGGATCACGCATAACGCATAACGCATAATGCATAACGCATAACGCATAACGCATAATGCATAACGCATAAAGCGTAACGCATAACGCATAACGCATAAAGCATAACACATAACGCATAACTCATAATGCACAACGCATAACGAATACAGCAACACGCATAACGCTTAACGCATAACGCATAACGCATAACGCATAACGCATAACGCATAACGCATAACGCATAACGCATTACGCATAACTTATAACCCATAACTCATAAGGAGTAACGCATAACGCATAAAGCATAACGCATAACGCATGAAGCATAACGCATAACGCATAACTTATAACTCATTACTCATAACGAATAACGCATAACGCATAACTTATAACTCATTACTCATAACGTATAACGTATAACGCATACCGCATTACGCATAACTTATAACTCATAACTCATAAGGAGTAACGCATAACGCATAAAGCATAACGCATAACGCATAACGCATAAAGCATAACGCATAACGCATAACTTATAACTCATTACTCATAACGAATAACGCATAACGCATAACTTATAACTCATTACTCATAACGCATAACGCATAACGCATAAAGCATAACGCATAACGCATAACGGATAAAGCATAATGCATAACGCATAACGCATAACGCATTACGCATAACTTGTAACCCATAACTCATAAGGAGTAACGCATAACGCATAAAGCATAACGCATGACGCATAACGCATAAAGCATAACGCATAACGCATAACGCATAACGCATAACGCATAACGCATAACGCATAACGCATAACGCATAACGCATAACGCATAACGCATAACGCATAACGCATAACGCATACCGTATAACGCATAGCGCATAACGCATAACGCATAACGCATAACGCATAACGCATAACGCATAACGCATAACGCATAACGCATAACGCATGAAGCATAACGCATAACGCATAACTTATAACTCATTACTCATAACGAATAACGCATAACGCATATCTTATAACTCATTACTCATAACTCATAACGCATAACGCATAAAGCATAACGCATAACGCATAACGGATAAAGCATAATGCATAACGCATAACGCATAACGCATTACGCATAACTTATAACCCATAACTCATAAGGAGTAACGCATAACGCATAAAGCATAACGCATGACGCATAACGCATAAAGCATAACGCATAACGCATAACGCATAACGCATAACGCATAACGCATAACGCATAACGCATAACGCATAACGCATAACGCATAACGCATAACGCATACCGTATAACGCATAGCGCATAACGCATAACGCATAACGCATAATGCATAACGCATAACGCATAACGCATAACGCATAACGCATAACGCATAACGCATAACGCATAACGCATAACGCATAAAGCATATCGCATAACGCATAACGCATAACGCATAACGCATAAAGCATAACGCATAACGCATAACGCAAACGTATAACGCACAATTCATAACGCATAACGCATAACGCAAAACGCATAACGCATAACGCATAACGCATAACGCATAACGCATAACGCATAACGCATAACGCATAACGCATAACGCATAAAGCATAACGCATAACGCATAACGCATAACTTATAACTCATTACTCATAACGAATAACGCATAACGCATAACGCATAACGGATAACGCATATCGCATAACGCATAACGCATAATGCATAACGCATAAAGCATAACGCATAACGCATAACGCATAACCCCTAACGCATAACGCATAACGCATAACGCATAACGCATAACGCCTAACGCATAACGCATAACGCATAACCCCTAACGCATAACGCATAACGCATAACGCATAACGTGTAACTAATAACTCACAACGCATAAAGCATAACGCATAACGCATAACGCATATCGCATATCGCATAACGCATAACGCATAACGTATAACGCATAACGCATACCGTATAACGCATAACGCATAACGCAAACGTATAACGCACAACGCATAACGCATAACGAACAACGGATAACGCATAACGCATAACGCATAAAGCATAACGCATAAAGCATAACGGATAAAGCATAATGCATAACGCATAACGCATAACGCATTACGCATAACTTATAACTCATAACTCATAACGAATATCGCATAACGCAAAATGCATAACGCATGTCGGATCACGCATAACGCATAACGCATAAAGCATAAATCATAACGCATAACGCATAACGTTAACGCATAACCCATAACGCATAAGGCTTGATGCATGACGCATATCGCATATCGCATAAGGCTTGATGCATGACGCATATCGCATAACGCATAACGCATAACGCATAACGCATAACGCATAACGCATAACGCATAACGCATAACGCATAACGCATAACGCATAACGCATAACGCATAACGCATAACGCTTAACGCATAATTCATATCGCATAACGCATAAATCATAACCCATAACGCACAACGCATAACGCATAATGCACAACGCATAACGAATACCGCAAAACGCATAACGCATAACGCATAACGCATAACGCATAACGCATAACTCATAACTCATAAGGAGTAACGCATAACGCATAAAGCATAACGCATAACGCATAACGCATAACGCATAACGCATAACGCATAACGCATAACGCATAATGCATAAAGCATAACGCATAACGCATAACTTATAACTCATTACTCATAACGAATAACGCATAACGCATAACGCATAATGCATGTCGGATCACGCATAACGCATATCGCCTAACACATAACGGATCACGCGTAACGCATAACGCATAACGTATAGAGCATAACGCATAACGCATAACGCATACCGTATAACGCATAACGCATAACGCACAACGCATAATGCATAACGAATAACGCATAACGCATATCGCATAAAACATAACGCATAACGCATAACGTACAACGTATAACGCATAACGCATAACGCATAACGCATAACGCATAACGCATAACGCATAACGCATAACGCATAACGCGTACCGCATAACGCATAACGCATAACGCATAACGCATAACGCATAACGCATAACGCACAACGCATATCGCATAACGCATAACGCATAACGCACAACGCATATCGCATAACGCATAACGCATAACGCATAACGCATGGCGCATAACTCAAAATGCATAACGCATAACGCATAACGCATAACGCATAACGCATAACTCATATCGCATAACGCATAAATCATAACCCATAACGCACAACGCATAACGCATAATGCACAACGCATAACGAATACCGCAAAACGCATAACGCATAACGCATAACGCATAACTCATAACGCATAACGCATAACGCATAACGCACACCGTATAACGCATAACGCATAACGCATAACGCATAAAGCATAACGCATAACGCATAACGCATAACGCATAACGGATCACACATAACGCATATCGCATAACGCATAACGCATAACGCATAACGCATAACGCATAACGCATAACGCATAACGCATAACGCATAACGCATAACGCATAAAGCATAACGCACAACGCATAATGCATAACGAATAACGCATAACGCATATCGCATAAAACATAACGCATAACGCATAACGTACAACGTATAACGCATAACGCATAACGCATAACGCATAACGCATAACGCATAACGCATAACGCATAACGCATAACGCGTACCGCATAACGCATAACGCATAACGCATAACGCATAACGCATAACGCATAACGCACAACGCATATCGCATAACGCATAACGCATAACGCACAACGCATATCGCATAACGCATAACGCATAACGCATAACGCATGGCGCATAACTCAAAATGCATAACGCATAACGCATAACGCATAACGCATAACGCATAACTCATATCGCATAACGCATAAATCATAACCCATAACGCACAACGCATAACGCATAATGCACAACGCATAACGAATACCGCAAAACGCATAACGCATAACGCATAACGCATAACTCATAACGCATAACGCATAACGCATAACGCACACCGTATAACGCATAACGCATAACGCATAACGCATAAAGCATAACGCATAACGCATAACGCATAACGCATAACGGATCACACATAACGCATATCGCATAACGCATAACGCATAACGCATAACGCATAACGCATAACGCATAACGCATAACGCATAACGCATAACGCATAACGCATAAAGCATAACGCATTACGCATAACTTATAACTCACAACTCATAAGGAGTAACGCATAACGCATAAAGCATAACGCATAACGCATAACGCATAACGCATAACGCATAACGCATAACGCATAACGCATAACGCATAACGCATAACGCATAACGCATAACGCATAACGCATAACGCATAACGGATCACGCATAACGCATAACGCATAACGCATAACGCATAACGCATAACGCATAAAGCATAACGCATAACGCATAACGCATTACGCATAACTTATAACTCATACCTCATAAGGAGTAACGCATAACTCATAAAGCATAACGCATAACGCATAACGCATAACGCATAACGCATAAAGCGTAACGCATAACGCATAACGCATAAAGCATAACACATAACGCATAACTCATAATGCACAACGCATAACGAATACAGCAAAACGCATAACGCTTAACGCATAACGCATAACGCATAACGCATAATGCATAACGCATAACGCATAACGCATAACGCATAACGCATAACGCATAACGCATAACGCATAACGTATAACGTATAACGCATACCGCATTACGCATAACTTATAACTCATAACTCATAAGGAGTAACGCATAACGCATAAAGCATAACGCATAACGCATAAAGCATAACGCATAACGCATAACTTATAACTCATTACTCATAACGAATAACGCATAACGCATATCTTATAACTCATTACTCATAACTCATAACGCATAACGCATAAAGCATAACGCATAACGCATAACGGATAAAGCATAATGCATAACGCATAACGCATAACGCATTACGCATAACTTATAACCCATAACTCATAAGGAGTAACGCATAACGCATAAAGCATAACGCATGACGCATAACGCATAAAGCATAACGCATAACGCATAACGCATAACGCATAACGCATAACGCATAACGCATAACGCATAACGCATAACGCATAACGCATAACGCATAACGCATAACGCATAACGCATACCGTATAACGCATAGCGCATAACGCATAACGCATAACGCATAATGCATAACGCATAACGCATAACGCATAACGCATAACGCATAACGCATAACGCATAACGCATAACGCATAACGCATAACGCATAACGCATAAAGCATATCGCATAACGCATAACGCATAACGCATAACGCATAACGCATAACGCATAAAGCATAACGCATAACGCATAACGCAAACGTATAACGCACAATTCATAACGCATAACGCATAACGCAAAACGCATAACGCATAACGCATAACGCATAACGCATAACGCATAACGCATAACGCATAACGCATAACGCATAACGCATAAAGCATAACGCATAACGCATAACGCATAACTTATAACTCATTACGCATAACGAATAACGCATAACGCATAACGCATAACGGATAACCCATATCGCATAACGCATAACGCATAATGCATAACGCATAAAGCATAACGCATAACGCATAACGCATAACCCCTAACGCATAACGCATAACGCATACCGTATAACGCATAACGCATAACGCAAACGTATAACGCACAACGCATAACGCATAACGAACAACGGATAACGCATAACGCATAACGCATAACGCATAACGAATACCGCAAAACGTATATCGCCTAACACATAACGGATCACGCATAACGCATAACGCATAACGTATAACGCATAACGCATAACGCATAACACATAACGCATAACACATAATGCACAACGCATTACGAATACAGCAAAACGCATAACGCTTAACGCATAACGGATCACGCATAACGCATAACGCATAATGCATAACGCATAACGCATAACGCATAATGCATAACGCATAAAGCGTTACGCATAACGCATAACGCATAAAGCATAACACATAACGCATAACTCATAATGCACAACGCATAACGAATACAGCAAAACGCATAACGCTTAACGCATAACGCATAACGCATAACGCATAACGCATAACGCATAACGCATAACGCATAACGCATAACGCATTACGCATAACTTATAACCCATAACTCATAAGGAGTAACGCATAACGCATAAAGCATAACGCATAACGCATAAAGCATAACGCATAACGCATAACTTATAACTCATTACTCATAACGAATAACGCATAACGCATAACTTATAACTCATTACTCATAACGTATAACGTAAAACGCATACCGCATTACGCATAACGCATAACGCATGGCGCATAACTCAAAATGCATAACGCATAACGCATAACGCATAACGCATAACGCATAACTCATATCGCATAACGCATAAATCATAACCCATAACGCACAACGCATAACGCATAATGCACAACGCATAACGAATACCGCAAAACGCATAACGCATAACGCATAACGCATAACGCATAACGCATAACTCATAACGCATAACGCATAACGCATAACGCACACCGTATAACGCATAACGCATAACGCATAACGCATAAAGCATAACGCATAACGCATAACGCATAACGCATAACGGATCACACATAACGCATATCGCATAACGCATAACGCATAACGCATAACGCATAACGCATAACGCATAACGCATAACGCATAACGCATAAAGCATAACGCATTACGCATAACTTATAACTCACAACTCATAAGGAGTAACGCATAACGCATAAAGCATAACGCATAACGCATAACGCATAACGCATAACGCATAACGCATAACGCATAACGCATAACGCATAACGCATAACGCATAACGCATAACGCATAACGCATAACGGATCACGCATAACGCATAACGCATAACGCATAACGCGTAACGCATAACGCATAAAGCATAACGCATAACGCATAACGCATTACGCATAACTTATAACTCATACCTCATAAGGAGTAACGCATAACTCATAAAGCATAACGCATAACGCATAACGCATAACGCATAACGCATAAAGCGTAACGCATAACGCATAACGCATAAAGCATAACACATAACGCATAACTCATAATGCACAACGCATAACGAATACAGCAAAACGCATAACGCTTAACGCATAACGCATAACGCATAACGCATAATGCATAACGCATAACGCATAACGCATAACGCATAACGCATAACGCATAACGTATAACGTATAACGCATACCGCATTACGCATAACTTATAACTCATAACTCATAAGGAGTAACGCATAACGCATAAAGCATAACGCATAACGCATAAAGCATAACGCATAACGCATAACTTATAACTCATTACTCATAACGAATAACGCATAACGCATATCTTATAACTCATTACTCATAACTCATAACGCATAACGCATAAAGCATAACGCATAACGCATAACGGATAAAGCATAATGCATAACGCATAACGCATAACGCATTACGCATAACTTATAACCCATAACTCATAAGGAGTAACGCATAACGCATAAAGCATAACGCATGACGCATAACGCATAAAGCATAACGCATAACGCATAACGCATAACGCATAACGCATAACGCATAACGCATAACGCATAACGCATAACGCATAACGCATAACGCATAACGCATAACGCATACCGTATAACGCATAGCGCATAACGCATAACGCATAACGCATAATGCATAACGCATAACGCATAACGCATAACGCATAACGCATAACGCATAACGCATAACGCATAACGCATAAAGCATATCGCATAACGCATAACGCATAACGCATAACGCATAAAGCATAACGCATAACGCATAACGCAAACGTATAACGCACAATTCATAACGCATAACGCATAACGCGAAACGCATAACGCATAACGCATAACGCATAACGCATAACGCATAACGCATAACGCATAACGCATAACGCATAACGCATAAAGCATAACGCATAACGCATAACGCATAACTTATAACTCATTACTCATAACGAATAACGCATAACGCATAACGCATAACGGATAACGCATATCGCATAACGCATAACGCATAATGCATAACGCATAAAGCATAACGCATAACGCATAACACATAACCCCTAACGCATAACGCATAACGCATAACGCATAACGCATAACGCCTAACGCATAACGCATAACGCATAACCCCTAACGCATAACGCATAACGCATAACGCATAACGCATAACGCATAACGTGTAACTAATAACTCACAACGCATAAAGCATAACGCATAACGCATAACGCATATCGCATATCGCATAACGCATAACGCATAACGTATAACGCATAACGCATACCGTATAACGCATAACGCATAACGCAAACGTATAACGCACAACGCATAACGCATAACGAACAACGGATAACGCATAACGCATAACGCATAACGAATACCGCAAAACGTATATCGCCTAACACATAACGGATCACGCATAACGCATAACGCATAACGTATAACGCATAACGCATAACGCATAACACATAACGCATAACACATAATGCACAACGCATTACGAATACAGCAAAACGCATAACGCTTAACGCATAACGGATCACGCATAACGCATAACGCATAATGCATAACGCATAACGCATAACGCATAATGCATAACGCATAAAGCGTAACGCATAACGCATAACGCATAAAGCATAACACATAACGCATAACTCATAATGCACAACGCATAACGAATACAGCAAAACGCATAACGCTTAACGCATAACGCATAACGCATAACGCATAACGCATAACGCATAACGCATAACGCATAACGCATTACGCATAACTTATAACCCATAACTCATAAGGAGTAACGCATAACGCATAAAGCATAACGCATAACGCATAAAGCATAACGCATAACGCATAACTTATAACTCATTACTCATAACGAATAACGCATAACGCATAACTTATAACTCATTACTCATAACGTTTAACGTATAACGCATACCGCATTACGCATAACTTATAACTCATAACTCATAAGGAGTAACGCATAACGCATAAAGCATAACGCATAACGCATAACGCATAAAGCATAACGCATAACGCATAACTTATAACTCATTACTCATAACGAATAACGCATAACGCATAACTTATAACTCATTACTCATAACACATAACGCATAACGCATAAAGCATAACGCATAACGCATAACGGATAAAGCATAATGCATAACGCATAACGCATAACGCATTACGCATAACTTATAACCCATAACTCATAAGGAGTAACGCATAACGCATAAAGCATAACGCATGACGCATAACGCATAAAGCATAACGCATAACGCATAACGCATAACGCATAACGCATAACGCATAACGCATAACGCATAACGCATGAAGCATAACGCATAACGCATAACTTATAACTCATTACTCATAACGAATAACGCATAACGCATAAGGCATAACGCATAACGCATAACGCATAACGCATAAAGCATAACGCATAACGCATAACGGATAAAGCATTACGCATAACTTATAACTCATAACTCATAACGAATATCGCATAACGCAAAATGCATAACGCATGTCGGATCACGCATAACGCATAACGCATAAAGCATAACGCATAACGTATAACGTATAACGCATACCGCATTACGCATAACTTATAACTCATAACTCATAAGGAGTAACGCATAACGCATAAAGCATAACGCATAACGCATAAAGCATAACGCATAACGCATAACTTATAACTCATTACTCATAACGAATAACGCATAACGCATATCTTATAACTCATTACTCATAACTCATAACGCATAACGCATAAAGCATAACGCATAACGCATAACGGATAAAGCATAATGCATAACGCATAACGCATAACGCATTACGCATAACTTATAACCCATAACTCATAAGGAGTAACGCATAACGCATAAAGCATAACGCATGACGCATAACGCATAAAGCATAACGCATAACGCATAACGCATAACGCATAACGCATAACGCATAACGCATAACGCATAACGCATAACGCATAACGCATAACGCATAACGCATACCGTATAACGCATAGCGCATAACGCATAACGCATAACGCATAATGCATAACGCATAACGCATAACGCATAACGCATAACGCATAACGCATAACGCATAACGCATAACGCATAACGCATAAAGCATAACGCATAACGCATAACGCATAACGCATAACGCATAAAGCATAACGCATAACGCATAACGCAAACGTATAACGCACAATTCATAACGCATAACGCATAACGCAAAACGCATAACGCATAACGCATAACGCATAACGCATAACGCATAACGCATAACGCATAACGCATAACGCATAAAGCATAACGCATAACGCATAACGCATAACTTATAACTCATTACTCATAACGAATAACGCATAACGCATAACGCATAACGGATAACGCATATCGCATAACGCATAACGCATAATGCATAACGCATAAAGCATAACGCATAACGCATAACGCATTACCCCTAACGCATAACGCATAACGCATAACGCATAACGCATAACGCCTAACGCATAACGCATAACGCATAACCCCTAACGCATAACGCATAACGCATAACGCATAACGCATAACGTGTAACTAATAACTCACAACGCATAAAGCATAACGCATAACGCATAACGCATATCGCATATCGCATAACGCATAACGCATAACGTATAACGCATAACGCATACCGTATAACGCATAACGCATAACGCAAACGTATAACGCACAACGCATAACGCATAACGAACAACGGATAACGCATAACGCATAACGCATAACGCATAACGAATACCGCAAAACGTATATCGCCTAACACATAACGGATCACGCATAACGCATAACGCATAACGTATAACGCATAACGCATAACGCATAACACATAACGCATAACACATAATGCACAACGCATTACGAATACAGCAAAACGCATAACGCTTAACGCATAACGGATCACGCATAACGCATAACGCATAATGCATAACGCATAACGCATAACGCATAATGCATAACGCATAAAGCGTAACGCATAACGCATAACGCATAAAGCATAACACATAACGCATAACTCATAATGCACAACGCATAACGAATACAGCAAAACGCATAACGCTTAACGCATAACGCATAACGCATAACGCATAACGCATAACGCATAACGCATAACGCATAACGCATAACGCATTACGCATAACTTATAACCCATAACTCATAAGGAGTAACGCATAACGCATAAAGCATAACGCATAACGCATAAAGCATAACGCATAACGCATAACGCATAACTTATAACTCATTACTCATAACGAATAACGCATAACGCATAACTTATAACTCATTACTCATAACGTTTAACGTATAACGCATACCGCATTACGCATAACTTATAACTCATAACTCATAAGGAGTAACGCATAACGCATAAAGCATAACGCATAACGCATAACGCATAAAGCATAACGCATAACGCATAACTTATAACTCATTACTCATAACGAATAACGCATAACGCATAACTTATAACTCATTACTCATAACGCATAACGCATAACGCATAAAGCATAACGCATAACGCATAACGGATAAAGCATAATGCATAACGCATAACGCATAACGCATTACGCATAACTTATAACCCATAACTCATAAGGAGTAACGCATAACGCATAAAGCATAACGCATGACGCATAACGCATAAAGCATAACGCATAACGCATAACGCATAACGCATAACGCATAACGCATAACGCATAACGCATAACGCATGAAGCATAACGCATAACGCATAACTTATAACTCATTACTCATAACGAATAACGCATAACGCATAAGGCATAACGCATAACGCATAACGCATAACGCATAAAGCATAACGCATAACGCATAACGGATAAAGCATTACGCATAACTTATAACTCATAACTCATAACGAATATCGCATAACGCAAAATGCATAACGCATGTCGGATCACGCATAACGCATAACGCATAAAGCATAACGCATAACGTATAACGTATAACGCATACCGCATTACGCATAACTTATAACTCATAACTCATAAGGAGTAACGCATAACGCATAAAGCATAACGCATAACGCATAAAGCATAACGCATAACGCATAACGTATAACGTATAACGCATACCGCATTACGCATAACTTATAACTCATAACTCATAAGGAGTAACGCATAACGCATAAAGCATAACGCATAACGCATAAAGCATAACGCATAACGCATAACTTATAACTCATTACTCATAACGAATAACGCATAACGCATATCTTATAACTCATTACTCATAACTCATAACGCATAACGCATAAAGCATAACGCATAACGCATAACGGATAAAGCATAATGCATAACGCATAACGCATAACGCATTACGCATAACTTATAACCCATAACTCATAAGGAGTTACGCATAACGCATAAAGCATAACGCATGACGCATAACGCATAAAGCATAACGCATAACGCATAACGCATAACGCATAACGCATAACGCATAACGCATAACGCATAACGCATAACGCATAACGCATAACGCATAACGCATACCGTATAACGCATAGCGCATAACGCATAACGCATAACGCATAATGCATAACGCATAACGCATAACGCATAACGCATAACGCATAACGCATAACGCATAACGCATAACGCATAACGCATAAAGCATATCGCATAACGCATAACGCATAACGCATAACGCATAAAGCATAACGCATAACGCATAACGCAAACGTATAACGCACAATTCATAACGCATAACGCATAACGCAAAACGCATAACGCATAACGCATAACGCATAACGCATAACGCATAACGCATAACGCATAACGCATAACGCATAAAGCATAACGCATAACGCATAACGCATAACTTATAACTCATTACTCATAACGAATAACGCATAACGCATAACGCATAACGGATAACGCATATCGCATAACGCATAACGCATAATGCATAACGCATAAAGCATAACGCATAACGCATAACGCATAACCCCTAACGCATAACGCATAACGCATAACGCATAACGCATAACGCCTAACGCATAACGCATAACGCATAACCCCTAACGCATAACGCATAACGCATAACGCATAACGCATAACGTGTAACTAATAACTCACAACGCATAAAGCATAACGCATAACGCATAACGCATATCGCATATCGCATAACGCATAACGCATAACGTATAACGCATAACGCATACCGTATAACGCATAACGCATAACGCAAACGTATAACGCACAACGCATAACGCATAACGAACAACGGATAACGCATAACGCATAACGCATAACGCATAACGAATACCGCAAAACGTATATCGCCTAACACATAACGGATCACGCATAACGCATAACGCATAACGTATAACGCATAACGCATAACGCATAACACATAACGCATAACACATAATGCACAACGCATTACGAATACAGCAAAACGCATAACGCTTAACGCATAACGGATCACGCATAACGCATAACGCATAATGCATAACGCATAACGCATAACGCATAATGCATAACGCATAAAGCGTAACGCATAACGCATAACGCATAAAGCATAACACATAACGCATAACTCATAATGCACAACGCATAACGAATACAGCAAAACGCATAACGCTTAACGCATAACGCATAACGCATAACGCATAACGCATAACGCATAACGCATAACGCATAACGCATAACGCATTACGCATAACTTATAACCCATAACTCATAAGGAGTAACGCATAACGCATAAAGCATAACGCATAACGCATAAAGCATAACGCATAACGCATAACTTATAACTCATTACTCATAACGAATAACGCATAACGCATAACTTATAACTCATTACTCATAACGTATAACGTATAACGCATACCGCATTACGCATAACTTATAACTCATAACTCATAAGGAGTAACGCATAACGCATAAAGCATAACGCATAACGCATATCGCATAAAGCATAACGCATAACGCATAACTTATAACTCATTACTCATAACGAATAACGCATAACGCATAACTTATAACTCATTACTCATAACGCATAACGCATAACGCATAAAGCATAACGCATAACGCATAACGGATAAAGCATAATGCATAACGCATAACGCATAACGCATTACGCATAACTTATAACCCATAACTCATAAGGAGTAACGCATAACGCATAAAGCATAACGCATGACGCATAACGCATAAAGCATAACGCATAACGCATAACGCATAACGCATAACGCATAACGCATAACGCATAACGCATGAAGCATAACGCATAACGCATAACTTATAACTCATTACTCATAACGAATAACGCATAACGCATAAGGCATAACGCATAACGCATAACGCATAACGCATAAAGCATAACGCATAACGCATAACGGATAAAGCATAATGCATAACGCATAACGCATAACGCATTACGCATAACTTATAACTCATAACTCATAACGAATAACGCATAACGCAAAATGCATAATGCATGTCGGATCACGCATAACGCATAACGCATAACGCATAACGCATAACGCATAACGCATAACGAATAACGCATAAAGCATAACGCATAACGCATAACGCATAAAGCATAACGCATAACGCATAACGCATAACGCATTACGCATAACGCATAACTTATAACTCATTACTCATAACGAATAACGCATAACGCATAACGCATAACGCATAACGCATAACGCATAACGCATAACGCATAACGCATAACGCATAACGCATAAAGCATAACGCATAACGCATAACGGATAAAGCATAATGCATAACGCATAACGCATAACGCATTACGCATAACTTATAACTCATAACTCATAACGAATATCGCATAACGCAAAATGCATAACGCATGTCGGATCACGCATAACGCATAACGCATAAAGCATAAATCATAACGCATAACGCATAACGTTAACGCATAACCCATAACGCACAAGGCTTGATGCATGACGCATATCGCATATCGCATAAGGCTTGATGCATGACGCATATCGCATAACGCATAACGCATAACGCATAACGCATAACGCATAACGCATAACGCATAACGCATAACGCATAACGCATAACGCATAACGCATAACGCTTAACGCATAACTCATATCGCATAACGCATAAATCATAACCCATAACGCACAACGCATAACGCATAATGCACAACGCATAACGAATACCGCAAAACGCATAACGCATAACGCATAACGCATAACGCATAACGCATAACTCATAACTCATAAGGAGTAACGCATAACGCATAAAGCATAACGCATAACGCATAACGCATAACGCATAACGCATAACGCATAACGCATAATGCATAAAGCATAACGCATAACGCATAACTTATAACTCATTACTCATAACGAATAACGCATAACGCATAACGCATAATGCATGTCGGATCACGCATAACGCATATCGCCTAACACATAACGGATCACGCGTAACGCATAACGCATAACGTATAGAGCATAACGCATAACGCATAACGCATAACGCATAACGCATACCGTATAACGCATAACGCATAACGCACAACGCATAATGCATAACGAATAACGCATAACGCATATCGCATAAAACATAACGCATAACGCATAACGTACAACGTATAACGCATAACGCATAACGCATAACGCATAACGCATAACGCATAACGCATAACGCATAACGCGTACCGCATAACGCATAACGCATAACGCATAACGCATAACGCATAACGCATAACGCACAACGCATATCGCATAACGCATAACGCATAACGCACAACGCATATCGCATAACGCATAACGCATAACGCATAACGCATGGCGCATAACTCAAAATGCATAACGCATAACGCATAACGCATAACGCATAACGCATAACTCATATCGCATAACGCATAAATCATAACCCATAACGCACAACGCATAACGCATAACGCATAACTCATAACGCATAACGCATAACGCATAACGCACACCGTATAACGCATAACGCATAACGCATAACGCATAAAGCATAACGCATAACGCATAACGCATAACGCATAACGGATCACACATAACGCATATCGCATAACGCATAACGCATAACGCATAACGCATAACGCATAACGCATAACGCATAACGCATAACGCATAACGCATAACGCATAAAGCATAACGCATTACGCATAACTTATAACTCACAACTCATAAGGAGTAACGCATAACGCATAAAGCATAACGCATAACGCATAACGCATAACGCATAACGCATAACGCATAACGCATAACGCATAACGCATAACGCATAACGCATAACGCATAACGGATCACGCATAACGCATAACGCATAACGCATAACGCATAACGCATAACGCATAACGCATAAAGCATAACGCATAACGCATAACGCATTACGCATAACTTATAACTCATACCTCATAAGGAGTAACGCATAACGCATAAAGCATAACGCATAACGCATAACGCATAACGCATAACGCATAACGCATAATGCATAAAGCATAACGCATAACGCATAACTTATAACTCATTACTCATAACGAATAACGCATAACGCATAACGCATAACGCATAACGCATAATGCATAACGCATAACGCATAACGCATAACGCATAACGCATAACGCATAACGCATAACGCATAACGCATAACGCATAACGCATATCGCATAACGCATAACGCATAACGCATAACGCATAACGCATAACGCATAACGCATAAAGCATAACGCATAACGCAAACGTATAACGCACAACGCATAACGCATAACGCATAACGCAAAACGCATAACGCATAACGCATCACGCATAACGCATAACGCATAACGCATAAAGCATAACGCATAACGCATAACTTATAACTCATTACTCATAACGAATAACGCATAACGCATAACGCATAACGGATAACGCATATCGCATAACGCATAACGCATAATGCATAACGCATAAAGCATAACGCATAACGCATAACGCATAACCCCTAACGCATAACGCATAACGTATAACTCATAACGCATAACGCATAACACATAACGCATAACACATAATGCACAACGCATTACGAATACAGCAAAACGCATAACGCTTAACGCATAACGGATCACGCATAATGCATAACGCATAAAGCGTAACGCATAACGCATAACGCATAAAGCATAACACATAACGCATAACTCATAATGCACAACGCATAACGAATACAGCAAAACGCATAACGCTTAACGCATAACGCATAACGGATAAAGCATAATGCATAACGCATAACGCATAACGCATTACGCATAACTTATAACCCATAACTCATAAGGAGTAACGCATAACGCATAAAGCATAACGCATGACGCATAACGCATAAAGCATAACGCATAACGCATAACGCATAACGCATAACGCATAACGCATAACGCATAACGCATAACGCATAACGCATAACGCATAACGCATACCGTATAACGCATAGCGCATAACGCATAACGCATAACGCATAACGCATAACGCATAACGCATGACGCATAACGCATAACGCATGAAGCATAACGCATAACGCATAACTTATAACTCATTACTCATAACGAATAACGCATAACGCATAAGGCATAACGCATAACGCATAACGCATAACGCATAACGCATAACGCATAACGCATAACGCATAACGCATAACGCATAACGCATAACGCATAACGCATATCGCATAACGCATAACGCATAACGCATAACGCATAACGCATAAAGCATAACGCATAACGCATAACGCAAACGTATAACGCACAATTCATAACGCATAACGCATAACGCAAAACGCATAACGCATAACGCATAACGCATAACGCATAACGCATAACGCATAACGCATAACGCATAACGCATAACGCATAACGCATAACGCATAACGCATAACGCATAACGCATAAAGCATAACGCATAACGCATAACACATAACGCAGAACTCATAATGCACAACGCATAACGAATACAGCAAAACGCATAACGCTTAACGCATAACGCATAACGGATAAAGCATAATGCATAACGCATAACGCATAACGCATTACGCATAACTTATAACCCATAACTCATAAGGAGTAACGCATAACGCATAAAGCATAACGCATGACGCATAACGCATAAAGCATAACGCATAACGCATAACGCATAACGCATAACGCATAACGCATAACGCATAACGCATAACGCATAACGCATAACGCATAACGCATACCGTATAACGCATAGCGCATAACGCATAACGCATAACGCATAACGCATAACGCATAACGCATAACGCATAACGCATAACGCATAACGCATAACGCATAACGCATGAAGCATAACGCATAACGCATAACTTATAACTCATTACTCATAACGAATAACGCATAACGCATAAGGCATAACGCATAACGCATAACGCATAACGCATAACGCATAACGCATAACTCATAACGCATAATGCATAAAGCATAACGCATAACGCATAACTTATAACTCATTACTCATAACGAATAACGCATAACGCATAACGCATAACGCATAACGCATAATGCATAACGCATAACGCATAACGCATAACGCATAACGCATAACGCATAACGCATAACGCATAACGCATAACGCATAACGCATATCGCATAACGCATAACGCATAACGCATAACGCATAAAGCATAACGCATAACGCATAACGCAAACGTATAACGCACAATTCATAACGCATAACGCATAACGCAAAACGCATAACGCATAACGCATAACGCATAACGCATAACGCATAACGCATAACGCATAACGCATAACGCATAAAGCATAACGCATAACCCCTAACGCATAACGCATAACGCATAACGCATAACGTGTAACTAATAACTCACAACGCATAAAGCATAACGCATAACGCATAACGCATATCGCATATCGCATAACGCATAACGCATAACGGATCACGCATAATGCATAACGCATAAAGCGTAACGCATAACGCATAACGCATAAAGCATAACACATAACGCATAACTCATAATGCACAACGCATAACGAATACAGCAAAACGCATAACGCTTAACGCATAACGCATAACGGATAAAGCATAATGCATAACGCATAACGCATAACGCATAACCCCTAACGCATAACGCATAACGCATAACGCATAACGCATAACGCCTAACGCATAACGCATAACGCATAACCCCTAACGCATAACGCATAACGCATAACGCATAACGCATAACGCATAACGCATAACGCATAACGCATAACGCATATCGCATAACGCATAACGCATAACGCATAACGCATAAAGCATAACGCATAACGCATAACGCAAACGTATAACGCACAATTCATAACGCATAACGCATAACGCAAAACGCATAACGCATAACGCATAACGCATAACGCATAACGCATAACGCATAACGCATAACGCATAACGCATAAAGCATAACGCATAACGCATAACGCATAACTTATAACTCATTACTCATAACGAATAACGCATAACGCATAACGGATAACACATATCGCATAACGCATAACGCATAATGCATAACGCATAAAGCATAACGCATAACGCATAACGCATAACCCCTAACGCATAACGCATAACGCATAACGCATAACGCATAACGCCTAACGCATAACGCATAACGCATAACCCCTAACGCATAACGCATAACGCATAACGCATAACGTGTAACTAATAACTCACAACGCATAAAGCATAACGCATAACGCATAACGCATATCGCATATCGCATAACGCATAACGCATAACGCATAACGCATAACCCCTAACGCATAACGCATAACGCATAACGCATAACGCATAACGCATAACGCATAACGAATACCGCAAAACGTATATCGCCTAACACATAACGGATCACGCATAACGCATGACGCATAACGTATAACGCATAACGCATAACGCATAACACATAACGCATAACACATAATGCACAACGCATTACGAATACAGCAAAACGCATAACGCTTAACGCATAACGGATCACGCACAACGCATAACGCATAACGCATAACGCAAAACGCATAACGCATAACGCATAACGCATAATGCATAACGCATAAAGCATAACGCATAACGCATAACTTATAACTCATTACTCATAACGAATAACGCATAACGCATAACGCATAACGGATAACGCATATCGCATAACGCATAACGCATAATGCATAACGCATAAAGCATAACGCATAACGCATAACCCCTAACGCATAACGCATAACGTATAACTCATAACGCATAACGCATAACACATAACGCATAACACATAATGCACAACGCATTACGAATACAGCAAAACGCATAACGCTTAACGCATAACGGATCACGCATAATGCATAACGCATAAAGCGTAACGCATAACGCATAAAGCATAACACATAACGCATAACTCATAATGCACAACGCATAACGAATACAGCAAAACGCATAACGCTTAACGCATAACGCATAACGGATAAAGCATAATGCATAACGCATAACGCATAACGCATTACGCATAACTTATAACCCATAACTCATAAGGAGTAACGCATAACGCATAAAGCATAACGCATGACGCATAACGCATAAAGCATAACGCATAACGCATAACGCATAACGCATAACGCATAACGCATAACGCATAACGCATAACGCATAACGCATACCGTATAACGCATAGCGCATAATGCATAACGCATAACGCATAACGCATAACGCATAACGCATAACGCATAACGCATAACGCATAACGCATAACGCATAACGCATGAAGCATAACGCATAACGCATAACTTATAACTCATTACTCATAACGAATAACGCATAACGCATAAGGCATAACGCATAACGCATAACGCATAACGCATAACGCATAACTCATAACGCATAATGCATAAAGCATAACGCATAACGCATAACTTATAACTCATTACTCATAACGAATAACGCATAACGCATAACGCATAACGCATAACGCATAATGCATAACGCATAACGCATAACGCATAACGCATAACGCATAACGCATAACGCATAACGCATAACGCATAACGCATAACGCATATCGCATAACGCATAACGCATAACGCATAACGCATAAAGCATAACGCATAACGCATAACGCAAACGTATAACGCACAATTCATAACGCATAACGCATAACGCATAACGCATAACGCATAACGCATAACGCATAACGCATAACGCATAACGCATAACGCATAACGCATAACGCATAAAGCATAACGCATAACCCCTAACGCATAACGCATAACGCATAACGCATAACGTGTAACTAATAACTCACAACGCATAAAGCATAACGCATAACGCATAACGCATATCGCATATCGCATAACGCATAACGCATAACGGATCACGCATAATGCATAACGCATAAAGCGTAACGCATAACGCATAACGCATAAAGCATAACACATAACGCATAACTCATAATGCACAACGCATAACGAATACAGCAAAACGCATAACGCTTAACGCATAACGCATAACGGATAAAGCATAATGCATAACGCATAACGCATAACGCATAACCCCTAACGCATAACGCATAACGCATAACGCATAACGCATAACGCATAACGCCTAACGCATAACGCATAACGCATAACCCCTAACGCATAACGCATAACGCATAACGCATAACGCATAACGCATAACGCATAACGCATAACGCATAACGCATATCGCATAACGCATAACGCATAACGCATAACGCATAAAGCATAACGCATAACGCATAACGCAAACGTATAACGCACAATTCATAACGCATAACGCATAACGCAAAACGCATAACGCATAACGCATAACGCATAACGCATAACGCATAACGCATAACGCATAACGCATAACGCATAAAGCATAACGCATAACGCATAACGCATAACTTATAACTCATTACTCATAACGAATAACGCATAACGCATAACGGATAACACATATCGCATAACGCATAACGCATAATGCATAACGCATAAAGCATAACGCATAACGCATAACGCATAACCCCTAACGCATAACGCATAACGCATAACGCATAACGCATAACGCCTAACGCATAACGCATAACGCATAACCCCTAACGCATAACGCATAACGCATAACGCATAACGTGTAACTAATAACTCACAACGCATAAAGCATAACGCATAACGCATAACGCATATCGCATATCGCATAACGCATAACGCATAACGTATAACGCATAACGCATACCGTATAACGCATAACGCATAACGCAAACGTATAACGCACAACGCATAACGCATAACGAACAACGGATAACGCATAACGCATAACGCATAACGCATAACGAATACCGCAAAACGTATATCGCCTAACACATAACGGATCACGCATAACGCATGACGCATAACGTATAACGCATAACGCATAACGCATAACACATAACGCATAACACATAATGCACAACGCATTACGAATACAGCAAAACGCATAACGCTTAACGCATAACGGATCACGCACAACGCATAACGCATAACGCATAACGCAAAACGCATAACGCATAACGCATAACGCATAACGCATAACGCATAAAGCATAACGCATAACGCATAACTTATAACTCATTACTCATAACGAATAACGCATAACGCATAACGCATAACGGATAACGCATATCGCATAACGCATAACGCATAATGCATAACGCATAAAGCATAACGCATAACGCATAACCCCTAACGCATAACGCATAACGTATAACTCATAACGCATAACGCATAACACATAACGCATAACACATAATGCACAACGCATTACGAATACAGCAAAACGCATAACGCTTAACGCATAACGGATCACGCATAATGCATAACGCATAAAGCGTAACGCATAACGCATAACGCATAAAGCATAACACATAACGCATAACTCATAATGCACAACGCATAACGAATAAAGCAAAACGCATAACGCTTAACGCATAACGCATAACGCATGTAGCATAATGCATAACGCATAACGCATAACGCATTACGCATAACTTATAACCCATAACTCATAAGGAGTAACGCATAACGCATAAAGCATAACGCATGACGCATAACGCATAAAGCATAACGCATAACGCATAACGCATAACGCATAACGCATAACGCATAACGCATAACGCATAACGCATAACGCATAACGCATAACGCATACCGTATAACGCATAGCGCATAACGCATAACGCATAACGCATAACGCATAACGCATAACGCATAACGCATAACGCATAACGCATAACGCATAACGCATAACGCATGAAGCATAACGCATAACGCATAACTTATAACTCATTACTCGTAACGAATAACGCATAACGCATAAGGCATAACGCATAACGCATAACGCATAACGCATAACGCATAACGCATAACTCATAACGCATAATGCATAAAGCATAACGCATAACGCATAACTTATAACTCATTACTCATAACGAATAACGCATAACGCATAACGCATAACGCATAACGCATAATGCATAACGCATAACGCATAACGCATAACGCATAACGCATAACGCATAACGCATAACGCATAACGCATAACGCATAACGCATAACGCATATCGCATAACGCATAACGCATAACGCATAACGCATAAAGCATAACGCATAACGCATAACGCAAACGTATAACGCACAATTCATAACGCATAACGCATAACGCAAAACGCATAACGCATAACGCATAACGCATAACGCATAACGCATAACGCATAACGCATAACGCATAAAGCATAACGCATAACGCATAACGCATAACTTATAACTCATTACTCATAACGAATAACGCATAACGCATAACGCATAACGGATAACACATATCGCATAACGCATAACGCATAATGCATAACGCATAAAGCATAACGCATAACGCATAACGCATAACCCCTAACGCATAACGCATAACACATAACGCATAACGCCTAACGCATAACGCATAACGCATAACCCCTAACGCATAACGCATAACGCATAACGCATAACGTGTAACTAATAACTCACAACGCATAAAGCATAACGCATAACGCATAACGCATATCGCATATCGCATAACGCATAACGCATAACGAATAACGCATAACGCATACCGTATAACGCATAACGCATAACGCAAACGTATAACGCACAACGCATAACGCATAACGAACAACGGATAACGCATAACGCATAACGCATAACGCATAACGAATACCGCAAAACGTATATCGCCTAACACATAACGGATCACGCATAACGCATGACGCATAACGTATAACGCATAACGCATAACGCATAACACATAACGCATAACACATAATGCACAACGCGTTACGAATACAGCAAAACGCATAACGCTTAACGCATAACGGATCACGCATAACGCATAACGCATAATGCATAACGCATAACGCATAACGCATAATGCATAACGCATAAAGCGTAACGCATAACGCATAACGCATAAAGCATAACACATAACGCATAACTCATAATGCACAACGCATAACGAATACAGCAAAACGCATAACGCTTAACGCATAACGCATAACGCATAACACATAACGCATAACGCATAACGCATAACGCATAACGCATAACGCATAACGCATAACGTATAACGTATAACGCATACCGCATTACGCATAACTTTTAACTCATAACTCATAAGGAGTAACGCATAACGCATAAAGCATAACGCATAACGCATAACGCATAAAGCATAACGCATAACGCATAACTTATAACTCATTACTCATAACGAATAACGCATAACGCATAACTTATAACTCATTACTCATAACGCATAACGCATAACGCATAAAGCATAACGCATAACGCATAACGGATAAAGAATAATGCATAACGCATAACGCATAACGCATTACGCATAACTTATAACCCATAACTCATAAGGAGTAACGCATAACGCATAAAGCATAACGCATGACGCATAACGCATAAAGCATAACGCATAACGCATAACGCATAACGCATAACGCATAACGCATAACGCATAACGCAAACGTATAACGCACAACGCATAACGCATAACGAACAACGGATAACGCATAACGCATAACGCATAAGGCATAACGAATACCGCAAAACGTATATCGCCTAACACATAACGGATCACGCATAACGCATGACGCATAACGTATAACGCATAACGCATAACGCATAACACATAACGCATAACACATAATGCACAACGCATTACGAATACAGCAAAACGCATAACGCTTAACGCATAACGGATCACGCACAACGCATAACGCATAACGCATAACGCAAAACGCATAACGCATAACGCATAACGCATAACGCATAACGCATAAAGCATAACGCATAACGCATAACTTATAACTCATTACTCATAACGAATAACGCATAACGCATAACGCATAACGGATAACGCATATCGCATAACGCATAACGCATAATGCATAACGCATAAAGCATAACGCATAACGCATAACCCCTAACGCATAACGCATAACGTATAACTCATAACGCATAACGCATAACACATAACGCATAACACATAATGCACAACGCATTACGAATACAGCAAAACGCATAACGCTTAACGCATAACGGATCACGCATAATGCATAACGCATAAAGCGTAACGCATAACGCATAACGCATAAAGCATAACACATAACGCATAACTCATAATGCACAACGCATAACGAATAAAGCAAAACGCATAACGCTTAACGCATAACGCATAACGGATGTAGCATAATGCATAACGCATAACGCATAACGCATTACGCATAACTTATAACCCATAACTCATAAGGAGTAACGCATAACGCATAAAGCATAACGCATGACGCATAACGCATAAAGCATAACGCATAACGCATAACGCATAACGCATAACGCATAACGCATAACGCATAACGCATAACGCATAACGCATAACGCATAACGCATACCGTATAACGCATAGCGCATAACGCATAACGCATAACGCATAACGCATAACGCATAACGCATAACGCACAACGCATAACGCATAACGCATAACGCATAACGCATGAAGCATAACGCATAACGCATAACTTATAACTCATTACTCGTAACGAATAACGCATAACGCATAAGGCATAACGCATAACGCATAACGCATAACGCATAACGCATAACGCATAACTCATAACGCATAATGCATAAAGCATAACGCATAACGCATAACTTATAACTCATTACTCATAACGAATAACGCATAACGCATAACGCATAACGCATAACGCATAACGCATAACGCATAACGCATAACGCATAACGCATAACGCATAACGCATAACGCATAACGCATAACGCATAACGCATAACGCATATCGCATAACGCATAACGCATAACGCATAACGCATAAAGCATAACGCATAACGCATAACGCAAACGTATAACGCACAATTCATAACGCATAACGCATAACGCAAAACGCATAACGCATAACGCATAACGCATAACGCATAACGCATAACGCATAACGCATAACGCATAACGCATAAAGCATAACGCATAACGCATAACTTATAACTCATTACTCATAACGAATAACGCATAACGCATAACGCATAACGGATAACACATATCGCATAACGCATAACGCATAATGCATAACGCATAAAGCATAACGCATAACGCATAACGCATAACCCCTAACGCATAACGCATAACGCATAACGCATAACGCCTAACGCATAACGCATAACGCATAACCCCTAACGCATAACGCATAACGCATAACGCATAACGTGTAACTAATAACTCACAACGCATAAAGCATAACGCATAACGCATAACGCATATCGCATATCGCATAACGCATAACGCATAACGAATAACGCATAACGCATACCGTATAACGCATAACGCATAACGCAAACGTATAACGCACAACGCATAACGCATAACGAACAACGGATAACGCATAACGCATAACGCATAACGCATAACGAATACCGCAAAACGTATATCGCCTAACACATAACGGATCACGCATAACGCATGACGCATAACGTATAACGCATAACGCATAACGCATAACACATAACGCATAACACATAATGCACAACGCGTTACGAATACAGCAAAACGCATAACGCTTAACGCATAACGGATCACGCATAACGCATAACGCATAATGCATAACGCATAACGCATAACGCATAATGCATAACGCATAAAGCGTAACGCATAACGCATAACGCATAAAGCATAACACATAACGCATAACTCATAATGCACAACGCATAACGAATACAGCAAAACGCATAACGCTTAACGCATAACGCATAACGCATAACACATAATGCATAACGCATAACGCATAACGCATAACGCATAACGCATAACGCATAACGTATAACGTATAACGCATACCGCATTACGCATAACTTTTAACTCATAACTCATAAGGAGTAACGCATAACGCATAAAGCATAACGCATAACGCATAACGCATAAAGCATAACGCATAACGCATAACTTATAACTCATTACTCATAACGAATAACGCATAACGCATAACTTATAACTCATTACTCATAACGCATAACGCATAACGCATAAAGCATAACGCATAACGCATAACGGATAAAGAATAATGCATAACGCATAACGCATAACGCATTACGCATAACTTATAACCCATAACTCATAAGGAGTAACGCATAACGCATAAAGCATAACGCATGACGCATAACGCATAAAGCATAACGCATAACGCATAACGCATAACGCATAACGCATAACGCATAACGCATAACGCAAACGTATAACGCACAACGCATAACGCATAACGAACAACGGATAACGCATAACGCATAACGCATAACGCATAACGAATACCGCAAAACGTATATCGCCTAACACATAACGGATCACGCATAACGCATGACGCATAACGTATAACGCATAACGCATAACGCATAACACATAACGCATAACACATAATGCACAACGCATTACGAATACAGCAAAACGCATAACGCTTAACGCATAACGGATCACGCATAACGCATAACGCATAACGCATAACGCAAAACGCATAACGCATAACGCATAACGCATAACGCATAACGCATAAAGCATAACGCATAACGCATAACTTATAACTCATTACTCATAACGAATAACGCATAACGCATAACGCATAACGGATAACGCATATCGCATAACGCATAACGCATAATGCATAACGCATAAAGCATAACGCATAACGCATAACCCCTAACGCATAACGCATAACGTATAACTCATAACGCATAACGCATAACACATAACGCATAACACATAATGCACAACGCATTACGAATACAGCAAAACGCATAACGCTTAACGCATAACGGATCACGCATAATGCATAACGCATAAAGCGTAACGCATAACGCATAACGCATAAAGCATAACACATAACGCATAACTCATAATGCACAACGCATAACGAATAAAGCAAAACGCATAACGCTTAACGCATAACGCATAACGGATGTAGCATAATGCATAACGCATAACGCATAACGCATTACGCATAACTTATAACCCATAACTCATAAGGAGTAACGCATAACGCATAAAGCATAACGCATGACGCATAACGCATAAAGCATAACGCATAACGCATAACGCATAACGCATAACGCATAACGCATAACGCATAACGCATAACGCATAACGCATAACGCATAACGCATAACGCATACCGTATAACGCATAGCGCATAACGCATAACGCATAACGCATAACGCATAACGCATAACGCATAACGCATAACGCATAACGCATAACGCATAACGCATAACGCATGAAGCATAACGCATAACGCATAACTTATAACTCATTACTCATAACGAATAACGCATAACGCATAAGGCATAACGCATAACGCATAACGCATAACGCATAACGCATAACGCATAACTCATAACGCATAATGCATAAAGCATAACGCATAACGCATAACTTATAACTCATTACTCATAACGAATAACGCATAACGCATAACGCATAACGCATAACGCATAATGCATAACGCATAACGCATAACTCATAACGCATAACGCATAACGCATAACGCATAACGCATAACGCATAACGCATATCGCATAACGCATAACGCATAACGCATAACGCATAAAGCATAACGCATAACGCATAACGCAAACGTATAACGCACAATTCATAACGCATAACGCATAACGCAAAACGCATAACGCATAACGCATAACGCATAACGCATAACGCATAACGCATAACGCATAACGCATAAAGCATAACGCATAACGCATAACGCATAACTTATAACTCATTACTCATAACGAATAACGCATAACGCATAACGCATAACGGATAACACATATCGCATAACGCATAACGCATAATGCATAACGCATAAAGCATAACGCATAACGCATAACGCATAACCCCTAACGCATAACGCATAACGCATAACGCATAACGCCTAACGCATAACGCATAACGCATAACCCCTAACGCATAACGCATAACGCATAACGCATAACGTGTAACTAATAACTCACAACGCATAAAGCATAACGCATAACGCATAACGCATAACGCATATCGCATATCGCATAACGCATAACGCATAACGAATAACGCATAACGCATACCGTATAACGCATAACGCATAACGCAAACGTATAACGCACAACGCATAACGCATAACGAACAACGGATAACGCATAACGCATAACGCATAACGCATAACGAATACCGCAAAACGTATATCGCCTAACACATAACGGATCACGCATAACGCATGACGCATAACGTATAACGCATAACGCATAACGCATAACACATAACGCATAACACATAATGCACAACGCGTTACGAATACAGCAAAACGCATAACGCTTAACGCATAACGGATCACGCATAACGCATAACGCATAATGCATAACGCATAACGCATAACGCATAATGCATAACGCATAAAGCGTAACGCATAACGCATAACGCATAAAGCATAACACATAACGCATAACTCATAATGCACAACGCATAACGAATACAGCAAAACGCATAACGCTTAACGCATAACGCATAACGCATAACACATAATGCATAACGCATAACGCATAACGCATAACGCATAACGCATAACGCATAACGTATAACGTATAACGCATACCGCATTACGCATAACTTTTAACTCATAACTCATAAGGAGTAACGCATAACGCATAAAGCATAACGCATAACGCATAACGCATAAAGCATAACGCATAACGCATAACTTATAACTCATTACTCATAACGAATAACGCATAACGCATAACTTATAACTCATTACTCATAACGCATAACGCATAACGCATAAAGCATAACGCATAACGCATAACGGATAAAGAATAATGCATAACGCATAACGGATAAAGAATAATGCATAACGCATAACGCATAACGCATTACGCATAACTTATAACCCATAACTCATAAGGAGTAACGCATAACGCATAAAGCATAACGCATGACGCATAACGCATAAAGCATAACGCATAACGCATAACGCATAACGCATAACGCATAACGCATAACGCATAACGCATAACGCATAACGCATAACGCATAACGCATAACGCATAACGCATAACGCATAACGCATACCGTATAACGCATAACGCATAAGGCATAACGCATAACGCATAACGCATAACGGATAAAGCATAATGCATAACGCATAACGCATAACGCATTACGCATAACTTATAACTCATAACTCATAACGAATAACGCATAACGCAAAATGCATAACGCATGTCGGATCACGCATAACGCATAACGCATAAAGCATAAATCATAACGCATAACGCATACCGCATTACGCATAACTTTTAACTCATAACTCATAAGGAGTAACGCATAACGCATAAAGCATAACGCATAACGCATAACGCATAAAGCATAACGCATAACGCATAACTTATAACTCATTACTCATAACGAATAACGCATAACGCATAACTTATAACTCATTACTCATAACGCATAACGCATAACGCATAAAGCATAACGCATAACGCATAACGGATAAAGAATAATGCATAACGCATAACGCATAACGCATTACGCATAACTTATAACCCATAACTCATAAGGAGTAACGCATAACGCATAAAGCATAACGCATGACGCATAACGCATAAAGCATAACGCATAACGCATAACGCATAACGCATAACGCATAACGCATAACGCATAACGCATAACGCATAACGCATAACGCATAACGCATAACGCATAACGCATAACGCATAACGCATACCGTATAACGCATAGCGCATAACGCATAACGCATAACGCATAACGCATAACGCATAACGCATAACGCATAACGCATGAAGCATAACGCATAACGCATAACTTATAACTCATTACTCATAACGAATAACGCATAACGCATAAGGCATAACGCATAACGCATAACGCATAACGCATAACGCATAACGCATAACGCATAACGCATAACGCATAACGCTTAACGCATAACTCATATCGCATAACGCATAAATCATAACCCATAACGCACAACGCATAACGCATAATGCACAACGCATAACGAATACCGCAAAACGCATAACGCATAACGCATAACGCATAACGCATAACGCATAACGCTTAACGCATAACTCATATCGCATAACGCATAAATCATAACCCATAACGCACAACGCATAACGCATAATGCACAACGCATAACGAATACCGCAAAACGCATAACGCATAACGCATAACGCATAACGCATAACGCATAACTCATAACGCATAACGCATAACGCATAACGCATAAAGCATAAAGCATAAATCATAACGCATAACGAATACCGCAAAACGGATATCGCCTAACACATAACGGATCACGCATAACGCATAACGCATAACGTATAACGCATAACGCATAACGCATAACACATAACGCATAACGCATAATGCTCAACGCATAACGAATACAGCAAAACGCATAACGCTTAACGCATAACGCATCACGCATAACGCATAACGCATAATGCATAACGCATAACGCATAACGCATAATGCATAACGCATAAAGCGTAACGCATAACGCATAACGCATAACGCATAACGCATAACGCATAAAGCATAACGCATAACGCATAACGCATTACGCATAACTTATAACTCATAACTCATAAGGAGTAACGCATATCGCATAAAGCATAACGCATAACGCATAACGCGTAACGCATAACGCATAACGCACAACGCATAACGCATAACGCATAACGTATAACTCATAACGCATAACGCATAAAGCAAAACGCATAACGCATAACGCATAACGCATAACGCATAACGCATAACGCAAACGCATAACGCATAACGCATACCGTATAACGCAAAACGCATAACGCATAACGCAAACGTATAACGCACAACGCATAACGCATAACGCATAACGCATAACGCATAACGCATAACGCATAACATATTACGCATAACGCATAACGCATAACGCATAATGCATAACGCATAACGTATAACTCATAACGCATAACGCATAAAGCATAACGCATAACGCATAACGCATAACGCAAACGCATAACGCATAACGCATACCGTATAACGCAAAACGCATAACGCATAACGCAAACGTATAACGCACAACGCATAACGCATAACGCATAACGCAAAACGCATAACGCATAACGCATAATGCATAAAGCATAACGCATAACGCATAACGCATAAAGCATAACGCATAACGCATAACGCATAACGCATTACGCATAACGCATAACTTATAACTCATTACTCATAACGAATAACGCATAACGCACAACGCATAACGCATAACGCATAACGCATAACGCATAACGCATAACGCATAAAGCATAACGCATAACGCATAACGGATAAAGCATAATGCATAACGCATAACGCATAACGCATTACGCATAACTTATAACTCATAACTCATAACGAATAACGCATAACGCAAAATGCATAACGCATGTCGGATCACGCATAACGCATAACGCATAAAGCATAAATCATAACGCATAACGCATAACGTTAACGCATAACCCATAACGCATAAGGCTTGATGCATGACGCATATCGCATATCGCATAAGGCTTGATGCATGACGCATATCGCATAACGCATAACGCATAACGCATAACGCATAACGCATAACGCATAACGCAGAACGCATAACGCATAACGCATAACGCATAACGCATAACGCTTAACGCATAACTCATATCGCATAACGCATAAATCATAACCCATAACGCACAACGCATAACGCATAATGCACAACGCATAACGAATACCGCAAAACGCATAACGCATAACGCATAACGCATAACGCATAACGCATAACGCATAACGCATAACGCATAACGCATAACGCATAAAGCATAAAGCATAAATCATAACGCATAACGAATACCGCAAAACGTATATCGCCTAACACATAACGGATCACGCAGAACGCATAACGCATAACGTATAACGCATAACGCATAACGCATAACACATAACGCATAACGCATAATGCTCAACGCATAACGAATACAGCAAAACGCATAACGCTTAACGCATAACGCATCACGCATAACGCATAACGCATAATGCATAACACATAACGCATAACGCATAATGCATAACGCATAAAGCGTAACGCATAACGCATAACGCATAACGCATAACGCATAACGCATAAAGCATAACGCATAACGCATTACGCATAACTTATAACTCATAACTCATAAGGAGTAACGCATATCGCATAAAGCATAACGCATAACGCATAACGCGTAACGCATAACGCATAACGCACAAGCATAACGCATAACGCATAACGTATAACTCATAACGCAGACCGCATAAAGCATAACGCATAACGCATAACGCATAACGCATAACGCATAACGCATAACGCAAACGCATAACGCATAACGCATACAGTATAACGCATAACGCATAACGCATAACGCAAACGTATAACGCACAACGCATAACGCATAACGCATAACGCATAACGCATAACGCATAACATATGACGCATAACGCATAACGCATAACGCATAATGCATAACGCATAACGTATAACTCATAACGCATAACGCATAACGCATAACGCATAACGCATAACGCATAACGCATAACGCATAACGCAAAACGCATAACGCATAACGCATAATGCATAAAGCATAACGCATAACGCATAACTTACAACTCATTACTCATAACGAATAACGCATAACGCATAACGCATAACGCATAACGCATAACGCATAACGCATAACGCATAACGCATAACGCATAACGGATCACGCATAACGCATAACGCATAACGCATAACGCATAACGCATAACGCATAAAGCATAACGCATAACGCATAACGCATCACGCATAACTTATAACTCATAACTCATAAGGAGTAACGCATAACGCATAACGCATAACGCATAACGCATAACGCATAACGCATAAAGCATAACACATAACGCATAACTTATAACTCATTACTCATAACGAATAACGCATAACGCATAACGCATAACGCATAACGCATAACGCATAACGCAAAACGCATAACGCATAACGCATAATGCATAAAGCATAACGCATAACGCATAACTTACAACTCATTACTCATAACGAATAACGCATAACGCATAAAGCATAACGCATAACGCATAACGCATCACGCATAACTTATAACTCATAACTCATAAGGAGTAACGCATAACGCATAACGCATAACGCATAACGCATAACGCATAACGCATAACGCATCACGCATAACTTATAACTCATAACTCATAAGGAGTAACGCATAACGCATAATGCATAACGCATAACGGATCACGCATAACGCATAACGCATAACGCATAACGCATAACGCATAACGCATAAAGCATAACGCATAACGCATAACGCATCACGCATAACTTACAACTCATTACTCATAACGAATAACGCATAACGCATAACGCATAACGCATAACGCATAACGCATAAAGCATAACGCATAACGCATAACGCATAACGCATAACGCATAACGCATAACGCATAACGCATAACGCATAACGCATAACGCATAACGCATAACGCATAACGCATAACGCATAACATATAACGCATAACGCATAATGCATAACGCATAACGTATAACGCATAACGCATAACGCATAACGGATCACGCATAACGCATAACGCATAACGCATAACGCATAACGCATAACGCATAAAGCATAACGCATAACGCATAACGCATAACGCATACCGTATAACGCATAACGCATAACGCATAACGCAAACGTATAACGCACAACGCATAACGCATAACGCATAAAGCATAACGCATAACGCATAACGCATAACATATAACGCATAACGCATAACGCATAACGAATACCGCAAAACGTATATCGCCTAACACATAACGGATCACGCATAACGCATGACGCATAACGTATAACGCATAACGCATAACGCATAACACATAACGCATAACACATAATGCACAACGCGTTACGAATACAGCAAAACGCATAACGCTTAACGCATAACGGATCACGCATAACGCATAACGCATAATGCATAACGCATAACGCATAACGCATAATGCATAACGCATAAAGCATAACGCATAACGCATAACGCATAAAGCATAACACATAACGCATAACTCATAATGCACAACGCATAACGAATACAGCAAAACGCATAACGCTTAACGCATAACGCATAACGCATAACACATAATGCATAACGCATAACGCATAACGCATAACGCATAACGCATAACGCATAACGTATAACGTATAACGCATACCGCATTACGCATAACTTTTAACTCATAACTCATAAGGAGTAACGCATAACGCATAAAGCATAACGCATAACGCATAACGCATAAAGCATAACGCATAACGCATAACTTATAACTCATTACTCATAACGAATAACGCATAACGCATAACTTATAACTCATTACTCATAACGCATAAAGCATAACGCATAACGCATAACGGATAAAGAATAATGCATAACGCATAACGCATAACGCATTACGCATAACTTATAACCCATAACTCATAAGGAGTAACGCATAACGCATAAAGCATAACGCATGACGCATAACGCATAAAGCATAACGCATAACGCATAACGCATAACGCATAACGCATAACGCATAACGCATAACGCATAACGCATAACGCATAACGCATAACGCATAACGCATAACGCATAACGCATAACGCATAACGCATACCGTATAACGCATAGCGCATAACGCATAACGCATAACGCATAACGCATAACGCATAACGCATAACGCATAACGCATGAAGCATAACGCATAACGCATAACTTATAACTCATTACTCATAACGAATAACGCATAACGCATAAGGCATAACGCATAACGCATAACGCATAACGCATAAAGCATAACGCATAACGCATAACGGATAAAGCATAATGCATAACGCATAACGCATAACGCATTACGCATAACTTATAACTCATAACTCATAACGAATAACGCATAACGCAAAATGCATAATGCATGTCGGATCACGCATAACGCATAACGCATAACGCATAACGCATAACGCATAACGCATAACGAATAACGCATAAAGCATAACGCATAACGCATAACGCATAAAGCATAACGCATAACGCATAACGCATAACGCATTACGCATAACGCATAACTTATAACTCATTACTCATAACGAATAACGCATAACGCATAACGCATAACGCATAACGCATAACGCATAACGCATAACGCATAACGCATAAAGCATAACGCATAACGCATAACGGATAAAGCATAATGCATAACGCATAACGCATAACGCATTACGCATAACTTATAACTCATAACTCATAACGAATAACGCATAACGCAAAATGCATAACGCATGTCGGATCACGCATAACGCATAACGCATAAAGCATAAATCATAACGCATAACGCATAACGTTAACGCATAACCCATAACGCATAAGGCTTGATGCATGACGCATATCGCATATCGCATAAGGCTTGATGCATGACGCATATCGCATAACGCATAACGCATAACGCATAACGCATAACGCATAACGCATAACGCATAACGCATAACGCATAACGCATAACGCATAACGCATAACGCTTAACGCATAACTCATATCGCATAACGCATAAATCATAACCCATAACGCACAACGCATAACGCATAATGCACAACGCATAACGAATACCGCAAAACGCATAACGCATAACGCATAACGCATAACGCATAACGCATAACTCATAACGCATAACGCATAACGCATAACGCATAAAGCATAAAGCATAAATCATAACGCATAACGAATACCGCAAAACGGATATCGCCTAACACATAACGGATCACGCATAACGCATAACGCATAACGTATAACGCATAACGCATAACGCATAACACATAACGCATAACGCATAATGCTCAACGCATAACGAATACAGCAAAACGCATAACGCTTAACGCATCACGCATAACGCATAACGCATAATGCATAACGCATAACGCATAACGCATAATGCATAACGCATAAAGCGTAACGCATAACGCATAACGCATAACGCATAACGCATAACGCATAAAGCATAACGCATAACGCATAACGCATTACGCATAACTTATAACTCATAACTCATAAGGAGTAACGCATATCGCATAAAGCATAACGCATAACGCATAACGCGTAACGCATAACGCATAACGCACAACGCATAACGCATAACGCATAACGTATAACTCATAACGCATAACGCATAAAGCAAAACGCATAACGCATAACGCATAACGCATAACGCATAACGCATAACGCATAACGCAAACGCATAACGCATAACGCATACCGTATAACGCAAAACGCATAACGCATAACGCAAACGTATAACGCACAACGCATAACGCATAACGCATAACGCATAACGCATAACGCATAACGCATAACATATTACGCATAACGCATAACGCATAACGCATAATGCATAACGCATAACGTATAACTCATAACGCATAACGCATAAAGCATAACGCATAACGCATAACGCATAACGCAAACGCATAACGCATAACGCATACCGTATAACGCAAAACGCATAACGCATAACGCAAACGTATAACGCACAACGCATAACGCATAACGCATAACGCAAAACGCATAACGCATAACGCATAATGCATAAAGCATAACGCATAACGCATAACGCATAAAGCATAACGCATAACGCATAACGCATAACGCATTACGCATAACGCATAACTTATAACTCATTACTCATAACGAATAACGCATAACGCACAACGCATAACGCATAACGCATAACGCATAACGCATAACGCATAACGCATAAAGCATAACGCATAACGCATAACGGATAAAGCATAATGCATAACGCATAACGCATAACGCATTACGCATAACTTATAACTCATAACTCATAACGAATAACGCATAACGCAAAATGCATAACGCATGTCGGATCACGCATAACGCATAACGCATAAAGCATAAATCATAACGCATAACGCATAACGTTAACGCATAACCCATAACGCATAAGGCTTGATGCATGACGCATATCGCATATCGCATAAGGCTTGATGCATGACGCATATCGCATAACGCATAACGCATAACGCATAACGCATAACGCATAACGCATAACGCAGAACGCATAACGCATAACGCATAACGCATAACGCATAACGCTTAACGCATAACTCATATCGCATAACGCATAAATCATAACCCATAACGCACAACGCATAACGCATAATGCACAACGCATAACGAATACCGCAAAACGCATAACGCATAACGCATAACGCATAACGCATAACGCATAACTCATAACGCATAACGCATAACGCATAACGCATAAAGCATAAAGCATAAATCATAACGCATAACGAATACCGCAACACGTATATCGCCTAACACATAACGGATCACGCAGAACGCATAACGCATAACGTATAACGCATAACGCATAACGCATAACACATAACGCATAACGCATAATGCTCAACGCATAACGAATACAGCAAAACGCATAACGCTTAACGCATAACGCATCACGCATAACGCATAACGCATAATGCATAACACATAACGCATAACGCATAATGCATAACGCATAAAGCGTAACGCATAACGCATAACGCATAACGCATAACGCATAACGCATAAAGCATAATGCATAACGCATTACGCATAACTTATAACTCATAACTCATAAGGAGTAACGCATATCGCATAAAGCATAACGCATAACGCATAACGCGTAACGCATAACGCATAACGCACAAGCATAACGCATAACGCATAACGTATAACTCATAACGCATAACGCATAAAGCATAACGCATAACGCATAACGCATAACGCATAACGCATAACGCATAACGCAAACGCATAACGCATAACGCATACAGTATAACGCATAACGCATAACGCATAACGCAAACGTATAACGCACAACGCATAACGCATAACGCATAACGCATAACGCATAACGCATAACATATGACGCATAACGCATAACGCATAACGCATAATGCATAACGCATAACGTATAACTCATAACGCATAACGCATAACGCATAACGCATAACGCATAACGCATAACGCATAACGCATAACGCAAAACGCATAACGCATAACGCATAATGCATAAAGCATAACGCATAACGCATAACTTACAACTCATTACTCATAACGAATAACGCATAACGCATAACGCATAACGCATAACGCATAACGCATAACGCATAACGCATAACGCATAACGGATCACGCATAACGCATAACGCATAACGCATAACGCATAACGCATAACGCATAAAGCATAACGCATAACGCATAACGCATCACGCATAACTTATAACTCATAACTCATAAGGAGTAACGCATAACGCATAACGCATAACGCATAACGCATAACGCATAACGCATAAAGCATAACACATAACGCATAACTTATAACTCATTACTCATAACGAATAACGCATAACGCATAACGGATAACGCATATCGCATAACGCATAACGCATAAGGCATAACGCATATCGCATAACGCATAACGCATAACGCATAACGCATAAAGCATAACGCATAACGCAAACGTATAACGCAAAACGCATAACGCATAACGCATAACGCAAAACGCATAACGCATAACTTATAACCCATAACTCATAAGGAGTAACGCATAACGCATAAAGCATAACGCATGACGCATAACGCATAAAGCATAACGCATAACGCATAACGCATAACGCATAACGCATAACGCATAACGCATAACGCATAATGCATAACGCATAACGTATAACTCATAACGCATAACGCATAAAGCATAACGCATAACGCATAACGCATAACGCATAACGCATAACGCATAACGCATAACGCAAAACGCATAACGCATAACGCATAATGCATAAAGCATAACGCATAACGCATAACTTATAACTCATTACTCATAACGAATAACGCATAACGCATAACGCATAACGCATAACGCATAACGCATAACGCATAACGCATAACGCATAACGGATCACGCATAATGCATAACGCATAACGCATAACGCATAAAGCATAACGCATAACGCATAACGCATTACGCATAACTTATAACTCATAACTCATAAGAAGTAACGCATAACGCACAAAACATAACGCATAACGCATAACGCATAACGCATAACGCATAACGCATAACGCATAATGCATAAAGCATAACGCATAACGCATAACTTATAACTCATTACTCATAACGAATAACGCATAACGCATAAAGCATAACGCATAACGCATAACGCAAACGTATAACGCACAACGCATAACGCATAACTTATAACTCATTACTCATAACGAATAACGTATAACGCATAACGCATAACGCATAACGGATCACGCATAACGCATAACGCATAACGCATAACGCATAACGCATAACGCATAACGCATAAAGCATAACGCATAACGCATAACGCATTACGCATAACTTATAACTCATAAGGAGTAACGCATAACGCATAAAGCATAACGCATAACGCATAACGCATAACGCATAACGCATAACGCATAACGCATAATGCATAAAGCATAACGCATAACGCATAACTTATAACTCATTACTCATAACGAATAACGCATAACGCATAACGCATAACGCATAACGCATAATGCATAACGCATAACGCATAACGCATAACGCATAACGCATAACGCATAACGCATAAGGCATAACGCATATCGCATAACGCATAACGCATAACGCATAACGCATAAAGCATAACGCATAACGCAAACGTATAACGCAAAACGCATAACGCATAACGCATAACGCAAAACGCATAACGCATAACTTATAACCCATAACTCATAAGGAGTAACGCATAACGCATAAAGCATAACGCATGACGCATAACGCATAAAGCATAACGCATAACGCATAACGCATAACGCATAACGCATAACGCATAACGCATAACGCATAACGCATAATGCATAACGCATAACGTATAACTCATAACGCATAACGCATAAAGCATAACGCATAACGCATAACGCATAACGCATAACGCATAACGCATAACGCATAACGCAAAACGCATAACGCATAACGCATAATGCATAAAGCATAACGCATAACGCATAACTTATAACTCATTACTCATAACGAATAACGCATAACGCATAACGCATAACGCATAACGCATAACGCATAACGCATAACGCATAACGCATAACGCATAACGCATAACGGATCACGCATAACGCATAACGCATAACGCATAACGCATAAAGCATAACGCATAACGCATAACGCATTACGCATAACTTATAACTCATAACTCATAAGAAGTAACGCATAACGCATAAAACATAACGCATAACGCATAACGCATAACGCATAACGCATAACGCATAACGCATAATGCATAAAGCATAACGCATAACGCATAACTTATAACTCATTACTCATAACGAATAACGCATAACGCATAAAGCATAACGCATAACGCATAACGCAAACGTATAACGCACAACGCATAACGCATAACTTATAACTCATTACTCATAACGAATAACGTATAACGCATAACGCATAACGCATAACGCATAATGCATAACGCATAACGCATAACGCATAACGCATAACGCATAACGCATAACGCATAACGCATAACGCATAACGCATAACGCATATCGCATAACGCATAACGCATAACGCATAACGCATAACGCATAACGCATAACGCATAACGCATAACGCATAACGCATAACGCATATCGCATAACGCATAACGCATAACGCATAACGCATAACGCATAAAGCATAACGCATAACGCATAACGCAAACGTATAACGCACAACGCATAACGCATAACGCCTAACGCAAAACGCATAACGCATAACGCATAACGCATAACGCATAACGCCTAACGCATAAAGCATAACGCATAACGCATAACTTATAACTCATTACTCATAACGAATAACGCATAACGCATAACGCATAACGGATAACGCATATCGCATAACGCATAACGCATAATGCATAACGCATAAAGCATAACGCATAACGCATAACGCATAACCCCTAACGCATAACGCATAACGTATAACTCATAACGCATAACGCATAACGCATAACGCATAACGCCTAACGCATAACGCATAACGCATAACCCCTAACGCATAACGCATAACGCATAACGTGTAACTAATAACGCACAACGCATAAAGCATAACGCATAACACATAACGCATATCGCATAACGCATAACGCATAACGTATAACGCATAACGCATACCGTATAACGCATAACGCATAACGCAAACGTATAACGCACAACGCATAACGCATAACGAACAACGGATAACGCATAACGAATAACGCATAACGCATAACTTATAACTCATTACTCATAACTCATAACGCATAACGCATAAAGCATAACGCATAACGCATAACGGATAAAGCATAATGCATAACGCATAACGCATAACGCATTACGCATAACTTATAACCCATATCTCATAAGGAGTAACGCATAACGCATAAAGCATAACGCATGACGCATAACGCATAAAGCATAACGCATAACGCATAACGCATAACGCATAACGCATAACGCATAACGCATAACGCATAACGCATAACGCATAACGCATAACGCATAACGCATAACGCATAACGCATACCGTATAACGCATAGCGCATAACGCATAACGCATAACGCATAACGCATAACGCATAACGCATAACGCATAACGCATAACGCATAACGCATAAAGCATAACGCATAACGCATAACGGATAAAGCATAATGCGTAACGAATAACGCATAACGCATAAGGCATAACGCATAACGCATAACGCATTACGCATAACTTATAACTCATAACTCATAACGCATAACTCATAACGCATAACGCATAAAGCATAACGCATAACGCATAACGGATAAAGCATAATGCATAACGCATAACGCATAACGCATTACGCATAACTTATAACCCATAACTCATAAGGAGTAACGCATAACGCATAAAGCATAACGCATGACGCATAACGCATAAAGCATAACGCATAACGCATAACGCATAACGCATAACGCATAACGCATAACGCATAACGCATAACGCATAACGCATAACGCATAACGCATAACGCATACCGTATAACGCATAGCGCATAACGCATAACGCATAACGCATAACGCATAACGCATAACGCATAACGCATAACGCATAACGCATAACTCATAACGCATAACTCATAACGCATAACGCATAACGCATAACGCATAAAGCATAAAGCATAAATCATAACGCATAACGAATACCGCAAAACGTATATCGCCTAACACATAACGGATAACGCATAACGCATAACGCATAACGTATAACGCATAACGCATAACGCATAACACATAACGCATAACGCATAATGCTCAACGCATAACGAATACAGCAAAACGCATAACGCTTAACGCATAACGCATCACGCATAACGCATAACGCATAATGCATAACGCATAACGCATAACGCATAATGCATAACGCATAAAGCGTAACGCATAACGCATAACGCATAACGCATAACGCATAACGCATAACGCATAACGCATAACGCAAACGCATAACGCATAACGCATACCGTATAACGCATAACGCATAACGCATAACGCAAACGTATAACGCACAACGCATAACGCATAACGCATAACGCATAACGCATAACGCATAACGCATAACATATAACGCATAACGCATAACGCATAACGCATAATGCATAACGCATAACGTATAACTCATAACGCATAACGCATAAAGCATAACGCATAAAGCATAACGCATAACGCATAACGCATAACGCATAACGCATAACGCAAAACGCATAACGCATAACGCATAATGCATAACCCTTAACGCATAACTCATATCGCATAACGCATAAATCATAACCCATAACGCACAACGCATAACGCATAATGCACAACGCATAACGAATACCGCAAAACGCATAACGCATAACGCATAGCGCATAACTCATAACGCATAACTCATAACGCATAACGCATAACGCATAACGCATAACGCATAACTCATAACGCATAACGCATAACGCATAACGCATAAAGCATAAAGCATAAATCATAACGCATAACGAATACCGCAAAACGTATATCGCCTAACACATAACGGATAACGCATAACGCATAACGCATAACGTATAACGCATAACGCATAACGCATAAAACATAACGCATAACGCATAACGCATAACGCATAACGCATAACGCATAATGCATAAAGCATAACGCATAACGCATAACTTATAACTCATTACTCATAACGAATAACGCATAACGCATAACGCATAACGCATAACGCATAACGCATAACGCATAATGCATAACGCATAACGCATAACGCATAACGCATAACGCATAACGCATAACGCACGCCGTATAATGCATAACGCATAACGCATAACGCATAAAGCATAACGCATAACGCATAACGCATAACGCATAACGGATCACACATAACGCATATCGCATAACGCATAACGCATAACGCATAACGCATAACGCATAAAGCATAACGCATAACGCATAACGCATTACGCATAACTTATAACTCATAACTCATAAGGAGTAACGCATAACGCATAAAACATAACGCATAACGCATAACGCATAACGCATAACGCATAATGCATAAAGCATAACGCATAACGCATAACTTATAACTCATTACTCATAACGAATAACGCATAACGCATAACTTATAACTCATTACTCATAACGAATAACGCATAACGCATAACGCATAACGCATAACGCATAACGCATAACGCATAATGCATAACGCATAACGCATAACGCATAACGCATAACGCATAACGCATAACGCATAACGCATATCGCATAACGCATAACGCATAACGCATAACGCATAACGCATAACGCATAACGCATAACGCATAACGCATAACGCATAACGCATAACGCATATCGCATAACGCATAACGCATAACGCATAACGCATAACGCATAACGCATAACGCATAACGCATAACGCATAACGCATAACGCATATCGCATAACGCATAACGCATAACGCATAACGCATAACGCATAACGCATAAAGCATAACGCATAACGCATAACGCAAACGTATAACGCACAACGCATAACGCATAACTCATAACGCATAACGCATAACGCATAACGCATAACGCATAACGCATAACGCTTAACGCATAACTCATATCGCATAACGCATAAATCATAACCCATAACGCACAACGCATAACGCATAACGCATAACGCATAACGCATAACGCATAAAGCATAACGCATAACGCATAACGCATTACGCATAACTTATAACTCATAACTCATAAGGAGTAACGCATATCGCATAAAGCATAACGCATAACGCATAACGCGAAACGCATAAAGCATAACGCACAACGCATAACGCATAACGCATAACGTATAACTCATAACGCATAACGAATAAATCATAACGCATAACGCATAACGCATAACGCATAACGCATAACGCATAACGCAAACGCATAACGCATAACGCATACCGTATAACGCATAACGCATAACGCATAACGCAAACGTATAACGCACAACGCATAACGCATAACGCATAACGCATAACGCATAACGCATAACATATAACGCATAACGCATAACGCATAACGCATAATGCATAACGCATAACGTATAACTCATAACGCATAACGCATAAAGCATAACGCATAACGCATAACGCATAACGCATAACGCATAACGCATAAAGCATAACGCATAACGCAAAACGCATAACGCATAACGCATAATGCATAAAGCATAACGCATAACGCATAACTTATAACTCATTACTCATAACGAATAACGCATAACGCATAACGCATAACGCATAACGCATAACGCATAACGCATAACGCATAACGCATAACGCATAACGCATAACGGATCACGCATAATGCATAACGCATAACGCATAACGCATAACGCATAAAGCATAACGCATAACGCATAACGCATTACGCATAACTTATAACTCATAACTCATAAGGAGTAACGCATAACGCATAAAACATAACGCATAACGCATAACGCATAACGCATAATGCATAACGAATAACGCATAACGCATATCGCATAAAACATAACGCATAACGCATAACGTACAACGTATAACGCATAACGCATAACGCATAACGCATAACGCATAACGCATAACGCATAACGCATAACGCGTACCGCATAACGCATAACGCATAACGCATAACGCATAACGCATAACGCATAACGCATAACGCACAACGCATATCGCATAACGCATAACGCATAACGCACAACGCATATCGCATAACGCATAACGCATAACGCATAACGCATGGCGCATAACTCAAAATGCATAACGCATAACGCATAACGCATAACGCATAACTCATATCGCATATCGCATAAATCATAACCCATAACGCATAACGCATAACGCACACCGTATAATGCATAACGCATAACGCATAACGCATAAAGCATAACGCATAACGCATAACGGATCACACATAACGCATGTCGCATAACGCATAACGCATAACGCATAACGCATAACGCATAAAGCATAACGCATAACGCATAACGCATTACGCATAACTTATAACTCATAACTCATAAGGAGTAACGCATAACGCATAAAACATAACGCATAACGCATAACGCATAACGCATAACGCATAACGCATAACGCATAATGCATAAAGCATAACGCATAACGCATAACTTATAACTCATTACTCATAACGAATAACGCATAACGCATAACGCATAACGCATAACGCATAACGCATAATGCATAACGCATAACGCATAACGCATAACGCATAACGCATAACGCATAACGCACGCCGTATAATGCATAACGCATAACGCATAACGCATAAAGCATAACGCATAACGCATAACGCATAACGCATAACGGATCACACATAACGCATATCGCATAACGCATAACGCATAACGCATAACGCATAACGCATAACGCATAAAGCATAACGCATAACGCATAACGCATTACGCATAACTTATAACTCATAACTCATAAGGAGTAACGCATAACGCATAAAACATAACGCATAACGCATAACGCATAACGCATAACGCATAATGCATAAAGCATAACGCATAACGCATAACTTATAACTCATTACTCATAACGAATAACGCATAACGCATAACTTATAACTCATTACTCATAACGAATAACGCATAACGCATAACGCATAACGCATAACGCATAACGCATAACGCATAACGCATAATGCATAACGCATAACGCATAACGCATAACGCATAACGCATAACGCATAACGCATAACGCATAACGCATATCGCATAACGCATAACGCATAACGCATAACGCATAACGCATAACGCATAACGCATAACGCATAACGCATAACGCATAACGCATATCGCATAACGCATAACGCATAACGCATAACGCATAACGCATAACGCATAACGCATAACGCATAACGCATAACGCATAACGCATATCGCATAACGCATAACGCATAACGCATAACGCATAACGCATAACGCATAAAGCATAACGCATAACGCATAACGCAAACGTATAACGCACAACGCATAACGCATAACGCCTAACGCAAAACGCATAACGCATAACGCATAACGCATAACGCATAACGCCTAACGCATAAAGCATAACGCATAACGCATTACTTATAACTCATTACTCATAACGAATAACGCATAACGCATAACGCATAACGGATAACGCATATCGCATAACGCATAACGCATAATGCATAACGCATAAAGCATAACGCATAACGCATAACGCATAACCCCTAACGCATAACGCATAACGTATAACGCATAACGCATAACGCATAACGCATAACGCAAACGTATAACGCACAACGCATAACGCATAACGCATAACTTATAACTCATTACTCATAACGAATAACGCATAACGCATAACGCATAACGCATAGCGCATAATGCATAACGCATAACGCATAACGCATAACGCATAACGCATAACGCATAACGCATAACGCATAACGCATAACGCATAACGCATAACGCATAACGCATAACGCATAAAGCATAACGCATAACGCATAACGCATAACGCATAACGCATAACGCATAACGCATAACGCATAACGCATAACGCATAACGCATAACGCATAACGCATAACGCATAACGCATAACGCATAACGCATAACGCATAACGCATAACGCATAACGCATAACGCATAACGCCTAACGCATAAAGCATAACGCATAACGCATAACTTATAACTCATTACTCATAACGTATAACTCATAACGCATAAAGCATAACGCATAACGCATAACGCCTAACGCATAACGCATAACGCATAACGCATAACCCCTAACGCATAACGCATAACGCATAACGTATAACGCATAACGCATACCGTATAACGCATAACGCATAACGCAAACGTATAACGCACAACGCATAACGCATAACGAACAACGGATAACGCATAACGCATAACGCATAACGCATAACGAATACCGCAAAACGTATATCGCCTAACACATAACGGATCACGCATAACGCATAACGCATAACGTATAACGCATAACGCATAACGCATAACACATAACGCAAAACACATAATGCACAACGCATTACGAATACAGCAAAACGCATAACCCTTAACGCATAACGGATCACGCATAACGCATAACGCATAATGCATAACGCATAACGCATAACGCATAATGCATAACGCATAAAGCGTAACGCATAACGCATAACGCATAACGCATAACGCATAACGCATAACGCATAACGCAAACGCATAACGCATAACGCATACCGTATAACGCATAACGCATAACGCATAACGCAAACGTATAACGCACAACGCATAACGCATAACGCATAACGCATAACGCATAACGCATAACATATAACGCATAACGCATAACGCATAACGCATAATGCATAACGCATAACGTATAACTCATAACGCATAACGCATAAAGCATAACGCATAAAGCATAACGCATAACGCATAACGCATAACGCATAACGCATAACGCATAACGCAAAACGCATAACGCATAACGCATAATGCATAAAGCATAACGCATAACGCATAACTTATAACTCATTACTCATAACGAATAACGCATAACGCATAACGCATAACGCATAACGCATAACGCATAACGCATAACGCATAACGCATAACGCATAACGCATAACGCATAACGCATAACGCATAACGCATAACGCATAACGCATAACGCATAATGCATAAAGCATAACGCATAACGCATAACTTATAACTCATTACTCATAACGAATAACGCATAACGCATAACGCATAATGCATGTCGGATCACGCATAACGCATATCGCCTAACACATAACGGATCACGCGTAACGCATAACGCATAACGTATAGAGCATAACGCATAACGCATAACGCATAACGCATAACGCATACCGTATAACGCATAACGCATAACGCACAACGCATAATGCATAACGAATAACGCATAACGCATATCGCATAAAACATAACGCATAACGCATAACGTACAACGTATAACGCATAACGCATAACGCATAACGCATAACGCATAACGCATAACGCGTACCGCATAACGCATAACGCATAACGCATAACGCATAACGCATAACGCACAACGCATATCGCTTAACGCATAACGCATAACGCACAACGCATATCGCATAACGCATAACGCATAACGCATAACGCATGGCGCATAACTCAAAATGCATAACGCATAACGCATAACGCATAACGCATAACGCATAACTCATATCGCATAACGCATAAATCACAACCCATAACGCACAACGCATAACGCATAATGCACAACGCATAACGAATACCGCAAAACGCATAACGCATAACGCATAACGCATAACTCATAACGCATAACGCATAACGCATAGCGCACACCGTATAATGCATAACGCATAACGCATAACGCATAAAGCATAACGCATAACGCATAACGCATAACGCATAACGGATCACACATAACGCATATCGCATAACGCATAACGCATAACGCATAACGCATAACGCATAAAGCATAACGCATAACGCATTACGCATAACTTATAACTCATAACTCATAAGGAGTAACGCATAACGCATAAAACATAACGCATAACGCATAACGCATAACGCATAACGCATAACGCATAATGCATAAAGCATAACGCATAACGCATAACGCATATCGCATAACGCATAACGCATAACGCATAACGCATAACGCATAACGCATAAAGCATAACGCATAACGCATAACGCATAACGCATAACGCATAACGCATTACGCATAACTTATAACTCATTACTCATAACGAATAACGCATAACGCATAACGCATATCGCATAACGCATAACGCATAATGCATAACGCATAACGCATAACGCATAACGCATAACGCATAACGCATAACGCATAACGCATAACGCATAACGCATATCGCATAACGCATAACGCATAACGCATAACGCATAACGCATAACGCATAAAGCATAACGCATAACGCATAACGCAAACGTATAACGCACAACGCATAACGCATAACTTATAACTCATTACTCATAACGAATAACGCATAACGCATAACGCATAACGCATAGCGCATAATGCATAACGCATAACGCATAACGCATAACGCATAACGCATAACGCATAACGCATAACGCATAACGCATAACGCATAACCCCTAACGCATAACGCATAACGTATAACGCATAAAGCATAACGCATAACGCATAACGCAAACGTATAACGCACAACGCATAACGCATAACTTATAACTCATTACTCATAACGAATAACGCATAACGCATAACGCATAACGCATAACGCATAACGCATAAAGCATAACGCATAACGCATAACGCATAACGCATAACGCATAACGCATAACGCATATCGCATAACGCATAACGCATAACGCATAACGCATAACGCATAACGCATAAAGCATAACGCATAACGCATAACGCATAACGCATAACGTATAACGCATAAAGCATAACGCATAACGCATAACGCAAACGTATAACGCACAACGCATAACGCATAACGCATAATGCATAACGCATAACGCATAACGCATAACGCATAACGCATAACGCATAACGCATGACGCATAACGCATATCGCATAACGCATAACGCATAACGCATAACGCCTAACGCAAAACGCATAACGCATAACGCATAACGCATAACGCATAACGCATAACGCCTAACGCATAAAGCATAACGCATAACGCATAACTTATAACTCATTACTCATAACGAATAACGCATAACGCATAACGCATAACGGATAACGCATATCGCATAACGCATAACGCATAATGCATAACGCATAAAGCATAACGCATAACGCATAACGCATAACCCCTAACGCATAACGCATAACGTATAACGCATAAAGCATAACGCATAACGCATAACGCAAACGTATAACGCACAACGCATAACGCATAACTTATAACTCATTACTCATAACGAATAACGCATAACGCATAACGCATAACGCATAACGCATAACGCATAACGCATAACGCATAAAGCATAACGCATAACGCATAACGCATAACGCATAACGCATAACGCATATCGCATAACGCATAACGCATAACGCATAACGCATAACGCATAACGCATAAAGCATAACGCATAACGCATAACGCAAACGTATAACGCACAACGCATAACGCATAACGCCTAACGCAAAACGCATAACGCATAACGCATAACGCATAACGCCTAACGCATAAAGCATAACGCATAACGCATAACTTATAACTCATTACTCATAACGAATAACGCATAACGCATAATGCACAACGCATAACGAATACCGCAAAACGCATAACGCATAACGCATAACGCATAACGCATAACTCATAACGCATAACGCATAACGCATAACGCACACCGTATAATGCATAACGCATAACGCATAACGCATAAAGCATAACGCATAACGCATAACGCATAACGCATAACGGATCACACATAACGCATATCGCATAACGCATAACGCATAACGCATAACGCATAACGCATAAAGCATAACGCATAACGCATAACGCATTACGCATAACTTATAACTCATAACTCATAAGGAGTAACGCATGACGCATAAAACATAACGCATAACGCATAACGCATAACGCATAACGCATAACGCATAATGCATAAAGCATAACGCATAACGCATAACTTATAACTCATTACTCATAACGAATAACGCATAACGCATAACGCATAACGCATAACGCATAACGCATAACGCATAATGCATAACGCATAACGCATAACGCATAACGCATAACGCATAACGCATAACGCATAACGCATAACGCATATCGCATAACGCATAACGCATAGCGCATAACGCATAACGCATAACGCATAAAGCATAACGCATAACGCATAACGCAAACGTATAACGCACAACGCATAACGCATAACTTATAACTCATTACTCATAACGAATAACGCATAACGCATAACGCATAACGCATAGCGCATAATGCATAACGCATAACGCATAACGCATAACGCATAACGCATAACGCATAACGCATAACGCATAACGCATAACGCATATCGCATAACGCATAACGCATAACGCATAACGCATAACGCATAACGCATAACGCATAACGCATAACGCATAACGCATATCGCATAACGCATAACGCATAACGCATAACGCATAACGCATAACGCATAACGCATAACGCATAACGCATAACGCAAACGTATAACGCACAACGCATAACGCATAACGCCTAACGCAAAACGCATAACGCATAACGCATAACGCATAACGCATAACGCCTAACGCATAAAGCATAACGCATAACGCATAACTTATAACTCATTACTCATAACGAATAACGCATAACGCATAACGCATAACGGATAACGCATATCGCATAACGCATAACGCATAATGCATAACGCATAAAGCATAACGCATAACGCATAACGCATAACCCCTAACGCATAACGCATAACGTATAACTCATAACGCATAAAGCATAACGCATAACGCATAACGCCTAACGCATAACGCATAACGCATAACCCCTAACGCATAACGCATAACGCATAACGTATAACGCATAACGCATACCGTATAACGCATAACGCATAACGCAAACGTATAACGCACAACGCATAACGCATAACGAACAACGGATAACGCATAACGCATAACGCATAACGCATAACGAATACCGCAAAACGTATATCGCCTAACACATAACGGATCACGCATAACGCATAACGCATAACGTATAACGCATAACGCATAACGCATAACACATAACGCAAAACACATAATGCACAACGCATTACGAATACAGCAAAACGCATAACGCTTAACGCATAACGGATCACGCATAACGCATAACGCATAATGCATAACGCATAACGCATAACGCATAATGCATAACGCATAAAGCGTAACGCATAACGCATAACGCATAAAGCATAACACATAACGCATAACTCATAATGCACAACGCATAATGAATACAGCAAAACGCATAACGCTTAACGCATAACGCATAAAGCATAACGCATAATGCATAACGCATAACGCATAACGCATAACGCATAACGCATAACGCATAACGTATAACGTGTAACGCATACCGCATTACGCATAACTTATAACTCATAACTCATAAGGAGTAACGCATAACGCATAAAGTATAACGCATAACGCATAAAGCATAACGCATAACGCATAACTTATAACTCATTACTCATAACGAATAACGCATAATGCATAACTTATAACTCATTACTCATAACTCGTAACGCATAACGCATAAAGCATAACGCATAACGCATAACGGATAAAGCATAATGCATAACGCATAACGCATAACGCATTACGCATAACTTATAACCCATAACTCATAAGGAGTAACGCATAACGCATAAAGCATAACGCATGACGCATAACGCATAAAGCATAACGCATAACGCAAAACGCATAACGCATAACGCATAACGCATAACGCATAACGCATAACGCATAACGCATAACGCATAACGCATACCGTATAACGCATAGCGCATAACGCATAACGCATAACGGATAACGCATAACGCATAACGCATAACACATAACGCATAACGCATAACGCATAAAGCATAACGCATAACGCATAACGCATAACGGATAAAGCATAATGCATAACGCATAACGCATAACGCATTACGCATAACTTATAACCCATAACTCATAAGGAGTAACGCATAACGCATAAAGCATAACGCATGACGCATAACGCATAAAGCATAACGCATAACGCAAAACGCATAACGCATAACGCATACCGTATAACGCATAGCGCATAACGCATAACGCATAACGGATAACGCATAACGCATAACGCATAACGCATAACGCATAACGCATAACGCATAAAGCATAACGCATAAAGCATAACGGATAAAGCATAATGCATAACGAATAACGCATAACGCATAAGGCATAACGCATTACGCATAACGCATTACGCATAACTTATAACTCATAACTCATAACGCATAACTCATAACGCATAACGCATAAAGCATAACGCATAACGCATAACGGATAAAGCGTAATGCATAACGCATAACGCATAACGCATTACGCATAACTTACAACCCATAACTCATAAGGAGTAACGCATAACGCATAAAGCATAACGCATGACGCATAACGCATAAAGCATAACGCATAACGCATAACGCATAACGCATAACGCATAACGCATAACGCATAACGCATAACGCATAACGCATAACGCATAACGCATACCGCATAACGTATAACGCATAACGCATAACGCATAACACATAACGCATAACGCATAATGCTCAACGCATAACGAATACAGCAAAACGCATAACGCTTAACCCATAACGCATAAATCATAACGCATAACGAATACCGCAAAACGTATATCGCCTAACACATAACGGATAACGCATAACGCATAACGCATAACGTATAACGCATAACGCATAACGCATAACACATAACGCATAACGCATAATGCTCAACGCATAACGAATACAGCAAAACGCATAACGCTTAACGCATAACGCATCACGCATAACGCATAACGCATAATGCATAACGCATAACGCATAACGCATAATGCATAACGCATAAAGCGTAACGCATAACGCATAACGCATAACGCATAACGCATAACGCATAACGCATAACGCAAACGCATAACGCATAACGCATACCGTATAACGCATAACGCATAACGCATAACGCATAACGCTAACGTATAACGCACAACGCATAACGCATAACGCATAACGCATAACGCATAACGCATAACATATAACGCATAACGCATAACGCATAACGCATAATGCATAACGCATAACGTATAACTCATAACGCATAACGCATAAAGCATAACCCATAAAGCATAACGCATAACGCATAACGCATAACGCATAACGCATAACGCAAAACGCATAACGCATAACGCATAATGCATAAAGCATAACGCATAACGCATAACTTATAACTCATTACTCATAACGAATAACGCATAACGCATAACGCATAACGCATAACGCATAACGCATAACGCATAACGCATAACGCATAACGCATAACGCATAACGCATAACGCATAATGCATAAAGCATAACGCATAACGCATAACTTATAACTCATTACTCATAACGAATAACGCATAACGCATAACGCATAATGCATGTCGGATCACGCATAACGCATATCGCCTAACACATAACGGATCACGCGTAACGCATAACGCATAACGCATACCGTATAACGCATAACGCATAACGCACAACGCATAATGCATAACGAATAACGCATAACGCATATCGCATAAAACATAATGCATAACGCATAACGTAAAACGTATAACGCATAACGCATAACGCATAACGCATAACGCATAACGCATAACGCATAACGCGTACCGCATAACGCATAACGCATAACGCATAACGCATAACGCATAACGCATAACGCACAACGCATATCGCATAACGCATAACGCATAACGCACAACGCATATCGCATAACGCATAACGCATAACGCATAACGCATGGCGCATAACTCAAAATGCATAACGCATAACGCATAACGCATAACGCATAACTCATATCGCATAACGCATAAATCATAACCCATAACGCACAACGCATAACGCATAATGCACAACGCATAACGAATACCGCAAAACGCATAACGCATAACGCATAACGCGTAACGCATAACGCATAACTCATAACGCATAACGCATAACGCATAACGCACACCGTATAATGCATAACGCATAACGCATAACGCATAAAGCATAACGCATAACGCATAACGCATAACGCATAACGGATCACACATAACGCATATCGCATAACGCATAACGCATAACGCATAACGCATAACGCATAACGCATAACGCATAACGCATAACGCATAACGCATAAAGCATAACGCATAACGCATAACGCATAAAGCATAACGCATAACGGATCACGCATAACGCATAACGCATAATGCATAACGCATAACGCATAACGCATAATGCATAACGCATAAAGCGTAACGCATAACGCATAACGCATAACGCATAACGCATAACGCATAACGCATAACGCAAACGCATAACGCATAACGCATACCGTATAACGCATAACGCATAACGCATAACGCAAACGTATAACGCACAACGCATAACGCATAACGCATAACGCATAACGCATAACGCATAACATATAACGCATAACGCATAACGCATAACGCATAATGCATAACGCATAACGTATAACTCATAACGCATAACGCATAAAGCATAACGCATAAAGCATAACGCATAACGCATAACGCATAACGCATAACGCATAACGCAAAACGCATAACGCATAACGCATAATGCATAAAGCATAACGCATAACGCATAACTTATAACTCATTACTCATAACGAATAACGCATAACGCATAACGCATAACGCATAACGCATAACGCATAACGCATAACGCATAACGCATAACGCATAACGCATAACGCATAACGCATAACGCATAACGCATAACGCATAACGCATAACGCATAACGCATAACGCATAACGCATAACGCATAACGCATAACGCATAAAGCATAACGCATAACGCATAACGCATAAAGCATAACGCATAACGGATCACGCATAACGCATAACGCATAATGCATAACGCATAACGCATAACGCATAATGCATAACGCATAAAGCGTAACGCATAACGCATAACGCATAACGCATAACGCATAACGCATAACGCATAACGCAAACGCATAACGCATAACGCATACCGTATAACGCATAACGCATAACGCATAACGCAAACGTATAACGCACAACGCATAACGCATAACGCATAACGCATATCGCCTAACACATAACGGATAACGCATAACGCATAACGCATAACGTATAACGCATAACGCATAACGCATAACACATAACGCATAACGCATAATGCTCAACGCATAACGAATACAGCAAAACGCATAACGCTTAACGCATAACGCATCACGCATAACGCATAACGCATAATGCATAACGCATAACGCATAACGCATAATGCATAACGCATAAAGCGTAACGCATAACGCATAACGCATAACGCATAACGCATAACGCATAACGCATAACGCAAACGCATAACGCATAACGCATACCGTATAACGCATAACGCATAACGCATAACGCATAACGCTAACGTATAACGCACAACGCATAACGCATAACGCATAACGCATAACGCATAACGCATAACATATAACGCATAACGCATAACGCATAACGCATAACGCATAACGCATAACGTATAACTCATAACGCATAACGCATAAAGCATAACCCATAAAGCATAACGCATAACGCATAACGCATAACGCATAACGCATAACGCAAAACGCATAACGCATAACGCATAATGCATAAAGCATAACGCATAACGCATAACTTATAACTCATTACTCATAACGAATAACGCATAACGCATAACGCATAACGCATAACGCATAACGCATAACGCATAACGCATAACGCATAACGCATAACGCATAACGCATAACGCATAATGCATAAAGCATAACGCATAACGCATAACTTATAACTCATTACTCATAACGAATAACGCATAACGCATAACGCATAATGCATGTCGGATCACGCATAACGCATATCGCCTAACACATAACGGATCACGCGTAACGCATAACGCATAACGCATACCGTATAACGCATAATGCATGTCGGATCACGCATAACGCATATCGCCTAACACATAACGGATCACGCGTAACGCATAACGCATAACGTATAGAGCATAACGCATAACGCATAACGCATAACGCATAACGCATACCGTATAACGCATAACGCATAACGCACAACGCATAATGCATAACGAATAACGCATAACGCATATCGCATAAAACATAACGCATAACGCATAACGTACAACGTATAACGCATAACGCATAACGCATAACGCATAACGCATAACGCGTACCGCATAACGCATAACGCATAACGCATAACGCATAACGCATAACGCATAACGCACAACGCATATCGCATAACGCATAACGCATAACGCACAACGCATATCGCATAACGCATAACGCATAACGCATAACGCATGGCGCATAACTCAAAATGCATAACGCATAACGCATAACGCATAACGCATAACGCATAACTCATATCGCATAACGCATAAATCACAACCCATAACGCACAACGCATAACGCATAATGCACAACGCATAACGAATACCGCAAAACGCATAACGCATAACGCATAACGCATAACGCATAACTCATAACGCATAACGCATAACGCATAACGCATAACGCACACCGTATAATGCATAACGCATAACGCATAACGCATAAAGCATAACGCATAACGCATAACGCATAACGCATAACGGATCACACATAACGCATATCGCATAACGCATAACGCATAACGCATAACGCATAACGCATAAAGCATAACGCATAACGCATAACGCATTACGCATAACTTATAACTCATAACTCATAAGGAGTAACGCATAACGCATAAAACATAACGCATAACGCATAACGCATAACGCATAACGCATAACGCATAATGCATAAAGCATAACGCATAACGCATAACTTATAACTCATTACTCATAACGAATAACGCATAACGCATAACGCATATCGCATAACGCATAACGCATAATGCATAACGCATAACGCATAACGCATAACGCATAACGCATAACGCATAACGCATAACGCATATCGCATAACGCATAACGCATAACGCATAACGCATAACGCATAACGCATAAAGCATAACGCATAACGCATAACGCAAACGTATAACGCACAACGCATAACGCATAACTTATAACTCATTACTCATAACGAATAACGCATAACGCATAACGCATAACGCATAGCGCATAATGCATAACGCATAACGCATAACGCATAACGCATAACGCATAACGCATAACGCATAACGCATAACGCATAACGCATAACGCATAACGCATAACGCATAACGCATAACGCATATCGCATAACGCATAACGCATAACGCATAACGCATAACGCATAACGCATAACGCATAACGCATAACGCATAACGCATAACGCATATCGCATAACGCATAACGCATAACGCATAACGCATAACGCATAACGCATAAAGCATAACGCATAACGCATAACGCAAACGTATAACGCACAACGCATAATGCATAACGCCTAACGCAAAACGCATAACGCATAACGCATAACGCATAACGCATAACGCATAACGCATAACGCATAACGCCTAACGCATAAAGCATAACGCATAACGCATAACTTATAACTCATTACTCATAACGAATAACGCATAACGCATAACGCATAACGGATAACGCATATCGCATAACGCATAACGCATAATGCATAACGCATAAAGCATAACGCATAACGCATAACGCATAACCCCTAACGCATAACGCATAACGTATAACGCATAAAGCATAACGCATAACGCATAACGCAAACGTATAACGCACAACGCATAACGCATAACTTATAACTCATTACTCATAACGAATAACGCATAACGCATAACGCATAACGCATAACGCATAACGCATAACGCATAACGCATAAAGCATAACGCATAACGCATAACGCATAACGCATAACGCATAACGCATAACGCACACCGTATAATGCATAACGCATAACGCATAACGCATAAAGCATAACGCATAACGCATAACGCATAACGCATAACGCATAACTCATAACGCATAACGCATAACGCATAACGCATAACGCACACCGTATAGTGCATAACGCATAACGCATAACGCATAAAGCATAACGCATAACGCATAACGCATAACGCATAACGGATCACACATAACGCATATCGCATAACGCATAACGCATAACGCATAACGCATAACGCATAAAGCATAACGCATAACGCATAACGCATTACGCATAACTTATAACTCATAACTCATAAGGAGTAACGCATGACGCATAAAACATAACGCATAACGCATAACGCATAACGCATAACGCATAACGCATAATGCATAAAGCATAACGCATAACGCATAACTTATAACTCATTACTCATAACGAATAACGCATAACGCATAACGCATAACGCATAACGCACAACGCATAATGCATAACGCATAACGCATAACGCATAACGCATAACGCATAACGCATAACGCATAACGCATAACGCATATCGCATAACGCATAACGCATAGCGCATAACGCATAACGCATAACGCATAAAGCATAACGCATAACGCAAACGTATAACGCACAACGCATAACGCATAACTTATAACTCATTACTCATAACGAATAACGCATAACGCATAACGCATAACGCATAGCGCATAATGCATAACGCATAACGCATAACGCATAACGCATAACGCATAACGCATAACGCATAACGCATAACGCATAACGCATAACGCATAACGCATAACGCATATCGCATAACGCATAACGCATAACGCATAACGCATAACGCATAACGCATAACGCATAACGCATAACGCATAACGCATATCGCATAACGCATAACGCATAACGCATAACGCATAACGCATAACGCATAAAGCATAACGCATAACGCATAACGCAAACGTATAACGCACAACGCATAACGCATAACGCATAACGCATAACGCATAACGCATAACGCATAACGCATAACGCATAACGCATAACGCATATCGCATAACGCATAACGCATAACGCATAACGCATAACGCATAACGCATAACGCATAACGCATAACGCATAACGCATAACGCATATCGCATAACGCATAACGCATAACGCATAACGCATAACGCATAACGCATAACGCATAACGCATAACGCATACCGTATAACGCATAGCGCATAACGCATAACGCATAACGCATAACGCATAACGCATAACGCATAACGCATAACGCATAACGCATGAAGCATAACGCATAACGCATAACTTATAACTCATTACTCATAACGAATAACGCATAACGCATAAGGCATAACGCATAACGCATAACGCATAACGCATATCGCATAACGCATAACGCATAACGCATAAAGCATAACGCATAACGCATAACGCATAACGCATAACGCATAACGCATAACGCATGAAGCATAACGCATAACGCATAACTTATAACTCATTACTCATAACGAATAACGCATAACGCATAAGGCATAACGCATAACGCATAACGCATAACGCATAACGCATAACGCATAAAGCATAACTCATAACGCATAATGCATAAAGCATAACGCATAACGCATAACTTATAACTCATAACGCATAACGCATAACGCATAACGCATAACGCATAACGCATAACGCATAACGCATACCGTATAACGCATAGCGCATACCGTATAACGCATAACGCATAACGCAAACGTATAACGCACAACGCATAACGCATAACGAACAACGGATAACGCATAACGCATAACGCATAAGGCATAACGCATAATGCATAACGCATAACGCATAACGCATTACGCATAACTTATAACCCATAACTCATAAGGAGTAACGCATAACGCATAAAGCATAACGCATGACGCATAACGCATAAAGCATAACGCATAACGCATAACGCATAACGCATAACGCATAACGCATAACGCATAACGCATAACGCATACCGTATAACGCATAGCGCATAACGCATAACGCATAACGCATAACGCGTAACGCATAACGCATAACGCATAACGCATGAAGCATAACGCATAACGCATAACTTATAACTCATTACTCATAACGAATAACGCATAACGCATAAGGCATAACGCATAACGCATAACGCATAACGCATAACGCATAACTCATAACGCATAATGCATAAAGCATAACGCATAACGCATAACTTATAACTCATTACTCATAACGAATAACGCATAACGCATAACGCATAACGCATAACGCATAATGCATAACGCATAACGCATAACGCATAACGCATTACGCATAACGCATAACGCATAACGCATAACGCATAAAGCATAACGCATAACGCATAACGCAAACGTATAACGCACAATTCATAACGCATAACGCATAACGCAAAACGCATAACGCATAACGCATAACGCATAACGCATAACGCATTACGCATAACGCATAACGCATAAAGCATAACGCATAACGCATAATGCATAACGCATAACGCATAACGCATAACGCATAACGCATAACCCCTAACGCATAACGCATAACGCATAACGCATAACGCATAACGCCTAACGCATAACGCATAACGCATAACCCCCAACGCATAACGCATAACGCATAACGCATAACGTGTAACTAATAACTCACAACGCATAAAGCATAACGCATAACGCATAACGCATATCGCATATCGCATAACGCATAACGAATACCGCAAAACGTATATCGCCTAACACATAACGGATCACGCATAACGCATGACGCATAACGTATAACGCATAACGCATAACGCATAACACATAACGCATAACACATAATGCACAACGCATTACGAATACAGCAAAACGCATAACGCTTAACGCATAACGGATCACGCATAACGCATAACGCATAATGCATAACGCATAACGCATAACGCATAATGCATAACGCATAAAGCGTAACGCATAACGCATAACGCATAAAGCATAACACATAACGCATAACTCATAATGCACAACGCATAACGAATACAGCAAAACGCATAACGCTTAACGCATAACGCATAACGCATAACACATAATGCATAACGCATAACGCATAACGCATAACGCATAACGCATAACGCATAACGTATAACGTATAACGCATACCGCATTACGCATAACTTTTAACTCATAACTCATAAGGAGTAACGCATAACGCATAAAGCATAACGCATAACGCATAACGCATAAAGCATAACGCATAACGCATAACTTATAACTCATTACTCATAACGAATAACGCATAACGCATAACTTATAACTCATTACTCATAACGCATAACGCATAACGCATAAAGCATAACGCATAACGCATAACGGATAAAGCATAATGCATAACGCATAACGCATAACGCATTACGCATAACTTATAACCCATAACTCATAAGGAGTAACGCATAACGCATAAAGCATAACGCATGACGCATAACGCATAAAGCATAACGCATAACGCATAACGCATAACGCATAACGCATAACGCATAACGCATAACGCATAACGCATAACGCATAACGCATAACGCATAACGCATATCGCATAACGCATAACGCATAACGCATAACGCATAACGCATAACGCATAACGCATAACGCATAACGCATAACGCATAACGCATATCGCATAACGCATAACGCATAACGCATAACGCATAACGCATAACGCATAAAGCATAACGCATAACGCATAACGCAAACGTATAACGCACAACGCATAACGCATAACGCCTAACGCAAAACGCATAACGCATAACGCATAACGCATAACGCATAACGCCTAACGCATAAAGCATAACGCATAACGCATAACTTATAACTCATTACTCATAACGAATAACGCATAACGCATAACGCATAACGGATAACGCATATCGCATAACTCATAACGCATAATGCATAAAGCATAACGCATAACGCATAACTTATAACTCATTACTCATAACGAATAACGCATAACGCATAACGCTTAACGCATAACGCATAACGGATAAAGCATAATGCATAACGCATAACGCATAACGCATTACGCATAACTTATAACCCATAACTCATAAGGAGTAACGCATAACGCATAAAGCATAACGCATGACGCATAACGCATAAAGCATAACGCATAACGCATAACGCATAACGCATAACGCATAACGCATAACGCATAACGCATAACGCATAACGCATAACGCATAACGCATACCGTATAACGCATAGCGCATAACGCATAACGCATAACGCATAACGCATAACGCATAACGCATAACGCATAACGCATAACGCATGAAGCATAACGCATAACGCATAACTTATAACTCATTACTCATAACGAATAACGCATAACGCATAAGGCATAACGCATAACGCATAACGCATAACGCATATCGCATAACGCATAACGCATAACGCATAAAGCATAACGCATAACGCATAACGCATAACGCATAACGCATAACGCATAACGCATGAAGCATAACGCATAACGCATAACTTATAACTCATTACTCATAACGAATAACGCATAACGCATAAGGCATAACGCATAACGCATAACGCATAACGCATAACGCATAACGCATAAAGCATAACTCATAACGCATAATGCATAAAGCATAACGCATAACGCATAACTTATAACTCATAACGCATAACGCATAACGCATAACGCATAACGCATAACGCATAACGCATAACGCATACCGTATAACGCATAGCGCATACCGTATAACGCATAACGCATAACGCAAACGTATAACGCACAACGCATAACGCATAACGAACAACGGATAACGCATAACGCATAACGCATAAGGCATAACGCATAATGCATAACGCATAACGCATAACGCATTACGCATAACTTATAACCCATAACTCATAAGGAGTAACGCATAACGCATAAAGCATAACGCATGACGCATAACGCATAAAGCATAACGCATAACGCATAACGCATAACGCATAACGCATAACGCATAACGCATAACGCATAACGCATAACGCATAACGCATACCGTATAACGCATAGCGCATAACGCATAACGCATAACGCATAACGCGTAACGCATAACGCATAACGCATAACGCATGAAGCATAACGCATAACGCATAACTTATAACTCATTACTCATAACGAATAACGCATAACGCATAAGGCATAACGCATAACGCATAACGCATAACGCATAACGCATAACTCATAACGCATAATGCATAAAGCATAACGCATAACGCATAACTTATAACTCATTACTCATAACGAATAACGCATAACGCATAACGCATAACGCATAACGCATAATGCATAACGCATAACGCATAACGCATAACGCATTACGCATAACGCATAACGCATAACGCATAACGCATAAAGCATAACGCATAACGCATAACGCAAACGTATAACGCACAATTCATAACGCATAACGCATAACGCAAAACGCATAACGCATAACGCATAACGCATAACGCATAACGCATTACGCATAACGCATAACGCATAAAGCATAACGCATAACGCATAATGCATAACGCATAACGCATAACGCATAACGCATAACGCATAACCCCTAACGCATAACGCATAACGCATAACGCATAACGCATAACGCCTAACGCATAACGCATAACGCATAACCCCCAACGCATAACGCATAACGCATAACGCATAACGTGTAACTAATAACTCACAACGCATAAAGCATAACGCATAACGCATAACGCATATCGCATATCGCATAACGCATAACGCATAACGAATACCGCAAAACGTATATCGCCTAACACATAACGGATCACGCATAACGCATGACGCATAACGTATAACGCATAACGCATAACGCATAACACATAACGCATAACACATAATGCACAACGCATTACGAATACAGCAAAACGCATAACGCTTAACGCATAACGGATCACGCATAACGCATAACGCATAATGCATAACGCATAACGCATAACGCATAATGCATAACGCATAAAGCGTAACGCATAACGCATAACGCATAAAGCATAACACATAACGCATAACTCATAATGCACAACGCATAACGAATACAGCAAAACGCATAACGCTTAACGCATAACGCATAACGCATAACACATAATGCATAACGCATAACGCATAACGCATAACGCATAACGCATAACGCATAACGTATAACGTATAACGCATACCGCATTACGCATAACTTTTAACTCATAACTCATAAGGAGTAACGCATAACGCATAAAGCATAACGCATAACGCATAACGCATAAAGCATAACGCATAACGCATAACTTATAACTCATTACTCATAACGAATAACGCATAACGCATAACTTATAACTCATTACTCATAACGCATAACGCATAACGCATAAAGCATAACGCATAACGCATAACGGATAAAGCATAATGCATAACGCATAACGCATAACGCATTACGCATAACTTATAACCCATAACTCATAAGGAGTAACGCATAACGCATAAAGCATAACGCATGACGCATAACGCATAAAGCATAACGCATAACGCATAACGCATAACGCATAACGCATAACGCATAACGCATAACGCATAACGCATAACGCATAACGCATAACGCATAACGCATAACGCATAACGCATACCGTATAACGCATAGCGCATAACGCATAACGCATAACGCATAACGCATAACGCATAACGCATAACGCATAACGCATAACGCATAACGCATGAAGCATAACGCATAACGCATAACGCATAACTTATAACTCATTACTCATAACGAATAACGCATAACGCATAAGGCATAACGCATAACGCATAACGCATAACGCATAAAGCATAACGCATAACGCATAACGGATAAAGCATAATGCATAACGCATAACGCATAACGCATTACGCATAACTTATAACTCATAACTCATAACGAATAACGCATAACGCAAAATGCATAATGCATGTCGGATCACGCATAACGCATAACGCATAACGCATAACGCATAACGCATAACGCATAACGAATAACGCATAAAGCATAACGCATAACGCATAACGCATAAAGCATAACGCATAACGCATAACGCATAACGCATTACGCATAACGCATAACTTATAACTCATTACTCATAACGAATAACGCATAACGCATAACGCATAACGCATAACGCATAACGCATAATGCATAACGCATAACGCATAACGCATAACGCATAACGCATAAAGCGTAACGCATAACGCATAACGGATAAAGCATAATGCATAACGCATAACGCATAACGCATTACGCATAACTTATAACTCATAACTCATAACGAATAACGCATAACGCAAAATGCATAACGCATGTCGGATCACGCATAACGCATAACGCATAAATCATAACGCATAACGCATAACGTTAACGCATAACCCATAACGCATAAGGCTTGATGCATGACGCATATCGCATATCGCATAAGGCTTGATGCATGACGCATATCGCATAACGCATAACGCATAACGCATAACGCATAACGCATAACGCATAACGCATAACGCATAACGCATAACGCATAACGCATAACGCATAACGCATAACGCTTAACGCATAACTCATATCGCATAACGCATAAATCATAACCCATAACGCACAACGCATAATGCACAACGCATAACGAATACCGCAAAACGCATAACGCATAACGCATAACGCATAACGCATAACGCATAACTCATAACGCATAACGCATAACGCATAACGCATAAAGCATAAAGCATAAATCATAACGCATAACGAATACCGCAAAACGTATATCGCCTAACACATAACGGATCACGCATAACGCATAACGCATAACGTATAACGCATAACGCATAACGCATAACGCATAACACATAACGCATAACGCATAATGCTCAACGCATAACGAATACAGCAAAACGCATAACGCTTAACGCATAACGCATCACGCATAACGCATAACGCATAATGCATAACGCATAACGCATAACGCATAATGCATAACGCATAAAGCGTAACGCATAAGGCATAACGCATAACGCATAACGCATAACGCATAAAGCATAACGCATAACGCATAACGCATTACGCATAACTTATAACTCATAACTCATAAGGAGTAACGCATATCGCATAAAGCATAACGCATAACGCATAACGCGTAACGCATAACGCATAACACATAACGCATAACGCATAACGCATAACGCAAACGTATAACGCACAACGCATAACGCATAACGAACAACGAATAACGCATAACGCATAACGCATAACGCATAACGCATAATGCATAACGCATAACGCATAACGCATAACGCATAACGCATAACGCATAACGCATAACGCATAACGCATAACGCATAACGCATAACGCATAACGCATAACGCATAACTCATAACTCATAACGAATAACGCATAACGCAAAATGCATAACGCATGTCGGATCACGCATAACGCATAACGCATAAATCATAACGCATAACGCATAACGTTAACGCATAACCCATAACGCATAAGGCTTGATGCATGACGCATATCGCATATCGCATAAGGCTTGATGCATGACGCATATCGCATAACGCATAACGCATAACGCATAACGCATAACGCATAACGCATAACGCATAACGCATAACGCATAACGCATAACGCATAACGCATAACGCATAAAGCATAACGCATAACGCATAACGGATAAAGCATAATGCATAACGCATAACGCATAACGCATAACGCATAACGCATAACTCATAACTCATAACGAATAACGCATAACGCAAAATGCATAACGCATGTCGGATCACGCATAACGCATAACGCATAAATCATAACGCATAACGCATAACGTTAACGCATAACCCATAACGCATAAGGCTTGATGCATGACGCATATCGCATATCGCATAAGGCTTGATGCATGACGCATATCGCATAACGCATAACGCATAACGCATAACGCATAACGCATAACGCATAACGCATAACTTATAACTCATTACTCATAACGAATAACGCATAACGCATAACGCATAACGCATAACGCATAACGCATAACGCATAACGCATAACTCATAACTCATAACGAATAACGCATAACGCAAAATGCATAACGCATGTCGGATCACGCATAACGCATAACGCATAAATCATAACGCATAACGCATAACGTTAACGCATAACCCATAACGCATAAGGCTTGATGCATGACGCATATCGCATATCGCATAAGGCTTGATGCATGACGCATATCGCATAACGCATAACGCATAACGCATAACGCATAACGCATAACGCATAACGCATAACGCATAACGCATAACGCATAACGCAGAACGCATAACGCATAACGCATAACGCTTAACGCATAACTCATATCGCATAACGCATAAATCATAACCCATAACGCACAACGCATAACGCATAATGCACAACGCATAACGAATACCGCAAAACGCATAACGCATAACGCATAACGCATAACGCATAACGCATAACACATAACGCATAACGCATAACGCATAACGCATAACGCATAAAGCATAAAGCATAAATCATAACGCATAACGAATACCGCAAAACGTATATCGCCTAACACATAACGGATCACGCATAACGCATAACGCATAACGTATAACGCATAACGCATAACGCATAACACATAACGCATAACGCATAATGCTCAACGCATAACGAATACAGCAAAACGCATATCGCTTAACGCATAACGCATCACGCATAACGCATAACGCATAATGCATAACGCATAACGCATAACGCATAATGCATAACGCATAAAGCGTAACGCATAAGGCATAACGCATAACGCATAACGCATAACGCATAAAGCATAACGCATAACGCATAACGCATTACGCATAACTTATAACTCATAACTCATAAGGAGTAACGCATATCGCATAAAGCATAACGCATAACGCATAACGCGTAACGCATAACGCATAACACATAACGCATAACGCATAACGCATAACGCAAACGTATAACGCACAACGCATAACGCATAACGAACAACGAATAACGCATAACGCATAACGCATAACGCATAACGCATAACGCATAACGCATAACGCATAACGCATAACGCATAACGCATAACGCATAACGCATAACGCATAAAGCATAACGCATAACGCATAACGCAAATGTATAACGCACAATTCATAACGCATAACGCATAACGCAAAACGCATAACGCATAACGCATAACGCATAACGCATAACGCATAACGCATAACGCATAACGCATAACGCATAAAGCATAACGCATAACGCATAACGCATAACTTATAACTCATTACTCATAACGAATAACGCATAACGCATAACGGATAACGCATTTCGCATAACGCATAACGCATAATGCATAACGCATAAAGCATAACGCATAACGGATAACGCATAACCCCTAACGCATAACGCATAACGCATAACGCATAACGCCTAACGCATAACGCATAACGCATAACCCCTAACGCATAACGCATAACGCATAACGCATAACGTGTAACTAATAACTCACAACGCATAAAGCATAACGCATAACGCATAACGCATATCGCATATCGCATAACGCATAACGCATAACGTATAACGCATAACGCATACCGTATAACGCATAACGCATAACGCAAACGTATAACGCACAACGCATAACGCATAACGAACAACGGATAACGCATAACGCATAACGCATAACGCATAACGAATACCGCAAAACGTATATCGCCTAACACATAACGGATCACGCATAACGCATAACGCATAACGTATAACGCATAACGCATAACGCATAACACATAACGCATAACACATAATGCACAACGCATTACGAATACAGCAAAACGCATAACGCTTAACGCATAACGGATCACGCATAACGCATAACGCATAATGCATAACGCATAACGCATAACGCATAATGCATAACGCATAAAGCCTAACGCATAACGCATAACGCATAAAGCATAACACATAACGCATAACTCATAATGCACAACGCATAACGAATACAGCAAAACGCATAACGCTTAACGCATAACGCATAACGCATAACACATAATGCATAACGCATAACGCATAACGCATAACGCATAACGCATAACGCATAACGTATAACGTATAACGCATACCGCATTACGCATAACTTTTATCTCATAACTCATAAGGAGTAACGCATAACGCATAAAGCATAACGCATAACGCATAACGCATAAAGCATAACGCATAACGCATAACTTATAACTCATTACTCATAACGAATAACGCATAACGCATAACTTATAACTCATTACTCATAACGCATAACGCATAACGCATAAAGCATAACGCATAACGCATAACGGATAAAGCATAATGCATAACGCATAACGCATAACGCATTACGCATAACTTATAACCCATAACTCATAAGGAGTAACGCATAACGCATAAAGCATAACGCATGACGCATAACGCATAAAGCATAACGCATAACGCATAACGCATAACGCATAACGCATAACGCATAACGCATAACGCATAACGCATAACGCATAACGCATAACGCATACCGTATAACGCATAGCGTATAACGCATAACGCATAACGCATAACGCATAACGCATAACGCATAACGCATAACGCATAACGCATGAAGCATAACGCATAACGCATAACTTATAACTCATTACTCATAACGAATAACGCATAACGCATAAGGCATAACGCATAACGCATAACGCATACCGCATAACTTATAACTCATAACTCATAACGAATAACGCATAACGCAAAATGCATAATGCATGTCGGATCACGCATAACGCATAATGCATAACGCATAACGCATAACGCATAACGCATAACGCATAACGCATAACGCATAACGAATAACGCATAAAGCATAACGCATAACGCATAACGCATAAAGCATAACGCATAACGCATAACGCATAACGCATTACGCATAACGCATAACTTATAACTCATTACTCATAACGAATAACGCATAACGCATAACGCATAACGCATAACGCATAACGCATAACGCATAACGCATAACGCATAACGCATAACGCATAAAGCATAACGCATAACGCATAACGGATAAAGCATAATGCATAACGCATAACGCATAACGCATTACGCATAACTTATAACTCATAACTCATAACGAATAACGCATAACGCAAAATGCATAACGCATGTCGGATCACGCATAATGCATAACGCATAAATCATAACGCATAACGCATAACGTTAACGCATAACCCATAACGCATAACGCATAACGCATAACGCATAACGCATAACTCATAACGCATAACGCATAACGCATAACGCATAAAGCATAAAGCATAAATCATAACGCATAACGAATACCGCAAAACGTATATCGCCTAACACATAACGGATCACGCATAACGCATAACGCATAACGTATAACGCATAACGCATAACGCATAACACATAACGCATAACGCATAATGCTCAACGCATAACGAATACAGCAAAACGCATATCGCTTAACGCATAACGCATCACGCATAACGCATAACGCATAATGCATAACGCATAACGCATAACGCATAATGCATAACGCATAAAGCGTAACGCATAAGGCATAACGCATAACGCATAACGCATAACGCATAAAGCATAACGCATAACGCATAACGCATTACGCATAACTTATAACTCATAACTCATAAGGAGTAACGCATATCGCATAAAGCATAACGCATAACGCGTAACGCATAACGCATAACGCACAACGCATAACGCATAACGCATAACGTATAACTCATAACGCATAACGCATAAAGCAAAACGCATAACGCATAACGCATAACGCATAACGCATAACGCATAACGCAAACGCATAACGCATACCGTATAACGCAAAACGCATAACGCATAACGCAAACGTATAACGCACAACGCATAACGCATAACGCATAACGCATAACGCATAACGCATAACGCATAACATATAACGCATAACGCATAACGCATAACGCATAATGCATAACGCATAACGTATAACTCATAACGCATAACGCATAAAGCATAACGCATAACGCATAACGCATAACGCATAACGCATAACGCATAACGCATAACGCATAACGCATAACGCATAACGCAAAACGCATAACGCATAACGCATAATGCATAAAGCATAACGCATAACGCATAACGCATAAAGCATAACGCATAACGCATAACGCATAACGCATTACGCATAACGCATAACTTATAACTCATTACTCATAACGAATAACGCATAACGCATAACGCATAACGCATAACGCATAACGCATAACGCATAACGCATAACGCATAAAGCATAACGCATAACGCATAACGCATAACGGATAAAGCATAATGCATAACGCATAACGCATAACGCATTACGCATAACTTATAACTCATAACTCATAACGAATGACGCATAACGCAAAATGCATAACGCATGTCGGATCACGCATAACGCATAACGCATAAAGCATAAATCATAACGCATAACGCATAACGTTAACGCATAACCCATAACGCATAAGGCTTGATGCATGACGCATATCGCATATCGCATAAGGCTTGATGCATGACGCATATCGCATATCGCATAAGGCTTGATGCATGACGCATATCGCATAACGCATAACGCATAACGCATAACGCATAACGCATAACTCATAACGCATAACGCATAACGCATAACGCATAAAGCATAAAGCATAAATCATAACGCATAACGAATACCGCAACACGTATATCGCCTAACACATAACGGATCACGCAGAACGCATAACGCATAACGTATAACGCATAACGCATAACGCATAACGCATAACACATAACGCATAACGCATAATGCTCAACGCATAACGAATACAGCAAAACGCATAACGCTTAACGCATAACTCATCACGCATAACGCATAACGCATAATGCATAACACATAACGCATAACGCATAATGCATAACGCATAAAGCGTAACGCATAACGCATAACGCATAACGCATAACGCATAACGCATAACGCATAACGCATAACGGATCACGCATAACGCATAACGCATAAAGCCTAACGCATAACGCATAACGCATAAAGCATAACACATAACGCATAACTCATAATGCACAACGCATAACGAATACAGCAAAACGCATAACGCTTAACGCATAACGCATAACGCATAACACATAATGCATAACGCATAACGCATAACGCATAACGCATAACGCATAACGCATAACGCATAACGCATAACGCATAACGCATAACGCATAACGCATAACGCAGAACGCATAACGCATAACGCATAACGCTTAACGCATAACTCATATCGCATAACGCATAAATCATAACCCATAACGCACAACGCATAACGCATAATGCACAACGCATAACGAATACCGCAAAACGCATAACGCATAACGCATAACGCATAACGCATAACGCATAACACATAACGCATAACGCATAACGCATAACGCATAACGCATAAAGCATAAAGCATAAATCATAACGCATAACGAATACCGCAAAACGTATATCGCCTAACACATAACGGATCACGCATAACGCATAACGCATAACGTATAACGCATAACGCATAACGCATAACACATAACGCATAACGCATAATGCTCAACGCATAACGAATACAGCAAAACGCATAACGCTTAACGCATAACGCATCACGCATAACGCATAACGCATAATGCATAACGCATAACGCATAACGCATAATGCATAACGCATAAAGCGTAACGCATAAGGCATAACGCATAACGCATAACGCATAACGCATAACGCATAACGCATAACGCATAACGCATTACGCATAACTTATAACTCATAACTCATAAGGAGTAACGCATATCGCATAAAGCATAACGCATAACGCATAACGCGTAACGCATAACGCATAACACATAACGCATAACGCATAACGCATAACGCAAACGTATAACGCACAACGCATAACGCATAACGAACAACGAATAACGCATAACGCATAACGCATAACGCATAACGCATAACGCATAACGCATAACGCATAACGCATAACGCATAACGCATAACGCATAACGCATAACGCATAAAGCATAACGCATAACGCATAACGCAAATGTATAACGCACAATTCATAACGCATAACGCATAACGCAAAACGCATAACGCATAACGCATAACGCATAACGCATAACGCATAACGCATAACGCATAACGCATAACGCATAAAGCATAACGCATAACGCATAACGCATAACTTATAACTCATTACTCATAACGAATAACGCATAACGCATAACGGATAACGCATTTCGCATAACGCATAACGCATAATGCATAACGCATAAAGCATAACGCATAACGGATAACGCATAACCCCTAACGCATAACGCATAACGCATAACGCATAACGCCTAACGCATAACGCATAACGCATAACCCCTAACGCATAACGCATAACGCATAACGCATAACGTGTAACTAATAACTCACAACGCATAAAGCATAACGCATAACGCATAACGCATATCGCATATCGCATAACGCATAACGCATAACGTATAACGCATAACGCATACCGTATAACGCATAACGCATAACGCAAACGTATAACGCACAACGCATAACGCATAACGAACAACGGATAACGCATAACGCATAACGCATAACGCATAACGAATACCGCAAAACGTATATCGCCTAACACATAACGGATCACGCATAACGCATGACGCATAACGTATAACGCATAACGCATAACGCATAACACATAACGCATAACACATAATGCACAACGCATTACGAATACAGCAAAACGCATAACGCTTAACGCATAACGGATCACGCATAACGCATAACGCATAATGCATAACGCATAACGCATAACGCATAATGCATAACGCATAAAGCCTAACGCATAACGCATAACGCATAAAGCATAACACATAACGCATAACTCATAATGCACAACGCATAACGAATACAGCAAAACGCATAACGCTTAACGCATAACGCATAACGCATAACACATAATGCATAACGCATAACGCATAACGCATAACGCATAACGCATAACGCATAACGTATAACGTATAACGCATACCGCATTACGCATAACTTTTATCTCATAACTCATAAGGAGTAACGCATAACGCATAAAGCATAACGCATAACGCATAACGCATAAAGCAGAACGCATAACGCATAACTTATAACTCATTACTCATAACGAATAACGCATAACGCATAACTTATAACTCATTACTCATAACGCATAACGCATAACGCATAAAGCATAACGCATAACGCATAACGGATAAAGCATAATGCATAACGCATAACGCATAACGCATTACGCATAACTTATAACCCATAACTCATAAGGAGTAACGCATAACGCATAAAGCATAACGCATGACGCATAACGCATAAAGCATAACGCATAACGCATAACGCATAACGCATAACGCATAACGCATAACGCATAACGCATAACGCATAACGCATAACGCATAACGCATACCGTATAACGCATAGCGTATAACGCATAACGCATAACGCATAACGCATAACGCATAACGCATAACGCATAACGCATAACGCATGAAGCATAACGCATAACGCATAACTTATAACTCATTACTCATAACGAATAACGCATAACGCATAAGGCATAACGCATAACGCATAACGCATACCGCATAACTTATAACTCATAACTCATAACGAATAACGCATAACGCAAAATGCATAATGCATGTCGGATCACGCATAACGCATAATGCATAACGCATAACGCATAACGCATAACGCATAACGCATAACGCATAACGCATAACGCATAACGCATAAAGCATAACGCATAACGCATAACGCATAAAGCATAACGCATAACGCATAACGCATAACGCATTACGCATAACGCATAACTTATAACTCATTACTCATAACGAATAACGCATAACGCATAACGCATAACGCATAACGCATAACGCATAACGCATAACGCATAACGCATAACGCATAACGCATAAAGCATAACGCATAACGCATAACGGATAAAGCATAATGCATAACGCATAACGCATAACGCATTACGCATAACTTATAACTCATAACTCATAACGAATAACGCATAACGCAAAATGCATAACGCATGTCGGATCACGCATAATGCATAACGCATAAATCATAACGCATAACGCATAACGTTAACGCATAACCCATAACGCATAACGCATAACGCATAACGCATAACGCATAACTCATAACGCATAACGCATAACGCATAACGCATAAAGCATAAAGCATAAATCATAACGCATAACGAATACCGCAAAACGTATATCGCCTAACACATAACGGATCACGCATAACGCATAACGCATAACGTATAACGCATAACGCATAACGCATAACACATAACGCATAACGCATAATGCTCAACGCATAACGAATACAGCAAAACGCATATCGCTTAACGCATAACGCATCACGCATAACGCATAACGCATAATGCATAACGCATAACGCATAACGCATAATGCATAACGCATAAAGCGTAACGCATAAGGCATAACGCATAACGCATAACGCATAACGCATAAAGCATAACGCATAACGCATAACGCATTACGCATAACTTATAACTCATAACTCATAAGGAGTAACGCATATCGCATAAAGCATAACGCATAACGCGTAACGCATAACGCATAACGCACAACGCATAACGCATAACGCATAACGTATAACTCATAACGCATAACGCATAAAGCAAAACGCATAACGCATAACGCATAACGCATAACGCATAACGCATAACGCAAACGCATAACGCATACCGTATAACGCAAAACGCATAACGCATAACGCAAACGTATAACGCACAACGCATAACGCATAACGCATAACGCATAACGCATAACGCATAACGCATAACATATAACGCATAACGCATAACGCATAACGCATAATGCATAACGCATAACGTATAACTCATAACGCATAACGCATAAAGCATAACGCATAACGCATAACGCATAACGCATAACGCATAACGCATAACGCATAACGCATAACGCATAACGCATAACGCAAAACGCATAACGCATAACGCATAATGCATAAAGCATAACGCATAACGCATAACGCATAAAGCATAACGCATAACGCATAACGCATAACGCATTACGCATAACGCATAACTTATAACTCATTACTCATAACGAATAACGCATAACGCATAACGCATAACGCATAACGCATAACGCATAACGCATAACGCATAACGCATAAAGCATAACGCATAACGCATAACGCATAACGGATAAAGCATAATGCATAACGCATAACGCATAACGCATTACGCATAACTTATAACTCATAACTCATAACGAATGACGCATAACGCAAAATGCATAACGCATGTCGGATCACGCATAACGCATAACGCATAAAGCATAAATCATAACGCATAACGCATAACGTTAACGCATAACCCATAACGCATAAGGCTTGATGCATGACGCATATCGCATATCGCATAAGGCTTGATGCATGACGCATATCGCATATCGCATAAGGCTTGATGCATGACGCATATCGCATAACGCATAACGCATAACGCATAACGCATAACGCATAACTCATAACGCATAACGCATAACGCATAACGCATAAAGCATAAAGCATAAATCATAACGCATAACGAATACCGCAACACGTATATCGCCTAACACATAACGGATCACGCAGAACGCATAACGCATAACGTATAACGCATAACGCATAACGCATAACGCATAACACATAACGCATAACGCATAATGCTCAACGCATAACGAATACAGCAAAACGCATAACGCTTAACGCATAACTCATCACGCATAACGCATAACGCATAATGCATAACACATAACGCATAACGCATAATGCATAACGCATAAAGCGTAACGCATAACGCATAACGCATAACGCATAACGCATAACGCATAACGCATAACGCATAACGGATCACGCATAACGCATAACGCATAACGCATAACGCATAACGCATAACGCATAACGCATAAAGCATAACGCATAACGCATAACGCATTACGCATAACTTATAACTCATAACTCATAAGGAGTAACGCATAACGCATAACGCATAACGCATAACCCCTAACGCATAACGCATAACGTATAACTCATAACGCATAACGCATAACGCATAACGCATAACGCCTAACGCATAACGCATAACGCATAACCCCTAACGCATAACGCATAACGCATAACGCATAACGTGTAACTAATAACGCACAACGCATAAAGCATAACGCATAACGCATAACGCATATCGCATAACGCATAACGCATAACGTATAACGCATAACGCATACCGTATAACGCATAACGCGTAACGCAAAAGTATAACGCACAACGCATAACGCATAACGAACAACGGATAACGCATAACGCATAACGCATAACGCATAACGAATACCGCAAAACGTATATCGCCTAACACATAACGGATCACGCATATCGCATAAAGCATAACGCATAACGCATAACGCGTAACGCATAACGCATAACGCACAACGCATAACGCATAACGCATAACGTATAACTCATAACGCATAACGCATAAAGCATAACGCATAACGCATAACGCATAACGCATAACGCATAACGCATAACGCATAACGCAAACGCATAACGCATAACGCATACCGTATAACGCATAACGCATAACGCATAACGCATAACGGATAAAGCATAATGCATAACGCATAACGCATAACGCATTACGCATAACTTATAACTCATAACTCATAACGAATAACGCATAACGCAAAATGCATAACGCATGTCGGATCACGCATAACGCATAACGCATAAAGCATAAATCATAACGCATAACGCATAACGTTAACGCATAACCCATAACGCATAAGGCTTGATGCATGACGCATATCGCATATCGCATAAGGCTTGATGCATGACGCATATCGCATATCGCATAAGGCTTGATGCATGACGCATATCGCATAACGCATAACGCATAACGCATAACGCATAACGCATAACGCATAACTCATAACGCATAACGCATAACGCATAACGCATAAAGCATAAAGCATAAATCATAACGCATAACGAATACCGCAAAACGTATATCGCCTAACACATAACGGATCACGCAGAACGCATAACGCATAACGTATAACGCATAACGCATAACGCATAACACATAACGCATAACGCATAATGCTCAACGCATAACGAATACAGCAAAACGCATAACGCTTAACGCATAACTCATCACGCATAACGCATAACGCATAATGCATAACACATAACGCATAACGCATATTGCATAACGCATAAAGCGTAACGCATAACGCATAACGCATAACGCATAACGCATAACGCATAACGCATAACGCATAACGGATCACGCATAACGCATAACGCATAACGCATAACGCATAACGCATAACGCATAAAGCATAACGCATAACGCATAACGCATTACGCATAACTTATAACTCATAACTCATAAGGAGTAACGCATAACGCATAACGCATAACGCATAACCCCTAACGCATAACGCATAACGTATAACTCATAACGCATAACGCATAACGCATAACGCATAACGCCTAACGCATAACGCATAACGCATAACCCCTAACGCATAACGCATAACGCATAACGCATAACGTGTAACTAATAACGCACAACGCATAAAGCATAACGCATAACGCATAACGCATATCGCATAACGCATAACGCATAACGTATAACGCATAACGCATACCGTATAACGCATAACGCGTAACGCAAACGTATAACGCACAACGCATAACGCATAACGAACAACGGATAACGCATAACGCATAACGCATAACCCCTAACGCATAACGCATAACGCATAACGCATAACCCCTAACGCATAACGCATAACGCATAACGCATAACCCCTAACGCATAACGCATAACGCATAACGCATAACGAGTAACTAATAACGCACAACGCATAAAGCATAACGCATAACGCATAACGCATATCGCATAACGCATAACGCATAACGTATAACGCATAACGCATACCGTATAACGCATAACGCGTAACGCAAACGTATAACGCACAACGCATAACGCATAACGAACAACGGATAACGCATAACGCATAACGCATAACGCATAACGAATACCGCAAAACGTATATCGCCTAACACATAACGGATCACGCATATCGCATAAAGCATAACGCATAACGCATAACGCGTAACGCATAACGCATAACGCACAACGCATAACGCATAACGCATAACGTATAACTCATAACGCATAACGCATAAAGCATAACGCATAACGCATAATGCATAACGCATAACGTATAACTCATAACGCATAACGCATAAAGCATAACGCATAACGCATAACGCATAACGCATAACGCATAACGCATAACGCATAACGCATAACGCATAACGCAAAACGCATAACGCATAACGCATAATGCATAAAGCATAACGCATAACGCATAACTTATAACTCATTACTCATAACGAATAACGCATAACGCATAACGCATAACGCATAACGCATAACGCATAACGCATAACGCATAACGCATAACGCATAACGCATAACGCATAACGCATAACGCATAACGGATCACGCATAACGCATAACGCATAACGCATAACGCATAACGCATAACGCATAACGCATAAAGCATAACGCATAACGCATAACGCATTACGCATAACTTATAACTCATAACTCATAAGGAGTAACGCATAACGCATAAAGCATAACGCATAACGCATAACGCATAACGCATAACGCATAACGCATAACGCATAACGCATAACGCATAATGCATAAAGCATAACGCATAACGCATAACTTATAACTCATTACTCATAACGAATAACGCATAACGCATAACGCATAACGCATAATGCATAACGCATAACGCATAACGCATAACGCATAACGCATAACGCATAACGCATAACGCATAACGCATAAGGCATAACGCATATCGCATAACGCATAACGCATAACTTATAACCCATAACTCATAAGGAGTAACGCATAACGCATAAAGCATAACGCATGACGCATAACGCATAAAGCATAACGCATAACGCATAACGCATAACGCATAACGCATAACGCATAACGCATAACGCATAACGCATAACGCATAACGCATAACGCATAACGCATAACGCATAACGCATAACGCATAACGCATAACGCATAACGCATACCGTATAACGCATAGCGCATAACGCATAACGCATAACGCATAACGCATAACGCATAACGCATAACGCATAACGCATAACGCATAACGCATAACGCATAAAGCATAACGCATAACGCATAACGGATAAAGCATAATGCATAACGAATAACGCATAACGCATAACGCATAACGCATAACGCATAACGCATAACGCATAACGCATAACGCATAACGCATAACCCCTAACGCATAACGCATAACACATAACGCATAACGTGTAACTAATAACGCACAACGCATAAAGCATAACGCATAACGCATATCGCATAACGCATAACGCATAACGTATAACGCATAACGCATACCGTATAACGCATAACGCATAACGCATAACGCAAACGTATAACGCACAACGCATAAGGCATAACGCATATCGCATAACGCATAACGCATAACGCATAACGCATAACGCATAACGCATAAAGCATAACGCATAACGCAAACGTATAACGCACAACGCATAACGCATAACGCATAACGCAAAACGCATAACGCATAATGCATAACGCATAACGCATAACGCATAACGCATAACGCATAACGCATAAAGCCTAACGCATAACGCATAACTTATAACTCATTACTCATAACGAATAACGCATAACGCATAACGGATAACGCATATCGCATAACGCATAACGCATAATGCATAACGCATAAAGTATAACGCATAACGCATAACGCATAACCCCTAACGCATAACGCATAACGTATAACTCATAACGCATAACGCATAACGCATAACGCATAACGCCTAACGCATAACGCATAACGCATAACCCCTAACAAATAACGCATAACGCATAACGCATAACGCATAACGCATAACGCATAACGCATAACGCATAACCCCTAACGCATAACGCATAACGCATAACGCATAACGTGTAACTAATAACGCACAACGCATAAAGCATAACGCATAACGCATAACGCATATCGCATAACGCATAACGCATAACGTATAACGCATAACGCATACCGTATAACGCATAACGCATAACGCATAACGCAAACGTATAACGCACAACGCATAAGGCATAACGCATATCGCATAACGCATAACGCATAACGCATAACGCATAACGCATAACGCATAACGCATAAAGCATAACGCATAACGCAAACGTATAACGCACAACGCATAACGCATAACGCATAACGCAAAACGCATAACGCATAACGCATAACGCATAACGCATAACGCATAACGCATAACGCATAAAGCATAACGCATAACGCAAACGTATAACGCACAACGCATAACGCATAACGCATAACGCAAAACGCATAACGCATAATGCATAACGCATAACGCATAACGCATAACGCATAACGCATAACGCATAAAGCCTAACGCATAACGCATAACTTATAACTCATTACTCATAACGAATAACGCATAACGCATAACGGATAACGCATATCGCATAACGCATAACGCATAATGCATAACGCATAAAGTATAACGCATAACGCATAACGCATAACCCCTAACGCATAACGCATAACGTATAACTCATAACGCATAACGCATAACGCATAACGCATAACGCCTAACGCATAACGCATAACGCATAACCCCTAACAAATAACGCATAACGCATAACGCATAACGCATAACGCATAACGCATAACGCATAACGCATAACCCCTAACGCATAACGCATAACGCATAACGTGTAACTAATAACGCACAACGCATAAAGCATAACGCATAACGCATAACGCATATCGCATAACGCATAACGCATAACGTATAACGCATAACGCATACCGTATAACGCATAACGCATAACGCATAACGCAAACGTATAACGCACAACGCATAAGGCATAACGCATATCGCATAACGCATAACGCATAACGCATAACGCATAACGCATAACGCATAACGCATAAAGCATAACGCATAACGCAAACGTATAACGCACAACGCATAACGCATAACGCATAACGCAAAACGCATAACGCATAACGCATAACGCATAACGCATAACGCATAACGCATAAAGCATAACGCATAACGCATAACTTATAACTCATTACTCATAACGAATAACGCATAACGCATAACGGATAACGCATATCGCATAACGCATAACGCATAATGCATAACGCATAAAGTATAACGCATAACGCATAACGCAAACGTATAACGCACAACGCATAAGGCATAACGCATATCGCATAACGCATAACGCATAACGCATAACGCATAACGCATAACCCCTAACGCATAACGCATAACGCATAACGCATAACGCATAACGCATAACGCATAACGCATAACCCCTAACGCATAACGCATAACGTGTAACTAATAACGCACAACGCATAAAGCATACCGCATAACGCATAACGCATATCGCATAACGCATAACGCATAACGTATAACGCATAACGCATACCGTATAACGCATAACGCATAACGCAAACGTATAACGCACAACGCATAACGCATAACGAACAACGGATAACGCATAACGCATAACGCATAACGCATAACGAATACCGCAAAACGTATATCGCCTAACACATAACGGATCACGCATAACGCATAACGCATAACGTATAACGCATAACGCATAACGCATAACTTATAACGCATAACGCATAACGCATAACGTATAACGTATAACGCATACCGCATTACGCATAACTTATAACCCATAACGCATAACGCATAACGCATAACGCATAAAGCATAACGCATAACGCATAACGCATAAAGCATAATGCATAACGAATAACGCATAAGGCATAACGCAAACGTATAACGCACAACGCATAACGCATAACGAACAACGGATAACGCATAACGCATAACGCATAACGCATAACGAATACCGCAAAACGTATATCGCCTAACTCATAACGGATCACGCATAACGCATAACGCATAACGCATTACGCATAACTTATAACCCATAACTCATAAGGAGTAACGCATAACGCATAAAGCATAACGCATGACGCATAACGCATAAAGCATAACGCATAACGCATAACGCATAACGCATAACGCATAACGCATAACGCATAACGCATAACGCATAACGCATAACGCATAACGCATAACGCATAACGCATAACGCATTAAGCATAACGCATAACGCATAACGGATAAAGCATAATGCATAACGAATAACGCATAAGGCATAACGCATATCGCATAACGCATAACGCATAACGCATAACGCATAACGCATAACGCATAAAGCATAACGCATAACGCAAACGTATAACGCAAAACGCATAACGCATAACGCATAACGCAAAACGCATAACGCATAACTTATAACCCATAACTCATAAGGAGTAACGCATAACGCATAAAGCATAACGCATGACGCATAACGCATAAAGCATAACGCATAACGCATAACGCATAACGCATAACGCATAACGCATAACGCATAACGCATAACGCATAACGCATAACGCATAACGCATAACGCATAACGCATAACGCATAACGCATAACGCATACCGTATAACGCATAGCGCATAACGCATAACGCATAACGCATAACGCATAACGCATAACGCATAACGCATAACGCATAACGCATAAAGCATAACGCATAACGCATAACGGATAAAGCATAATGCATAACGAATAACGCATAACGCATAACGCATAACGCATAACGCATAACGCATAACGCATAACGCATAACGCATAACGCATAACCCCTAACGCATAACGCATAACGCATAACGCATAACGTGTAACTAATAACGCACAACGCATAAAGCATAACGCATAACGCATATCGCATAACGCATAACGCATAACGTATAACGCATAACGCATACCGTATAACGCATAACGCATAACGCATAACGCAAACGTATAACGCACAACGCATAAGGCATAACGCATATCGCATAACGCATAACGCATAACGCATAACGCATAACGCATAAAGCATAACGCATAACGCAAACGTATAACGCACAACGCATAACGCATAACGCATAACGCAAAACGCATAACGCATAACGCATAACGCATAACGCATAACGCATAACGCATAACGCATAACGCATAAAGCCTAACGCATAACGCATAACTTATAACTCATTACTCATAACGAATAACGCATAACGCATAACGGATAACGCATATCGCATAACGCATAACGCATAATGCATAACGCATAAAGTATAACGCATAACGCATAACGCATAACCCCTAACGCATAACGCATAACGTATAACTCATAACGCATAACGCATAACGCATAACGCATAACGCCTAACGCATAACGCATAACGCATAACCCCTAACGCATAACGCATAACGCATAACGCATAACGCATAACGCATAACGCATAACGCATAACGCATAACGCATAACCCCTAACGCATAACGCATAACGCATAACGCATAACGTGTAACTAATAACGCACAACGCATAAAGCATAACGCATAACGCATAACGCATATCGCATAACGCATAACGCATAACGTATAACGCATAACGCATACCGTATAACGCATAACGCATAACGCATAACGCAAACGTATAACGCACAACGCATAAGGCATAACGCATATCGCATAACGCATAACGCATAACGCATAACGCATAACGCATAACGCATAAAGCATAACGCATAACGCAAACGTATAACGCACAACGCATAACGCATAACGCATAACGCAAAACGCATAACGCATAACGCATAACGCATAACGCATAACGCATAACGCATAAAGCATAACGCATAACGCATAACTTATAACTCATTACTCATAACGAATAACGCATAACGCATAACGGATAACGCATATCGCATAACGCATAACGCATAATGCATAACGCATAAAGTATAACGCATAACGCATAACGCATAACCCCTAACGCATAACGCATAACGTATAACTCATAACGCATAACGCATAACGCATAACGCATAACGCATAACGCCTAACGCATAACGCATAACGCATAACCCCTAACGCATAACGCATAACGCATAACGCATAACGTGTAACTAATAACGCACAACGCATAAAGCATAACGCATAACGCATAACGCATATCGCATAACGCATAACGCATAACGTATAACGCATAACGCATACCGTATAACGCATAACGCATAACGCAAACGTATAACGCACAACGCATAACGCATAACGAACAACGGATAACGCATAACGCATAACGCATAACGCATAACGAATACCGCAAAACGTATATCGCCTAACACATAACGGATCACGCATAACGCATAACGCATAACGTATAACGCATAACGCATAACGCATAACTTATAACGCATAACGCATAACGCATAACGTATAACGTATAACGCATACCGCATTACGCATAACTTATAACCCATAACGCATAACGCATAACGCATAACGCATAAAGCATAACGCATAACGCATAACGGATAAAGCATAATGCATAACGAATAACGCATAAGGCATAACGCAAACGTATAACGCACAACGCATAACGCATAACGAACAACGGATAACGCATAACGCATAACGCATAACGCATAACGAATACCGCAAAACGTATATCGCCTAACACATAACGGATCACGCATAACGCATAACGCATAACGCATTACGCATAACTTATAACTCATAACTCATAAGGAGTAACGCATAACGCATAAAGCATAACGCATGACGCATAACGCATAAAGCATAACGCATAACGCATAACGCATAACGCATAACGCATAACGCATAACGCATAACGCATAACGCATAACGCATAACGCATAACGCATTAAGCATAACGCATAACGCATAACGGATAAAGCATAATGCATAACGAATAACGCATAACGCATAACGCATAACGCATAACGCATAACGCATAACCCCTAACGCATAACGCATAACGCATAACGCATAACGTGTAACTAATAACGCACAACGCATAAAGCATAACGCATAACGCATAACGCATATCGCATAACGCATAACGCATAACGTATAACGCATAACGCATAACGAATACCGCAAAACGTATATCGCCTAACACATAACGGATCACGCTTAACGCATAACGGATCACGCATAACGCATAACGCATAATGCATAACGCATAACGCATAACGCATAATGCATAACGCATAAAGCGTAACGCATAACGCATAACGCATAAAGCATAACACATAACGCATAACTCATAATGCACAACGCATAATGAATACAGCAAAACGCATAACGCTTAACGCATAACGCATAACGCATAACGCATAATGCATAACGCATAACGCATAACGCATAACGCATAACGCATAACGCATAAAGCATAACGCATAACGCATAACGGATAAAGCATAATGCATAACGAATAACGCATAACGCATAACGCATAACGCATAACGCATAACGCATAACGCATAACGCATAACGCATAACGCATAACCCCTAACGCATAACGCATAACACATAACGCATAACGTGTAACTAATAACGCACAACGCATAAAGCATAACGCATAACGCATATCGCATAACGCATAACGCATAACGTATAACGCATAACGCATACCGTATAACGCATAACGCATAACGCATAACGCAAACGTATAACGCACAACGCATAAGGCATAACGCATATCGCATAACGCATAACGCATAACGCATAACGCATAACGCATAAAGCATAACGCATAACGCAAACGTATAACGCACAACGCATAACGCATAACGCATAACGCAAAACGCATAACGCATAACGCATAACGCATAACGCATAACGCATAACGCATAACGCATAACGCATAAAGCCTAACGCATAACGCATAACTTATAACTCATTACTCATAACGAATAACGCATAACGCATAACGGATAACGCATATCGCATAACGCATAACGCATAATGCATAACGCATAAAGTATAACGCATAACGCATAACGCATAACCCCTAACGCATAACGCATAACGTATAACTCATAACGCATAACGCATAACGCATAACGCATAACGCCTAACGCATAACGCATAACGCATAACCCCTAACGCATAACGCATAACGCATAACGCATAACGCATAACGCATAACGCATAACGCATAACGCATAACGCATAACCCCTAACGCATAACGCATAACGCATAACGCATAACGTGTAACTAATAACGCACAACGCATAAAGCATAACGCATAACGCATAACGCATATCGCATAACGCATAACGCATAACGTATAACGCATAACGCATACCGTATAACGCATAACGCATAACGCATAACGCAAACGTATAACGCACAACGCATAAGGCATAACGCATATCGCATAACGCATAACGCATAACGCATAACGCATAACGCATAACGCATAAAGCATAACGCATAACGCAAACGTATAACGCACAACGCATAACGCATAACGCATAACGCAAAACGCATAACGCATAACGCATAACGCATAACGCATAACGCATAACGCATAACGCATAACGCATAACGCATAACTTATAACTCATTACTCATAACGAATAACGCATAACGCATAACGGATAACGCATATCGCATAACGCATAACGCATAATGCATAACGCATAAAGTATAACGCATAACGCATAACGCATAACCCCTAACGCATAACGCATAACGTATAACTCATAACGCATAACGCATAACGCATAACGCATAACGCATAACGCCTAACGCATAACGCATAACGCATAACCCCTAACGCATAACGCATAACGCATAACGCATAACGTGTAACTAATAACGCACAACGCATAAAGCATAACGCATAACGCATAACGCATATCGCATAACGCATAACGCATAACGTATAACGCATAACGCATACCGTATAACGCATAACGCATAACGCAAACGTATAACGCACAACGCATAACGCATAACGAACAACGGATAACGCATAACGCATAACGCATAACGCATAACGAATACCGCAAAACGTATATCGCCTAACACATAACGGATCACGCATAACGCATAACGCATAACGTATAACGCATAACGCATAACGCATAACTTATAACGCATAACGCATAACGCATAACGTATAACGTATAACGCATACCGCATTACGCATAACTTATAACCCATAACGCATAACGCATAACGCATAACGCATAAAGCATAACGCATAACGCATAACGGATAAAGCATAATGCATAACGAATAACGCATAAGGCATAACGCAAACGTATAACGCACAACGCATAACGCATAACGAACAACGGATAACGCATAACGCATAACGCATAACGCATAACGAATACCGCAAAACGTATATCGCCTAACACATAACGGATCACGCATAACGCATAACGCATAACGCATTACGCATAACTTATAACCCATAACTCATAAGGAGTAACGCATAACGCATAAAGCATAACGCATGACGCATAACGCATAAAGCATAACGCATAACGCATAACGCATAACGCATAACGCATAACGCATAACGCATAACGCATAACGCATAACGCATAACGCATAACGCATAACGCATTAAGCATAACGCATAACGCATAACGGATAAAGCATAATGCATAACGAATAACGCATAACGCATAACGCATAACGCATAACGCATAACGCATAACCCCTAACGCATAACGCATAACGCATAACGCATAACGTGTAACTAATAACGCACAACGCATAAAGCATAACGCATAACGCATAACGCATATCGCATAACGCATAACGCATAACGTATAACGCATAACGCATAACGAATACCGCAAAACGTATATCGCCTAACACATAACGGATCACGCTTAACGCATAACGGATCACGCATAACGCATAACGCATAATGCATAACGCATAACGCATAACGCATAATGCATAACGCATAAAGCGTAACGCATAACGCATAACGCATAAAGCATAACACATAACGCATAACTCATAATGCACAACGCATAATGAATACAGCAAAACGCATAACGCTTAACGCATAACGCATAACGCATAACGCATAATGCATAACGCATAACGCATAACGCATAACGCATAACGCATAACGCATAACGCATAACGTATAACGTATAACGCATACCGCATTACGCATAACTTATAACTCATAACTCATAAGGAGTAACGCATAACGCATAAAGCATAACGCATAACGCATAAAGCATAACGCATAACGCATAACGGATAAAGCATAATGCATAACGCATAACGCATAACGCATTACGCATAACTTATAACCCATAACTCATAAGGAGTAACGCATAACGCATAAAGCATAACGCATGACGCATAACGCATAAAGCATAACGCATAACGCATAACGCATAACGCATAACGCATAACGCATAACGCATAACGCATAACGCATAACGCATAACGCATAACGCATAACGCATAACGCATAACGCATACCGTATAACGCATAGCGCATAACGCATAACGCATAACGCATAACGCATAACGCATAACGCATAACGCATAAAGCATAACGCATAACGCATAACGGATAAAGCATAATGCATAACGAATAACGCATAACGCATAAGGCATAACGCATAACGCATAACGCATTACGCATAACTTATAACTCATAACTCATAACGCATAACTCATAACGCATAACGCATAAAGCATAACGCATAACGCATAACGGATAAAGCATAATGCATAACGCATAACGCATAACACATAACGCATAACGCATAATGCTCAACGCATAACGAATACAGCAAAACGCATAACGCTTAACGCATAACGCATCACGCATGACGCATAACGCATAAAGCATAAAGCATAACGCATAACGCATAACGCATAACGGATAACGCATAACGCATAACGCATAACGTATAACGCATAACGCATAACGCATAACACATAACGCATAACGCATAATGCTCAACGCATAACGAATACAGCAAAACGCATAACGCTTAACGCATAACGCATCACGCATAACGCTTAACGCATAACTCATATCGCATAACGCATAAATCATAACCCATAACGCACAACGCATAACGCATAACGCATAACGCATAAAGCATAACGCATAACGCATAACGCATTACGCATAACTTATAACTCATAACTCATAAGGAGTAACGCATATCGCATAAAGCATAACGCATAACGCATAACGCATAATGCATAAAGCATAACGCATAACGCATAACTTATAACTCATTACTCATAACGAATAACGCATAACGCATAACGCATAACGCATAGCGCATAACGCATAATGCATAACGCATAACGCATAACGCATAACGCATAACGCATAACGCATAACGCATAACGCATAACGCATATCGCATAACGCATAACGCATAACGCATAACGCATAAAGCGTAACGCATAACGCATAACGCATAACGCATAACGCATAACGCATAACGCAAAACGCATAACGCATAACGCATAATGCATAACGCTTAACGCATAACTCATATCGCATAACGCATAAATCATAACCCATAACGCACAACGCATAACGCATAATGCACAACGCATAACGAATACCGCAAAACGCATAACGCATAACGCATAACGCATAACTCATAACGCATAACTCATAACGCATAACGCATAACGCATAACGCATAACGCATAACGCATAACGCATAACGCTTAACGCATAACTCATATCGCATAACGCATAAATCATAACCCATAACGCACAACGCATAACGCATAACGCATAACGCATAAAGCATAACGCATAACGCATAACGCATTACGCATAACTTATAACTCATAACTCATAAGGAGTAACGCATATCGCATAAAGCATAACGCATAACGCATAACGCGTAACGCATAACACATAACGCACAACGCATAACGCATAACGCATAACGTATAACTCATAAGGCATAACGAATAAAGCATAACGCATAACGCATAACGCATAACGCATAACGCATAACGCAAACGCATAACGCATAACGCATACCGTATAACGCATAACGCATAACGCATAACGCAAACGTATAACGCACAACGCATAACGCATAACGCATAACGCATAACGCATAACGCATAACATATAACGCATAACGCATAACGCATAACGCATAATGCATAACGCATAACGTATAACTCATAACGCATAACGCATAAAGCATAACGCATAACGCATAACGCATAACGCATAACGCATAACGCATAACGCATAACGCATAACGCATAACGCAAAACGCATAACGCATAACGCATAATGCATAAAGCATAACGCATAACGCATAACGCATAACTTATAACTCATTACTCATAACGAATAACGCATAACGCATAACGCATAACGCATAACGCATAACGCATAACGCATAACGCATAACGCATAACGCATAACGGATCACGCATAATGCATAACGCATAACGCATAACGCATAACGCATAAAGCATAACGCATAACGCATAACGCATTACGCATAACGCATAAAGCATAACGCATAACGCATATCGCATTACGCATAACTTATAACTCATAACTCATAAGGAGTAACGCATAACGCATAACGCATAACGCATAACGCATAAAGCATAACGCATAACGCATAACGGATAAAGCATAATGCATAACGAATAACGCATAACGCATAAGGCATAACGCATAACGCATAACGCATTACGCATAACTTATAACTCATAACTCATAACACATAACTCATAACGCATAACGCATAAAGCATAACGCATAACGCATAACGGATAAAGCATAATGCATAACGCATAACGCATAACGCATTACGCATAACTTATAACCCATAACTCATAAGGAGTAACGCATAACGCATAAAGCATAACGCATGACGCATAACGCATAAATCATAACGCATAACGCATAACGCATAACGCATAACGCATAACGCATAACGCATAACGCATAACGCATAACGCATAACGCATAACGCATAACGCATAACGCATAACGCATACCGTATAACGCATAGCGCATAACGCATAACGCATAACGCATAACGCATAACGCATAACGCATAACGCATAACGCATAACGCAAACGCATAACGCATAACGCATAAAGCATAAAGCATAAATCATAACGCATAACGAATACCGCAAAACGTATATCGCCTAACACATAACGGATAACGCATAACGCATAACGCATAACGTATAACGCATAACGCATAACGCATAACACATAACGCATAACGCATAATGCTCAACGCATAACGAATACAGCAAAACGCATAACGCTTAACACATAACGCATCACGCATAACGCATAACGCATAATGCATAACGCATAACGTATAACTCATAACGCATAACGCATAAAGCATAACGCATAAAGCATAACGCATAACGCATAACGCATAACGCATAACGCATAACGCAAAACGCATAACGCATAACGCATAATGCATAACGCTTAACGCATAACTCATATCGCATAACGCATAAATCATAACCCATAACGCACAACGCATAACGCATAATGCACAACGCATAACGAATACCGCAAAACGCATAACGCATAACGCATAACGCATAACGCATAACTCATAACGCATAACGCATAACGCATAACGCATAACGCATAACGCTTAACGCATAACTCATATCGCATAACGCATAAATCATAACCCATAACGCACAACGCATAACGCATAACGCATAACGCATAAAGCATAACGCATAACGCATAACGCATTACGCATAACTTATAACTCATAACTCATAAGGAGTAACGCATATCGCATAAAGCATAACGCATAACGCATAACGCGTAACGCATAACGCACAACGCACAACGCATAACGCATAACGCATAACGTATGACTCATAACGCATAACGAATAAAGCATAACGCATAACGCATAACGCATAACGCATAACGCATAACGCATAACGCATAACGCATAACGCATAACGCATAACGCATATCGCATAACGCATAACGCATAACGCATAACGCATAACGCATAACGCATAAAGCATAACGCATAACGCATAACGCAAACGTATAACGCATAACGCATAACTTATAACTCATTACTCATAACGAATAACGCATAACGCATAACGCATAACGCATAGCGCATAATGCATAACGCATAACGCATAACGCATAACGCATAACGCATAACGCATAACGCATAACGCAAAACGCATAACGCATAACGCATAACGCATATCGCATAACGCATAACGCATAACGCATAAAGCATAACGCATAACGCATAACGCATAACGCATAACGCATAACGCATAACGCATATCGCATAACGCATAACGCATAACGCATAACGCATAACGCATAAAGCATAACGCATAACGCATAACGCAAACGTATAACGCACAACGCATAACGCATAACGCCTAACGCAAAACGCATAACGCATAACGCATAACGCATAACGCATAACGCATAACGCCTAACGCATAAAGCATAACGCATAACGCATAACTTATAACTCATTACTCATAACGAATAACGCATAACGCATAACGCATAACGGATAACGCATATCGCATAACGCATAACGCATAATGCATAACGCATAAAGCATAACGCATAACGCATAACGCATAACCCCTAACGCATAACGCATAACGTATAACTCATAACGCATAACGCATAACGCATAACGCATAACGCCTAACGCATAACGCATAACGCATAACCCCTAACGCATAACGCATAACGCATAACGCATAACGTGTAACTAATAACGCACAACGCATAAAGCATAACGCATAACACATAACGCATATCGCATAACGCATAACGCATAACGTATAACGCATAACGCATACCGTATAACGCATAACGCATAACGCAAACGTATAACGCACAACGCATAACGCATAACGAACAACGGATAACGCATAACGCATAACGCATAATGCATAACGCATAACGCATAACGCATAACGCATAACGCATAACGCATAACGTATAACGTATAACGCATACCGCATTACGCATAACGCATAACGCATAACGCATAACGCATAACGCATAACGCATAACGCATAACGCATAAAGCATAAAGCATAAATCATAACGCATAACCCCTAACGCATAACGCATAACGTATAACTCATAACGCATAACGCATAACGCATAACGCATAACGCATAACGCATAACGTATAACGCATAACGCATAACGCATAACACATAACGCATAACGCATAATGCTCAACGCATAACGAATACAGCAAAACGCATAACGCTTAACGCATAACGCATCACGCATAACGCATAACGCATAATGCATAACGCATAACGCATAACGCATAATGCATAACGCATAAAGCGTAACGCATAACGCATAACGCATAACGCATAACGCATAACGCATAACGCATAACGCATAACGCATAACGCATAACGCATAACGCAAACGCATAACGCATAACGCATACCGTATAACGCATAACGCATAACGCATAACGCAAACGTATAACGCACAACGCATAACGCATAACGCATAACGCATAACGCATAACATATAACGCATAACGCATAACGCATAACGCATAATGCATAACGCATAACGTATAACTCATAACGCATAACGCATAAAGCATAACGCATAAAGCATAACGCATAACGCATAACGCATAACGCATAACGCAAAACGCATAACGCATAACGCATAATGCATAACGCTTAACGCATAACTCATATCGCATAACGCATAAATCATAACGCATAACGTATAACTCATAACGCATAACGCATAACGCATAACGCATAACGCCTAACGCATAACGCATAACGCATAACCCCTAACGCATAACGCATAACGCCTAACGCATAACGCATAACGCATAACCCCTAACGCATAACGCATAACGCATAACGCATAACGTGTAACTAATAACGCACAACGCATAAAGCATAACGCATAACACATAACGCATATCGCATAACGCATAACGCATAATGCACAACGCATTACGAATACAGCAAAACGCATAACGCTTAACGCATAACGGATCACGCATAACGCATAACGCATAATGCATAACGCATAAAGCATAACGCATAATGCATAACGCATAAAGCGTAACGCATAACGCATAACGCATAAAGCATAACACATAACGCATAACTCATAATGCACAACGCATAATGAATACAGCAAAACGCATAACGCTTAACGCATAACGTATAACGCATAACGCATAATGCATAACGCATAACGCATAACGCATACCGCATAACGCATAACGCATAACGTATAACGTATAACGCATACCGCATTACGCATAACTTATAACTCATAACTCATAAGGAGTAACGCATAACGCATAAAGCATAACGCATAACGCATAACGCATAACGCATAACGCATAACTTATAACTCATTACTCATAACGAATAACGCATAACGCATAACTTATAACTCATTACTCATAACTCATAACGCATAACGCATAAAGCATAACGCATAACGCATAACGGATAAAGCATAATGCATAACGCATAACGCATAACGCATTACGCATAACTTATAACCCATAACTCATAAGGAGTAACGCATAACGCATAAAGCATAACGCATGACGCATAACGCATAAAGCATAACGCATAACGCATAACGCATAACGCATAACGCATAACGCATAACGCATAACGCATGACGCATAACGCATAACGCATAACGCATAACGCATACCGTATAACGCATAACGCATAACGCATAACGCATAACGCATAACGCATAACGCCTAACGCATAACGCATAACGCATAACGCATAACGCATAACGCATAACGCATAAAGCATAACGCATAACGCATAACGGATAAAGCATAATGCATAACGAATAACGCATAACGCATAAGGCATAACGCATAACGCATAACGCATTACGCATAACTTATAACTCATAACTCATAACGCATAACTCATAACGCATAACGCATAAAGCATAACGCATAACGCATAACGGATAAAGCATAATGCATAACGCATAACGCATAACGCATTACGCATAACTTACAACCCATAACTCATAAGGAGTAACGCATAACGCATAAAGCATAACGCATGACGCATAACGCATAAAGCATAACGCATAACGCATAACGCATAACGCATAACGCATAACGCATAACGCATAACGCATAACGCATAACGCATAACGCATAACGCATAACGCATACCGTATAACGCATAGCGCATAACGCATAACGCATAACGCATAACGCATAACGCATAACGCATAACGCATAACGCATAACGCATAACGCATAACGCATAACTCATAACGCATAACTCATAACGCATAACGCATAACGCATAACGCATAAAGCATAACATATAACGCATAACGCATAACGCATAACGCATAACGCATAACGCATAACGCATAATGCATAACGCATAACGTATAACTCATAACGCATAACGCATAAAGCATAACGCATAAAGCATAACGCATAACGCATAACGCATAACGCATAAATCATAACGCATAACGAATACCGCAAAACGTATATCGCCTAACACATAACGGATAACGCATAACGCATAACGCATAACGCATAACGTATAACGCATAACGCATAACGCATAACACATAACGCATAACGCATAATGCTCAACGCATAACGAATACAGCAAAACGCATAACGCTTAACGCGTAACGCATAACGCATAACGCATAACGCATAACATATAACGCATAACGCATAACGCATAACGCATAACGCATAACGCATAACGCATAATGCATAACGCATAACGTATAACTCATAACGCATAACGCATAAAGCATAACGCATAAAGCATAACGCATAACGCATAACGCATAACGCATAACGCATAACGCAAAACGCATAACGCATAAAGCATAATGCATAAAGCATAACGCATAACGCATAACTTATAACTCATTACTCATAACGAATAACGCATAACGCATAACGCATAACGCATAACGCATAACGCATAACGCATAACGCATAACGCATAACGGATCACGCATAACGCATAACGCATAACGCATAACGCATAACGCATAACGCATAAAGCATAAAGCATAACGCATAACGCATAACGCAAACGTATAACGCACAACGCATAACGCATAACTTATAACTCATTACTCATAACGAATAACGCATAACGCATAACGCATAACGCATAACGCATAACGCATAACGCATAATGCATAACGCATAACGCATAACGCATAACGCATAACGCATAACGCATAACGCATAACGCATAACGCATAACGCATAACGCATAACGCATATCGCATAACGCATAACGCATAACGCATAACGCATAACGCATAACGCATAACGCATAACGCATAACGCATATCGCATAACGCATTACGCATAACTTATAACCCATAACTCATAAGGAGTAACGCACAACGCATAAAGCATAACGCATAACACATAACGCATATCGCATAACGCATAACGCATAACGTATAACGCATAACGCATACCGTATAACGCATAACGCATAACGCAAACGTATAACGCACAACGCATAACGCATAACGAACAACGGATAACGCATAACGCATAACGCATAACGCATAACGAATACCGCAAAACGTATATCGCCTAACACATAACGGATCACGCATAACGCATAACGCATAACGTATAACGCATAACGCATAACGCATAACACATAACGCATAACACATAATGCACAACGCATTACGAATACAGCAAAACGCATAACGCTTAACGCATAACGGATCACGCATAACGCATAACGCATAATGCATAACGCATAACGCATAACGTATAACGCACAACGCATAACGCATAACGCATAACGCAAAACGCATAACGCATAACGCATAACGCATAACGCATAACGCATAACGCATAACGCATAACGCATAAAGCCTAACGCATAACGCATAACTTATAACTCATTACTCATAACGAATAACGCATAACGCATAACGGATAACGCATATCGCATAACGCATAACGCATAATGCATAACGCATAAAGTATAACGCATAACGCATAACGCATAACCCCTAACGCATAACGCATAACGTATAACTCATAACGCATAACGCATAACGCATAACGCATAACGCCTAACGCATAACGCATAACGCATAACCCCTAACGCATAACGCATAACGCATAACGCATAACGCATAACGCATAACGCATAACGCATAACGCATAACGCATAACCCCTAACGCATAACGCATAACGCATAACGCATAACGTGTAACTAATAACGCACAACGCATAAAGCATAACGCATAACGCATAACGCATATCGCATAACGCATAACGCATAACGTATAACGCATAACGCATACCGTATAACGCATAACGCATAACGCATAACGCAAACGTATAACGCACAACGCATAAGGCATAACGCATATCGCATAACGCATAACGCATAACGCATAACGCATAACGCATAACGCATAAAGCATAACGCATAACGCAAACGTATAACGCACAACGCATAACGCATAACGCATAACGCATAACGCAAAACGCATAACGCATAACGCATAACGCATAACGCATAACGCATAACGCATAAAGCATAACGCATAACGCATAACTTATAACTCATTACTCATAACGAATAACGCATAACGCATAACGGATAACGCATATCGCATAACGCATAACGCATAATGCATAACGCATAAAGTATAACGCATAACGCATAACGCATAACCCCTAACGCATAACGCATAACGTATAACTCATAACGCATAACGCATAACGCATAACGCATAACGCATAACGCCTAACGCATAACGCATAACGCATAACCCCTAACGCATAACGCATAACGCATAACGCATAACGTGTAACTAATAACGCACAACGCATAAAGCATAACGCATAACGCATAACGCATATCGCATAACGCATAACGCATAACGTATAACGCATAACGCATACCGTATAACGCATAACGCATAACGCAAACGTATAACGCACAACGCATAACGCATAACGAACAACGGATAACGCATAACGCATAACGCATAACGCATAACGAATACCGCAAAACGTATATCGCCTAACACATAACGGATCACGCATAACGCATAACGCATAACGTATAACGCATAACGCATAACGCATAACTTATAACGCATAACGCATAACGCATAACGTATAACGTATAACGCATACCGCATTACGCATAACTTATAACCCATAACGCATAACGCATAACGCATAACGCATAAAGCATAACGCATAACGCATAACGGATAAAGCATAATGCATAACGAATAACGCATAAGGCATAACGCAAACGTATAACGCACAACGCATAACGCATAACGAACAACGGATAACGCATAACGCATAACGCATAACGCATAACGAATACCGCAAAACGTATATCGCCTAACACATAACGGATCACGCATAACGCATAACGCATAACGCATTACGCATAACTTATAACCCATAACTCATAAGGAGTAACGCATAACGCATAAAGCATAACGCATGACGCATAACGCATAAAGCATAACGCATAACGCATAACGCATAACGCATAACGCATAACGCATAACGCATAACGCATAACGCATAACGCATAACGGATAAAGCATAATGCATAACGAATAACGCATAAGGCATAACGCAAACGTATAACGCACAACGCATAACGCATAACGAACAACGGATAACGCATAACGCATAACGCATAACGCATAACGAATACCGCAAAACGTATATCGCCTAACACATAACGGATCACGCATAACGCATAACGCATAACGCATTACGCATAACTTATAACCCATAACTCATAAGGAGTAACGCATAACGCATAAAGCATAACGCATGACGCATAACGCATAAAGCATAACGCATAACGCATAACGCATAACGCATAACGCATAACGCATAACGCATAACGCATAACGCATAACGCATAACGGATAAAGCATAATGCATAACGAATAACGCATAACGCATAACGCATAACGCATAACGCATAACGCATAACGCATAACCCCTAACGCATAACGCATAACGCATAACGCATAACGTGTAACTAATAACGCATAACGCATAAAGCATAACGCATAACGCATAACGCATATCGCATAACGCATAACGCATAACGTATAACGCATAACGCATAACGAATACCGCAAAACGTATATCGCCTAACACATAACGGATCACGCTTAACGCATAACGGATCACGCATAACGCATAACGCATAATGCATAACGCATAACGCATAACGCATAATGCATAACGCATAAAGCGTAACGCATAACGCATAACGCATAAAGCATAACACATAACGCATAACTCATAATGCACAACGCATAATGAATACAGCAAAACGCATAACGCTTAACGCATAACGCATAACGCATAACGCATAATGCATAACGCATAACGCATAACGCATAACGCATAACGCATAACGCATAACGCATAACGTATAACGTATAACGCATACCGCATTACGCATAACTTATAACTCATAACTCATAAGGAGTAACGCATAACGCATAAAGCATAACGCATAACGCATAAAGCATAACGCATAACGCATAACTTATAACTCATTACTCATAACGAATAACGCATAATGCATAACTTATAACTCATTACTCATAACTCATAACGCATAACGCATAAAGCATAACGCATAACGCATAACGCATAACGGATAAAGCATAATGCATAACGCATAACGCATAACGCATAACGGATAAAGCATAATGCATAACGCATAACGCATAACGCATTACGCATAACTTATAACCCATAACTCATAAGGAGTAACGCATAACGCATAAAGCATAACGCATGACGCATAACGCATAAAGCATAACGCATAACGCATAACGCATAACGCATAACGCATAACGCATAACGCATAACGCATAACGCATAACGCATAACGCATAACGCATAACGCATAACGCATAACGCATACCGTATAACGCATAGCGCATAACGCATAACGCATAACGCATAACGCATAACGCATAACGCATAACGCATAAAGCATAACGCATAACGCATAACGGATAAAGCATAATGCATAACGAATAACGCATAACGCATAAGGCATAACGCATAACGCATAACGCATTACGCATAACTTATAACTCATAACTCATAACGCATAACTCATAACGCATAACGCATAAAGCATAACGCATAACGCATAACGGATAAAGCATAATGCATAACGCATAACGCATAACACATAACGCATAACGCATAATGCTCAACGCATAACGAATACAGCAAAACGCATAACGCTTAACGCATAACGCATCACGCATGACGCATAACGCATAAAGCATAAAGCATAACGCATAACGCATAACGCATAACGGATAACGCATAACGCATAACGCATAACGTATAACGCATAACGCATAACGCATAACACATAACGCATAACGCATAATGCTCAACGCATAACGAATACAGCAAAACGCATAACGCTTAACGCATAACGCATCACGCATAACGCTTAACGCATAACTCATATCGCATAACGCATAAATCATAACCCATAACGCACAACGCATAACGCATAACGCATAACGCATAAAGCATAACGCATAACGCATAACGCATTACGCATAACTTATAACTCATAACTCATAAGGAGTAACGCATATCGCATAAAGCATAACGCATAACGCATAACGCATAACGCATAATGCATAAAGCATAACGCATAACGCATAACTTATAACTCATTACTCATAACGAATAACGCATAACGCATAACGCATAGCGCATAACGCATAATGCATAACGCATAACGCATAACGCATAACGCATAACGCATAACGCATAACGCATAACGCATAACGCATATCGCATAACGCATAACGCATAACGCATAACGCATAAAGCGTAACGCATAACGCATAACGCATAACGCATAACGCATAACGCATAACGCATAACGCAAACGCATAACGCATAACGCATACCGTATAACGCATAACGCATAACGCAAACGTATAACGCACAACGCATAACGCATAACGCATAACGCATAACGCATAACGCATAACATATAACGCATAACGCATAACGCATAACGCATAATGCATAACGCATAACGTATAACTCATAACGCATAACGCATAAAGCATAACGCATAAAGCATAACGCATAACGCATAACGCATAACGCATAACGCAAAACGCATAACGCATAACGCATAATGCATAACGCTTAACGCATAACTCATATCGCATAACGCATAAATCATAACCCATAACGCACAACGCATAACGCATAATGCACAACGCATAACGAATACCGCAAAACGCATAACGCATAACGCATAACTCATAACGCATAACTCATAACGCATAACGCATAACGCATAACGCATAACGCATAACGCATAACGCATAACGCATAACGCTTAACGCATAACTCATATCGCATAACGCATAAATCATAACCCATAACGCACAACGCATAACGCATAACGCATAACGCATAAAGCATAACGCATAACGCATAACGCATTACGCATAACTTATAACTCATAACTCATAAGGAGTAACGCATATCGCATAAAGCATAACGCATAACGCATAACGCGTAACGCATAACACATAACGCACAACGCATAACGCATAACGCATAACGTATAACTCATAAGGCATAACGAATAAAGCATAACGCATAACGCATAACGCATAACGCATAACGCATAACGCAAACGCATAACGCATAACGCATACCGTATAACGCATAACGCATAACGCATAACGCAAACGTATAACGCACAACGCATAACGCATAACGCATAACGCATAACGCATAACGCATAACATATAACGCATAACGCATAACGCATAACGCATAATGCATAACGCATAACGTATAACTCATAACGCATAACGCATAAAGCATAACGCATAACGCATAACGCATAACGCATAACGCATAACGCATAACGCATAACGCATAACGCATAACGCAAAACGCATAACGCATAACGCATAATGCATAAAGCATAACGCATAACGCATAACGCATAACTTATAACTCATTACTCATAACGAATAACGCATAACGCATAACGCATAACGCATAACGCATAACGCATAACGCATAACGCATAACGCATAACGCATAACGGATCACGCATAATGCATAACGCATAACGCATAACGCATAACGCATAAAGCATAACGCATAACGCATAACGCATTACGCATAACGCATAAAGCATAACGCATAACGCATATCGCATTACGCATAACTTATAACTCATAACTCATAAGGAGTAACGCATAACGCATAACGCATAACGCATAACGCATAAAGCATAACGCATAACGCATAACGGATAAAGCATAATGCATAACGAATAACGCATAACGCATAAGGCATAACGCATAACGCATAACGCATTACGCATAACTTATAACTCATAACTCATAACACATAACTCATAACGCATAACGCATAAAGCATAACGCATAACGCATAACGGATAAAGCATAATGCATAACGCATAACGCATAACGCATTACGCATAACTTATAACCCATAACTCATAAGGAGTAACGCATAACGCATAAAGCATAACGCATGACGCATAACGCATAAAGCATAACGCATAACGCATAACGCATAACGCATAACGCATAACGCATAACGCATAACGCATAACGCATAACGCATAACGCATAACGCATAACGCATACCGTATAACGCATAGCGCATAACGCATAACGCATAACGCATAACGCATAACGCATAACGCATAACGCATAACGCATAACGCAAACGCATAACGCATAACGCATAAAGCATAAAGCATAAATCATAACGCATAACGAATACCGCAAAACGTATATCGCCTAACACATAACGGATAACGCATAACGCATAACGCATAACGTATAACGCATAACGCATAACGCATAACACATAACGCATAACGCATAATGCTCAACGCATAACGAATACAGCAAAACGCATAACGCTTAACACATAACGCATCACGCATAACGCATAACGCATAATGCATAACGCATAACGCATAACGCATAATGCATAACGCATAAAGCGTAACGCATAACGCATAACGCATAACGCATGACGCATAACGCATAACGCATAACGCAAACGCATAACGCATAACGCATACCGTATAACGCATAACGCATAACGCATAACGCAAACGTATAACGCACAACGCATAACGCATAACGCATAACGCATAACGCATAACGCATAACATATAACGCATAACGCATAACGCATAACGCATAATGCATAACGCATAACGTATAACTCATAACGCATAACGCATAAAGCATAACGCATAAAGCATAACGCATAACGCATAACGCATAACGCATAACGCATAACGCAAAACGCATAACGCATAACGCATAATGCATAACGCTTAACGCATAACTCATATCGCATAACGCATAAATCATAACCCATAACGCACAACGCATAACGCATAATGCACAACGCATAACGAATACCGCAAAACGCATAACGCATAACGCATAACGCATAACGCATAACTCATAACGCATAACGCATAACGCATAACGCATAATGCATAACGCATAACGTATAACTCATAACGCATAACGCATAAAGCATAACGCATAAAGCATAACGCATAACGCATAACGCATAACGCATAACGCATAACGCATAACGCATAACGCATAACGCATAACATATAACGCATAACGCATAACGCATAACGCATAATGCATAACGCATAACGTATAACTCATAACGCATAACGCATAAAGCATAACGCATAAAGCATAACGCATAACGCATAACGCATAACGCATAACGCATAACGCAAAACGCATAACGCATAACGCATAATGCATAACGCTTAACGCATAACTCATATCGCATAACGCATAAATCATAACCCATAACGCACAACGCATAACGCATAATGCACAACGCATAACGAATACCGCAAAACGCATAACGCATAACCCATAACGCACAACGCATAACGCATAACGCATAACGCATAAAGCATAACGCATAACGCATAACGCATTACGCATAACTTATAACTCATAACTCATAAGGAGTAACGCATATCGCATAAAGCATAACGCATAACGCATAACGCGTAACGCATAACGCACAACGCACAACGCATAACGCATAACGCATAACGTATAACTCATAACGCATAACGAATAAAGCATAACGCATAACGCATAACGCATAACGCATAACGCATAACGCATAACGCATAACGCATAACGCATAACGCATAACGCATAACGCATAACGCATAACGCATAACGCATAACGCATAACGCATAACGCATAAAGCATAACGCATAACGCATAACGCAAACGTATAACGCATAACGCATAACTTATAACTCATTACTCATAACGAATAACGCATAACGCATAACGCATAACGCATAACGCATAACGCATAACGCATAACGCATAACGCATAACGCATAACGCATAACGCATAACGCATAACGCAAAACGCATAACGCATAACGCATAACGCATATCGCATAACGCATAACGCATAACGCATAACGCATAACGCATAACGCATAACGCATAACGCATAACGCATAACGCATAACGCATATCGCATAACGCATAACGCATAACGCATAACGCATAACGCATAAAGCATAACGCATAACGCATAACGCAAACGTATAACGCACAACGCATAACGCATAACGCCTAACGCAAAACGCATAACGCATAACGCATAACGCATAACGCATAACGCATAACGCATAACGCATAAAGCATAACGCATAACGCATAACTTATAACTCATTACTCATAACGAATAACGCATAACGCATAACGCATAACGGATAACGCATATCGCATAACGCATAACGCATAATGCATAACGCATAAAGCATAACGCATAACGCATAACGCATAACCCCTAACGCATAACGCATAACGTATAACTCATAACGCATAACGCATAACGCATAACGCATAACGCATAACGCATAACGCATAACGCATAACCCATAACGCATAACGCATAACGCATAACGCATAACGTGTAACTAATAACGCACAACGCATAAAGCATAACGCATAACACATAACGCATATCGCATAACGCATAACGCATAACGTATAACGCATAACGCATACCGTATAACGCATAACGCATAACGCAAACGTATAACGCACAACGCATAACGCATAACGAACAACGGATAACGCATAACGCATAACGCATAATGCATAACGCATAACGCATAACGCATAACGCATAACGCATAACGCATAACGTATAACGTATAACGCATACCGCATTACGCATAACGCATAACGCATAACGCATAACGCATAACGCATAACGCATAACGCATAACGCATAAAGCATAAAGCATAAATCATAACGCATAACCCCTAACGCATAACGCATAACGTATAACTCATAACGCATAACGCATAACGGATAACGCATAACGCATAACGCATAACGTATAACGCATAACGCATAACGCATAACACATAACGCATAACGCATAATGCTCAACGCATAACGAATACAGCAAAACGCATAACGCTTAACGCATAACGCATCACGCATAACGCATAACGCATAATGCATAACGCATAACGCATAACGCATAATGCATAACGCATAAAGCGTAACGCATAACGCATAACGCATAACGAATAACGCATAACGCATAACGCATAACGCATAACGCATAACGCATAACGCATAACGCAAACGCATAACGCATAACGCATACCGTATAACGCATAACGCATAACGCATAACGCAAACGTATAACGCACAACGCATAACGCATAACGCATAACGCATAACGCATAACGCATAACATATAACGCATAACGCATAACGCATAACGCATAATGCATAACGCATAACGTATAACTCATAACGCATAACGCATAAAGCATAACGCATAAAGCATAACGCATAACGCATAACGCATAACGCATAACGCAAAACGCATAACGCATAACGCATAATGCATAACGCTTAACGCATAACTCATATCGCATAACGCATAAATCATAACGCATAACGTATAACTCATAACGCATAACGCATAACGCATAACGCATAACGCCTAACGCATAACGCATAACGCATAACCCCTAACGCATAACGCATAACGCCTAACGCATAACGCATAACGCATAACCCCTAACGCATAACGCATAACGCATAACGCATAACGTGTAACTAATAACGCACAACGCATAAAGCATAACGCATAACACATAACGCATATCGCATAACGCATAACGCATAATGCACAACGCATTACGAATACAGCAAAACGCATAACGCTTAACGCATAACGGATCACGCATAACGCATAACGCATAATGCATAACGCATAAAGCATAACGCATAATGCATAACGCATAAAGCGTAACGCATAACGCATAACGCATAAAGCATAACACATAACGCATAACTCATAATGCACAACGCATAATGAATACAGCAAAACGCATAACGCTTAACGCATAACGTATAACGCATAACGCATAATGCATAACGCATAACGCATAACGCATACCGCATAACGCATAACGCATAACGTATAACGTATAACGCATACCGCATTACGCATAACTTATAACTCATAACTCATAAGGAGTAACGCATAACGCATAAAGCATAACGCATAACGCATAAAGCATAACGCATAACGCATAACTTATAACTCATTACTCATAACGAATAACGCATAACGCATAACTTATAACTCATTACTCATAACTCATAACGCATAACGCATAAAGCATAACGCATAACGCATAACGGATAAAGCATAATGCATAACGCATAACGCATAACGCATTACGCATAACTTATAACCCATAACTCATAAGGAGTAACGCATAACGCATAAAGCATAACGCATGACGCATAACGCATAAAGCATAACGCATAACGCATAACGCATAACGCATAACGCATAACGCATAACGCATAACGCATGACGCATAACGCATAACGCATAACGCATAACGCATACCGTATAACGCATAGCGCATAACGCATAACGCATAACGCATAACGCATAACGCCTAACGCATAACGCATAACGCATAACGCATAACGCATAACGCATAACGCATAAAGCATAACGCATAACGCATAACGGATAAAGCATAATGCATAACGAATAACGCATAACGCATAAGGCATAACGCATAACGCATAACGCATTACGCATAACTTATAACTCATAACTCATAACGCATAACTCATAACGCATAACGCATAAAGCATAACGCATAACGCATAACGGATAAAGCATAATGCATAACGCATAACGCATAACGCATTACGCATAACTTACAACCCATAACTCATAAGGAGTAACGCATAACGCATAAAGCATAACGCATGACGCATAACGCATAAAGCATAACGCATAACGCATAACGCATAACGCATAACGCATAACGCATAACGCATAACGCATAACGCATAACGCATAACGCATAACGCATAACGCATACCGTATAACGCATAGCGCATAACGCATAACGCATAACGCATAACGCATAACGCATAACGCATAACGCATAACGCATAACGCATAACGCATAACGCATAACTCATAACGCATAACTCATAACGCATAACGCATAACGCATAACGCATAAAGCATAAAGCATAAATCATAACGCATAACGAATACCGCAAAACGTATATCGCCTAACACATAACGGATAACGCATAACGCATAACGCATAACGCATAACGTATAACGCATAACGCATAACGCATAACACATAACGCATAACGCATAATGCTCAACGCATAACGAATACAGCAAAACGCATAACGCTTAACGCGTAACGCATAACGCATAACGCATAACGCATAACATATAACGCATAACGCATAACGCATAACGCATAACGCATAACGCATAACGCATAATGCATAACGCATAACGTATAACTCATAACGCATAACGCATAAAGCATAACGCATAAAGCATAACGCATAACGCATAACGCATAACGCAAAACGCATAATGCATAACGCATAACGCATAACGCATAATGCATAACGCATAAAGCGTAACGCATAACGCATAACGCATAAAGCATAACACATAACGCATAACGCATAACGCATAACGCAAACGTATAACGCACAACGCATAACGCATAACGCATAACGCATAACGCATAACGCATAACATATAACGCATAACGCATAACGCATAACGCATAATGCATAACGCATAACGTATAACTCATAACGCATAACGCATAAAGCATAACGCATAAAGCATAACGCATAACGCATAACGCATAACGCATAACGCAAAACGCATAACGCATAACGCATAACGCATAAAGCATAACGCATAAAGCATAACGCATAACGCATAACGCATAACGCATAACGCAAAACGCATAACGCATAACGCATAATGCATAACGCTTAACGCATAACTCATATCGCATAACGCATAAATCATAACGCATAACGTATAACTCATAACTCATAACTCATAACGCATAACTCATAACGCATAACGCATAAAGCATAACGCATAACGCATACCGTATAACGCATAACGCATAACGCATAACGCATAACGCATAACGCATAACGCATAACGCATAACGCATAACGCATAACGCAAACGCATAACGCATAACGCATAAAGCATAAAGCATAAATCATAACGCATAACGAATACCGCAAAACGTATATCGCCTAACACATAACGGATAACGCATAACGCATAACGCATAACGTATAACGCATAACGCATAACGCATAACACATAACGCATAACGCATAATGCTCAACGCATAACGAATACAGCAAAACGCATAACGCTTAACACATAACGCATCACGCATAACGCATAACGCATAATGCATAACGCATAACGCATAACGCATAATGCATAACGCATAAAGCGTAACGCATAACGCATAACGCATAACGCATGACGCATAACGCATAACGCATAACGCAAACGCATAACGCATAACGCATACCGTATAACGCATAACGCATAACGCATAACGCAAACGTATAACGCATAACGCATAACGCATAACGCATAACGCATAACGCATAACGCATAACATATAACGCATAACGCATAACGCATAACGCATAATGCATAACGCATAACGTATAACTCATAACGCATAACGCATAAAGCATAACGCATAAAGCATAACGCATAACGCATAACGCATAACGCATAACGCATAACGCAAAACGCATAACGCATAACGCATAATGCATAACGCTTAACGCATAACTCATATCGCATAACGCATAAATCATAACCCATAACGCACAACGCATAACGCATAATGCACAACGCATAACGAATACCGCAAAACGCATAACGCATAACGCATAACGCATAACGCATAACTCATAACGCATAACGCATAACGCATAACGCATAACGCATAACGCATAACGCTTAACGCATAACTCATATCGCATAACGCATAAATCATAACCCATAACGCACAACGCATAACGCATAACGCATAACGCATAAAGCATAACGCATAACGCATAACGCATTACGCATAACTTATAACTCATAACTCATAAGGAGTAACGCATATCGCATAAAGCATAACGCATAACGCATAACGCGTAACGCATAACGCACAACGCACAACGCATAACGCATAACGCATAACGTATAACTCATAACGCATAACGAATAAAGCATAACGCATAACGCATAACGCATAACGCATAACGCATAACGCATAACGCATAACGCATAACGCATAACGCATAACGCATATCGCATAACGCATAACGCATAACGCATAACGCATAACGCATAACGCATAAAGCATAACGCATAACGCATAACGCAAACGTATAACGCATAACGCATAACTTATAACTCATTACTCATAACGAATAACGCATAACGCATAACGCATAACGCATAACGCATAACGCATAACGCATAACGCATAACGCATAACGCATAACGCATAACGCATAACGCATAACGCAAAACGCATAACGCATAACGCATAACGCATATCGCATAACGCATAACGCATAACGCATAACGCATAACGCATAACGCATAACGCATAACGCATAACGCATAACGCATAACGCATATCGCATAACGCATAACGCATAACGCATAACGCATAACGCATAAAGCATAACGCATAACGCATAACGCAAACGTATAACGCACAACGCATAACGCATAACGCCTAACGCAAAACGCATAACGCATAACGCATAACGCATAACGCATAACGCATAACGCCTAACGCATAAAGCATAACGCATAACGCATAACTTATAACTCATTACTCATAACGAATAACGCATAACGCATAACGCATAACGGATAACGCATATCGCATAACGCATAACGCATAATGCATAACGCATAAAGCATAACGCATAACGCATAACGCATAACCCCTAACGCATAACGCATAACGTATAACTCATAACGCATAACGCATAACGCATAACGCATAACGCCTAACGCATAACGCATAACGCATAACGCATAACGCAAAACGCATAACGCATAACGCATAATGCATAACGCTTAACGCATAACTCATATCGCATAACGCATAAATCATAACGCATAACGTATAACTCATAACTCATAACTCATAACGCATAACTCATAACGCATAACGCATAAAGCATAACGCATAACGCATACCGTATAACGCATAACGCATAACGCATAACGCATAACGCATAACGCATAACGCATAACGCATAACGCATAACGCATAACGCAAACGCATAACGCATAACGCATAAAGCATAAAGCATAAATCATAACGCATAACGAATACCGCAAAACGTATATCGCCTAACACATAACGGATAACGCATAACGCATAACGCATAACGTATAACGCATAACGCATAACGCATAACACATAACGCATAACGCATAATGCTCAACGCATAACGAATACAGCAAAACGCATAACGCTTAACACATAACGCATCACGCATAACGCATAACGCATAATGCATAACGCATAACGCATAACGCATAATGCATAACGCATAAAGCGTAACGCATAACGCATAACGCATAACGCATGACGCATAACGCATAACGCATAACGCATAACGCAAAACGCATAACGCATAACGCATAATGCATAACGCATAACGCATAACGCATAACGCATAACGCAAAACGCATAACGCATAACGCATAATGCATAACGCTTAACGCAAAACTCATATCGCATAACGCATAAATCATAACGCATAACGTATAACTCATAACTCATAACTCATAACGCATAACTCATAACGCATAACGCATAAAGCATAACGCATAACGCATACCGTATAACGCATAGCGCATAACGCATAACGCATAACGCATAACGCATAACGCATAACGCATAACGCATAACGCATAACGCATAACGCAAACGCATAACGCATAACGCATAAAGCATAAAGCATAAATCATAACGCATAACGAATACCGCAAAACGTATATCGCCTAACACATAACGGATAACGCATAACGCATAACGCATAACGTATAACGCATAACGCATAACGCATAACACATAACGCATAACGCATAATGCTCAACGCATAACGAATACAGCAAAACGCATAACGCTTAACACATAACGCATCACGCATAACGCATAACGCATAATGCATAACGCATAACGCATAACGCATAATGCATAACGCATAAAGCGTAACGCATAACGCATAACGCATAACGCATGACGCATAACGCATAACGCATAACGCAAACGCATAACGCATAACGCATACCGTATAACGCATAACGCATAACGCATAACGCAAACGTATAACGCACAACGCATAACGCATAACGCATAACGCATAACGCATAACGCATAACATATAACGCATAACGCATAACGCATAACGCATAATGCATAACGCATAACGTATAACTCATAACGCATAACGCATAAAGCATAACGCATAAAGCATAACGCATAACGCATAACGCATAACGCATAACGCATAACGCAAAACGCATAACGCATAACGCATAATGCATAACGCTTAACGCATAACTCATATCGCATAACGCATAAATCATAACCCATAACGCACAACGCATAACGCATAATGCACAACGCATAACGAATACCGCAAAACGCATAACGCATAACGCATAACGCATAACGCATAACTCATAACGCATAACGCATAACGCATAACGCATAACGCATAACGCATAACGCTTAACGCATAACTCATATCGCATAACGCATAAATCATAACCCATAACGCACAACGCATAACGCATAACGCATAACGCATAAAGCATAACGCATAACGCATAACGCATTACGCATAACTTATAACTCATAACTCATAAGGAGTAACGCATATCGCATAAAGCATAACGCATAACGCATAACGCGTAACGCATAACGCACAACGCACAACGCATAACGCATAACGCATAACGTATAACTCATAACGCATAACGAATAAAGCATAACGCATAACGCATAACGCATAACGCATAACGCATAACGCATAACGCATAACGCATAACGCATAACGCATAACGCATATCGCATAACGCATAACGCATAACGCATAACGCATAACGCATAACGCATAAAGCATAACGCATAACGCATAACGCAAACGTATAACGCATAACGCATAACTTATAACTCATTACTCATAACGAATAACGCATAACGCATAACGCATAACGCATAGCGCATAATGCATAACGCATAACGCATAACGCATAACGCATAACGCATAACGCATAACGCATAACGCAAAACGCATAACGCATAACGCATAACGCATATCGCATAACGCATAACGCATAACGCATAACGCATAACGCATAACGCATAACGCATAACGCATAACGCATAACGCATAACGCATATCGCATAACGCATAACGCATAACGCATAACGCATAACGCATAAAGCATAACGCATAACGCATAACGCAAACGTATAACGCACAACGCATAACGCATAACGCCTAACGCAAAACGCATAACGCATAACGCATAACGCATAACGCATAACGCATAACGCCTAACGCATAAAGCATAACGCATAACGCATAACTTATAACTCATTACTCATAACGAATAACGCATAACGCATAACGCATAACGGATAACGCATATCGCATAACGCATAACGCATAACGCATAACGCATAAAGCATAACGCATAACGCATAACGCATAACCCCTAACGCATAACGCATAACGTATAACTCATAACGCATAACGCATAACGCATAACGCATAACGCCTAACGCATAACGCATAACGCATAACCCCTAACGCATAACGCATAACGCATAACGCATAACGTGTAACTAATAACGCACAACGCATAAAGCATAACGCATAACACATAACGCATAACGCATAACGCATAACGCATAACGTATAACGCATAACGCATACCGTATAACGCATAACGCATAACGCAAACGTATAACGCACAACGCATAACGCATAACGAACAACGGATAACGCATAACGCATAACGCATAATGCATAACGCATAACGCATAACGCATAACGCATAACGCATAACGCATAACGTATAACGTATAACGCATACCGCATTACGCATAACGCATAACGCATAACGCATAACGCATAACGCATAACGCATAACGCATAAAGCATAAAGCATAAATCATAACGCATAACCCCTAACGCATAACGCATAACGTATAACTCATAACGCATAACGCATAACGGATAACGCATAACGCATAACGCATAACGTATAACGCATAACGCATAACGCATAACACATAACGCATAACGCATAATGCTCAACGCATAACGAATACAGCAAAACGCATAACGCTTAACGCATAACGCATCACGCATAACGCATAACGCATAATGCATAACGCATAACGCATAACGCATAATGCATAACGCATAAAGCGTAACGCATAACGCATAACGCATAACGCATAACGCATAACGCATAACGCATAACGCATAACGCATAACGCATAACGCATAACGCAAACGCATAACGCATAACGCATACCGTATAACGCATAACGCATAACGCATAACGCAAACGTATAACGCACAACGCATAACGCATAACGCATAACGCATAACGCATAACGCATAACATATAACGCATAACGCATAACGCATAACGCATAATGCATAACGCATAACGTATAACTCATAACGCATAACGCATAAAGCATAACGCATAAAGCATAACGCATAACGCATAACGCATAACGCATAACGCAAAACGCATAACGCATAACGCATAATGCATAACGCTTAACGCATAACTCATATCGCATAACGCATAAATCATAACGCATAACGTATAACTCATAACGCATAACGCATAACGCATAACGCATAACGCCTAACGCATAACGCATAACGCATAACCCCTAACGCATAACGCATAACGCCTAACGCATAACGCATAACGCATAACCCCTAACGCATAACGCATAACGCATAACGCATAACGTGTAACTAATAACGCACAACGCATAAAGCATAACGCATAACACATAACGCATATCGCATAACGCATAACGCATAATGCACAACGCATTACGAATACAGCAAAACGCATAACGCTTAACGCATAACGGATCACGCATAACGCATAACGCATAATGCATAACGCATAAAGCATAACGCATAATGCATAACGCATAAAGCGTAACGCATAACGCATAACGCATAAAGCATAACACATAACGCATAACTCATAATGCACAACGCATAATGAATACAGCAAAACGCATAACGCTTAACGCATAACGTATAACGCATAACGCAAAACGCATAACGCATAACGCATAACGCATACCGCATAACGCATAACGCATAACGTATAACGTATAACGCATACCGCATTACGCATAACTTATAACTCATAACTCATAAGGAGTAACGCATAACGCATAAAGCATAACGCATAACGCATAAAGCATAACGCATAACGCATAACTTATAACTCATTACTCATAACGAATAACGCATAACGCATAACTTATAACTCATTACTCATAACTCATAACGCATAACGCATAAAGCATAACGCATAACGCATAACGGATAAAGCATAATGCATAACGCATAACGCATAACGCATTACGCATAACTTATAACCCATAACTCATAAGGAGTAACGCATAACGCATAAAGCATAACGCATAACGCATAACGCATAAAGCATAACGCATAACGCATAACGCATAACGCATAACGCATAACGCATAACGCATAACGCATGACGCATAACGCATAACGCATAACGCATAACGCATACCGTATAACGCATAGCGCATAACGCATAACGCATAACGCATAACGCATAACGCCTAACGCATAACGCATAACGCATAACGCATAACGCATAACGCATAACGCATAAAGCATAACGCATAACGCATAACGGATAAAGCATAATGCATAACGAATAACGCATAACGCATAAGGCATAACGCATAACGCATAACGCATTACGCATAACTTATAACTCATAACTCATAACGCATAACTCATAACGCATAACGCATAAAGCATAACGCATAACGCATAACGGATAAAGCATAATGCATAACGCATAACGCATAACGCATTACGCATAACTTACAACCCATAACTCATAAGGAGTAACGCATAACGCATAAAGCATAACGCATGACGCATAACGCATAAAGCATAACGCATAACGCATAACGCATAACGCATAACGCATAACGCATAACGCATAACGCATAACGCATAACGCATAACGCATAACGCATAACGCATACCGTATAACGCATAGCGCATAACGCATAACGCATAACGCATAACGCATAACGCATAACGCATAACGCATAACGCATAACGCATAACGCATAACGCATAACTCATAACGCATAACTCATAACGCATAACGCATAACGCATAACGCATAAAGCATAAAGCATAAATCATAACGCATAACGAATACCGCAAAACGTATATCGCCTAACACATAACGGATAACGCATAACGCATAACGCATAACGCATAACGCATAACGCATAACGCATAACGCATAACACATAACGCATAACGCATAATGCTCAACGCATAACGAATACAGCAAAACGCATAACGCTTAACGCGTAACGCATAACGCATAACGCATAACGCATAACATATAACGCATAACGCATAACGCATAACGCATAACGCATAACGCATAACGCATAATGCATAACGCATAACGTATAACTCATAACGCATAACGCATAAAGCATAACGCATAAAGCATAACGCATAACGCATAACGCATAACGCATAACGCATAACGCAAAACGCATAACGCATAAAGCATAATGCATAAAGCATAACGCATAACGCATAACTTATAACTCATTACTCATAACGAATAACGCATAACGCATAACGCATAACGCATAACGCATAACGCATAACGCATAACGCATAACGCATAACGGATCACGCATAACGCATAACGCATAACGCATAACGCATAACGCATAACGCATAAAGCATAAAGCATAACGCATAACGCATAACGCAAACGTATAACGCACAACGCATAACGCATAACTTATAACTCATTACTCATAACGAATAACGCATAACGCATAACGCATAACGCATAACGCATAACGCATAACGCATAATGCATAACGCATAACGCATAACGCATAACGCATAACGCATAACGCATAACGCATAACGCATAACGCATAACGCATAACGCATAACGCATATCGCATAACGCATAACGCATAACGCATAACGCATAACGCATAACGCATAACGCATAACGCATAACGCATATCGCATAACGCATTACGCATAACTTATAACCCATAACTCATAAGGAGTAACGCACAACGCATAAAGCATAACGCATAACACATAACGCATATCGCATAACGCATAACGCATAACGTATAACGCATAACGCATACCGTATAACGCATAACGCATAACGCAAACGTATAACGCACAACGCATAACGCATAACGAACAACGGATAACGCATAACGCATAACGCATAACGCATAACGAATACCGCAAAACGTATATCGCCTAACACATAACGGATCACGCATGACGCATAACGCATAACGTATAACGCATAACGCATAACGCATAACACATAACGCATAACACATAATGCACAACGCATTACGAATACAGCAAAACGCATAACGCTTAACGCATAACGGATCACGCATAACGCATAACGCATAATGCATAACGCATAACGCATAACGCATAATGCATAACGCATAAAGCGTAACGCATAACGCATAACGCATAAAGCATAACACATAACGCATAACGCATAACGCATAACGCAAACGTATAACGCACAACGCATAACGCATAACGCATAACGCATAACGCATAACGCATAACATATAACGCATAACGCATAACGCATAACGCATAATGCATAACGCATAACGTATAACTCATAACGCATAACGCATAAAGCATAACGCATAAAGCATAACGCATAACGCATAACGCATAACGCATAACGCAAAACGCATAACGCATAACGCATAACGCATAAAGCATAACGCATAAAGCATAACGCATAACGCATAACGCATAACGCAAAACGCATAACGCATAACGCATAATGCATAACGCTTAACGCATAACTCATATCGCATAACGCATAAATCATAACGCATAACGTATAACTCATAACGCATAACGCATAACGCATAACGCATAACGCATAACGCATAACGCATAATGCACAACGCATTACGAATACAGCAAAACGCATAACGCTTAACGCATAACGGATCACGCATAACGCATAACGCATAATGCATAACGCATAAAGCATAACGCATAATGCATAACGCATAAAGCGTAACGCATAACGCATAACGCATAAAGCATAATACATAACGCATAACTCATAATGCACAACGCATAATGAATACAGCAAAACGCATAACGCTTAACGCATAACGTATAACGCATAACGCATAATGCATAACGCATAACGCATAACGCATACCGCATAACGCATAACGCATAACGTATAACGTATAACGCATACCGCATTACGCATAACTTATAACTCATAACTCATAAGGAGTAACGCATAACGCATAAAGCATAACGCATAACGCATAAAGCATAACGCATAACGCATAACTTATAACTCATTACTCATAACGAATAACGCATAACGCATAACTTATAACTCATTACTCATAACTCACAACGCATAACGCATAAAGCATAACGCATAACGCATAACGGATAAAGCATAATGCATAACGCATAACGCATAACGCATTACGCATAACTTATAACCCATAACTCATAAGGAGTAACGCATAACGCATAAAGCATAACGCATGACGCATAACGCATAAAGCATAACGCATAACGCATAACGCATAACGCATAACGCATAACGCATAACGCATAACGCATAACGCATAACGCATAACGCATAACGCATAACGCATACCGTATAACGCATAGCGCATAACGCATAACGCATAACGCATAACGCATAACGCCTAACGCATAACGCATAACGCATAACGCATAACGCATAACGCATAAAGCAGAACGCATAACGCATAACGGATAAAGCATAATGCATTACGAATAACGCATAACGCATAAGGCATAACGCATAACGCATAACGCATTACGCATAACTTATAACTCATAACTCATAACGCATAACTCATAACGCATAACGCATAAAGCATAACGCATAACGCATAACGGATAAAGCATAATGCATAACGCATAACGCATAACGCATTACGCATAACTTACAACCCATAACTCATAAGGAGTAACGCATAACGCATAAAGCATAACGCATGACGCATAACGCATAAAGCATAACGCATAACGCATAACGCATAACGCATAACGCATAACGCATAACGCATAACGCATAACGCATAACGCATAACGCATAACGCATAACGCATAACGCATACCGTATAACGCATAGCGCATAACGCATAACGCATAACGCATAACGCATAACGCATAACGCATAACGCATAACGCATAACGCATAACGCATAACGCATAACTCATAACGCATAACTCATAACGCATAACGCATAACGCATAACGCATAAAGCATAAAGCATAAATCATAACGCATAACGAATACCGCAAAACGTATATCGCCTAACACATAACGGATAACGCATAACGCATAACGCATAACGTATAACGCATAACGCATAACGCATAACACATAACGCATAACGCATAATGCTCAACGCATAACGAATACAGCAAAACGCATAACGCTTAACGCGTAACGCATAACGCATAACGCATAACGCATAACGCATAACATATAACGCATAACGCATAACGCATAACGCATAACGCATAACGCATAACGCATAATGCATAACGCATAACGTATAACTCATAACGCATAACGCATAAAGCATAACGCATAAAGCATAACGCATAACGCATAACGCATAACGCATAACGCATAACGCAAAACGCATAACGCATAAAGCATAATGCATAAAGCATAACGCATAACGCATAACTTATAACTCATTACTCATAACGATAACGCATAACGCATAACGCATAACGCATAACGCATAACGCATAACGCATAACGCATAACGCATAACGGATCACGCATAACGCATAACGCATAACGCATAACGCATAACGCATAACGCATAACGCATAAAGCATAAAGCATAAAGCATAACGCATAACGCATAACGCAAACGTATAACGCACAACGCATAACGCATAACTTATAACTCATTACTCATAACGAATAACGCATAACGCATAACGCATAACGCATAACGCATAATGCATAACGCATAACGCATAACGCATAACGCATAACGCATAACGCATAACGCATAACGCATAACGCATAACGCATAACGCATAACGCATAACGCATATCGCATAACGCATAACGCATAACGCATAACGCATAACGCATAACGCATAACGCATAACGCATAACGCATAACGCATAACGCATAACGCATATCGCATAACGCATTACGCATAACTTATAACCCATAACTCATAAGGAGTAACGCACAACGCATAAAGCATAACGCATAACGCATAACACATAACGCATATCGCATAACGCATAACGCATAACGTATAACGCATAACGCATACCGTATAACGCATAACGCATAACGCAAACGTATAACGCACAACGCATAACGCATAACGAACAACGGATAACGCATAACGCATAACGCATAACGCATAACGAATACCGCAAAACGTATATCGCCTAACACATAACGGATCACGCATAACGCATAACGCATAACGTATAACGCATAACGCATAACGCATAACACATAACGCATAACACATAATGCACAACGCATTACGAATACAGCAAAACGCATAACGCTTAACGCATAACGGATCACGCATAACGCATAACGCATAATGCATAACGCATAACGCATAACGCATAATGCATAACGCATAAAGCGTAACGCATAACGCATAACGCATAAAGCATAACACATAACGCATAACTCATAATGCACAACGCATAACGCTTAACGCATAACGCATAACGCATAACGCATAATGCATAACGCATAACGCATAACGCATAACGCATAACGCATAACGCATAACGCATAACGCATAACGCATAACGTATAACGTATAACGCATTCCGCATTACGCATAACTTATAACTCATAACTCATAAGGAGTAACGCATAACGCATAAAGCATAACGCATAACGCATAAAGCATAACGCATAACTTATAACTCATTACTCATAACGAATAACGCTTAACGCATAACTTATAACTCATTACTCATAACTCATAACGCATAACGCATAAAGCATAACGCATAACGCATAACGCATAACGGATAAAGCATAATGCATAACGCATAACGCATAACGCATTACGCATAACTTATAACCCATAACTCATAAGGAGTAACGCATAACGCATAAAGCATAACGCATGACGCATAACGCATAAAGCATAACGCATAACGCATAACGCATAACGCATAACGCATAACGCATAACGCATAACGCATAACGCATAACGCATAACGCATAACGCATAACGCATAACGCATAACGCATAACGCATACCGTATAACGCATAGCGCATAACGCATAACGCATAACGCATAACGCATAACGCATAACGCATAACGCATAACGCATAACGCATAACGCATAACGCATAAAGCATAACGCATAACGCATAACGGATAAAGCATAATGCATAACGAATAACGCATAACGCATATGGCATAACGCATAACGCATAACGCATTACGCATAACTTATAACTCATAACTCATAACGCATAACTCATAACGCATAACGCATAACGCATAAAGCATAACGCATAACGCATAACGGATAAAGCATAATGCATAACGCATAACGCATAACGCATTACGCATAACTTATAACCCATAACTCATAAGGAGTAACGCATAACGCATAAAGCATAACGCATGACGCATAACGCATAAAGCATAACGCATAACGCATAACGCATAACGCATAACGCATAACGCATAACGCATAACGCATAACGCATAACGCATACCGTATAACGCATAGCGCATAACGCATAACGCATAACGCATAACGCATAACGCATAACGCATAACGCATAACGCATAACGCATAACTCATAACGCATAACTCATAACGCATAACGCATAACGCATAACGCATAAAGTATAAAGCATAAATCATAACGCATAACGAATACCGCAAAACGTATATCGCCTAACACATAACGGATAACGCATAACGCATAACGCATAACGTATAACGCATAACGCATAACGCATAACACATAACGCATAACGCATAATGCTCAACGCATAACGAATACAGCAAAACGCATAACGCTTAACGCATAACGCATCACGCATAACGCATAACGCATAATGCATAACGCATAACGCATAACGCATAATGCATAACGCATAAAGCGTAACGCATAACGCATAACGCATAACGCATAACGCATAACGCATAACGCATAACGCATAACGCATAACGCATAACGCAAACGCATAACGCATAACGCATACCGTATAACGCATAACGCATAACGCATAACGCAAACGTTTAAACGCACAACGCATAATGCATAACGCATAACGCATAACGCATAACGCATAACATATAACGCATAACGCATAACGCATAACGCATAATGCATAACGCATAACGTATAACTCATAACGCATAACGCATAAAGCATAACGCATAAAGCATAACGCATAACGCATAACGCATAACGCATAACGCATAACGCAAAACGCATAACGCATAACGCATAATGCATAACGCTTAACGCATAACTCATATCGCATAACGCATAGATCATAACCCATAACGCACAACGCATTACGCATAATGCACAACGCATAACGAATACCGCAAAACGCATAACGCATAACGCATAACGCATAACTCATAACGCATAACTCATAACGCATAACGCATAACGCATAACGCATAACGCATAACGCTTAACGCATAACTCATATCGCATAACGCATAAATCATAACCCATAACGCACAACGCATAACGCATAACGCATAACGCATAAAGCATAACGCATAACGCATAACGCATTACGCATAACTTATAACTCATAACTCATAAGGAGTAACGCATATCGCATAAAGCATAACGCATAACGCATAACGCGTAACGCATAACGCATAACGCACAACGCATAACGCATAACGCATAACGTATAACTCATAACGCATAACGAATAAAGCATAACGCATAACGCATAACGCATAACGCATAACGCATAACGCATAACGCATAACGCATAACGCAAACGCATAACGCATAACGCATACCGTATAACGCATAACGCATAACGCATAACGCAAACGTATAACGCACAACGCATAACGCATAACGCATTACGCATAACGCATAACTTATAACTTATAACTCATAACGAATAACGCATAACGCATAACGCATAACGCATAACGCATAACGCATAACGCATAACGCATAACGCATAACGCATAACGCATAAAGCATAACGCAAAACGGATAAAGCATAATGCATAACGCATAACGCATAACGCATTACGCATAACGCATAACGCATTACGCATAACGCATAACTTATAACTCATTACTCATAACGAATAACGCATAACGCATAACGCATAACGCATAACGCATAACGCATAATGCATAACGCATAACGCATACAGCATAACGCATAACGCATAACGAATAAAGCATAATGCATAACGCATAACGCATAACGCATTACGCATAACTTATAACTCATAACTCATAACGAATAACGCATAACGCAAAATGCATAACGCATGTCGGATCACGCATAACTCATAACGCATAAAGCATAAATCATAACGCATAACGCATAACGTTAACGCATAACCCATAACGCATAAGGCTTGATGCATGACGCATATCGCATAACGCATAACGCATAACGCATAACGCATAACGCATAACGCATAACGCATAACACATAACGCATAACGCATAACGCATAAAGCATAACGCATAACGCATAACGCATAACGCATAACGCATAACGCATAACGCATAAAGCATAACGCATAACGCATAACTTATAACTCATTACTCATAACGAATAACGCATAACGCAAACGCATAACGGATAACGCATATCGCATAACGCATAACGCATAATGCATAACGCATAAAGCATAACGCATAACGCATAACGCATAACCCCTAACGCATAACGCATAACGTATAACTCATAACGCATAACGCATAACGCATAACGCATAACGCATAACGCATAACGCCTAACGCATAACGCATAACCCCTATCGCATAACGCATAACGCATAACGCATAACGTGTAACTAATAACGCACAACGCATAAAGCATAACGCATAACGCATAACGCATATCGCATAACGCATACGCATAACGTATAACGCATAACGCATACCGTATAACGCATAACGCATAACGCAAACGTATAACGCACAACGCATAACGCATAACGCATAACGCATAACGCATAACGCATAACGCATAACACATAACGCATAACGCATAACGCATAAAGCATAACGCATAACGCATAACGCATAACGCATAACGCATAACGCATAACGCATAACGCATAACGCATAAAGCATAACGCATAACGCATAACTTATAACTCATTACTCATAACGAATAACGCATAACGCAAACGTATAACGCATAACGCATATCGCATAACGCATAACGCATAATGCATAACGCATAAAGCATAACGCATAACGCATAACGCATAACCCCTAACGCATAACGCATAACGTATAACTCATAACGCATAACGCATAACGCATAACGCATAACGCATAACGCCTAACGCATAACGCATAACCCCTAACGCATAACGCATAACGCATAACGCATAACGTGTAACTAATAACGCACAACGCATAAAGCATAACGCATAACGCATAACGCATATCGCATAACGCATACGCATAACGTATAACGCATAACGCATACCGTATAACGCATAACGCATAACGCAAACGTATAACGCACAACGCATAACGCATAACGAACAACGGATAACGCATAACGCATAACGCATAACGCATAACGAATACCGCAAAACGTATATCGCCTAACATATAACGGATCACGCATAACGCATAACGCATAACGTATAACGCATAACGCATAACGCATAACACATAACGCATAACACATAATGCACAACGCATTACGAATACAGCAAAACGCATAACGCTTAACGCATAACGGATCACGCATAACGCATAACGCATAATGCATAACGCATAACGCATAACGCATAATGCATAACGCATAAAGCGTAACGCATAACGCATAACGCATAAAGCATAACACATAACGCATAACTCATAATGCACACCGCATTACGAATACAGCAAAACGCATAACGCTTAACGCATAACGGATCACGCATAACGCATAACGCATAATGCATAACGCATAACGCATAACGCATAATGCATAACGCATAAAGCGTAACGCATAACGCATAACGCATAAAGCATAACACATAACGCATAACTCATAATGCACAACGCATAACGCTTAACGCATAACGCATAACGCATAACGCATAATGCATAACGCATAACGCATAACGCATAACGCATAACGCATAACGCATAACGCATAACGCATAACGCATAACGTATAACGTATAACGCATTCCGCATTACGCATAACTTATAACTCATAACTCATAAGGAGTAACGCATAACGCATAAAGCATAACGCATAACGCATAAAGCATAACGCATAACGCATAACTTATAACTCATTACTCATAACGAATAACGCTTAACGCATAACTTATAACTCATTACTCATAACTCATAACGCATAACGCATAAAGCATAACGCATAACGCATAACGCATAACGGATAAAGCATAATGCATAACGCATAACGCATAACGCATTACGCATAACTTATAACCCATAACTCATAAGGAGTAACGCATAACGCATAAAGCATAACGCATGACGCATAACGCATAAAGCATAACGCATAACGCATAACGCATAACGCATAACGCATAACGCATAACGCATAACGCATAACGCATAACGCATAACGCATAACGCATAACGCATAACGCATACCGTATAACGCATAGCGCATAACGCATAACGCATAACGCATAACGCATAACGCATAACGCATAACGCATAACGCATAACGCATAACGCATAACGCATAAAGCATAACGCATAACGCATAACGGATAAAGCATAATGCATAACGAATAACGCATAACGCATATGGCATAACGCATAACGCATAACGCATTACGCATAACTTATAACTCATAACTCATAACGCATAACTCATAACGCATAACGCATAACGCATAAAGCATAACGCATAACGCATAACGGATAAAGCATAATGCATAACGCATAACGCATAACGCATTACGCATAACTTATAACCCATAACTCATAAGGAGTAACGCATAACGCATAAAGCATAACGCATGACGCATAACGCATAAAGCATAACGCATAACGCATAACGCATAACGCATAACGCATAACGCATAACGCATAACGCATAACGCATAACGCATACCGTATAACGCATAGCGCATAACGCATAACGCATAACGCATAACGCATAACGCATAACGCATAACGCATAACGCATAACGCATAACGCATAACTCATAACGCATAACTCATAACGCATAACGCATAACGCATAACGCATAAAGTATAAAGCATAAATCATAACGCATAACGAATACCGCAAAACGTATATCGCCTAACACATAACGGATAACGCATAACGCATAACGCATAACGTATAACGCATAACGCATAACGCATAACACATAACGCATAACGCATAATGCTCAACGCATAACGAATACAGCAAAACGCATAACGCTTAACGCATAACGCATCACGCATAACGCATAACGCATAATGCATAACGCATAACGCATAACGCATAATGCATAACGCATAAAGCGTAACGCATAACGCATAACGCATAACGCATAACGCATAACGCATAACGCATAACGCATAAAGCATAACGCAAAACGGATAAAGCATAATGCATAACGCATAACGCATAACGCATTACGCATAACGCATAACGCATTACGCATAACGCATAACTTATAACTCATTACTCATAACGAATAACGCATAACGCATAACGCATAACGCATAACGCATAACGCATAATGCATAACGCATAACGCATACAGCATAACGCATAACGCATAACGAATAAAGCATAATGCATAACGCATAACGCATAACGCATTACGCATAACTTATAACTCATAACTCATAACGAATAACGCATAACGCAAAATGCATAACGCATGTCGGATCACGCATAACTCATAACGCATAAAGCATAAATCATAACGCATAACGCATAACGTTAACGCATAACCCATAACGCATAAGGCTTGATGCATGACGCATATCGCATATCGCATAAGGCTTGATGCATGACGCATATCGCATAACGCATAACGCATAACGCATAACGCATAACGCATAACGCATAACGCATAACACATAACGCATAACGCATAACGCATAAAGCATAACGCATAACGCATAACGCATAACGCATAACGCATAACGCATAACGCATAACGCATAAAGCATAACGCATAACGCATAACTTATAACTCATTACTCATAACGAATAACGCATAACGCAAACGCATAACGGATAACGCATATCGCATAACGCATAACGCATAATGCATAACGCATAAAGCATAACGCATAACGCATAACGCATAACCCCTAACGCATAACGCATAACGTATAACTCATAACGCATAACGCATAACGCATAACGCATAACGCATAACGCATAACGCCTAACGCATAACGCATAACCCCTAACGCATAACGCATAACGCATAACGCATAACGTGTAACTAATAACGCACAACGCATAAAGCATAACGCATAACGCATAACGCATATCGCATAACGCATACGCATAACGTATAACGCATAACGCATACCGTATAACGCATAACGCATAACGCAAACGTATAACGCACAACGCATAACGCATAACGCATAACGCATAACGCATAACGCATAACGCATAACACATAACGCATAACGCATAACGCATAAAGCATAACGCATAACGCATAACGCATAACGCATAACGCATAACGCATAACGCATAACGCATAACGCATAAAGCATAACGCATAACGCATAACTTATAACTCATTACTCATAACGAATAACGCATAACGCAAACGCATAACGGATAACGCATATCGCATAACGCATAACGCATAATGCATAACGCATAAAGCATAACGCATAACGCATAACGCATAACCCCTAACGCATAACGCATAACGTATAACTCATAACGCATAACGCATAACGCATAACGCATAACGCATAACGCCTAACGCATAACGCATAACCCCTAACGCATAACGCATAACGCATAACGCATAACGTGTAACTAATAACGCACAACGCATAAAGCATAACGCATAACGCATAACGCATATCGCATAACGCATACGCATAACGTATAACGCATAACGCATACCGTATAACGCATAACGCATAACGCAAACGTATAACGCACAACGCATAACGCATAACGAACAACGGATAACGCATAACGCATAACGCATAACGCATAACGAATACCGCAAAACGTATATCGCCTAACATATAACGGATCACGCATAACGCATAACGCATAACGTATAACGCATAACGCATAACGCATAACACATAACGCATAACACATAATGCACAACGCATTACGAATACAGCAAAACGCATAACGCTTAACGCATAACGGATCACGCATAACGCATAACGCATAATGCATAACGCATAACGCATAACGCATAATGCATAACGCATAAAGCGTAACGCATAACGCATAACGCATAAAGCATAACACATAACGCATAACTCATAATGCACACCGCATAACGAATACAGCAAAACGCATAACGCTTAACGCATAACGCATAACGCATAACGCATAATGCATAACGCATAGCGCATAACGCATAACGCATAACGCATAACGCATAACGCATAACGCATAACGTATAACGTATAACGCATACCGCATTACGCATAACTTATAACTCATAACTCATAAGGAGTAACGCATAACGCATAAAGCATAACGCATAACGCATAACGCATAACGCATAACGCATAAAGCATAACGCATAACGCAGAACTTATAACTCATTACTCATAACGAATAATGCATAACGCATAACTTATAACTCATTACTCATAACGCATAACGCATAACGCATAAAGCATAACGCATAACGCATAACGGATAAAGCATAATGCATAACGCATAACGCATAACGCATTACGCATAACTTATAACTCATAACGCATACCGTATAACGCATAGCGCATAACGCATAACGCATAACGCATAACGCATAACGCATAACGCATAACGCATAACGCATAACGCATAACGCATAACGCATAACGCATAACGCATAACGCATAACGCATAACGCATAACGCATAAAGCATAACGCATAACGCATAACGCAAACGTATAACGCACAACGCATAACGCATAACGCATAACGCAAAACGCATAACGCATAACGCATAACGCATAACGCATAACGCATAACGCATAACGCATAACGCATAAGGCATAAAGCATAACGCATAACGCATAACTTATAACTCATTACTCATAACGAATAACGCATAACGCATAACGCATAACGGATAACGCATATCGCATAACGCATAACGCATAATGCATAACGCATAAAGCATAACGCATAACGCATAACACATAACCCCTAACGCATAACGCATAACGTATAACTCATAACGCATAACGCATAACGCATAACGCCTAACGCATAACGCATAACCCCTAACGCATAACGCATAACGCATTACGCATAACGTGTAACTAATAACGCACAACGCATAACGCATAACGGACAACGGATAACGCATAACGCATAACGCATAACGCATAACGAATACCGCAAAACGTATATCGCCTAACACATAACGGATCACGCATAACGCATAACGCATAACGTATAACGCATAACGCATAACGCATAACACATAACGCATAACGCATAATGCACAACGCATTACGAATACAGCAAAACGCATAACGCTTAACGCATAACGGATCACGCATAACGCATAACGCATAATGCATAAGGCATAACGCATAACGCATAATGCATAACGCATAAAGCGTAACGCATAACGCATAACGCATAAAGCATAACACATAACGCATAACGCATAATGCACAACGCATAACGAATACAGCAAAAAGCATAACGCTTAACGCATAACGCATAACGCATAACGCATAATGCATAACGCATAGCGCATAACGCATAACGCATAACGCATAACGCATAACGCATAACGCATAACGCATAACGCATAACGCATAAAGCATAACGCATAACGCATAACGCATAACGCATAACCCATAACGCATAACGCATAACGCATAATGCATAACGCATAGCGCATAACGCATAACGCATAACGCATAACGCATAACGCATAACGCATAACGCATAACGCATAACGCATAACGCATAACGCATAACGCATAACGCATAACGTATAACGTATAACGCATACCGCATTACGCATAACGTATAACTCATAACTCATAAGGAGTAACGCATAACGCATAAAGCATAACGCATGACGCATAACGCATAAAGCATAACGCATAACGCATAACGCATAACGCATAACGCATAACGCATAACGCATAACGCATAACGCATAACGCATAACGCATAACGCATAACGCATAACGCATAACGCATAACGCATAACGCATAACGCATAACGCATACCGTATAACGCATAACGCATAACGTATAACGCACAACGCATAACGCATAACGCATAACGCAAAACGCATAACGCATAACGCATAACGAATAACGCATAACGCATAACGCATAACGCATAAGGCATAAAGCATAACGCATAACGCATAACTTATAACTCATTACTCATAACGAATAACGCATAACGCATAACGCATAACGGATAACGCATATCGCATAACGCATAACGCATAATGCATAACGCATAAAGCATAACGCATAACGCATAACGCATAACCCCTAACGCATAACGCATAACGTATAACTCATAACGCAAAACGCATAACGCATAACTCATAACGCCTAACGCATAACGCATAACGCATAACCCCTAACGCATAACGCATAACGCATAACGCATAACGTGTAACTAATAACGCACAACGCATAACGCATAACGAACAACGGATAACGCATAACGTATAACGCATAACGAATACCGCAAAACGTATATCGCCTAACACATAACGGATCACGCATAACGCATAACGCATAACGTATAACGCATAACGCATAACGCATAACACATAACGCATAACGCATAATGCACAACGCATTACGAATACAGCAAAACGCATAACGCTTAACGCATAACGGATCACGCATAACGCATAACGCATAACGCATAACGCATAACGCATAAAGCATAACGCATAACGCATAACTTATAACTCATTACTCATAACGAATAACGCATAACGCATAACTTATAACTCATTACTCATAACGCATAACGCATAACGCATAACGCATAACGCATAAAGCATAAAGCATAACGCATAACGCATAACGGATAAAGCATAATGCATAACGCATAACGCATAACGCATTACGCATAACTTATAACTCATAACTCATAAGGAGTAACGCATAACGCATAAAGCATAACGCATGACGCATAACGCATAAAGCATAACGCATAACGCATAACGCATAACGCATAACGCATAACGCATAACGCATAACGCATAACGCATAACGCATAACGCATAACGCATAACGCATAACGCATACCGTATAACGCATAACGCATAACGCATAACGCATAACGCATAACGCATAACGCATAACGCATAAAGCATAACGCATAACGCATAACTTATAACTCATTACTCATAACGAATAACGCATAACGCATAAGGCATAACGCATAACGCATAACGCATAACGCATAAAGCATAACGCATAACGCATAACGCATAACGCATAACGCATAACGCATAACGCATAACGCATAATGCATAACGCATAAAGCGTAACGCATAACGCATAACGCATAAAGCATAACACATAACGCATAACTCATAATGCACACCGCATAACGAATACAGCAAAACGCATAACGCTTAACGCATAACGCATAACGCATAACGCATAATGCATAATGCATAGCGCATAACGCATAACGCATAACGCATAACGCATAACGCATAACGCATAACGCATAACGCATAACGTATAACGTATAACGCATACCGCATTACGCATAACTTATAACTCATAACTCATAAGGAGTAACGCATAACGCATAAAGCATAACGCATAACGCATAACGCATAACGCATAACGCATAAAGCATAACGCATAACGCATAACTTATAACTCATTACTCATAACGAATAATGCATAACGCATAACTTATAACTCATTACTCATAACGCATAACGCATAACGCATAAAGCATAACGCATAACGCATAACGGATAAAGCATAATGCATAACGCATAACGCATAACGCATTACGCATAACTTATAACTCATAACGCATACCGTATAACGCATAGCGCATAACGCATAACGCATAACGCATAACGCATAACGCATAACGCATAACGCATAACGCATAACGCATAACGCATAAAGCATAACGCATAACGCAAACGTATAACGCACAACGCATAACGCATAACGCATAACGCAAAACGCATAACGCATAACGCATAACGCATAACGCATAACGCATAACGCATAACGCATAAGGCATTAAGCATAACGCATAACGCATAACTTATAACTCATTACTCATAACGAATAACGCATAACGCATAACGCATAACGGATAACGCATATCGCATAACGCATAACGCACAATGCATAACGCATAAAGCATAACGCATAACGCATAACGCATAACCCCTAACGCATAACGCATAACGTATAACTCATAACGCATAACGCATAACGCATAACGCCTAACGCATAACGCATAACGCATAACCCCTAACGCATAACGCATAACGCATAACGCATAACGTGTAACTAATAACGCACAACGCATAACGCATAACGGACAACGGATAACGCATAACGCATAACGCATACCGCATAACGAATACCGCAAAACGTATATCGCCTAACACATAACGGATCACGCATAACGCATAACGCATAACGTATAACGCATAACGCATAACGCATAACACATAACGCATAACGCATAATGCACAACGCATTACGAATACAGCAAAACGCATAACGCTTAACGCATAACGGATCACGCATAACGCATAACGCATAATGCATAACGCATAACGCATAACGCATAATGCATAACGCATAAAGCGTAACGCATAACGCATAACGCATAAAGCATAACACATAACGCATAACGCATAATGCACAACGCATAACGAATACAGCAAAAAGCATAACGCTTAACGCATAACGCATAACGCATAACGCATAATGCATAACGCATAGCGCATAACGCATAACGCATAACGCATAACGCATAACGCATAACGCATAACGCATAACGCATAACGCATAACGCATAACGCATAACGCATAACGTATAACGTATAACGCATACCGCATTACGCATAACTTATAACTCATAACTCATAAGGATTAACGCATAACGCATAAAGCATAACGCATAACTCATAACGCATAAAGCATAACGCATAACGCATAACTTATAACTCATTACTCATAACGAATAACGCATAACGCATAACTTATAACTCATTACTCATAACGCATAACGCATAACGCATAAAGCATAACGCATAACGCATAACGGATAAAGCATAATGCATAACGCATAACGCATAACGCATTACGCATAACTTATAACTCATAACTCATAAGGAGTAACGCATAACGCATAAAGCATATCGCATGACGCATAACGCATAAAGCATAACGCATAACACATAACGCATAACGCATAACGCATAACGCATAACGCATAACGCATAATGCATAACGCATAGCGCATAACGCATAACGCATAACGCATAACGCATAACGCATAACGCATAACGCATAACGCATAACGCATAACGTATAACGTATAACGCATACCGCATTACGCATAACTTATAACTCATAACTCATAAGGAGTAACGCATAACGCATAAAGCATAACGCATGACGCATAACGCATAAAGCATAACGCATAACGCATAACGCATAACGCATAACGCATAACGCATAACGCATAACGCATAACGCATAACGCATAACGCATAACGCATAACGCATAACGCATAACGCATAACGCATAACGCATAACGCATACCGTATAACGCATAACGCATAACGTATAACGCACAACGCATAACGCATAACGCATAACGCAAAAGGCATAACGCATAACGCATAACGAATAACGCATAACGCATAACGCATAACGCATAAGGCATAAAGCATAACGCATAACGCATAACTTATAACTCATTACTCATAACGAATAACGCATAACGCATAACGCATAACGGATAACGCATATCGCATAACGCATAACGCATAATGCATAACGCATAAAGCATAACGCATAACGCATAACGCATAACGCATAACCCCTAACGCATAACGCATAACGTATAACTCATAACGCATAACGCATAACGCATAACTCATAACGCCTAACGCATAACGCATAACGCATAACCCCTAACGCATAACGCATAACGCATAACGTGTAACTAATAACGCACAACGCATAACGTATAACGCATAACGCATAACGCATAACACATAACGCATAACGCATAATGCACAACGCATTACGAATACAGCAAAATGCATAACGCTTAACGCATAACGGATCACGCATAACGCATAACGCATAATGCATAAAGCATAACGCATAACGCATAACGCATAATGCATAACGCATAAAGCGTAACGCATAACGCATAACGCATAACGCATAACGCATAACGCATAACGCATAACGCATAACGCATAACGCATAACGCATAACGCATAACGCATAACGCATAACGCATAACGCATAACGCATAACGTATAACGTATAGCGCATACCGCATTACGCATAACTTATAACTCATAACTCATAAGGAGTAACGCATAATGCATAAAGCATAACGCATAACGCATAACGCATAACGCATAAAGCATAACGCATAACGCATAACTTATAACTCATTACTCATAACGAATAACGCATAACGCATAACTTATAACTCATTACTCATAACGCATAACGCATAACGCATAACGCATAACGCATAAAGCATAACGCATAACGCATAACGGATAAAGCATAATGCATAACGCATAACGCATAACGCATTACGCATAACTTATAACTCATAACTCATAAGGAGTAACGCATAACGCATAAAGCATAACGCATGACGCATAACGCATAAAGCATAACGCATAACGCATAACGCATAACGCATAACGCATAACGCATAACGCATAACGCATAACGCATAACGCATAACGCATAACGCATAACGCATACCGTATAACGCATAACGCATAACGCATAACGCATAACGCATAACGCATAACGCATAACGCATAAAGCATAACGCATAACGCATAACTTATAACTCATTACTCATAACGAATAACGCATAACGCATAAGGCATAACGCATAACGCATAACGCATAACGCATAAAGCATAACGCATAACGCATAACGCATAACGCATAACGCATAACGCATAACGCATAACGCATAACTCATATCGCATAACGCATAAATCATAACCCATAACGCACAACGCATAACGCATAATGCACAACGCATAACGAATACCGCAAAACGCATAACGCATAACGCATAACGCATACCGCATAACTCATAACGCATAACGCACAACGCATAACGCACACCGTATAACGCATAACGCATAACGCATAACGCATAAAGCATAACGCATAACGCATAACGCATAACGGATCACGCATAACGCATAACGCATAACGCATAACGCATAACGCATAACGCATAACGCATAACGCATAACGCATAACGCATAAAGTATAACGCATTACGCATAACTTATAACTCATAACTCATAAGGAGTAACGCATAACGCATAAAGCATAACGCATAACGCATAACGCATAACGCATAACGCATAACTTATAACTCATTATTCATAACGAATAACGCATAACGCATAACGCATATCGCATAACGCATAACGCATAATGCATAACGCATAAAGCGTAACGCATAACGCATAACGCATAACGCATAACGCATAACTCATAATGCACTACGCATAACGAATACCGCAAAACGCATAACGCATAACGCATAACGCATAACGCATAACTCATAACGCATAACTTATAACTCATTACTCATAACGAATAACGCATAACGCATAACGCGTATCGCATAACGCATAACGCATAATGCATAACGCATAAAGCATAACGCATAACGCATAACGCATAACGCATAACGCATAACGCATAACGCATAACGCATAACGCATAACGCATAACGCATAACGCATAACGCATAACGCATAACGCATAACGCATAACGCATAACGCATAACGCATAACGTATAACGTATAACGCATACCGCATTACGCATAACTTATAACTCATAACTCATAAGGATTAACGCATAACGCATAAAGCATAACGCATAACTCATAACGCATAAAGCATAACACATAACGCATAACTTATAACTCATTACTCATAACGAATAACGCATAACGCATAACTTATAACTCATTACTCATAACGCATAACGCATAACGCATAAAGCATAACGCATAACGCATAACGGATAAAGCATAATGCATAACGCATAACGCATAACGCATTACGCATAACTTATAACTCATAACTCATAAGGAGTAACGCATAACGCATAAAGCATATCGCATGACGCATAACGCATAAAGCATAACGCATAACACATAACGCATAACGCATAACGCATAACGCATAACGCATAACGCATAATGCATAACGCATAGCGCATAACGCATAACGCATAACGCATAACGCATAACGCATAACGCATAACGCATAACGCATAACGTATAACGTATAACGCATACCGCATTACGCATAACTTATAACTCATAACTCATAAGGAGTAACGCATAACGCATAAAGCATAACGCATGACGCATAACGCATAAAGCATAACGCATAACGCATAACGCATAACGCATAACGCATAACGCATAACGCATAACGCATAACGCATAACGCATAACGCATAACGCATAACGCATAACGCATAACGCATAACGCATAACGCATAACGCATAACGCATAACGCATACCGTATAACGCATAACGCATAACGTATAACGCACAACGCATAACGCATAACGCATAACGCAAAACGCATAACGCATAACGCATAACGAATAACGCATAACGCATAACGCATAACGCATAAGGCATAAAGCATATCGCATAACGCATAACTTATAACTCATTACTCATAACGAATAACGCATAACGCATAACGCATAACGGATAACGCATATCGCATAACGCATAACGCATAATGCATAACGCATAAAGCATAACGCATAACGCATAACGCATAACGCATAACCCCTAACGCATAACGCATAACGTATAACTCATAACGCATAACGCATAACGCATAACTCATAACGCCTAACGCATAACGCATAACGCATAACCCCTAACGCATAACGCATAACGCATAACGTGTAACTAATAACGCACAACGCATAACGTATAACGCATAACGCATAACGCATAACACATAACGCATAACGCATAATGCACAACGCTTTACGAATACAGCAAAACGCATAACGCTTAACGCATAACGGATCACGCATAACGCATAACGCATAATGCATAAAGCATAACGCATAACGCATAACGCATAATGCATAACGCATAAAGCGTAACGCATAACGCATAACGCATAACGCATAACGCATAACGTATAACGTATAGCGCATACCGCATTACGCATAACTTATAACTCATAACTCATAAGGAGTAACGCATAATGCATAAAGCATAACGCATAACGCATAACGCATAACGCATAAAGCATAACGCATAACGCATAACTTATAACTCATTACTCATAACGAATAACGCATAACGCATAACTTATAACTCATTACTCATAACGCATAACGCATAACGCATAACGCATAAAGCATAACGCATAAAGCATAAAGCATAACGCATAACGCATAACGGATAAAGCATAATGCATAACGCATAACGCATAACGCATTACGCATAACTTATAACTCATAACTCATAAGGAGTAACGCATAACGCATAAAGCATAACGCATGACGCATAACGCATAAAGCATAACGCATAACGCATAACGCATAACGCATAACGCATAACGCATAACGCATAACGCATAACGCATAACGCATAACGCATAACGCATAACGCATAACGCATAACGCATAACGCATAACGCATAACGCATAACGCATAACGCATACCGTATAACGCATAACGCATAACGCATAACGCATAACGCATAACGCATAACGCATTACGCATAACTTATAACTCATAACTCATAAGGAGTAACGCATAACGCATAAAGCATAACGCATGACGCATAACGCATAAAGCATAACGCATAACGCATAACGCATAACGCATAACGCATAACGCATAACGCATAACGCATAACGCATAACGCATAACGCATAACGCATAACGCATAACGCATAACGCATAACGCATAACGCATAACGCATAACGCATACCGTATAACGCATAACGCATAACACATAACGCATAACGCATAACGCATAACGCATAACGCATAAAGCATAACGCATAACGCATAACTTATAACTCATTACTCATAACGAATAACGCATAACGCATAAGGCATAACGCATAACGCATAACGCATAACGCATAAAGCATAACGCATAACGCATAACGCATAACGCATAACGCATAACGCATAACGCATAACGCATAATGCATAACGCATAAAGCGTAACGCATAACGCATAACGCATAAAGCATAACACATAACGCATAACTCATAATGCACACCGCATAACGAATACAGCAAAACGCATAACGCTTAACGCATAACGCATAACGCATAACGCATAATGCATAATGCATAGCGCATAACGCATAACGCATAACGCATAACGCATAACGCATAACGCATAACGCATAACGCATAACGTATAACGTATAACGCATACCGCATTACGCATAACTTATAACTCATAACTCATAAGGAGTAACGCATAACGCATAAAGCATAACGCATAACGCATAACGCATAACGCATAACGCATAAAGCATAACGCATAACGCATAACTTATAACTCATTACTCATAACGAATAATGCATAACGCATAACTTATAACTCATTACTCATAACGCATAACGCATAACGCATAAAGCATAACGCATAACGCATAACGGATAAAGCATAATGCATAACGCATAACGCATAACGCATTACGCATAACTTATAACTCATAACGCATACCGTATAACGCATAGCGCATAACGCATAACGCATAACACATAACGCATAACGCATAACGCATAACGCATAACGCATAACGCATAACGCATAAAGCATAACGCATAACGCAAACGTATAACGCACAACGCATAACGCATAACGCATAACGCAAAACGCATAACGCATAACGCATAACGCATAACGCATAACGCATAACGCATAACGCATAAGGCATAAAGCATAACGCATAACGCATAACTTATAACTCATTACTCATAACGAATAACGCATAACGCATAACGCATAACGGATAACGCATATCGCATAACGCATAACGCACAATGCATAACGCATAAAGCATAACGCATAACGCATAACGCATAACCCCTAACGCATAACGCATAACGTATAACTCATAACGCATAACGCATAACGCATAACGCCTAACGCATAACGCATAACGCATAACCCCTAACGCATAACGCATAACGCATAACGCATAACGTGTAACTAATAACGCACAACGCATAACGCATAACGGACAACGGATAACGCATAACGCATAACGCATACCGCATAACGAATACCGCAAAACGTATATCGCCTAACACATAACGGATCACGCATAACGCATAACGCATAACGTATAACGCATAACGCATAACGCATAACACATAACGCATAACGCATAATGCACAACGCATTACGAATACAGCAAAACGCATAACGCTTAACGCATAACGGATCACGCATAACGCATAACGCATAATGCATAACGCATAACGCATAACGCATAATGCATAACGCATAAAGCGTAACGCATAACGCATAACGCATAAAGCATAACACATAACGCATAACGCATAATGCACAACGCATAACGAATACAGCAAAAAGCATAACGCTTAACGCATAACGCATAACGCATAACGCATAATGCATAACGCATAGCGCATAACGCATAACGCATAACGCATAACGCATAACGCATAACGCATAACGCATAACGCATAACGCATAACGCATAACGCATAACGCATAACGTATAACGTATAACGCATACCGCATTACGCATAACTTATAACTCATAACTCATAAGGATTAACGCATAACGCATAAAGCATAACGCATAACTCATAACGCATAAAGCATAACGCATAACGCATAACTTATAACTCATTACTCATAACGAATAACGCATAACGCATAACTTATAACTCATTACTCATAACGCATAACGCATAACGCATAAAGCATAACGCATAACGCATAACGGATAAAGCATAATGCATAACGCATAACGCATAACGCATTACGCATAACTTATAACTCATAACTCATAAGGAGTAACGCATAACGCATAAAGCATATCGCATGACGCATAACGCATAAAGCATAACGCATAACACATAACGCATAACGCATAACGCATAACGCATAACGCATAACGCATAACGCATAACGCATAATGCATAACGCATAGCGCATAACGCATAACGCATAACGCATAACGCATAACGCATAACGCATAACGCATAACGCATAACGCATAACGTATAACGTATAACGCATACCGCATTACGCATAACTTATAACTCATAACTCATAAGGAGTAACGCATAACGCATAAAGCATAACGCATGACGCATAACGCATAAAGCATAACGCATAACGCATAACGCATAACGCATAACGCATAACGCATAACGCATAACGCATAACGCATAACGCATAACGCATAACGCATAACGCATAACGCATAACGCATAACGCATAACGCATACCGTATAACGCATAACGCATAACGTATAACGCACAACGCATAACGCATAACGCATAACGCAAAACGCATAACGCATAACGCATAACGAATAACGCATAACGCATAACGCATAACGCATAAGGCATAAAGCATAACGCATAACGCATAACTTATAACTCATTACTCATAACGAATAACGCATAACGCATAACGCATAACGGATAACGCATATCGCATAACGCATAACGCATAATGCATAACGCATAAAGCATAACGCATAACGCATAACGCATAACGCATAACCCCTAACGCATAACGCATAACGTATAACTCATAACGCATAACGCATAACGCATAACTCATAACGCCTAACGCATAACGCATAACGCATAACCCCTAACGCATAACGCATAACGCATAACGTGTAACTAATAACGCACAACGCATAACGTATAACGCATAACGCATAACGCATAACACATAACGCATAACGCATAATGCACAACGCATTACGAATACAGCAAAACGCATAACGCTTAACGCATAACGGATCACGCATAACGCATAACGCATAATGCATAAAGCATAACGCATAACGCATAACGCATAATGCATAACGCATAAAGCGTAACGCATAACGCATAACGCATAACGCATAACGCATAACGCATAACGCATAACGCATAACGCATAACGCATAACGCATAACGCATAACGCATAACGCATAACGCATAACGTATAACGTATAGCGCATACCGCATTACGCATAACTTATAACTCATAACTCATAAGGAGTAACGCATAATGCATAAAGCATAACGCATAACGCATAACGCATAACGCATAACGCATAAAGCATAACGCATAACGCATAACTTATAACTCATTACTCATAACGAATAACGCATAACGCATAACTTATAACTCATTACTCATAACGCATAACGCATAACGCATAACGCATAAAGCATAACGCATAACGCATAACGGATAAAGCATAATGCATAACGCATAACGCATAACGCATTACGCATAACTTATAACTCATAACTCATAAGGAGTAACGCATAACGCATAAAGCATAACGCATGACGCATAACGCATAAAGCATAACGCATAACGCATAACGCATAACGCATAACGCATAACGCATAACGCATAACGCATAACGCATAACGCATAACGCATAACGCATAACGCATAACGCATAACGCATAACGCATAACGCATACCGTATAACGCATAACGCATAACGCATAACGCATAACGCATAACGCATAACGCATAACGCATAACGCATAAAGCATAACGCATAACGCATAACTTATAACTCATTACTCATAACGAATAACGCATAACGCATAAGGCATAACGCAGAACGCATAACGCATAACGCATAAAGCATAACGCATAACGCATAACGCATAACGCATAACGCATAACGCATAACGCATAACGCATAACTCATATCGCATAACGCATAAATCATAACCCATAACGCACAACGCATAACGCATAATGCACAACGCATAACGAATACCGCAAAACGCATAACGCATAACGCATAACGCATACCGCATAACTCATAACGCATAACGCACAACGCATAACGCACACCGTATAACACATAACGCATAACGCATAACGCATAAAGCATAACGCATAACGCATAACGCATAACGGATCACGCATAACGCATAACGCATAACGCATAACGCATAACGCATAACGCATAACGCATAACGCATAACGCATAACGCATAACGCATAAAGTATAACGCATTACGCATAACTTATAACTCATAACTCATAAGGAGTAACGCATAACGCATAAAGCATAACGCATAACGCATAACGCATAACGCATAACGCATAACTTATAACTCATTATTCATAACGAATAACGCATAACGCATAACGCATATCGCATAACGCATAACGCATAATGCATAACGCATAAAGCATAACGCATAACGCATAACGCATAACGCATAACTCATAATGCACTACGCATAACGAATACCGCAAAACGCATAACGCATAACGCATAACGCATAACGCATAACGCATAACTCATAACGCATAACTTATAACTCATTACTCATAACGAATAACGCATAACGCATAACGCGTATCGCATAACGCATAACGCATAATGCATAACGCATAAAGCATAACGCATAACGCATAACGCATAACGCATAACGCATAACGCATAACGCATAACGCATAACGCATAACGCATAACGCATAACGCATAACGCATAACGCATAACGCATAACGCATAACGCATAACGCATAACGCATAACGTATAACGTATAACGCATACCGCATTACGCATAACTTATAACTCATAACTCATAAGGATTAACGCATAACGCATAAAGCATAACGCATAACTCATAACGCATAAAGCATAACGCATAACGCATAACTTATAACTCATTACTCATAACGAATAACGCATAACGCATAACTTATAACTCATTACTCATAACGCATAACGCATAACGCATAAAGCATAACGCATAACGCATAACGGATAAAGCATAATGCATAACGCATAACGCATAACGCATTACGCATAACTTATAACTCATAACTCATAAGGAGTAACGCATAACGCATAAAGCATATCGCATGACGCATAACGCATAAAGCATAACGCATAACACATAACGCATAACGCATAAGGCATAACGCATAACGCATAACGCATAATGCATAACGCATAGCGCATAACGCATAACGCATAACGCATAACGCATAACGCATAACGCATAACGCATAACGCATAACGTATAACGTATAACGCATACCGCATTACGCATAACTTATAACTCATAACTCATAAGGAGTAACGCATAACGCATAAAGCATAACGCATGACGCATAACGCATAAAGCATAACGCATAACGCATAACGCATAACGCATAACGCATAACGCATAACGCATAACGCATAACGCATAACGCATAACGCATAACGCATAACGCATAACGCATAACGCATAACGCATAACGCATAACGCATACCGTATAACGCATAACGCATAACGTATAACGCACAACGCATAACGCATAACGCATAACGCAAAACGCATAACGCATAACGCATAACGAATAACGCATAACGCATAACGCATAACGCATAAGGCATAAAGCATAACGCATAACGCATAACTTATAACTCATTACTCATAACGAATAACGCATAACGCATAACGCATAACGGATAACGCATATCGCATAACGCATAACGCATAATGCATAACGCATAAAGCATAACGCATAACGCATAACGCATAACGCATAACCCCTAACGCATAACGCATAACGTATAACTCATAACGCATAACGCATAACGCATAACTCATAACGCCTAACGCATAACGCATAACGCATAACCCCTAACGCATAACGCATAACGCATAACGTGTAACTAATAACGCACAACGCATAACGTATAACGCATAACGCATAACGCATAACACATAACGCATAACGCATAATGCACAACGCTTTACGAATACAGCAAAACGCATAACGCTTAACGCATAACGGATCACGCATAACGCATAACGCATAATGCATAAAGCATAACGCATAACGCATAACGCATAATGCATAACGCATAAAGCGTAACGCATAACGCATAACGCATAACGCATAACGCATAACGCATAACGCATAACGCATAACGCATAACGCATAACGCATAACGCATAACGCATAACGCATAACGCATAACGCATAACGCATAACGTATAACGTATAGCGCATACCGCATTACGCATAACTTATAACTCATAACTCATAAGGAGTAACGCATAATGCATAAAGCATAACGCATAACGCATAACGCATAACGCATAAAGCATAACGCATAACGCATAACTTATAACTCATTACTCATAACGAATAACGCATAACGCATAACTTATAACTCATTACTCATAACGCATAACGCATAACGCATAACGCATAAAGCATAACGCATAACGCATAACGGATAAAGCATAATGCATAACGCATAACGCATAACGCATTACGCATAACTTATAACTCATAACTCATAAGGAGTAACGCATAACGCATAAAGCATAACGCATAACGCATAACGCATAAAGCATAACGCATAACGCATAACGCATAACGCATAACGCATAACGCATAACGCATAACGCATAACGCATAACGCATAACGCATACCGTATAACGCATAACGCATAACGCATAACGCATAACGCATAACGCATAACGCATAACGCATAACGCATAACGCATAACGCATAACGCATAACGCATAACTTATAACTCATTACTCATAACGAATAACGCATAACGCATAAGGCATAACGCATAACGCATAACGCATAACGCATAAAGCATAACGCATAACGCATAACGCATAACGCATAACGCATAACGCATAACGCATAACGCATAACGCATAACTCATATCGCATAACGCATAAATCATAACCCATAACGCACAACGCATAACGCATAATGCACAACGCATAACGAATACCGCAAAACGCATAACGCATAACGCATAACGCATACCGCATAACTCATAACGCATAACGCACAACGCATAACGCACACCGTATAACGCATAACGCATAACGCATAACGCATAAAGCATAACGCATAACGCATAACGCATAACGGATCACGCATAACGCATAACGCATAACGCATAACGCATAACGCATAACGCATAACGCATAACGCATAACGCATAAAGTATAACGCATTACGCATAACTTATAACTCATAACTCATAAGGAGTAACGCATAACGCATAAAGCATAACGCATAACGCATAACGCATAACGCATAACTTATAACTCATTATTCATAACGAATAACGCATAACGCATAACGCATATCGCATAACGCATAACGCATAATGCATAACGCATAAAGCATAACGCATAACGCATAACGCATAACGCATAACGCATAACTCATAATGCACTACGCATAACGAATACCGCAAAACGCATAACGCATAACGCATAACGCATAACGCATAACTCATAACGCATAACTTATAACTCATTACTCATAACGAATAACGCATAACGCATAACGCGTATCGCATAACGCATAACGCATAATGCATAACGCATAAAGCATAACGCATAACGCATAACGCATAACGCATAACGCATAACGCATAACGCATAACGCATAACGCATAACGCATAACGCATAACGCATAACGCATAACGCATAACGCATAACGCATAACGCATAACGCATAACGCATAACGCATAACGCATAACGCATAACGCATAACGCATAAAGCATAACGCATAACGCATAACGCAAACGTATAACGCACAACGCATAACGCATAACGCATAACGCATAACGCAAAACGCATAACGCATAACGCATAACGCATAACGCATAACGCATAAGGCATAACGCATAACGCATAAAGCATAACGCATAACGCATAACGCATAACGCATAACGCATAACGCATAACGCATAACGCATAAAGCATAACGCATAACGCATAACGCAAACGTATAACGCACAACGCATAACGCATAACGCATAACGCAAAACGCATAACGCATAATGCATAAAGCATAACGCATAACGCATAACGCATAACGCATAAAGCATAACGCATAACGCATAACTTATAACTCATTACTCATAACGAATAACGCATAACGCATAACTTATAACTCATTACTCATAACGCATAACGCATAACGCATAACGCATAAAGCATAACGCATAACGCATAACGGATAAAGCATAATGCATAACGCATAACGCATAACGCATTACGCATAACTTATAACTCATAACTCATAAGGAGTAACGCATAACGCATAAAGCATAACGCATAACGCATAACGCATAAAGCATAACGCATAACGCATAACGCATAACGCATAACTCATAACGCATAACGCATAACGCATAACGCATACCGTATAACGCATAACGCATAACGCATAACGCATAACGCATAACGCATAACGCATAACGCATAACGCATAACGCATAAAGCATAACGCATAACGCATAACTTATAACTCATTACTCATAACGAATAACGCATAACGCATAAGGCATAACGCATAACGCATAACGCATAACGCATAAAGCATAACGCATAACGCATAACGGATCACGCATAACGCATAACGCATAACGCATAACGCATAACGCATACCGCATAACTCATAACGCATAACGCACAACGCATAACGCACACCGTATAACGCATAACGCATAACGCATAACGCATAACGCATAACGCATAAAGCATAACGCATAACGCATAACGGATCACGCATAACGCATAACGCATAACGCATAACGCATAATGCATAACGCATAACGCATAACGCATAAAGCATAACGCATTACGCATAACTTATAACTCATAACTCATAAGGAGTAACGCATAACGCATAAAGCATAACGCATAACGCATAACGCATAACGAATAACGCATAACGCATAACGCATAACGCATAACGCATAACTTATAACTCATTACTCATAACGAATAACGCATAACGCATAACGCATAACGGATAACGCATATCGCATAACGCATAACGCATAATGCATAACGCATAAAGCATAACGCATAACGTATAACGTATAACGCATACCGCATTACGCATAACTTATAATTCATAACTCATAAGGAGTAACGCATAATGCATAAAGCATAACGCATAACGCATAACGCATAACGCATAAAGCATAACGCATAACGCATAACTTATAACTCATTACTCATAACGAATAACGCATAACGCATAACTTATAACTCATTACTCATAACGCATAACGCATAACGCATAACGCATAACGGATAACGCATATCGCATAACGCATAACGCATAATGCATAACGCATAAAGCATAACGCATAACGTATAACGTATAACGCATACCGCATTACGCATAACTTATAATTCATAACTCATAAGGAGTAACGCATAACGCATAAAGCATAACGCATAACGCATAACGCATAACGAATAACGCATAACGCATAACGCATAACGCATAACGCATAACTTATAACTCATTACTCATAACGAATAACGCATAACGCATAACGCATAACGGATAACGCATATCGCATAACGCATAACGCATAATGCATAACGCATAAAGCATAACGCATAACGCATAACGCATAACGCATAAAGCATAACGCATAACGCATAACTTATAACTCATTACTCATAACGAATAACGCATAACGCATAACTTATAACTCATTACTCATAACGCATAACGCATAACGCATAACGCATAAAGCATAACGCATAACGCATAACGGATAAAGCATAATGCATAACGCATAACGCATAACGCATTACGCATAACTTATAACTCATAACTCATAAGGAGTAACGCATAACGCATAAAGCATAACGCATAACGCATAACGCATAAAGCATAACGCATAACGCATAACGCATAACGCATAACTCATAACGCATAACGCATAACGCATAACGCATACCGTATAACGCATAACGCATAACGCATAACGCATAACGCATAACGCATAACGCATAACGCATAACGCATAACGCATAAAGCATAACGCATAACGCATAACTTATAACTCATTACTCATAACGAATAACGCATAACGCATAAGGCATAACGCATAACGCATAACGCATAACGCATAAAGCATAACGCATAACGCATAACGCATAACGCATAACGCATAACGCATAACGCATAACTCATATCGCATAACGCATATCTCATAAATCATAACGCACAACGCATAACGCATAATGCACAACGCATAACGAATACCGCAAAACGCATAACGCATAACGCATAACGCATAACGCATACCGCATAACTCATAACGCATAACGCACAACGCATAACGCACACCGTATAACGCATAACGCATAACGCATAACGCATAACGCATAACGCATAAAGCATAACGCATAACGCATAACGGATCACGCATAACGCATAACGCATAACGCATAACGTATAATGCATAACGCATAACGCATAACGCATAAAGCATAACGCATTACGCATAACTTATAACTCATAACTCATAAGGAGTAACGCATAACGCATAAAGCATAACGCATAACGCATAACGCATAACGAATAACGCATAACGCATAACGCATAACGCATAACGCATAACTTATAACTCATTACTCATAACGAATAACGCATAACGCATAACGCATAACGGATAACGCATATCGCATAACGCATAACGCATAATGCATAACGCATAAAGCATAACGCATAACGTATAACGTATAACGCATACCGCATTACGCATAACTTATAATTCATAACTCATAAGGAGTAACGCATAATGCATAAAGCATAACGCATAACGCATAACGCATAACGCATAAAGCATAACGCATAACGCATAACTTATAACTCATTACTCATAACGAATAACGCATAACGCATAACTTATAACTCATTACTCATAACGCATAACGCATAACGCATAACGCATAAAGCATAACGCATAACGCATAACGGATAAAGCATAATGCATAACGCATAACGCATAACGCATTACGCATAACTTATAACTCATAACTCATAAGGAGTAACGCATAACGCATAAAGCATAACGCATGACGCATAACGCATAACGCATAACGCATAACGCATAACGCATAACGCATAACGCATAACGCATAACGCATAACGCATACCGTATAACGCATAACGCATAACGTATAACGCACAACGCATAACGCATAACGCATAACGCAAAACGCATAACGCATAACGCATAACGAATAACGCATAACGCATAACGCATAACGCATAAGGCATAACGCCTAACGCATAACGCATAACGCATAACCCCTAACGCATAACGCATAACGCATAACGTGTAACTAATAACGCACAACGCATAACGTATAACGCATAACGCATAACGCATAACACATAACGCATAACGCATAATGCACAACGCTTTACGAATACAGCAAAACGCATAACGCTTAACGCATAACGGATCACGCATAACGCATAACGCATAATGCATAAAGCATAACGCATAACGCATAACGCATAATGCATAACGCATAAAGCGTAACGCATAACGCATAACGCATAACGCATAACGCATAACGCATAACGCATAACGCATAACGCATAACGCATAACGCATAACGCATAACGCATAACGCATAACGCATAACGCATAACGCATAACGTATAACGTATAGCGCATACCGCATTACGCATAACTTATAACTCATAACTCATAAGGAGTAACGCATAATGCATAAAGCATAACGCATAACGCATAACGCATAACGCATAAAGCATAACGCATAACGCATAACTTATAACTCATTACTCATAACGAATAACGCATAACGCATAACTTATAACTCATTACTCATAACGCATAACGCATAACGCATAACGCATAAAGCATAACGCATAACGCATAACGGATAAAGCATAATGCATAACGCATAACGCATAACGCATTACGCATAACTTATAACTCATAACTCATAAGGAGTAACGCATAACGCATAAAGCATAACGCATGACGCATAACGCATAAAGCATAACGTATAACGCATAACGCATAACGCATAACGCATAACGCATAACGCATAACGCATAACGCATAACGCATAACGCATACCGTATAACGCATAACGCATAACGCATAACGCATAACGCATAACGCATAACGCATAACGCATAACGCATAACGCATAAAGCATAACGCATAACGCATAACTTATAACTCATTACTCATAACGAATAACGCATAACGCATAAGGCATAACGCATAACGCATAACGCATAACGCATAAAGCATAACGCATAACGCATAACGCATAACGCATAACGCATAACGCATAACGCATAACGCATAACGCATAACTCATATCGCATAACGCATAAATCATAACCCATAACGCACAACGCATAACGCATAATGCACAACGCATAACGAATACCGCAAAACGCATAACGCATAACGCATAACGCATACCGCATAACTCATAACGCATAACGCACAACGCATAACGCACACCGTATAACGCATAACGCATAACGCATAACGCATAAAGCATAACGCATAACGCATAACGCATAACGGATCACGCATAACGCATAACGCATAACGCATAACGCATAACGCATAACGCATAACGCATAACGCATAACGCATAAAGTATAACGCATTACGCATAACTTATAACTCATAACTCATAAGGAGTAACGCATAACGCATAAAGCATAACGCATAACGCATAACGCATAACGCATAACTTATAACTCATTATTCATAACGAATAACGCATAACGCATAACGCATATCGCATAACGCATAACGCATAATGCATAACGCATAAAGCATAACGCATAACGCATAACGCATAACGCATAACGCATAACTCATAATGCACTACGCATAACGAATACCGCAAAACGCATAACGCATAACGCATAACGCATAACGCATAACTCATAACGCATAACTTATAACTCATTACTCATAACGAATAACGCATAACGCATAACGCGTATCGCATAACGCATAACGCATAATGCATAACGCATAAAGCATAACGCATAACGCATAACGCATAACGCATAACGCATAACGCATAACGCATAACGCATAACGCATAACGCATAACGCATAACGCATAACGCATAACGCATAACGCATAACGCATAACGCATAACGCATAACGCATAACGCATAACGCATAACGCATAACGCATAACGCATAACGCATAAAGCATAACGCATAACGCATAACGCAAACGTATAACGCACAACGCATAACGCATAACGCATAACGCATAACGCAAAACGCATAACGCATAACGCATAACGCATAACGCATAACGCATAAGGCATAACGCATAACGCATAAAGCATAACGCATAACGCATAACGCATAACGCATAACGCATAACGCATAACGCATAACGCATAAAGCATAACGCATAACGCATAACGCAAACGTATAACGCACAACGCATAACGCATAACGCATAACGCAAAACGCATAACGCATAATGCATAAAGCATAACGCATAACGCATAACGCATAACGCATAAAGCATAACGCATAACGCATAACTTATAACTCATTACTCATAACGAATAACGCATAACGCATAACTTATAACTCATTACTCATAACGCATAACGCATAACGCATAACGCATAAAGCATAACGCATAACGCATAACGGATAAAGCATAATGCATAACGCATAACGCATAACGCATTACGCATAACTTATAACTCATAACTCATAAGGAGTAACGCATAACGCATAAAGCATAACGCATGACGCATAACGCATAAAGCATAACGCATAACGCATAACGCATAACGCATAACTCATAACGCATAACGCATAACGCATAACGCATACCGTATAACGCATAACGCATAACGCATAACGCATAACGCATAACGCATAACGCATAACGCATAACGCATAACGCATAAAGCATAACGCATAACGCATAACTTATAACTCATTACTCATAACGAATAACGCATAACGCATAAGGCATAACGCATAACGCATAACGCATAACGCATAAAGCATAACGCATAACGCATAACGGATCACGCATAACGCATAACGCATAACGCATAACGCATAACGCATACCGCATAACTCATAACGCATAACGCACAACGCATAACGCACACCGTATAACGCATAACGCATAACGCATAACGCATAACGCATAACGCATAAAGCATAACGCATAACGCATAACGGATCACGCATAACGCATAACGCATAACGCATAACGCATAATGCATAACGCATAACGCATAACGCATAAAGCATAACGCATTACGCATAACTTATAACTCATAACTCATAAGGAGTAACGCATAACGCATAAAGCATAACGCATAACGCATAACGCATAACGAATAACGCATAACGCATAACGCATAACGCATAACGCATAACTTATAACTCATTACTCATAACGAATAACGCATAACGCATAACGCATAACGGATAACGCATATCGCATAACGCATAACGCATAATGCATAACGCATAAAGCATAACGCATAACGTATAACGTATAACGCATACCGCATTACGCATAACTTATAATTCATAACTCATAAGGAGTAACGCATAATGCATAAAGCATAACGCATAACGCATAACGCATAACGCATAAAGCATAACGCATAACGCATAACTTATAACTCATTACTCATAACGAATAACGCATAACGCATAACTTATAACTCATTACTCATAACGCATAACGCATAACGCATAACGCATAACGGATAACGCATATCGCATAACGCATAACGCATAATGCATAACGCATAAAGCATAACGCATAACGTATAACGTATAACGCATACCGCATTACGCATAACTTATAATTCATAACTCATAAGGAGTAACGCATAACGCATAAAGCATAACGCATAACGCATAACGCATAACGAATAACGCATAACGCATAACGCATAACGCATAACGCATAACTTATAACTCATTACTCATAACGAATAACGCATAACGCATAACGCATAACGGATAACGCATATCGCATAACGCATAACGCATAATGCATAACGCATAAAGCATAACGCATAACGCATAACGCATAACGCATAAAGCATAACGCATAACGCATAACTTATAACTCATTACTCATAACGAATAACGCATAACGCATAACTTATAACTCATTACTCATAACGCATAACGCATAACGCATAACGCATAAAGCATAACGCATAACGCATAACGGATAAAGCATAATGCATAACGCATAACGCATAACGCATTACGCATAACTTATAACTCATAACTCATAAGGAGTAACGCATAACGCATAAAGCATAACGCATGACGCATAACGCATAAAGCATAACGCATAACGCATAACGCATAACGCATAACTCATAACGCATAACGCATAACGCATAACGCATACCGTATAACGCATAACGCATAACGCATAACGCATAACGCATAACGCATAACGCATAACGCATAACGCATAACGCATAAAGCATAACGCATAACGCATAACTTATAACTCATTACTCATAACGAATAACGCATAACGCATAAGGCATAACGCATAACGCATAACGCATAACGCATAAAGCATAACGCATAACGCATAACGCATAACGCATAACGCATAACGCATAACGCATAACTCATATCGCATAACGCATATCTCATAAATCATAACGCACAACGCATAACGCATAATGCACAACGCATAACGAATACCGCAAAACGCATAACGCATAACGCATAACGCATAACGCATACCGCATAACTCATAACGCATAACGCACAACGCATAACGCACACCGTATAACGCATAACGCATAACGCATAACGCATAACGCATAACGCATAAAGCATAACGCATAACGCATAACGGATCACGCATAACGCATAACGCATAACGCATAACGTATAATGCATAACGCATAACGCATAACGCATAAAGCATAACGCATTACGCATAACTTATAACTCATAACTCATAAGGAGTAACGCATAACGCATAAAGCATAACGCATAACGCATAACGCATAACGAATAACGCATAACGCATAACGCATAACGCATAACGCATAACTTATAACTCATTACTCATAACGAATAACGCATAACGCATAACGCATAACGGATAACGCATATCGCATAACGCATAACGCATAATGCATAACGCATAAAGCATAACGCATAACGTATAACGTATAACGCATACCGCATTACGCATAACTTATAATTCATAACTCATAAGGAGTAACGCATAATGCATAAAGCATAACGCATAACGCATAACGCATAACGCATAAAGCATAACGCATAACGCATAACTTATAACTCATTACTCATAACGAATAACGCATAACGCATAACTTATAACTCATTACTCATAACGCATAACGCATAACGCATAACGCATAAAGCATAACGCATAACGCATAACGGATAAAGCATAATGCATAACGCATAACGCATAACGCATTACGCATAACTTATAACTCATAACTCATAAGGAGTAACGCATAACGCATAAAGCATAACGCATGACGCATAACGCATAAAGCATAACGCATAACGCATAACGCATAACGCATAACGCATAACGCATAACGCATAACGCATAACGCATAACGCATAACGCATAGCGTATAACGCATAACGCATAACGCATAACGCATAACGCATAACGCATAACGCATAACGCATAACCCATAACGCATAAAGCATAACGCATAACGCATAACTTATAACTCATTACTCATAACGAATAACGCATAACGCATAAGGCATAACGCATAACGCATAACGCATAACGCATAAAGCATAACGCATAACGCATAACGCATAACGCATAACGCATAACGCATAACTCATATCGCATAACGCATATCTCATAAATCATAACGCACAACGCATAACGCATAATGCACAACGCATAACGAATACCGCAAAACGCATAACGCATAACGCACAACGCATACCGCATAACTCATAACGCATAACGCACAACGCATAACGCACACCGTATAACGCATAACGCATAACGCATAACGCATAACGCATAAAGCATAACGCATAACGCATAACGCATAACGGATCACGCATAACGCATAACGCATAACGCATAACGCATAACGCATAACGCATAACGCACAAAGCATAACGCATTACGCATAACTTATAACTCATAACTCATAAGGAGTAACGCATAACGCATAAAGCATAACGCATAACGCATAACGCATAACGCATAACGGATCACGCATAACGCATAACGGATCACGCATAACGCATAACGAATAACGCATAATGCATAATGCATAACGCATATCGCATAACGCATAACGCATAATGCATAACGCATAAAGCATAACGCATAACGCATAACGCATAACGCAAAATGAATAACGCATAAAGCATAACGCATAACCCATAACCCTTAACGCATAACGCATAACACATAATGCACAACGCTTAACGAATAACGCAAATCGCATAACGGATCACGCATGACGCATAAAGCATAACGCATAACGCATAACGCATAACGCATAACGCATAACGCATAACGCATAACGCATAACGCATAACGCATAACTCATATCGCATGACGCATAAATCATAACCCATAACGCACAACGCATAACTCATAATGCACAACGCATAACGAATACCGCAAAACGCATAACGCATAACGCATAACGCATAACGCATAACGCATAAAGCATAACGCATAACGCATAACGCATAACGCATAACGCATAACTCATAATGCACAACGCATAACGAATACCGCAAAACGCATAACGCATAACGCATAACGCATAACGCATAACGCATAACGCATAACGCATAACGCATAACGCATAACGCATAACGCATAACGCATAACGCATAACGCATAACGCATAACGCATAACGCATAACGCATAACGCAAACGTATAACGCACAACGCATAACGCATAACGCATAACGCATAAAGCATAACGCATAACGCATAACTTATAACTCATTACTCATAACGAATAACGCATAACGCATAAGGCATAACGCATAACGCATAACGCATAACGCATAACGCATAACGCATAACGCATAAAGCATAACGCATAACGCATAACGCATAACGGATCACGCATAACGCATAACGCATAACGCATAACGCATAACGCATAACGCATAACGCATAACGCACAAAGCATAACGCATTACGCATAACTTATAACTCATAACTCATAAGGAGTAACGCATAACGCATAAAGCATAACGCATAACGCATAACGCATAACGCATAACGCATAACGCATAACGCATAACGGATCACGCATAACGCATAACGAATAACGCATAATGCATAATGCATAACGCATATCGCATAACGCATAACGCATAATGCATAACGCATAAAGCATAACGCATAACGCATAACGCATAACGCAAAATGAATAACGCATAAAGCATAACGCATAACCCATAACCCTTAACGCATAACGCATAACACATAATGCACAACGCTTAACGAATAACGCAAATCGCATAACGCCTAACGCATAACGGATCACGCATGACGCATAAAGCATAACGCATAACGCATAATGCATAACGCATAACGCATAACGCATAACGCATAACGCATAACGCATAACGCATAACTCATATCGCATGACGCATAAATCATAACCCATAACGCACAACGCATAACTCATAATGCACAACGCATAACGAATACCGCAAAACGCATAACGCATAACGCATAACGCATAACGCATAACGCATAAAGCATAACGCATAACGCATAACGCATAACGCATAACGCATAACTCATAATGCACAACGCATAACGAATACCGCAAAACGCATAACGCATAACGCATAACGCATAACGCATAACGCATAACGCATAACGCATAACGCATAACGCATAACGCATAACGCATAACGCATAACGCATAAAGCATAACGCATAACGCATAACGCAAACGTATAACGCACAACGCATAACGCATAACGCATAACGCATAACGCATAACGCATAACGCATAACGCATAACGCATAACGCATAACGCATAAAGCATAACGCATAACGCATGACGCAAACGTATAACGCACAACGCATAACGCATAACGCATAAAGCAAAACGCATAACGCATAACGCATAACGCATAACGCATAACGCATAAGGCATAACGGATAACGCATAAAGCATAACGCATAACGCATAACTTATAACTCATTACTCATAACGAATAACGCATAACGCATAAGGCATAACGGATAACGCATATCGCATAACGCATAACGCATAATGCATAACGCATAAAGCATAACGCATAACGCATAACCCCTAACGCATAACGCATAACGTATAACTCATAACGCATAACGCATAACGCATAACGCCTAACGCATAACGCATAACCCCTAACGCATAACGCATAACGCATAACGTGTAACTAATAACGCATAACGCATAAAGCATAACGTATAACGCAAAACGCATTTCGCATAACGCATAACGCATAACGTATAACGCATAACGCATACCGTATAACGCATAACGCATAACGCAAACGTATAACGCACAACGCATAACGCATAACGAACAACGGATAACGCATAACGCATAACGCATAACGCATAACGCATAACGAATACCGCAAAACGTATATCGCCTAACACATAACGGATCACGCATAACGCATAACGCATAACGTATAACGCATAACGCATAACGCATAACACATAACGCATAACGCATAATGCACAACGCATTACGAATACAGCAAAACGCATAACGCTTAACGCATAACGGATCACGCATAACGCATAACGCATAATGCATAACGCATAACGCATAACGCATAATGCATAACGCATAAAGCGTAACGCAAAACGCATAACGCATAAAGCGTAACACATGACGCATAACGCATAATGCACAACGCATAACGAATACAGCAAAACGCATAACGCTTAACGCATAACGCATAACGCATAACGCATAACGCATAACTCATAACGCATAACTTATAACTCATTACTCATAACGAATAACGCATAACGCATAACGCATATCGCATAACGCATAACGCATAATGCATAACGCATAAAGCATAACGCATAACGCATAACGCATAACGCATAACGCATAACGCATAACGCATAACGCATAACGCATAACGCATAACGCATAACGCATAACGCATAACGCATAACGCATAACGCATAACGCATAACGCATAACGCATAACGCATAACGCATAACGCATAACGCATAACGCATAACGCATAACGCATAACGCATAACGCATAACACATAAAGCATAACGCATAACGCATAACGCAAACGTATAACGCACAACGCATAACGCATAACGCATAACGCAAAACGCATAACGCATAACGCATAACGCATAACGCATAACTCATAAGGCATAACGCATAACGCATAAAGCATAACGCATAACGCATAACTTATAACTCATTACTCATAACGAATAACGCATAACGCATAACGCATAACGGATAACGCATATCGCATAACGCATAACGCATAATGCATAACGCATAAAGCATAACGCATAACGCATAACGCATAACGCAAAACGCATAACGCATAACGCATAACGCATAACGAACAACGGATAACGCATAACGCATAACGCATAACGCATAACGCATAACGAATACCGCAAAACGTATATCGCCTAACACATATCGGATCACGCATAACGCATAACGCATAACGTATAACGCATAACGCATAACGCATAACACATAACGCATAACGCATAATGCACAACGCATTACGAATACAGCAAAACGCATAACGCTTAACGCATAACGGATCACGCATAACGCATAACGCATAATGCATAACGCATAACGCATAACGCATAATGCATAACGCATAAAGCGTAACGCATAACGAATAACGCATAAAGCGTAACACATAACGCATAACGCATAATGCACAACGCATAACGAATACAGCAAAACGCATAACGCTTAACGCATAACGCATAACGCATAACGCATAATGCATAACGCATAGCGCATAACGCATAACGCATAACGCATAACGCATAACGCATAACGCATAACGCATAACGCATAACGCATAACGCATAACGCATAACGCATAACGCATACCGTATAACGCATAACGCATAACGCATAACGCATAACTCATATCGCATAACGCATAAATCATAACCCATAACGCACAACGCATAACGCATAATGCACAACGCATAACGAATACCGCAAAACGCATAACGCATAACGCATAACGCATACCGCATAACTCATAACGCATAACGCACAACGCATAACGCACACCGTATAACGCATAACGCATAACGCATAACGCATAACGCATAAAGCATAACGCATTACGCATAACTTATAACTCATAACTCATAAGGAGTAACGCATAACGCATAAAGCATAACGCATAACGCATAACGCATAACGCATAACGCATAATTCATAACGGATCACGCATAACGCATAACGAATAACGCATAATGCATAATGCATAACGCATATCGCATAACGCATAACGCATAATGCATAACGCATAAAGCATAACGCATAACGCATAACGCATAACGCAAAATGAATAACGCATAAAGCATAACGCATAACCCATAACCCTTAACGCATAACGCATAACACATAATGCACAACGCTTAACGAATACCGCAAATCGCATAACGCCTAACGCATAACGGATCACGCATGACGCATAAAGCATAACGCATAACGCATAATGCATAACGCATAACGCATAACGCATAACGCATAACTCATATCGCATGACGCATAAATCATAACCCATAACGCACAACGCATAACTCATAATGCACAACGCATAACGAATACCGCAAAACGCATAACGCATAACGCATAACGCATAACGCATAACGCATAAAGCATAACGCATAACGCATAACGCATAACGCATAACGCATAACTCATAATGCACAACGCATAACGAATACCGCAAAACGCATAACGCATAACGCATAACGCATAACGCATAACTCAAAACGCATAACTTATAACTCATTACTCATAACGAATAATGCATAACGCATAACGCATATCGCATAACGCATAACGCATAATGCATAACGCATAAAGCATAACGCATAACGCATAACGCATAACGCATAACGCATAACGCATAACGCATAACGCATAACGCATAACGCATAACGCATAACGCATAACGCATAACGCATAAAGCATAACGCATAACGCATAACGCAAACGTATAACGCACAACGCATAACGCATAACGCATAACGCAAAACGCATAACGCATAACGCATAACGCATAACGCATAACGCATAAGGCATAACGCATAACGCATAAAGCATAACGCATAACGCATAACTTATAACTCATTACTCATAACGAATAACGCATAACGCATAAGGCATAACGGATAACGCATATCGCATAACGCATAACGCATAATGCATAACGCATAAAGCATAACGCATAACGCATAACCCCTAACGCATAACGCATAACGTATAACTCGTAACGCATAACGCATAACGCATACCGTATAACGCATAACGCATAACGCATAACGCATAACGCATAACGCATAACGCATAACGCATAACGCATAACGCATAACGCATAACGCATAACGCATAACGCATAACGCATAACGCATAACGCATACCGTATAACGCATAACGCATAACGCAAAACGCATAACGCAAACGTATAACGCACAACGCATAACGCATAACGAACAACGGATAACGCATAACGCATAACGCATAACGCATAACGAATACCGCAAAACGTATATCGCCTAACACATAACGGATCACGCATAACGCATAACGCATAACGTATAACGCATAACGCATAACGCATAACACATAACGCATAACGCATAATGCACAACGCATTACGAATACAGCAAAACGCATAACGCTTAACGCATAACGGATCACGCATAACGCATAACGCATAATGCATAACGCATAACGCATAACGCATAATGCATAACGCATAAAGCGTAACGCATAACGCATAACGCATAAAGCGTAACACATAACGCATAACGCATAATGCACAACGCATAACGAATACAGCAAATCGCATAACGCTTAACGCATAACGCATAACGCATAACGCATAACGCATAACGCATAACGCATAACGCATAACGCATAACGAATAACGCATAACGCATAACGCATAACGCATAACGCATAACTTATAACTCATTACTCATAACGAATAACGCATAACGCATAACGCATAACGGATAACGCATATCGCATAACGCATAACGCATAATGCATAACGCATAAAGCATAACGCATAACGTATAACGTATAACGCATACCGCATTACGCATAACTTATAATTCATAACTCATAAGGAGTAACGCATAATGCATAAAGCATAACGCATAACGCATAACGCATAACGCATAAAGCATAACGCATAACGCATAACTTATAACTCATTACTCATAACGAATAACGCATAACGCATAACTTATAACTCATTACTCATAACGCATAACGCATAACGCATAACGCATAAAGCATAACGCATAACGCATAACGGATAAAGCATAATGCATAACGCATAACGCATAACGCATTACGCATAACTTATAACTCATAACTCATAAGGAGTAACGCATAACGCATAAAGCATAACGCATGACGCATAACGCATAAAGCATAACGCATAACGCATAACGCATAACGCATAACGCATAACGCATAACGCATAACGCATAACGCATAACGCATAACGCATAGCGTATAACGCATAACGCATAACGCATAACGCATAACGCATAACGCATAACGCATAACGCATAACCCATAACGCATAAAGCATAACGCATAACGCATAACTTATAACTCATTACTCATAACGAATAACGCATAACGCATAAGGCATAACGCATAACGCATAACGCATAACGCATAAAGCATAACGCATAACGCATAACGCATAACGCATAACGCATAACGCATAACTCATATCGCATAACGCATATCTCATAAATCATAACGCACAACGCATAACGCATAATGCACAACGCATAACGAATACCGCAAAACGCATAACGCATAACGCATAACGCATACCGCATAACTCATAACGCATAACGCACAACGCATAACGCACACCGTATAACGCATAACGCATAACGCATAACGCATAACGCATAAAGCATAACGCATAACGCATAACGCATAACGGATCACGCATAACGCATAACGCATAACGCATAACGCATAACGCATAACGCACAAAGCATAACGCATTACGCATAACTTATAACTCATAACTCATAAGGAGTAACGCATAACGCATAAAGCATAACGCATAACGCATAACGCATAACGCATAACGGATCACGCATAACGCATAACGGATCACGCATAACGCATAACGAATAACGCATAATGCATAATGCATAACGCATATCGCATAACGCATAACGCATAATGCATAACGCATAAAGCATAACGCATAACGCATAACGCATAACGCAAAATGAATAACGCATAAAGCATAACGCATAACCCATAACCCTTAACGCATAACGCATAACACATAATGCACAACGCTTAACGAATAACGCAAATCGCATAACGGATCACGCATGACGCATAAAGCATAACGCATAACGCATAATGCATAACGCATAACGCATAACGCATAACGCATAACGCATAACGCATAACGCATAACTCATATCGCATGACGCATAAATCATAACCCATAACGCACAACGCATAACTCATAATGCACAACGCATAACGAATACCGCAAAACGCATAACGCATAACGCATAACGCATAACGCATAACGCATAAAGCATAACGCATAACGCATAACGCATAACGCATAACGCATAACTCATAATGCACAACGCATAACGAATACCGCAAAACGCATAACGCATAACGCATAACGCATAACGCATAACGCATAACGCATAACGCATAACGCATAACGCATAACGCATAACGCATAACGCATAACGCATAACGCATAACGCATAACGCATAACGCATAACGCATAACGCAAACGTATAACGCACAACGCATAACGCATAACGCATAACGCATAAAGCATAACGCATAACGCATAACTTATAACTCATTACTCATAACGAATAACGCATAACGCATAAGGCATAACGCATAACGCATAACGCATAACGCATAACGCATAACGCATAACGCATAAAGCATAACGCATAACGCATAACGCATAACGGATCACGCATAACGCATAACGCATAACGCATAACGCATAACGCATAACGCATAACGCATAACGCACAAAGCATAACGCATTACGCATAACTTATAACTCATAACTCATAAGGAGTAACGCATAACGCATAAAGCATAACGCATAACGCATAACGCATAACGCATAACGCATAACGCATAACGCATAACGGATCACGCATAACGCATAACGAATAACGCATAATGCATAATGCATAACGCATATCGCATAACGCATAACGCATAATGCATAACGCATAAAGCATAACGCATAACGCATAACGCATAACGCAAAATGAATAACGCATAAAGCATAACGCATAACCCATAACCCTTAACGCATAACGCATAACACATAATGCACAACGCTTAACGAATAACGCAAATCGCATAACGCCTAACGCATAACGGATCACGCATGACGCATAAAGCATAACGCATAACGCATAACGCATAACGCATAACGCATAACGCATAACGCATAACGCATAACGCATAACGCATAACTCATATCGCATGACGCATAAATCATAACCCATAACGCACAACGCATAACTCATAATGCACAACGCATAACGAATACCGCAAAACGCATAACGCATAACGCATAACGCATAACGCATAACGCATAAAGCATAACGCATAACGCATAACGCATAACGCATAACGCATAACTCATAATGCACAACGCATAACGAATACCGCAAAACGCATAACGCATAACGCATAACGCATAACGCATAACGCATAACGCATAACGCATAACGCATAACGCATAACGCGTAACGCATAACGCATAACGCATAAAGCATAACGCATAACGCATAACGCAAACGTATAACGCACAACGCATAACGCATAACGCATAACGCATAACGCATAACGCATAACGCATAACGCATAACGCATAACGCATAACGCATAAAGCATAACGCATAACGCATGACGCAAACGTATAACGCACAACGCATAACGCATAACGCATAAAGCAAAACGCATAACGCATAACGCATAACGCATAACGCATAACGCATAAGGCATAACGGATAACGCATAAAGCATAACGCATAACGCATAACTTATAACTCATTACTCATAACGAATAACGCATAACGCATAAGGCATAACGGATAACGCATATCGCATAACGCATAACGCATAATGCATAACGCATAAAGCATAACGCATAACGCATAACCCCTAACGCATAACGCATAACGTATAACTCATAACGCATAACGCATAACGCATAACGCCTAACGCATAACGCATAACCCCTAACGCATAACGCATAACGCATAACGTGTAACTAATAACGCATAACGCATAAAGCATAACGTATAACGCAAAACGCATTTCGCATAACGCATAACGCATAACGTATAACGCATAACGCATACCGTATAACGCATAACGCATAACGCAAACGTATAACGCACAACGCATAACGCATAACGAACAACGGATAACGCATAACGCATAACGCATAACGCATAACGCATAACGAATACCGCAAAACGTATATCGCCTAACACATAACGGATCACGCATAACGCATAACGCATAACGTATAACGCATAACGCATAACGCATAACACATAACGCATAACGCATAATGCACAACGCATTACGAATACAGCAAAACGCATAACGCTTAACGCATAACGGATCACGCATAACGCATAACGCATAATGCATAACGCATAACGCATAACGCATAATGCATAACGCATAAAGCGTAACGCAAAACGCATAACGCATAAAGCGTAACACATGACGCATAACGCATAATGCACAACGCATAACGAATACAGCAAAACGCATAACGCTTAACGCATAACGCATAACGCATAACGCATAACGCATAACTCATAACGCATAACTTATAACTCATTACTCATAACGAATAACGCATAACGCATAACGCATATCGCATAACGCATAACGCATAATGCATAACGCATAAAGCATAACGCATAACGCATAACGCATAACGCATAACGCATAACGCATAACGCATAACGCATAACGCATAACGCATAACGCATAACGCATAACGCATAACGCATAACGCATAACGCATAACGCATAACGCATAACGCATAACGCATAACGCATAACGCATAACGCATAACGCATAACGCATAACGCATAACGCATAACGCATAACACATAAAGCATAACGCATAACGCATAACGCAAACGTATAACGCACAACGCATAACGCATAACGCATAACGCAAAACGCATAACGCATAACGCATAACGCATAACGCATAACTCATAAGGCATAACGCATAACGCATAAAGCATAACGCATAACGCATAACTTATAACTCATTACTCATAACGAATAACGCATAACGCATAACGCATAACGGATAACGCATATCGCATAACGCATAACGCATAACGCATAACTCATATCGCATAACGCATAAATCATAACCCATAACGCACAACGCATAACGCATAATGCACAACGCATAACGAATACCGCAAAACGCATAACGCATAACGCATAACGCATACCGCATAACTCATAACGCATAACGCACAACGCATAACGCACACCGTATAACGCATAACGCATAACGCATAACACATAATGCACAACGCTTAACGAATACCGCAAATCGCATAACGCCTAACGCATAACGGATCACGCATGACGCATAAAGCATAACGCATAACGCATAATGCATAACGCATAACGCATAACGCATAACGCATAACTCATATCGCATGACGCATAAATCATAACCCATAACGCACAACGCATAACTCATAATGCACAACGCATAACGAATACCGCAAAACGCATAACGCATAACGCATAACGCATAACGCATAACGCATAAAGCATAACGCATAACGCATAACGCATAACGCATAACGCATAACTCATAATGCACAACGCATAACGAATACCGCAAAACGCATAACGCATAACGCATAACGCATAACGCATAACTCAAAACGCATAACTTATAACTCATTACTCATAACGAATAATGCATAACGCATAACGCATATCGCATAACGCATAACGCATAATGCATAACGCATAAAGCATAACGCATAACGCATAACGCATAACGCATAACGCATAACGCATAACGCATAACGCATAACGCATAACGCATAACGCATAACGCATAACGCATAACGCATAAAGCATAACGCATAACCTATAACGCAAACGTATAACGCACAACGCATAACGCATAACGCATAACGCAAAACGCATAACGCATAACGCATAACGCATAACGCATAACGCATAAGGCATAACGCATAACGCATAAAGCATAACGCATAACGCATAACTTATAACTCATTACTCATAACGAATAACGCATAACGCATAAGGCATAACGGATAACGCATATCGCATAACGCATAACGCATAATGCATAACGCATAAAGCATAACGCATAACGCATAACCCCTAACGCATAACGCATAACGTATAACTCGTAACGCATAACGCATAACGCATACCGTATAACGCATAACGCATAACGCATAACGCATAACGCATAACGCATAACGCATAACGCATAACGCATAACGCATAACGCATAACGCATAACGCATAACGCATAACGCATAACGCATACCGTATAACGCATAACGCATAACGCAAAACGCATAACGCAAACGTATAACGCACAACGCATAACGCATAACGAACAACGGATAACGCATAACGCATAACGCATAACGCATAACGAATACCGCAAAACGTATATCGCCTAACACATAACGGATCACGCATAACGCATAACGCATAACGTATAACGCATAACGCATAACGCATAACACATAACGCATAACGCATAATGCACAACGCATTACGAATACAGCAAAACGCATAACGCTTAACGCATAACGGATCACGCATAACGCATAACGCATAATGCATAACGCATAACGCATAACGCATAATGCATAACGCATAAAGCGTAACGCATAACGCATAACGCATAAAGCGTAACACATAACGCATAACGCATAATGCACAACGCATAACGAATACAGCAAATCGCATAACGCTTAACGCATAACGCATAACGCATAACGCATAATGCATAACGCATAGCGCATAACGCATAACGCATAACGCATAACGCATAACGCATAACGCATAACGCATAACGCATAACGCATAACGTATAACGCATAACGCATAACGCATAACGCATAATGCATAACGCATAGCGCATAACGCATAACGCATAACGCATAACGCATAACGCATAACGCATAACGCATAACGCATAACGCATAACGCATAACGCATAACGCATAACGCATAACGCATAACGCATAACGCATAACGCATAACGCATAACGCATAACGCATAACGCATAACGCATAACGCATACCGTATAACGCATAACGCATAACGCATAACGCATAACGCATAACGCATAACGCATAACGCATAACGCATAACGCATAACGCATAACGCATACCGTATAACGCATAACGCATAACGCATAACGCATAACGCATAACGCATAACGCATAACGCATAACGCATAACGCATAACGCATAACGCATAACGCATAACGCATAAAGCATAACGCATAACGCATAGCGCATTACGCATAACTTATAACTCATAACTCATAAGGAGTAACGCATAACGCATAAAGCATAACGCATAACGCATAACGCATAACGCATAACGCGTAACGCATAACGCATAACGCATAACGCATAACGCATAACGCATAACGCATAACGCATAACGAATAACGCATAAAGCATAACGCATAACGCATAACGCATAACGCATAACGCATAACGCATAACGCATAACGCATAACGCATACCGTATAACGCATAACGCATAACGCATAACGCATAACGCATAACGCATAACGCATAACGCATAACGCATAACGCATAACGCATAACGCATACCGTATAACGCATAACGCATAACGCATAACGCATAACGCATAACGCATAACGCATAACGCATAACGCATAACGCATAACGCATAACGCATACCGTATAACGCATAACGCATAACGCATAACGCATAACGCATAACGCATAACGCATAACGCATAACGCATAACGCATAACGCATAACGCATAACGCATAAAGCATAACGCATAACGCATAGCGCATTACGCATAACTTATAACTCATAACTCATAAGGAGTAACGCATAACGCATAAAGCATAACGCATAACGCATAACGCATAACGCATAACGCATAACGCATAACGCATAACGCATAACGCATAACGCATAACGCATAACGCATAACGCATAACGAATAACGCATAAAGCATAACGCATAACGGATAACGCATAAAGCATAACGCATAACGCATAACGCATAACGCATTACGCATAACGCATAACTTGTAACTCATTACTCATAACGAATAACGCATAACGCATAACGCATAACGCATAACGCATAACGCATAACGCATAAAGCATAACGCACAACGCATAACGGATAAAGCATAATGCATAACGCATAACGCATAACGCATTACGCATAACTTATAACTCATAACTCATAACGAATAACGCATAACGCAAAATGCATAACGCATAACGCATAACGCATAAAGCATAACGCATAACGCATAACGGATAAAGCATAATGCATAACGCATAACGCATAACGCATAACGCATAACGCATAACGTATTACGTATAACGCATACCGCATTACGCATAACTTATAACTCATAACTCATACGGAGTAACGCATAACGCATAAAGCATAACGCATAACGCATAACGCATAACGCATAACGCATAACGCATAACGCATAACTTATAACTCATTACTCATAACTCATAAGGAGTAACGCATAACGCATAAAGCATAACGCATAACGCATAACGCATAACGTATTACGTATAACGCATACCGCATTACGCATAACTTATAACTCATAACTCATACGGAGTAACGCATAACGCATAACGCATAACGCATAACGCATAACGCATAACGCATAAAGCATAACGCATAACGCATAACTTATAACTCATTACTCATAACGCATAACGCATAACGCATAAAGCATAACGCATAACGCATAACGGATAAAGCATAATGCATAACGCATAACGCATAACGCATTACGCATAACTTATAACTCATAACTCATAAGGAGTAACGCATAACGCATAAAGCATAACGCATTACGCATAACTTATAACTCATAACTCATAAGGAGTAACGCATAACGCATAAAGCATAACGCATAACGCATAACGCATAACGCATAACGCGTAACGCATAACGCATAACGCATAACGCATAACGCATAACGAATAACGCATAAAGCATAACGCATAACGCATAACGCATAAAGCATAACGCATAACGCATAACGCATAACGCATTACGCATAACGCATAACTTGTAACTCATTACTCATAACGAATAACGCATAACGCATAACGCATAACGCATAACGCATAACGCATAACGCATAACGCATAACGCATAAAGCATAACGCATAACGCATAACGGATAAAGCATAATGCATAACGCATAACGCATAACGCATTACGCATAACTTATAACTCATAACTCATAACGAATAACGCATAACGCAAAATGCATAACGCATAACGCATAACGCATAAAGCATAACGCATAACGCATAACGGATAAAGCATAATGCATAACGCATAACGCATAACGCATTACGCATAACTTATAACTCATAACTCATAACGAATAACGCATAACGCAAAATGCATAACGCATGTCGGATCACGCATAACGCATAACGCATAAAGCATAAATCATAACGCATAACGAATACCGCAAAACGTATATCGCCTAACACATAACGCATCACGCATAACGCATAACGCATAACGCATAACGCATAACGCATAACGCATAACGCATAACGCATAACGCATAACGCATAACGCATAACGCATAACGCATAACGCATAACGCATAACGCATAACGTATTACGTATAACGCATAATGCATAACGCATAACGCATAACGCATTACGCATAACTTATAACTCATAACTCATAAGGAGTAACGCATAACGCATAAAGCATAACGCATAACGCATAACGCATAGCGCATTACGCATAACTTATAACTCATAACTCATAAGGAGTAACGCATAACGCATAAAGCATAACGCATAACGCATAACTTATAACTCATTACTCATAACGCATAACGCATAACGCATAAAGCATAACGCATAACGCATAACGGATAAAGCATAATGCATAACGCATAACGCATAACGCATAACGCATAAAGCATAACGCATAACGCATAACTTATAACTCATAACTCATAAGGAGTAACGCATAACGCATAAAGCATAACGCATAACGCATAACGCATAAAGCATAACGCATAACCAATAACGCATAACGCATAACGCATAACGCATAACGCATAACGCATAACGCATAACGCATAAAGCATAACGCATAACGCATAACTTATAACTCATTACTCATAACGAATAACGCATAACGCATAAGGCATAACGCATAACGCATAACGCATAACGCATAACGCATAAAGCATAACGCATAACGCATAACGGATAAAGCATAATGCATAACGCATAACGCATAAAGCATAACGCATAACGCATAACTTATAACTCATTACTCATAACGAATAACGCATAACGCATAAGGCATAACGCATAACGCATAACGCATAACGCATAACGCATAAAGCATAACGCATAACGCATAACGGATAAAGCATAATGCATAACGAATAACGCATAACGCATAACGCATAACGCATAACGCATAACGCATAACGCATAACGCATAACGCATAACGTATTACGTATAACGCATAACGCATACCGTATAACGCATAACGCATAACGCATAACGCATAACGCATAACGCATAACGCATAACGCATAACGCATAACGCATAACGCATAACGCATAACGCATAAAGCATAACGCATAACGCATAGCGCATTACGCATAACTTATAACTCATAACTCATAAGGAGTAACGCATAACGCATAAAGCATAACGCATAACGCATAACGCATAACGCATAACGCATAACGCATAACGCATAACGCATAACGCATAACGCATAACGCATAACGCATAACGCATAACGAATAACGCATAAAGCATAACGCATAACGGATAACGCATAAAGCATAACGCATAACGCATAACGCATAACGCATTACGCATAACGCATAACTTGTAACTCATTACTCATAACGAATAACGCATAACGCATAACGCATAACGCATAACGCATAACGCATAACGCATAAAGCATAACGCACAACGCATAACGGATAAAGCATAATGCATAACGCATAACGCATAACGCATTACGCATAACTTATAACTCATAACTCATAACGAATAACGCATAACGCAAAATGCATAACGCATAACGCATAACGCATAAAGCATAACGCATAACGCATAACGGATAAAGCATAATGCATAACGCATAACGCATAACGCATAACGCATAACGCATAACGTATTACGTATAACGCATACCGCATTACGCATAACTTATAACTCATAACTCATAAGGAGTAACGCATAACGCATAAAGCATAACGCATAACGCATAACGCATAACGCATAAAGCATAACGCATAACGCATAACTTATAACTCATTACTCATAACTCATAAGGAGTAACGCATAACGCATAAAGCATAACGCATAACGCATAACGCATAACGTATAACGTATAACGCATACCGCATTACGCATAACTTATAACTCATAACTCATAAGGAGTAACGCATAACGCATAAAGCATAACGCATAACGCATAACGCATAACGCATAAAGCATAACGCATAACGCATAACTTATAACTCATTACTCATAACGCATAACGCATAACGCATAAAGCATAACGCATAACGCATAACGGATAAAGCATAATGCATAACGCATAACGCATAACGCATTACGCATAACTTATAACTCATAACTCATAAGGAGTAACGCATAACGCATAAAGCATAACGCATTACGCATAACTTATAACTCATAACTCATAAGGAGTAACGCATAACGCATAAAGCATAACGCATAACGCATAACGCATAACGCATAACGCGTAACGCATAACGCATAACGCATAACGCATAACGCATAACGAATAACGCATAAAGCATAACGCATAACGCATAACGCATAAAGCATAACGCATAACGCATAACGCATAACGCATTACGCATAACGCATAACTTGTAACTCATTACTCATAACGAATAACGCATAACGCATAACGCATAACGCATAACGCATAACGCATAACGCATAACGCATAACGCATAAAGCATAACGCATAACGCATAACGGATAAAGCATAATGCATAACGCATAACGCATAACGCATTACGCATAACTTATAACTCATAACTCATAACGAATAACGCATAACGCAAAATGCATAACGCATAACGCATAACGCATAAAGCATAACGCATAACGCATAACGGATAAAGCATAATGCATAACGCATAACGCATAACGCATTACGCATAACTTATAACTCATAACTCATAACGAATAACGCATAACGCAAAATGCATAACGCATGTCGGATCACGCATAACGCATAACGCATAAAGCATAAATCATAACGCATAACGAATACCGCAAAACGTATATCGCCTAACACATAACGCATCACGCATAACGCATAACGCATAACGCATAACGCATAACGCATAACGCATAACGCATAACGCATAACGCATAACGCATAACGCATAACGCATAACGCATAACGCATAACGCATAACGCATAACGTATTACGTATAACGCATAATGCATAACGCATAACGCATAACGCATTACGCATAACTTATAACTCATAACTCATAAGGAGTAACGCATAACGCATAAAGCATAACGCATAACGCATAACGCATAAAGCATAACGCATAACGCATAACGCATAACGCATAACGCATAACGCATAACGCATAACGCATAACGCATAACGCATAACGCATAACGCATAAAGCATAACGCATAACGCATAACTTATAACTCATTACTCATAACGAATAACGCATAACGCATAAGGCATAACGCATAAGGCATAACGCATAACGCATAAAGCATAACGCATAACGCATAACGCATAACGCATAACGCATAACGCATAACGCATAACGCATAACGCATAACGCATAAAGCATAACGCATAACGCATAACGCATTACGCATAACTTATAACTCATAACTCATAAGGAGTAACGCATAACGCATAAAGCATAACGCATAACGCATAACGCATATCGCATAACGCGTAACGCATAACGCATAACGCATAACGCATAACGCATAACGCATAACGCATAACGCATAACGCATAACGCATAAAGCATAAATCATAACGCATAACGAATACCGCAAAACGTATATCGCCTAACACATAACGCATCACGCATAACGCATAACGCATAACGCATAACGCATAACGCATAACGCATAACGCATAACGCATAACGCATAACGCATAACGCATAACGCATAACGCATAACGCATAACGCATAACGCATAACGTATTACGTATAACGCATACCGCATTACGCATAACTTATAACTCATAACTCATACGGAGTAACGCATAACGCATAAAGCACAACGCATAACGCATAACGCATAACGCATAAAGCATAACGCATAACGCATAACTTATAACTCATTACTCATAACGCATAACGCATAACGCATAAAGCATAACGCATAACGCATAACGGATAAAGCATAATGCATAACGCATAACGCATAACGCATAACGCATAAAGCATAACGCATAACGCATAACTTATAACTCATAACTCATAAGGAGTAACGCATAACGCATAAAGCATAACGCATAACGCATAACGCATAAAGCATAACGCATAACCAATAACGCATAACGCATAACGCATAACGCATAACGCATAACGCATAACGCATAACGCATAAAGCATAACGCATAACGCATAACTTATAACTCATTACTCATAACGAATAACGCATAACGCATAAGGCATAACGCATAACGCATAACGCATAACGCATAACGCATAAAGCATAACGCATAACGCATAACGGATAAAGCATAATGCATAACGCATAACGCATAAAGCATAACGCATAACGCATAACTTATAACTCATTACTCATAACGAATAACGCATAACGCATAAGGCATAACGCATAACGCATAACGCATAACGCATAACGCATAAAGCATAACGCATAACGCATAACGGATAAAGCATAATGCATAACGCATAACGCATTACGCATTACGCATAACTTATAACTCATAACTCATAACGAATAACGCATAACGCAAAATGCATAACGCATGTCGGATCACGCATAACGCATAACGCATAACGCATAACGCATAACGCATAACGCATAACGCATAACGCATAACGCATAACGCATAACGCATAAAGCATAACGCATAACGCATAACGCAAACGTATAACGCACAACGCATAACGCATAACGCATAACGCAAAATGCATAACGCAAACGTATAACGCACAACGCATAACGCATTACGAACAACGGATAACGCATAACGCATAACGCATAACGCATAACGCATAACGCATAACGCATAACGCATAATGAATAACGCATAAAGCATAACGCATAACGCATAACGCATAAAGCATAACGCATAACGCATAACGCATAAATCATGACGCATAACGCATAACGCATAACGCATAACGCATAACGCATAACGCATAACGCATAACGCATAACGCATAACGCATAACGCATAACGCATAACGCATAAAGCATAACGCATAACGCATAACGGATAAAGCATAATGCATAACGCATAACGCATTACGCATTACGCATATCTTATAACTCATAACTCATAACGAATAACGCATAACGCAAAATGCATAACGCATGTCGGATCACGCATAACGCATAACGCATAACGCATAACGCATAACGCATAAAGCATAACGCACAACGCATAACGGATAAAGCATAATGCATAACGCATAACGCATAACGCATTACGCATAACTTATAACTCATAACTCATAACGAATAACGCATAACGCAAAATGCATAACGCATAACGCATAACGCATAAAGCATAACGCATAACGCATAACGGATAAAGCATTATGCATAACGCATAACGCATAACGCATAACGCATAACGCATAACGTATTACGTATAACGCATACCGCATTACGCATAACTTATAACTCATAACTCATACGGAGTAACGCATAACGCATAAAGCATAACGCATAACGCATAACGCATAACGCATAAAGCATAACGCATAACGCATAACTTATAACTCATTACTCATAACTCATAAGGAGTAACGCATAACGCATAAAGCATAACGCATAACGCATAACGCATAACGTATTACGTATAACGCATACCGCATTACGCATAACTTATAACTCATAACTCATACGGAGTAACGCATAACGCATAAAGCATAACGCATAACGCATAACGCATAACGCATAAAGCATAACGCATAACGCATAACTTATAACTCATTACTCATAACGCATAACGCATAACGCATAAAGCATAACGCATAACGCATAACGGATAAAGCATAATGCATAACGCATAACGCATAACGCATTACGCATAACTTATAACTCATAACTCATAAGGAGTAACGCATAACGCATAAAGCATAACGCATTACGCATAACTTATAACTCATAACTCATAAGGAGTAACGCATAACGCATAAAGCATAACGCATAACGCATAACGCATAACGCATAACGCGTAACGCATAACGCATAACGCATAACGCATAACGCATAACGAATAACGCATAAAGCATAACGCATAACGCATAACGCATAAAGCATAACGCATAACGCATAACGCATAACGCATTACGCATAACGCATAACTTGTAACTCATTACTCATAACGAATAACGCATAACGCATAACGCATAACGCATAACGCATAACGCATAACGCATAACGCATAACGCATAAAGCATAACGCATAACGCATAACGGATAAAGCATAATGCATAACGCATAACGCATAACGCATTACGCATAACTTATAACTCATAACTCATAACGAATAACGCATAACGCAAAATGCATAACGCATAACGCATAACGCATAAAGCATAACGCATAACGCATAACGGATAAAGCATAATGCATAACGCATAACGCATAACGCATTACGCATAACTTATAACTCATAACTCATAACGAATAACGCATAACGCAAAATGCATAACGCATGTCGGATCACGCATAACGCATAACGCATAAAGCATAAATCATAACGCATAACGAATACCGCAAAACGTATATCGCCTAACACATAACGCATCACGCATAACGCATAACGCATAACGCATAACGCATAACGCATAACGCATAACGCATAACGCATAACGCATAACGCATAACGCATAACGCATAACGCATAACGCATAACGCATAACGCATAACGCATAACGCATAACGCATAACGTATTACGTATAACGCATAATGCATAACGCATAACGCATAACGCATTACGCATAACTTATAACTCATAACTCATAAGGAGTAACGCATAACGCATAAAGCATAACGCATAACGCATAACGCATAAAGCATAACGCATAACGCATAACGCATAACGCATAACGCATAACGCATAACGCATAACGCATAACGCATAACGCATAAAGCATAACGCATAACGCATAACTTATAACTCATTACTCATAACGAATAACGCATAACGCATAAGGCATAACGCATAACGCATAACGCATAACGCATAAAGCATAACGCATAACGCATAACGCATAACGCATAACGCATAACGCATAACGCATAACGCATAACGCATAACGCATAAAGCATAACGCATAACGCATAACGCATTACGCATAACTTATAACTCATAACTCATAAGGAGTAACGCATAACGCATAAAGCATAACGCATAACGCATAACGCATAACGCATAACGCATAACGCATAACGCATAACGCATAACGCATAACGCATAACGCATAACGCATAACGCATAACGCATAACGCATAACGCATAAAGCATAAATCATAACGCATAACGAATACCGCAAAACGTATATCGCCTAACACATAACGCATCACGCATAACGCATAACGCATAACGCATAACGCATAACGCATAACGCATAACGCATAACGCATAACGCATAACGCATAACGCATAACGCATAACGCATAACGCATAACGCATAACGTATTACGTATAACGCATACCGCATTACGCATAACTTATAACTCATAACTCATACGGAGTAACGCATAACGCATAAAGCACAACGCATAACGCATAACGCATAACGCATAAAGCATAACGCATAACGCATAACTTATAACTCATTACTCATAACGCATAACGCATAACGCATAAAGCATAACGCATAACGCATAACGGATAAAGCATAATGCATAACGCATAACGCATAACGCATAACGCATAAAGCATAACGCATAACGCATAACTTATAACTCATAACTCATAAGGAGTAACGCATAACGCATAAAGCATAACGCATAACGCATAACGCATAAAGCATAACGCATAACCAATAACGCATAACGCATAACGCATAACGCATAACGCATAACGCATAACGCATAACGCATAAAGCATAACGCATAACGCATAACTTATAACTCATTACTCATAACGAATAACGCATAACGCATAAGGCATAACGCATAACGCATAACGCATAACGCATAACGCATAAAGCATAACGCATAACGCATAACGGATAAAGCATAATGCATAACGCATAACGCATAAAGCATAACGCATAACGCATAACTTATAACTCATTACTCATAACGAATAACGCATAACGCATAAGGCATAACGCATAACGCATAACGCATAACGCATAACGCATAACGCATAAAGCATAACGCATAACGCATAACGGATAAAGCATAATGCATAACGCATAACGCATTACGCATTACGCATAACTTATAACTCATAACTCATAACGAATAACGCATAACGCAAAATGCATAACGCATGTCGGATCACGCATAACGCATAACGCATAACGCATAACGCATAACGCATAACGCATAACGCATAACGCATAACGCAAAACGCATAACGCAAACGTATAACGCACAACGCATAACGCATAACGAACAACTGATAACGCATAACGCATAACGCATAACGCATAACGAATACCGCAAAACGTATATCGCCTAACACATAACGGATCACGCATAACGCATAACGCATAACGTATAACGCATAACGCATAACGCATAACACATAACGCATAACGCATAATGCACAACGCATTACGAATACAGCAAAACGCATAACGCTTAACGCATAACGGATCACGCATAACGCATAACGCATAATGCATAACGCATAACGCATAACGCATAATGCATAACGCATAAAGCGTAACGCATAACGCATAACGCATAAAGCGTAACACATAACGCATAACGCATAATGCACAACGCATAACGAATACAGCAAAACGCATAACGCTTAACGCATAACGCATAACGCATAACGCATAATGCATAACGCATAGCGCATAACGCATAACGCATAACGCATAACGCATAACGCATAACGCATAACGCATAACGCATAACGTATAACGCATACCGCATTACGCATAAAGCATAATGCATAACGCATAACGCATAACGCATTACGCATAACTTATAACTCATAACTCATAACGCATAACGCATAACGCATAAAGCATAAAGCATAACGCATAACGCATAACGCATAACGCATAACGCATAAAGCATAACGCATAACGCATAACTTATAACTCATTACTCATAACTCATAAGAAGTAAAGCATAACGCATAAAGCATAACGCATAACGCATAACGCATAACGTATTACGTATAACGCATACCGCATTACGCATAACTTATAACTCATAACTCATACGGAGTAACGCATAACGCATAAAGCATAACGCATAACGCATAACGCATAAAGCATAACGCATAACGCATAACGCATAACTTATAACTCATTACTCATAACGCATAACGCATAACGCATAACGCATAACGAATAACGCATAAAGCATAACGCATAACGCATAACGCATAAAGCATAAAGCATAACGCATAACGCATAACGCATAACGCATTACGCATAACGCATAACTTGTAACTCATTACTCATAACGAATAACGCATAACGCATAACGCATAACGCATAACGCATAACGCATAACGCATAAAGCATAACGCATAACGCATAAAGCATAACGCATAACGCATAACGGATAAAGCATAATGCATAACGCATAACGCATAACGCATTACGCATAACTTATAACTCATAACTCATACGGAGTAACGCATAACGCATAAAGCATAACGCATAACGCATAACGCATAAAGCATAACGCATAACGCATAACTTATAACTCATTACTCATAACGCATAACGCATAACGCATAACGCATAACGAATAACGCATAAAGCATAACGCATAACGCATAACGCATAAAGCATAAAGCATAACGCATAACGCATAACGCATAACGCATTACGCATAACGCATAACTTGTAACTCATTACTCATAACGAATAACGCATAACGCATAACGCATAACGCATAACGCATAACGCATAACGCATAAAGCATAACGCATAACGCATAAAGCATAACGCATAACGCATAACGGATAAAGCATAATGCATAACGCATAACGCATAACGCATTACGCATAACTTATAACTCATAACTCATAACGAATAACGCATAACGCAAAATGCATAACGCATAACGCATAACGCATAAAGCATAACGCATAACGCATAACGGATAAAGCATAATGCATAACGCATAACGCATAACGCATTACGCATAACTTATAACTCATAACTCATAACGAATAACGCATAACGCAAAATGCATAACGCATGTCGGATCACGCATAACGCATAACGCATAAAGCATAAATCATAACGCATAACGAATACCGCAAAACGTATATCGCCTAACACATAACGCATCACGCATAACGCATAACGCATAACGCATAACGCATAACGCATAACGCATAACGCATAACGCATAACGCATAACGCATAACGCATAACGCATAACGCATAACGCATAACGTATTACGTATAACGCATACCGCATTACGCATAACTTATAACTCATAACTCATACGGAGTAACGCATAACGCATAAAGCATAACGCATAACGCATAACGCATAACGCATAAAGCATAACGCATAACGCATAACTTATAACTCATTACTCATAACGCATAACGCATAACGCATAAAGCATAACGCATAACGCATAACGCATAACGGATAAAGCATAATGCATAACGCATAACGCATAACGCATAACGCATAACGCATAACGCATAACGCATAACGCATAACGCATACCGTATGACGCATAACGCATAACGCATAACTTATAACTCATTACTCATAACGAATAACGCATAACGCATAAGGCATAACGCATAAGGCATAACGCATAACGCATAAAGCATAACGCATAACGCATAACGCATAACGCATAACGCATAACGCATAACGCATAACGCATAACGCATAACGCATAACGCATAACGCATAACGCATAACGCATAAAGCATAACGCATAACGCATAACGCATTACGCATAACTTATAACTCATAACTCATAAGGAGTAACGCATAACGCATAAAGCATAACGCATAACGCATAACGCATAACGCGTAACGCATAACGCATAACGCATAACGCATAACGCATAACGCATAACGCATAACGCATAACGCATAACGCATAACGAATAACGCATAAAGCATAACGCATAACGCATAACACATAACGCATTACGCATAACGCATAACTTGTAACTCATTACTCATAACGAATAACGCATAACGCATAACGCATAACGCATAACGCATAACGCATAACGCATAACGCATAAAGCATAACGCATAACGCATAACGGATAAAGCATAATGCATAACGCATAACGCATAACGCATTACGCATAACTTATAACTCATAACTCATAACGAATAACGCATAACGCAAAATGCATAACGCATAACGCATAACGCATAAAGCATAACGCATAACGCATAACGGATAAAGCATAATGCATAACGCATAACGCATAACGCATTACGCATAACGCATAAAGCATAACGCATAACGCATAACGCATAACGCATTACGCAGCACGCATAACTTGTAACTCATTACTCATAACGAATAACGCATAACGCATAACGCATAACGCATAACGCATAACGCATAAAGCATAACGCATAACGCATAACGGATAAAGCATAATGCATAACGCATAACGCATAACGCATTACGCATAACTTATAACTCACAACTCATAACGAATAACGCATAACGCAAAATGCATAACGCATGTCGGATCACGCATAACGCATAACGCATAAAGCATAAATCATAACGCATAACGAATACCGCAAAACGTATATCGCCTAACACATAACGCATCACGCATAACGCATAACGCATAACGCATAACGCATAACGCATAACGCATAACGCATAACGCATAACGCATAACGCATAACGCATAACGCATAACGCATAACGTATTACGTATAACGCATACCGCATTACGCATAACTTATAACTCATAACTCATACGGAGTAACGCATAACGCATAAAGCATAACGCATAACGCATAACGCATAACGCATAAAGCATAACGCATAACGCATAACTTATAACTCATTACTCATAACGCATAACGCATAACGCATAAAGCATAACGCATAACGCATAACGGATAAAGCATAATGCATAACGCATAACGCATAACGCATTACGCATAACTTATAACTCATAACTCATAAGGAGTAACGCATAACGCATAAAGCATAACGCATAACGCATAACGCATAAAGCATAACGCATAACGCATAACGCATAACGCATAACGCATAACGCATAACGCATAACACATAACGCATAACGCATAACGCATAACGCATAAAGCATAACGCATAACGCATAACTTATAACTCATTACTCATTACGAATAACGCATAACGCATAAGGCATAACGCATAAGGCATAACGCATAACGCATAAAGCATAACGCATAACGCATAACGCATAACGCATAACGCATAACGCATAACGCATAACGCATAACGCATAACGCATAACGCATAACGCATAAAGCATAACGCATAACGCATAACGCATTACGCATAACTTATAACTCATAACTCATAAGGAGTAACGCATAACGCATAAAGCATAACGCATAACGCATAACGCATAACGCATAACGCATAACGCGTAACGCATAACGCATAACGCATAACCCATAACGCATAACGCATAACGCATAACGCATAACGCATAACGAATAACGCATAAAGCATAACGCATAACGCATAACGCATAAAGCATAACGCATAACGCATAACGCATAACGCATAACGCATAACGCATAACGCATAACGCATTACGCATAACGCATAACTTGTAACTCATTACTCATAACGAATAACGCATAACGCATAACGCATAACGCATAACGCATAACGCATAACGCATAAAGCATAACGCATAACGCATAACGGATAAAGCATAATGCATAACGCATAACGCATAACGCATTACGCATAACTTATAACTCATAACTCATAACGAATAACGCATAACGCAAAATGCATAACGCATAACGCATAACGCATAAAGCATAACGCATAACGCATAACGGATAAAGCATAATGCATAACGCATAACGCATAACGCATTACGCATAACTTATAACTCATAACTCATAACGAATAACGCATAACGCAAAATGCATAACGCATGTCGGATCACGCATAACGCATAACGCATAAAGCATAAATCATAACGCATAACGAATACCGCAAAACGTATATCGCCTAACACATAACGCATCACGCATAACGCATAACGCATAACGCATAACGCATAACGCATAACGCATAACGCATAACGCATAACGCATAACGCATAACGCATAACGCATAACGCATAACGTATTACGTATAACGCATACCGCATTACGCATAACTTATAACTCATAACTCATACGGAGTAACGCATAACGCATAAAGCACAACGCATAACGCATAACGCATAACGCATAAAGCATAAGGCATAACGCATAACTTATAACTCATTACTCATAACGCATAACGCATAACGCATAAAGCGTAACGCATAACGCATAACGGATAAAGCATAATGCATAACGCATAACGCATAACGCATAACGCATAAAGCATAACGCATAACGCATAACTTATAACTCATAACTCATAAGGAGTAACGCATAACGCATAACGCATAATGCATAACGCATAACGCATAACGTATAACGCATAACGCATAACGCATAACACATAACGCATAACGCATAATGCACAACGCATTACGAATACAGCAAAACGCATAACGCTTAACGCATAACGGATCACGCATAACGCATAACGCATAATGCATAACGCATAACGCATAACGCATAATGCATAACGCATAAAGCGTAACGCATAACGCATAACGCATAATGCATAACGCATAAAGCGTAACGCATAACGCATAACGCATAAAGCGTAACACATAACGCATAACGCATAATGCACAACGCATAACGAATACAGCAAAACGCATAACGCTTAACGCATAACGCATAACGCATAACGCATAATGCATAACGCATAGCGCATAACGCATAACGCATAACGCATAACGCATAACGCATAATGCATAACGCATAAAGCGTAACGCATAACGCATAACGCATAAAGCGTAACACATAACGCATAACGCATAATGCACAACGCATAACGAATACAGCAAAACGCATAACGCTTAACGCATAACGCATAACGCATAACGCATAATGCATAACGCATAGCGCATAACGCATAACGCATAACGCATAACGCATAACGCATAACGCATAACGCATAACGCATAACGCATAACGCATAACGTATAACGCATACCGCATTACGCATAAAGCATAATGCATAACGCATAACGCATAACGCATTACGCATAACTTATAACTCATAACTCATAACGCATAACGCATAACGCATAACGCATAACGCTTAAAGCATAACGCATAACGCATAACGCATAACGCATTACGCATAACGCATAACGCATAACGCATAATGAATAACGCATAAAGCATAACGCAAAACGCATAACGCATAAAGCATAACGCATAACGCATAACGCATAAATCATGACGCATAACGCATAACGCATAACGCATAACGCATAACGCATAACGCATAACGCATAACGCATAACGCATAACGCATAACGCATAACGCATAACGCATAACGCATAACGCATAACGCATAACGCATAACGCATAACGCATAACGCATAACGCATAAATCATGACGCATAACGCATAACGCATAACGCATAACGCATAACGCATAACGCATAACGCATAACGCATAACGCATAACGCATAACGCATAACGCATAACGCATAACGCATAACGCATAACGCATAACGCATAACGCATAACGCATAACGCATACCGTATGACGCATAACGCATAACGCATAACTTATAACTCATTACTCATAACGAATAACGCATAACGCATAAGGCATAACGCATAAGGCATAACTCATAACGCATAAAGCATAACGCATAACGCATAACGCATAACGCATAACGCATAACGCATAACGCATAACGCATAACGCATAACGCATATCGCATAAAGCATAACGCATAACGCATAACGCATTACGCATAACTTATAACTCATAACTCATAAGGAGTAACGCATAACGCATAAAGCATAACGCATAACGCATAACGCATAACGCGTAACGCATAACGCATAACGCATAACGCATAACGCATAACGCATAACGCATAACGCATAACGCATAACGAATAACGCATAAAGCATAACGCATAACGCATAACGCATAAAGCATAACGCATAACGCATAACACATAACGCATTACGCATAACGCATAACTTGTAACTCATTACTCATAACGAATAACGCATAACGCATAACGCATAACGCATAACGCATAACGCATAAAGCATAACGCATAACGCATAACGGATAAAGCATAATGCATAACGCATAACGCATAACGCATTACGCATAACTTATAACTCATAACTCATAACGAATAACGCATAACGCAAAATGCATAACGCATAACGCATAACGCATAAAGCATAACGCATAACGCATAACGGATAAAGCATAATGCATAACGCATAACGCATAACGCATTACGCATAACTTATAACTCATAACTCATAACGAATAACGCATAACGCAAAATGCATAACGCATGTCGGATCACGCATAACGCATAACGCATAAAGCATAAATCATAACGCATAACGAATACCGCAAAACGTATATCGCCTAACACATAACGCATCACGCATAACGCATAACGCATAACGCATAACGCATAACGCATAACGCATAACGCATAACGCATAACGCATAACGCATAACGCATAACGCATAACGTATTACGTATAACGCATAACGCATTACGCATAACTTATAACTCATAACTCATACGGAGTAACGCATAACGCATAAAGCATAACGCATAACGCATAACGCATAACGCATAAAGCATAACGCATAACGCATAACTTATAACTCATTACTCATAACGCATAACGCATAACGCATAAAGCATAACGCATAACGCATAACGGATAAAGCATAATGCATAACGCATAACGCATAACGCATTACGCATAACTTATAACTCATAACTCATAAGGAGTAACGCATAACGCATAAAGCATAACGCATAACGCATAACGCATAAAGCATAACGCATAACGCATAACGCATAACGCATAACGCATAACGCATAACGCATAACGCATAACGCATAACGCATAAAGCATAACGCATAACGCATAACTTATAACTCATTACTCATAACGAATAACGCATAACGCATAAGGCATAACGCATAACGCATAACGCATAACGCATAACGCATAAAGCATAACGCATAACGCATAACGGATAAAGCATAATGCATAACGCATAACGCATTACGCATTACGCATAACTTATAACTCATAACTCATAACGAATAACGCATAACGCAAAATGCATAACGCATGTCGGATCACGCATAACGCATAACGCATAACGCATGACGCATAACGCATAACGCATAACGCATAACGCATAACGCATAACGCATAAGGCATAACGCATAACGCATAACGCATAACGCATAACGCATAACGCATAACGCATAACGCATACCGTATAACGCATAACGCATAACGCATAACTTATAACTCATTACTCATAACGAATAACGCATAACGCATAAGGCATAACGCATAAGGCATAACGCATAACGCATAAAGCATAACGCATAACGCATAACGCATAACGCATAACGCATAACGCATAACGCATAACGCATAACGCATAACGCATAAAGCATAACGCATAACGCATAACGCATTACGCATAACTTATAACTCATAACTCATAAGGAGTAACGCATAACGCATAAAGCATAACGCATAACGCATAACGCATAACGCATAACGCGTAACGCATAACGCATAACGCATAACGCATAACGCATAACGCATAACGCATAACGCATAACGCATAACGCATAACGCATAACGCATAACGCATAACGCATAAAGCATAACGCATAACGCATAACTTATAACTCATTACTCATAACGAATAACGCATAACGCATAAGGCATAACGCATAACGCATAACGCATAACGCATAACGCATAACGCATAAAGCATAACGCATAACGCATAACGGATAAAGCATAATGCATAACGCATAACGCATTACGCATTACGCATAACTTATAACTCATAACTCATAACGAATAACGCATAACGCAAAATGCATAACGCATGTCGGATCACGCATAACGCATAACGCATAACGCATAACGCATAACGCATAAAGCATAACGCATAACGCATAACGCATAACGCATAACGCATAAAGCATAACGCATAACGCATAACGCATAACGCATAACGCATAAAGCATAACGCATTACGCATAACTTATAACTCATAACTCATAAGGAGTAACGCATAACGCATAAAGCATAACAAATAACGCATAACGCATAACGCATAACGCATAACGCATAACGCATAACGCATAACGCATAACGCATAACGCATAACGCATAACGCATAACGCATAACGCATAACGCATAACGCATAACGCATAACGCATAACGCATAACGCATAACGCATAACGCATAACGCATAACGCATAACGCATAACGGATCACGCATAACGCATAACGCAAAGCGCATAACGCATAACGCATAACGCATAACGCATAACGCATAAAGCATAACGCATAACGCATAACGCATAACGCATTACGCATAACTTATAACTCATAACTCATAAGGAGTAACGCATAACGCATAAAGCATAACGCATAACGCATAACGCATAACGCATAACGCATAACGCATAACGCATAACGCATAACGCATAACGCATAATGAATAACGCATAAAGCATAACGCATAACGCATAACGCATAAAGCATAACGCATAACGCATAACGCATAACGCATTACGCATAACGCATAACGCATAACGCATAAAGCATAACACATAACGCATAACGCATAATGCACAACGCATAACGAATACAGCAAAACGCATAACGCTTAACGCATAACGCATAACGCATAACGCATAATGCATAACGCATAGCGCATAACGCATAACGCATAACGCATAACGCATAACGCATAACGCATAACGCATAACGCATAACGCATAACGCATAACGCATAACGTATAACGTATAACGCATACCGCATTACGCATAACTTATAACTCATAACTCATAAGGAGTAACGCATAACGCATAAAGCATAACGCATAACGCATAACGCATAAAGCATAACGCATAACGCATAACTTATAACTCATTACTCATAACGAATAACGCATAACGCATAACTTATAACTCATTACTCATAACGCATAACGCATAACGCATAAAGCATAACGCATAACGCATAACGGATAAAGCATAATGCATAACGCATAACGCATAACGCATTACGCATAACTTATAACTCATAACTCATAAGGAGTAACGCATAACGCATAACTCCTAACGCATAACGCATAACGCATAACGTATAACTCATAACGCATAACGCATAACGCCTAACGCATAACGCATAACGCATAACCCCTAACGCATAACGCATAACGCATAACGCATAACGCATAACGCATAACGCATAATGCATAACGCATAGCGCATAACGCATAACGCATAACGCATAACTCATGACGCATAACGCATAACGCATAACGCATAACGCATAACGTATAACGTATAACGCATACCGCATTACGCATAACTTATAACTCATAACTCATAAGGAGTAACGCATAACGCATAACGCATAACGCATAACGCATAACGCATAAGGCATAAAGCATAACGCATAACGCATAACTTATAACTCATTACTCATAACGAATAACGCATAACGCATAACGCATAACGCATAACGTGTAACTAATAACGCACAACGCATAACGCATAACGAACAACGGATAACGCATAACGCATAACGCATAACGCATAACGAATACCGCAAAACGTATATCGCCTAACACATAACGGATCACGCATAACGCATAAATCATAACGTATAACGCATAACGCATAACGCATAACACATAACGCATAACGCATAATGCACAACGCATTACGAATACAGCAAAACGCATAACGTTTAACGCATAACGGATCACGCATAACGCATAACGCATAATGCATAACGCATAAAGCGTAACGCATAACGCATAACGCATAAAGCATAACACATAACGCATAACGCATAATGCACAACGCATAACGAATACAGCAAAACTCATAACGCTTAACGCATAACGCATAACGCATAACGCATAATGCATAACGCATAGCGCATAACGCATAACTTATAACTCATTACTCATAACGAATAACGCATAACGCATAAAGCATAACGCATAACGCATAACGGATAAAGCATAATGCATAACGCATAACGCATAACGCATTACGCATAACTTATAACTCATAACTCATAAGGAGTAACGCATAACGCATAACTCCTAACGCATAACGCATAACGTATAACTCATAACGCATAACGCATAACGCATAACGCCTAACGCATAACGCATAACGCATAACCCCTAACGCATAACGCATAACGCATAACGCATAACGCATAACGCATAATGCATAACGCATAGCGCATAACGCATAACGCATAACGCATAACTCATGACGCATAACGCATAACGCATAACGCATAACGCATAACGTATAACGTATAACGCATACCGCATTACGCATAACTTATAACTCATAACTCATAAGGAGTAACGCATAACGCATAACGCATAACGCATAACGCATAACGCATAAGGCATAAAGCATAACGCATAACGCATAACTTATAACTCATTACTCATAACGAATAACGCTTAACGCATAACGCATAACGCATAACGCATAATGCATAACGCATAGCGCATAACGCATAACTTATAACTCATTACTCATAACGAATAACGCATAACGCATAAAGCATAACGCCTAACGCATAACGGATAAAGCATAATGCATAACGCATAACGCATAACGCATTACGCATAACTTATAACTCATAACTCATAAGGAGTAACGCATAACGCATAACTCCTAACGCATAACGCATAACGTATAACTCATAACGCATAACGCATAACGCATAACGCCTAACGCATAACGCATAACGCATAACCCCTAACGCATAACGCATAACGCATAACGCATAACGCATAACGCATAACGCATAACGCATAACGTATAACGTATAACGCATACCGCATTACGCATAACTTATAACTCATAACTCATAAGGAGTAACGCATAACGCATAACGCATAACGCATAACGCATAACGCATAAGGCATAAAGCATAACGCATAACGCATAACTTATAACTCATTACTCATAACGAATAACGCATAACGCATAACGCATAACGCATAACGCATAACGTGTAACTAATAACGCACAACGCATAACGCATAACGAACAACGGATAACGCATAACGCATAACGCATAACGCATAACGAATACCGCAAAACGTATATCGCCTAACACATAACGGATCACGCATAACGCATAAATCATAACGTATAACGCATAACGCATAACGCATAACACATAACGCATAACGCATAATGCACAACGCATTACGAATACAGCAAAACGCATAACGTTTAACGCATAACGGATCACGCATAACGCATAACGCATAACGCATAACGCATAACGCATAACGCATAACGTATTACGTATAACGCATACCGCATTACGCATAACTTATAACTCATAACTCATACGGAGTAACGCATAACGCATAAAGCATAACGCATAACGCATAACGCATAAAGCATAACGCATAACGCATAACTTATAACTCATTACTCATAACGCATAACGCATAACGCATAAAGCATAACGCATAACGCATAACGGATAAAGCATAATGCATAACGCATAACGCATAACGCATTACGCATAACTTATAACTCATAACTCATAAGGAGTAACGCATAACGCATAAAGCATAACGCATAACGCATAACGCATAAAGCATAACGCATAACGCATAACGCATAACGCATAACGCATAACGCATAACGCATAACGCATAACGCATAAAGCATAACGCATAACGCATAACTTATAACTCATTACTCATAACGAATAACGCATAACGCATAAGGCATAACGCATAACGCATAACGCATAACGCATATCGCATAAAGCATAACGCATAACGCATAACGGATAAAGCATAATGCATAACGCATAACGCATTACGCATTACGCATAACTTATAACTCATAACTCATAACGAATAACGCATAACGCAAAATGCATAACGCATGTCGGATCACGCATAACGCATAACGCATAACGCATAACGCATAACGCATAACGCATAAAGCATAACGCATAAAGCATAACGCATAACTTATAACTCATTACTCATAAGGCATAACGCATAACGCATAACGCATAACGCATAACGAATAAAGCATAACGCATAACGCATAACGCATAACGCATAACGCATAACGCATAACGCATAACGCATAACGCATAACGCATAACGCATAACGCATAACGCATAACGCATAACGCATAACGCATAACGCATAACGCATAACGGATCACGCATAACGCATAACGCATAAAGCATAAGGCATAACGCATAACGCATAACGCATAACGCATAAAGCATAACGCATAACGCATAACGCATAACGCATTACGCATAACTTATAACTCATAACTCATATGGAGTAACGCATAACGCATAAAGCATAACGCATAACGCATAACGCATAACGCATAACGCATAACGCATAACGCATAACGCATAACGCATAACGCATAACGCATAACGCATAACCCATAACGCATAACGCATAACGCATAACGCATAACGCATTACGCATAACGCATAACTTGTAACTCATTACTCATGACGAATAACGCATAACGCATAACGCATAACGCATAACGCATAACGCATAACGCATAACGCATAACGCATAACGCATAAAGCATAACGCATAACGCATAACGGATAAAGCATAATGCATAACGCATAACGCATAACGCATTACGCATAACTTATAACTCATAACTCATAACGAATAACGCATAACGCAAAATGCATAACGCATAACGCATAGCGCATAAAGCATAACGCATAACGCATAACGGATAAAGCATAATGCATAACGCATAACGCATAACGCATTACGCATAACTTATAACTCATAACTCATAACGAATAACGCATAACGCAAAATGCATAACGCATGTCGGATCACGCATAACGCATAACGCATAAAGCATAAATCATAACGCATAACGAATACCGCAAAACGTATATCGCCTAACACATAACGCATCACGCATAACGCATAACGCATAACGCATAACGCATAACGCATAACGCATAACGCATAACGCATAACGCATAACGAATAACGCATAACGCATAACGCATAACGTATTACGTATAACGCATACCGCATTACGCATAACTTATAACTCATAACTCATACGGAGTAACGCATAACGCATAAAGCATAACGCATAACGCATAACGCATAAAGCATAACGCATAACGCATAACTTATAACTCATTACTCATAACGCATAACGCATAACGCATAAAGCATAACGCATAACGCATAACGGATAAAGCATAATGCATAACGCATAACGCATAACGCATTACGCATAACTTATAACTCATAACTCATAAGGAGTAACGCATAACGCATAAAGCATAACGCATAACGCATAACGCATAAAGCATAAAGCATAACGCATAACGCATAACGCATAACGCATAACGCATAACGCATAACGCATAACGCATAACGCATAACGCATAACGCATAACGCATAACGCATAAGGCATAAAGCATAACGCATAACGCATAACTTATAACTCATTACTCATAACGAATAACGCATAACGCATAACGCATAACGCATAACGCATAACGTGTAACTAATAACGCACAACGCATAACGCATAACGAACAACGGATAACGCATAACGCATAACGCATAACGCATAACGAATACCGCAAAACGTATATCGCCTAACACATAACGGATCACGCATAACGCATAAATCATAACGTATAACGCATAACGCATAACGAATACCGCAAAACGTATATCGCCTAACACATAACGCATCACGCATAACGCATAACGCATAACGCATAACGCATAACGCATAACGCATAACGCATAACGCATAACGCATAACGAATAACGCATAACGCATGACGCATAACGTATTACGTATAACGCATACCGCATTACGCATAACTTATAACTCATAACTCATACGGAGTAACGCATAACGCATAAAGCATAACGCATAACGCATAACGCATAAAGCATAACGCATAACGCATAACTTATAACTCATTACTCATAACGCATAACGCATAACGCATAAAGCATAACGCATAACGCATAACGGATAAAGCATAATGCATAACGCATAACGCATAACGCATTACGCATAACTTATAACTCATAACTCATAAGGAGTAACGCATAACGCATAAAGCATAACGCATAACGCATAACGCATAAAGCATAACGCATAACGCATAACGCATAACGCATAACGCATAACGCATAACGCATAACGCATAACGCATAACGCATAAAGCATAACGCATAACGCATAACTTATAACTCATTACTCATAACGAATAACGCATAACGCATAAGGCATAATGCATAACGCATAACGCATAACGCATATCGCATAAAGCATAACGCATAACGCATAACGGATAAAGCATAATGCATAACGCATAACGCATTACGCATTACGCATAACTTATAACTCATAACTCATAACGAATAACGCATAACGCAAAATGCATAACGCATGTCGGATCACGCATAACGCATAACGCATAACGCATAACGCATAACGCATAACGCATAACGCATAAAGCATAACGCATAAAGCATAACGCATAACTTATAACTCATTACTCATAAGGCATAACGCATAACGCATAACGCATAACGCATAACGAATAAAGCATAACGCATAACGCATAACGCATAACGCATAACGCATAACGCATAACGCATAACGCATAACGCATAAAGCATAACGCATTACGCATAACTTATAACTCATAACTCATAAGGAGTAACGCATAACGCATAAAGCATAACGCATAACGCATAACGCATAACGCATAACGCATAACGCATAACGCATAACGCATAACGCATAACGCATAACGCATAACGCATAACGCATAACGCATAACGCATAACGCATAACGCATAACGCATAACGCATAACGCATAACGCATAACGCATAACGCATAACGGATCACGCATAACGCATAACGCATAAAGCATAAGGCATAACGCATAACGCATAACGCATAACGCATAAAGCATAACGCATAACGCATAACGCATAACGCATTACGCATAACTTATAACTCATAACTCATAAGGAGTAACGCATAACGCATAAAGCATAACGCATAACGCATAACGCATAACGCATAACGCATAACGCATAACGCATAACGCATAACGCATAACGCATAACGCATAACGCATAACGCATAACGCATAACGCATTACGCGTAACGCATAACTTGTAACTCATTACTCATAACGAATAACGCATAACGCATAACGCATAACGCATAACGCATAACGCATAACGCATAACGCATAACGCATAACGCATAACGCATAAAGCATAACGCATAACGCATAACGGATAAAGCATAATGCATAACGCATAACGCATAACGCATTACGCATAACTTATAACTCATAACTCATAACGAATAACGCATAACGCAAAATGCATAACGCATAACGCATAGCGCATAAAGCATAACGCATAACGCATAACGGATAAAGCATAATGCATAACGCATAACGCATAACGCATTACGCATAACTTATAACTCATAACTCATAACGAATAACGCATAACGCAAAATGCATAACGCATGTCGGATCACGCATAACGCATAACGCATAACGCATAAAGCATAAATCATAACGCATAACGAATACCGCAAAACGTATATCGCCTAACACATAACGCATCACGCATAACGCATAACGCATAACGCATAACGCATAACGCATAACGCATAACGCATAACGCATAACGCATAACGAATAACGCATAACGCATAACGCGTAACGCATAACGCATAACGCATAAAGCATAACGCATAACGCATAACTTATAACTCATTACTCATAACGAATAACGCATAACGCATAAGGCATAACGCATAACGCATAACGCATAACGCATATCGCATAAAGCATAACGCATAACGCATAACGGATAAAGCATAATGCATAACGCATAACGCATTACGCATTACGCATAACTTATAACTCATAACTCATAACGAATAACGCATAACGCAAAATGCATAACGCATGTCGGATCACGCATAACGCATAACGCATAACGCATAACGCATAACGCATAACGCATAACGCATAAAGCATAACGCATAACGCATAACGCATAAAGCATAACGCATTACGCATAACTTATAACTCATAACTCATAACGAGTAACGCATAACGCATAAAGCATAACGCATAACGCATAACGCATAACGCATAACGCATAACGCATAAAGCATAACGCATTACGCATAACTTATAACTCATAACTCATAAGGAGTAACGCATAACGCATAAAGCATAACGCATAACGCATAACGCATAACGCATAACGCATAACGCATAACGCATAACGCATAACGCATAACGCATAACGCATAACGCATAACGCATAACGCATAAAGCATAACGCATTACGCATAACTTATAACTCATAACTCATAAGGAGTAACGCATAACGCATAAAGCATAACGCATAACGCATAACGCATAACGCATAACGCATAACGCATAACGCATAACGCATAACGCATAACGCATAACGCATAACGCATAACGCATAACGCATAACGCATAACGCATAACGCATAACGCATAACGCATAACGCATAACGCATAACGCATAACGCATAACGCATAAAGCATAACGCATAACGCATAACGGATAAAGCATAATGCATAACGCATAACGCATAACGCATTACGCATAACTTATAACTCATAACTCATAACGAATAACGCATAACGCAAAATGCATAACGCATAACGCATAACGCATAAAGCATAACGCATAACGAATAACGGATAAAGCATAATGCATAACGCATAACGCATAACGCATTACGCATAACTTATAACTCATAACTCATAACGAATAACGCATAACGCAAAATGCCTAACGCATAACGCATAACGCATAAAGCATAACGCATAACGAATAACGGATAAAGCATAATGCATAACGCATAACGCATAACGCATTACGCATAACTTATAACTCATAACTCATAACGAATAACGCATAACGCAAAATGCATAACGCATGTCGGATCACGCATAACGCATAACGCATAAAGCATAAATCATAACGCATAACGAATACCGCAAAACGTATATCGCCTAACACATAACGCATCACGCATAACGCATAACGCATAACGCATAACGCATAACGCATAACGCATAACGCATAACGCATAACGCATAACGCATAACGCATAACGAATAACGCATAACGCATAACGCATAACGTATTACGTATAACGCATACCGCATTACGCATAACTTATAACTCATAACTCATACGGAGTAACGCATAACGCATAAAGCATAACGCATAACGCATAACGCATAAAGCATAACGCATAACGCATAACTTATAACTCATTACTCATAACGCATAACGCATAACGCATAAAGCATAACGCATAACGCATAACGGATAAAGCATAATGCATAACGCATAACGCATAACGCATTACGCATAACTTATAACTCATAACTCATAAGGAGTAACGCATAACGCATAAAGCATAACGCATAACGCATAACGCATAAAGCATAACGCATAACGCATAACGCATAACGCATAACGCATAACGCATAACGCATAAAGCATAACGCATAACGCATAACTTATAACTCATTACTCATAACGAATAACGCATAACGCATAAGGCATAACGCATAACGCATAACGCATAACGCATATCGCATAAAGCATAACGCATAACGCATAACGGATAAAGCATAATGCATAACGCATAACGCATTACGCATTACGCATAACTTATAACTCATAACTCATAACGAATAACGCATAACGCAAAATGCATAACGCATGTCGGATCACGCATAACGCATAACGCATAACGCATAACGCATAACGCATAACGCATAACGCATAAAGCATAACGCATAAAGCATAACGCATAACTTATAACTCATTACTCATAAGGCATAACGCATAACGCATAACGCATAACGCATAACGAATAAAGCATAACGCATAACGCATAACGCATAACGCATAACGCATAACGCATAACGCATAACGCATAACGCATAACGCATAACGCATAAAGCATAACGCATTACGCATAACTTATAACTCATAACTCATAAGGAGTAACGCATAACGCATAAAGCATAACGCATAACGCATAACGCATAACGCATAACGCATAACGCATAACGCATAACGCATAACGCATAACGCATAACGCATAACGCATAACGCATAACGCATAACGCATAACGCATAACGCATAACGGATCACGCATAACGCATAACGCATAAAGCATAAGGCATAACGCATAACGCATAACGCATAACGCATAAAGCATAACGCATAACGCATAACGCATAACGCATTACGCATAACTTATAACTCATAACTCATAAGGAGTAACGCATAACGCATAAAGCATAACGCATAACGCATAACGCATAACGCATAACGCATAACGCATAACGCATAACGCATAACGCATAACGCATAACGCATAACGCATAACGCATAACGCATAACGCATAACGCATAACGCATTACGCATAACGCATAACTTGTAACTCATTACTCATAACGAATAACGCATAACGCATAACGCATAACGCATAACGCATAACGCATAACGCATAACGCATAACGCATAACGCATAACGCATAAAGCATAACGCATAACGCATAACGGATAAAGCATAATGCATAACGCATAACGCATAACGCATTACGCATAACTTATAACTCATAACTCATAACGAATAACGCATAACGCAAAATGCATAACGCATAACGCATAGCGCATAAAGCATAACGCATAACGCATAACGGATAAAGCATAATGCATAACGCATAACGCATAACGCATTACGCATAACTTATAACTCATAACTCATAACGAATAACGCATAACGCAAAATGCATAACGCATGTCGGATCACGCATAACGCATAACGCATAAAGCATAAATCATAACGCATAACGAATACCGCAAAACGTATATCGCCTAACACATAACGCATCACGCATAACGCATAACGCATAACGCATAACGCATAACGCATAACGCATAACGCATAACGCATAACGCATAACGAATAACGCATAACGCATAACGCATAACGTATTACGTATAACGCATACCGCATTACGCATAACTTATAACTCATAACTCATACGGAGTAACGCATAACGCATAAAGCATAACGCATAACGCATAACGCATAAAGCATAACGCATAACGCATAACTTATAACTCATTACTCATAACGCATAACGCATTACGCATAAAGCATAACGCATAACGCATAACGGATAAAGCATAATGCATAACGCATAACGCATAACGCATTACGCATAACTTATAACTCATAACTCATAAGGAGCAACGCATAACGCATAAAGCATAACGCATAACGCATAACGCATAAAGCATAAAGCATAACGCATAACGCATAACGCATAACGCATAACGCATAACGCATAACGCATAACGCGTAACGCATAACGCATAACGCATAAAGCATAACGCATAACGCATAACTTATAACTCATTACTCATAACGAATAACGCATAACGCATAAGGCATAACGCATAACGCATAACGCATAACGCATATCGCATAAAGCATAACGCATAACGCATAACGGATAAAGCATAATGCATAACGCATAACGCATTACGCATTACGCATAACTTATAACTCATAACTCATAACGAATAACGCATAACGCAAAATGCATAACGCATGTCGGATCACGCATAACGCATAACGCATAACGCATAACGCATAACGCATAACGCATAACGCATAACGCATAACGCATAACGCATAAAGCATAACGCATAACGCATAACGCATAAAGCATAACGCATTACGCATAACTTATAACTCATAACTCATAACGAGTAACGCATAACGCATAAAGCATAACGCATAACGCATAACGCATAACGCATAACGCATAACGCATAAAGCATAACGCATTACGCATAACTTATAACTCATAACTCATAAGGAGTAACGCATAACGCATAAAGCATAACGCATAACGCATAACGCATAACGCATAACGCATAACGCATAACGCATAACGCATAACGCATAACGCATAACGCATAACGCATAACGCATAACGCATAACGCATAACGCATAACGCATAAAGCATAACGCATTACGCATAACTTATAACTCATAACTCATAAGGAGTAACGCATAACGCATAAAGCATAACGCATAACGCATAACGCATAACGCATAACGCATAACGCATAACGCATAACGCATAACGCATAACGCATAACGCATAACGCATAACGCATAACGCATAACGCATAACGCATAACGCATAACGCATAACGCATAACGCATAACGCATAACGCATAACGCATAACGCATAACGCATAACGCATAACGCATAACGCATAAAGCATAACGCATAACGCATAACGGATAAAGCATAATGCATAACGCATAACGCATAACGCATTACGCATAACTTATAACTCATAACTCATAACGAATAACGCATAACGCAAAATGCATAACGCATAACGCATAACGCATAAAGCATAACGCATAACGAATAACGGATAAAGCATAATGCATAACGCATAACGCATAACGCATTACGCATAACTTATAACTCATAACTCATAACGAATAACGCATAACGCAAAATGCCTAACGCATAACGCATAACGCATAAAGCATAACGCATAACGAATAACGGATAAAGCATAATGCATAACGCATAACGCATAACGCATTACGCATAACTTATAACTCATAACTCATAACGAATAACGCATAACGCAAAATGCATAACGCATGTCGGATCACGCATAACGCATAACGCATAAAGCATAAATCATAACGCATAACGAATACCGCAAAACGTATATCGCCTAACACATAACGCATCACGCATAACGCATAACGCATAACGCATAACGCATAACGCATAACGCATAACGCATAACGCATAACGCATAACGCATAACGAATAACGCATAACGCATAACGCATAACATATTACGTATAACGCATACCGCATTACGCATAACTTATAACTCATAACTCATACGGAGTAACGCATAACGCATAAAGCATAACGCATAACGCATAACGCATAAAGCATAACGCATAACGCATAACTTATAACTCATTACTCATAACGCATAACGCATAACGCATAAAGCATAACGCATAACGCATAACGGATAAAGCATAATGCATAACGCATAACGCATAACGCATTACGCATAACTTATAACTCATAACTCATAAGGAGTAACGCATAACGCATAAAGCATAACGCATAACGCATAACGCATAAAGCATAACGCATAACGCATAACGCATAACGCATAACGCATAACGCATAACGCATAACGCATAACGCATAACGCATAAAGCATAACGCATAACGCATAACTAATAACTCATTACTCATAACGAATAACGCATAACGCATAAGGCATAACGCATAACGCATAACGCATAACGCATATCGCATAAAGCATAACGCATAACGCATAACGGATAAAGCATAATGCATAACGCATAACGCATTACGCATTACGCATAACTTATAACTCATAACTCATAACGAATAACGCATAACGCAAAATGCATAACGCATGTCGGATCACGCATAACGCATAACGCATAACGCATAACGCATAACGCATAACGCATAACGCATAAAGCATAACGCATAAAGCATAACGCATAACTTATAACTCATTACTCATAAGGCATAACGCATAACGCATAACGCATAACGCATAACGAATAAAGCATAACGCATAACGCATAACGCATAACGCATAACGCATAACGCATAACGCATAACGCATAACGCATAACGCATAACGCATAACGCATAAAGCATAACGCATTACGCATAACTTATAACTCATAACTCATAAGGAGTAACGCATAACGCATAAAGCATAACGCATAACGCATAACGCATAACGCATAACGCATAACGCATAACGCATAACGCATAACGCATAACGCATAACGCATAACGCATAACGCATAACGCATAACGCATAACGCATAACGCATAACGCATAACGCATAACGGATCACGCATAACGCATAACGCATAAAGCATAAGGCATAACGCATAACGCATAACGCATAACGCATAAAGCATAACGCATAACGCATAACGCATAACGCATTACGCATAACTTATAACTCATAACTCATAAGGAGTAACGCATAACGCATAAAGCATAACGCATAACGCATAACGCATAACGCATAACGCATAACGCATAACGCATAACGCATAACGCATAACGCATAACGCATAACGCATAACGCATAACGCATAACGCATAACGCATTACGCATAACGCATAACTTGTAACTCATTACTCATAACGAATAACGCATAACGCATAACGCATAACGCATAACGCATAACGCATAACGCATAACGCATAACGCATAACGCATAAAGCATAACGCATAACGCATAACGGATAAAGCATAATGCATAACGCATAACGCATAACGCATTACGCATAACTTATAACTCATAACTCATAACGAATAACGCATAACGCAAAATGCATAACGCATAACGCATAGCGCATAAAGCATAACGCATAACGCATAACGGATAAAGCATAATGCATAACGCATAACGCATAACGCATTACGCATAACTTATAACTCATAACTCATAACGAATAACGCATAACGCAAAATGCATAACGCATGTCGGATCACGCATAACGCATAACGCATAAAGCATAAATCATAACGCATAACGAATACCGCAAAACGTATATCGCCTAACACATAACGCATCACGCATAACGCATAACGCATAACGCATAACGCATAACGCATAACGCATAACGCATAACGCATAACGCATAACGAATAACGCATAACGCATAACGCATAACGTATTACGTATAACGCATACCGCATTACGCATAACTTATAACTCATAACTCATACGGAGTAACGCATAACGCATAAAGCATAACGCATAACGCATAACGCATAAAGCATAACGCATAACGCATAACTTATAACTCATTACTCATAACGCATAACGCATTACGCATAAAGCATAACGCATAACGCATAACGGATAAAGCATAATGCATAACGCATAACGCATAACGCATTACGCATAACTTATAACTCATAACTCATAAGGAGCAACGCATAACGCATAAAGCATAACGCATAACGCATAACGCATAAAGCATAAAGCATAACGCATAACGCATAACGCATAACGCATAACGCATAACGCATAACGCATAACGCGTAACGCATAACGCATAACGCATAAAGCATAACGCATAACGCATAACTTATAACTCATTACTCATAACGAATAACGCATAACGCATAAGGCATAACGCATAACGCATAACGCATAACGCATATCGCATAAAGCATAACGCATAACGCATAACGGATAAAGCATAATGCATAACGCATAACGCATTACGCATTACGCATAACTTATAACTCATAACTCATAACGAATAACGCATAACGCAAAATGCATAACGCATGTCGGATCACGCATAACGCATAACGCATAACGCATAACGCATAACGCATAACGCATAACGCATAACGCATAAAGCATAACGCATAACGCATAACGCATAAAGCATAACGCATTACGCATAACTTATAACTCATAACTCATAACGAGTAACGCATAACGCATAAAGCATAACGCATAACGCATAACGCATAACGCATAACGCATAACGCATAAAGCATAACGCATTACGCATAACTTATAACTCATAACTCATAAGGAGTAACGCATAACGCATAAAGCATAACGCATAACGCATAACGCATAACGCATAACGCATAACGCATAACGCATAACGCATAACGCATAACGCATAACGCATAACGCATAACGCATAACGCATAACGCATAACGCATAACGCATAAAGCATAACGCATTACGCATAACTTATAACTCATAACTCATAAGGAGTAACGCATAACGCATAAAGCATAACGCATAACGCATAACGCATAACGCATAACGCATAACGCATAACGCATAACGCATAACGCATAACGCATAACGCATAACGCATAACGCATAACGCATAACGCATAACGCATAACGCATAACGCATAACGCATAACGCATAACGCATAACGCATAACGCATAACGCATAACGCATAACGGATCACGCATAACGCATAACGCATAAAGCATAAGGCATAACGCATAACGCATAACGCATAACGCATAACGCATAACGCATAACGCATAACGCATAACGCATTACGCATAACTTATAACTCATAACTCATAAGGAGTAACGCATAACGCATAAAGCATAACGCATAATGCATAACGCATAACGCATAACGCATAACGCATAACGCATAACGCATAACGCATAACGCATAACGCATAACGCATAACGCATAACGCATAACGCATAACGCATAACGCATAATGAATAACGCATAAAGCATAACGCATAACGCATAACGCATAAAGCATAACGCATAACGCATAACGCATAACGCATTACGCATAACGCATAACGCATAAAGCATAACACATAACGCATAACGCATAATGCACAACGCATTACGAATACAGCAAAACGCATAACGCTTAACGCATAACGCATAACGCATAATGCATAACGCATAGCGCATAACGCATAACGCATAACGCATAACGCATAACGCATAACGCATAACGCATAACGCATAACGCATAACGCATAACGTATAACGTATAACGCATACCGCATTACGCATAACTTATAACTCATAACTCATAAGGAGTAACGCATAACGCATAAAGCATAACGCATAACGCATAACGCATAAAGCATAACGCATAACGCATAACTTATAACACATTACTCATAACGAATAACGCATAACGCATAACTTATAACTCATTACTCATAACGCATAACGCATAACGCATAAAGCATAACGCATAACGCATAACGGATAAAGCATAATGCATAACGCATAACGCATAACGCATTACGCATAACTTATAACTCATAACTCATAAGGAGTAACGCATAACGCATAACCCCTAACGCATAACGCATAACGTATAACTCATAACGCATAACGCATAACGCATAACGCCTAACGCATAACGCATAACGCATAACCCCTAACGCATAACGCATAACGCATAACGCATAACGCATAACGCATAATGCACAAAGCATAACGAATACAGCAAAACGCATAACGCTTAACGCATAACGCATAACGCATAACGCATAACGCATAACGCATAACGTATAACGCATAACGCATAACGGATAAAGCATAATGCATAACGCATAACGCATTACGCATTACGCATAACTTATAACTCATAACTCATAACGAATAACGCATAACGCAAAATGCATAACGCATGTCGGATCACGCATAACGCATAACGCATAACGCATAACGCATAACGCATAACGCATAACGCATAACGCATAACGCATAACGCATAACGCATAACGCATAACGCATAACGCATAAAGCATAACGCATAACTTATAACTCATTACTCATAACGAATAACGCATAACGCATAAGGCATAACGCATAACGCATAACGCATAACGAATAAAGCATAACGCATAACGCATAACGCATAACGCATAACGCATAACGCATAACGCATAACGCATAACGCATAACGCATAACGCATAACGCATAACGCATAAAGCATAACGCATTACGCATAACTTATAACTCATAACTCATAAGGAGTAACGCATAACGCATAAAGCATAACGCATAACGCATAACGCATAACGCATAACGCATAACGCATAACGCATAACGCATAACGCATAACGCATAACGCATAACGCATAACGCATAACGCATAACGCATAACGCATAACGCATAACGCATAACGCATAACGCATAACGCATAACGCATAACGCATAACCCATAACGCATAACGGATCACGCATAACGCATAACGCATAAAGCATAACGCATAACGCATAACGCATAACGCATAACGCATAAAGCATAACGCATAACGCATAACGCATAACGCATTACGCATAACTTATAACTCATAACTCATAAGGAGTAACGCATAACGCATAAAGCATAACGCATAACGCATAACGCATAACGCATAACGCATAACGCATAACGCATAACGCATAACGCATAACGCATAACGCATAACGCATAACGCATAATGAATAACGCATAAAGCATAACGCATAACGCATAACGCATAAAGCATAACGCATAACGCATAACGCATAACGCATAACGCATAACGCATAACGCATAACGCATAAAGCATAACACATAACGCATAACGCATAATGCACAACGCATTACGAATACAGCAAAACGGATAACGCTTAACGCATAACGCATAACGCATAACGCATAATGCATAACGCATAGCGCATAACGCATAACGCATAACGCATAACGCATAACGCATAACGCATAACGCATAACGCATAACGCATAACGCATAACGCATAACGCATAACGCATAACGCATAACGTATAACGTATAACGCATACCGCATTACGCATAACTTATAACTCATAACTCATAAGGAGTAACGCATAACGCATAAAGCATAACGCATAACGCATAACGCATAAAGCATAACGCATAACGCATAACTTATAACACATTACTCATTACGAATAACGCATAACGCATAACTTATAACTCATTACTCATAACGCATAACGCATAACGCATAACGCATAACCCCTAACGCATAACGCATAACGCATAACGCATAACGCATAACGCATAACGCATAACGCATAATGCACAACGCATAACGAATACAGCAAAACGCATAACGCTTAACGCATAACGCATAACGCATAACGCATAACGCATAACGTATAACGTATAACGCATAACGCATAACGCATAACGCATAACGCATAACGCATAACGCATAACGCATAACGCATAACGCATAACGCATAACGCATAACGCATAACGCATAACGCATAACGCATAACGCATAACGCATAACGCATAACGGATCACGCATAACGCATAACGCATAAAGCATAAGGCATAACGCATAACGCATAACGCATAACGCATAAAGCATAACGCATAACGCATAACGCATAACGCATTACGCATAACTTATAACTCATAACTCATAAGGAGTAACGCATAACGCATAAAGCATAACGCATAACGCATAACGCATAACGCATAACGCATAACGCATAACGCATAACGCATAACGCATAACGCATAACGCATAACGCATAACGCATAACGCATAACGCATAACGCATAACGCATAACGCATAACGCATAACGCATAACGCATAACGCATAACGCATAACGCATAACGCATAACGCATAACGCATAACGGATCACGCATAACGCATAACGCATAAAGCATAAGGCATAACGCATAACGCATAACGCATAACGCATAAAGCATAACCCCTAACGCATAACGCATAACGCATAACGCATAACGCATAACGCATAATGCACAAAGCATAACGAATACAGCAAAACGCATAACGCTTAACGCATAACGCATAACGCATAACGCATAACGCATAACGCATAACGTATAACGCATAACGCATAACGGATAAAGCATAATGCATAACGCATAACGCATTACGCATTACGCATAACTTATAACTCATAACTCATAACGAATAACGCATAACGCAAAATGCATAACGCATGTCGGATCACGCATAACGCATAACGCATAACGCATAACGCATAACGCATAACGCATAACGCATAACGCATAACGCATAACGCATAACGCATAACGCATAACGCATAACGCATAACGCATAAAGCATAACGCATAACTTATAACTCATTACTCATAACGAATAACGCATAACGCATAAGGCATAACGCATAACGCATAACGCATAACGAATAAAGCATAACGCATAACGCATAACGCATAACGCATAACGCATAACGCATAACGCATAACGCATAACGCATAACGCATAACGCATAACGCATAACGCATAAAGCATAACGCATTACGCATAACTTATAACTCATAACTCATAAGGAGTAACGCATAACGCATAAAGCATAACGCATAACGCATAACGCATAACGCATAACGCATAACGCATAACGCATAACGCATAACGCATAACGCATAACGCATAACGCATAACGCATAACGCATAACGCATAACGCATAACGCATAACGCATAACGCATAACGCATAACGCATAACGCATAACGCATAACGCATAACGCATAACCCATAACGCATAACGGATCACGCATAACGCATAACGCATAACGCATAACGCATAACGCATAACGCATAACGCATAACGCATAAAGCATAACGCATAACGCATAACGCATAACGCATTACGCATAACTTATAACTCATAACTCATAAGGAGTAACGCATAACGCATAAAGCATAACGCATAACGCATAACGCATAACGCATAACGCATAACGCATAACGCATAACGCATAACGCATAACGCATAACGCATAACGCATAACGCATAATGAATAACGCATAAAGCATAACGCATAACGCATAACGCATAAAGCATAACGCATAACGCATAACGCATAACGCATAACGCATTACGCATAACGCATAACGCATAAAGCATAACACATAACGCATAACGCATAATGCACAACGCATTACGAATACAGCAAAACGGATAACGCTTAACGCATAACGCATAACGCATAACGCATAATGCATAACGCATAGCGCATAACGCATAACGCATAACGCATAACGCATAACGCATAACGCATAACGCATAACGCATAACGCATAACGCATAACGCATAACGCATAACGCATAACGTATAACGTATAACGCATACCGCATTACGCATAACTTATAACTCATAACTCATAAGGAGTAACGCATAACGCATAAAGCATAACGCATAACGCATAACGCATAAAGCATAACGCATAACGCATAACTTATAACACATTACTCATAACGAATAACGCATAACGCATAACTTATAACTCATTACTCATAACGCATAACGCATAACGCATAACGCATAACCCCTAACGCATAACGCATAACGCATAACGCATAACGCATAACGCATAACGCATAACGCATAATGCACAACGCATAACGAATACAGCAAAACGCATAACGCTTAACGCATAACGCATAACGCATAACGCATAACGCATAACGTATAACGTATAACGCATAACGCATAACGCATAACGCATAACGCATAACGCATAACGCATAACGCATAACGCATAACGCATAACGCATAACGCATAACGCATAACGCATAACGCATAACGCATAACGGATCACGCATAACGGATCACGCATAACGCATAACGCATAAAGCATAAGGCATAACGCATAACGCATAACGCATAACGCATAAAGCATAACGCATAACGCATAACGCATAACGCATTACGCATAACTTATAACTCATAACTCATAAGGAGTAACGCATAACGCATAAAGCATAACGCATAACGCATAACGCATAACGCATAACGCATAACGCATAACGCATAACGCATAACGCATAACGCATAACGCATAACGCATAACGCATAACGCATAACGCATAACGCATAACGTATAACGTATAACGCATACCGCATTACGCATAACTTATAACTCATAACTCATAAGGAGTAACGCATAACGCATAAAGCATAACGCATAACGCATAACGCATAAAGCATAACGCATAACGCATAACTTATAACACATTACTCATAACGAATAACGCATAACGCATAACTTATAACTCATTACTCATAACGCATAACGCATAACGCATAACGCATAACCCCTAACGCATAACGCATAACGCATAACGCATAACGCATAACGCATAACGCATAACGCATAACGCATAACGCATAACGCATAACGCATAACGCATTACGCATAACGCATAACTTGTAACTCATTACTCATAACGAATAACGCATAACGCATAACGCATAACGCATAACGCATAACGCATAACGCATAACGCATAACGCATAACGCATAACGCATAAAGCATAACGCATAACGCATAACGGATAAAGCATAATGCATAACGCATAACGCATAACGCATTACGCATAACTTATAACTCATAACTCATAACGAATAACGCATAACGCAAAATGCATAACGCATAACGCATAGCGCATAAAGCATAACGCATAACGCATAACGGATAAAGCATAATGCATAACGCATAACGCATAACGCATTACGCATAACTTATAACTCATAACTCATAACGAATAACGCATAACGCATAATGCATAACGCATGTCGGATCACGCATAACGCATAACGCATAAAGCATAAATCATAACGCATAACGAATACCGCAAAACGTATATCGCCTAACACATAACGCATCACGCAGAACGCATAACGCATAACGCATAACGCATAACGCATAACGCATAACGCATAACGCATAACGCATAACGAATAACGCATAACGCATAACGCATAACGTATTACGTATAACGCATACCGCATTACGCATAACTTATAACTCATAACTCATACGGAGTAACGCATAACGCATAAAGCATAACGCATAACGCATAACGCATAAAGCATAACGCATAACGCATAACTTATAACTCATTACTCATAACGCATAACGCATTACGCATAAAGCATAACGCATAACGCATAACGGATAAAGCATAATGCATAACGCATAACGCATAACGCATTACGCATAACTTATAACTCATAACTCATAAGGAGCAACGCATAACGCATAAAGCATAACGCATAACGCATAACGCATAAAGCATAACGCATAACGCATAACGCATAACGCATAACGCATAACGCATAACGCATAACGCATAACGCGTAACGCATAACGCATAACGCATAAAGCATAACGCATAACGCATAACTTATAACTCATTACTCATAACGAATAACGCATAACGCATAACGCATAACGCATAACGCATAACGCATAACGCATATCGCATAAAGCATAACGCATAACGCATAACGGATAAAGCATAATGCATAACGCATAACGCATTACGCATTACGCATAACTTATAACTCATAACTCATAACGAATAACGCATAACGCAAAATGCATAACGCATGTCGGATCACGCATAACGCATAACGCATAACGCATAACGCATAACGCATAACGCATAACGCATAACTCATAACGCATAAAGCATAACGCATAACGCATAACGCATAAAGCATAACGCATTACGCATAACTTATAACTCATAACTCATAACGAGTAACGCATAACGCATAAAGCATAACGCATAACGCATAACGCATAACGCATAACGCATAACGCATAAAGCATAACGCATTACGCATAACTTATAACTCATAACTCATAAGGAGTAACGCATAACGCATAAAGCATAACGCATAACGCATAACGCATAACGCATAACGCATAACGCATAACGCATAACGCATAACGCATAACGCATAACGCATAACGCATAACGCATAACGCATAACGCATAACGCATAACGCATAACGCATAACGCATAAAGCATAACGCATTACGCATAACTTATAACTCATAACTCATAAGGAGTAACGCATAACGCATAAAGCATAACGCATAACGCATAACGCATAACGCATAACGCATAACGCATAACGCATAACGCATAACGCATAACGCATAACGCATAACGCATAACGCATAACGCATAACGCATAACGCATAACGCATAACGCATAACGCATAACGCATAACGCATAACGCATAACGCATAACGCATAACGCATAACGCATAACGCATAACGCATAACGCATAACGCATAACGCATAACGGATCACGCATAACGCATAACGCATAAAGCATAAGGCATAACGCATAACGCATAACGCATAACGCATAAAGCATAACGCATAACGCATAACGCATAACGCATTACGCATAACTTATAACTCATAACTCATAAGGAGTAACGCATAACGCATAAAGCATAACGCATAATGCATAACGCATAACGCATAACGCATAACGCATAACGCATAACGCATAACGCATAACGCATAACGCATAACGCATAACGCATAACGCATAACGCATAACGCATAACGCATAACGCATAATGAATAACGCATAAAGCATAACGCATAACGCATAACGCATAAAGCATAACGCATAACGCATAACGCATAACGCATAACGCATAACGCATAACGCATAAAGCATAACACATAACGCATAACGCATAATGCACAACGCATTACGAATACAGCAAAACGCATAACGCTTAACGCATAACGCATAACGCATAACGCATAATGCATAACGCATAGCGCATAACGCATAACGCATAACGCATAACGCATAACGCATAACGCATAACGCATAACGCATAACGCATAACGCATAACGTATAACGTATAACGCATACCGCATTACGCATAACTTATAACTCATAACTCATAAGGAGTAACGCATAACGCATAACGCATAACGCATAACGCATAACGCATAACGCATAACGCATAACGCATAACGTATAACGTATAACGCATACCGCATTACGCATAACTTATAACTCATAACTCATAAGGAGTAACGCATAACGCATAAAGCATAACGCATAACGCATAACGCATAACGCATAACGCATAACGCATAACGCATAACGCATAACGCATAACGCATAACGCATAACGCATAATGAATAACGCATAAAGCATAACGCATAACGCATAACGCATAAAGCATAACGCATAACGCATAACGCATAACGCATAACGCATTACGCATAACGCATATCGCATAAAGCATAACACATAACGCATAACGCATAATGCACAACGCATTACGAATACAGCAAAACGGATAACGCTTAACGCATAACGCATAACGCATAACGCATAATGCATAACGCATAGCGCATAACGCATAACGCATAACGCATAACGCATAACGCATAACGCATAACGCATAACGCATAACGCATAACGCATAACGCATAACGCATAACGTATAACGTATAACGCATACCGCATTACGCATAACTTATAACTCATAACTCATAAGGAGTAACGCATAACGCATAAAGCATAACGCATAACGCATAACGCATAAAGCATAACGCATAACGCATAACTTATAACACATTACTCATAACGAATAACGCATAACGCATAACTTATAACTCATTACTCATAACGCATAACGCATAACGCATAACGCATAACCCCTAACGCATAACGCATAACGCATAACGCATAACGCATAACGCATAACGCATAACGCATAATGCACAACGCATAACGAATACAGCAAAACGCATAACGCTTAACGCATAACGCATAACGCATAACGCATAACGCATAACGTATAACGTATAACGCATAACGCATAACGCATAACGCATAACGCATAACGCATAACGCATAACGCATAACGCATAACGCATAACGCATAACGCATAACGCATAACGCATAACGCATAACGCATAACGCATAACGCATAACGGATCACGCATAACGCATAACGCATAAAGCATAAGGCATAACGCATAACGCATAACGCATAACGCATAAAGCATAACGCATAACGCATAACGCATAACGCATTACGCATAACTTATAACTCATAACTCATAAGGAGTAACGCATAACGCATAAAGCATAACGCATAACGCATAACGCATAACGCATAACGCATAACGCATAACGCATAACGCATAACGCATAACGCATAACGCATAACGCATAACGCATAACGCATAACGCATAACGCATAACGCATAACGTATAACGTATAACGCATACCGCATTACGCATAACTTATAACTCATAAGGAGTAACGCATAACGCATAAAGCATAACGCATAACGCATAACGCATAAAGCATAACGCATAACGCATAACTTATAACACATTACTCATAACGAATAACGCATAACGCATAACTTATAACTCATTACTCATAACGCATAACGCATAACGCATAACGCATAACCCCTAACGCATAACGCATAACGCATAGCGCATAACGCATAACGCATAACGCATAACGCATAACGCATAACGCATAACGCATAACGCATAACGCATTACGCATAACGCATAACTTGTAACTCATTACTCATAACGAATAACGCATAACGCATAACGCATAACGCATAACGCATAACGCATAACGCATAACGCATAACGCATAACGCATAACGCATAACGCATAAAGCATAACGCATAACGCATAACGGATAAAGCATAATGCATAACGCATAACGCATAACGCATTACGCATAACTTATAACTCATAACTCATAACGAATAACGCATAACGCAAAATGCATAACGCATAACGCATAGCGCATAAAGCATAACGCATAACGCATAACGGATAAAGCATAATGCATAACGCATAACGCATAACGCATTACGCATAACTTATAACTCATAACTCATAACGAATAACGCATAACGCAAAATGCATAACGCATGTCGGATCACGCATAACGCATAACGCATAAAGCATAAATCATAACGCATAACGAATACCGCAAAACGTATATCGCCTAACACATAACGCATCACGCAGAACGCATAACGCATAACGCATAACGCATAACGCATAACGCATAACGCATAACGCATAACGCATAACGAATAACGCATAACGCATAACGCATAACGTATTACGTATAACGCATACCGCATTACGCATAACTTATAACTCATAACTCATACGGAGTAACGCATAACGCATAAAGCATAACGCATAACGCATAACGCATAAAGCATAACGCATAACGCATAACTTATAACTCATTACTCATAACGCATAACGCATTACGCATAAAGCATAACGCATAACGCATAACGGATAAAGCATAATGCATAACGCATAACGCATAACGCATTACGCATAACTTATAACTCATAACTCATAAGGAGCAACGCATAACGCATAAAGCATAACGCATAACGCATAACGCATAAAGCATAAAGCATAACGCATAACGCATAACGCATAACGCATAACGCATAACGCATAACGCATAACGCGTAACGCATAACGCATAACGCATAAAGCATAACGCATAACGCATAACTTATAACTCATTACTCATAACGAATAACGCATAACGCATAAGGCATAACGCATAACGCATAACGCATAACGCATATCGCATAAAGCATAACGCATAACGCATAACGGATAAAGCATAATGCATAACGCATAACGCATTACGCATTACGCATAACTTATAACTCATAACTCATAACGAATAACGCATAACGCAAAATGCATAACGCATGTCGGATCACGCATAACGCATAACGCATAACGCATAACGCATAACGCATAACGCATAACGCATAACTCATAACGCATAAAGCATAACGCATAACGCATAACGCATAAAGCATAACGCATTACGCATAACTTATAACTCATAACTCATAACGAGTAACGCATAACGCATAAAGCATAACGCATAACGCATAACGCATAACGCATAACGCATAACGCATAAAGCATAACGCATTACGCATAACTTATAACTCATAACTCATAAGGAGTAACGCATAACGCATAAAGCATAACGCATAACGCATAACGCATAACGCATAACGCATAACGCATAACGCATAACGCATAACGCATAACGCATAACGCATAACGCATAACGCATAACGCATAACGCATAACGCATAACGCATAACGCATAACGCATAAAGCATAACGCATTACGCATAACTTATAACTCATAACTCATAAGGAGTAACGCATAACGCATAAAGCATAACGCATAACGCATAACGCATAACGCATAACGCATAACGCATAACGCATAACGCATAACGCATAACGCATAACGCATAACGCATAACGCATAACGCATAACGCATAACGCATAACGCATAACGCATAACGCATAACGCATAACGCATAACGCATAACGCATAACGCATAACGCATAACGCATAACGCATAACGCATAACGCATAACGGATCACGCATAACGCATAACGCATAAAGCATAAGGCATAACGCATAACGCATAACGCATAACGCATAAAGCATAACGCATAACGCATAACGCATAACGCATTACGCATAACTTATAACTCATAACTCATAAGGAGTAACGCATAACGCATAAAGCATAACGCATAATGCATAACGCATAACGCATAACGCATAACGCATAACGCATAACGCATAACGCATAACGCATAACGCATAACGCATAACGCATAACGCATAACGCATAACGCATAACGCATAACGCATAATGAATAACGCATAAAGCATAACGCATAACGCATAACGCATAAAGCATAACGCATAACGCATAACGCATAACGCATAACGCATAACGCATAACGCATAAAGCATAACACATAACGCATAACGCATAATGCACAACGCATTACGAATACAGCAAAACGCATAACGCTTAACGCATAACGCATAACGCATAACGCATAATGCATAACGCATAGCGCATAACGCATAACGCATAACGCATAACGCATAACGCATAACGCATAACGCATAACGCATAACGCATAACGCATAACGTATAACGTATAACGCATACCGCATTACGCATAACTTATAACTCATAACTCATAAGGAGTAACGCATAACGCATAAAGCATAACGCATAACGCATAACGCATAAAGCATAACGCATAACGCATAACTTATAACACATTACTCATAACGAATAACGCATAACGCATAACTTATAACGCATTACTCATAACGCATAACGCATAACGCATAAAGCATAACGCATAACGCATAACGGATAAAGCATAATGCATAACGCATAACGCATAACGCATTACGCATAACTTATAACTCATAACTCATAAGGAGTAACGCATAACGCATAACCCCTAACGCATAACGCATAACGTATAACTCATAACGCATAACGCATAACGCATAACGCCTAACGCATAACGCATAACGCATAACCCCTAACGCATAACGCATAACGCATAACGCATAACGCATAACGCATAATGCACAAAGCATAACGAATACAGCAAAACGCATAACGCTTAACGCATAACGCATAACGCATAACGCATAACGCATAACGCATAACGTATAACGCATAACGCATAACGGATAAAGCATAATGCATAACGCATAACGCATTACGCATTACGCATAACTTATAACTCATAACTCATAACGAATAACGCATAACGCAAAATGCATAACGCATGTCGGATCACGCATAACGCATAACGCATAACGCATAACGCATAACGCATAACGCATAACGCATAACGCATAACGCATAACGCATAACGCATAACGCATAACGCATAACGCATAACGCATAACGCATAACGCATAACGAATAAAGCATAACGCATAACGCATAACGCATAACGCATAACGCATAACGCATAACGCATAACGCATAACGCATAACGCATAACGCATAACGCATAAAGCATAACGCATTACGCATAACTTATAACTCATAACTCATAAGGAGTAACGCATAACGCATAAAGCATAACGCATAACGCATAACGCATAACGCATAACGCATAACGCATAACGCATAACGCATAACGCATAACGCATAACGCATAACGCATAACGCATAACGCATAACGCATAACGCATAACGCATAACGCATAACGCATAACGCATAACGCATAACGCATAACGCATAACCCATAACGCATAACGGATCACGCATAACGCATAACGCATAAAGCATAAGGCATAACGCATAACGCATAACGCATAACGCATAAAGCATAACGCATAACGCATAACGCATAACGCATAACGCATAACGCATAACGCATAACGCATAACGTATAACGTATAACGCATACCGCATTACGCATAACTTATAACTCATAACTCATAAGGAGTAACGCATAACGCATAAAGCATAACGCATAACGCATAACGCATAAAGCATAACGCATAACGCATAACTTATAACTCATTACTCATAACGAATAACGCATAACGCATAACTTATAACTCATTACTCATAACGCATAACGCATAACGCATAACGCATAAAGCATAACGCATAACGCATAACGGATAAAGCATAATGCATAACGCATAACGCATAACGCATTACGCATAACTTATAACTCATAACTCATAAGGAGTAACGCATAACGCATAAAGCATAACGCATGACGCATAACGCATAAAGCATAACGCATAACGCATAACGCATAACGCATAACGCATAACGCATAACGCATAACGCATAATGCATAACGCATAACGCATAACGCATAACGTATAACGTATAACGCATACCGCATTACGCATAACTTATAACTCATAACTCATAAGGAGTAACGCATAACGCATAAAGCATAATGCATAACGCATAGCGCATAACGCATAACGCATAACGCATAACGCATAACGCATAACGCATAACGCATAACGCATAACGCATAACGCATAACGCATAACGCATAACGCATAACGCATAACGTATAACGTATAACGCATACCGCATTACGCATAACTTATAACTCATAACTCATAAGGAGTAACGCATAACGCATAAAGCATAACGCATAACGCATAACGCATAAAGCATAACGCATAACGCATAACGCATAACGCATAACGCATAACGCATAACGCATAACGCATAACGCATAACGCATAACGCATAACGCATAACGCATAACGCATAACGCATAACGCATAACGCATAACGCATAACGCATAACGCATAACGCATAACCCATAACGCATAACGGATCACGCATAACGCATAACGCATAAAGCATAAGGCATAACGCATAACGCATAACGCATAACGCATAAAGCATAACGCATAACGCATAACGCATAACGCATTACGCATAACTTATAACTCATAACTCATAAGGAGTAACGCATAACGCATAAAGCATAACGCATAACGCATAACGCATAACGCATAACGCATAACGCATAACGCATAACGCATAACGCATAACGCATAATGAATAACGCATAAAGCATAACGCATAACGCATAACGCATAAAGCATAACGCATAACGCATAACGCATAACGCATTACGCATAACGCATAACGCATAAAGCATAACACATAACGCATAACGCATAATGCACAACGCATTACGAATACAGCAAAACGGATAACGCTTAACGCATAACGCATAACGCATAACGCATAATGCATAACGCATAGCGCATAACGCATAACGCATAACGCATAACGCATAACGCATAACGCATAACGCATAACGCATAACGCATAACGCATAACGCATAACGCATAACGCATAACGCATAACGCATAACGTATAACGTATAACGCATACCGCATTACGCATAACTTAAAACTCATAACTCATAAGGAGTAACGCATAACGCATAAAGCATAACGCATAACGCATAACGCATAAAGCATAACGCATAACGCATAACTTATAACACATTACTCATAACGAATAACGCATAACGCATAACTTATAACTCATTACTCATAACGCATAACGCATAACGCATAACGCATAACCCCTAACGCATAACGCATAACGCATAACGCATAACGCATAACGCATAACGCATAATGCACAACGCATAACGAATACAGCAAAACGCATAACGCTTAACGCATAACGCATAACGCATAACGCATAACGCATAACGTATAACGTATAACGCATAACGCATAACGCATAACGCATAACGCATAACGCATAACGCATAACGCATAACGCATAACGCATAACGCATAACGCATAACGCATAACGCATAACGCATAACGCATAACGCATAACGCATAACGCATAACGCATAACGGATCACGCATAACGCATAACGCATAAAGCATAAGGCATAACGCATAACGCATAACGCATAACGCATAAAGCATAACGCATAACGCATAACGCATAACGCATTACGCATAACTTATAACTCATAACTCATAAGGAGTAACGCATAACGCATAAAGCATAACGCATAACGCATAACGCATAACGCATAACGCATAACGCATAACGCATAACGCATAACGCATAACGCATAACGCATAACGCATAACGCATAACGCATAACGCATAACGCATAATGAATAACGCATAAAGCATAACGCATAACGCATAACGCATAAAGCATAACGCATAACGCATAACGCATAACGCATAACGCATTACGCATAACGCATAACGCATAAAGCATAACACATAACGCATAACGCATAATGCACAACGCATTACGAATACAGCAAAACGCATAACGCTTAACGCATAACGCATAACGCATAACGCATAATGCATAACGCATAGCGCATAACGCATAACGCATAACGCATAACGCATTACGCATAACGCATAACGCATAACGCATAACGCATAACGCATAACGCATAACGCATAACGTATAACGTATAACGCATACCGCATTACGCATAACTTATAACTCATAACTCATAAGGAGTAACGCATAACGCATAAAGCATAACGCATAACGCATAACGCATAAAGCATAACGCATAACGCATAACTTATAACACATTACTCATAACGAATAACGCATAACGCATAACTTATAACTCATTACTCATAACGCATAACGCATAACGCATAACGCATAACCCCTAACGCATAACGCATAACGCATAGCGCATAACGCATAACGCATAACGCATAATGCACAACGCATAACGAATACAGCAAAACGCATAACGCTTAACGCATAACGCATAACGCATAACGCATAACGCATAACGTATAACGTATAACGCATACCGCATTACGCATAACTTATAACTCATAACTCATAAGGAGTAACGCATAACGCATAACGCATAACGCATAACGCATAACGCATAACGCATGAGGCATAAAGCATAACGCATAACGCATAACGCATAACTTATAACTCATTACTCATAACGAATAACGCATAACGCATAACGCATAACGGATAACGCATATCGCATAACGCATAACGCATAATGCATAACGCATAAAGCATAACGCATAACGCATAACGCATAACCCCTAACGCATAACGCATAACGTATAACTCATAACGCATAACGCATAACGCATAACTCATAACGCCTAACGCATAACGCATAACGCATAACCCCTAACGCATAACGCATAACGCATAACGCATAACGTGTAACTAATAACGCACAACGCATAACGCATAACGAACAACGGATAACGCATAACGCATAACGCATAACGCATAACGAATACCGCAAAACGTATATCGCTTAACGCATAACGGATCACGCATAACGCATAACGCATAATGCATAACGCATAACGCATAACGCATAATGCATAACGCATAAAGCGTAACGCATAACGCATAACGCATAAAGCATAACACATAACGCATAACGCATAATGCACAACGCATAACGAATACAGCAAAACGCATAACGCTTAACGCATAACGCATAACGCATAACGCATAACGCATAACGCATAATGCATAACGCATAGCGCATAACGCATAACGCATAACGCATAACACATAACGCATAACGCATAACGCATAACGCCTAACGCATAACGCATAACGCATAACGCATAACGCATAACGCATAACGTATAACGTATAACGCATACCGCATTACGCATAACTTATAACTCATAACTCATAAGGAGTAACGCATAACGCATAAAGCATAACGCATAACGCATAACTTATAACTCATTACTCATAACGAATAACGCATAACGCATAACTTATAACTCATTACTCATAACGGATAACGCATAACGCATAACGCATAAAGCATAACGCATAACGCATAACGGATAAAGCATAATGCATAACGCATAACGCATAACGCATTACGCATAACTTATAACTCATAACTCATAAGGAGTAACGCATAACGCATAAAGCATAACGCATGACGCATAACGCATAAAGCATAACGCATAACGCATAACGCATAACGCATAACGCATAACGCATAACGCATAACGCATAACGCATAACGCATAACGCATAACGCATACCGTATAACGCATAACGCATAACGCATAACGCATAACGCATAACGCATAACGCATAACGCATAACGCATAAAGCATAACGCATAACGCATAACTTATAACTCATTACTCATAACGAATAACGCATAACGCATAAGGCATAACGCATAACGCATAACGCATAAAGCATAACGCATAACGCATAACGCATAACGCATAACGCATAACGCATAACGCATAACGCATAACGCATAACGCATAACTCATATCGCATAACGCATAAATCATACCCCATAACGCACAACGCATAACGCATAATGCACAACGCATAACGAATACCGCAAAACGCATAACGCATAACGCATAACGCATACCGCATAACTCATAACGCATAACGCACAACGCATAACGCACACCGTATAACGCATAACGCATAACGCATAACGCATAACGCATAACGCATAACGCATAACGCATAAAGCATAACGCATAACGCATAACGCATAACGCATAACGGATCACGCATAACGCATAACGCATAACGCATAACGCATAACGCATAACGCATAACGCATAACGCATAACGCATAAAGCATAACGCATTACGCATAACTTATAACTCATAACTCATAACGCATAACGCATAACGCATAACGCATAAAGCATAACGCATTACGCATAACTTATAACTCATAACTCATAAGGAGTAACGCATAACGCATAAGGCATAACGCATAACGCATAACGCATAACGCATAACGCATAACGCATAATGCACAACGCATAACGAATACAGCAAAACGCATAACGCTTAACGCATAACGCATAACGCATAACGCATAACGCATAACGCATAACGCATAACGCATAACGCATAACGCATAACGCATAACGCATAACGCATAACGTATAACGTATAACGCATACCGCATTACGCATAACTTATAACTCATAACTCATAAGGAGTAACGCATAACGCATAAAGCATAACGCATAACGCATAACGCATAAAGCATAACGCATAACGCATAACTTATAACTCATTACTCATAACGAATAACGCATAACGCATAACTTATAACTCATTACTCATAACGCATAACGCATAACGCATAACGCATAAAGCATAACGCATAACGCATAACGGATAAAGCATAATGCATAACGCATAACGCATAACGCATTACGGATAACTTATAACTCATAACTCATAAGGAGTAACGCATAACGCATAAAGCATAACGCATGACGCATAACGCATAAAGCATAACGCATAACGCATAACGCATAACGCATAACGCATAACGCATAACGCATAATGCATAACGCATAGCGCATAACGCATAACGCATAACGCATAACACATAACGCATAACGCATAACGCATAACGCCTAACGCATAACGCATAACGCATAACGCATAACGCATAACGTATAACGTATAACGCATACCGCATTACGCATAACTTATAACTCATAACTCATAAGGAGTAACGCATAACGCATAAAGCATAACGCATAACGCATAACTTATAACTCATTACTCATAACGAATAACGCATAACGCATAACTTATAACTCATTACTCATAACGGATACCGCATAACGCATAACGCATAACGCATAAAGCATAACGCATAACGCATAACGGATAAAGCATAATGCATAACGCATAACGCATAACGCATTACGCATAACTTATAACTCATAACTCATAAGGAGTAACGCATAACGCATAAAGCATAACGCATGACGCATAACGCATAAAGCATAACGCATAACGCATAACGCATAACGCATAACGCATAACGCATAACGCATAACGCATAACGCATAACGCATAACGCATAACGCATAACGCATACCGTATAACGCATAACGCATAACGCATAACGCATAACGCATAACGCATAACGCATAACGCATAACGCATAACGCATAACGCATAAAGCATAACGCATAACGCATAACTTATAACTCATTACTCATAACGAATAACGCATAACGCATAAGGCATAACGCATAACGCATAACGCATAAAGCATAACGCATAACGCATAACGCATAACGCATAACGCATAACGCATAACGCATAACGCATAACGCATAATGCACAACGCATAACGAATACAGCAAAACGCATAACGCTTAACGCATAACGCATAACGCATAACGCATAATGCATAACGCATAGCGCATAACGCATAACGCATAACGCATAACACATAACGCATAACGCATAACGCATAACGCATAACGCATAACGCATAACGCATAACGCATAACGCATAACGCATAACGCATAACGCATAACGTATAACGTATAACGCATACCGCATTACGCATAACTTATAACTCATAACTCATAAGGAGTAACGCATAACGCATAAAGCATAACGCATAACGCATAACGCATAAAGCATAACGCATAACGCATAACTTATAACTCATTACTCATAACGAATAACGCATAACGCATAACTTATAACTCATTACTCATAACGCATAACGCATAACGCATAACGCATAAAGCATAACGCATAACGCATAACGGATAAAGCATAATGCATAACGCATAACGCATAACGCATTACGGATAACTTATAACTCATAACTCATAAGGAGTAACGCATAACGCATAAAGCATAACGCATGACGCATAACGCATAAAGCATAACGCATAACGCATAACGCATAACGCATAACGCATAACGCATAACGCATAATGCATAACGCATAGCGCATAACGCATAACGCATAACGCATAACACATAACGCATAACGCATAACGCATAACGCCTAACGCATAACGCATAGCGCATAACGCATAACGCATAACGTATAACGTATAACGCATACCGCATTACGCATAACTTATAACTCATAACTCATAAGGAGTAACGCATAACGCATAAAGCATAACGCATAACGCATAACTTATAACTCATTACTCATAACGAATAACGCATAACGCATAACTTATAACTCATTACTCATAACGGATAACGCATAACGCATAACGCATAACGCATAAAGCATAACGCATAACGCATAACGGATAAAGCATAATGCATAACGCATAACGCATAACGCATTACGCATAACTTATAACTCATAACTCATAAGGAGTAACGCATAACGCATAAAGCATAACGCATGACGCATAACGCATAAAGCATAACGCATAACGCATAACGCATAACGCATAACGCATAACGCATAACGCATAACGCATAACGCATAACGCATAACGCATAACGCATAACGCATACCGTATAACGCATAACGCATAACGCATAACGCATAACGCATAACGCATAACGCATAACGCATAACGCATAAAGCATAACGCATAACGCATAACTTATAACTCATTACTCATAACGAATAACGCATAACGCATAAGGCATAACGCATAACGCATAACGCATAAAGCATAACGCATAACGCATAACGCATAACGCATAACGCATAACGCATAACGCATAACGCATAACGCATAACTCATATCGCATAACGCATAAATCATACCCCATAACGCACAACGCATAACGCATAATGCACAACGCATAACGAATACCGCAAAACGCATAACGCATAACGCATAACGCATACCGCATAACTCATAACGCATAACGCACAACGCATAACGCACACCGTATAACGCATAACGCATAACGCATAACGCATAACGCATAACGCATAACGCATAAAGCATAACGCATAACGCATAACGCATAACGCATAACGCATAACGGATCACGCATAACGCATAACGCATAACGCATAACGCATAACGCATAACGCATAACGCATAACGCATAAAGCATAACGCATTACGCATAACTTATAACTCATAACTCATAAGGAGTAACGCATAACGCATAAGGCATAACGCATAACGCATAACGCATAACGCATAACGCATAACGCATAATGCACAACGCATAACGAATACAGCAAAACGCATAACGCTTAACGCATAACGCATAACGCATAACGCATAATGCATAACGCATAGCGCATAACGCATAACGCATAACGCATAACACATAACGCATAACGCATAACGCATAACGCATAACGCATAACGCATAACGCATAACGCATAACGCATAACGCATAACGCATAACGTATAACGTATAACGCATACCGCATTACGCATAACTTATAACTCATAACTCATAAGGAGTAACGCATAACGCATAAAGCATAACGCATAACGCATAACGCATAAAGCATAACGCATAACGCATAACTTATAACTCATTACTCATAATGAATAACGCATAACGCATAACTTATAACTCATTACTCATAACGCATAACGCATAACGCATAACGCATAAAGCATAACGCATAACGCATAACGGATAAAGCATAATGCATAACGCATAACGCATAACGCATTACGCATAACTTATAACTCATAACTCATAAGGAGTAACGCATAACGCATAAAGCATAACGCATGACGCATAACGCATAAAGCATAACGCATAACGCATAACGCATAACGCATAACGCATAAAGCATAACGCATAACGCATAACTTATAACTCATTACTCATAACGAATAACGCATAACGCATAACGCATAACGCATAAAGCATAACGCATAACGCATAACGCATAACGCATAACGCATAACGCATAACGCATAACGCATAACGCATAACTCATATCGCATAACGCATAAATCATACCCCATAACGCACAACGCATAACGCATAATGCACAACGCATAACGAATACCGCAAAACGCATAACGCATAACGCATAACGCATACCGCATAACTCATAACGCATAACGCACAACGCATAACGCACACCGTATAACGCATAACGCATAACGCATAACGCATAACGCATAAAGCATAACGCATAACGCATAACGCATAACGCATAACGGATCACGCATAACGCATAACGCATAACGCATAACGCATAACGCATAACGCATAACCCATAACGCATAACGCATAAAGCATAACGCATTACGCATAACTTATAACTCATAACTCATAAGGAGTAACGCATAACGCATAAGGCATAACGCATAACGCATAACGCATACCGTATAACGCATAACGCATAACGCATAACGCATAACGCATAACGCATAACGCATAACGCATAACGCATAACACATAACGCATAACGCATAACGCATACCGTATAACGCATAACGCATAACGCATAACGCATAACGCATAACGCATAAAGCATAACGCATAACGCATAACTTATAACTCATTACTCATAACGAATAACGCATAACGCATAACGCATAACGCATAAAGCATAACGCATAACGCATAACGCATAACGCATAACGCATAACGCATAACGCATAACTCATATCGCATAACGCATAAATCATACCCCATAACGCACAACGCATAACGCATAATGCACAACGCATAACGAATACCGCAAAACGCATAACGCATAACGCATAACGCATACCGCATAACTCATAACGCATAACGCACAACGCATAACGCACACCGTATAACGCATAACGCATAACGCATAACGCATAACGCATAAAGCATAACGCATAACGCATAACGCATAACGCATAACGGATCACGCATAACGCATAACGCATAACGCATAACGCATAACGCATAACGCATAACGCATAACGCATAACGCATAACGCATAACGCATAACCCATAACGTTTAACGCATAACGCATAACGCATAACGCATAACGCATAACGCATAACGCATAACGCATAACGCATAACGCATACCGTATAACGCATAACGCATAACGCATAACGCATAACGCATAACGCATAACGCATAACGCATAACGCATAACGCATAACGCATAAAGCATAACGCATAACGCATAACTTATAACTCATTACTCATAACGAATAACGCATAACGCATAAGGCATAACGCATAACGCATAACGCATAAAGCATAACGCATAACGCATAACGCATAACGCATAACGCATAAAGCATAACGCATTACGCATAACTTATAACTCATAACTCATAAGGAGAAACGCATAACGCATAAAGCATAACGCATAACGCATAACGCATAACGCATAACGCATAACGCATAACGCATAACGGATCACGCATAACGCATAACGCATAACGCATAACGCATAACGCATAACGCATAACGCATAACGCATAAAGCATAACGCATAACGCATAACGCATTACGCATAACTTATAACTCATAACTCATAAGGAGTAACGCATAACGCATAAAGCATAACGCATAACGCATAACGCATAACGCATAACGCATAACGCATAACGCCTAACGCATAACGCATAACGCATAACCCCTAACGCATAACGCATAACGCATAACGCATAACGCATAACGTGTAACTAATAACGCATAACGCATAAAGCATAACGTATAACGCATAACGCATAACGCATATCGCATAACGCATAACGTATAACGCATAACGCATACCATATAACGCATAACGCATAACGCAAACGTATAACGCACAACGCATAACGCATAACGAACAACGGATAACGCATAACGCATAACGCATAACGCATAACGAATACCGCAAAACGTATATCGCCTAACACATAACGGATCACGCATAACGCATAATGCATAACGCATAACGCATAACGCATAATGCATAACGCATAAAGCGTAACGCATAACGCATAACGCATAAAGCGTAACACATAACGCATAACGCATAATGCACAACGCATAACGAATACAGCAAAACGCATAACGCTTAACGCATAACGCATAACGCATAACGTATAACGCATAATGCATAACGCATAGCGCATAACGCATAACGCATAACGCATAACGCATAACTCATAACGCATAACGCATAACGTATAACGCATACCGCATTACGCATAAAGCATTAAACATAACGCATAACGCATAACGCATTACGCATAACTTATAACTCATAACTCATAAGGAGTAACGCATAACGCATAAAGCATAACGCATAACGCATAACGCATTAATCATAACGCATAACGCATAACGCATAACGCATAACGCATAACGCATAACGCATAACGCATAACGCATAACCCATAACGCATAACGCATAACGCATAACGCATAACGCATAACGCATAACGCATAACGCATACCGTATAACGCATAACGCATAACGCATAACGCATAACGCATAACGCATAACGCATAACGCATAACGCATAACGCATAACGCATAACGCATAACGCATAACGCATAACGCATAACGCATACCGTATAACGCATAACGCATAACGCATAACGCATAACGCATAACGCATAACGCATAACGCATAACGCATAACGCATAACGCATAACGCATAAAGCATAACGCATAACGCATAACTTATAACTCATTACTCATAACGAATAACGCATAACGCATAAGGCATAACGCATAACGCATAACGCATAACGCATAAAGCATAACGCATAACGCATAACGCATAACGCATAACGCATAACGCATAACGCATAACGCATAACGCATAAAGCATAACGCATTACGCATAACTTATAACTCATAACTCATAAGGAGTAACGCATAACGCATAAAGCATAACGCATAACGCATAACGCATAACGCATAACGCATAACGCATAACGCATAACGGATCACGCATAACGCATAACGCATAACGCATAACGCATAACGCATAACGCATAACGCATAAAGCATAACGCATAACGCATAACGCATTACGCATAACTTATAACTCATAACTCATAAGGAGTAACGCATAACGCATAAAGCATAACGCATAACGCATAACGCATAACGCATAACGCATAACGCATAACGCATAACGCATAACGCATAACGCATAACGCATAACGCATAACGCATAACGCATAACGCATAACGCATAACGCATACCGCATAACGCATAACGCATAACGCATAACGCATAACGCATAACGAATGACGCATAAAGCATAACGCATAACGCATAACGCATAAAGCATAACGCATAACGCATAACGCATAACGCATTACGCATAACGCATAACTTGTAACTCATTACTCATAACGAATAACGCATAACGCATAACGCATAACGCATAACGCATAACGCATAAAGCATAACGCATAACGCATAACGGATAAAGCATAATGCATAACGCATAACGCATAACGCATTACGCATAACTTATAACTCATAACTCATAACGAATAACGCATAACGCATAACGCATAAAGCATAACGCATAACGCATAACGGATAAAGCATAATGCATAACGCATAACGCATAACGCATTACGCATAACTTATAACTCATAACTCATAACGAATAACGCATAACGCAAAATGCATAACGCATGTCGGATCACGCATAACGCATAACGCATAACGAATACCGCAAAACGTATATCGCCTAACACATAACGCATCACGCATAACGCATAACGCATAACGCATAACGCATAACGCATAACGCATAACGCATAACGCATAACGCATGACGCATAACGCATAACGCATAACGTATTACGTATAACGCATACCGCATTACGCATAACTTATAACTCATAACTCATACGGAGTAACGCATAACGCATAAAGCATAACGCATAACGCATAACGCATAACGCATAAAGCATAACGCATAACGCATAACTTATAACTCATTACTCATAACGCATAACGCATAACGCATAACGCATAACGCATAAAGCATAACGCATAACGCATAACTTATAACTCATTACTCATAACGAATAACGCATAACGCATAAGGCATAACGCATAACGCATAACGCATAACGCATAACGCATAAAGCATAACGCATAACTTATAACTCATTACTCATAACGAATAACGCATAACGCATAAGGCATAACGCATAACGCATAACGCATAACGCATAACGCATAAAGCATAAAGCATAACGCATAACGCATAACGCATAACACATAACGCATAACGCATAACGCATAAAGCATAACGCATAAAGCATAACGCATTACGCATAACTTATAACTCATAACTCATAAGGAGTAACGCATAACGCATAAAGCATAACGCATAACGCATAACGCATAACGCATAACGCATAACGCATAACGCATAACGCATAACGCATAACGCATAACGCATAACGCATAACGCATAACGCATAACGCATAACGCATAACGCATAACGCATAACGCATAACGCATAACGCATAACGCATAACGCATGACGCATAACGCATAACGGATAAAGCATAATGCATAACGCATAACGCATTACGCATAACTTATAACTCATAACTCATAAGGAGTAACGCATAACGCATAAAGCATAACGCATAACGCATAACGCATAAAGCATAACGCATAACGCATAACGCATAACGCATAACGCATAACGCATAACGCATAACGCATAACGCATAACGCATAACGCATAAAGCATAACGCATAACGCATAACTTATAACTCATTACTCATAACGAATAACGCATAACGCATAAGGCATAACGCATAACGCATAACGCATAACGCATAACGCATAAAGCATAACGCATAACTTATAACTCATTACTCATAACGAATAACGCATAACGCATAAGGCATAACGCATAACGCATAACGCATAACGCATAACGCATAAAGCATAAAGCATAACGCATAACGCATAACGCATAACACATAACGCATAACGCATAACGCATAAAGCATAACGCATAAAGCATAACGCATTACGCATAACTTATAACTCATAACTCATAAGGAGTAACGCATAACGCATAAAGCATAACGCATAACGCATAACGCATAACGCATAACGCATAACGCATAACGCATAACGCATAACGCATAACGCATAACGCATAACGCATAACGCATAACGCATAACGCATAACGCATAACGCATAACGCATAACGCATAACGTATAACGCATAACGCATAACGCATAACGCATAACGCATAACGGATCACGCATAACGCATAACGCAAAGCGCATAACGCATAACGCATAACGCATAACGCATAAAGCATAACGCATAACGCATAACGCACAACGCATAACGTATAACGCATAACGCCTAACGCATACCGTATAACGCATAATGCATAACGCATAAAGCATAACGCATTACGCATAACGCATAACGCATAACGCATAACGCATAACGCATAACGCATAACGCATAACGCATAACGCATAACGCATAACGCATAACGCATAACGCATAACGCATAAAGCAAAACGCATAACGCAAACGTATAACGCACAACGCATAACGCATAACGCATAACGCATAACGCATAACGCATAACGTATAACGCATAACGCATAACGCATAACGCATAACGCATAACGCATAACGCATAACGCATAACCATAACGCATAACGCATAACCCATAACGCATAACGCATAACGCATAACGTATAACGCATAACGCATACCGTATAACGCATAATGCATAACGCATAACGCATAACGCATAACGCATAACGCATAACGCATAACGCATAACGTATAACGCATAACGCATACCGTATAACGCATAACGCATAACGCATAACGCATAACGCATAACGCATAACGCTTAACGCATAACGCATAACGCATAACGCATAACGCATAACGCATAACGCATAACGCATAACGCATAACGCATAACGCATAACTTATAACTCATTACTCATAACGAATAACGCATAACGCATAAGGCATAACGCATAACGCATAACGCATAACGCATAAAGCATAACGCATAACGCATAACGCATAAAGCATAACGCATAACGCATAACGCATAACGCATAACGCATAACGCATACCGTATAACGCATAACGCATAACGAACACCGGAAAACCCATAACGCCTAACGCATAACGGATCACGAATAACGCATAATGCATAACGCATAAAGCATAACGCATAACGCGTAACGCATAACGCATAACGCATAACGCATAACGCATAACGCATAACGCATAACGCATAACGCATAACGCATAACGCATAACGCATAAGGCATAACGCATAACGCATAACGCATAACGCATAACGCATAAAGCATAACGCATAACGCATAACGGATAAAGCATAATGCATAACGCATAACGCATTACGCATTACGCATAACTTATAACTCATAACTCATAACGAATAACGCATAACGCAAAATGCATAACGCATGTCGGATCACGCATAACGCATAACGCATAACGCATAACGCATAACGCATAACGCATAACGCATAACGCATAACGCATAACGCATAACGCATAACGCATAAAGCATAACGCATAACGCATAACTTATAACTCATTACTCATAACGAATAACGCATAACGCATAAGGCATAACGCATAACGCATAACGCATAACGCATAACGCATAACGCATAAAGCATAAAGCATAACGCATAACGCATAACGCATAACGCATAACGCATAACGCATAAAGCATAACGCATAAAGCATAACGCATTACGCATAACTTATAACTCATAACTCATAAGGAGTAACGCATAACGCATAAAGCATAACGCATAACGCATAACGCATAACGCATAACGCATAACGCATAACGCATAACGCGTAACGCATAACGCATAACGCATAACGCATAACGCATAACGTATAACGCATAACGCATAACGCATAACGCATAACGCATAACGGATCACGCATAACGCATAACGCAAAGCGCATAACGCATAACGCATAACGCATAACGCATAAAGCATAACGCATAACGCATAACGCACAACGCATAACGTATAACGCATAACGCCTAACGCATACCGTATAACGCATAATGCATAACGCATAAAGCATAACGCATTACGCATAACGCATAACGCATAACGCATAACGCATAACGCATAACGCATAACGCATAACGCATAACGCATAACGCATAACGCATAACGCATAACGCATAACGCATAACGCATAAAGCAAAACGCATAACGCAAACGTATAACGCACAACGCATAACGCATAACGCATAACGCATAACGCATAACGCATAACGTATAACGCATAACGCATAACGCATAACGCATAACGCATAACGCATAACGCATAACGCATAACCATAACGCATAACGCATAACCCATAACGCATAACGCATAACGCATAACGTATAACGCATAACGCATACCGTATAACGCATAATGCATAACGCATAACGCATAACGCATAACGCATAACGCATAACGTATAACGCATAACGCATACCGTATAACGCATAACGCATAACGAACACCGGAAAACCCATAACGCCTAACGCATAACGGATCACGAATAACGCATAATGCATAACGCATAAAGCATAACGCATAACGCGTAACGCATAACGCATAACGCATAACGCATAACGCATAACGCATAACGCATAACGCATAACGCATAACGCATAACGCATAACGCTTAACGCATAACGCATAACGCATAACGCATAACGCATAACGCATAACGCATAACGCATAACGCATAACGCATAACGCATAACGCATAACGCATAACGCATAACGCATAACGCATAACGCATAACGCATAACGCATAACGCATAACGCATAACGCATAACGCATAACGTTAACGCATAACCCATAACGCATAAGGCTTGATGCATGACGCATATCGCTTATCGCATGACGCATAAGGCTTGATGCATGACGCATATCGCATAACGCATAAGGCATAACGCATAATACATAACGTATAACGCATTATGCATAACGCATAACGCATAACGCATAACGCATAACGCATAACGCATAACGCATATCGCATAACACATACGCATAACGCATAAGGCATAACGCATTACGCATAACTTTTAACTCATAACGCATAACGCATAAAGCATAATGCATAACGCATAACGCATAACGCATATCGCATAACGCATAATACTTAACGTATAACGCACAACGCATAACGCATAACGCATACCGTATAACGCATAACGCATAACGCATAACGCATAACGCAAACGTATAACGCACAACGCATAACGCATAACGCATAACGCATAACATATAACGCATAACGCATAACTCATAACGCATAACGCATAACGCATAACGCATAACGCATAACGCATAACGCATAACGCATAACGCATAACGCATAACGCATACCGTATAACGCATAACGCATAACGCATAACGCATAACGCATAACGCATAACGCATAACGCAGAACGCATAACGCATAACGCATAACGCATAACGCATAACGCATAACGCATAACGCATAACGCATAACGCATAACGCATAACGCATAACGCATACCGTATAACGCATAACGCATAACGCATAACGCATAACGCATAACGCATAACGCATAACGCATAACGCATAACGCATAACGCATAAAGCATAACGCATAACGCATAACTTATAACTCATTACTCATAACGAATAACGCATAACGCATAAGGCATAACGCATAACGCATAACGCATAACGCATAACGCATAAAGCATAACGCATAACGCATAACGCATAACGCATACCGCATAACGCATAACGCATAACGCATAACGCATAACGGATCACGCATAACGCATAACGCATAACGCATAACGCATAACGCATAACGCATAACGCATAACGCATAACGCATAACGCATAACGCATAACGCATACCGCATACCGCATAACGCATAACGCATAACGCATAACGCATAACGAATAACGCATAAAGCATAACGCATAACGCATAACGCATAAAGCATAACGCATAACGCATAACGCATAACGCATTACGCATAACGCATAACTTGTAACTCATTACTCATAACGAATAACGCATAACGCATAACGCATAACGCATAACGCATAAAGCATAACGCATAACGCATAACGGATAAAGCATAATGCATAACGCATAACGCATAACGCATTACGCATAACATATAACTCATAACTCATAACGAATAACGCATAACGCATAACGCATAAAGCATAACGCATAACGCATAACGGATAAAGCATAATGCATAACGCATAACGCATAACGCATTACGCATAACTTATAACTCATAACTCATAACGAATAACGCATAACGCAAAATGCATAACGCATGTCGGATCACGCATAACGCATAACGCATAAAGCATAAATCATAACGCATAACGAATACCGCATAACGCATAACGCATAACGCATAACGCATAACGCATAACGCATAACGCATAACGTATAACGCATAACGCATAACGCATAACGCATAACGCATAACGGATCACGCATAACGCATAACGCAAAGCGCATAACGCATAACGCATAACGCATAACGCATAAAGCATAACGCATAACGCATAACGCACAACGCATAACGTATAACGCATAACGCCTAACGCATACCGTATAACGCATAATGCATAACGCATAAAGCATAACGCATTACGCATAACGCATAACGCATAACGCATAACGCATAACGCATAACGCATAACGCATAACGCATAACGCATAACGCATAACGCATAACGCATAACGCATAACGCATAACGCATAACGCATAACGCATAACGCATAACGCATAAAGCATAACGCATAACGCATAACTTATAACTCATTACTCATAACGAATAACGCATAACGCATAAGGCATAACGCATAACGCATAACGCATAACGCATAACGCATAACGCATAAAGCATAAAGCATAACGCATAACGCATAACGCATAACGCATAACGCATAACGCATAAAGCATAACGCATAAAGCATAACGCATTACGCATAACTTATAACTCATAACTCATAAGGAGTAACGCATAACGCATAAAGCATAACGCATAACGCATAACGCATAACGCATAACGCATAACGCATAACGCGTAACGCATAACGCATAACGCATAACGCATAACGCATAACGTATAACGCATAACGCATAACGCATAACGCATAACGCATAACGGATCACGCATAACGCATAACGCAAAGCGCATAACGCATAACGCATAACGCATAACGCATAAAGCATAACGCATAACGCATAACGCACAACGCATAACGTATAACGCATAACGCCTAACGCATACCGTATAACGCATAATGCATAACGCATAAAGCATAACGCATTACGCATAACGCATAACGCATAACGCATAACGCATAACGCATAACGCATAACGCATAACGCATAACGCATAACGCATAACGCATAACGCATAACGCATAACGCATAACGCATAAAGCAAAACGCATAACGCAAACGTATAACGCACAACGCATAACGCATAACGCATAACGCATAACGCATAACGCATAACGTATAACGCATAACGCATAACGCATAACGCATAACGCATAACGCATAACGCATAACGCATAACCATAACGCATAACGCATAACCCATAACGCATAACGCATAACGCATAACGTATAACGCATAACGCATACCGTATAACGCATAATGCATAACGCATAACGCATAACGCATAACGCATAACGCATAACGCATAACGTATAACGCATAACGCATACCGTATAACGCATAACGCATAACGAACACCGGAAAACCCATAACGCCTAACGCATAACGGATCACGAATAACGCATAATGCATAACGCATAAAGCATAACGCATAACGCGTAACGCATAACGCATAACGCATAACGCATAACGCATAACGCATAACGCATAACGCATAACGCATAACGCATAACGCATAACGCTTAACGCATAACGCATAACGCATAACGCATAACGCATAACGCATAACGCATAACGCATAACGCATAACGCATAACGCATAACGCATAACGCATAACGCATAACGCATAACGCATAACGCATAACGCATAACGCATAACGCATAACGCATAACGCATAACGCATAACGCAAAACGCATAACGTTAACGCATAACCCATAACGCATAAGGCTTGATGCATGACGCATAACGCATAACTTGTAACTCATTACTCATAACGAATAACGCATAACGCATAACGCATAACGCATAACGCATAACGCATAAAGCATAACGCATAACGCATAACGGATAAAGCATAATGCATAACGCATAACGCATAACGCATTACGCATAACTTATAACTCATAACTCATAACGAATAACGCATAACGCATAACGCATAAAGCATAACGCATAACGCATAACGGATAAAGCATAATGCATAACGCATAACGCATAACGCATTACGCATAACTTATAACTCATAACTCATAACGAATAACGCATAACGCAAAATGCATAACGCATGTCGGATCACGCATAACGCATAACGCATAAAGCATAAATCATAACGCATAACGAATACCGCAAAACTTATATCGCCTAACACATAACGCATCACGCATAACGCATAACGCATAACGCATAACGCATAACGCATAACGCATAACGCATAACGCATAAAGCGTAACACATAACGCATAACGCATAATGCACAACGCATAACGAATACAGCAAAACGCATAACGCTTAACGCATAACGCATAACGCATAACGCATAATGCATAACGCATAGCGCATAACGCATAACGCATAACTCATAACGCATAACGCATAACGTATAACGCATACCGCATTACGCATAAAGCATTAAACATAACGCATAACGCATAACGCATTACGCATAACTTATAACTCATAACTCATAAGGAGTAACGCATAACGCATAAAGCATAACGCATAACGCATAACGCATTAATCATAACGCATAACGCATAACGCATAACGCATAACGCATAACGCATAACGCATAACGCATAACGCATAACGCATAACGCATAACGCATAACCCATAACGCATAACGCATAACGCATAACGCATAACGCATAACGCATAACGCATAACGCATACCGTATAACGCATAACGCATAACGCATAACGCATAACGCATAACGCATAACGCATAACGCATAACGCATAACGCATAACGCATAACGCATAACGCATACCGTATAACGCATAACGCATAACGCATAACGCATAACGCATAACGCATAACGCATAACGCATAACGCATACCGTATAACGCATAACGCATAACGCATAACGCATAACGCATAACGCATAACGCATAACGCATAACGCATAACGCATAACGCATAACGCATAACGCATAACGCATAACGCATAACGCATAACGCATAACGCATAAAGCATAACGCATAACGCATAACTTATAACTCATTACTCATAACGAATAACGCATAACGCATAAGGCATAACGCATAACGCATAACGCATAACGCATAACGCATAACGCATAACGCATAAAGCATAACGCATTACGCATAACTTATAACTCATAACTCATAAGGAGTAACGCATAACGCATAAAGCATAACGCATAACGCATAACGCATAACGCATAACGCATAACGCATAACGCATAACGCATAACGCATAACGCATAACGCATAACGCATAACGCATAACGGATCACGGATAACGCATAACGCATAACGCATAACGCATAACGCATAACGCATAACGCATAAAGCATAACGCATAACGCATAACGCATTACCCATAACTTATAACTCATAACTCATAAGGAGTAACGCATAACGCATAAAGCATAACGCATAACGCATAACGCATAACGCATAACGCATAACGCATAACGCATAAAGCATAACGCATAACGCATAACGCATTACGCATAACTTATAACTCATAACTCATAAGGAGTAACGCATAACGCATAAAGCATAACGCATAACGCATAACGCATAACGCATAACGCATAACGCATAACGCATAACGCATAACGCATAACGCATAACGCATAACGCATTACGCATAACTTATAACTCATAACTCATAAGGAGTAACGCATAACGCATAAAGCATAACGCATAACGCATAACGCATAACGCATAACGCATAACGCATAACGCATAACGCATAACGCATAACGCATAACGCATAACGCATACCGTATAACGCATAACGCATAACGCATAACGCATAACGCATAACGCATAACGCATAACGCATACCGTATAACGCATAACGCATAACGCATAACGCATAACGCATAACGCATAACGCATAACGCATAACGCATAACGCATAACGCATAACGCATAACGCATAACGCATAACGCATAACGCATAACGCATAACGCATAACGCATAACGCATAACGCATAAAGCATAACGCATAACGCATAACGCATAACTCATTACTCATAACGAATAACGCATAACGCATAACGCATAACGCATAACGCATAACGCATAACGCATAACGCATAACGCATAACGCATAACGCATAACGCATAACGCATAACGCATAACGGATAACGCATAACGCATAACGCATAAAGCATAACGCATAACGCATAACGCATTACGCATAACTTATAACTCATAACTCATAAGGAGTAACGCATAACGCATAAAGCATAACGCATAACGCATAACGCATAACTTGTAACTCATTACTCATAACGAATAACGCATAACGCATAACGCATAACGCATAAAGCATAACGCATAACGCATAACGGATAAAGCATAATGCATAACGCATAACGCATAACGCATTACGCATAACTTATAACTCATAACTCATAACGAATAACGCATAACGCATAACGCATAAAGCATAACGCATAACGCATAACGGATAGAGCATAATGCATAACGCATAACGCATAACGCATTACGCATAACTTATAACTCATAACTCATAACGAATAACGCATAACGCAAAATGCATAACGCATGTCGGATCACGCATAACGCATAACGCATAAAGCATAAATCATAACGCATAACGAATACCGCAAAACGTATATCGCCTAACACATAACGCATCACGCATAACGCATAACGCATAACGCATAACGCATAACGCATAACGCATAACGCATAACGCATAACGCATAACGCATAACGCATAACGCATGGCGCATAACGCATAACGCATAACGTATTACGTATAACGCATACCGCATTACGCATAACTTATAACTCATAACTCATACGGAGTAACGCATAACGCATAAAGCATAACGCATAACGCATAACGCATAAAGCATAACGCATAACGCATAACTTATAACTCATTACTCATAACGCATAACGCATAACGCATAAAGCATAACGCATAACGCATAACGGATAAAGCATAATGCATAACGCATAACGCATAACGCATTACGCATTACGCATAACTTATAACTCATAACTCATAAGGAGTAACGCATAACGCATAAAGCATAACGCATAACGCATAACGCATAAAGCATAACGCATAACGCATAACGCATAACGCATAACGCATAACGCATAACGCATAACGCATAACGCATAACGCATAAAGCATAACGCATAACGCATAACTTATAACTCATTACTCATAACGAATAACGCATAACGCATAAGGCATAACGCATAACGCATAACGCATAACGCATAACGCATAAAGCATAACGCATAACGCATAACGGATAAAGCATAATGCATAACGCATAACGCATTACGCATTACGCATAACTTATAACTCATAACTCATAACGAATAACGCATAACGCAAAATGCATAACGCATGTCGGATCACGCATAACGCATAACGCATAACGCATAACGCATAACGCATAACGCATAACGCATAACGCATAACGCATAACGCATAACGCATAACGCATAACGCATAAAGCATAACGCATAACGCATAACTTATAACTCATTACTCATAACGAATAACGCATAAGGCATAACGCATAACGCATAACGCATAACGCATAACGCATAACGCATAACGCATAAAGCATAAATCATAACGCATAACGAATACCGCAAAACGTATATCGCCTAACACATAACGCATCACGCATAACGCATAACGCATAACGCATAACGCATAACGCATAACGCATAACGCATAACGCATAACGCATAACGCATAACGCATAACGCATAACGGATCACGGATAACGCATAACGCATAACGCATAACGCATAACGCATAACGCATAACGCATAAAGCATAACGCATAACGCATAACGCATTACCCATAACTTATAACTCATAACTCATAAGGAGTAACGCATAACGCATAAAGCATAACGCATAACGCATAACGCATAACGCATAACGCATAACGCATAACGCATAAAGCATAACGCATAACGCATAACGCATTACGCATAACTTATAACTCATAACTCATAAGGAGTAACGCATAACGCATAAAGCATAACGCATAACGCATAACGCATAACGCATAACGCATAACGCATAACGCATAACGCATAACGCATAACGCATAACGCATTACGCATAACTTATAACTCATAACTCATAAGGAGTAACGCATAACGCATAAAGCATAACGCATAACGCATAACGCATAACGCATAACGCATAACGCATAACGCATAACGCATAACGCATAACGCATAACGCATAACGCATAACGCATACCGTATAACGCATAACGCATAACGCATAACGCATAACGCATAACGCATAACGCATAACGCATACCGTATAACGCATAACGCATAACGCATAACGCATAACGCATAACGCATAACGCATAACGCATAACGCATAACGCATAACGCATAACGCATAACGCATAACGCATAACGCATAACGCATAACGCATAACGCATAACGCATAACGCATAAAGCATAACGCATAACGCATAACGCATAACTCATTACTCATAACGAATAACGCATAACGCATAACGCATAACGCATAACGCATAACGCATAACGCATAACGCATAACGCATAACGCATAACGCATAACGCATAACGCATAACGCATAACGCATAACGGATAACGCATAACGCATAACGCATAAAGCATAACGCATAACGCATAACGCATTACGCATAACTTATAACTCATAACTCATAAGGAGTAACGCATAACGCATAAAGCATAACGCATAACGCATAACGCATTACGCATAACTTATAACTCATAACTCATAAGGAGTAACGCATAACGCATAAAGCATAACGCATAACGCATAACGCATTACGCATAACTTATAACTCATAACTCATAAGGAGTAACGCATAACTCATAACGAATAACGCATAACGCATAACGCATAAAGCATAACGCATAACGCATAACGGATAGAGCATAATGCATAACGCATAACGCATAACGCATTACGCATAACTTATAACTCATAACTCATAACGAATAACGCATAACGCAAAATGCATAACGCATGTCGGATCACGCATAACGCATAACGCATAAAGCATAAATCATAACGCATAACGAATACCGCAAAACGTATATCGCCTAACACATAACGCATCACGCATAACGCATAACGCATAACGCATAACGCATAACGCATAACGCATAACGCATAACGCATAACGCATGGCGCATAACGCATAACGCATAACGTATTACGTATAACGCATACCGCATTACGCATAACTTATAACTCATAACTCATACGGAGTAACGCATAACGCATAAAGCATAACGCATAACGCATAACGCATAAAGCATAACGCATAACGCATAACTTATAACTCATTACTCATAACGCATAACGCATAACGCATAAAGCATAACGCATAACGCATAACGGATAAAGCATAATGCATAACGCATAACGCATAACGCATTACGCATTACGCATAACTTATAACTCATAACTCATAAGGAGTAACGCATAACGCATAAAGCATAACGCATAACGCATAACGCATAAAGCATAACGCATAACGCATAACGCATAACGCATAACGCATAACGCATAACGCATAACGCATAACGCATAAAGCATAACGCATAACGCATAACTTATAACTCATTACTCATAACGAATAACGCATAACGCATAAGGCATAACGCATAACGCATAACGCATAACGCATAAAGCATAACGCATAACGCATAACGGATAAAGCATAATGCATAACGCATAACGCATTACGCATTACGCATAACTTATAACTCATAACTCATAACGAATAACGCATAACGCAAAATGCATAACGCATGTCGGATCACGCATAACGCATAACGCATAACGCATAACGCATAACGCATAACGCATAACGCATAACGCATAACGCATAACGCATAACGCATAACGCATAACGCATAAAGCATAACGCATAACGCATAACTTATAACTCATTACTCATAACGAATAACGCATAAGGCATAACGCATAACGCATAACGCATAACGCATAACGCATAACGCATAACGCATAAAGCATAAATCATAACGCATAACGAATACCGCAAAACGTATATCGCCTAACACATAACGCATCACGCATAACGCATAACGCATAACGCATAACGCATAACGCATAACGCATAACGCATAACGCATAACGGATAAAGCATAATGCATAACGCATAACGCATAACGCATTACGCATTACGCATAACTTATAACTCATAACTCATACGGAGTAACGCATAACGCATAAAGCATAACGCATAACGCATAACGCATAAAGCATAACGCATAACGCATAACGCATAACGCATAACGCATAACGCATAACGCATAACGCATAACGCATAACGCATAACGCATAAAGCATAACGCATAACGCATAACTTATAACTCATTACTCATAACGAATAACGCATAACGCATAAGGCATAACGCATAACGCATAACGCATAACGCATAACGCATAAAGCATAACGCATAACGCATAACGGATAAAGCATAATGCATAACGCATAACGCATTACGCATTACGCATAACTTATAACTCATAACTCATAAGGAGTAACGCATAACGCATAAAGCATAACGCATAACGCATAACGCATAACGCATAACGCATAACGCATAACGCAAAATGCATAACGCATGTCGGATCACGCATAACGCATAACGCATAACGCATAACGCATAACGCATAACGCATAACGCATAACGCATAACGCATAACGCATAACGCATAACGCATAAAGCATAACGCATAACGCATAACTTATAACTCATTACTCATAACGAATAACGCATAAGGCATAACGCATAACGCATAACGCATAACGCATAACGCATAACGCATAAAGCATAAAGCATAACGCATAACGCATAACGCATAACGCATAACGCATAACGCATAACGCATAAAGCATAACGCATAAAGCATAACGCATTACGCATAACTTATAACTCATAACTCATAAGGAGTAACGCATAACGCATTAAGCATAACGCATAACGCATAACGCATAACGCATAACGCATAACGCATAACGCATAACGCATAACGCATAACGCATAACGCATAACGCATAACGTATAACGCATAACGCATAACGCATAACGGATCACGCATAACGCATAACGCAAAGCGCATAACGCATAACGCATAACGCATTACGCATAAAGCATAACGCATAACGCATAACGCACAACGCATAACGTATAACGCATAACGCATAACGCATACCGTATAACGCATAATGCATAACGCATAAAGCATAACGCATAACGCATAACGCATAACGCATAACGCATAACGCATAACGCATAACGCATAACGCATAACGCATAACGCATAACGCATAACGCATAACGCATAAAGCAAAACGCATAACGCAAACGTATAACGCACAACGCATAACGCATAACGCATAACGCATAACGCATAACGCATAACGTATAACGCATAACGCATAACGCATAACGCATAACGCATAACGCATAACGCATAACGCATCACCATAACGCATAACGCATAACGCATAACCCATAACGCATAACGCATAACGCATAACGTATAACGCATAACGCATACCGTATAACGCATAATGCATAACGCATAACGCATAACGCATAACGCATAACGCATAACGCATAACGCATAACGCATAACGCATAACGCATAACGCATAACGCATAACGCATAACGCATAACGCATAACGCATAACGCATAACGTATAACGCATAACGCATAACGCATAACGCATAACGCATAACGGATCACGCATAACGCATAACGCAAAGCGCATAACGCATAACGCATAACGCATAACGCATTACGCATAAAGCATAACGCATAACGCATAACGCACAACGCATAACGTATAACGCATAACGCATAACGCATACCGTATAACGCATAATGCATAACGCATAAAGCATAACGCATAACGCATAACGCATAACGCATAACGCATAACGCATAACGCATAACGCATAACGCATAACGCATAACGCATAACGCATAACGCATAACGCATAACGCATAACGCATAACGCATAAAGCAAAACGCATAACGCAAACGTATAACGCACAACGCATAACGCATAACGCATAACGCATAACGCATAACGCATAACGTATAACGCATAACGCATAACGCATAACGCATAACGCATAACGCATAACGCATAACGCATAACCATAACGCATAACGCATAACGCATAACCCATAACGCATAACGCATAACGCATAACGTATAACGCATAACGCATACCGTATAACGCATAATGCATAACGCATAACGCATAACGCATAACGCATAACGCATAACGCATAACGCATAACGTATAACGCATAACGCATAACGTATAACGCATAACGCATAACGAACACCGGAAAACCCATAACGCCTAACGCATAACGGATCACGAATAACGCATAATGCATAACGCATAAAGCATAACGCATAACGCGTAACGCATAACGCATAACGCATAACGCATAACGCATAACGCATAACGCATAACGCATAACGCATACCGTATAACGCATAACGCATAACGCATAACGCATAACGCATAACGCATAACGCATAACGCATAACGCATAACGCATAACGCATAAAGCATAACGCATAACGCATAACTTATAACTCATTACTCATAACGAATAACGCATAACGCATAACGCATAACGCATAACGCATAACGCATAACGCATAACGCATAACGCATAACGCATAACGCATAACGCATAACGCATAACGCATAACGCATAACGCATACCGTATAACGCATAACGCATAACGCATAACGCATAACGCATAACGCATAACGCATAACGCATAACGCATAACGCATATCGAATAACGCATAACGTGTAACTCATAACGCATAACGCATAAAGCATAATGCTTAACGCATAACGCATAACGCTTATCGCATAACGCATAACGCATAACGTATAACGCATAACGCATACCGTATAACGCATAACTCATAATGCATAACGCAAACGTATAACGCACAACGCATAACGAACAACGGATAACGCATAACGCATAACGCATAACGAATACCGCAAAACGTATATCGCCTAACACATAACGGATCACGCATAACGCATAACGCATAACGTATAGAGCATAACGCATAACGCATAACGCATAACGCATAACGCATAACGCACACCGTATAACGCATAACGCATAACGCATAACGCATAATGCATAACGAATAACGCATAACGCATATCGCATAAAACATAACGCATAACGCATAACGTACAACGTATAACGCATAACGCATAACGCATAACGCATAACGCATAACGCATAACGCATAACGCATAACGCATAACGCATGACGCATAACGCATAACGCATATCGCATAACACATAACGCATAACCCATAACGCATAACGCATAACGCATATCTTATAACGCATAACGTGTGACTCATAACGCATAACGTGTGACTCATAACGCATAACGCTTAAAGCATAATGCATAACGCATAACGCATAACGCATAACGCATAACGCATAACGCATAACGCATTACGCATAACGCACAACGCATATCGCATAACGCATAACGCATAACGCATAACGCATGGCGCATAACTCAAAATGCATAACGCATAACGCATAACGCATATCGCATAACGCATAACGCATAACGCATAACGCACAGCGCATATCGCATAACGCATAACGCATAACGCACAACGCATATCGCATAACGCATAACGCATAACGCATAACGCATAACGCATAACGCATAACGCATAACGCATAACGCATAACGCAAAACGCACAACGCATATCGCATAACGCATAACGCATAACGCATAACGCATAACGCATAACGCACAACGCATATCGCATAACGCATAACGCATAACGCATATCGAATAACGCATAACGTGTGACTCATAACGCATAACGCATAAAGCATAATGCATAACGCATAACGCATAACGCATAACGCATAACGCATAACGCATAACGCATAACGCATAACGCACAACGCATATCGCATAACGCATAACGCATAACGCATAACGCATGGCGCATAACTCAAAATGCATAACGCATAACGCATAACGCATATCGCATAACGCATAACGCATAACGCATAACGCATAACGCATAACGCATAACGCATAACGCACAACGCATATCGCATAACGCATAACGCATAACGCATAACGCACAACGCATATCGCATAACGCATAACGCATAACGCATGGCGCATTACTCAAAATGCATAACGCATAACGCATAACGCATAACGCATAACGCATAACGCAAACGCATAACGCATAACGCATAACGCATAACGCATAACGCATAACGCATAACGCATGGCGCATAACGCATGACGCATAACGAATAACGCATATCGCATAACACATAACGCATAACCCATAACGCATAACGCATAACGCATAACGCATAACGCATAACGCATAACGCAAAACGCATAACGCACAACGCATATCGCATAACGCATAACGCATAACGCATAACGCATAACGCATAACGCATAACGCATAACGCATAACGCATAACGCATAACGCATAACGCACAACGCATATCGCATAACGCATAACGCATAACGCATAACGCATAACGCATAACGCACAACGCATATCGCATAACGCATAACGCATAACGCATAACGCATAACGCATATCTTATAACGCATAACGTGTGACTCATAACGCATAACGCTTAAAGCATAATGCATAACGCATAACGCATAACGAATACAGCAAAACGCATAATGCTTAACGCATAACGGATCACGCATAACGCATAACGCACAACGCATATCGCATAACGCATAACGCATAACGCATGGCGCATAACTCAAAATGCATAACGCATAACGCATAACGCATAACGCAAACGTATAACGCACAACGCATAACGAATACAGCAAAACGCATAATGCTTAACGCATAACGGATCACGCATAACGCATAACGCACAACGCATATCGCATAACGCATAACGCATAACGCATAACGCATGGCGCATAACTCAAAATGCATAACGCATAACGCATAACGCATAACGCATAACGCATAACGCATAACGCATAACGCATAACGCATAACGCATAACGCATAACGCATTACGCATAACGCACAACGCATATCGCATAACGCATAACGCATAACGCATAACGCATGGCGCATAACTCAAAATGCATAACGCATAACGCATAACGCATATCGCATAACGCATAACGCATAACGCATAACGCACAGCGCATATCGCATAACGCATAACGCATAACGCACAACGCATATCGCATAACGCATAACGCATAACGCATAACGCATAACGCATAACGCATAACGCATAACGCATAACGCATAACGCATAACGCATAACGCATAACGCATAACGCATAACGCATAACGCACAACGCATATCGCATAACGCATAACGCATAACTCAAAATGCATAACGCATAACGCATAACGCATAACGCATAACGCAAACGTATAACGCACAACGCATAACGAATACAGCAAAACGCATAATGCTTAACGCATAACGGGTCACGCATAACGCATAACGCATAACGCATAAAGCTTATCGCATAACGCATAACGCATAACGTATAACGCATAACGCATACCGTATAACGCATAAGGCATAATGCATAACGCAAACGTATAACGCACAACGCATAACGCATAGCGAACAACGGATAACGCATAACGCATAACGCATAACGAATACCGCAAAACGTATATCGCCTAACACATAACGGATCACGCATAACGCATAACGCATAACGTATAGAGCATAACGCATAACGCGTAACGCATAACGCATAACGCATACCGTATAACGCATAACGCATAACGCATAACGCATAATGCATAACGAATAACGCATAACGCATATCGCATAAAACATAACGCATAACGCATAACGTACAACGTATAACGCATAACGCATAACGCATAACGCATAACGCATAACGCATAACGCATGACGCATAACGCATAACGCATATCGCATAACGCATAACGCATAACGCACAACGCATATCGCATAACGCATAACGCATAACGCATAACGCATAACGCATAACGCATAACGCATAACGCACAACGCATAACGCATAACGCATAACGCATAACGCATAACGCATAACGCATAACGCATAACGCATAACGCATAACGCATAACGCATAACGCATAACGCATAACGCAAAACGCATAACGTTAACGCATAACCCATAACGCATAAGGCTTGATGCATGACGCATATCGCTTATCGCATGACGCATAAGGCTTGATGCATGACGCATATCGCATAACGCATAAGGCATAACGCATAATACATAACGTATAACGCATTACGCATAACGCATAACGCATAACGCATAACGCATAACGCATAACGCATATCGCATAACACATACGCATAACGCATAAGGCATAACGCATTACGCATAACTTTTAACTCATAACGTATAACGCATAACGCATAACGCATAACGCATACCGTATAACGCATAACGCATAACGCATAACGCATAACGCAAACGTATAACGCACAACGCATAACGCATAACGCATAACGCATAACATATAACGCATAACGCATAACTCATAACGCATAACGCATAACGTATAACGCATACCGCATTACGCATAAAGCATAATGCATAACGCATAACGCATAACGCATTACGCATAACTTATAACTCATAACTCATAAGGAGTAACGCATAACGCATAAAGCATAACGCATAACGCATAACGCATTAATCATAACGCATAACGCATAACGCATAACGCATAACGCATAACGCATAACGCATAACGCATAACGCATAACGCATAACGCATAACGCATAACGCATAACGCATAACGCAAAGCGCATAACGCATACCGTATAACGCATAACGCATAACGCATAACGCATAACGCATAACGCATAACGCATAACGCATAACGCATAACGCATAACGCATAACGCATAACGCATAACGCATAACGCATAACGCATAACGCATACCGTATAACGCATAACGCATAACGCATAACGCATAACGCATAACGCATAACGCATAACGCATAACGCATAACGCATAACGCATAAAGCATAACGCATAACGCATAACTTATAACTCATTACTCATAACGAATAACGCATAACGCATAACGCATAACGCATAACGCATAACGCATAACGCATAACGCATAACGCATAACGCATAACGCATAACGCATAACGCATAACGCATAACGCATAACGCATAACGCATACCGATAACGCATAACGCATAACGCATAACGCACAGCGCATATCGCATAACGCATAACGCATAACGCACAACGCATATCGCATAACGCATAACGCATAACGCATAACGCATAACGCATAACGCATAACGCATAACGCATAACGCATAACGCATAACGCATAACGCATAACGCATAACGCATAACGCATAACGCACAACGCATATCGCATAACGCATAACGCATAACTCAAAATGCATAACGCATAACGCATAACGCATAACGCATAACGCAAACGTATAACGCACAACGCATAACGAATACAGCAAAACGCATAATGCTTAACGCATAACGGGTCACGCATAACGCATAACGCATAACGCATAAAGCTTATCGCATAACGCATAACGCATAACGTATAACGCATAACGCATACCGTATAACGCATAAGGCATAATGCATAACGCAAACGTATAACGCACAACGCATAACGCATAGCGAACAACGGATAACGCATAACGCATAACGCATAACGAATACCGCAAAACGTATATCGCCTAACACATAACGGATCACGCATAACGCATAACGCATAACGTATAGAGCATAACGCATAACGCGTAACGCATAACGCATAACGCATACCGTATAACGCATAACGCATAACGCATAACGCATAATGCATAACGAATAACGCATAACGCATATCGCATAAAACATAACGCATAACGCATAACGTACAACGTATAACGCATAACGCATAACGCATAACGCATAACGCATAACGCATAACGCATAACGCATAACGCATAACGCATATCGCATAACGCATAACGCATAACGCACAACGCATATCGCATAACGCATAACGCATAACGCATAACGCATAACGCATAACGCATAACGCATAACGCACAACGCATAACGCATAACGCATAACGCATAACGCATAACGCATAACGCATAACGCATAACGCATAACGCATAACGCATAACGCATAACGCATAACGCATAACGCAAAACGCATAACGTTAACGCATAACCCATAACGCATAAGGCTTGATGCATGACGCATATCGCTTATCGCATGACGCATAAGGCTTGATGCATGACGCATATCGCATAACGCATAAGGCATAACGCATAATACATAACGTATAACGCATTATGCATAACGCATAACGCATAACGCATAACGCATAACGCATAACGCATATCGCATAACACATACGCATAACGCATAAGGCATAACGCATTACGCATAACTTTTAACTCATAACGTATAACGCACAACGCATAACGCATAACGCATACCGTATAACGCATAACGCATAACGCATAACGCATAACGCAAACGTATAACGCACAACGCATAACGCATAACGCATAACGCATAACATATAACGCATAACGCATAACTCATAACGCATAACGCATAACGTATAACGCATACCGCATTACGCATAAAGCATAATGCATAACGCATAACGCATAACGCATTACGCATAACTTATAACTCATAACTCATAAGGAGTAACGCATAACGCATAAAGCATAACGCATAACGCATAACGCATTAATCATAACGCATAACGCATAACGCATAACGCATAACGCATAACGCATAACGCATAACGCATAACGCATAACGCATAACGCATAACGCATAACGCATAACGCATAACGCAAAGCGCATAACGCATACCGTATAACGCATAACGCATAACGCATAACGCATAACGCATAACGCATAACGCATAACGCATAACGCATAACGCATAACGCATAACGCATAACGCATAACGCATAACGCATAACGCATAACGCATACCGTATAACGCATAACGCATAACGCATAACGCATAACGCATAACGCATAACGCATAACGCATAACGCATAACGCATAACGCATAAAGCATAACGCATAACGCATAACTTATAACTCATTACTCATAACGAATAACGCATAACGCATAACGCATAACGCATAACGCATAACGCATAACGCATAACGCATAACGCATAACGCATAACGCATAACGCATAACGCATAACGCATAACGCATAACGCATAACGCATACCGATAACGCATAACGCATAACGCATAACGCATAACGCATAACGCATAACGCATAACGCATAACGCATAACGCATAACGCATAACGCATATCGAATAACGCATAACTCATAATGCATAACGCAAACGTATAACGCACAACGCATAACGAACAACGGATAACGCATAACGCATAACGCATAACGAATACCGCAAAACGTATATCGCCTAACACATAACGGATCACGCATAACGCATAACGCATAACGTATAGAGCATAACGCATAACGCATAACGCATAACGCATAACGCACACCGTATAACGCATAACGCATAACGCATAACGCATAATGCATAACGAATAACGCATAACGCATATCGCATAAAACATAACGCATAACGCATAACGTACAACGTATAACGCATAACGCATAACGCATAACGCATAACGCATAACGCATAACGCATAACGCATAACGCATAACGCATAACGCATAACGCATAACGCATGACGCATAACGCATAACGCATATCGCATAACACATAACGCATAACCCATAACGCATAACGCATAACGCATAACGCATAACGCAAAACGCATAACGCACAACGCATATCGCATAACGCATAACGCATAACGCATAACGCATAACGCATAACGCATAACGCATAACGCATAACGCATAACGCACAACGCATATCGCATAACGCATAACGCATAACGCATAACGCATAACGCATAACGCACAACGCATATCGCATAACGCATAACGCATAACGCATAACGCATATCTTATAACGCATAACGTGTGACTCATAACGCATAACGTGTGACTCATAACGCATAACGCTTAAAGCATAATGCATAACGCATAACGCATAACGCATAACGCATAACGCATAACGCATTACGCATAACGCACAACGCATAACGCACAACGCATATCGCATAACGCATAACGCATAACGCACAACGCATATCGCATAACGCATAACGCATAACGCATAACGCATAACGCATAACGCATAACGCATAACGCATAACGCATAACGCACAACGCATATCGCATAACGCATAACGCATAACGCATAACGCATAACGCATAACGCACAACGCATATCGCATAAGGCATAACGCATAACGCATATCGAATAACGCATAACGTGTGACTCATAACGCATAACGCATAAAGCATAATGCATAACGCATAACGCATAACGCATAACGCATAACGCATAACGCATAACGCATAACGCATAACGCACAACGCATATCGCATAACGCATAACGCATAACGCATAACGCATGGCGCATAACTCAAAATGCATAACGCATAACGCATAACGCATATCGCATAACGCATAACGCATAACGCATAACGCATAACGCATAACGCATAACGCACAACGCATATCGCATAACGCATAACGCATAACGCACAACGCATATCGCATAACGCATAACGCATAACGCATGGCGCATTACTCAAAATGCATAACGCATAACGCATAACGCATAACGCATAACGCATAACGCATAACGCATAACGCAAACGCATATCGCATAACGCATAACGCATAACGCATAACGCATAACGCATAACGCATGGCGCATAACGCATGACGCATAACGCATAACGCATATCGCATAACACATAACGCATAACCCATAACGCATAACGCATAACGCATAACGCATAACGCATAACGCATAACGCATAACGCATAACGCAAAACGCATAACGCACAACGCATATCGCATAACGCATAACGCATAACGCATAACGCATAACGCATAACGCATAACGCATAACGCATAACGCATAACGCATAACGCACAACGCATATCGCATAACGCATAACGCATAACGCATAACGCATAACGCATAACGCACAACGCATATCGCATAACGCATAACGCATAACTCAAAATGCATAACGCATAACGCATAACGCATAACGCATAACGCAAACGTATAACGCACAACGCATAACGAATACAGCAAAACGCATAATGCTTAACGCATAACGGGTCACGCATAACGCATAACGCATAACGCATAATGCATAACGCAAACGTATAACGCACAACGCATAACGAATACAGCAAAACGCATTTATGCTTAACGCATAACGCATAACGCATAAAGCTTATCGCATAACGCATAACGCATAACGTATAACGCATAACGCATACCGTATAACGCATAAGGCATAATGCATAACGCAAACGTATAACGCACAACGCATAACGCATAACGAACAACGGATAACGCATAACGCATAACGCATAACGAATACCGCAAAACGTATATCGCCTAACACATAACGGATCACGCATAACGCATAACGCATAACGTATAGAGCATAACGCATAACGCGTAACGCATAACGCATAACGCATACCGTATAACGCATAACGCATAACGCATAATGCATAACGAATAACGCATAACGCATATCGCATAAAACATAACGCATAACGCATAACGTACAACGTATAACGCATAACGCATAACGCATAACGCATAACGCATAACGCATAACGCATGACGCATAACGCATAACGCATATCGCATAACGCATAACGCATAACGCACAACGCATATCGCATAACGCATAACGCATAACGCATAACGCATAACGCATAACGCACAACGCATATCGCATAACGCATAACGCATAACGCATAACGCATAACGCATATCGAATAACGCATAACGTGTGACTCATAACGCATAACGCATAAAGCATAATGCATAACGCATAACGCATAACGCATAACGCATAACGCATAACGCATAACGCATAACGCATAACGCATAACGCATAACGCATAACGCATAACGCATAACGCATAACGCATAACGCATATCTTATAACGCATAACGTGTGACTCATAACGCATAACGCTTAAAGCATAATGCATAACGCATAACGCATAACGCATAACGCATAACGCATTACGCATAACGCACAACGCATATCGCATAACGCATAACGCATAACGCATAACGCATGGCGCATAACTCAAAATGCATATCGCATAACGCATAACGCATATCGCATAACGCATAACGCATAACGCATAACGCACAACGCATATCGCATAACGCATAACGCATAACGCACAACGCATATCGCATAACGCATAACGCATAACGCATAACGCATAACGCATAACGCATAACGCATAACGCATAACGCATAACGCACAACGCATATCGCATAACGCAAACGTATAACGCACAACGCATAACGAATACAGCAAAACGCATAATGCTTAACGCATAACGGATCACGCATAACGCATAACGCACAACGCATATCGCATAACGCATAACGCATAACGCATAACGCATGGCGCATAACTCAAAATGCATAACGCATAACGCATAACGCATAACGCATAACGCATAACGCATAACGCATAACGCATAACGCATAACGCATAACGCACAACGCATATCGCATAACGCATAACGCATAACGCACAACGCATATCGCATAACGCATAACGCATAACGCATAACGCATAACGCATAACGCATAACGCATAACGCATAACGCATAACGCATAACGCATAACGCATAACGCATAACGCATAACGCAAACGTATAACGCACAACGCATAACGAATACAGCAAAACGCATAACGGGTCACGCATAACGCATAACGCATAACGCATAACGCATAACGCATAACGCATATCGAATAACGCATAACGTGTAACTCATAACGCATAACGCATAAAGCATAATGCTTAACGCATAACGCATAACGCTTATCGCATAACGCATAACGCATAACGTATAACGCATAACGCATACCGTATAACGCATAACGCATAATGCATAACGCAAACGTATAACGCACAACGCATAACGAATACAGCAAAACGCATTTATGCTTAACGCATAACGGGTCACGCATAACGCATAACGCATAACGCATAACGCATAACGCATAACGCATAACGCATAAAGCATAATGCTTAACGCATAACGCATAATGCTTATCGCATAACGCATAACGTATAACGCATAACGCATACCGTATAACGCATAAGGCATAATGCATAACGCAAACGTATAACGCACAACGCATAACGCATAACGAACAACGGATAACGCATAACGCATAACGCATAACGAATACCGCAAAACGTATATCGCCTAACATATAACGGATCACGTATAACGCATAACGCATAACGTATAGAGCATAACGTACAACGTATAACGCATAACGCATAACGCATAACGCATAACGCATAACGCATAACGCATGACGCATAACGCATAACGCATATCGCATAACACATAACGCATAACCCATAACGCATAACGCATAACGCATAACGCAAAACGCATAACGCATAACGCATAACGCATAACGCATAACGCAGAACGCATAACGCATATCGCATAACGCATAACGCATAACGCATAACGCATAACGCATAACGCATAACGCACAACGTATAACGCATAACGCATAACGCATAACGCATAACGCATAACGCATAACGCATGACGCATAACGCATAACGCATATCGCATAACACATAACGCATAACCCATAACGCATAACGCATAACGCATAACGCATAACGCATAACGCATAACGCATAACGCATAACGCATAACGCAAAACGCATAACGCACAACGCATATCGCATAACGCATAACGCATAACGCATAACGCATAACGCATAACGCATAACGCATAACGTATAACGCATAACGCATAACGCATAACGCACAACGCATATCGCATAACGCATAACGCATAACGCATAACGCATAACGCATAACGCACAACGCATAACGCATAACGCATAACGCATAACGCATAACGCATAACGCATGGCGCATAACTCAAAATGCATAACGCATAACGCATAACGCATAACGCATAACGCATAACGCATAACGCATAACGCATTACGCATAACGCACAACGCATATCGCATAACGCATAACGCATAACGCATAACGCATGGCGCATAACTCAAAATGCATAACGCATAACGCATAACGCATATCGCACAACGCATAACGAATACAGCAAAACGCATTTATGCTTAACGCATAACGCATAACGCATAAAGCTTATCGCATAACGCATAACGCATAACGTATAACGCATAACGCATACCGTATAACGCATAAGGCATAATGCATAACGCAAACGTATAACGCACAACGCATAACGCATAACGAACAACGGATAACGCATAACGCATAACGCATAACGAATACCGCAAAACGTATATCGCCTAACACATAACGGATCACGCATAACGCATAACGCATAACGTATAGAGCATAACGCATAACGCGTAACGCATAACGCATAACGCATACCGTATAACGCATAACGCATAACGCATAACGCATAATGCATAACGAATAACGCATAACGCATATCGCATAAAACATAACGCATAACGCATAACGTACAACGTATAACGCATAACGCATAACGCATAACGCATAACGCATAACGCATAACGCATGACGCATAACGCATAACGCATATCGCATAACGCATAACGCATAACGCACAACGCATATCGCATAACGCATAACGCATAACGCATAACGCATAACGCATAACGCACAACGCATATCGCATAACGCATAACGCATAACGCATAACGCATAACGCATAACGCATATCGAATAACGCATAACGTGTGACTCATAACGCATAACGCATAAAGCATAATGCATAACGCATAACGCATAACGCATAACGCATAACGCATAACGCATAACGCATAACGCATAACGCATAACGCATAACGCATAACGCATAACGCATAACGCATATCTTATAACGCATAACGTGTGACTCATAACGCATAACGCTTAAAGCATAATGCATAACGCATAACGCATAACGCATAACGCATAACGCATAACGCATTACGCATAACGCACAACGCATATCGCATAACGCATAACGCATAACGCATAACGCATGGCGCATAACTCAAAATGCATAACGCATAACGCATAACGCATATCGCATAACGCATAACGCATAACGCATAACGCATAACGCACAACGCATATCGCATAACGCATAACGCATAACGCACAACGCATATCGCATAACGCATAACGCATAACGCATAACGCATAACGCATAACGCATAACGCATAACGCATAACGCATAACGCATAACGCATAACGCATAACGCATAACGCACAACGCATATCGCATAACGCAAACGTATAACGCACAACGCATAACGAATACAGCAAAACGCATAATGCTTAACGCATAACGGATCACGCATAACGCATAACGCACAACGCATATCGCATAACGCATAACGCATAACGCATAACGCATGGCGCATAACTCAAAATGCATAACGCATAACGCATAACGCATAACGCATAACGCATAACGCATAACGCATAACGCATAACGCATAACGCATAACGCATAACGCACAACGCATATCGCATAACGCATAACGCATAACGCACAACGCATATCGCATAACGCATAACGCATAACGCATAACGCATAACGCATAACGCATAACGCATAACGCATAACGCATAACGCATAACGCAAACGTATAACGCACAACGCATAACGAATACAGCAAAACGCATAACGGGTCACGCATAACGCATAACGCATAACGCATAACGCATAACGCATAACGCATATCGAATAACGCATAACGTGTAACTCATAACGCATAACGCATAAAGCATAATGCTTAACGCATAACGCATAACGCTTATCGCATAACGCATAACGCATAACGTATAACGCATAACGCATACCGTATAACGCATAACGCATAATGCATAACGCAAACGTATAACGCACAACGCATAACGAATACAGCAAAACGCATTTATGCTTAACGCATAACGGGTCACGCATAACGCATAACGCATAACGCATAACGCATAACGCATAACGCATAAAGCATAATGCTTAACGCATAACGCATAATGCTTATCGCATAACGCATAACGTATAACGCATAACGCATACCGTATAACGCATAAGGCATAATGCATAACGCAAACGTATAACGCACAACGCATAACGCATAACGAACAACGGATAACGCATAACGCATAACGCATAACGAATACCGCAAAACGTATATCGCCTAACATATAACGGATCACGTATAACGCATAACGCATAACGTATAGAGCATAACGCATAACGCGTAACGCATAACGCATAACGCATACCGTATAACGCATAACGCATAACGCATAACGCATAATGCATAACGAATAACGCATAACGCATATCGCATAAAACATAACGCATAACGCATAACGTACAACGTATAACGCATAACGCATAACGCATAACGCATAACGCATAACGCATAACGCATGACGCATAACGCATAACGCATATCGCATAACACATAACGCATAACCCATAACGCATAACGCATAACGCATAACGCAAAACGCATAACGCATAACGCATAACGCATAACGCATAACGCAGAACGCATAACGCATATCGCATAACGCATAACGCATAACGCATAACGCATAACGCATAACGCATAACGCACAACGTATAACGCATAACGCATAACGCATAACGCATAACGCATAACGCATAACGCATGACGCATAACGCATAACGCATATCGCATAACACATAACGCATAACCCATAACGCATAACGCATAACGCATAACGCATAACGCATAACGCATAACGCAAAACGCATAACGCACAACGCATATCGCATAACGCATAACGCATAACGCATAACGCATAACGCATAACGCATAACGCATAACGTATAACGCATAACGCATAACGCATAACGCACAACGCATATCGCATAACGCATAACGCATAACGCATAACGCATAACGCATAACGCACAACGCATAACGCATAACGCATAACGCATAATGCATAACGCATAACGCATAACGCATAACGCATAACGCATAACGCACAACGCATATCGCATAACGCATAACGCATAACGCAGAACGCATAACGCATATCGCATAACGCATAACGCATAACGCATAACGCATAACGCATAACGCATAACGCACAACGTATAACGCATAACGCATAACGCATAACGCATAACGCATAACGCATAACGCATGACGCATAACGCATAACGCATATCGCATAACACATAACGAATAACCCATAACGCATAACGCATAACGCATAACGCATAACGCATAACGCATAACGCATAACGCAAAACGCATAACGCACAACGCATATCGCATAACGCATAACGCATAACGCATAACGCATAACGCATAACGCATAACTCATAACGTATAACGCATAACGCATAACGCATAACGCACAACGCATATCGCATAACGCATAACGCATAACGCATAACGCATAACGCATAACGCACAACGCATAACGCATAACGCATAACGCATAATGCATAACGCATAACGCATAACGCATAACGCATAACGCATAACGCATAACGCACAACGCATATCGCATAACGCATAACGCATAACGCATAACGCATGGCGCATAACTCAAAATGCATAACGCATAACGCATAACGCATATCGCATAACGCATAACGCATAACGCATAACGCATGGCGCATAACTGAAAATGCATAACGCATAACGCATAACGCAAACGTATAACGCACAACGCATAACGAATACAGCAAAACGCATAATGCTTAACGCATAACGGATCACGCATAACGCATAACGCACAACGCATATCGCATAACGCATAACGCATAACGCATAACGCATGGCGCATAACTCAAAATGCATAACGCATAACGCATAACGCATAACGCAAACGTATAACGCACAACGCATAACGAATACAGCAAAACGCATAATGCTTAACGCATAACGGATCACGCATAACGCATAACGCACAACGCATATCGCATAACGCATAACGCATAACGCATGGCGCATAACTCAAAATGCATAACGCATAACGCATAACGCATAACGCATAACGCATAACGCATAACGCATAACGCATATCGAATAACGCATAACGTGTAACTCATAACGCATAACGCATAAAGCATAATGCTTAACGCATAACGCATAACGCTTATCGCATAACGCATAACGCATAACGTATAACGCATAACGCATACCGTATAACGCATAACGCATAATGCATAACGCAAACGTATAACGCACAACGCATAACGCATAACGAACAACGGATAACGCATAACGCATAACGCATAACGAATACCGCAAAACGTATATCGCCTAACACATAACGGATCACGCATAACGCATAACGCATAACGTATAGAGCATAACGCATAACGCATAACGCATAACGCATAACGCATACCGTATAACGCATAACGCATAACGCATAACGCATAATGCATAACGAATAACGCATAACGCATATCGCATAAAACATAACGCATAACGCATAACGTACAACGTATAACGCATAACGCATAACGCATAACGCATAACGCATAACGCATAACGCATAACGCGTACCGCATAACGCATAACGCATAACGCATAACGCATAACGCATAACGCACAACGCATATCGCATAACGCATAACGCATAACGCATAACGCGTACCGCATAACGCACAACGCATATCGCATAACGCATAACGCATAACTCAAAATGCATAACACATAACGCATAACGCATAACGCAAACGTATAACGCACAACGCATAACGAATACAGCAAAACGCATATCGGGTCACGCATAACGCATAACGCATATCGAATAACGCATAACGTGTAACTCATAACGCATAACGCTTAAAGCATAATGCTTAACGCATAACGCATAACGCATAACGCATAACGCGTACCGCATAACGCATAACGCATAACGCATAACGCATAACGCATAACGCATAACGCATAACGCACAACGCATATCGCATAACGCATAACGCATAACGCATAACGCATGGCGCATAACTCAAAATGCATAACGCATAACGCATAACGCATATCGCATAACGCATAACGCATAACGCATAACGCATAACGCATAACGCATAACGCATGGCGCATAACTGAAAATGCATAACGCATAACGCATAACGCAAACGTATAACGCACAACGCATAACGAATACAGCAAAACGCATAATGCTTAACGCATAACGGATCACGCATAACGCATAACGCACAACGCATATCGCATAACGCATAACGCATAACGCATAACGCATGGCGCATAACTCAAAATGCATAACGCATAACGCATAACGCATAACGCAAACGTATAACGCACAACGCATAACGCATAACGCATAACGCATAACGCATAACGCATAACGCATAACGCACAACGCATATCGCATAACGCATAACGCATAACGCACAACGCATATCGCATAACGCATAACGCATAACGCATAACGCATAACGCATAACGCATAACGCATAACGCATAACGCATAACGCATAACGCATAACGCAAACGTATAACGCACAACGCATAACGAATACAGCAAAACGCATAACAGGTCACGCATAACGCATAACGCATAACGCATAACGCATAACGCATAACGCATATCGAATAACGCATAACGTGTAACTCATAACGCATAACGCATAAAGCATAATGCTTAACGCATAACGCATAACGCTTATCGCATAACGCATAACGCATAACGTATAACGCATAACGCATACCGTATAACGCATAACGCATAATGCATAACGCAAACGTATAACGCACAACGCATAACGAATACAGCAAAACGCATTTATGCTTAACGCATAACGGGTCACGCATAACGCATAACGCATAACGCATAACGCATAACGCATAACGCATAACGCATAAAGCATAATGCTTAACGCATAACGCATAATGCTTATCGCATAACGCATAACGTATAACGCATAACGCATACCGTATAACGCATAAGGCATAATGCATAACGCAAACGTATAACGCACAACGCATAACGCATAACGAACAACGGATAACGCATAACGCATAACGCATAACGAATACCGCAAAACGTATATCGCCTAACATATAACGGATCACGTATAACGCATAACGCATAACGTATAGAGCATAACGCATAACGCGTAACGCATAACGCATAACGCATACCGTATAACGCATAACGCATAACGCATAACGCATAATGCATAACGAATAACGCATAACGCATATCGCATAAAACATAACGCATAACGCATAACGTACAACGTATAACGCATAACGCATAACGCATAACGCATAACGCATAACGCATAACGCATGACGCATAACGCATAACGCATATCGCATAACACATAACGCATAACCCATAACGCATAACGCATAACGCATAACGCAAAACGCATAACGCATAACGCATAACGCATAACGCATAACGCAGAACGCATAACGCATATCGCATAACGCATAACGCATAACGCATAACGCATAACGCATAACGCATAACGCACAACGTATAACGCATAACGCATAACGCATAACGCATAACGCATAACGCATAACGCATAACGCATGACGCATAACGCATAACGCATATCGCATAACACATAACGCATAACCCATAACGCATAACGCATAACGCATAACGCATAACGCATAACGCATAACGCATAACGCATAACGCAAAACGCATAACGCACAACGCATATCGCATAACGCATAACGCATAACGCATAACGCATAACGCATAACGCATAACGCATAACGTATAACGCATAACGCATAACGCATAACGCACAACGCATATCGCATAACGCATAACGCATAACGCATAACGCATAACGCATAACGCACAACGCATAACGCATAACGCATAACGCATAATGCATAACGCATAACGCATAACGCATAACGCATAACGCATAACGCATAACGCACAACGCATATCGCATAACGCATAACGCATAACGCATAACGCATGGCGCATAACTCAAAATGCATAACGCATAACGCATAACGCATATCGCATAACGCATAACGCATAACGCATAACGCATAACGCATAACGCATAACGCATAACGCATATCGCATAACGCATAACGCATAACGCATAACGCATAACGCATAACGCATGGCGCATAACTGAAAATGCATAACGCATAACGCATAACGCAAACGTATAACGCATAACGCATAACGAATACAGCAAAACGCATAATGCTTAACGCATAACGGATCACGCATAACGCATAACGCACAACGCATATCGCATAACGCATAACGCATAACGCATAACGCATGGCGCATAACTCAAAATGCATAACGCATAACGCATAACGCATAACGCAAACGTATAACGCACAACGCATAACGAATACAGCAAAACGCATAATGCTTAACGCATAACGGATCACGCATAACGCATAACGCACAACGCATATCGCATAACGCATAACGCATAACGCATGGCGCATAACTCAAAATGCATAACGCATAACGCATAACGCATAACGCATAACGCATAACGCATAACGCATATCGAATAACGCATAACGTGTAACTCATAACGCATAACGCATAAAGCATAATGCTTAACGCATAACGCATAACGCTTATCGCATAACGCATAACGCATAACGTATAACGCATAACGCATACCGTATAACGCATAACGCATAATGCATAACGCAAACGTATAACGCACAACGCATAACGCATAACGAACAACGGATAACGCATAACGCATAACGCATAACGAATACCGCAAAACGTATATCGCCTAACACATAACGGATCACGCATAACGCATAACGCATAACGAATAGAGCATAACGCATAACGCATAACGCATAACGCATAACGCATACCGTATAACGCATAACGCATAACGCATAACGCATAATGCATAACGAATAACGCATAACGCATATCGCATAAAACATAACGCATAACGCATAACGTACAACGTATAACGCATAACGCATAACGCATAACGCATAACGCATAACGCATAACGCATAACGCATAACGCGCACCGCATAACGCATAACGCATAACGCATAACGCATAACGCATAACGCACAACGCATATCGCATAACGCATAACGCATAACGCATAACGCATAACGCATAACGCGTACCGCATAACGCACAACGCATATCGCATAACGCATAACGCATAACTCAAAATGCATAACACATAACGCATAACGCATAACGCAAACGTATAACGCACAACGCATAACGAATACAGCAAAACGCATAATGCTTAACGCATATCGGGTCACGCATAACGCATAACGCATAACGCATAACGCATAACGCATATCGAATAACGCATAACGTGTAACTCATAACGCATAACGCATAAAGCATAATGCTTAACGCATAACGCATAATGCTTATCGCATAACGCATAACGCATCACGTATAACGCATAACGCATACCGTATAACGCATAACGCATAATGCATAACGCAAACGTATAACGCACAACGCATAACGCATAACGAACAACGGATAACGCATAACGCATAACGCATAACGAATACCGCAAAACGTATATCGCCTAACACATAACGGATCACGCATAACGCATAACGCATAACGTATAGAGCATAACGCATAACGCATAACGCATAACGCATACCGTATAACGCATAACGCATAACGCATAACGCATAATGCATAACGAATAACGCATAACGCATATCGCATAAAACATAACGCATAACGCATAACGTACAACGTATAACGCATAACGCATAACGCATAACGCATAACGCATAACGCATAACGCATAACGCAGAACGCATAACGCATTTCGCATAACGCATAACGCATAACGCATAACGCATAACGCATAACGCATAACGCACAACGTATAACGCATAACGCATAACGCATAACGCATAACGCATAACGCATAACGCATGACGCATAACGCATAACGCATATCGCATAACACATAACGCATAACCCATAACGCATAACGCATAACGCATAACGCATAACGCATAACGCATAACGCATAACGCAAAACGCATAACGCACAACGCATATCGCATAACGCATAACGCATAACGCATAACGCATAACGCATAACGCATAACGCATAACGTATAACGCATAACGCATAACGCATAACGCACAACGCATATCGCATAACGCATAACGCATAACGCATAACGCATAACGCATAACGCACAACGCATAACGCATAACGCATAACGCATAATGCATAACGCATAACGCATAACGCATAACGCATAACGCATAACGCATAACGCACAACGCATATCGCATAACGCATAACGCATAACGCATAACGCATGGCGCATAACTCAAAATGCATAACGCATAACGCATAACGCATATCGCATAACGCATAACGCATAACGCATAACGCATAACGCATGGCGCATAACTGAAAATGCATAACGCATAACGCATAACGCAAACGTATAACGCACAACGCATAACGAATACAGCAAAACGCATAATGCTTAACGCATAACGGATCACGCATAACGCATAACGCACAACGCATATCGCATAACGCATAACGCATAACGCATGGCGCATAACTCAAAATGCATAACGCATAACGCATAACGCATAACGCATAACGCATAACGCATAACGCATAACGCATAACGCATATCGAATAACGCATAACGTGTAACTCATAACGCATAACGCATAAAGCATAATGCTTAACGCATAACGCATAACGCTTATCGCATAACGCATAACGCATAACGTATAACGCATAACGCATACCGTATAACGCATAACGCATAATGCATAACGCTAACGTATAACGCACAACGCATAACGCATAACGAACAACGGATAACGCATAACGCATAACGCATAACGAATACCGCAAAACGTATATCGCCTAACACATAACGGATCACGCATAACGCATAACGCATAACGTATAGAGCATAACGCATAACGCATAACGCATAACGCATAACGCATAACGCATAACGCATAACGCATAACGCATAACGCATAATGCATAACGAATAACGCATAACGCATATCGCATAAAACATAACGCATAACGCATAACGTACAACGTATAACGCATAACGCATAACGCATAACGCATAACGCATAACGCATAACGCATAACGCTTACCGCATAACGCATAACGCATAACGCATAACGCATAACGCATAACGCACAACGCATATCGCATAACGCATAACGCATAACGCATAACGCATAACGCATAACGCGTACCGCATAACGCACAACGCATATCGCATAACGCATAACGCATAACTCAAAATGCATAACACATAACGCATAACGCATAACGCAAACGTATAACGCACAACGCATAACGAATACAGCAAAACGCATAATGCTTAACGCATATCGGGTCACGCATAACGCATAACGCATAACGCATAACGCATAACGCATAACGCATATCGAATAACGCATAACGTGTAACTCATAACGCATAACGCATAAAGCATAATGCTTAACGCATAACGCATAATGCTTATCGCATAACGCATAACGCATCACGTATAACGCATAACGCATACCGTATAACGCATAACGCATAATGCATAACGCAAACGTATAACGCACAACGCATAACGCATAACGAACAACGGATAACGCATAACGCATAACGCATAACGAATACCGCAAAACGTATATCGCCTAACACATAACGGATCACGCATAACGCATAACGCATAACGTATAGAGCATAACGCATAACGCATAACGCATAACGCATACCGTATAACGCATAACGCATAACGCATAACGCATAATGCATAACGAATAACGCATAACGCATATCGCATAAAACCTAACGCATAACGCATAACGTACAACGTATAACGCATAACGCATAACGCATAACGCATAACGCATAACGCATAACGCATAACGCATAACGCATGACGCATAACGCATAACGCATATCGCATAACACATAACGCATAACCCATAACGCATAACGCATAACGCATAACGCATAACGCATAACGCAAAACGCATAACGCACAACGCATATCGCATAACGCATAACGCATAACGCATAACGCATAACGCATAACGCATAACTCATAACGCATAACGCATAACGCATAACGCACACCGTATAACGCATAACGCATAACGCATAACGCATGACGCATAAAGCATAACGCATAACGCATAACGCATAACGCATAACGGATCACACATAACGCATATCGCATAACGCATAACGCATAACGCATAACGCATAACGCATAACGCATAACGCATAACGCATAACGCATAACGCATAACGCATAACGCATAACGCATAACGCATAACGCATAACGCATAACGCTTAACGCATAACTCATATCGCATAACGCATAAATCATAACCCATAACGCACAACGCATAACGCATAATGCACAACGCATAACGAATACCGCAAAACGCATAACGCATAACGCATAACGCATAACGCATAACGCATAACTCATAACTCATAAGGAGTAACGCATAACGCATAAAGCATAACGCATAACGCATAACGCATAACGCATAACGCATAATGCATAAAGCATAACGCATAACGCATAACTTATAACTCATTACTCATAACGAATAACGCATAACGCATAACGCATAATGCATGTCGGATCACGCATAACGCATATCGCCTAACACATAACGGATCACGCGTAACGCATAACGCATAACGTATAGAGCATAACGCATAACGCATAACGCATAACGCATAACGCATACCGTATAACGCATAACGCATAACGCACAACGCATAATGCATAACGAATAACGCATAACGCATATCGCATAAAACATAACGCATAACGCATAACGTACAACGTATAACGCATAACGCATAACGCATAACGCATAACGCATAACGCATAACGCATAACGCATAACGCGTACCGCATAACGCATAACGCATAACGCATAACGCATAACGCATAACGCATAACGCATAACGCACAACGCATATCGCATAACGCATAACGCATAACGCACAACACATATCGCATAACGCATAACGCATAACGCATAACGCATGGCGCATAACTCAAAATGCATAACGCATAACGCATAACGCATAACGCATAACGCATAACGCATAACTCATATCGCATAACGCATAAATCATAACCCATAACGCACAACGCATAACGCATAATGCACAACGCATAACGAATACCGCAAAACGCATAACGCATAACGCATAACGCATAACGCATAACTCATAACGCATAACGCATAACGCATAACGCACACCGTATAACGCATAACGCATAACGCATAACGCATAACGCATAAAGCATAACGCATAACGCATAACGCATAACGCATAACGGATCACACATAACGCATATCGCATAACGCATAACGCATAACGCATAACGCATAACGCATAACGCATAACGCATAACGCATAACGCATAAAGCATAACGCATTACGCATAACTTATAACTCACAACTCATAAGGAGTAACGCATAACGCATAAAGCATAACGCATAACGCATAACGCATAACGCATAACGCATAACGCATAACGCATAACGCATAACGCATAACGCATAACGCATAACGCATAACGCATAACGCATAACGGATCACGCATAACGCATAACGCATAACGCATAACGCATAACGCATAAAGCATAACGCATAACGCATAACGCATTACGCATAACTTATAACTCATACCTCATAAGGAGTAACGCATAACGCATAAAGCATAACGCATAACGCATAACGCATAACGCATAACGCATAACGCATAAAGCGTAACGCATAACGCATAACGCATAAAGCATAACACATAACGCATAACTCATAATGCACAACGCATAACGAATACAGCAAAACGCATAACGCTTAACGCATAACGCATAACGCATAACGCATAATGCATAACGCATAACGCATAACGCATAACGCATAACGCATAACGCATAACTTATAACTCATTACTCATAACGAATAACGCATAACGCATAACTTATAACTCATTACTCATAACGTATAACGTATAACGCATACCGCATTACGCATAACTTATAACTCATAACTCATAAGGAGTAACGCATAACGCATAAAGCATAACGCATAACGCATAACGCATAAAGCATAACGCATAACGCATAACTTATAACTCATTACTCATAACGAATAACGCATAACGCATAACTTATAACTCATTACTCATAACGCATAACGCATAACGCATAAAGCATAACGCATAACGCATAACGGATAAAGCATAATGCATAACGCATAACGCATAACGCATTACGCATAACTTATAACCCATAACTCATAAGGAGTAACGCATAACGCATAAAGCATAACGCATGACGCATAACGCATAAAGCATAACGCATAACGCATAACGCATAACGCATAACGCATAACGCATAACGCATAACGCATAACGCATAACGCATAACGCATAACGCATACCGTATAACGCATAGCGCATAACGCATAACGCATAACGCATAACGCATAACGCATAACGCATAACGCATAACGCATAACGCATAACGCATGAAGCATAACGCATAACGCATAACTTATAACTCATTACTCATAACGAATAACGCATAACGCATAAGGCATAACGCATAACGCATAACGCATAACGCATAAAGCATAACGCATAACGCATAACGGATAAAGCATAATGCATAACGCATAACGCATAACGCATTACGCATAACTTATAACTCATAACTCATAACGAATAACGCATAACGCAAAATGCATATTGCATGTCGGATCACGCAAACGCATAACGCATAACGCATAACGCATAACGCATAACGCATAACGCATAACGAATAACGCATAAAGCATAACGCATAACGCATAACGCATAAAGCATAACGCATAACGCATAACGCATAACGCATAACGCATAACGCATAACTTATAACTCATTACTCATAACGAATAACGCATAACGCATAACGCATAACGCATAACGCATAACGCATAACGCATAACGCATAAAGCATAACGCATAACGCATAACGGATAAAGCATAATGCATAACGCATAACGCATAACGCATTACGCATAACTTATAACTCATAACTCATAACGAATATCGCATAACGCAAAATGCATAACGCATGTCGGATCACGCATAACGCATAACGCATAAAGCATAAATCATAACGCATAACGCATAACGTTAACGCATAACCCATAACGCATAAGGCTTGATGCATGACGCATATCGCATATCGCATAAGGCTTGATGCATGACGCATATCGCATAACGCATAACGCATAACGCATAACGCATAACGCATAACGCATAACGCATAACGCATAACGCATAACGCATAACGCTTAACGCATAACTCATATCGCATAACGCATAAATCATAACCCATAACGCACAACGCATAACGCATAATGCACAACGCATAACGAATACCGCAAAACGCATAACGCATAACGCATAACGCATAACGCATAACGCATAACTCATAACTCATAAGGAGTAACGCATAACGCATAAAGCATAACGCATAACGCATAACGCATAACGCATAACGCATAATGCATAAAGCATAACGCATAACGCATAACTTATAACTCATTACTCATAACGAATAACGCATAACGCATAACGCATAATGCATGTCGGATCACGCATAACGCATATCGCCTAACACATAACGGATCACGCGTAACGCATAACGCATAACGTATAGAGCATAACGCATAACGCATAACGCATAACGCATAACGCATACCGTATAACGCATAACGCATAACGCACAACGCATAATGCATAACGAATAACGCATAACGCATATCGCATAAAACATAACGCATAACGCATAACGTACAACGTATAACGCATAACGCATAACGCATAACGCATAACGCATAACGCATAACGCATAACGCATAACGCTTACCGCATAACGCATAACGCATAACGCATAACGCATAACGCATAACGCATAACGCACAACGCATATCGCATAACGCATAACGCATAACGCACAACGCATATCGCATAACGCATAACGCATAACGCATAACGCATGGCGCATAACTCAAAATGCATAACGCATAACGCATAACGCATAACGCATAACTCATATCGCATAACGCATAAATCATAACCCATAACGCACAACGCATAACGCATAATGCACAACGCATAACGAATACCGCAAAACGCATAACGCATAACGCATAACGCATAACGCATAACTCATAACGCATAACGCATAACGCATAACGCACACCGTATAACGCATAACGCATAACGCATAACGCATAAAGCATAACGCATAACGCATAACGCATAACGCATAACGGATCACACATAACGCATATCGCATAACGCATAACGCATAACGCATAACGCATAACGCATAACGCATAACGCATAACGCATAACGCATAACGCATAAAGCATAACGCATTACGCATAACTTATAACTCACAACTCATAAGGAGTAACGCATAACGCATAAAGCATAACGCATAACGCATAACGCATAACGCATAACGCATAACGCATAACGCATAACGCATAACGCATAACGCATAACGCATAACGCATAACGCATAACGGATCACGCATAACGCATAACGCATAACGCATAACGCATAACGCATAACGCATAAAGCATAACGCATAACGCATAACGCATTACGCATAACTTATAACTCATACCTCATAAGGAGTAACGCATAACGCATAAAGCATAACGCATAACGCATAACGCATAACGCATAACGCATAAAGCGTAACGCATAACGCATAACGCATAAAGCATAACACATAACGCATAACTCATAATGCACAACGCATAACGAATACAGCAAAACGCATAACGCTTAACGCATAACGCATAACGCATAACGCATAATGCATAACGCATAACGCATAACGCATAACGCATAACGCATAACGCATAACGTATAACGTATAACGCATACCGCATTACGCATAACTTATAACTCATAACTCATAAGGAGTAACGCATAACGCATAAAGCATAACGCATAACGCATAAAGCATAACGCATAACGCATAACTTATAACTCATTACTCATAACGAATAACGCATAACGCATATCTTATAACTCATTACTCATAACTCATAACGCATAACGCATAAAGCATAACGCATAACGCATAACGGATAAAGCATAATGCATAACGCATAACGCATAACGCATTACGCATAACTTATAACCCATAACTCATAAGGAGTACCGCATAACGCATAAAGCATAACGCATGACGCATAACGCATAAAGCATAACGCATAACGCATAACGCATAACGCATAACGCATAACGCATAACGCATAACGCATAACGCATAACGCATAACGCATAACGCATAACGTATAACGCATAACGCATACCGTATAACGCATAGCGCATAACGCATAACGCATAACGCATAATGCATAACGCATAACGCATAACGCATAACGCATAACGCATAACGCATAACGCATAAAGCATATCGCATAACGCATAACGCATAACGCATAACGCATAACGCATAAAGCATAACGCATAACGCATAACGCAAACGTATAACGCACAATTTATAACGCATAACGCATAACGCAAAACGCATAACGCATAACGCATAACGCATAACGCATAACGCATAACGCATAAAGCATAACGCATAACGCATAACGCATAACTTATAACTCATTACTCATAACGAATAACGCATAACGCATAACGCATAACGGATAACGCATATCGCATAACGCATAACGCATAATGCATAACGCATAAAGCATAACGCATAACGCATAACGCATAACCCCTAACGCATAACGAACAACGGATAACGCATAACGCATAACGCATAACGCATAACGAATACCGCAAAACGTATATCGCCTAACACATAACGGATCACGCATAACGCATAACGCATAACGTATAACGCATAACGCATAACGCATAACACATAACGCATAACACATAATGCACAACGCATTACGAATACAGCAAAACGCATAACGCTTAACGCATAACGGATCACGCATAACGCATAACGCATAATGCATAACGCATAACGCATAACGCATAATGCATAACGCATAAAGCGTAACGCATAACGTATAACGCATAAAGCATAACACATAACGCATAACTCATAATGCACAACGCATAACGAATACAGCAAAACGCATAACGCTTAACGCATAACGCATAACGCATAACGCATAACGCATAACGCATAACGCATAACGCATAACGCATAACGCATTACGCATAACTTATAACCCATAACTCATAAGGAGTAACGCATAACGCATAAAGCATAACGCATAACGCATAAAGCATAACGCATAACGCATAACTTATAACTCATTACTCATAACGAATAACGCATAACACATAACTTATAACTCATTACTCATAACGTATAACGTATAACGCATACCGCATTACGCATAACTTATAACTCATAACTCATAAGGAGTAACGCATAACGCATAAAGCATAACGCATAACGCATAACGCATAAAGCATAACGCATAACGCATAACTTATAACTCATTACTCATAACGAATAACGCATAACGCATAACTTATAACTCATTACTCATAACGCATAACGCATAACGCATAAAGCATAACGCATAACGCATAACGGATAAAGCATAATGCATAACGCATAACGCATAACGCATTACGCATAACTTATAACCCATAACTCATAAGGAGTAACGCATAACGCATAAAGCATAACGCATGACGCATAACGCATAAAGCATAACGCATAACGCATAACGCATAACGCATAACGCATAACGCATAACGCATAACGCATAACGCATAACGCATAACGCATAACGCATAACGCATAACGCATACCGTATAACGCATAACGCATAACGCATAACGCATAACGCATAACGCATAACGCATAACGCATAACGCATAACGCATGAAGCATAACGCATAACGCATAACTTATAACTCATTACTCATAACGAATAACGCATAACGCATAAGGCATAACGCATAACGCATAACGCATAACGCATAAAGCATAACGCATAACGGATAAAGCATAATGCATAACGCATAACGCATAACGCATTACGCATAACTTATAACTCATAACTCATAACGAATAACGCATAACGCAAAATGCATAATGCATGTCGGATCACGCATAACGCATAACGCATAACGCATAACGCATAACGCATAACGCATAACGAATAACGCATAAAGCATAACGCATAACGCATAACGCATAAAGCATAACGCATAACGCATAACGCATAACGCATTACGCATAACGCATAACTTATAACTCATTACTCATAACGAATAACGCATAACGCATAACGCATAACGCATAACGCATAACGCATAACGCATAACGCATAACGCATAACGAACAACGGATAACGCATAACGCATAACGCATAACGAATACCGCAAAACGTATATCGCCTAACATATAACGGATCACGTATAACGCATAACGCATAACGTATAGAGCATAACGCATAACGCGTAACGCATAACGCATAACGCATACCGTATAACGCATAACGCATAACGCATAACGCATAATGCATAACGAATAACGCATAACGCATATCGCATAAAACATAACGCATAACGCATAACGTACAACGTATAACGCATAACGCATAACGCATAACGCATAACGCATAACGCATAACGCATAACGCATAACGCATGACGCATAACGCATAACGCATATCGCATAACACATAACGCATAACCCATAACGCATAACGCATAACGCATAACGCATAACGCAAAACGCATAACGCATAACGCATAACGCATAACGCATAACGCAGAACGCATAACGCATATCGCATAACGCATAACGCATAACGCATAACGCATAACGCATAACGCATAACGCACAACGTATAACGCATAACGCATAACGCATAACGCATAACGCATAACGCATAACGCATGACGCATAACGCATAACGCATATCGCATAACACATAACGCATAACCCATAACGCATAACGCATAACGCATAACGCATAACGCATAACGCATAACGCATAACGCAAAACGCATAACGCACAACGCATATCGCATAACGCATAACGCATAACGCATAACGCATAACGCATAACGCATAACGCATAACGTATAACGCATAACGCATAACGCATAACGCACAACGCATATCGCATAACGCATAACGCATAACGCATAACGCATAACGCATAACGCACAACGCATAACGCATAACGCATAACGCATAATGCATAACGCATAACGCATAACGCATAACGCATAACGCATAACGCATAACGCACAACGCATATCGCATAACGCATAACGCATAACGCATAACGCATGGCGCATAACTCAAAATGCATAACGCATAACGCATAACGCATATCGCATAACGCATAACGCATAACGCATAACGCATAACGCATAACGCATAACGCATGGCGCATAACTGAAAATGCATAACGCATAACGCATAACGCAAACGTATAACGCACAACGCATAACGAATACAGCAAAACGCATAATGCTTAACGCATAACGGATCACGCATAACGCATAACGCACAACGCATATCGCATAACGCATAACGCATAACGCATAACGCATGGCGCATAACTCAAAATGCATAACGCATAACGCATAACGCATAACGCAAACGTATAACGCACAACGCATAACGCATAACGCATAACGCATAACGCATAACGCATAACGCATAACGCACAACGCATATCGCATAACGCATAACGCATAACGCACAACGCATATCGCATAACGCATAACGCATAACGCATAACGCATAACGCATAACGCATAACGCATAACGCATAACGCATAACGCATAACGCATAACGCATAACGCAAACGTATAACGCACAACGCATAACGAATACAGCAAAACGCATAACAGGTCACGCATAACGCATAACGCATAACGCATAACGCATAACGCATAACGCATATCGAATAACGCATAACGTGTAACTCATAACGCATAACGCATAAAGCATAATGCTTAACGCATAACGCATAACGCTTATCGCATAACGCATAACGCATAACGTATAACGCATAACGCATAACGTATAACGCATAACGCATAACGCATAACGCAAACGTATAACGCACAACGCATAACGAATACAGCAAAACGCATTTATGCTTAACGCATAACGGGTCACGCATAACGCATAACGCATAACGCATAACGCATAACGCATAACGCATAACGCATAAAGCATAATGCTTAACGCATAACGCATAATGCTTATCGCATAACGCATAACGTATAACGCATAACGCATACCGTATAACGCATAAGGCATAATGCATAACGCAAACGTATAACGCACAACGCATAACGCATAACGAACAACGGATAACGCATAACGCATAACGCATAACGAATACCGCAAAACGTATATCGCCTAACATATAACGGATCACGTATAACGCATAACGCATAACGTATAGAGCATAACGCATAACGCGTAACGCATAACGCATAACGCATACCGTATAACGCATAACGCATAACGCATAACGCATAATGCATAACGAATAACGCATAACGCATATCGCATAAAACATAACGCATAACGCATAACGTACAACGTATAACGCATAACGCATAACGCATAACGCATAACGCATAACGCATAACGCATGACGCATAACGCATAACGCATATCGCATAACACATAACGCATAACCCATAACGCATTACGCATAACGCATAACGCAAAACGCATAACGCATAACGCATAACGCATAACGCATAACGCAGAACGCATAACGCATATCGCATAACGCATAACGCATAACGCATAACGCATAACGCATAACGCATAACGCACAACGTATAACGCATAACGCATAACGCATAACGCATAACGCATAACGCATAACGCATAACGCATGACGCATAACGCATAACGCATATCGCATAACACATAACGCATAACCCATAACGCATAACGCATAACGCATAACGCATAACGCATAACGCATAACGCATAACGCATAACGCAAAACGCATAACGCACAACGCATATCGCATAACGCATAACGCATAACGCATAACGCATAACGCATAACGCATAACGCATAACGTATAACGCATAACGCATAACGCATAACGCACAACGCATATCGCATAACGCATAACGCATAACGCATAACGCATAACGCATAACGCACAACGCATAACGCATAACGCATAACGCATAATGCATAACGCATAACGCATAACGCATAACGCATAACGCATAACGCATAACGCACAACGCATATCGCATAACGCATAACGCATAACGCATAACGCATGGCGCATAACTCAAAATGCATAACGCATAACGCATAACGCATATCGCATAACGCATAACGCATAACGCATAACGCATAACGCATAACGCATAACGCATAACGCATATCGCATAACGCATAACGCATAACGCATAACGCATAACGCATAACGCATGGCGCATAACTGAAAATGCATAACGCATAACGCATAACGCAAACGTATAACGCACAACGCATAACGAATACAGCAAAACGCATAATGCTTAACGCATAACGGATCACGCATAACGCATAACGCACAACGCATATCGCATAACGCATAACGCATAACGCATAACGCATGGCGCATAACTCAAAATGCATAACGCATAACGCATAACGCATAACGCAAACGTATAACGCACAACGCATAACGAATACAGCAAAACGCATAATGCTTAACGCATAACGGATCACGCATAACGCATAACGCACAACGCATATCGCATAACGCATAACGCATAACGCATGGCGCATAACTCAAAATGCATAACGCATAACGCATAACGCATAACGCATAACGCATAACGCATATCGAATAACGCATAACGTGTAACTCATAACGCATAACGCATAAAGCATAATGCTTAACGCATAACGCATAACGCTTATCGCATAACGCATAACGCATAACGTATAACGCATAACGCATACCGTATAACGCATAACGCATAATGCATAACGCAAACGTATAACGCACAACGCATAACGCATAACGAACAACGGATAACGCATAACGCATAACGCATAACGAATACCGCAAAACGTATATCGCCTAACACATAACGGATCACGCATAACGCATAACGCATAACGTATAGAGCATAACGCATAACGCATAACGCATAACGCACAACGCATATCGCATAACGCATAACGCATAACTCAAAATGCATAACACATAACGCATAACGCATAACGTATATCGCCTAACACATAACGGATCACGCATAACGCATAACGCATAACGTATAGAGCATAACGAATAACGCATAACGCATATCGCATAAAACATAACGCATAACGCATAACGTACAACGTATAACGCATAACGCATAACGCATAACGCATAACGCATAACGCATAACGCATAACGCATAACGCGCACCGCATAACGCATAACGCATAACGCATAACGCATAACGCATAACGCACAACGCATATCGCATAACGCATAACGCATAACGCATAACGCATAACGCATAACGCGTACCGCATAACGCACAACGCATATCGCATAACGCATAACGCATAACTCAAAATGCATAACACATAACGCATAACGCATAACGCAAACGTATAACGCACAACGCATAACGAATACAGCAAAACGCATAATGCTTAACGCATATCGGGTCACGCATAACGCATAACGCATAACGCATAACGCATAACGCATATCGAATAACGCATAACGTGTAACTCATAACGCATAACGCATAAAGCATAATGCTTAACGCATAACGCATAATGCTTATCGCATAACGCATAACGCATCACGTATAACGCATAACGCATACCGTATAACGCATAACGCATAATGCATAACGCAAACGTATAACGCACAACGCATAACGCATAACGAACAACGGATAACGCATAACGCATAACGCATAACGAATACCGCAAAACGTATATCGCCTAACACATAACGGATCACGCATAACGCATAACGCATAACGTATAGAGCATAACGCATAACGCATAACGCATAACGCATACCGTATAACGCATAACGCATAACGCATAACGCATAATGCATAACGAATAACGCATAACGCATATCGCATAAAACATAACGCATAACGCATAACGTACAACGTATAACGCATAACGCATAACGCATAACGCATAACGCATAACGCATAACGCATAACGCAGAACGCATAACGCATTTCGCATAACGCATAACGCATAACGCATAACGCATAACGCATAACGCATAACGCACAACGTATAACGCATAACGCATAACGCATAACGCATAACGCATAACGCATAACGCATGACGCATAACGCATAACGCATATCGCATAACACATAACGCATAACCCATAACGCATAACGCATAACGCATAACGCATAACGCATAACGCATAACGCATAACGCAAAACGCATAACGCACAACGCATATCGCATAACGCATAACGCATAACGCATAACGCATAACGCATAACGCATAACGCATAACGTATAACGCATAACGCATAACGCATAACGCACAACGCATATCGCATAACGCATAACGCATAACGCATAACGCATAACGCATAACGCACAACGCACAACGCATAACGCATAACGCATAACGCATAATGCATAACGCATAACGCATAACGCATAACGCATAACGCATAACGCATAACGCACAACGCATATCGCATAACGCATAACGCATAACGCATAACGCATGGCGCATAACTCAAAATGCATAACGCATAACGCATAACGCATATCGCATAACGCATAACGCATAACGCATAACGCATAACGCATGGCGCATAACTGAAAATGCATAACGCATAACGCATAACGCAAACGTATAACGCACAACGCATAACGAATACAGCAAAACGCATAATGCTTAACGCATAACGGATCACGCATAACGCATAACGCACAACGCATATCGCATAACGCATAACGCATAACGCATGGCGCATAACTCAAAATGCATAACGCATAACGCATAACGCATAACGCATAACGCATAACGCATAACGCATAACGCATAACGCATATCGAATAACGCATAACGTGTAACTCATAACGCATAACGCATAAAGCATAATGCTTAACGCATAACGCATAACGCTTATCGCATAACGCATAACGCATAACGTATAACGCATAACGCATACCGTATAACGCATAACGCATAATGCATAACGCAAACGTATAACGCACAACGCATAACGCATAACGAACAACGGATAACGCATAACGCATAACGCATAACGAATACCGCAAAACGTATATCGCCTAACACATAACGGATCACGCATAACGCATAACGCATAACGTATAGAGCATAACGCATAACGCATAACGCATAACGCATAACGCATACCGTATAACGCATAACGCATAACGCATAACGCATAATGCATAACGAATAACGCATAACGCATATCGCATAAAACATAACGCATAACGCATAACGTACAACGTATAACGCATAACGCATAACGCATAACGCATAACGCATAACGCATAACGCATAACGCTTACCGCATAACGCATAACGCATAACGCATAACGCATAACGCATAACGCACAACGCATATCGCATAACGCATAACGCATAACGCATAACGCATAACGCATAACGCGTACCGCATAACGCACAACGCATATCGCATAACGCATAACGCATAACTCAAAATGCATAACACATAACGCATAACGCATAACGCAAACGTATAACGCACAACGCATAACGAATACAGCAAAACGCATAATGCTTAACGCATATCGGGTCACGCATAACGCATAACGCATAACGCATAACGCATAACGCATAACGCATATCGAATAACGCATAACGTGTAACTCATAACGCATAACGCATAAAGCATAATGCTTAACGCATAACGCATAATGCTTATCGCATAACGCATAACGCATCACGTATAACGCATAACGCATACCGTATAACGCATAACGCATAATGCATAACGCAAACGTATAACGCACAACGCATAACGCATAACGAACAACGGATAACGCATAACGCATAACGCATAACGAATACCGCAAAACGTATATCGCCTAACACATAACGGATCACGCATAACGCATAACGCATAACGTATAGAGCATAACGCATAACGCATAACGCATAACGCATACCGTATAACGCATAACGCATAACGCATAACGCATAATGCATAACGAATAACGCATAACGCATATCGCATAAAACCTAACGCATAACGCATAACGTACAACGTATAACGCATAACGCATAACGCATAACGCATAACGCATAACGCATAACGCATAACGCATAACGCATAACGCATAACGCATAACGCATATCGCATAACACATAACGCATAACCCATAACGCATAACGCATAACGCATAACGCATAACGCATAACGCAAAACGCATAACGCACAACGCATATCGCATAACGCATAACGCATAACGCATAACGCATAACGCATAACGCATAACTCATAACGCATAACGCATAACGCATAACGCACACCGTATAACGCATAACGCATAACGCATAACGCATGACGCATAAAGCATAACGCATAACGCATAACGCATAACGCATAACGGATCACACATAACGCATATCGCATAACGCATAACGCATAACGCATAACGCATAACGCATAACGCATAACGCATAACGCATAACGCATAACGCATAACGCATAACGCATAACGCATAACGCATAACGCTTAACGCATAACTCATATCGCATAACGCATAAATCATAACCCATAACGCACAACGCATAACGCATAATGCACAACGCATAACGAATACCGCAAAACGCATAACGCATAACGCATAACGCATAACGCATAACGCATAACTCATAACTCATAAGGAGTAACGCATAACGCATAAAGCATAACGCATAACGCATAACGCATAACGCATAACGCATAATGCATAAAGCATAACGCATAACGCATAACTTATAACTCATTACTCATAACGAATAACGCATAACGCATAACGCATAATGCATGTCGGATCACGCATAACGCATATCGCCTAACACATAACGGATCACGCGTAACGCATAACGCATAACGTATAGAGCATAACGCATAACGCATAACGCATAACGCATAACGCATACCGTATAACGCATAACGCATAACGCACAACGCATAATGCATAACGAATAACGCATAACGCATATCGCATAAAACATAACGCATAACGCATAACGTACAACGTATAACGCATAACGCATAACGCATAACGCATAACGCATAACGCATAACGCATAACGCATAACGCGTACCGCATAACGCATAACGCATAACGCATAACGCATAACGCATAACGCATAACGCATAACGCACAACGCATATCGCATAACGCATAACGCATAACGCACAACACATATCGCATAACGCATAACGCATAACGCATAACGCATGGCGCATAACTCAAAATGCATAACGCATAACGCATAACGCATAACGCATAACGCATAACGCATAACTCATATCGCATAACGCATAAATCATAACCCATAACGCACAACGCATAACGCATAATGCACAACGCATAACGAATACCGCAAAACGCATAACGCATAACGCATAACGCATAACGCATAACGCATAACTCATAACGCATAACGCATAACGCATAACGCACACCGTATAACGCATAACGCATAACGCATAACGCATAACGCATAAAGCATAACGCATAACGCATAACGCATAACGCATAACGGATCACACATAACGCATATCGCATAACGCATAACGCATAACGCATAACGCATAACGCATAACGCATAACGCATAACGCATAACGCATAAAGCATAACGCATTACGCATAACTTATAACTCACAACTCATAAGGAGTAACGCATAACGCATAAAGCATAACGCATAACGCATAACGCATAACGCATAACGCATAACGCATAACGCATAACGCATAACGCATAACGCATAACGCATAACGCATAACGCATAACGCATAACGGATCACGCATAACGCATAACGCATAACGCATAACGCATAACGCATAAAGCATAACGCATAACGCATAACGCATTACGCATAACTTATAACTCATACCTCATAAGGAGTAACGCATAACGCATAAAGCATAACGCATAACGCATAACGCATAACGCATAACGCATAACGCATAACGCATAAAGCGTAACGCATAACGCATAACGCATAAAGCATAACACATAACGCATAACTCATAATGCACAACGCATAACGAATACAGCAAAACGCATAACGCTTAACGCATAACGCATAACGCATAACGCATAATGCATAACGCATAACGCATAACGCATAACGCATAACGCATAACTTATAACTCATTACTCATAACGAATAACGCATAACGCATAACTTATAACTCATTACTCATAACGTATAACGTATAACGCATACCGCATTACGCATAACTTATAACTCATAACTCATAAGGAGTAACGCATAACGCATAAAGCATAACGCATAACGCATAACGCATAAAGCATAACGCATAACGCATAACTTATAACTCATTACTCATAACGAATAACGCATAACGCATAACTTATAACTCATTACTCATAACGCATAACGCATAACGCATAAAGCATAACGCATAACGCATAACGGATAAAGCATAATGCATAACGCATAACGCATAACGCATTACGCATAACTTATAACCCATAACTCATAAGGAGTAACGCATAACGCATAAAGCATAACGCATGACGCATAACGCATAAAGCATAACGCATAACGCATAACGCATAACGCATAACGCATAACGCATAACGCATAACGCATAACGCATAACGCATAACGCATAACGCATACCGTATAACGCATAGCGCATAACGCATAACGCATAACGCATAACGCATAACGCATAACGCATAACGCATAACGCATAACGCATAACGCATGAAGCATAACGCATAACGCATAACTTATAACTCATTACTCATAACGAATAACGCATAACGCATAAGGCATAACGCATAACGCATAACGCATAACGCATAAAGCATAACGCATAACGCATAACGGATAAAGCATAATGCATAACGCATAACGCATAACGCATTACGCATAACTTATAACTCATAACTCATAACGAATAACGCATAACGCAAAATGCATATTGCATGTCGGATCACGCAAACGCATAACGCATAACGCATAACGCATAACGCATAACGCATAACGCATAACGAATAACGCATAAAGCATAACGCATAACGCATAACGCATAAAGCATAACGCATAACGCATAACGCATAACGCATTACGCATAACGCATAACTTATAACTCATTACTCATAACGAATAACGCATAACGCATAACGCATAACGCATAACGCATAACGCATAACGCATAACGCATAAAGCATAACGCATAACGCATAACGGATAAAGCATAATGCATAACGCATAACGCATAACGCATTACGCATAACTTATAACTCATAACTCATAACGAATATCGCATAACGCAAAATGCATAACGCATGTCGGATCACGCATAACGCATAACGCATAAAGCATAAATCATAACGCATAACTCATAACGTTAACGCATAACCCATAACTCATAAGGCTTGATGCATGACGCATATCGCATATCGCATAAGGCTTGATGCATGACGCATATCGCATAACGCATAACGCATAACGCATAACGCATAACGCATAACGCATAACGCATAACGCATAACGCATAACGCATAACGCTTAACGCATAACTCATATCGCATAACGCATAAATCATAACCCATAACGCACAACGCATAACGCATAATGCACAACGCATAACGAATACCGCAAAACGCATAACGCATAACGCATAACGCATAACGCATAACGCATAACTCATAACTCATAAGGAGTAACGCATAACGCATAAAGCATAACGCATAACGCATAACGCATAACGCATAACGCATAATGCATAAAGCATAACGCATAACGCATAACTTATAACTCATTACTCATAACGAATAACGCATAACGCATAACGCATAATGCATGTCGGATCACGCATAACGCATATCGCCTAACACATAACGGATCACGCGTAACGCATAACGCATAACGTATAGAGCATAACGCATAACGCATAACGCATAACGCATAACGCATACCGTATAACGCATAACGCATAACGCACAACGCATAATGCATAACGAATAACGCATAACGCATATCGCATAAAACATAACGCATAACGCATAACGTACAACGTATAACGCATAACGCATAACGCATAACGCATAACGCATAACGCATAACGCATAACGCATAACGCGTACCGCATAACGCATAACGCATAACGCATAACGCATAACGCATAACGCATAACGCATAACGCATATCGCATAACGCATAACGCATAACGCACAACGCATATCGCATAACGCATAACGCATAACGCATAACGCATGGCGCATAACTCAAAATGCATAACGCATAACGCATAACGCATAACGCATAACTCATATCGCATAACGCATAAATCATAACCCATAACGCACAACGCATAACGCATAATGCACAACGCATAACGAATACCGCAAAACGCATAACGCATAACGCATAACGCATAACGCATAACTCATAACGCATAACGCATAACGCATAACGCACAACGTATAACGCATAACGCATAACGCATAACGCATAAAGCATAACGCATAACGCATAACGCATAACGCATAACGGATCACACATAACGCATATCGCATAACGCATAACGCATAACGCATAACGCATAACGCATAACGCATAACGCATAACGCATAACGCATAACGCATAAAGCATAACGCATTACGCATAACTTATAACTCACAACTCATAAGGAGTAACGCATAACGCATAAAGCATAACGCATAACGCATAACGCATAACGCATAACGCATAACGCATAACGCATAACGCATAACGCATAACGCATAACGCATAACGCATAACGCATAACGCATAACGGATCACGCATAACGCATAACGCATAACGCATAACGCATAACGCATAACGCATAAAGCATAACGCATAACGCATAACGCATTACGCATAACTTATAACTCATACCTCATAAGGAGTAACGCATAACGCATAAAGCATAACGCATAACGCATAACGCATAACGCATAACGCATAAAGCGTAACGCATAACGCATAACGCATAAAGCATAACACATAACGCATAACTCATAATGCACAACGCATAACGAATACAGCAAAACGCATAACGCTTAACGCATAACGCATAACGCATAACGCATAACGCATAACGCATAACGCATAACGCATAACGCATAACGCATAACGCATAACGTATAACGTATAACGCATACCGCATTACGCATAACTTATAACTCATAACTCATAAGGAGTAACGCATAACGCATAAAGCATAACGCATAACGCATAAAGCATAACGCATAACGCATAACTTATAACTCATTACTCATAACGAATAACGCATAACGCATATCTTATAACTCATTACTCATAACTCATAACGCATAACGCATAAAGCATAACGCATAACGCATAACGGATAAAGCATAATGCATAACGCATAACGCATAACGCATTACGCATAACTTATAACCCATAACTCATAAGGAGTACCGCATAACGCATAAAGCATAACGCATGACGCATAACGCATAAAGCATAACGCATAACGCATAACGCATAACGCATAACGCATAACGCATAACGCATAACGCATAACGCATAACGCATAACGCATAACGCATAACGTATAACGCATAACGCATACCGTATAACGCATAGCGCATAACGCATAACGCATAACGCATAATGCATAACGCATAACGCATAACGCATAACGCATAACGCATAACGCATAACGCATAAAGCATATCGCATAACGCATAACGCATAACGCATAACGCATAACGCATAAAGCATAACGCATAACGCATAACGCAAACGTATAACGCACAATTTATAACGCATAACGCATAACGCAAAACGCATAACGCATAACGCATAACGCATAACGCATAACGCATAACGCATAACGCATAAAGCATAACGCATAACGCATAACGCATAACTTATAACTCATTACTCATAACGAATAACGCATAACGCATAACGCATAACGGATAACGCATATCGCATAACGCATAACGCATAATGCATAACGCATAAAGCATAACGCATAACGCATAACGCATAACCCCTAACGCATAACGAACAACGGATAACGCATAACGCATAACGCATAACGCATAACGAATACCGCAAAACGTATATCGCCTAACACATAACGGATCACGCATAACCCATAACGCATAACGTATAACGCATAACGCATAACGCATAACACATAACGCATAACACATAATGCACAACGCATTACGAATACAGCAAAACGCATAACGCTTAACGCATAACGGATCACGCATAACGCATAACGCATAATGCATAACGCATAACGCATAACGCATAATGCATAACGCATAAAGCGTAACGCATAACGTATAACGCATAAAGCATAACACATAACGCATAACTCATAATGCACAACGCATAACGAATACAGCAAAACGCATAACGCTTAACGCATAACGCATAACGCATAACGCATAACGCATAACGCATAACGCATAACGCATAACGCATAACGCATTACGCATAACTTATAACCCATAACTCATAAGGAGTAACGCATAACGCATAAAGCATAACGCATAACGCATAAAGCATAACGCATAACGCATAACTTATAACTCATTACTCATAACGAATAACGCATAACACATAACTTATAACTCATTACTCATAACGTATAACGTATAACGCATACCGCATTACGCATAACTTATAACTCATAACTCATAAGGAGTAACGCATAACGCATAAAGCATAACGCATAACGCATAACGCATAAAGCATAACGCATAACGCATAACTTATAACTCATTACTCATAACGAATAACGCATAACGCATAACTTATAACTCATTACTCATAACGCATAACGCATAACGCATAAAGCATAACGCATAACGCATAACGGATAAAGCATAATGCATAACGCATAACGCATAACGCATTACGCATAACTTATAACCCATAACTCATAAGGAGTAACGCATAACGCATAAAGCATAACGCATGACGCATAACGCATAAAGCATAACGCATAACGCATAACGCATAACGCATAACGCATAACGCATAACGCATAACGCATAACGCATAACGCATAACGCATAACGCATAACGCATAACGCATACCGTATAACGCATAGCGCATAACGCATAACGCATAACGCATAACGCATAACGCATAACGCATAACGCATAACGCATGAAGCATAACGCATAACGCATAACTTATAACTCATTACTCATAACGAATAACGCATAACGCATAAGGCATAACGCATAACGCATAACGCATAACGCATAAAGCATAACGCATAACGGATAAAGCATAATGCATAACGCATAACGCATAACGCATTACGCATAACTTATAACTCATAACTCATAACGAATAACGCATAACGCAAAATGCATAATGCATGTCGGATCACGCATAACGCATAACGCATAACGCATAACGCATAACGCATAACGCATAACGAATAACGCATAAAGCATAACGCATAACGCATAACGCATAAAGCATAACGCATAACGCATAACGCATAACGCATTACGCATAACGCATAACTTATAACTCATTACTCATAACGAATAACGCATAACGCATAACGCATAACGCATAACGCATAACGCATAACGCATAACGCATAACGCATAACGCATAAAGCATAACGCATAACGCATAACGGATAAAGCATAATGCATAACGCATAACGCATAACGCATTACGCATAACTTATAACTCATAACTCATAACGAATATCGCATAACGCAAAATGCATAACGCATGTCGGATCACGCATAACGCATAACGCATAAAGCATAAATCATAACGCATAACGCATAACGTTAACGCATAACCCATAACGCATAAGGCTTGATGCATGACGCATATCGCATATCGCATAAGGCTTGATGCATGACGCATATCGCATAACGCATAACGCATAACGCATAACGCATAACGCATAACGCATAACGCATAACGCATAACGCATAACGCTTAACGCATAACTCATATCGCATAACGCATAAATCATAACCCATAACGCACAACGCATAACGCATAATGCACAACGCATAACGAATACCGCAAAACGCATAACGCATAACGCATAACGCATAACGCATAACGCATAACGCATAACTCATAACTCATAAGGAGTAACGCATAACGCATAAAGCATAACGCATAACGCATAACGCATAACGCATAACGCATAACGCATAACGCATAATGCATAAAGCATAACGCATAACGCATAACTTATAACTCATTACTCATAACGAATAACGCATAACGCATAACGCATAATGCATGTCGGATCACGCATAACGCATATCGCCTAACACATAACGGATCACGCGTAACGCATAACGCATAACGTATAGAGCATAACGCATAACGCATAACGCATAACGCATAACGCATACCGTATAACGCATAACGCATAACGCACAACGCATAATGCATAACGAATAACGCATAACGCATATCGCATAAAACATAACGCATAACGCATAACGTACAACGTATAACGCATAACGCATAACGCATAACGCATAACGCATAACGCATAACGCATAACGCATAACGCGTACCGCATAACGCATAACGCATAACGCATAACGCATAACGCATAACGCATAACGCATAACGCACAACGCATATCGCATAACGCATAACGCATAACGCACAACGCATATCGCATAACGCATAACGCATAACGCATAACGCATGGCGCATAACTCAAAATGCATAACGCATAACGCATAACGCATAACGCATAACGCATAACGCATAACGCATAACTCATATCGCATAACGCATAAATCATAACCCATAACGCACAACGCATAACGCATAATGCACAACGCATAACGAATACCGCAAAACGCATAACGCATAACGCATAACGCATAACGCATAACTCATAACGCATAACGCATAACGCATAACGCACACCGTATAACGCATAACGCATAACGCATAACGCATAAAGCATAACGCATAACGCATAACGCATAACGCATAACGGATCACACATAACGCATATCGCATAACGCATAACCCATAAAGCATAACGCATAACGCATAACGCATAACGCATAACGCATAACGCATAACGCATAACGCATAACGCATAACGCATAACGCATAAGGCATAACGGATCACGCATAACGCATAACGCATAACGCATAACGCATAACGCATAACGCATAAAGCATAACGCATAACGCATAACGCATTACGCATAACTTATAACTCATACCTCATAAGGAGTAACGCATAACGCATAAAGCATAACGCATAACGCATAACGCATAACGCATAACGCATAACGCATAACGCATAATGCATAAAGCATAACGCATAACGCATAACTTATAACTCATTACTCATAACGAATAACGCATAACGCATAACGCATAACGCATAACGCATAATGCATAACGCATAACGCATAACGCATAACGCATAACGCATAACGCATAACGCATAACGCATAACGCATATCGCATAACGCATAACGCATAACGCATAACGCATAACGCATAACGCATAACGCATAAAGCATAACGCATAATGCAAACGTATAACGCACAACGCATAACGCATAACGCATAACGCAAAACGCATAACGCATAACGCATAACGCATAACGCATAACGCATAACGCATAACGCATAAAGCATAACGCATAACGCATAACGCATAAAGCATAACGCATAACGCATAACGCATTACGCATAACTTATAACTCATACCTCATAAGGAGTAACGCATAACGCATAAAGCATAACGCATAACGCATAACGCATAACGCATAACGCATAACGCATAACGCATAATGCATAAAGCATAACGCATAACGCATAACTTATAACTCATTACTCATAACGAATAACGCATAACGCATAACGCATAACGCATAACGCATAATGCATAACGCATAACGCATAACGCATAACGCATAACGGATCACGCATAATGCATAACGCATAAAGCGTAACGCATAACGCATAACGCATAACGCATAACACATAACGCATAACTCATAATGCACAACGCATAACGAATACAGCAAAACGCATAACGCTTAACGCATAACGCATAACGGATAAAGCATAATGCATAACGCATAACGCATAACGCATTACGCATAACTTATAAAGCATAACTCATAAGGAGTAACGCATAACGCATAAAGCATAACGCATGACGCATAACGCATAAAGCATAACGCATAACGCATAACGCATAACGCATAACGCATAACGCATAACGCATAACGCATAACGCATAACGCATAACGCATAACGCATAACGCATAACGCATAACGCATAACGCATAACGCATACCGTATAACGCATAGCGCATAACGCATAACGCATAACGCATAACGCATAACGCATAACGCATAACGCATAACGCATAACGCATAACGCATGAAGCATAACGCATAACGCATAACTTATAACTCATTACTCATAACGAATAACGCATAACGCATAAGGCATAATGCATAACGCATAACGCATAACGCATAACGCATAACGCATAACTCATAACGCATAATGCATAAAGCATAACGCATAACGCATAACTTATAACTCATTACTCATAACGAATAACGCATAACGCATAACGCATAACGCATAACGCATATTGCATAACGCATAACGCATAACGCATAACGCATAACGCATAACGCATAACGCATAACGCATAACGCATAACGCATAACGCATATCGCATAACGCATAACGCATAACGCATAACGCATAAAGCATAACGCATAACGCATAACGCAAACGTATAACGCACAATTCATAACGCATAACGCATAACGCAAAACGCATAACGCATAACGCATAACGCATAACGCATAACGCATAACGCATAACGCATAACGCATAACGCATAAAGCATAACGCATAACGCATAACGCATAACTTATAACTCATTACTCATAACGAATAACGCATAACGCATAACGGATAACACATATCGCATAACGCATAACGCATAACGCATAACGTATAACGCATAACGCATATCGCATATCGCATAACGCATAACGCATAACGTATAACGCATAACGCATACCGTATAACGCATAACGCATAACGCAAACGTATAACGCACAACGCATAACGCATAACGAACAACGGATAACGCATAACGCATAACGCCTAACGCATAACGCATAACGCATAACCCCTAACGCATAACGCATAACGCATAACGCATAACGTGTAACTAATAACTCACAACGCATAAAGCATAACGCATAACGCATAACGCATATCGCATATCGCATAACGCATAACGCATAACGTATAACGCATAACGCATACCGTATAACGCATAACGCATAACGCAAACGTATAACGCACAACGCATAACGCATAACGAACAACGGATAACGCATAACGCATAACGCATAACGCCTAACACATAACGGATCACGCATAACGCATGACGCATAACGTATAACGCATAACGCATAACGCATAACACATAACGCATAACACATAATGCACAACGCATTACGAATACAGCAAAACGCATAACGCTTAACGCATAACGGATCACGCATAACGCATAACGCATAATGCATAACGCATAACGCATAACGCATAATGCATAACGCATAAAGCGTAACGCATAACGCATAACGCATAAAGCATAACACATAACGCATAACTCATAATGCACAACGCATAACGAATACAGCAAAACGCATAACGCTTAACGCATAACGCATAACGCATAACACATAATGCATAACGCATAACGCATAACGCATAACGCATAACGCATAACGCATAACGTATAACGTATAACGCATACCGCATTACGCATAACTTTTAACTCATAACTCATAAGGAGTAACGCATAACGCATAAAGCATAACGCATAACGCATAACGCATAAAGCATAACGCATAACGCATAACTTATAACTCATTACTCATAACGAATAACGCATAACGCAAACTTATAACTCATTACTCATAACGCATAACGCATAACGCATAAAGCATAACGCATAACGCATAACGGATAAAGAATAATGCATAACGCATAACGCATAACGCATTACGCATAACTTATAACCCATAACTCATAAGGAGTAACGCATAACGCATAAAGCATAACGCATGACGCATAACGCATAAAGCATAACGCATAACGCATAACGCATAACGCATAACGCATAACGCATAACGCATAACGCATAACGCATAACGCATAACGCATAACGCATAACGCATAACGCATAATGCATAACGCATAAAGCGTAACGCATAACGCATAACGCATAAAGCATAACACATAACGCATAACTCATAATGCACAACGCATAACGAATACAGCAAAACGCATAACGCTTAACGCATAACGCATAACGCATAACACATAATGCATAACGCATAACGCATAACGCATAACGCATAACGCATAACGCATAACGCATAACGCATGAAGCATAACGCATAACGCATAACTTATAACTCATTACTCATAACGAATAACGCATAACGCATAAGGCATAACGCATAACGCATAACGCATAACGCATAACGCATAACGCATAACTCATAACGCATAATGCATAAAGCATAACGCATAACGCATAACTTATAACTCATTACTCATAACGAATAACGCATAACGCATAACGCATAACGCATAACGCATAATGCATAACGCATAACGCATAACGCATAACGCATAACGCATAACGCATAACGCATAACGCATAACGCATAACGCATATCGCATAACGCATAACGCATAACGCATAACGCATAAAGCATAACGCATAACGCATAACGCAAACGTATAACGCACAATTCATAACGCATAACGCATAACGCAAAACGCATAACGCATAACGCATAACGCATAACGCATAACGCATAACGCATAACGCATAACGCATAACGCATAAAGCATAACGCATAACGCATAACGCATAACTTATAACTCATTACTCATAACGAATAACGCATAACGCATAACGCATAACGGATAACACATATCGCATAACGCATAACGCATAATGCATAACGCATAAAGCATAACGCATAACGCATAACGCATAACCCCTAACGCATAACGCATAACGCATAACGCATAACGCATAACGCCTAACGCATAACGCATAACGCATAACCCCTAACGCATAACGCATAACGCATAACGCATAACGTGTAACTAATAACTCACAACGCATAAAGCATAACGCATAACGCATAACGCATATCGCATATCGCATAACGCATAACGCATAACGTATAACGCATAACGCATAACGCATAACGCATAACCCCTAACGCATAACGCATAACGCATAACGCATAACGCATAACGCCTAACGCATAACGCATAACGCATAACCCCTAACGCATAACGCATAACGCATAACGCATAACGTGTAACTAATAACTCACAACGCATAAAGCATAACGCATAACGCATAACGCATATCGCATATCGCATAACGCATAACGCATAACGTATAACGCATAACGCATACCGTATAACGCATAACGCATAACGCAAACGTATAACGCACAACGCATAACGCATAACGAACAACGGATAACGCATAACGCATAACGCATAACGCATAACGAATACCGCAAAACGTATATCGCCTAACACATAACGGATCACGCATAACGCATGACGCATAACGTATAACGCATAACGCATAACGCATAACACATAACGCATAACACATAATGCACAACGCATTACGAATACAGCAAAACGCATAACGCTTAACGCATAACGGATCACGCATAACGCATAACGCATAATGCATAACGCATAACGCATAACGCATAATGCATAACGCATAAAGCGTAACGCATAACGCATAACGCATAAAGCATAACACATAACGCATAACTCATAATGCACAACGCATAACGAATACAGCAAAACGCATAACGCTTAACGCATAACGCATAACGCATAACACATAATGCATAACGCATAACGCATAACGCATAACGCATAACGCATAACGCATAACGTATAACGTATAACGCATACCGCATTACGCATAACTTTTAACTCATAACTCATAAGGAGTAACGCATAACGCATAAAGCATAACGCATAACGCATAACGCATAAAGCATAACGCATAACGCATAACTTATAACTCATTACTCATAACGAATAACGCATAACGCATAACTTATAACTCATTACTCATAACGCATAACGCATAACGCATAAAGCATAACGCATAACGCATAACGGATAAAGAATAATGCATAACGCATAACGCATAACGCATTACGCATAACTTATAACCCATAACTCATAAGGAGTAACGCATAACGCATAAAGCATAACGCATGACGCATAACGCATAAAGCATAACGCATAACGCATAACGCATAACGCATAACGCATAACGCATAACGCATAACGCATAACGCATAACGCATAACGCATAACGCATAACGCTTAACGCATAACGGATCACGCACAACGCATAACGCATAACGCATAACGCAAAGCGCATAACGCATAACGCATAACGCATAACGCATAACGCATAAAGCATAACGCATAACGCATAACTTATAACTCATTACTCATAACGAATAACGCATAACGCATAACGCATAACGGATAACGCATATCGCATAACGCATAACGCATAATGCATAACGCATAAAGCATAACGCATAACGCATAACGCATAACCCCTAACGCATAACGCATAACGTATAACTCATAACGCATAACGCATAACACATAACGCATAACACATAATGCACAACGCATTACGAATACAGCAAAACGCATAACGCTTAACGCATAACGGATCACGCATAATGCATAACGCATAAAGCGTAACGCATAACGCATAACGCATAACGCATAAAGCATAACACATAACGCATAACTCATAATGCACAACGCATAACGAATACAGCAAAACGCATAACGCTTAACGCATAACGCATAACGGATAAAGCATAATGCATAACGCATAACGCATAACGCAGAACGCATAACGCATAACGCATAACGCATAACGCATAACGCATACCGTATAACGCATAGCGCATAACGCATAACGCATAACGCATAACGCATAACGCATAACGCATAACGCATAACGCATAACGCATGAAGCATAACGCATAACGCATAACTTATAACTCATTACTCATAACGAATAACGCATAACGCATAAGGCATAACGCATAACGCATAACGCATAACGCATAACGCATAACGCATAACTCATAACGCATAATGCATAAAGCATAACGCATAACGCATAACTTATAACTCATTACTCATAACGAATAACGCATAACGCATAACGCATAACGCATAACGCATAACGCATAATGCATAACGCATAACGCATAACGCATAACGCATAACGCATAACGCATAACGCATAACGCATAACGCATAACGCATATCGCATAACGCATAACGCATAACGCATAACGCATAAAGCATAACGCATAACGCACAACGCATAACGAATACAGCAAAACGCATAACGCTTAACGCATAACGCATAACGCATAACACATAATGCATAACGCATAACGCATAACGCATAACGCATAACGCATAACGCATAACGCATAACGCATAACGCATGAAGCATAACGCATAACGCATAACTTATAACTCATTACTCATAACGAATAACGCATAACGCATAAGGCATAACGCATAACGCATAACGCATAACGCATAACGCATAACGCATAACGCATAACTCATAACGCATAATGCATAAAGCATAACGCATAACGCATAACTTATAACTCATTACTCATAACGAATAACGCATAACGCATAACGCATAACGCATAACGCATAATGCATAACGCATAACGCATAACGCATAACGCATAACGCATAACGCATAACGCATAACGCATGACGCATAACGCATAACGCATATCGCATAACGCATAACGCATAACGCATAACGCATAAAGCATAACGCATAACGCATAACGCAAACGTATAACGCACAATTCATAACGCATAACGCATAACGCAAAACGCATAACGCATAACGCATAACGCATAACGCATAACGCATAACGCATAACGCATAAAGCATAACGCATAACGCATAACGCATAACTTATAACTCATTACTCATAACGAATAACGCATAACGCATAACGGATAACACATATCGCATAACGCATAACGCATAATGCATAACGCATAAAGCATAACGCATAACGCATAACGCATAACCCCTAACGCATAACGCATAACGCATAACGCATAACGCATAACGCCTAACGCATAACGCATAACGCATAACCCCTAACGCATAACGCATAACGCATAACGCATAACGTGTAACTAATAACTCACAACGCATAAAGCATAACGCATAACGCTTAACGCATATCGCATATCGCATAACGCATAACGCATAACGTATAGCGCATAACGCATACCGTATAACGCATAACGCATAACGCAAACGTATAACGCACAACGCATAACGCATAACGAACAACGGATAACGCATAACGCATAACGCATAACGCATAACGAATACCGCAAAACGTATATCGCCTAACACATAACGGATCACGCATAACGCATGACGCATAACGTATAACGCATAACGCATAACGCATAACACATAACGCATAACACATAATGCACAACGCATTACGAATACAGCAAAACGCATAACGCTTAACGCATAACGGATCACGCACAACGCATAACGCATAACGCATAACGCAAAGCGCATAACGCATAACGCATAACGCATAACGCATAACGCATAAAGCATAACGCATAACGCATAACTTATAACTCATTACTCATAACGAATAACGCATAACGCATAACGCATAACGGATAACGCATATCGCATAACGCATAACGCATAATGCATAACGCATAAAGCATAACGCATAACGCATAACGCATAACCCCTAACGCATAACGCATAACGTATAACTCATAACGCATAACGCATAACACATAACGCATAACACATAATGCACAACGCATTACGAATACAGCAAAACGCATAACGCTTAACGCATAACGGATCACGCATAATGCATAACGCATAAAGCGTAACGCATAACGCATAACGCATAACGCATAAAGCATAACACATAACGCATAACTCATAATGCACAACGCATAACGAATACAGCAAAACGCATAACGCTTAACGCATAACGCATAACGGATAAAGCATAATGCATAACGCATAAAGCATAACGCAGAACGCATAACGCATAACGCATAACGCATAACGCATAACGCATACCGTATAACGCATAGCGCATAACGCATAACGCATAACGCATAACGCATAACGCATAACGCATAACGCATAACGCATAACGCATGAAGCATAACGCATAACGCATAACTTATAACTCATTACTCATAACGAATAACGCATAACGCATAAGGCATAACGCATAACGCATAACGCATAACGCATAACGCATAACGCATAACGCATAACTCATAACGCATAATGCATAAAGCATAACGCATAACGCATAACTTATAACTCATTACTCATAACGAATAACGCATAACGCATAACGCATAACGCATAACGCATAACGCATAATGCATAACGCATAACGCATAACGCATAACGCATAACGCATAACGCATAACGCATAACGCATAACGCATAACGCATATCGCATAACGCATAACGCATAACGCATAACGCATAAAGCATAACGCATAACGCATAACGCAAACGTATAACGCACAATTCATAACGCATAACGCATAACGCAAAACGCATAACGCATAACGCATAACGCATAACGCATAACGCATAACGCATAACGCATAACGCATAAAGCATAACGCATAACGCATAACGCATAACTTATAACTCATTACTCATAACGAATAACGCATAACGCATAACGCATAACGGATAACACATATCGCATAACGCATAACGCATAATGCATAACGCATAAAGCATAACGCATAACGCATAACGCATAACCCCTAACGCATAACGCATAACGCATAACGCATAACGCCTAACGCATAACGCATAACGCATAACCCCTAACGCATAACGCATAACGCATAACGCATAACGTGTAACTAATAACTCACAACGCATAAAGCATAACGCATAACGCATAACGCATATCGCATATCGCATAACGCATAACGCATAACGTATAACGCATAACGCATACCGTATAACGCATAACGCATAACGCAAACGTATAACGCACAACGCATAACGCATAACGAACAACGGATAACGCATAACGCATAACGCATAACGCATAACGAATACCGCAAAACGTATATCGCCTAACACATAACGGATCACGCATAACGCATGACGCATAACGTATAACGCATAACGCATAACGCATAACACATAACGCATAACACATAATGCACAACGCATACCGCATTACGCATAACTTTTAACTCATAACTCATAAGGAGTAACGCATAACGCATAAAGCATAACGCATAACGCATAACGCATAAAGCATAACGCATAACGCATAACTTATAACTCATTACTCATAACGAATAACGCATAACGCATAACTTATAACTCATTACTCATAACGCATAACGCATAACGCATAAAGCATAACGCATAACGCATAACGGATAAAGAATAATGCATAACGCATAACGCATAACGCATTACGCATAACTTATAACCCATAACTCATAAGGAGTAACGCATAACGCATAAAGCATAACGCATGACGCATAACGCATAAAGCATAACGCATAACGCATAACGCATAACGCATAACGCATAACGCATAACGCATAACGCATAACGCATAACGCATAACGCATAACGCATAACGCATAACGCATAACGCATAACGCATAACGCATACCGTATAACGCATAGCGCATAACGCATAACGCATAACGCATAACGCATAACGCATAACGCATAACGCATAACGCATGAAGCATAACGCATAACGCATAACTTATAACTCATTACTCATAACGAATAACGCATAACGCATAAGGCATAACGCATAACGCATAACGCATAACGCATAAAGCATAACGCATAACGCATAACGGATAAAGCATAATGCATAACGCATAACGCATAACGCATTACGCATAACTTATAACTCATAACTCATAACGAATAACGCATAACGCAAAATGCATAATGCATGTCGGATCACGCATAACGCATAACGCATAACGCATAACGCATAACGCATAACGCATAACGAATAACGCATAAAGCATAACGCATAACGCATAACGCATAAAGCATAACGCATAACGCATAACGCATAACGCATTACGCATAACGCATAACTCATTACTCATAAAGAATAACGCATAACGCATAACGCATAACGCATAACGCATAACGCATAACGCATAACGCATAACGCATAACGCATAACGCATAACGCATAACGCATAACGCATAACGCATAACGCATAAAGCATAACGCATAACGCATAACGGATAAAGCATAATGCATAACGCATAACGCATAACGCATTACGCATAACTTATAACTCATAACGAATAACGAATAACGCATAACGCAAAATGCATAACGCATGTCGGATCACGCATAACGCATAACGCATAAAGCATAAATCATAACGCATAACGCATAACGTTAACGCATAACCCATAACGCATAAGGCTTGATGCATGACGCATATCGCATATCGCATAAGGCTTGATGCATGACGCATATCGCATAACGCATAACGCATAACGCATAACGCATAACGCATAACGCATAACGCATAACGCATAACGCATAACGCATAACGCTTAACGCATAACTCATATCGCATAACGCATAAATCATAACCCATAACGCACAACGCATAACGCATAATGCACAACGCATAACGAATACCGCAAAACGCATAACGCATAACGCATAACGCATAACGCATAACGCATAACTCATAACGCATAACGCATAACGCATAACGCATAAAGCATAAAGCATAAATCATAACGCATAACGAATACCGCAAAACGTATATCGCCTAACACATAACGGATCACGCATAACGCATAACGCATAACGCATAACGCATAACGCATAACGCATACCGTATAACGCATAGCGCATAACGCATAACGCATAACGCATAACGCATAACGCATAACGCATAACGCATGAAGCATAACGCATAACGCATAACTTATAACTCATTACTCATAACGAATAACGCATAACGCATAAGGCATAACGCATAACGCATAACGCATAACGCATAAAGCATAACGCATAACGCATAACGGATAAAGCATAATGCATAACGCATAACGCATAATGCATAACGCATAACGTATAACTCATAACGCATAACGCATAAAGCATAACGCATAACGCATAACGCATAACGCATAACGCATAACGCATAACGCATAACGCATAACGCATAACGCATAACGCATAACGCATAACGCATAACGCATAACATATAACGCATAACGCATAACGCATAACGCATAATGCATAACGCATAACGTATAACTCATAACGCATAACGCATAAAGCATAACGCATAACGCATAAAGCGTAACGCATAACGCATAACGCATAACGCATAACGCATAACGCATAACGCATAACGCATAACGCATAACGCATAACGCATAACATATAACGCATAACGCATAACGCATAACGCATAATGCATAACGCATAACGTATAACTCATAACGCATAACGCATAAAGCATAACGCATAACGCATAAAGCGTAACGCATAACGCATAACGCATAACGCATAACGCATAACGCATAAAGCATAACGCATAACGCATAACGCATTACGCATAACTTATAACTCATAACTCATAAGGAGTAACGCATATCGCATAAAGCATAACGCATAACGCATAACGCGTAACGCATAACGCATAACGCACAACGCATAACGCATAACGCATAACGTATAACTCATAACGCATAACGCATAAAGCAAAACGCATAACGCATAACGCATAACGCATAACGCATAACGCAAACGCATAACGCATAACGCATACCGTATAACGCAAAACGCATAACGCATAACGCAAACGTATAACGCACAACGCATAACGCATAACGCATAACGCATAACGCATAACGCATAACGCATAACGCATAACATATAACGCATAACGCATAACGCATAACGCATAATGCATAACGCATAACGTATAACTCATAACGCATAACGCATAAAGCATAACGCATAACGCATAACGCATAACGCATAACGCATAACGCATAACGCATAACGCATAACGCATAACGCATAACGCATAACGCATAACGCAAAACGCATAACGCATAACGCATAATGCATAAAGCATAACGCATAACGCATAACGCATAAAGCCTAACGCATAACGCATAACGCATAACGCATAACGCATTACGCATAACGCATAACTTATAACTCATTACTCATAACGAATAACGCATAACGCACAACGCATAACGCATAACGCATAACGCATAACGCATAACGCATAACGCATAACGCATAAAGCATAACGCATAACGCATAACGGATAAAGCATAATGCATAACGCATAACGCATAACGCATTACGCATAACTTATAACTCATAACTCATAACGAATAACGCATAACGCAAAATGCATAACGCATGTCGGATCACGCATAACGCATAACGCATAAAGCATAAATCATAACGCATAACGCATAACGTTAACGCATAACCCATAACGCATAAGGCTTGATGCATGACGCATATCGCATATCGCATAAGGCTTGATGCATGACGCATATCGCATAACGCATAACGCATAACGCATAACTCATAACGCATAACGCATAACGCATAACGCATAACGCAAAACGCATAACGCATAACGCATAATGCATAAAGCATAACGCATAACGCATAACGCATAAAGCATAACGCATAACGCATAACGCATAACGCATTACGCATAACGCATAACTTATAACTCATTACTCATAACGAATAACGCATAACGCACAACGCATAACGCATAACGCATAACGCATAACGCATAACGCATAACGCATAAAGCATAACGCATAACGCATAACGGATAAAGCATAATGCATAACGCATAACGCATAACGCATTACGCATAACTTATAACTCATAACTCATAACGAATAACGCATAACGCAAAATGCATAACGCATGTCGGATCACGCATAACGCATAACGCATAAAGCATAAATCATAACGCATAACGCATAACGTTAACGCATAACCCATAACGCATAAGGCTTGATGCATGACGCATATCGCATATCGCATAAGGCTTGATGCATGACGCATATCGCATAACGCATAACGCATAACGCATAACGCATAACGCATAACGCATAACGCATAACGCAGAACGCATAACGCATAACGCATAACGCATAACGCAGAACGCATAACGCATAACGCATAACGCATAACGCATAACGCTTAACGCATAACTCATATCGCATAACGCATAAATCATAACCCATAACGCACAACGCATAACGCATAATGCACAACGCATAACGAATACCGCAAAACGCATAACGCATAACGCATAACGCATAACGCATAACGCATAACTCATAACGCATAACGCATAACGCATAACGCATAAAGCATAAAGCATAAATCATAACGCATAACGAATACCGCAAAACGTATATCGCCTAACACATAACGGATCACGCAGAACGCATAACGCATAACGTATAACGCATAACGCATAACGCATAACACATAACGCATAACGCATAATGCTCAACGCATAACGAATACAGCAAAACGCATAACGCTTAACGCATAACGCATCACGCATAACGCATAACGCATAATGCATAACACATAACGCATAACGCATAATGCATAACGCATAAAGCGTAACGCATAACGCATAAAGCATAACGCATAACGCATTACGCATAACTTATAACTCATAACTCATAAGGAGTAACGCATATCGCATAAAGCATAACGCATAACGCATAAAGCATAACGCATAACGCATAACGGATAAAGCATAATGCATAACGCATAACGCGTAACGCATTACGCATAACTTATAACTCATAACTCATAACGAATAACGCATAACGCAAAATGCATAACGCATGTCGGATCACGCATAACGCATAACGCATAAAGCATAAATCATAACGCATAACGCATAACGTTAACGCATAACCCATAACGCATAAGGCTTGATGCATGACGCATATCGCATATCGCATAAGGCTTGATGCATGACGCATATCGCATAACGCATAACGCATAACGCATAACTCATAACGCATAACGCATAACGCATAACGCATAACGCAAAACGCATAACGCATAACGCATAATGCATAAAGCATAACGCATAACGCATAACGCATAAAGCATAACGCATAACGCATAACGCATAACGCATTACGCATAACGCATAACTTATAACTCATTACTCATAACGAATAACGCATAACGCACAACGCATAACGCATAACGCATAACGCATAACGCATAACGCATAACGCATAAAGCATAACGCATAACGCATAACGGATAAAGCATAATGCATAACGCATAACGCATAACGCATTACGCATAACTTATAACTCATAACGAATAACGCATAACGCAAAATGCATAACGCATGTCGGATCACGCATAACGCATAACGCATAAAGCATAAATCATAACGCATAACGCATAACGTTAACGCATAACCCATAACGCATAAGGCTTGATGCATGACGCATATCGCATATCGCATAAGGCTTGATGCATGACGCATATCGCATAACGCATAACGCATAACGCATAACGCATAACGCATAACGCATAACGCATAACGCAGAACGCATAACGCATAACGCATAACGCATAACGCAGAACGCATAACGCATAACGCATAACGCATAACGCATAACGCTTAACGCATAACTCATATCGCATAACGCATAAATCATAACCCATAACGCACAACGCATAACGCATAATGCACAACGCATAACGAATACCGCAAAACGCATAACGCATAACGCATAACGCATAACGCATAACGCATAACTCATAACGCATAACGCATAACGCATAACGCATAAAGCATAAAGCATAAATCATAACGCATAACGAATACCGCAAAACGTATATCGCCTAACACATAACGGATCACGCAGAACGCATAACGCATAACGTATAACGCATAACGCATAACGCATAACACATAACGCATAACGCATAATGCTCAACGCATAACGAATACAGCAAAACGCATAACGCTTAACGCATAACGCATCACGCATAACGCATAACGCATAATGCATAACACATAACGCATAACGCATAATGCATAACGCATAAAGCGTAACGCATAACGCATAACGCATAACGCATAACGCATAAAGCATAACGCATAACGCATTACGCATAACTTATAACTCATAACTCATAAGGAGTAACGCATATCGCATAAAGCATAACGCATAACGCATAACGCGTAACGCATAACGCATAACGCACAAGCATAACGCATAACGCATAACGTATAACTCATAACGCATAACGCATAAAGCATAACGCATAACGCATAACGCATAACGCATAACGCATAACGCATAACGCATAACGCAAACGCATAACGCATAACGCATACAGTATAACGCATAACGCATAACGCATAACGCAAACGTATAACGCACAACGCATAACGCATAACGCATAACGCATAACGCATAACGCATAACATATAACGCATAACGCATAACGCATAACGCATAATGCATAACGCATAACGTATAACTCATAACGCATAACGCATAACGCATAACGCATAACGCATAACGCATAACGCATAACGCAAAACGCATAACGCATAACGCATAATGCATAAAGCATAACGCATAACGCATAACTTACAACTCATTACTCATAACGAATAACGCATAACGCATAACGCATAACGCATAACGCATAACGCATAACGCATAACGCATAACGCATAACGGATCACGCATAACGCATAACGCATAACGCATAACGCATAACGCATAACGCATAACGCATAACGCATAACGCATAACGCATAACGGATCACGCATAACGCATAACGCATAACGCATAACGCATAACGCATAACGCATAAAGCATAACGCATAACGCATAACGTATAACTCATAACGCATAACGCATAAAGCATAACGCATAACGCATAACGCATAACGCATAACGCATAACGCATAACGCAAACGCATAACGCATAACGCATACAGTATAACGCATAACGCATAACGCATAACGCAAACGTATAACGCACAACGCATAACGCATAACGCATAACGCATAACGCATAACGCATAACGCATAACGCATAACGCATAACATATAACGCATAACGCATAACGCATAACGCATAACGCATAACGCATAACGCATAACGCATAACGCATAACGCATAACGCATAACGCATAACGCATAACGCATAATGCATAAAGCATAACGCATAACGCATAACTTATAACTCATTACTCATAACGAATAACGCATAACGCATAAAGCATAACGCATAACGCATAACGCAAACGTATAACGCACAACGCACAACGCATAACTTATAACTCATTACTCATAACGAATAACGTATAACGCATAACGCATAACGCATAACGCATAATGCATAACGCATAACGCATAACGCATAACGCATAACGCATAACGCATAACGCATAACGCATAACGCATAACGCATAACGCATATCGCATAACGCATAACGCATAACGCATAACGCATAACGCATAACGCATAACGCATAACGCATAACGCATAACGCATAACGCATATCGCATAACGCATAACGCATAACGCATAACGCATAACGCATAAAGCATAACGCATAACGCATAACGCAAACGTATAATGCACAACGCACAACGCATAACTTATAACTCATTACTCATAACGAATAACGTATAACGCATAACGCATAACGCATAACGCATAATGCATAACGCATAACGCATAACGCATAACTTAAAACTCATTACTCATAACGCATAACGCATAAAGCATAACGCATAACGCATAACGCATAACGCATTACGCATAACGCATAACTTATAACTCATTACTCATAACGAATAACGCATAACGCACAACGCATAACGCATAACGCATAACGCATAACGCATAACGCATAACGCATAACGCATAAAGCATAACGCATAACGCATAACGGATAAAGCATAATGCATAACGCATAACGCATAACGCATTACGCATAACTTATAACTCATAACTCATAACGAATAACGCATAACGCAAAATGCATAACGCATGTCGGATCACGCATAACGCATAACGCATAAAGCATAAATCATAACGCATAACGCATAACGTTAACGCATAACCCATAACGCATAAGGCTTGATGCATGACGCATATCGCATATCGCATAAGGCTTGATGCATGACGCATATCGCATAACGCATAACGCATAACGCATAACTCATAACGCATAACGCATAACGCATAACGCATAACGCAAAACGCATAACGCATAACGCATAATGCATAAAGCATAACGCATAACGCATAACGCATAAAGCATAACGCATAACGCATAACGCATAACGCATAACGCATAACGCATAACTTATAACTCATTACTCATAACGAATAACGCATAACGCACAACGCATAACGCATAACGCATAACGCATAACGCATAACGCATAACGCATAAAGCATAACGCATAACGCATAACGGATAAAGCATAATGCATAACGCATAACGCATAACGCATTACGCATAACTTATAACTCATAACTCATAACGAATAACGCATAACGCAAAATGCATAACGCATGTCGGATCACGCATAACGCATAACGCATAAAGCATAAATCATAACGCATAACGCATAACGTTAACGCATAACCCATAACGCATAAGGCTTGATGCATGACGCATATCGCATATCGCATAAGGCTTGATGCATGACGCATATCGCATAACGCATAACGCATAACGCATAACGCATAACGCATAACGCATAACGCATAACGCAGAACGCATAACGCATAACGCATAACGCATAACGCAGAACGCATAACGCATAACGCATAACGCATAACGCATAACGCTTAACGCATAACTCATATCGCATAACGCATAAATCATAACCCATAACGCACAACGCATAACGCATAATGCACAACGCATAACGAATACCGCAAAACGCATAACGCATAACGCATAACGCATAACGCATAACGCATAACTCATAACGCATAACGCATAACGCATAACGCATAACGCATAAAGCATAAAGCATAAATCATAACGCATAACGAATACCGCAAAACGTATATCGCCTAACACATAACGGATCACGCAGAACGCATAACGCATAACGTATAACGCATAACGCATAACGCATAACACATAACGCATAACGCATAATGCTCAACGCATAACGAATACAGCAAAACGCATAACGCTTAACGCATAACGCATCACGCATAACGCATAACGCATAATGCATAACACATAACGCATAACGCATAATGCATAACGCATAAAGCGTAACGCATAACGCATAACGCATAACGCATAACGCATAACGCATAACGCATAACGCATAACGCATTACGCATAACTTATAACTCATAACTCATAAGGAGTAACGCATATCGCATAAAGCATAACGCATAACGCATAACGCGTAACGCATAACGCATAACGCACAAGCATAACGCATAACGCATAACGTATAACTCATAACGCATAACGCATAAAGCATAACGCATAACGCATAACGCATAACGCATAACGCATAACGCATAACGCAAACGCATAACGCATAACGCATACAGTATAACGCATAACGCATAACGCATAACGCAAACGTATAACGCACAACGCATAACGCATAACGCATAACGCATAACGCATAACGCATAACATATAACGCATAACGCATAACGCATAACGCATAATGCATAACGCATAACGTATAACTCATAACGCATAACGCATAACGCATAACGCATAACGCATAACGCATAACGCATAACGCAAAACGCATAACGCATAACGCATAATGCATAAAGCATAACGCATAACGCATAACTTACAACTCATTACTCATAACGAATAACGCATAACGCATAACGCATAACGCATAACGCATAACGCATAACGCATAACGCATAACGCATAACGGATCACGCATAACGCATAACGCATAACGCATAACGCATAACGCATAACGCATAAAGCATAACGCATAACGCATAACGCATTACGCATAACTTATAACTCATAACTCGTAAGGAGTAACGCATAACGCATAACGCATAACGCATAACGCATAACGCATAACGCATAAAGCATAACACATAACGCATAACTTATAACTCATTACTCATAACGAATAACGCATAACGCATAACGGATAACGCATATCGCATAACGCATAACGCATAATGCATAACGCATAAAGCATAACGCATAACGCATAACGCATAACCCCTAACGCATAACGCATAACGTATAACTCATAACGCATAACGCATAACGCATAACGCATAACGCCTAACGCATAACGCATAACCCCTAACGCTTAACGCATAACGCATAACGCATAACGTGTAACTAATAACGCACAACGCATAAAGCATAACGCATAACGCATAACGCATATCGCATAACGCATAACGTATAACGCATAACGCATACCGTATAACGCATAACGCGTAACGCAAACGTATAACGCACAACGCATAACGCATAACGAACAACGGATAACGCATAACGCATAACGCATAACGCATAACGAATACCGCAAAACGCATAACGCATAACGCATACCGTATAACGCATAACGCATAACGCATAACGCAAACGTATAACGCACAACGCATAACGCATAACGCATAACGCATAACGCATAACGCATAACGCATAACGCATAACATATAACGCATAACGCATAATGCATAACGCATAACGTATAACGCATAACGCATAACGCATAACGCATAACGCATAACGCATAACGGATCACGCATAACGCATAACGCATAACGCATAACGCATAACGCATAACGCATAACGCATAATGCACAACGCATAACGAATACCGCAAAACGCATAACGCATAACGCATAACGCATAACGCATAACGCATAACTCATAACGCATAACGCATAACGCATAACGCATAACGCATAAAGCATAAAGCATAAATCATAACGCATAACGAATACCGCAAAACGTATATCGCCTAACACATAACGGATCACGCAGTACGCATAACGCATAACGTATAACGCATAACGCATAACGCATAACACATAACGCATAACGCATAATGCTCAACGCATAACGAATACAGCAAAACGCATAACGCTTAACGCATAACGCATCACGCATAACGCATAACGCATAATGCATAACACATAACGCATAACGCATAATGCATAACGCATAAAGCGTAACGCATAACGCATAACGCATAACGCATAACGCATAACGCATAAAGCATAACGCATAACGCATTACGCATAACTTATAACTCATAACTCATAAGGAGTAACGCATATCGCATAAAGCATAACGCATAACGCATAACGCGTAACGCATAACGCATAACGCACAAGCATAACGCATAACGCATAACGTATAACTCATAACGCATAACGCATAAAGCATAACGCATAACGCATAACGCATAACGCATAACGCATAACGCATAACGCATAACGCAAACGCATAACGCATAACGCATACAGTATAACGCATAACGCATAACGCATAACGCAAACGTATAACGCACAACGCATAACGCATAACGCATAACGCATAACGCATAACGCATAACATATAACGCATAACGCATAACGCATAACGCATAATGCATAACGCATAACGTATAACTCATAACGCATAACGCATAACGCATAACGCATAACGCATAACGCATAACGCATAACGCAAAACGCATAACGCATAACGCATAATGCATAAAGCATAACGCATAACGCATAACTTACAACTCATTACTCATAACGAATAACGCATAACGCATAACGCATAACGCATAACGCATAACGCATAACGCATAACGGATCACGCATAACGCATAACGCATAACGCATAACGCATAACGCATAACGCATAAAGCATAACGCATAACGCATAACGCATTACGCATAACTTATAACTCATAACTCGTAAGGAGTAACGCATAACGCATAACGCATAACGCATAACGCATAACGCATAACGCATAAAGCATAACACATAACGCATAACTTATAACTCATTACTCATAACGAATAACGCATAACGCATAACGGATAACGCATAACGCATAATGCATAACACATAACGCATAACGCATAATGCATAACGCATAAAGCGTAACGCATAACGCATAACGCATAACGCATAACGCATAACGCATAAAGCATAACGCATAACGCATTACGCATAACTTATAACTCATAACTCATAAGGAGTAACGCATATCGCATAAAGCATAACGCATAACGCATAACGCGTAACGCATAACGCATAACGCACAAGCATAACGCATAACGCATAACGTATAACTCATAACGCATAACGCATAAAGCATAACGCATAACGCATAACGCATAACGCATAACGCATAACGCATAACGCAAACGCATAACGCATAACGCATACAGTATAACGCATAACGCATAACGCATAACGCAAACGTATAACGCACAACGCATAACGCATAACGCATAACGCATAACGCATAACGCATAGCATATAACGCATAACGCATAACGCATAACGCATAATGCATAACGCATAACGTATAACTCATAACGCATAACGCATAACGCATAACGCATAACGCATAACGCATAACGCATAACGCAAAACGCATAACGCATAACGCATAATGCATAAAGCATAACGCATAACGCATAACTTACAACTCATTACTCATAACGAATAACACATAACGCATAACGCATAACGCATAACGCATAACGCATAACGCATAACGCATAACGCATAACGGATCACGCATAACGCATAACGCATAACGCATAACGCATAACGCATAACGCATAAAGCATAACGCATAACGCATAACGCATTACGCATAACTTATAACTCATAACTCGTAAGGAGTAACGCATAACGCATAACGCATAACGCATAACGCATAACGCATAACGCATAAAGCATAACACATAACGCATAACTTATAACTCATTACTCATAACGAATAACGCATAACGCATAACGGATAACGCATATCGCATAACGCATAACGCATAATGCATAACGCATAAAGCATAACGCATAACGCATAACGCATAACCCCTAACGCATAACGCATAACGTATAACTCATAACGCATAACGCATAACGCATAACGCATAACGCCTAACGCATAACGCATAACCCCTAACGCTTAACGCATAACGCATAACGCATAACGTGTAACTAATAACGCACAACGCATAAAGCATAACGCATAACGCATAACGCATATCGCATAACGCATAACGTATAACGCATAACGCATACCGTATAACGCATAACGCGTAACGCAAACGTATAACGCACAACCCATAACGCATAACGAACAACGGATAACGCATAACGCATAACGCATAACGCATAACGAATACCGCAAAACGCATAACGCATAACGCATACCGTATAACGCATAACGCATAACGCATAACGCAAACGTATAACGCACAACGCATAACGCATAACGCATAACGCATAACGCATAACGCATAACGCATAACGCATAACGCATAACATATAACGCATAACGCATAATGCATAACGCATAACGTATAACGCATAACGCATAACGCATAACGGATCACGCATAACGCATAACGCATAACGCATAACGCATAACGCATAACGCATAAAGCATAACGCATAACGCATAACGCATTACGCATAACTTATAACTCATAACTCATAAGGAGTAACGCATAACGCATAAAGCATAACGCATAACGCATAACGCATAACGCATAACGCATAACGCATAACGCATAATGCATAAAGCATAACGCATAACGCATAACTTATAACTCATTACTCATAACGAATAACGCATAACGCATAACGCATAACGCATAACGCATAACGCATAATGCATAACGCATAACGCATAACGCATAACGCATAACGCATAACGCATAACGCATAACGCATAAGGCATAACGCATATCGCATAACGCATAACGCATAACGCATAACGCATAACGCATAAAGCATAACGCATAACGCAAACGTATAACGCAAAACGCATAACGCATAACGCAAAACGCATAACGCATAACTTATAACCCATAACTCATAAGGAGTAACGCATAACGCATAAAGCATAACGCATGACGCATAACGCATAAAGCATAACGCATAACGCATAACGCATAACGCATAACGCATAACGCATAACGCATAACGCATAATGCATAACGCATAACGTATAACTCATAACGCATAACGCATAAAGCATAACGCATAACGCATAACGCATAACGCATAACGCATAACGCATAACGCATAACGCATAACGCATAACGCAAAACGCATAACGCATAACGCATAATGCATAAAGCATAACGCATAACGCATAACTTATAACTCATTACTCATAACGAATAACGCATAACGCATAACGCATAACGCATAACGCATAACGCATAACGCATAACGCATAACGGATCACGCATAACGCATAACGCATAACGCATAACGCATAAAGCATAACGCATAACGCATTACGCATAACTTATAACTCATAACTCATAAGGAGTAACGCATAACGCATAAAACATAACGCATAACGCATAACGCATAACGCATAACGCATAACGCATAACGCATAATGCATAAAGCATAACGCATAACGCATAACTTATAACTCATTACTCATAACGAATAACGCATAACGCATAAAGCATAACGCATAACGCATAACGCAAACGTATAACGCACAACGCACAACGCATAACTTATAACTCATTACTCATAACGAATAACGTATAACGCATAACGCATAACGCATAACGCATAATGCATAACGCATAACGCATAACGCATAACGCATAACGCATAACGCATAACGCATAACGCATAACGCATAACGCATAACGCATAACGCATATCGCATATCGCATAACGCATAACGCATAACGCATAACGCATAACGCATAACGCATAACGCATAACGCATAACGCATAACGCATAACGCATATCGCATAACGCATAACGCATAACGCATAACGCATAACGCATAAAGCATAACGCATAACGCATAACGCAAACGTATAACGCACAACGCATAACGCATAACGCCTAACGCAAAACGCATAACGCATAACGCATAACGCATAACGCATAACGCCTAACGCATAAAGCATAACGCATAACGCATAACTTATAACTCATTACTCATAACGAATAACGCATAACGCATAACGCATAACGGATAACGCATATCGCATAACGCATAACGCATAATGCATAACGCATAAAGCATAACGCATAACGCATAACGCATAACCCCTAACGCATAACGCATAACGTATAACTCATAACGCATAACGCATAACGCATAACGCCTAACGCATAACGCATAACGCATAACCCCTAACGCATAACGCATAACGCATAACGTGTAACTAATAACGCACAACGCATAAAGCATAACGCATAACACATAACGCATATCGCATAACGCATAACGCATAACGTATAACGCATAACGCATACCGTATAACGCATAACGCATAACGCAAACGTATAACGCACAACGCATAACGCATAACGAACAACGGATAACGCATAACGAATAACGCATAACGCATAACTTATAACTCATTACTCATAACTCATAACGCATAACGCATAAAGCATAACGCATAACGCATACCGGATAAAGCATAATGCATAACGCATAACGCATAACGCATTACGCATAACTTATAACCCATATCTCATAAGGAGTAACGCATAACGCATAAAGCATAACGCATGACGCATAACGCATAAAGCATAACGCATAACGCATAACGCATAACGCATAACGCATAACGCATAACGCATAACGCATAACGCATAACGCATAACGCATAACGCATAACGCATAACGCATACCGTATAACGCATAGCGCATAACGCATAACGCATAACGCATAACGCATAACGCATAACGCATAACGAATAACGCATAACGCATAACGCATAACGCATAACGCATAACGCATAACGCATAACGGATCACGCATAATGCATAACGCATAACGCATAACGCATAACGCATAAAGCATAACGCATAACGCATAACGCATTACGCATAACTTATAACTCATAACTCATAAGGAGTAACGCATAACGCATAAAACATAACGCATAACGCATAACGCATAACGCATAACGCATAAAGCATAATGCATAAAGCATAACGCATAACGCATAACTTATAACTCATTACTCATAACGAATAACGCATAACGCATAACGCATAACGCATAACGCATAACGCATAATGCATAACGCATAACGCATAACGCATAACGCATAACGCATAACGCATAACGCATAACGCATATCGCATAACGCATAACGCATAACGCATAACGCATAACGCATAACGCATAAAGCATAACGCATAACGCATAACGCAAACGTATAACGCACAACGCATAACGCATAACTTATAACTCATTACTCATAACGAATAACGCATAACGCATAACGCATAACGCATAGCGCATAATGCATAACGCATAACGCATAACGCATAACGCATAACGCATAACGCATAACGCATAACGCATAACGCATAACGCATAACGCATAACGCATAACGCATAACGCATAACGCATATCGCATAACGCATAACGCATAACGCATAACGCATAACGCATAACGCATAACGCATAACGCATAACGCATAACGCATAACGCATAACGCATATCGCATAACGCATAACGCATAACGCATATCGCATATCGCATAACGCATAACGCATAACGCATAACGCATAACGCATAACGCATAACGCATAACGCATAACGCATAACGCATAACGCATATCGCATAACGCATAACGCATAACGCATAACGCATAACGCATAAAGCATAACGCATAACGCATAACGCAAACGTATAACGCACAACGCATAACGCATAACGCCTAACGCAAAACGCATAACGCATAACGCATAACGCATAACGCATAACGCCTAACGCATAAAGCATAACGCATAACGCATAACTTATAACTCATTACTCATAACGAATAACGCATAACGCATAACGCATAACGGATAACGCATATCGCATAACGCATAACGCATAATGCATAACGCATAAAGCATAACGCATAACGCATAACGCATAACCCCTAACGCATAACGCATAACGTATAACTCATAACGCATAACGCATAACGCATAACGCATAACGCCTAACGCATAACGCATAACGCATAACCCCTAACGCATAACGCATAACGCATAACGTGTAACTAATAACGCACAACGCATAAAGCATAACGCATAACACATAACGCATATCGCATAACGCATAACGCATAACGTATAACGCATAACGCATACCGTATAACGCATAACGCATAACGCAAACGTATAACGCACAACGCATAACGCATAACGAACAACGGATAACGCATAACGAATAACGCATAACGCATAACTTATAACTCATTACTCATAACTCATAACGCATAACGCATAAAGCATAACGCATAACGCATACCGGATAAAGCATAATGCATAACGCATAACGCATAACGCATTACGCATAACTTATAACCCATATCTCATAAAGAGTAACGCATAACGCATAAAGCATAACGCATGACGCATAACGCATAAAGCATAACGCATAACGCATAACGCATAACGCATAACGCATAACGCATAACGCATAACGCATAACGCATAACGCATAACGCATAACGCATAACGCATAACGCATACCGTATAACGCATAGCGCATAACGCATAACGCATAACGCATAACGCATAACGCATAACGCATAACGCATAACGCATAACGCATAAAGCATAACGCATAACGCATAACGGATAAAGCATAATGCGTAACGAATAACGCATAACGCATAAGGCATAACGCATAACGCATAACGCATTACGCATAACTTATAACTCATAACTCATAACGCATAACTCATAACGCATAACGCATAAAGCATAACGCATAACGCATAACGGATAAAGCATAATGCATAACGCATAACGCATAACGCATTACGCATAACTTATAACCCATAACTCATAAGGAGTAACGCATAACGCATAAAGCATAACGCATGACGCATAACGCATAAAGCATAACGCATAACGCATAACGCATAACGCATAACGCATAACGCATAACGCATAACGCATAACGCATAACGCATAACGCATAACGCATAACGCATAACGCATAACGCATACCGTATAACGCATAACGCATAACGCATAACGCATAACGCATAACGCATAACGCATAACGCATAACTCATAACGCATAACTCATAACGCATAACTCATAACGCATAACGCATAACGCATAACGCATAAAGCATAAAGCATAAATCATAACGCATAACGAATACCGCAAAACGTATATCGCCTAACACATAACGGATAACGCATAACGCATAACGCATAACGTATAACGCATAACGCATAACGCATAACACATAACGCATAACGCATAATGCTCAACGCATAACGAATACAGCAAAACGCATAACGCTTAACGCATAACGCATCACGCATAACGCATAACGCATAATGCATAACGCATAACGCATAACGCATAATGCATAACGCATAACGCATAACGCAAAACGCATAACGCATAACGCATAATGCATAACCCTTAACGCATAACTCATATCGCATAACGCATAAATCATAACCCATAACGCACAACGCATAACGCATAATGCACAACGCATAACGAATACCGCAAAACGCATAACGCATAACGCATAACGCATAACTCATAACGCATAACTCATAACGCATAACGCATAACGCATAACGCATAACGCATAACGCATAACGCTTAACGCATAACTCATATCGCATAACGCATAAATCATAACCCATAACGCACAACGCATAACGCATAACGCATAACGCATAACGTATAACTCATAACGCATAACGAATAAAGCATAACGCATAACGCATAACGCATAACGCATAACGCATAACGCATAACGCAAACGCATAACGCATAACGCATACCGTATAACGCATAATTCATAACGCATAACGCAAACGTATAACGCACAACGCATAACGCATAACGCATAACGCATAACATATAACGCATAACGCATAACGCATAACGCATAATGCATAACGCATAACGTATAACTCATAACGCATAACGCATAAAGCATAACGCATAACGCATAACGCATAACGCATAACGCATAACGCATAACGCATAACGCATAACGCAAAACGCATAACGCATAACGCATAATGCATAAAGCATAACGCATAACGCATAACTTATAACTCATTACTCATAACGAATAACGCATAACGCATAACGCATAACGCATAACGCATAACGCATAACGCATAACGGATCACGCATAATGCATAACGCATAACGCATAACGCATAACGCATAAAGCATAACGCATAACGCATAACGCATTACGCATAACTTATAACTCATAACTCATAAGGAGTAACGCATAACGCATAAAACATAACGCATAACGCATAACGCATAACGCATAACGCATAAAGCATAATGCATAAAGCATAACGCATAACGCATAACTTATAACTCATTACTCATAACGAATAACGCATAACGCATAACGCATAACGCATAACGCATAACGCATAATGCATAACGCATAACGCATAACGCATAACGCATAACGCATAACGCATAACGCATAACGCATATCGCATAACGCATAACGCATAACGCATAACGCATAACGCATAACGCATAAAGCATAACGCATAACGCATAACGCAAACGTATAACGCACAACGCATAACGCATAACTTATAACTCATTACTCATAACGAATAACGCATAACGCATAACGCATAACGCATAGCGCATAATGCATAACGCATAACGCATAACGCATAACGCATAACGCATAACGCATAACGCATAACGCATAACGCATAACGCATAACGCATAACGCATAACGCATAACGCATATCGCATAACGCATAACGCATAACGCATAACGCATAACGCATAACGCATAACGCATAACGCATAACGCATAACGCATAACGCATAACGCATAACGCATATCGCATAACGCATAACGCATAACGCATAACGCATAAAGCATAACGCATAACGCATAACGCAAACGTATAACGCACAACGCATAACTTATAACTCATTACTCATAACTCATAACGCATAACGCATAAAGCATAACGCATAACGCATAACGGATAAAGCATAATGCATAACGCATAACGCATAACGCATTACGCATAACTTATAACCCATATCTCATAAGGAGTAACGCATAACGCATAAAGCATAACGCATGACGCATAACGCATAAAGCATAACGCATAACGCATAACGCATAACGCATAACGCATAACGCATAACGCATAACGCATAACGCATAACGCATAACGCATAACGCATAACGCATACCGTATAACGCATAGCGCATAACGCATAACGCATAACGCATAACGCATAACGCATAACGCATAACGCATAACGCATAACGCATAAAGCATAACGCATAACGCATAACGGATAAAGCATAATGCGTAACGAATAACGCATAACGCATAAGGCATAACGCATAACGCATAACGCATTACGCATAACTTATAACTCATAACTCATAACGCATAACTCATAACGCTTAACGCATAAAGCATAACGCATAACGCATAACGGATAAAGCATAATGCATAACGCATAACGCATAACGCATAACGCAAACGTATAACGCACAACGCATAACTTATAACTCATTACTCATAACTCATAACGCATAACGCATAAAGCATAACGCATAACGCATAACGGATAAAGCATAATGCATAAAGCATAACGCATAACGCATTACGCATAACTTATAACCCATATCTCATAAGGAGTAACGCATAACGCATAAAGCATAACGCATGACGCATAACGCATAAAGCATAACGCATAACGCATAACGCATAACGCATAACGCATAACGCATAACGCATAACGCATAACGCATAACGCATAACGCATAACGCATACCGTATAACGCATAGCGCATAACGCATAACGCATAACGCATAACGCATAACGCATAACGCATAACGCATAAAGCATAAAGCATAACGCATAACGTATAACGGATAAAGCATAATGCGTAACGAATAACGCATAACGCATAAGGCATAACGCATAACGCATAACGCATTACGCATAACTTATAACTCATAACTCATAACGCATAACTCATAACGCATAACGCATAAAGCATAACGCATAACGCATAACGGATAAAGCATAATGCATAACGCATAACGCATAACGCATTACGCATAACTTATAACCCATAACTCATAAGGAGTAACGCATAACGCATAAAGCATAACGCATGACGCATAACGCATAACGCATTACGCATAACTTATAACCCATAACTCATAAGGAGTAACGCATAACGCATAAAGCATAACGCATGACGCATAACGCATAAAGCATAACGCATAACGCACAACGCATAACGCATAACGCATAACGCATAACGCATAACGCATAACGCATAACGCATAACGCATAACGCATAACGCATAACGCATAACGCATACCGTATAACGCATAGCGCATAACGCATAACGCATAACGCATAACGCATAACGCATAACGCATAACGCATAACGCATAACGCATAACGCATAACTCATAACGCATAACTCATAACGCATAACGCATAACGCATAACGCATAAAGCATAAAGCATAAATCATAACGCATAACGAATACCGCAAAACGTATATCGCCTAACACATAACGGATAACGCATAACGCATAACGCATAACGTATAACGCATAACGCATAACGCATAACACATAACGCATAACGCATAATGCTCAACGCATAACGAATACAGCAAAACGCATAACGCTTAACGCATAACGCATCACGCATAACGCATAACGCATAATGCATAACGCATAACGCATAACGCATAATGCATAACGCATAAAGCGTAACGCATAACGCATAACGCATAACGCATAACGCATAACGCATAACGCATAACGCATAACGCAAACGCATAACGCATAACGCATACCGTATAACGCATAACGCATAACGCATAACGCAAACGTATAACGCACAACGCATAACGCATAACGCATAACGCATAACGCATAACGCATAACGCATAACGCATAACATATAACGCATAACGCATAACGCATAACGCATAATGCATAACGCATAACGTATAACTCATAACGCATAACGCATAAAGCATAACGCATAAAGCATAACGCATAACGCATAACGCATAACGCATAACGCATAACGCAAAACGCATAACGCATAACGCATAATGCATAACGCTTAACGCATAACTCATATCGCATAACGCATAAATCATAACCCATAACGCACAACGCATAACGCATAATGCACAACGCATAACGAATACCGCAAAACGCATAACGCATAACGCATAACGCATAACTCATAACGCATAACTCATAACGCATAACGCATAACGCATAACGCATAACGCATAACGCATAACGCTTAACGCATAACTCATATCGCATAACGCATAAATCATAACCCATAACGCACAACGCATAACGCATAACGCATAACGCATAAAGCATAACGCATAACGCATAACGCATTACGCATAACGCGAAACGCATAAAGCATAACGCACAACGCATAACGCATAACGCATAACGTATAACTCATAACGCATAACGAATAAATCATAACGCATAACGCATAACGCATAACGCATAACGCATAACGCATAACGCATAACGCAAACGCATAACGCATAACGCATACCGTATAACGCATAACGCATAACGCATAACGCAAACGTATAACGCACAACGCATAACGCATAACGCATAACGCATAACGCATAACGCATAACATATAACGCATAACGCATAACGCATAACGCATAATGCATAACGCATAACGTATAACTCATAACGCATAACGCATAAAGCATAACGCATAACGCATAACGCATAACGCATAACGCATAACGCATAACGCACAACGCATAACGCAAAACGCATAACGCATAACGCATAATGCATAAAGCATAACGCATAACGCATAACTTATAACTCATTACTCATAACGAATAACGCATAACGCATAACGCATAACGCATAACGCATAACGCATAACGCATAACGGATCACGCATAATGCATAACGCATAACGCATAACGCATAACGCATAAAGCATAACGCATAACGCATAACGCATTACGCATAACTTATAACTCATAACTCATAAGGAGTAACGCATAACGCATAAAACATAACGCATAACGCATAACGCATAACGCATAATGCATAACGAATAACGCATAACGCATATCGCATAAAACATAACGCATAACGCATAACGTACAACGTATAACGCATAACGCATAACGCATAACGCATAACGCATAACGCATAACGCATAACGCGTACCGCATAACGCATAACGCATAACGCATAACGCATAACGCATAACGCATAACGCACAACGCATATCGCATAACGCATACCGCATAACGCACAACGCATATCGCATAACGCATAACGCATAACGCATAACGCATGGCGCATAACTCAAAATGCATAATGCATAACGCATAACGCATTACGCATAACTTATAACTCATAACTCATAAGGAGTAACGCATAACGCATAAAACATAACGCATAACGCATAACGCATAACGCATAACGCATAACGCATAATGCATAAAGCATAACGCATAACGCATAACTTATAACTTATTACTCATAACGAATAACGCATAACGCATAACGCATAACGCATAACGCATAACGCATAATGCATAACGCATAACGCATAACGCATAACGCATAACGCATAACGCATAACGCATAACGCATAACGCATATCGCCTAACGCATAACGCATAACGCATAACGCATAACGCATAAAGCATAAAGCATAACGCATAACGCATAACGCATAACGCAAACGTATAACGCACAACGCATAACGCATAACTTATAACTCATTACTCATAACGAATAACGCATAACGCATAACGCATAACGCATAACGCATAGCGCATAATGCATAACGCATAACGCATAACGCATAACGCATAACGCATAACGCATAACGCATAACGCATAACGCATAACGCATAACGCATATCGCATAACGCATAACGCATAACGCATAACGCATAACGCATAACGCATAACGCATAACGCATAAAGCATAACGCATAACGCATATCGCATAACGCATAACGCATAACGCATAACGCATAACGCATAACGCATAACGCATAAAGCATAACGCATAACGCATAACGCAAACGTATAACGCACAACGCATAACGCATAACGCCTAACGCAAAACGCATAACGCATAACGCATAACGCATAACGCCTAACGCATAAAGCATAACGCATAACGCATAACTTATAACTCATTACTCATAACGTATAACTCATAACGCATAAAGCATAACGCATAACGCATAACGCCTAACGCATAACGCATAACGCATAACCCCTAACGCATAACGCATAACGCATAACGTATAACGCATAACGCATACCGTATAACGCATAACGCATAACGCAAACGTATAACGCACAACGCATAACGCATAACGAACAACGGATAACGCATAACGCATAACGCATAACGAATACCGCAAAACGTATATTGCCTAACACATAACGGATCACGCATAACGCATAACGCATAACGTATAACGCATAACTTATAACTCATAACTCATAAGGAGTAACGCATAACGCATAAAACATAACGCATAACGCATAACGCATAACGCATAACGCATAACGCATAATGCATAAAGCATAACGCATAACGCATAACTTATAACTCATTACTCATAACGAATAACGCATAACGCATAACGCATAACGCATAACGCATAACGCATAATGCATAACGCATAACGCATAACGCATAACGCATAACGCATAACGCATAACGCATAACGCATAACGCATATCGCATAACGCATAACGCATAACGCATAACGCATAACGCATAACGCATAAAGCATAACGCATAACGCATAACGCAAACGAATAACGCAAAACGCATAACGCAAAACTTATAACTCATTACTCATAACGAATAACGCATAACGCATAACGCATAACGCATAGCGCATAATGCATAACGCATAACGCATAACGCATAACGCATAACGCATAACGCATAACGCATAACGCATAACGCATAACGCATAACGCATAACGCATAACGCATAACGCATAACGCATAACGCATAACGCATAACGCATAACGCATAACGCATAACGCATATCGCATAACGCATAACGCATAACGCATAACGCATAACGCATAACGCATAACGCATTACGCATAACGCATAACGCATAACGCATAACGCATATCGCATAACGCATAACGCATAACGCATAACGCATAACGCATAACGCATAAAGCATAACGCATAACGCAAACGTATAACGCACAACGCATAACGCATAACGCCTAACGCAAAACGCATAACGCATAACGCATAACGCATAACGCATAACGCCTAACGCATAAAGCATAACGCATAACGCATTACTTATAACTCATTACTCATAACGAATAACGCATAACGCATAACGCATAACGGATAACGCATATCGCATAACGCATAACGCATAATGCATAACGCATAAAGCATAACGCATAACGCATAACGCATAACCCCTAACGCATAACGCATAACGTATAACGCATAAAGCATAACGCATAACGCATAACGCAAACGTATAACGCACAACGCATAACGCATAACGCATAACTTATAACTCATTACTCATAACGAATAACGCATAACGCATAACGCATAACGCATAGCGCATAATGCATAACGCATAACGCATAACGCATAACGCATAACGCATAACGCATAACGCATAACGCATAACGCATAACGCATAACGCATAACGCATAACGCATAACGCATAACGCATAAAGCATAACGCATAACGCATAACGCAAACGTATAACGCACAACGCATAACGCATAACTTATAACTCATTACTCATAACGAATAACGCATAACGCATAACGCATAACGCATAGCGCATAATGCATAACGCATAACGCATAACGCATAACGCATAACGCATAACGCATAACGCATAACGCATAACGCATAACGCATAACGCATAACGCATAACGCATAACGCATAACGCATAACGCATAACGCATAACGCATAACGCATAACGCATAATGCATAACGCATAAAGCGTAACGCATAACGCATAACGCATAACGCATAACGCATAACGCATAACGCATAACGCATAACGCATAACGCATAACGCATAACGCATAACGCATAACGCATAACGCATAACGCATAACGCATAACGCATAACGCATAACGCATAACGCATAACGCATAATGCATAACGAATAACGCATAACGCATATCGCATAAAACATAACGCATAACGCATAACGTACAACGTATAACGCATAACGCATAACGCATAACGCATAACGCATAACGCATAACGCATAACGCGTACCGCATAACGCATAACGCATAACGCATAACGCATAACGCATAACGCATAACGCACAACGCATATCGCATAACGCATAACGCATAACGCACAACGCATATCGCATAACGCATAACGCATAACGCATAACGCATGGCGCATAACTCAAAATGCATAACGCATAACGCATAACGCATTACGCATAACTTATAACTCATAACTCATAAGGAGTAACGCATAACGCATAAAACATAACGCATAACGCATAACGCATAACGCATAACGCATAACGCATAACGCATAATGCATAAAGCATAACGCATAACGCATAACTTATAACTCATTACTCATAACGAATAACGCATAACGCATAACGCATAACGCATAACGCATAACGCATAATGCATAACGCATAACGCATAACGCATAACGCATAACGCATAACGCATAACGCATAACGCATATCGCCTAACGCATAACGCATAACGCATAACGCATAACGCATAAAGCATAAAGCATAACGCATAACGCATAACGCATAACGCAAACGTATAACGCACAACGCATAACGCATAACTTATAACTCATTACTCATAACGAATAACGCATAACGCATAACGCATAACGCATAACGCATAGCGCATAATGCATAACGCATAACGCATAACGCATAACGCATAACGCATAACGCATAACGCATAACGCATAACGCATAACGCATAACGCATATCGCATAACGCATAACGCATAACGCATAACGCATAACGCATAACGCATAACGCATAACGCATAACGCATAACGCATAACGCATATCGCATAACGCATAACGCATAACGCATAACGCATAACGCATAACGCATAAAGCATAACGCATAACGCATAACGCAAACGTATAACGCACAACGCATAACGCATAACGCCTAACGCAAAACGCATAACGCATAACGCATAACGCATAACGCCTAACGCATAAAGCATAACGCATAACGCATAACTTATAACTCATTACTCATAACGTATAACTCATAACGCATAAAGCATAACGCATAACGCATAACGCCTAACGCATAACGCATAACGCATAACCCCTAACGCATAACGCATAACGCATAACGTATAACGCATAACGCATACCGTATAACGCATAACGCATAACGCAAACGTATAACGCACAACGCATAACGCATAACGAACAACGGATAACGCATAACGCATAACGCATAACGCATAACGAATACCGCAAAACGTATATCGCCTAACACATAACGGATCACGCATAACGCATAACGCATAACGTATAACGCATAACTTATAACTCATAACTCATAAGGAGTAACGCATAACGCATAAAACATAACGCATAACGCATAACGCATAACGCATAACGCATAACGCATAATGCATAAAGCATAACGCATAACGCATAACTTATAACTCATTACTCATAACGAATAACGCATAACGCATAACGCATAACGCATAACGCATAACGCATAATGCATAACGCATAACGCATAACGCATAACGCATAACGCATAACGCATAACGCATAACGCATAACGCATATCGCATAACGCATAACGCATAACGCATAACGCATAACGCATAACGCATAAAGCATAACGCATAACGCATAACGCAAACGTATAACGCACAACGCATAACGCATAACTTATAACTCATTACTCATAACGAATAACGCATAACGCATAACGCATAACGCATAGCGCATAATGCATAACGCATAACGCATAACGCATAACGCATAACGCATAACGCATAACGCAAAACGCATAACGCATAACGCATAACGCATAACGCATAACGCATAACGCATAACGCATAACGCATAACGCATAACGCATAACGCATATCGCATAACGCATAACGCATAACGCATAACGCATAACGCATAACGCATAACGCATTACGCATAACGCATAACGCATAACGCATAACGCATATCGCATAACGCATAACGCATAACGCATAACGCATAACGCATAACGCATAAAGCATAACGCATAACGCATAACGCAAACGTATAACGCACAACGCATAACGCATAACGCCTAACGCAAAACGCATAACGCATAACGCATAACGCATAACGCATAACGCCTAACGCATAAAGCATAACGCATAACGCATTACTTATAACTCATTACTCATAACGAATAACGCATAACGCATAACGCATAACGGATAACGCATATCGCATAACGCATAACGCATAATGCATAACGCATAAAGCATAACGCATAACGCATAACGCATAACCCCTAACGCATAACGCATAACGTATAACGCATAAAGCATAACGCATAACGCATAACGCAAACGTATAACGCACAACGCATAACGCATAACGCATAACTTATAACTCATTACTCATAACGAATAACGCATAACGCATAACGCATAACGCATAACGCATAGCGCATAATGCATAACGCATAACGCATAACGCATAACGCATAACGCATAACGCATAACGCATAACGCATAACGCATAACGCATAACGCATAACGCATAACGCATAACGCATAACGCATAACGCATAAAGCATAACGCATAACGCATAACGCAAACGTATAACGCACAACGCATAACGCATAACTTATAACTCATTACTCATAACGAATAACGCATAACGCATAACGCATAACGCATAGCGCATAATGCATAACGCATAACGCATAACGCATAACGCATAACGCATAACGCATAACGCATAACGCATAACGCATAACGCATAACGCATAACGCATAACGCATAACGCATAACGCATAACGCATAACGCATAACGCATAACGCATAACGCATAATGCATAACGCATAAAGCGTAACGCATAACGCATAACGCATAACGCATAACGCATAACGCATAACGCATAACGCATAACGCATAACGCAAACGCATAACGCATAACGCATACCGTATAACGCATAACGCATAACGCATAACGCAAACGTATAACGCACAACGCATAACGCATAACGCATAACGCATAACGCATAACGCATAACATATAACGCATAACGCATAACGCATAACGCATAACGCATAACGAATACCGCAAAACGTATATCGCCTAACACATAACGGATCACGCATAACGCATAACGCATAACGTATAACGCATAACGCATAACGCATAACACATAACGCAAAACACATAATGCACAACGCATTACGAATACAGCAAAACGCATAACCCTTAACGCATAACGGATCACGCATAACGCATAACGCATAATGCATAACGCATAACGCATAACGCATAATGCATAACGCATAAAGCGTAACGCATAACGCATAACGCATAACGCATAACGCATAACGCATAACGCATAACGCAAACGCATAACGCATAACGCATACCGTATAACGCATAACGCAGAACGCATAACGCAAACGTATAACGCACAACGCATAACGCATAACGCATAACGCATAACGCATAACGCATAACATATAACGCATAACGCATAACGCATAACGCATAATGCATAACGCATAACGTATAACTCATAACGCATAACGCATAAAGCATAACGCATAAAGCATAACGCATAACGCATAACGCATAACGCATAACGCATAACGCATAACGCAAAACGCATAACGCATAACGCATAATGCATAAAGCATAACGCATAACGCATAACTTATAACTCATTACTCATAACGAATAACGAATAACGCATAACGCATAACGCATAACGCATAACGCATAACGCATAACGCATAACGCATAACGCATAACGCATAACGCATAACGCATAACGCATAACGCATAACGCATAACGCATAACGCATAACGCATAATGCATAAAGCATAACGCATAACGCATAACTTATAACTCATTACTCATAACGAATAACGCATAACGCATAACGCATAATGCATGTCGGATCACGCATAACGCATATCGCCTAACACATAACGGATCACGCGTAACGCATAACGCATAACGTATAGAGCATAACGCATAACGCATAACGCATAACGCATAACGCATACCGTATAACGCATAACGCATAACGCACAACGCATAATGCATAACGAATAACGCATAACGCATATCGCATAAAACATAACGCATAACGCATAACGTACAACGTATAACGCATAACGCATAACGCATAACGCATAACGCATAACGCATAACGCATAACGCATAACGCATAACGCATAACGCATAACGCATAACGCATAACGCATAACGCATAACGCATAATGCATAAAGCATAACGCATAACGCATAACTTATAACTCATTACTCATAACGAATAACGCATAACGCATAATGCATGTCGGATCACGCATAACGCATATCGCCTAACACATAACGGATCACGCGTAACGCATAACGCATAACGTATAGAGCATAACGCATAACGCATAACGCATAACGCATAACGCATAACGCATAACGCATAACGCATAACGCACAACGCATATCGCATAACGCATAACGCATAACTCATATCGCATAACGCATAAATCACAACCCATAACGCACAATGCATAACGCATAATGCACAACGCATAACGAATACCGCAAAACGCATAACGCATAACGCATAACGCATAACGCATAACTCATAACGCATAACGCATAACGCATAACGCATAACGCACACCGTATAATGCATAACGCATAACGCATAACGCATAAAGCATAACGCATAACGCATAACGCATAACGCATAACGCATAACGGATCACACATAACGCATATCGCATAACGCATAACGCATAACGCATAACGCATAACGCATAAAGCATAACGCATAACGCATAACGCATTACGCATAACTTATAACTCATAACTCATAAGGAGTAACGCATAACGCATAAAACATAACGCATAACGCATAACGCATAACGCATAACGCATAATGCATAAAGCATAACGCATAACGCATAACTTATAACTCATTACTCATAACGAATAACGCATAACGCATAACGCATATCGCATAACGCATAACGCATAATGCATAACGCATAACGCATAACGCATAACGCATAACGCATAACGCATAACGCATAACGCATAACGCATATCGCATAACGCATAACGCATAACGCATAACGCATAACGCATAACGCATAAAGCATAACGCATAACGCATAACGCAAACGTATAACGCACAACGCATAACGCATAACTTATAACTCATTACTCATAACGAATAACGCATAACGCATAACGCATAACGCATAGCGCATAATGCATAACGCATAACGCATAACGCATAACGCATAACGCATAACGCATAACGCATAACGCATAACGCATAACGCATAACGCATAACGCATAACGCATAACGCATAACGCATAACGCATAACGCATATCGCATAACGCATAACGCATAACGCATAACGCATAACGCATAACGCATAACGCATAACGCATAACGCATAACGCATAACGCATATCGCATAACGCATAACGCATAACGCATAACGCATAACGCATAACGCATAAAGCATAACGCATAACGCATAACGCAAACGTATAACGCACAACGCATAACGCATAACGCCTAACGCAAAACGCATAACGCATAACGCATAACGCATAACGCATAACGCCTAACGCATAAAGCATAACGCATAACTCATAATGCATAACGCATAAAGCGTAACGCATAACGCATAACGCATAACGCATAACGCATAACGCATAACGCATAACGCAAACGCATAACGCATAACGCATACCGTATAACGCATAACGCATAACGCATAACGCAAACGTATAACGCACAACGCATAACGCATAACGCATAACGCATAACGCATAACGCATAACGCATAACGAATACCGCAAAACGTATATCGCCTAACACATAACGGATCACGCATAACGCATAACGCATAACGTATAACGCATAACGCATAACGCATAACACATAACGCAAAACACATAATGCACAACGCATTACGAATACAGCAAAACGCATAACCCTTAACGCATAACGGATCACGCATAACGCATAACGCATAATGCATAACGCATAACGCATAACGCATAATGCATAACGCATAAAGCGTAACGCATAACGCATAACGCATAACGCATAACGCATAACGCATAACGCATAACGCAAACGCATAACGCATAACGCATACCGTATAACGCATAACGCATAACGCATAACGCAAACGTATAACGCACAACGCATAACGCATAACGCATAACGCAGAACGCATAACGCATAACATATAACGCATAACGCATAACGCATAACGCATAATGCATAACGCATAACGTATAACTCATAACGCATAACGCATAAAGCATAACGCATAAAGCATAACGCATAACGCATAACGCATAACGCATAACGCATAACGCATAACGCATAACGCAAAACGCATAACGCATAACGCATAATGCATAAAGCATAACGCATAACGCATAACTTATAACTCATTACTCATAACGAATAACGCATAACGCATAACGCATAACGCATAACGCATAACGCATAACGCATAACGCATAACGCATAACGCATAACGCATAACGCATAACGCATAACGCATAACGCATAACGCATAATGCATAAAGCATAACGCATAACGCATAACTTATAACTCATTACTCATAACGAATAACGCATAACGCATAACGCATAATGCATGTCGGATCACGCATAACGCATATCGCCTAACACATAACGGATCACGCGTAACGCATAACGCATAACGTATAGAGCATAACGCATAACGCATAACGCATAACGCATAACGCATACCGTATAACGCATAACGCATAACGCACAACGCATAATGCATAACGAATAACGCATAACGCATATCGCATAAAACATAACGCATAACGCATAACGTACAACGTATAACGCATAACGCATAACGCATAACGCATAACGCATAACGCATAACGCATAACGCATAACGCATAACGCATAACGCATAACGCATAACGCATAACGCATAACGCATAACGCATAACGCATAACGCATAATGCATAAAGCATAACGCATAACGCATAACTTATAACTCATTACTCATAACGAATAACGCATAACGCATAACGCATAATGCATGTCGGATCACGCATAACGCATATCGCCTAACACATAACGGATCACGCGTAACGCATAACGCATAACGTATAGAGCATAACGCATAACGCATAACGCATAACGCATAACGCATACCGTATAACGCATAACGCATAACGCACAACGCATAATGCATAACGAATAACGCATAACGCATATCGCATAAAACATAACGCATAACGCATAACGTACAACGTATAACGCATAACGCATAACGCATAACGCATAACGCATAACGCATAACGCGTACCGCATAACGCATAACGCATAACGCATAACGCATAACGCATAACGCATAACGCACAACGCATATCGCATAACGCATAACGCATAACGCATAACGCACAACGCATATCGCATAACGCATAACGCATAACGCATAACGCATGGCGCATAACTCAAAATGCATAACGCATAACGCATAACGCATAACGCATAACGCATAAATCATATCGCATAACGCATAAATCACAACCCATAACGCACAACGCATAACGCATAATGCACAACGCATAACGAATACCGCAAAACGCATAACGCATAACGCATAACGCATAACGCATAACGCATAACTCATAACGCATAACGCATAACGCATAACGCATAACGCACACCGTATAATGCATAACGCATAACGCATAACGCATAAAGCATAACGCATAACGCATAACGCATAACGCATAACGCATAACGGATCACACATAACGCATATCGCATAACGCATAACGCATAACGCATAACGCATAACGCATAAAGCATAACGCATAACGCATAACGCATTACGCATAACTTATAACTCATAACTCATAAGGAGTAACGCATAACGCATAAAACATAACGCATAACGCATAACGCATAACGCATAACGCATAATGCATAAAGCATAACGCATAACGCATAACTTATAACTCATTACTCATAACGAATAACGCATAACGCATAACGCATATCGCATAACGCATAACGCATAATGCATAACGCATAACGCATAACGCATAACGCATAACGCATAACGCATAACGCATAACGCATAACGCATATCGCATAACGCATAACGCATAACGCATAACGCAAACGCATAACGCATAACGCATACCGTATAACGCATAACGCATAACGCATAACGCAAACGTATAACGCACAACGCATAACGCATAACGCATAACGCATAACATATAACGCATAACGCATAACGCATAACGCATAATGCATAACGCATAACGTATAACTCATAACGCATAACGCATAACGCATAACGCATAAAGCATAACGCATAAAGCATAACGCATAACGCATAACGCATAACGCATAACGCATAACGCATAACGCATAACATATAACGCATAACGCATAACGCATAACGCATAATGCATAACGCATAACGTATAACTCATAACGCATAACGCATAAAGCATAACGCATAAAGCATAACGCATAACGCATAACGCATAACGCATAACGCATAACGCATAACGCATAACGCAAACGTATAACGCACAACGCATAACGCATAACGCATAACGCATAACATATAACGCATAACGCATAACGCATAACGCATAATGCATAACGCATAACGTATAACTCATAACGCATAACGCATAAAGCATAACGCATAAAGCATAACGCATAACGCATAACGCATATCGCATAACGCATAACGCATAACGCATAACGCATAACGCAAACGCATAACGCATAACGCATACCGTATAACGCATAACGCATAACGCATAACGCAAACGTATAACGCACAACGCATAACGCATAACGCATAACGCATAACATATAACGCATAACGCATAACGCATAACGCATAACGCATAACGCATAACGCATATCGCATAACGCATAACGCATAACGCATACCGTATAACGCATAACGCATAACGCACAACGCATAATGCATAACGAATAACGCATAACGCATATCGCATAAAACATAACGCATAACGCATAACGTACAACGTATAACGCATAACGCATAACGCATAACGCATAACGCATAACGCATAACGCATAACGCATAACGCATAACGCATAACGCATAACGCATAACGCATAACGCATAACGCATAACGCATAATGCATAAAGCATAACGCATAACGCATAACTTATAACTCATTACTCATAACGAATAACGCATAACGCATAACGCATAATGCATGTCGGATCACGCATAACGCATATCGCCTAACACATAACGGATCACGCGTAACGCATAACGCATAACGTATAGAGCATAACGCATAACGCATAACGCATAACGCATAACGCATACCGTATAACGCATAACGCATAACGCACAACGCATAATGCATAACGAATAACGCATAACGCATATCGCATAAAACATAACGCATAACGCATAACGTACAACGTATAACGCATAACGCATAACGCATAACGCATAACGCATAACGCATAACGCGTACCGCATAACGCATAACGCATAACGCATAACGCATAACGCATAACGCACAACGCATATCGCATAACGCATAACGCATAACGCATAACGCACAACGCATATCGCATAACGCATAACGCATAACGCATAACGCATGGCGCATAACTCAAAATGCATAACGCATAACGCATAACGCATAACGCATAACGCATAACTCATATCGCATAACGCATAAATCACAACCCATAACGCACAACGCATAACGCATAATGCACAACGCATAACGAATACCGCAAAACGCATAACGCATAACGCATAACGCATAACGCATAACTCATAACTCATAACGCATAACGCATAACGCATAACGCACACCGTATAATGCATAACGCATAACGCATAACGCATAAAGCATAACGCATAACGCATAACGCATAACGCATAACGCATAACGGATCACACATAACGCATATCGCATAACGCATAACGCATAACGCATAACGCATAACGCATAAAGCATAACGCATAACGCATAACGCATTACGCATAACTTATAACTCATAACTCATAAGGAGTAACGCATAACGCATAAAACATAACGCATAACGCATAACGCATAACGCATAACGCATAATGCATAAAGCATAACGCATAACGCATAACTTATAACTCATTACTCATAACGAATAACGCATAACGCATAACGCATATCGCATAACGCATAACGCATAATGCATAACGCATAACGCATAACGCATAACGCATAACGCATAACGCATAACGCATAACGCATAACGCATATCGCATAACGCATAACGCATAACGCATAACGCATAACGCAAACGCATAACGCATAACGCATACCGTATAACGCATAACGCATAACGCATAACGCAAACGTATAACGCACAACGCATAACGCATAACGCATAACGCATAACGCATAACATATAACGCATAACGCATAACGCATAACGCATAATGCATAACGCATAACGTATAACTCATAACGCATAACGCATAAAGCATAACGCATAAAGCATAACGCATAACGCATAACGCATAACGCATAACGCATAACGCATAACGCAAAACGCATAACGCATAACGCATAATGCATAAAGCATAACGCATAACGCATAACTTATAACTCATTACTCATAACGAATAACGCATAACGCATAACGCATAATGCATGTCGGATCACGCATAACGCATATCGCCTAACTCATAACGGATCACGCGTAACGCATAACGCATAACGTATAGAGCATAACGCATAACGCATAACGCATAACGCATAACGCATACCGTATAACGCATAACGCATAACGCACAACGCATAATGCATAACGAATAACGCATAACGCATATCGCATAAAACATAACGCATAACGCATAACGTACAACGTATAACGCATAACGCATAACGCATAACGCATAACGCATAACGCATAACGCGTACCGCATAACGCATAACGCATAACGCATAACGCATAACGCATAACGCATAACGCACAACGCATATCGCATAACGCATAACGCATAACGCACAACGCATATCGCATAACGCATAACGCATAACGCATGGCGCATAACTCAAAATGCATAACGCATAACGCATAACGCATAACGCATAACGCATAACTCATATCGCATAACGCATAAATCACAACCCATAACGCACAACGCATAACGCATAATGCACAACGCATAACGAATACCGCAAAACGCATAACGCATAACGCATAACGCATAACGCATAACGCATAACGCATAACGCATAACGCATAACGCATAACGCATAACGCACACCGTATAATGCATAACGCATAACGCATAACGCATAACGCATAACGCATAACGCATAACGCATAACGCATAACGGATCACACATAACGCATATCGCATAACGCATAACGCATAACGCATAACGCATAACGCATAAAGCATAACGCATAACGCATAACGCATTACGCATAACTTATAACTCATAACTCATAAGGAGTAACGCATAACGCATAACACATAACGCATAACGCATAACGCATAACGCATAACGCATAATGCATAAAGCATAACGCATAACGCATAACTTATAACTCATTACTCATAACGAATAACGCATAACGCATAACGCATAACGCATAACGCATAACGCATAACGCATAACGCATAACGCATAACGCATAACGCATAACGCATAACGCATAACGCATATCGCATAACGCATAACGCATAACGCATAACGCATAACGCATAACGCATAACGCATAACGCATAACGCATAACGCATAACGCATATCGCATAACGCATAACGCATAACGCATAACGCATAAAGCATAACGCATAACGCATAACGCAAACGTATAACGCACAACGCATAACGCATAACGCCTAACGCAAAACGCATAACGCATAACGCATAACGCATAACGCATAACGCCTAACGCATAAAGCATAACGCATAACGCATAACTTATAACTTATAACTCATTACTCATAACGAATAACGCATAACGCATAACGCATAACGCATAACGGATAACGCATATCGCATAACGCATAACGCATAACGCATAACGCATAATGCATAAAGCATAACGCATAACGCATAACTTATAACTCATTACTCATAACGAATAACGCATAACGCATAACGCATAATGCATGTCGGATCACGCATAACGCATATCGCCTAACTCATAACGGATCACGCATAACGCATAACGCATAACGTATAGAGCATAACGCATAACGCATAACGCATAACGCATAACGCATACCGTATAACGCATAACGCATAACGCACAACGCATAATGCATAACGAATAACGCATAACGCATATCGCATAAAACATAACGCATAACGCATAACGTACAACGTATAACGCATAACGCATAACGCATAACGCATAACGCATAACGCATAACGCGTACCGCATAACGCATAACGCATAACGCATAACGCATAACGCATAACGCATAACGCACAACGCATATCGCATAACGCATAACGCATAACGCACAACGCATATCGCATAACGCATAACGCATAACGCATGGCGCATAACTCAAAATGCATAACGCATAACGCATAACGCATAACGCATAACGCATAACTCATATCGCATAACGCATAAATCACAACCCATAATGCACAACGCATAACGCATAATGCACAACGCATAACGAATACCGCAAAACGCATAACGCATAACGCATAACGCATAACGCATAACGCATAACGCATAACGCATAACGCATAACGCATAACGCATAACGCACACCGTATAATGCATAACGCATAACGCATAACGCATAAAGCATAACGCATAACGCATAACGCATAACGCATAACGCATAACGGATCACACATAACGCATATCGCATAACGCATAACGCATAACGCATAACGCATAAAGCATAACGCATAACGCATAACGCATTACGCATAACTTATAACTCATAACTCATAAGGAGTAACGCATAACGCATAAAACATAACGCATAACGCATAACGCATAACGCATAACGCATAATGCATAAAGCAGAACGCATAACGCATAACTTATAACTCATTACTCATAACGAATAACGCATAACGCATAACGCATATCGCATAACGCATAACGCATAATGCATAACGCATAACGCATAACGCATAACGCATAACGCATAACGCATAACGCATAACGCATAACGCATATCGCATAACGCATAACGCATAACGCATAACGCATAACGCATAACGCATAAAGCATAAAGCATAACGCATAACGCAAACGTATAACGCACAACGCATAACGCATAACTTATAACTCATTACTCATAACGAATAACGCATAACGCATAACGCATAACGCATAGCGCATAATGCATAACGCATAACGCATAACGCATAACGCATAACGCATAACGCATAACGCATAACGCATAACGCATAACGCATAACGCATAACGCATAACGCATAACGCATAACGCATAACGCATATCGCATAACGCATAACGCATAACGCATAACGCATAACGCATAACGCATAACGCATAACGCATAACGCATAACGCATAACGCATATCGCATAACGCATAACGCATAACGCATAATGCATAAAGCATAACGCATAACGCATAACTTATAACTCATTACTCATAACGAATAACGCATAACGCATAACGCATAATGCATGTCGGATCACGCATAACGCATATCGCCTAACTCATAACGCATAACGCATAATGCATAAAGCATAACGCATAACGCATAACTTATAACTCATTACTCATAACCAATAACGCATAACGCATAACGCATAATGCATGTCGGATCACGCATAACGCATAACGCATAACGCATAACGCATAACGCATAACGCAAAACGCATAACGCATAACGCATAATGCATAAAGCATAACGCATAACGCATAACTTATAACTCATTACTCATAACGAATAACGCATAACGCATAACGCATAATGCATAACGCATAACGCATAACGCATAACGCATAACGCATAACGCATAACGCATAACGCATAACGCATAACGCATAACGCATAACGCATAACGCATAACGCATAACGCAAACGCATAACGCATAACGCATACCGTATAACGCATAACGCATAACGCATAACGCAAACGTATAACGCACAACGCATAACGCATAACGCATAACGCATAACGCATAACGCATAACATATAACGCATAACGCATAACGCATATCGCATAAAACATAACGCATAACGCATAACGTGCAACGTATAACGCATAACGCATAACGCATAACGCATAACGCATAACGCATAACGCATAACGCATAACGCATAACGCATAACGCATAACGCATAACGCATAACGCATAACGCATAACGCATAACGCATAACGCATAACGCATAACGCATAACGCATAACGCATAATGCATAAAGCATAACGCATAACGCATAACTTATAACTCATTACTCATAACGAATAACGCATAACGCATAACGCATAATGCATGTCGGATCACGCATAACGCATATCGCCTAACTCATAACGCATAACGCGTAACGCATAACGCATAACGTATAGAGCATAACGCATAACGCATAACGCATAACGCATAACGCATACCGTATAACGCATAACGCATAACGCACAACGCATAATGCATAACGAATAACGCATAACGCATATCGCATAAAACATAACGCATAACGCATAACGTACAACGTATAACGCATAACGCATAACGCATAACGCATAACGCATAACGCATAACGCGTACCGCATAACGCATAACGCATAACGCATAACGCATAACGCATAACGCATAACGCATAACGCATAACGCATAACGCATAACGCATAACGCACAACGCATATCGCATAACGCATAACGCATAACGCATGGCGCATAACTCAAAATGCATAACGCATAACGCATAACGCATAACGCATAACGCATAACTCATATCGCATAACGCATAAATCACAACCCATAACGCACAACGCATAACGCATAATGCACAACGCATAACGAATACCGCAAAACGCATAACGCATAACGCATAACGCATAACGCATAACGCATAACGCATAACGCATAACGCATAACGCATAACGCATAACGCACAACGTATAATGCATAACGCATAACGCATAACGCATAAAGCATAACGCATAACGCATAACGCATAACGCATAACGGATCACACATAACGCATATCGCATAACGCATAACGCATAACGCATAACGCATAACGCATAAAGCATAACGCATAACGCATAACGCATTACGCATAACTTATAACTCATAACTCATAAGGAGTAACGCATAACGCATAAAACATAACGCATAACGCATAACGCATAACGCATAACGCATAATGCATAAAGCATAACGCATAACGCATAACTTATAACTCATTACTCATAACGAATAACGCATAACGCATAACGCATAACGCATAACGCATAACGCATAACGCATAACGCATAACGCATAACGCATAACGCATAACGCATAACGCATAACGCATAACGCATATCGCATAACGCATAACGCATAACGCATAACGCATAACGCATAACGCATAACGCATAACGCATAACGCATAACGCATAACGCATATCGCATAACGCATAACGCATAACGCATAACGCATAAAGCATAACGCATAACGCATAACGCAAACGTATAACGCACAACGCATAACGCATAACGCCTAACGCAAAACGCATAACGCATAACGCATAACGCATAACGCATAACGCATAACGCATAAAGCATAACGCATAACGCATAACTTATAACTTATAACTCATTACTCATAACGAATAACGCATAACGCATAACGCATAACGCATAACGGATAACGCATATCGCATAACGCATAACGCATAACGCATAACGCATAATGCATAAAGCATAACGCATAACGCATAACTTATAACTCATTACTCATAACGAATAACGCATAACGCATAACGCATAATGCATGTCGGATCACGCATAACGCATATCGCCTAACTCATAACGGATCACGCGTAACGCATAACGCATAACGTATAGAGCATAACGCATAACGCATAACGCATAACGCATAACGCATACCGTATAACGCATAACGCATAACGCACAACGCATAATGCATAACGAATAACGCATAACGCATATCGCATAAAACATAACGCATAACGCATAACGTACAACGTATAACGCATAACGCATAACGCATAACGCATAACGCATAACGCATAACGCGTACCGCATAACGCATAACGCATAACGCATAACGCATAACGCATAACGCATAACGCACAACGCATATCGCATAACGCATAACGCATAACGCACAACGCATATCGCATAACGCATAACGCATAACGCATGGCGCATAACTCAAAATGCATAACGCATAACGCATAACGCATAACGCATAACGCATAACTCATATCGCATAACGCATAAATCACAACCCATAACGCACAACGCATAACGCATAATGCACAACGCATAACGAATACCGCAAAACGCATAACGCATAACGCATAACGCATAACGCATAACGCATAACGCATAACGCATAACGCATAACGCATAACGCATAACGCACACCGTATAATGCATAACGCATAACGCATAACGCATAAAGCATAACGCATAACGCATAACGCATAACGCATAACGCATAACGGATCACACATAACGCATATCGCATAACGCATAACGCATAACGCATAACGCATAAAGCATAACGCATAACGCATAACGCATTACGCATAACTTATAACTCATAACTCATAAGGAGTAACGCATAACGCATAAAACATAACGCATAACGCATAACGCATAACGCATAACGCATAATGCATAAAGCAGAACGCATAACGCATAACTTATAACTCATTACTCATAACGAATAACGCATAACGCATAACGCATATCGCATAACGCATAACGCATAATGCATAACGCATAACGCATAACGCATAACGCATAACGCATAACGCATAACGCATAACGCATAACGCATATCGCATAACGCATAACGCATAACGCATAACGCATAACGCATAACGCATAAAGCATAACGCATAACGCATAACGCAAACGTATAACGCACAACGCATAACGCATAACTTATAACTCATTACTCATAACGAATAACGCATAACGCATAACGCATAACGCATAGCGCATAATGCATAACGCATAACGCATAACGCATAACGCATAACGCATAACGCATAACGCATAACGCATAACGCATAACGCATAACGCATAACGCATAACGCATAACGCATAACGCATATCGCATAACGCATAACGCATAACGCATAACGCATAACGCATAACGCATAACGCATAACGCATAACGCATAACGCATAACGCATATCGCATAACGCATAACGCATAACGCATAACGCATAATGCATAAAGCATAACGCATAACGCATAACTTATAACTCATTACTCATAACGAATAACGCATAACGCATAACGCATAATGCATGTCGGATCACGCATAACGCATATCGCCTAACTCATAACGCATAACGCATAATGCATAAAGCATAACGCATAACGCATAACTTATAACTCATTACTCATAACGAATAACGCATAACGCATAACGCATAATGCATGTCGGATCACGCATAACGCATAACGCATAACGCATAACGCATAACGCATAACGCAAAACGCATAACGCATAACGCATAATGCATAAAGCATAACGCATAACGCATAACTTATAACTCATTACTCATAACGAATAACGCATAACGCATAACGCATAATGCATAACGCATAACGCATAACGCATAACGCATAACGCATAACGCATAACGCATAACGCATAACGCATAACGCATAACGCATAACGCATAACGCATAACGCATAACGCAAACGCATAACGCATAACGCATACCGTATAACGCATAACGCATAACGCATAACGCAAACGTATAACGCACAACGCATAACGCATAACGCATAACGCATAACGCATAACGCATAACATATAACGCATAACGCATAACGCATATCGCATAAAACATAACGCATAACGCATAACGTGCAACGTATAACGCATAACGCATAACGCATAACGCATAACGCATAACGCATAACGCATAACGCATAACGCATAACGCATAACGCATAACGCATAACGCATAACGCATAACGCATAACGCATAACGCATAACGCATAACGCATAACGCATAACGCATAACGCATAATGCATAAAGCATAACGCATAACGCATAACTTATAACTCATTACTCATAACGAATAACGCATAACGCATAACGCATAATGCATGTCGGATCACGCATAACGCATATCGCCTAACTCATAACGGATCACGCGTAACGCATAACGCATAACGTATAGAGCATAACGCATAACGCATAACGCATAACGCATAACGCATACCGTATAACGCATAACGCATAACGCACAACGCATAATGCATAACGAATAACGCATAACGCATATCGCATAAAACATAACGCATAACGCATAACGTACAACGTATAACGCATAACGCATAACGCATAACGCATAACGCATAACGCATAACGCGTACCGCATAACGCATAACGCATAACGCATAACGCATAACGCATAACGCATAACGCACAACGCATATCGCATAACGCATAACGCATAACGCACAACGCATATCGCATAACGCATAACGCATAACGCATGGCGCATAACTCAAAATGCATAACGCATAACGCATAACGCATAACGCATAACGCATAACTCATATCGCATAACGCATAAATCACAACCCATAACGCACAACGCATAACGCATAATGCACAACGCATAACGAATACCGCAAAACGCATAACGCATAACGCATAACGCATAACGCATAACGCATAACGCATAACGCATAACGCATAACGCATAACGCATAACGCACACCGTATAATGCATAACGCATAACGCATAACGCATAAAGCATAACGCATAACGCATAACGCATAACGCATAACGGATCACACATAACGCATATCGCATAACGCATAACGCATAACGCATAACGCATAACGCATAAAGCATAACGCATAACGCATAACGCATTACGCATAACTTATAACTCATAACTCATAAGGAGTAACGCATAACGCATAAAACATAACGCATAACGCATAACGCATAACGCATAACGCATAATGCATAAAGCATAACGCATAACGCATAACTTATAACTCATTACTCATAACGAATAACGCATAACGCATAACGCATAACGCATAACGCATAACGCATAACGCATAACGCATAACGCATAACGCATAACGCATAACGCATAACGCATAACGCATAACGCATATCGCATAACGCATAACGCATAACGCATAACGCATAACGCATAACGCATAACGCATAACGCATAACGCATAACGCATAACGCATATCGCATAACGCATAACGCATAACGCATAACGCATAAAGCATAACGCATAACGCATAACGCAAACGTATAACGCACAACGCATAACGCATAACGCCTAACGCAAAACGCATAACGCATAACGCATAACGCATAACGCATAACGCCTAACGCATAAAGCATAACGCATAACGCATAACTTATAACTTATAACTCATTACTCATAACGAATAACGCATAACGCATAACGCATAACGCATAACGGATAACGCATATCGCATAACGCATAACGCATAACGCATAACGCATAACGCATAAAGCATAACGCATAACGCATAACTTATAACTCATTACTCATAACGAATAACGCATAACGCATAACGCATAATGCATGTCGGATCACGCATAACGCATATCGCCTAACTCATAACGGATCACGCGTAACGCATAACGCATAACGTATAGAGCATAACGCATAACGCATAACGCATAACGCATAACGCATACCGAATAACGCATAACGCATAACGCATAACGCATAATGCATAACGAATAACGCATAACGCATATCGCATAAAACATAACGCATAACGCATAACGTACAACGTATAACGCATAACGCATAACGCATAACGCATAACGCATAACGCATAACGCGTACCGCATAACGCATAACGCATAACGCATAACGCATAACGCATAACGCATAACGCACAACGCATATCGCATAACGCATAACGCATAACGCACAACGCATATCGCATAACGCATAACGCATAACGCATGGCGCATAACTCAAAATGCATAACGCATAACGCATAACGCATAACGCATAACGCATAACTCATATCGCATAACGCATAAATCACAACCCATAACGCACAACGCATAACGCATAATGCACAACGCATAACGAATACCGCAAAACGCATAACGCATAACGCATAACGCATAACGCATAACGCATAACTCATAACGCATAACGCATAACGCATAACGCATAACGCACACCGTATAATGCATAACGCATAACGCATAACGCATAAAGCATAACGCATAACGCATAACGCATAACGCATAACGCATAACGGATCACACATAACGCATATCGCATAACGCATAACGCATAACGCATAACGCATAAAGCATAACGCATAACGCATAACGCATTACGCATAACTTATAACTCATAACTCATAAGGAGTAACGCATAACGCATAAAACATAACGCATAACGCATAACGCATAACGCATAACGCATAATGCATAAAGCAGAACGCATAACGCATAACTTATAACTCATTACTCATAACGAATAACGCATAACGCATAACGCATATCGCATAACGCATAACGCATAATGCATAACGCATAACGCATAACGCATAACGCATAACGCATAACGCATAACGCATAACGCATAACGCATAACGCATATCGCATAACGCATAACGCATAACGCATAACGCATAACGCATAACGCATAAAGCATAACGCATAACGCATAACGCAAACGTATAACGCACAACGCATAACGCATAACTTATAACTCATTACTCATAACGAATAACGCATAACGCATAACGCATAACGCATAGCGCATAATGCATAACGCATAACGCATAACGCATAACGCATAACGCATAACGCATAACGCATAACGCATAACGCATAACGCATAACGCATAACGCATAACGCATAACGCATAACGCATAACGCATAACGCATAACGCATATCGCATAACGCATAACGCATAACGCATAACGCATAACGCATAACGCATAACGCATAACGCATAACGCATAACGCATAACGCATATCGCATAACGCATAACGCATAACGCATAACGCATAAAGCATAACGCATAACGCATAACGCAAACGTATAACGCACAACGCATAACGCATAACGCCTAACGCAAAACGCATAACGCATAACGCATAACGCATAACGCATAACGCATAACGCCTAACGCATAAAGCATAACGCATAACGCATAACTTATAACTCATTACTCATAACGAATAACGCATAACGCATAACGCATAACGCATAACGGATAACGCATATCGCATAACGCATAACGCATAATGCATAACGCATAAAGCATAACGCATAACGCATAACGCATAACCCCTAACGCATAACGCATAACGTATAACGCATAAAGCATAACGCATAACGCAAACGTATAACGCACAACGCATAACGCATAACTTATAACTCATTACTCATAACGAATAACTCATAACGCATAACGCATAACGCATAACGCATAACGCATAAAGCATAACGCATAACGCATAACGCATAACGCATAACGCATAACGCATAACGCATATCGCATAACGCATAACGCATAACGCATAACGCATAACGCATAACGCATAAAGCATAACGCATAACGCATAACGCAAACGTATAACGCACAACGCATAACGCATAACGCCTAACGCAAAACGCATAACGCATAACGCATAACGCATAACGCCTAACGCATAAAGCATAACGCATAACGCATAACTTATAACTCATTACTCATAACGAATAACGCATAACGCATAATGCACAACGCATAACGCATAACGCATAATGCATAACGCATAACGCATAACGCATAAAGCATAACGCATAACGCATAACGCATAACGCATAACGGATCACACATAACGCATATCGCATAACGCATAACGCATAACGCATAACGCATAACGCATAAAGCATAACGCATAACGCATAACGCATTACGCATAACTTATAACTCATAACTCATAAGGAGTAACGCATGACGCATAAAACATAACGCATAACGCATAACGCATAACGCATAACGCATAACGCATAACGCATAATGCATAAAGCATAACGCATAACGCATAACTTATAACTCATTACTCATAACGAATAACGCATAACGCATAACGCATAACGCATAACGCATAACGCATAACGCATAATGCATAACGCATAACGCATAACGCATAACGCATAACGCATAACGCATAACGCATAACGCATAACGCATATCGCATAACGCATAACGCATAGCGCATAACGCATAACGCATAACGCATAAAGCATAACGCATAACGCATAACGCAAACGTATAACGCACAACGCATAACGCATAACGCCTAACGCAAAACGCATAACGCATAACGCATAACGCATAACGCATAACGCCTAACGCATAAAGCATAACGCATAACGCATAACTTATAACTCATTACTCATAACGAATAACGCATAACGCATAACGCATAACGGATAACGCATATCGCATAACGCATAACGCATAATGCATAACGCATAAAGCATAACGCATAACGCATAACGCATAACCCCTAACGCATAACGCATAACGTATAACTCATAACGCATAAAGCATAACGCATAACGCATAACGCCTAACGCATAACGCATAACGCATAACCCCTAACGCATAACGCATAACGCATAACGTATAACGCATAACGCATACCGTATAACGCATAACGCATAACGCAAACGTATAACGCACAACGCATAACGCATAACGAACAACGGATAACGCATAACGCATAACGCATAACGCATAACGAATACCGCAAAACGTATATCGCCTAACACATAACGGATCACGCATAACGCATAACGCATAACGTATAACGCATAACGCATAAAGCATAACACATAACGCAAAACACATAATGCACAACGCATTACGAATACAGCAAAACGCATAACGCTTAACGCATAACGGATCACGCATAACGCATAACGCATAATGCATAACGCATAACGCATAACGCATAATGCATAACGCATAAAGCGTAACGCATAACGCATAACGCATAAAGCATAACACATAACGCATAACTCATAATGCACAACGCATAATGAATACAGCAAAACGCATAACGCTTAACGCATAACGCATAAACCATAACGCATATTGCATAACGCATAACGCATAACGCATAACGCATAACGCATAACGCATAACGTATAACGTATAACGCATACCGCATTACGCATAACTTATAACTCATAACTCATAAGGAGTAACGCATAACGCATAAAGCATAACGCATAACGCATAAAGCATAACGCATAACGCATAACTTATAACTCATTACTCATAACGAATAACGCATAATGCATAACTTATAACTCATTACTCATAACTCGTAACGCATAACGCATAAAGCATAACGCATAACGCATAACGGATAAAGCATAATGCATAACGCATAACGCATAACGCATTACGCATAACTTATAACCCATAACTCATAAGGAGTAACGCATAACGCATAAAGCATAACGCATGACGCATAACGCATAAAGCATAACGCATAACGCATAACGCATAACGCATAACGCATAACGCATAACGCATAACGCATAACGCATAACGCATAACGCATAACGCATAACGCATAACGCATAACGCATAACGCATACCGTATAACGCATAGCGCATAACGCATAACGCATAACGGATAACGCATAACGCATAACGCATAACGCATAACGCATAACGCATAACGCATAACGCATAACGCATAACGCATAACGGATAAAGCATAATGCATAACGAATAACGCATAACGCATAAGGCATAACGCATAACGCATAACGCATTACGCATAACTTATAACTCATAACTCATAACGCATAACTCATAACGCATAACGCATAAAGCATAACGCATAACGCATAACGGATAAAGCGTAATGCATAACGCATAACGCATAACGCATTACGCATAACTTACAACCCATAACTCATAAGGAGTAACGCATAACGCATAAAGCATAACGCATGACGCATAACGCATAAAGCATAACGCATAACGCATAACGCATAACGCATAACGCATAACGCATAACGCATAACGCATAACGCATAACGCATAACGCATAACGCATACCGCATAACGTATAACGCATAACGCATAACGCATAACACATAACGCATAACGCATAATGCTCAACGCATAACGAATACAGCAAAACGCATAACGCTTAACGCATAACGCATAAATCATAACGCATAACGAATACCGCAAAACGTATATCGCCTAACACATAACGGATAACGCATAACGCATAACGCATAACGTATAACGCATAACGCATAACGCATAACACATAACGCATAACGCATAATGCTCAACGCATAACGAATACAGCAAAACGCATAACGCTTAACGCATAACGCATCACGCATAACGCATAACGCATAATGCATAACGCATAACGCATAACGCATAATGCATAACGCATAAAGCGTAACGCATAACGCATAACGCATAACGCATAACGCATAACGCATAACGCATAACGCATAACGCATAACGCAAACGCATAACGCATAACGCATACCGTATAACGCATAACGCATAACGCATAACGCATAACGCAAACGTATAACGCACAACGCATAACGCATAACGCATAACGCATAACGCATAACGCATAACATATAACGCATAACGCATAACGCATAACGCATAATGCATAACGCATAACGTATAACTCATAACGCATAACGCATAAAGCATAACCCATAAAGCATAACGCATAACGCATAACGCATAACGCATAACGCATAACGCAAAACGCATAACGCATAACGCATAATGCATAAAGCATAACGCATAACGCATAACTTATAACTCATTACTCATAACGAATAACGCATAACGCATAACGCATAACGCATAACGCATAACGCATAACGCATAACGCATAACGCATAACGCATAACGCATAACGCATAACGCATAATGCATAAAGCATAACGCATAACGCATAACTTATAACTCATTACTCATAACGAATAACGCATAACGCATAACGCATAATGCATGTCGGATCACGCATAACGCATATCGCCTAACACATAACGGATCACGCGTAACGCATAACGCATAACGTATAGAGCATAACGCATAACGCATAACGCATAACGCATAACGCATAACGCATACCGTATAACGCATAACGCATAACGCACAACGCATAATGCATAACGAATAACGCATAACGCATATCGCATAAAACATAATGCATAACGCATAACGTACAACGTATAACGCATAACGCATAACGCATAACGCATAACGCATAACGCATAACGCATAACGCGTACCGCATAACGCATAACGCATAACGCATAACGCATAACGCATAACGCATAACGCACAACGCATATCGCATAACGCATAACGCATAACGCACAACGCATATCGCATAACGCATAACGCATAACGCATAACGCATGGCGCATAACTCAAAATGCATAACGCATAACGCATAACGCATAACACATAACTCATATCGCATAACCCATAAATCATAACCCATAACGCACAACGCATAACGCATAATGCACAACGCATAACGAATACCGCAAAACGCATAACGCATAACGCATAACGCATAACGCATAACTCATAACGCATAACGCATAACGCATAACGCACACCGTATAATGCATAACGCATAACGCATAACGCATAAAGCATAACGCATAACGCATAACGCATAACGCATAACGGATCACACATAACGCATATCGCATAACGCATAACGCATAACGCATAACGCATAACGCATAACGCATAACGCATAACGCATAACGCATAACGCATAACGCATAACGCATAACGCATAAAGCATAACGCATAACGGATCACGCATAACGCATAACGCATAACGCATAACGCATAACGCATAACGCATAACGCATAAAGCATAACGCATAACGCATAACGCATTACGCATAACTTATAACTCATAACTCATAAGGAGTAACGCATAACGCATAAAGCATAACGCATAACGCATAACGCATAACGCATAACGCATAACGCATAACGCATAACGCATAATGCATAATGCATAACGCATAACGCATAACGCATAACGCATAACGCATAACGCATAACGCATAACGCATAACGCATAACGCATAACGCATATCGCATAACGCATAACGCATAACGCATAACGCATAACACATAAAGCATAACGCATAACGCATAACGCAAACGTATAACGCACAACGCATAACGCATAACGCATAACGCAAAACGCATAACGAATAACGCATAACGCATAACGCATAACGGATAACGCATATCGCATAACGCATAACGCATAATGCATAACGCATAAAGCATAACGCATAACGCATAACGCATAACCCCTAACGCATAACGCATAACGTATAACTCATAACGCATAACGCATAACACATAACGCATAACACATAATGCACAACGCATTACGAATACAGCAAAACGCATAACGCTTAACGCATAACGGATCACGCATAACGCATAACGCATAATGCATAACGCATAACGCATAACGCATAATGCATAACGCATAAAGCGTAACGCATAACGCATAACGCATAAAGCATAACACATAACGCATAACTCATAATGCACAACGCATAACGAATACAGCAAAACGCATAACGCTTAACGCATAACGCATAACGGATAAAGCATAATGCATAACGCATAACGCATAACGCATTACGCATAACTTATAACCCATAACTCATAAGGAGTAACGCATAACGCATAAAGCATAACGCATGACGCATAACGCATAAAGCATAACGCATAACGCATAACGCATAACGCATAACGCATAACGCATAACGCATAACGCATAACGCATAACGCATAACGCATAACGCATACCGTATAACGCATAGCGCATAACGCATAACGCATAACGCATAACGCATAACGCATAACGCATAACGCATAACGCATAACGCATAACGCATGAAGCATAACGCATAACGCATAACTTATAACTCATTACTCATAACGAATAACGCATAACGCATAAGGCATAACGCATAACGCATAACGCATAACGCATAACGCATAACGCATAACGCATAACGCATAACTCATAACGCATAATGCATAAAGCATAACGCATAACGCATAACTTATAACTCATTACTCATAACGAATAACGCATAACGCATAACGCATAACGCACAACGCATAATGCATAACGCATAACGCATAACGCATAACGCATAACGCATAACGCATAACGCATAGCGCATAACGCATAACGCATAACGCATAACGCATAACGCATATCGCATAACGCATAACGCATAACGCATAACGCATAAAGCATAACGCATAACGCATAACGCATAACGCATAACGCATAACGCATGAAGCATAACGCATAACGCATAACTTATAACTCATTACTCATAACGAATAACGCATATCGCATAAGGCATAACGCATAACGCATAACGCATAACGCATAACGCATAACGCATAAAGCATAACTCATAACGCATAATGCATAAAGCATAACGCATAACGCATAACTTATAACTCATAACGCATAACGCATAACGCATAACGCATAACGCATAACGCATAACGCATAACGCATAACGCATAACGCATACCGTATAACGCATAGCGCATACCGTATAACGCATAACGCATAACGCAAACGTATAACGCACAACGCATAACGCATAACGAACAACGGATAACGCATAACGCATAACGCATAAGGCATAACGCATAATGCATAACGCATAACGCATAACGCATTACGCATAACTTATACCCCATAACTCATAAGGAGTAACGCATAACGCATAACGCATAACGCATAACGCATAACGCATACCGTATAACGCATAGCGCATAACGCATAACGCATAACGCATAACGCATAACGCATAACGCATAACGCATAACGCATAACGCATGAAGCATAACGCATAACGCATAACTTATAACTCATTACTCATAACGAATAACGCATAACGCATAAGGCATAACGCATAACGCATAACGCATAACGCATAACGCATAACGCATAACTCATAACGCATAATGCATAAAGCATAACGCATAACGCATAACTTATAACTCATTACTCATAACGAATAACGCATAACGCATAACGCATAACGCATAACGCATAATGCATAACGCATAACGCATAACGCATAACGCATTACGCATAACGCATAACGCATAACGCATAACGCATAAAGCATAACGCATAACGCATAACGCAAACGTATAACGCACAATTCATAACGCATAACGCATAACGCAAAACGCATAACGCATAACGCATAACGCATAACGCATAACGCATAACGCATAACGCATAACGCATAACGCATAACGCATAAAGCATAACGCATAACGCATAACGCATAACTTATAACTCATTACTCATAACGAATAACGCATAACGCATAACGCATAACGGATAACGCATATCGCATAACGCATAACGCATAATGCATAACGCATAAAGCATAACGCATAACGCATAACCCCTAACGCATAACGCATAACGCATAACGCATAACGCATAACGCCTAACGCATAACGCATAACGCATAACCCCCAACGCATAACGCATAACGCATAACGCATAACGTGTAACTAATAACTCACAACGCATAAAGCATAACGCATAACGCATAACGCATATCGCATATCGCATAACGCATAACGCATAACGTATAACGCATAACGCATACCGTATAACGCATAACGCATAACGCAAACGTATAACGCACAACGCATAACGCATAACGAACAACGGATAACGCATAACGCATAACGCATAACGCATAACGAATACCGCAAAACGTATATCGCCTAACACATAACGGATCACGCATAACGCATGACGCATAACGTATAACGCATAACGCATAACGCATAACACATAACGCATAACACATAATGCACAACGCATTACGAATACAGCAAAACGCATAACGCTTAACGCATAACGGATCACGCATAACGCATAACGCATAATGCATAACGCATAACGCATAACGCATAATGCATAACGCATAAAGCGTAACGCATAACGCATAACGCATAAAGCATAACACATAACGCATAACTCATAATGCACAACGCATAACGAATACAGCAAAACGCATAACGCTTAACGCATAACGCATAACGCATAACACATAATGCATAACGCATAACGCATAACGCATAACGCATAACGCATAACGCATAACGGAAAACGCATAACGCATAACGCATAACGCATAACGCATAACGCATAACGCATAAAGCATAACGCATAACGCATAACGGATAAAGCATAATGCATAACGAATAACGCATAACGCATAAGGCATAACGCATAACGCATAACGCATTACGCATAACTTATAACTCATAACTCATAACGCATAACTCATAACGCATAACGCATAAAGCATAACGCATAACGCATAACGGATAAAGCGTAATGCATAACGCATAACGCATAACGCATTACGCATAACTTACAACCCATAACTCATAAGGAGTAACGCATAACGCATAAAGCATAACGCATGACGCATAACGCATAAAGCATAACGCATAACGCATAACGCATAACGCATAACGCATAACGCATAACGCATAACGCATAACGCATAACGCATACCGCATAACGTATAACGCATAACGCATAACGCATAACACATAACGCATAACGCATAATGCTCAACGCATAACGAATACAGCAAAACGCATAACGCTTAACGCATAACGCATAAATCATAACGCATAACGAATACCGCAAAACGTATATCGCCTAACACATAACGGATAACGCATAACGCATAACGCATAACGTATAACGCATAACGCATAACGCATAACACATAACGCATAACGCATAATGCTCAACGCATAACGAATACAGCAAAACGCATAACGCTTAACGCATAACGCATCACGCATAACGCATAACGCATAATGCATAACGCATAACGCATAACGCATAATGCATAACGCATAAAGCGTAACGCATAACGCATAACGCATAACGCATAACGCATAACGCATAACGCATAACGCAAACGCATAACGCATAACGCATACCGTATAACGCATAACGCATAACGCATAACGCATAACGCAAACGTATAACGCACAACGCATAACGCATAACGCATAACGCATAACGCATAACATATAACGCATAACGCATAACGCATAACGCATAATGCATAACGCATAACGTATAACTCATAACGCATAACGCATAAAGCATAACCCATAAAGCATAACGCATAACGCATAACGCATAACGCATAACGCATAACGCAAAACGCATAACGCATAACGCATAATGCATAAAGCATAACGCATAACGCATAACTTATAACTCATTACTCATAACGAATAACGCATAACGCATAACGCATAACGCATAACGCATAACGCATAACGCATAACGCATAACGCATAACGCATAACGCATAACGCATAACGCATAATGCATAAAGCATAACGCATAACGCATAACTAATAACTCATTACTCATAACGAATAACGCATAACGCATAACGCATAATGCATGTCGGATCACGCATAACGCATATCGCCTAACACATAACGGATCACGCGTAACGCATAACGCATAACGTATAGAGCATAACGCATAACGCATAACGCATAACGCATAACGCATACCGTATAACGCATAACGCATAACGCACAACGCATAATGTATAACGCATAACGCATAACGCACAACGCATATCGCATAACGCATAACGCATAACGCATAACGCATGGCGCATAACTCAAAATGCATATCGCATAACGCATAACGCATAACGCATAACGCATGGCGCATAACGCATAACGCATAACGGATCACACATAACGCATATCGCATAACGCATAACGCATAACGCATAACGCATAACGCATAACGCATAACGCATAACGCATAACGCATAACGCATAACGCATAACGCATAACGCATAAAGCATAACGCATAACGCATAACGCATTACGCATAACGCATAACGCATAACGCATAACGCATAACGCATAACGCATAACGCATAACGCATAACGCATATCGCATAACGCATAACGCATAACGCATAACGCATAACGCATAAAGCATAACGCATAACGCATAACGCAAACGTATAACGCACAACGCATAACGCATAACGCATAACGCAAAACGCATAACGAATAACGCATAACGCATAACGCATAACGGATAACGCATATCGCATAACGCATAACGCATAATGCATAACGCATAAAGCATAACGCATAACGCATAACGCATAACCCCTAACGCATAACGCATAACGTATAACTCATAACGCATAACGCATAACACATAACGCATAACACATAATGCACAACGCATTACGAATACAGCAAAACGCATAACGCTTAACGCATAACGGATCACGCATAACGCATAACGCATAATGCATAACGCATAACGCATAACGCATAATGCATAACGCATAAAGCGTAACGCATAACGCATAACGCATTACGCATAACTTATAACCCATAACTCATAAGGAGTAACGCATAACGCATAAAGCATAACGCATGACGCATAACGCATAAAGCATAACGCATAACGCATAACGCATAACGCATAACGCATAACGCATAACGCATAACGCATAACGCATAACGCATAACGCATAACGCATAACGCATAACGCATAACGCATAACGCATAACGCATACCGTATAACGCATAGCGCATAACGCATAACGCATAACGCATAACGCATAACGCATAACGCATAACGCATAACGCATAACGCATGAAGCATAACGCATAACGCATAACTTATAACTCATTACTCATAACGAATAACGCATAACGCATCAGGCATAACGCATAACGCATAACGCATAACGCATAAAGCATAACGCATAACGCATAACGGATAAAGCATAATGCATAACGCATAACGCATTACGCATAACTTATAACTCATAACTCATAACGAATAACGCATAACGCAAAATGCATAATGCATGTCGGATCACGCATAACGCATAACGCATAACGCATAACGCATAACGCATAACCCCTAACGCATAACGCATAACGCATAACGCATAACGTGTAACTAATAACTCACTACGCATAAAGCATAACGCATAACGCATAACGCATTACGCATAACTTATAACTCATAACTCATAAGGAGTAACGCATATCGCATAAAGCATAACGCATAACACATAACGCGTAACGCATAACGCATAACGCATAACTTATAACTCATTACTCATAACGAATAACGCATAGCGCATAACGGATAACGCATATCGCATAACGCATAACGCATAATGCATAACGCATAAAGCATAACGCATAACGCATAACGCATAACGCATAACGCATAACGCATAACGCATAACGCCTAACGCATAACGCATAACGCATAACGCATAACGCATACCGTATAACGCATAGCGCATAACGCATAACGCATAACGCATAAGGCATAACGCATAACGCATAACGCATAACGCATAAAGCATAACGCATAACGCATAACGCATTACGCATAACTTATAACTCATAACTCATAAGGAGTAACGCATATCGCATAAAGCATAACGCATAACACATAACGCGTAACGCATAACGCATAACGCATAACTTATAACTCATTACTCATAACGAATAACGCATAGCGCATAACGGATAACGCATATCGCATAACGCATAACGCATAATGCATAACGCATAAAGCATAACGCATAACGCATAACGCATAACGCATAACGCATAACGCATAACGCATAACGCCTAACGCATAACGCATAACGCATAACCCCTAACGCATAACGCATAACGCATAACGCATAACGTGTAACTAATAACTCACTACGCATAAAGCATAACGCATAACGCATAACGCATATCGCATATCGCATAACGCATAACGCATAACGTATAACGCATAACGCATACCGTATAACGCATAACGCATAACGCAAACGTATAACGCACAACGCATAACGCATAACGAACAACGGATAACGCATAACGCATAACGCATAACGCATAACGAATACCGCAAAACGTATATCGCCTAACACATAACGGATCACGCATAACGCATGACGCATAACGTATAACGCATAACGCATAACGCATAACACATAACGCATAACACATAATGCACAGCGCATTACGAATACAGCAAAACGCATAACGCTTAACGCATAACGGATCACGCATAACACATAACGCATAATGCATAACGCATAACGCATAACGCATAATGCATAACGCATAACGCATAACGCATTACGCATAACTTATAACTCATAACTCATAACGAATAACGCATAACGCAAAATGCATAACGCATGTCGGATCACGCATAACGCATAACGCATAAATCATAACGCATAACGCATAACGTTAACGCATAACCCATAACGCATAAGGCTTGATGCATGACGCATATCGCATATCGCATAAGGCTTGATGCATGACGCATATCGCATAACGCATAACGCATAACGCATAACGCATAACGCATAACGCATAACGCATAACGCATAACGCATAACGCATAACGCATAACGCATAACGCATAACGCTTAACGCATAACTCATATCGCATAACGCATAAATCATAACCCATAACGCACAACGCATAACGCATAATGCACAACGCATAACGAATACCGCAAAACGCATAACGCATAACGCATAACGCATAACGCATAACGCATAACTCATAACGCATAACGCATAACGCATAACGCATAAAGCATAAAGCATAAATCATAACGCATAACGAATACCGCAAAACGTATATCGCCTAACACATAACGGATCACGCATAACGCATAACGCATAACGTATAACGCATAACGCATAACGCATAACACATAACGCATAACGCATAATGCTCAACGCATAACGAATACAGCAAAACGCATAACGCTTAACGCATAACGCATCACGCATAACGCATAACGCATAATGCATAACGCATAACGCATAACGCATAATGCATAACGCATAAAGCGTAACGCATAAGGCATAACGCATAACGCATAACGCATAACGCATAAAGCATAACGCATAACGCATAACGCATTACGCATAACTTATAACTCATAACTCATAAGGAGTAACGCATATCGCATAAAGCATAACGCATAACGCATAACGCGTAACGCATAACGCAGAACGCACAACGCATAACGCATAACGCATAACGTATAACTCATAACGCATAACGCATAAAGCAAAACGCATAACGCATAACGCATAACGCATAACGCATAACGCATAACGCATAACGCAAACGCATAACGCATAACGCATACCGTATAACGCAAAACGCATAACGCATAACGCAAACGTATAACGCACAACGCATAACGCATAACGCATAACGCATAACGCATAACGCATAACGCATAACATATAACGCATAACGCATAACGCATAACGCATAATGCATAACGCATAACGTATAACTCATAACGCATAACGCATAAAGCATAACGCATAACGCATAACGCATAACGCATAACGCATAACGCATAACGCATAACGCATAACGCATAACGCATAACGCATAACGCATAACGCAAAACGCATAACGCATAACGCATAATGCATAAAGCATAACGCATAACGCATAACGCATAAAGCATAACGCATAACGCATAACGCATAACGCATTACGCATAACGCATAACTTATAACTCATTACTCATAACGAATAACGCATAACGCATAACGCATAACGCATAACGCATAACGCATAACGCATAACGCATAACGCATAAAGCATAACGCATAACGCATAACGCATAACGGATAAAGCATAATGCATAACGCATAACGCATAACGCATTACGCATAACTTATAACTCATAACTCATAACGAATAACGCATAACGCAAAATGCATAACGCATGTCGGATCACGCATAACGCATAACGCATAAAGCATAAATCATAACGCATAACGCATAACGTTAACGCATAACCCATAACGCATAAGGCTTGATGCATGACGCATATCGCATATCGCATAAGGCTTGATGCATGACGCATATCGCATATCGCATAAGGCTTGATGCATGACGCATATCGCATAACGCATAACGCATAACGCATAACGCATAACGCATAACTCATAACGCATAACGCATAACGCATAACGCATAAAGCATAAAGCATAAATCATAACGCATAACGAATACCGCAAAACGTATATCGCCTAACACATAACGGATCACGCAGAACGCATAACGCATAACGTATAACGCATAACGCATAACGCATAACACATAACACATAACGCATAATGCTCAACGCATAACGAATACAGCAAAACGCATAACGCTTAACGCATAACTCATCACGCATAACGCATAACGCATAATGCATAACACATAACGCATAACGCATAATGCATAACGCATAAAGCGTAACGCATAACGCATAACGCATAACGCATAACGCATAACGCATAACGCATAACGCATAACGCATAACGGATCACGCATAACGCATAACGCATAACGCATAACGCATAACGCATAACGCATAAAGCATAACGCATAACGCATAACGCATTACGCATAACTTATAACTCATAACTCATAAGGAGTAACGCATAACGCATAACGCATAACGCATAACCCCTAACGCATAACGCATAACGTATAACTCATAACGCATAACGCATAACGCATAACGCATAACGCCTAACGCATAACGCATAACGCATAACCCCTAACGCATAACGCATAACGCATAACGCATAACGTGTAACTAATAACGCACAACGCATAAAGCATAACGCATAACGCATAACGCATATCGCATAACGCATAACGCATAACGTATAACGCATAACGCATACCGTATAACGCATAACGCGTAACGCAAACGTATAACGCACAACGCATAACGCATAACGAACAACGGATAACGCATAACACATAACGCATAACGCATAACGAATACCGCAAAACGTATATCGCCTAACACATAACGGATCACGCATATCGCATAAAGCATAACGCATAACGCATAATGCGTAATGCATAACGCATAACGCACAACGCATAACGCATAACGCATAACGCATAACGCATAACATATAACGCATAACGCATAACGCATAACGCATAATGCATAACGCATAACGTATAACTCATAACGCATAACGCATAAAGCATAACGCATAACGCATAACGCATAACGCATAACGCATAACGCAAAACGCATAACGCATAACGCATAATGCATAAAGCATAACGCATAACGCATAACTTATAACTCATTACTCATAACGAATAACGCATAACGCATAACGCATAACGCATAACGCATAACGCATAACGCATAACGCATAACGCATAACGCATAACGCATAACGCATAACGCATAACGCATAACGCATAACGGATCACGCATAACGCATAACGCATAACGCATAACGCATAACGCATAACGCATAACGCATAACGCATAACGCATAACGCATAACGCATTACGCATAACTTATAACTTATAACTCATAAGGAGTAACGCATAACGCATAAAGCATAACGCATAACGCATAACGCATAACGCATAACGCATAACGCATAACGCATAATGCATAAAGCATAACGCATAACGCATAACTTATAACTCATTACTCATAACGAATAACGCATAACGCATAACGCATAACGCATAATGCATAACGCATAACGCATAACGCATAACGCATAACGCATAACGCATAACGCATAACGCATAACGCATAACGCATAACGCATAAGGCATAACGCATATCGCATAACGCATAACGCATAACGCATAACGCATAACGCATAACGCATAACGCATAAAGCATAACGCATAACGCAAACGTATAACGCAAAACGCATAACGCATAACGCATAACGCAAAACGCATAACGCATAACTTATAACCCATAACTCATAAGGAGTAACGCATAACGCATAAAGCATAACGCATGACGCATAACGCATAAAGCATAACGCATAACGCATAACGCATAACGCATAACGCATAACGCATAACGCATAACGCATAACGCATACCGTATAACGCATAACGCGTAACGCAAACGTATAACGCACAACGCATAACGCATAACGAACAACGGATAACGCATAACACATAACGCATAACGCATAACGAATACCGCAAAACGTATATCGCCTAACACATAACGGATCACGCATATCGCATAAAGCATAACGCATAACGCATAATGCGTAATGCATAACGCATAACGCACAACGCATAACGCATAACGCATAACGCATAACGCATAACATATAACGCATAACGCATAACGCATAACGCATAATGCATAACGCATAACGTATAACTCATAACGCATAACGCATAAAGCATAACGCATAACCCATAACGCATAACGGATAAAGCATAATGCATAACGCATAACGCATAACGCATTACGCATAACTTATAACTCATAACTCATAACGAATAACGCATAACGCAAAATGCATAACGCATGTCGGATCACGCATAACGCATAACGCATAAAGCATAAATCATAACGCATAACGCATAACGTTAACGCATAACCCATAACGCATAAGGCTTGATGCATGACGCATATCGCATATCGCATAAGGCTTGATGCATGACGCATATCGCATATCGCATAAGGCTTGATGCATGACGCATATCGCATAACGCATAACGCATAACGCATAACGCATAACGCATAACTCATAACGCATAACGCATAACGCATAACGCATAAAGCATAAAGCATAAATCATAACGCATAACGAATACCGCAAAACGTATATCGCCTAACACATAACGGATCACGCAGAACGCATAACGCATAACGTATAACGCATAACGCATAACGCATAACACATAACGCATAACGCATAATGCTCAACGCATAACGAATACAGCAAAACGCATAACGCTTAACGCATAACTCATCACGCATAACGCATAACGCATAATGCATAACACATAACGCATAACGCATAATGCATAACGCATAAAGCGTAACGCATAACGCATAACGCATAACGCATAACGCATAACGCATAACGCATAACGCATAACGCATAACGGATCACGCATAACGCATAACGCATAACGCATAACGCATAACGCATAACGCATAAAGCATAACGCATAACGCATAACGCATTACGCATAACTTATAACTCATAACTCATAAGGAGTAACGCATAACGCATAACGCATAACGCATAACCCCTAACGCATAACGCATAACGTATAACTCATAACGCATAACGCATAACGCATAACGCATAACGCCTAACGCATAACGCATAACGCATAACCCCTAACGCATAACGCATAACGCATAACGCATAACGTGTAACTAATAACGCACAACGCATAACGCATAACGCATAACGCATAACGCATAACGCATAACGCATAACGCATAACGTATAACGCATAACGCATACCGTATAACGCATAACGCGTAACGCAAACGTATAACGCACAACGCATAACGCATAACGAACAACGGATAACGCATAACACATAACGCATAACGCATAACGAATACCGCAAAACGTATATCGCCTAACACATAACGGATCACGCATATCGCATAAAGCATAACGCATAACGCATAATGCGTAATGCATAACGCATAACGCACAACGCATAACGCATAACGCATAACGCATAACGCATAACATATAACGCATAACGCATAACGCATAACGCATAATGCATAACGCATAACGTATAACTCATAACGCATAACGCATAAAGCATAACGCATAACGCATAACGCATAACGCATAACGCATAACGCAAAACGCATAACGCATAACGCATAATGCATAAAGCATAACGCATAACGCATAACTTATAACTCATTACTCATAACGAATAACGCATAACGCATAACGCATAACGCATAACGCATAACGCATAACGCATAACGCATAACGCATAACGCATAACGCATAACGCATAACGCATAACGCATAACGCATAACGGATCACGCATAACGCATAACGCATAACGCATAACGCATAACGCATAACGCATAACGCATAAAGCATAACGCATAACGCATAACGCATTACGCATAACTTATAACTTATAACTCATAAGGAGTAACGCATAACGCATAAAGCATAACGCATAACGCATAACGCATAACGCATAACGCATAACGCATAATGCATAAAGCATAACGCATAACGCATAACTTATAACTCATTACTCATAACGAATAACGCATAACGCATAACGCATAACGCATAATGCATAACGCATAACGCATAACGCATAACGCATAACGCATAACGCATAACGCATAACGCATAACGCATAACGCATAAGGCATAACGCATATCGCATAACGCATAACGCATAACGCATAACGCATAACGCATAACGCATAACGCATAAAGCATAACGCATAACGCAAACGTATAACGCAAAACGCATAACGCATAACGCATAACGCAAAACGCATAACGCATAACTTATAACCCATAACTCATAAGGAGTAACGCATAACGCATAAAGCATAACGCATGACGCATAACGCATAAAGCATAACGCATAACGCATAACGCATAACGCATAACGCATAACGCATAACGCATAACGCATAACGCATAACGCATAACGCATAACGCATAACGCATAACGCATAACGCATAACGCATACCGTATAACGCATAGCGCATAACGCATAACGCATAACGCATAACGCATAACGCATAACGCATAAAGCATAACGCATAACGCAAACGTATAACGCACAACGCATAACGCATAACGCATAACGCAAAACGCATAACGCATAACGCATAACGCATAACGCATAACGCATAAAGCATAACGCATAACGCATAACTTATAACTCATTACTCATAACGAATAACGCATAACGCATAACGGATAACGCATATCGCATAACGCATAACGCATAATGCATAACGCATAAAGTATAACGCATAACGCATAACGCATAACGCATAACGCATACCGTATAACGCATAACGCATAACGCAAAACGCATAACGCAAACGTATAACGCACAACGCATAACGCATAACGAACAACGGATAACGCATAACGCATAACGCATAACGCATAACGCATAACGAATACCGCAAAACGTATATCGCCTAACACATAACGGATCACGCATAACGCATAACGCATAACGTATAACGCATAACGCATAACGCATAACACATAACGCATAACGCATAATGCACAACGCATTACGAATACAGCAAAACGCATAACGCTTAACGCATAACGGATCACGCATAACGCATAACGCATAATGCATAATGCATAACGCATAACGCATAACGCATAATGCATAACGCATAAAGCGTAACGCATAACGCATAACGCATAAAGCGTAACACATAACGCATAACGCATAATGCACAACGCATAACGAATACAGCAAATCGCATAACGCTTAACGCATAACGCATAACGCATAACGCATAATGCATAACGCATAGCGCATAACGCATAACGCATAACGCATAACGCATAACGCATAACGCATAACGCATAACGCATAACGCATAACGCATAACGCATAACGTATAACGCATAACGCATAACGCATAACGCATAATGCATAACGCATAGCGCATAACGCATAACGCATAACGCATAACGCATAACGCATAACGCATAACGCATAACGCATAACGCATAACGCATAACGTATAACGCATACCGCATTACGCATAAAGCATAATGCATAACGCATAACGCATTACGCATAACTTATAACTCATAACTCATAAGGAGTAACGCATAACGCATAAAGCATAACGCATAACGCATAACGCATAACGCAAACGTATAACGCACAACGCATAAGGCATAACGCATATCGCATAACGCATAACGCATAACGCATAACGCATAACGCATAACGCATAAAGCATAACGCATAACGCAAACGTATAACGCACAACGCATAACGCATAACGCATAACGCAAAACGCATAACGCATAACGCATAACGCATAACGCATAACGCATAACGCATAAAGCATAACGCATAACGCATAACTTATAACTCATTACTCATAACGAATAACGCATAACGCATAACGGATAACGCATATCGCATAACGCATAACGCATAATGCATAACGCATAAAGTATAACGCATAACGCATAACGCATAACCCCTAACGCATAACGCATAACGTATAACTCATAACGCATAACGCATAACGCATAACGCATAACGCCTAACGCATAACGCATAACGCATAACCCCTAACGCATAACGCATAACGCATAACGCATAACGCATAACGCATAACGCATAACGCATAACGCATAACGCATAACCCCTAACGCATAACGCATAACGCATAACGCATAACGCATAACGCAAACGTATAACGCACAACGCATAAGGCATAACGCATATCGCATAACGCATAACGCATAACGCATAACGCATAACGCATAACGCATAAAGCATAACGCATAACGCAAACGTATAACGCACAACGCATAACGCATAACGCATAACGCAAAACGCATAACGCATAACGCATAACGCATAACGCATAACGCATAACGCATAACGCATAACGCATAAAGCATAACGCATAACGCATAACGCATAACGCATAACGCATAACGCATAAAGCATAACGCATAACGCAAACGTATAACGCACAACGCATAACGCATAACGCATAACGCAAAACGCATAACGCATAACGCATAACGCATAACGCATAACGCATAAAGCATAACGCATAACGCATAACTTATAACTCATTACTCATAACGAATAACGCATAACGCATAACGGATAACGCATATCGCATAACGCATAACGCATAATGCATAACGCATAAAGTATAACGCATAACGCATAACGCATAACGCATAACGCATACCGTATAACGCATAACGCATAACGCATAACGCATAACGCATAACGCATAACGCATAACGCATAACGCATAACGCATAACGCATAACGCATAACGCATAACGCATAAAGCATAACGCATAACGCATAAGGCATTACGCATAACTTATAACTCATAACTCATAAGGAGTAACGCATAACGCATAAAGCATAACGCATAACGCATAACGCATAACGCATAACGCGTAACGCATAACGCATAACGCATAACGCATAACGCATAACGCATAACGCATAACGCATAACTCATAACGCATAACTTATAACTCATTACTCATAACGAATAACGCATAACGCATAACGCATTTCGCATAACGCATAACGCATAATGCATAACGCATAAAGCATAAAGCATAACGCATAACGCATAACGCATAACGCATAACGCATAACGCATAACGCATAACGCATAACGCATAACGCATAACGCATAACGCATAACGCATAACGCATAACGCATAACGCATAACACATAAAGCATAACGCATAACGCATAACGCAAACGTATAACGCACAACGCATAACGCATAACGCAAAACGCATAACGCATAACGCATAACGCATAACGCATAACGCATAACGCATAACGCATAACGCATAACGCATACCGTATAACGCATAACGAATAACGCATAACGCATAACGCATAACGCATAACGCATAACGCATAACGCATAACGCATAACGCATAAAGCATAACGCATAACGCATAAGGCATTACGCATAACGCATAAAGCATAACGCATAACGCATAACCCCTAACGCATAACGCATAACGTATAACTCGTAACGCATAACGCATAACGCATACCGTATAACGCATAACGCATAACGCATAACGCATAACGCATAACGCATAACGCATAACGCATAACGCATAACGCATAACGCATAACGCATAACGCATAACGCATAACGCATAACGCATAACGCATAACGCATAACGCATAACGCATACCGTATAACGCATAACGCATAACGCAAAACGCATAACGCAAACGTATAACGCACAACGCATAACGCATAACGAACAACGGATAACGCATAACGCATAACGCATAACGCATAACGCATAACGAATACCGCAAAACGTATATCGCCTAACACATAACGGATCACGCATAACGCATAACGCATAACGTATAACGCATAACGCATAACGCATAACACATAACGCATAACGCATAATGCACAACGCATTACGAATACAGCAAAACGCATAACGCTTAACGCATAACGGATCACGCATAACGCATAACGCATAATGCATAATGCATAACGCATAACGCATAACGCATAATGCATAACGCATAAAGCGTAACGCATAACGCATAACGCATAAAGCGTAACACATAACGCATAACGCATAATGCACAACGCATAACGAATACAGCAAATCGCATAACGCTTAACGCATAACGCATAACGCATAACGCATAATGCATAACGCATAGCGCATAACGCATAACGCATAACGCATAACGCATAACGCATAACGCATAACGCATAACGCATAACGCATAACGCATAACGCATAACGTATAACGCATAACGCATAACGCATAACGCATAATGCATAACGCATAGCGCATAACGCATAACGCATAACGCATAACGCATAACGCATAACGCATAACGCATAACGCATAACGCATAACGTATAACGCATACCGCATTACGCATAAAGCATAATGCATAACGCATAACGCATTACGCATAACTTATAACTCATAACTCATAAGGAGTAACGCATAACGCATAAAGGATAACGCATAACGCATAACGCATAAATCATGACGCATAACGCATAACGCATAACTCATAACGCATAACGCATAACGCATAACGCATAACGCATAACGCATAACGCATAACGCATAACGCATAACGTATAACGCATACCGCATTACGCATAAAGCATAATGCATAACGCATAACGCATTACGCATAACTTATAACTCATAACTCATAAGGAGTAACGCATAACGCATAAAGCATAACGCATAACGCATAACGCATAAATCATGACGCATAACGCATAACGCATAACGCATAACGCATAACGCATAACGCATAACGCATAACGCATAACGCATAACGCATAACGCATAACGCATAACGCATAACGCATAACGCATAACGCATAACGCATAACGCATAACGCATAACGCATAACGCATAACGCATAACGCATAACGCATAACGCATACCGTATAACGCATAACGCATAACGCATAACGCATAACGCATAACGCATAACGCATAACGCATAACGCATAACGCATAACGCATAACGCATAACGCATAACGCATAACGCATAACGCATAACGCATACCGTATAACGCATAACGCATAACGCATAACGCATAACGCATAACGGATAACGCATAACGCATAACGCATAACGCATAACGCATAACGCATAACGCATAACGCATAACGCATACCGTATAACGCATAACGCATAACGCATAACGCATAACGCATAACGCATAACGCATAACGCATTACGCATAACTTATAACTCATAACTCATAAGGAGTAACGCATAACGCATAAAGCATAACGCATAACGCATAACGCATAACGCATAACGCGTAACGCATAACGCATAACGCATAACGCATAACGCATAACGCATAACGCACAACGCATAACGCATAACGAATAACGCATAAAGCATAACGCATAACGCATAACGCATAAAGCATAACGCATAACGCATAACGCATTACGCATAACGCATAACTTGTAACTCATTACTCATAACGAATAACGCATAACGCATAACGCATAACGCATAACGCATAACGCATAACGCATAACGCATAACGGATAAAGCATAATGCATAGCGCATAACGCATAACGCATTACGCATAACTTATAACTCATAACTCATAACGAATAACGCATAACGCAAAATGCATAACGCATAACGCATAACGCATAAAGCATAACGCATAACGCATAACGGATAAAGCATAATGCATAACGCATAACGCATAACGCATAACGCATAACGCATAACGTATTACGTATAACGCATACCGCATTACGCATAACTTATAACTCATAACTCATACGGAGTAACGCATAACGCATAAAGCATAACGCATAACGCATAACGCATAACGCATAAAGCATAACGCATAACGCATAACTTATAACTCATTACTCATAACTCATAAGGAGTAACGCATAACGCATAAAGCATAACGCATAACGCATAACGCATAACGTATTACGTATAACGCATACCGCATTACGCATAACTTATAACTCATAACTCATACGGAGTAACGCATAACGCATAAAGCATAACGCATAACGCATAACGCATAACGCATAAAGCATAACGCATAACGCATAACTTATAACTCATTACTCATAACGCATAACGCATAACGCATAAAGCATAACGCATAACGCATAACGGATAAAGCATAATGCATAACGCATAACGCATAACGCATTACGCATAACTTATAACTCATAACTCATAAGGAGTAACGCATAACGCATAAAGCATAACGCATAACGCATAACTTATAACTCATTACTCATAACGCATAACGCATAACGCATAAAGCATAACGCATAACGCATAACGGATAAAGCATAACGCATAAAGCATAACGCATAACGCATAACTTATAACTCATTACTCATAACTCATAAGGAGTAACGCATAACGCATAAAGCATAACGCATAACGCATAACGCATAACGTATTACGTATAACGCATACCGCATTACGCATAACTTATAACTCATAACTCATACGGAGTAACGCATAACGCATAAAGCATAACGCATAACGCATAAAGCATAACGCATAACGCATAACGGATAAAGCATAATGCATAACGCATAACGCATAACGCATAAAGCATAACGCATAACGCATAACGCATAACGCATAACGCGTAACGCATAACGCATAACGCATAACGCATAACGAATAACGCATAAAGCATAACGCATAACGCATAACGCATAAAGCATAACGCATAACGCATAACGCATTACGCATAACGCATAACTTGTAACTCATTACTCATAACGAATAACGCATAACGCATAACGCATAACGCATAACGCATAACGCATAACGCATAACGCATAACGCATAAAGCATAACGCATAACGCATAACGGATAAAGCATAATGCATAACGCATAACGCATAACGCATTACGCATAACTTATAACTCATAACTCATAACGAATAACGCATAACGCAAAATGCATAACGCATAACGCATAACGCATAAAGCATAACGCATAACGCATAACGGATAAAGCATAATGCATAACGCATAACGCATAACGCATTACGCATAACTTATAACTCATAACTCATACGGAGTAACGCATAACGCATAAAGCATAACGCATAACGCATAACGCATAACGCATAACGCATAAAGCATAACGCATAACGCATAACTTATAACTCATTACTCATAACGCATAACGCATAACGCATAAAGCATAACGCATAACGCATAACGGATAAAGCATAATGCATAACGCATAACGCATAACGCATTACGCATAGCTTATAACTCATAACTCATAAGGAGTAACGCATAACGCATAAAGCATAACGCATAACGCATAACGCATAAAGCATAACGCATAACGCATAACGCATAACGCATAACGCATAACGCATAACGCATAACGCATAACGCATAAAGCATAACGCATAACGCATAACTTATAACTCATTACTCATAACGAATAACGCATAACGCATAAGGCATAACGCATAAGGCATAACGCATAACGCATAAAGCATAACGCATAACGCATAACGCATAACGCATAACGCATAACGCATAACGCATAACGCATAACGCATAACGCATAACGCATAAAGCATAACGCATAACGCATAACGCATTACGCATAACTTATAACTCATAACTCATAAGGAGTAACACATAACGCATAAAGCATAACGCATAACGCATAACGCATAACGCATAACGCATAACGCATAAAGCATAACGCATAACGCATAACGCAAACGTATAACGCACAACGCATAACGCATAACGCATAACGCAAAATGCATAACGCAAACGTATAACGCACAACGCATAACGCATAACGAACAACGGATAACGCATAACGCATAACGCATAACGCATAACGCATAACGCATAACGCATAACGCATAACGCATAACGCATAACGCATAACGCATAACGCATAACGCATACCGTATAACGCATAACGCATAACGCATAACGCATAACGCATAACGCATAACGCATAACGCATAACGCATAACGCATAACGCATAACGCATAACGCATAACGCATAACGCATAACGCATACCGTATAACGCATAACGCATACCGTATAACGCATAACGCATAACGCATAACGCATAACGCATAACGCATAACGCATAACGCATTACGCATAACTTATAACTCATAACTCATAAGGAGTAACGCATAACGCATAACGCATAACGCATAACGCATAAAGCATAACGCATAACGCATAACGGATAAAGCATAATGCATAACGCATAACGCATAACGCATTACGCATAACTTATAACTCATAACTCATAACGAATAACGCATAACGCAAAATGCATAACGCATAACGCATAACGCATAAAGCATAACGCATAACGCATAACGGATAAAGCATAATGCATAACGCATAACGCATAACGCATAACGCATAACGCATAACGTATTACGTATAACGCATACCGCATTACGCATAACTTATAACTCATAACTCATACGGAGTAACGCATAACGCATAAAGCATAACGCATAACGCATAACGCATAAAGCATAACGCATAACGCATAACGGATAAAGCATAACGCATAAAGCATAACGCATAACGCATAACTTATAACTCATTACTCATAACTCATAAGGAGTAACGCATAACGCATAAAGCATAACGCATAACGCATAACGCATAACGTATTACGTATAACGCATACCGCATTACGCATAACTTATAACTCATAACTCATACGGAGTAACGCATAACGCATAAAGCATAACGCATAACGCATAAAGCATAACGCATAACGCATAACGGATAAAGCATAATGCATAACGCATAACGCATAACGCATAAAGCATAACGCATAACGCATAACGCATAACGCATAACGCGTAACGCATAACGCATAACGCATAACGCATAACGCATAACGAATAACGCATAAAGCATAACGCATAACGCATAACGCATAAAGCATAACGCATAACGCATAACGCATTACGCATAACGCATAACTTGTAACTCATTACTCATAACGAATAACGCATAACGCATAACGCATAACGCATAACGCATAACGCATAACGCATAACGCATAACGCATAACGCATAAAGCATAACGCATAACGCATAACGGATAAAGCATAATGCATAACGCATAACGCATAACGCATTACGCATAACTTATAACTCATAACTCATAACGAATAACGCATAACGCAAAATGCATAACGCATAACGCATAACGCATAAAGCATAACGCATAACGCATAACGGATAAAGCATAATGCATAACGCATAACGCATAACGCATTACGCATAACTTATAACTCATAACTCATACGGAGTAACGCATAACGCATAAAGCATAACGCATAACGCATAACGCATAACGCATAACGCATAAAGCATAACGCATAACGCATAACTTATAACTCATTACTCATAACGCATAACGCATAACGCATAAAGCATAACGCATAACGCATAACGGATAAAGCATAATGCATAACGCATAACGCATAACGCATTACGCATAGCTTATAACTCATAACTCATAAGGAGTAACGCATAACGCATAAAGCATAACGCATAACGCATAACGCATAAAGCATAACGCATAACGCATAACGCATAACGCATAACGCATAACGCATAACGCATAACGCATAACGCATAACGCATAAAGCATAACGCATAACGCATAACTTATAACTCATTACTCATAACGAATAACGCATAACGCATAAGGCATAACGCATAAGGCATAACGCATAACGCATAAAGCATAACGCATAACGCATAACGCATAACGCATAACGCATAACGCATAACGCATAACGCATAACGCATAACGCATAACGCATAAAGCATAACGCATAACGCATAACGCATTACGCATAACTTATAACTCATAACTCATAAGGAGTAACACATAACGCATAAAGCATAACGCATAACGCATAACGCATAACGCATAACGCATAACGCATAACGCATAAAGCATAACGCATAACGCATAACGCAAACGTATAACGCACAACGCATAACGCATAACGCATAACGCAAAATGCATAACGCAAACGTATAACGCACAACGCATAACGCATAACGAACAACGGATAACGCATAACGCATAACGCATAACGCATAACGCATAACGCATAACGCATAACGCATAACGCATAAGGCATAACGCATAAAGCATAACGCATAACGCATTACGCATAACTTATAACTCATAACTCATACGGAGTAACGCATAACGCATAAAGCACAACGCATAACGCATAACGCATAACGCATAAAGCATAACGCATAACGCATAACTTATAACTCATTACTCATAACGCATAACGCATAACGCATAAAGCATAACGCATAACGCATAACGGATAAAGCATAATGCATAACGCATAACGCATAACGCATAACGCATAAAGCATAACGCATAACGCATAACGCAAACGTATAACGCACAACGCATAACGCATAACGCATAACGCAAAATGCATAACGCAAACGTATAACGCACAACGCATAACGCATAACGAACAACGGATAACGCATAACGCATAACGCATAACGCAAACGTATAACGCACAACGCATAACGCATAACGCATAACGCAAAATGCATAACGCAAACGTATAACGCACAACGCATAACGCATAACGAACAACGGATAACGCATAACGCATAACGCATAACGCATAACGCATAACGCATAACGCATAACGCATAACGCATAAAGCATAACGCATAACGCATAACTTATAACTCATTACTCATAACGCATAACGCATAACGCATAAAGCATAACGCATAACGCATAACGGATAAAGCATAATGCATAACGCATAACGCATAACGCATAACGCATAAAGCATAACGCATAACGCATAACTTATAACTCATAACTCATAAGGAGTAACGCATAACGCATAAAGCATAACGCATAACGCATAACGCATAAAGCATAACGCATAACGCATAACGCATAACGCATAACGCATAACGCATAACGCATAACGCATAACGCATAACGCATAACGCATAACGCATAAAGCATAACGCATAACGCATAACTTATAACTCATTACTCATAACGAATAACGCATAACGCATAAGGCATAACGCATAACGCATAACGCATAACGCATAACGCATAAAGCATAACGCATAACGCATAACGGATAAAGCATAATGCATAACGCATAACGCATTACGCATTACGCATAACTTATAACTCATAACTCATAACGAATAACGCATAACGCAAAATGCATAACGCATGTCGGATCACGCATAACGCATAACGCATAACGCATAACGCATAAAGCATAACGCATAACGCATAACGGATAAAGCATAACGCATAAAGCATAACGCATAACGCATAACTTATAACTCATTACTCATAACTCATAAGGAGTAACGCATAACGCATAAAGCATAACGCATAACGCATAACGCATAACGTATTACGTATAACGCATACCGCATTACGCATAACTTATAACTCATAACTCATACGGAGTAACGCATAACGCATAAAGCATAACGCATAACGCATAAAGCATAACGCATAACGCATAACGGATAAAGCATAATGCATAACGCATAACGCATAACGCATAACGCATAACGCATAACGCATAAAGCATAACGCATAACGCATAACGCATTACGCATAACGCATAACTTGTAACTCATTACTCATAACGAATAACGCATAACGCATAACGCATAACGCATAACGCATAACGCATAACGCATAACGCATAACGCATAACGCATAAAGCATAACGCATAACGCATAACGGATAAAGCATAATGCATAACGCATAACGCATAACGCATTACGCATAACTTATAACTCATAACTCATAACGAATAACGCATAACGCAAAATGCATAACGCATAACGCATAACGCATAAAGCATAACGCATAACGCATAACGGATAAAGCATAATGCATAACGCATAACGCATAACGCATTACGCATAACTTATAACTCATAACTCATACGGAGTAACGCATAACGCATAAAGCATAACGCATAACGCATAACGCATAACGCATAACGCATAAAGCATAACGCATAACGCATAACTTATAACTCATTACTCATAACGCATAACGCATAACGCATAAAGCATAACGCATAACGCATAACGGATAAAGCATAATGCATAACGCATAACGCATAACGCATTACGCATAGCTTATAACTCATAACTCATAAGGAGTAACGCATAACGCATAAAGCATAACGCATAACGCATAACGCATAAAGCATAACGCATAACGCATAACGCATAACGCATAACGCATAACGCATAACGCATAACGCATAACGCATAACGCATAACGCATAAAGCATAACGCATAACGCATAACTTATAACTCATTACTCATAACGAATAACGCATAACGCATAAGGCATAACGCATAAGGCATAACGCATAACGCATAAAGCATAACGCATAACGCATAACGCATAACGCATAACGCATAACGCATAACGCATAACGCATAACGCATAACGCATAACGCATAACGCATAAAGCATAACGCATAACGCATAACGCATTACGCATAACTTATAACTCATAACTCATAAGGAGTAACACATAACGCATAAAGCATAACGCATAACGCATAACGCATAACGCATAACGCATAACGCGTAACGCATAACGCATAACGCATAACGCATAACGCATAACGCATAAAGCATAACGCATAACGCATAACGCAAACGTATAACGCACAACGCATAACGCATAACGCATAACGCAAAATGCATAACGCAAACGTATAACGCACAACGCATAACGCATAACGAACAACGGATAACGCATAACGCATAACGCATAACGCATAACGCATAACGCATAACGCATAACGCATAACGTATAAAGCATAACGCATAACGCATAACGCAAACGTATAACGCACAACGCATAACGCATAACGCATAACGCATAACGCATAACGCATAACGCATAACGCATAACGCATAACGCATAAAGCATAACGCATAACGCATAACGCAAACGTATAACGCACAACGCATAACGCATAACGCATAACGCAAAACGCATAACGCATAACGCATAACGCATAACGCATAACGCATAAGGCATAACGGATAACGCATAAAGCATAACGCATAACGCATAACTTATAACTCATTACTCATAACGAATAACGCATAACGCATAAGGCATAACGGATAACGCATATCGCATAACGCATAACGCATAATGCATAACGCATAAAGCATAACGCATAACGCATAACCCCTAACGCATAACGCATAACGTATAACTCATAACGCATAACGCATAACGCATAACGCCTAACGCATAACGCATAACCCCTAACGCATAACGCATAACGCATAACGTGTAACTAATAACGCATAACGCATAAAGCATAACGTATAACGCAAAACGCATATCGCATAACGCATAACGCATAACGTATAACGCATAACGCATACCGTATAACGCATAACGCATAACGCAAACGTATAACGCACAACGCATAACGCATAACGAACAACGGATAACGCATAACGCATAACGCATAACGCATAACGCATAACGAATACCGCAAAACGTATATCGCCTAACACATAACGGATCACGCATAACGCATAACGCATAACGTATAACGCATAACGCATAACGCATAACACATAACGCATAACGCATAATGCACAACGCATTACGAATACAGCAAAACGCATAACGCTTAACGCATAACGGATCACGCATAACGCATAACGCATAATGCATAACGCATAACGCATAACGCATAATGCATAACGCATAAAGCGTAACGCAAAACGCATAACGCATAAAGCGTAACACATAACGCATAACGCATAATGCACAACGCATAACGAATACAGCAAAACGCATAACGCTTAACGCATAACGCATAACGCATAACGCATAATGCATAACGCATAAATCATAACGCATAACGCATAACGCATAACGCATAACGCATAACGCATAACGCATAACGCATAACGCATAACGCATAACGCATAACGCATAACGCATAACGCATAACGCATAACGCATAACGCATAACGCATAACGCATAACGCATACCGTATAACGCATAACGCATAACGCATAACGCATAACGCATAACGCATAACGCATAACGCATAACGCATAACGCATAACGCATAACGCATAACGCATAACGCATAACGCATAACGCATAACGCATAACGCATAACGCATAACGCATAACGCATAACGCATACCGTATAACGCATAACGCATAACGCATAACGCATAACGCATAACGCATAACGCATAACGCATAACGCATAACGCATAACGCATGACGCATAAAGCATAACGCATAACGCATAACTTATAACTCATTACTCATAACGAATAACGCATAACGCATAAGGCATAACGCATAAGGCATAACGCATAACGCATAAAGCATAACGCATAACGCATAACGCATAACGCATAACGCATAACGCATAACGCATAACGCATAACGCATAACGCATAACGCATAACGCATAACGCATAACGCATAACGCATAACGCATAACGCATAACGCATAACGCATAACGCATAACGCATAAAGCATAACGCATAACGCATAACGCATAAATCATAACCCATAACGCACAACGCATAACGCATAATGCACAACGCATAACGAATACCGCAAAACGCATAACGCATAACGCATAACGCATACCGCATAACTAATAACGCATAACGCACAACGCATAACGCACACCGTATAACGCATAACGCATAACGCATAACGCATAAAGCATAACGCATAACGCATAACGCATAACGCATAACGGATCACGCATAACGCATAACGCATAACGCATAACGCATAACGCATAACGCATAACGCATAACGCATAACGCATAACGCATAACGCATAACGCATAAAGCATAACGCATTACGCATAACTTATAACTCATAACTCATAAGGAGTAACGCATAACGCATAAAGCATAACGCATAACGCATAACGCATAACGCATAACGCATAACGCATAACGCATAACGGATCACGCATAACGCATAACGAATAACGCATAATGCATAATGCATAACGCATATCGCATAACGCATAACGCATAATGCATAACGCATAAAGCATAACGCATAACGCATAACGCATAACGCAAAATGAATAACGCATAAAGCATAACGCATAACCCATAACCCTTAACGCATAACGCATAACACATAATGCACAACGCTTAACGAATACCGCAAATCGCATAACGCCTAACGCATAACGGATCACGCATGACGCATAAAGCATAACGCATAACGCATAATGCATAACGCATAACGCATAACGCATAACGCATAACGCATAACGCATACCGGAAAACGCATAACGCATAACGCATAACGCATAACGCATAACGCATAAAGCATAACGCATAACGCATAACGCATAACGCATAACGCATAACTCATAATGCACAACGCATAACGAATACCGCAAAACGCATAACGCATAACGCATAACGCATAACGCATAACTCAAAACGCATAACTTATAACTCATTACTCATAACGAATAATGCATAACGCATAACGCATATCGCATAACGCATAACGCATAATGCATAACGCATAAAGCATAACGCATAACGCATAACGCATAACGCATAACGCATAACGCATAACGCATAACGCATAACGCATAACGCATAACGCATAACGCATAACGCATAACGCATAACGCATAACGCATAACGCATAACGCATAACGCATAAAGCATAACGCATAACGCATAACGCAAACGTATAACGCACAACGCATAACGCATAACGCATAACGCAAAACGCATAACGCATTACGCATAACGCATAACGCATAACGCATAAGGCATAACGCATAACGCATAAAGCATAACGCATAACGCATAACTTATAACTCATTACTCATAACGAATAACGCATAACGCATAAGGCATAAGGCATAACGGATAACGCATATCGCATAACGCATAACGCATAATGCATAACGCATAAAGCATAACGCATAACGCATAACCCCTAACGCATAACGCATAACGTATAACTCATAACGCATAACGCATAACGCATACCGTATAACGCATAACGCATAACGCATAACGCATAACGCATAACGCATAACGCATAACGCATAACGCATAACGCATAACGCATAACGCATAACGCATAACGCATAACGCATAACGCATACCGTATAACGCATAACGCATAACGCAAAACGCATAACGCAAACGTATAACGCACAACGCATAACGCATAACGAACAACGGATAACGCATAACGCATAACGCATAACGCATAACGCATAACGAATACCGCAAAACGTATATCGCCTAACACATAACTGATCACGCATAACGCATAACGCATAATGTATAACGCATAACGCATAACGCATAACACATAACGCATAACGCATAATGCACAACGCATTACGAATACAGCAAAACGCATAACGCTTAACGCATAACGGATCACGCATAACGCATAACGCATAATGCATAACGCATAACGCATAACGCATAATGCATAACGCATAAAGCGTAACGCATAACGCATAACGCATAAAGCGTAACACATAACGCATAACGCATAATGCACAACGCATAACGAATACAGCAAATCGCATAACGCTTAACGCATAACGCATAACGCATAACGCATAATGCATAACGCATAGCGCATAACGCATAACGCATAACGCATAACGCATAACGCATAACGCATAACGCATAACGCATAACGCATAACGCATAACGCATAACGAATAACGCATAAAGCATAACGCATAACGCATAACGCATAACGCATAAAGCATAACGCATAACGCATAACGCATAACGCATTACGCATAACGCATAACTTGTAACTCATTACTCATAACGAATAACGCATAACGCATAACGCATAACGCATAACGCATAACGCATAACGCATAACGCATAAAGCATAACGCATAACGCATAACGGATAAAGCATAATGCATAACGCATAACGCATAACGCATTACGCATAACTTATAACTCATAACTCATAACGAATAACGCATAACGCAAAATGCATAACGCATAACGCATAACGCATAAAGCATAACGCATAACGCATAACGGATAAAGCATAATGCATAACGCATAACGCATAACGCATAACGCATAACGTATTACGTATAACGCATACCGCATACCGCATTACGCATAACTTATAACTCATAACTCATACGGAGTAACGCATAACGCATAAAGCATAACGCATAACGCATAACGCATAAAGCATAACGCATAACGCATAACTTATAACTCATTACTCATAACTCATAAGGAGTAACGCATAACGCATAAAGCATAACGCATAACGCATAACGCATAACGTATTACGTATAACGCATACCGCATTACGCATAACTTATAACTCATAACTCATACGGAGTAACGCATAACGCATAAAGCATAACGCATAACGCATAACGCATAACGCATAAAGCATAACGCATAACGCATAACTTATAACTCATTACTCATAACGCATAACGCATAACGCATAACGCATAACGAATAACGCATAAAGCATAACGCATAACGCATAACGCATAAAGCATAACGCATAACGCATAACGCATAACGCATTACGCATAACGCATAACTTGTAACTCATTACTCATAACGAATAACGCATAACGCATAACGCATAACGCATAACGCATAACGCATAACGCATAACGCATAACGCATAAAGCATAACGCATAACGCATAACGCATAACGCATAACGCATAACGCATAACGCATTACGCATAACGCATAACTTGTAACTCATTACTCATAACGAATAACGCATAACGCATAACGCATAACGCATAACGCATAACGCATAACGCATAAAGCATAACGCATAACGCATAACGGATAAAGCATAATGCATAACGCATAACGCATAACGCATTACGCATAACTTATAACTCATAACTCATAACGAATAACGCATAACGCAAAATGCATAACGCATAACGCATAACGCATAAAGCATAACGCACAACGCATAACGGATAAAGCATAATGCATAACGCATAACGCATAACGCATTACGCATAACTTATAACTCATAACTCATAACGAATAACGCATAACGCAAAATGCATAACGCATGTCGGATCACGCATAACGCATAACGCATAAAGCATAAATCATAACGCATAACGAATACCGCAAAACGTATATCGCCTAACACATAACGCATCACGCATAACGCATAACGCATAACGCATAACGCATAACGCATAACGCATAACGCATAACGCATAACGCATAACGCATAACGCATAACGCATAACGCATAACGCATAACGCATAACGCATAACGTATTACGTATAACGCATACCGCATTACGCATAACGCATAACGCGTAACGCATAACGCATAACGCATAACGCATAACGCATAACGCATAACGCATAACGCATAACGAATAACGCATAAAGCATAACGCATAACGCATAACGCATAAAGCATAACGCATAACGCATAACGCATAACGCATAACGCATAACGCATTACGCATAACGCATAACTTGTAACTCATTACTCATAACGAATAACGCATAACGCATAACGCATAACGCATAACGCATAACGCATAACGCATAAAGCATAACGCATAACGCATAACGGATAAAGCATAATGCATAACGCATAACGCATAACGCATTACGCATAACTTATAACTCATAACTCATAACGAATAACGCATAACGCAAAATGCATAACGCATAACGCATAACGCATAAAGCATAACGCATAACGCATAACGGATAAAGCATAATGCATAACGCATAACGCATAACGCATTACGCATAACTTATAACTCATAACTCATAACGAATAACGCATAACGCAAAATGCATAACGCATGTCGCATCACGCATAACGCATAACGCATAAAGCATAAATCATAACGCATAACGAATACCGCAAAACGTATATCGCCTAACACATAACGCATCACGCATAACGCATAACGCATAACGCATAACGCATAACGCATAACGCATAACGCATAACGCATAACGCATAACGCATAACGCATAACGCATAACGCATAACGTATTACGTATAACGCATACCGCATTACGCATAACTTATAACTCATAACTCATACGGAGTAACGCATAACGCATAAAGCACAACGCATAACGCATAACGCATAACGCATAAAGCATAAGGCATAACGCATAACTTATAACTCATTACTCATAACGCATAACGCATAACGCATAACGCATAAAGCATAACGCATAACGCATAACGGATAAAGCATAATGCATAACGCATAACGCATAACGCATAACGCATAACGCATAACGCATAACTTATAACTCATAACTCATAAGGAGTAACGCATAACGCATAAAGCATAACGCATAACGCATAACGCATAAAGCATAACGCATAACGCATAACGCATAACGCATAACGCATAACGCATAACGCATAACGCATAACGCATAACGCATAACGCATAACGCATAACGCATAACGCATAAAGCATAACGCATAACTTATAACTCATTACTCATAACGAATAACGCATAACGCATAAGGCATAACGCATAACGCATAACGCATAATGCATAACGCATAAAGCATAACGCATAACGCATAACGGATAAAGCATAATGCATAACGCATAACGCATTACGCATTACGCATAACTTATAACTCATAACTCATAACGAATAACGCATAACGCAAAATGCATAACGCATGTCGGATCACGCATAACGCATAACGCATAACGCATAACGCATAACGCATAACGCATAACGCATAACGCATAACGCATAAAGCATAACGCATAACGCATAACGCAAACGTATAACGCACAACGCATAACGCATAACGCATAACGCAAAACGCATAATGCAAACGTATAACGCACAACGCATAACGCATAACGAACAACGGATAACGCATAACGCATAACGCATAACGCATAACGAATACCGCAAAACGTATATCGCCTAACACATAACGGATCACGCATAACACATAACGCATAACGTATAACGCATAACGCATAACGCATAACACATAACGCATAACGCATAATGCACAACGCATTACGAATACAGCAAAACGCATAACGCTTAACGCATAACGGATCACGCATAACGCATAACGCATAATGCATAACGCATAACGCATAACGCATAATGCATAACGCATAAAGCGTAACGCATAACGCATAACGCATAAAGCGTAACACATAACGCATAACGCATAATGCACAACGCATAACGAATACAGCAAAACGCATAACGCTTAACGCATAACGCATAACGCATAACGCATAATGCATAACGCATAGCGCATAACGCATAACGCATAACGCATAACGCATAACGCATAACGCATAACGCATAACGCATAACGCATAACGCATAACGCATAACGCATAACGCATAACGCATAACGCATAACGTATAACGCATACCGCATTACGCATAAAGCATAATGCATAACGCATAACGCATAACGCATAACGCATAACGCATAAAGCATAACGCATAACGCATAACGCATTACGCATAACTTATAACTCATAACTCATAAGGAGTAACGCATAACGCATAAAGCATAACGCATAACGCATAACGCATAACGCATAACGCGTAACGCATAACGCATAACGCATAACGCATAACGCATAACGCATAACGCATAACGCATAACGCATAACGAATAACGCATAAAGCATAACGCATAACGCATAACGCATAAAGCATAACGCATAACGCATAACACATAACGCATTACGCATAACGCATAACTTGTAACTCATTACTCATAACGAATAACGCATAACGCATAACGCATAACGCATAACGCATAACGCATAACGCATAAAGCATAACGCATAACGCATAACGGATAAAGCATAATGCATAACGCATAACGCATAACGCATTACGCATAACTTATAACTCATAACTCATAACGAATAACGCATAACGCAAAATGCATAACGCATAACGCATAACGCATAAAGCATAACGCATAACGCATAACGGATAAAGCATAATGCATAACGCATAACGCATAACGCATTACGCATAACTTATAACTCATAACTCATAACGAATAACGCATAACGCAAAATGCATAACGCATGTCGGATCACGCATAACGCATAACGCATAAAGCATAAATCATAACGCATAACGAATACCGCAAAACGTATATCGCCTAACACATAACGCATCACGCATAACGCATAACGCATAACGCATAACGCATAACGCATAACGTATTACGTATAACGCATACCGCATTACGCATAACTTATAACTCATAACTCATACGGAGTAACGCATAACGCATAAAGCATAACGCATAACGCATAACGCATAACGCATAACGGATAAAGCATAATGCATAACGCATAACGCATAACGCATTACGCATAACTTATAACTCATAACTCATAAGGAGTAACGCATAACGCATAAAGCATAACGCATAACGCATAACGCATAAAGCATAACGCATAACGCATAACGCATAACGCATAACGCATAACGCATAACGCATAACGCATAAAGCATAACGCATAACGCATAACTTATAACTCATTACTCATAACGAATAACGCATAACGCATAAGGCATAACGCATAACGCATAACGCATAACGCATAACGCATAAAGCATAACGCATAACGCATAACGGATAAAGCATAATGCATAACGCATAACGCATTACGCATTACGCATAACTTATAACTCATAACTCATAACGAATAACGCATAACGCAAAATGCATAACGCATGTCGGATCACGCATAACGCATAACGCATAACGCATAACGCATAACGCATAACGCATAACGCATAACGCATAACGCATAACGCATAACGCATAAAGCATAACGCATAACTTATAACTCATTACTCATAACGAATAACGCATAACGCATAAGGCATAACGCATAACGCATAACGCATAACGCATAACGCATAACGCATAACGCATAACGCATACCGTATAACGCATAACGCATAACGCATAACTTATAACTCATTACTCATAACGAATAACGCATAACGCATAAGGCATAACGCATAAGGCATAACGCATAACGCATAAAGCATAACGCATAACGCATAACGCATAACGCATAACGCATAACGCATAACGCATAACGCATAACGCATAACGCATAAAGCATAACGCATAACGCATAACGCATTACGCATAACTTATAACTCATAACTCATAAGGAGTAACGCATAACGCATAAAGCATAACGCATAACGCATAACGCATAACGCATAACGCGTAACGCATAACGCATAAGGCATAACGCATAACGCATAACGCATAACGCATAACGCATAACGCATAACGCATAACGAATAACGCATAAAGCATAACGCATAACGCATAACGCATAAAGCATAACGCATAACGCATAACACATAACGCATTACGCATAACGCATAACTTGTAACTCATTACTCATAACGAATAACGCATAACGCATAACGCATAACGCATAACGAATAACGCATAAAGCATAACGCATAACGCATAACGGATAAAGCATAATGCATAACGCATAACGCATAACGCATTACGCATAAATTATAACTCATAACTCATAACGAATAACGCATAACGCAAAATGCATAACGCATAACGCATAACGCATAAGGCATAACGCATAACGCATAACGGATAAAGCATAATGCATAACGCATAACGCATAACGCATTACGCATAACTTATAACTCATAACTCATAACGAATAACGCATAACGCAAAATGCATAACGCATGTCGGATCACGCATAACGCATAACGCATAAAGCATAAATCATAACGCATAACGAATACCGCAAAACGTATATCGCCTAACACATAACGCATCACGCATAACGCATAACGCATAACGCATAACGCATAACGCATAACGCATAACGCATAACGCATAACGCATAACGCATAACGCATAACGCATAACGCATAACGCATAACGCATAACGCATAACGCATAACGTATTACGTATAACGCATACCGCATTACGCATAACTTATAACTCATAACTCATACGGAGTAACGCATAACGCATAAAGCATAACGCATAACGCATAACGCATAACGCATAAAGCATAACGCATAACGCATAACTTATAACTCATTACTCATAACGCATAACGCATAACGCATAAAGCATAACGCATAACGCATAACGGATAAAGCATAATGCATAACGCATAACGCATAACGCATTACGCACAACTTATAGCTCATAACTCATAAGGAGTAACGCATAACGCATAAAGCATAACGCATAACGCATAACGCATAAAGCATAACGCATAACGCATAACGCATAACGCATAACGCATAACGCATAACGCATAACGCATAACGCATAAAGCATAACGCATAACGCATAACTTATAACTCATTACTCATAACGAATAACGCATAACGCATAAGGCATAACGCATAACGCATAACGCATAACGCATAACGCATAAAGCATAACGCATAACGCATAACGGATAAAGCATAATGCATAACGCATAACGCATTACGCATTACGCATAACTTATAACTCATAACTCATAACGAATAACGCATAACGCAAAATGCATAACGCATGTCGGATCACGCATAACGCATAACGCATAACGCATAACGCATAACGCATAACGCATAACGCATAACGCATAACGCATAACGCATAATGCATAACGCATAACTTATAACTCATTACTCATAACGAATAACGCATAACGCATAAGGCATAACGCATAACGCATAACGCATAACGCATAACGCATAAAGCATAACGCATAACGCATAACGCATAACGCATAACGCATAAAGCATAACGCATAACGCATAACGCATAACGCATAACGCATAAAGCATAACGCATTACGCATAACTTATAACTCATAACTCATAAGGAGTAACGCATAACGCATAAAGCATAACGCATAACGCATAACGCATAACGCATAACGCATAACGCATAACGCATAACGCATAACGCATAACGCATAACGCATAACGCATAACGCATAACGCATAACGCATAACGCATAACGCATAACGCATAACGCATAACGCATAACGCATAACGCATAACGCATAACGCATAACGCATAACGCATAACGCATAACGCATAACGCATAACGCATAACGCATAACGCATAACGCATAACGCATAACGCATAACGCATAACGCATAACGCATAACGCATAACGCATAACGGATCACGCATAACGCATAACGCAAAGCGCATAACGCATAACGCATAACGCATAACGCATAACGCATAAAGCATAACGCATAACGCATAACGCATAACGCATTACGCATAACTTATAACTCATAACTCATAAGGAGTAACGCATAACGCATAAAGCATAACGCATAACGCATAACGCATAACGCATAACGCATAACGCATAACGCATAACGCATAACGCATAACGCATAACGCATAACGCATAATGAATAACGCATAAAGCATAACGCATAACGCATAACGCATAAAGCATAACGCATAACGCATAACGCATAACGCATTACGCATAACGCATAACGCATAACGCATAAAGCATAACACATAACGCATAACGCATAATGCACAACGCATAACGAATACAGCAAAACGCATAACGCTTAACGCATAACGCATAACGCATAACGCATAATGCATAACGCATAGCGCATAACGCATAACGCATAACGCATAACGCATAACGCATAACGCATAACGCATAACGCATAACGCATAACTCATTACTCATAACGAATAACGCATAACGCATAACGCATAACGCATAACGCATAACGTGTAACTAATAACGCACAACGCATAACGCATAACGAACAACGGCTAACGCATAACGCATAACGCATAACGAATACCGCAAAACGTATATCGCCTAACACATAACGGATCACGCATAACGCATAAATCATAACGTATAACGCATAACGCATAACGCATAACACATAACGCATAACGCATAATGCACAACGCATTACGAATACAGCAAAACGCATAACGTTTAACGCATAACGGATCACGCATAACGCATAACGCATAATGCATAACGCATAACGCATAACGCATAACGCATAATGCATAACGCATAAAGCGTAACGCATAACGCATAACGCATAAAGCATAACACATAACGCATAACGCATAATGCACAACGCATAACGAATACAGCAAAACGCATAACGCTTAACGCATAACGCATAACGCATAACGCATAATGCATAACGCATAGCGCATAACGCATAACTTATAACTCATTACTCATAACGAATAACGCATAACGCATAAGGCATAACGCATAAGGCATAACGCATAAGGCATAACGCATAACGCATAACGCATAACGCATAACGCATAACGCATAACGCATAACGCATAACGCATAAAGCATAACGCATAACGCATAACGCATTACGCATAACTAATAACTCATAACTCATAAGGAGTAACGCATAACGCATAAAGCATAACGCATAACGCATAACGCATAACGCATAACGCGTAACGCATAACGCATAACGCATAACGCATAACGCATAACGAATAACGCATAAAGCATAACGCATAACGCATAACGCATAAAGCATAACGCATAACGCATAACGCATAACGCATTACGCATAACGCATAACTTGTAACTCACTACTCATAACGAATAACGCATAACGCATAAGGCATAACGCATAACGCATAACGCATAACGCATAACGCATAACGCATAACGCATACCGTATAACGCATAACGCATAACGCATAACTTATAACTCATTACTCATAACGAATAACGCATAACGCATAAGGCATAACGCATAAGGCATAACGCATAACGCATAAAGCATAACGCATAACGCATAACGCATAACGCATAACGCATAACGCATAACGCATAACGCATAAAGCATAACGCATAACGCATAACGCATTACGCATAACTTATAACTCATAACTCATAAGGAGTAACGCATAACGCATAAAGCATAACGCATAACGCATAACGCATAACGCATAACGCGTAACGCATAACGCATAAGGCATAACGCATAACGCATAACGCATAACGCATAACGCATAACGCATAACGCATAACGCATAACGAATAACGCATAAAGCATAACGCATAACGCATAACGCATAAAGCATAACGCATAACGCATAACACATAACGCATTACGCATAACGCATAACTTGTAACTCATTACTCATAACGAATAACGCATAACGCATAACGCATAACGCATAACGCATAACGCATAAAGCATAACGCATAACGCATAACGGATAAAGCATAATGCATAACGCATAACGCATAACGCATTACGCATAACTTATAACTCATAACTCATAACGAATAACGCATAACGCAAAATGCATAACGCATAACGCATAACGCATAAGGCATAACGCATAACGCATAACGGATAAAGCATAATGCATAACGCATAACGCATAACGCATTACGCATAACTTATAACTCATAACTCATAACGAATAACGCATAACGCAAAATGCATAACGCATGTCGGATCACGCATAACGCATAACGCATAAAGCATAAATCATAACGCATAACGAATACCGCAAAACGTATATCGCCTAACACATAACGCATCACGCATAACGCATAACGCATAACGCATAACGCATAACGCATAACGCATAACGCATAACGCATAACGCATAACGCATAACGCATAACGCATAACGTATTACGTATAACGCATACCGCATTACGCATAACTTATAACTCATAACTCATACGGAGTAACGCATAACGCATAAAGCATAACGCATAACGCATAACGCATAACGCATAAAGCATAACGCATAACGCATAACTTATAACTCATTACTCATAACGCATAACGCATAACGCATAAAGCATAACGCATAACGCATAACGGATAAAGCATAATGCATAACGCATAACGCATAACGCATTACGCATAACTTATAGCTCATAACTCATAAGGAGTAACGCATAACGCATAAAGCATAACGCATAACGCATAACGCATAACGAATAACGCATAACGCATAAGGCATAACGCATAACGCATAACGCATAACGCATAACGCATAAAGCATAACGCATAACGCATAACGGATAAAGCATAATGCATAACGCATAACGCATTACGCATTACGCATAACTTATAACTCATAACTCATAACGAATAACGCATAACGCAAAATGCATAACGCATGTCGGATCACGCATAACGCATAACGCATAACGCATAACGCATAACGCATAACGCATAACGCATAACGCATAACGCATAACGCATAATGCATAACGCATAACTTATAACTCATTACTCATAACGAATAACGCATAACGCATAAGGCATAACGCATAACGCATAACGCATAACGCATAACGCATAAAGCATAACGCATAACGCATAACGCATAACTTATAACTCATTACTCATAACGAATAACGCATAACGCATAACTTATAACTAATTACTCATAACGCATAACGCATAACGCATAAAGCATAACGCATAACGCATAACGGATAAAGCATAATGCATAACGCATAACGCATAACGCATTACGCATAACTTATAACTCATAACTCATAAGGAGTAACGCATAACGCATAACTCCTAACGCATAACGCATAACGTATAACTCATAACGCATAACGCATAACGCATAACGCCTAACGCATAACGCATAACGCATAACCCCTAACGCATAACGCATAACGCATAACGCATAACGCATAACGCATAACGCATAATGCATAACGCATAGCGCATAACGCATAACGCATAACGCATAACTCATGACGCATAACGCATAACGCATAACGCATAACGCATAACGTATAACGTATAACGCATACCGCATTACGCATAACTTATAACTCATAACTCATAATGTGTAACGCATAACGCATAACGCATAACGCATAACGCATAACGCATAAGGCATAAAGCATAACGCATAACGCATAACTTATAACTCATTACTCATAACGAATAACGCATAACGCATAACGCATAACGCATAACGCATAACGTGTAACTAATAACGCACAACGCATAACGCATAACGAACAACGGCTAACGCATAACGCATAACGCATAACGAATACCGCAAAACGTATATCGCCTAACACATAACGGATCACGCATAACGCATAAATCATAACGTATAACGCATAACGCATAACGCATAACACATAACGCATAACGCATAATGCACAACGCATTACGAATACAGCAAAACGCATAACGTTTAACGCATAACGGATCACGCATAACGCATAACGCATAATGCATAACGCATAACGCATAACGCATAACGCATAATGCATAACGCATAAAGCGTAACGCATAACGCATAACGCATAAAGCATAACACATAACGCATAACGCATAATGCACAACGCATAACGAATACAGCAAAACGCATAACGCTTAACGCATAACGCATAACGCATAACGCATAATGCATAACGCATAGCGCATAACGCATAACTTATAACTCATTACTCATAACGAATAACGCATAACGCATAAGGCATAACGCATAAGGCATAACGCATAAGGCATAACGCATAACGCATAACGCATAACGCATAACGCATAACGCATAACGCATAACGCATAACGCATAACGCATAAAGCATAACGCATAACGCATAACGCATTACGCATAACTAATAACTCATAACTCATAAGGAGTAACGCATAACGCATAAAGCATAACGCATAACGCATAACGCATAACGCATAACGCGTAACGCATAACGCATAACGCATAACGCATAACGCATAACGCATAACGAATAACGCATAAAGCATAACGCATAACGCATAACGCATAAAGCATAACGCATAACGCATAACGCATAACGCATTACGCATAACGCATAACTTGTAACTCACTACTCATAACGAATAACGCATAACGCATAACGCATAACGCATAACGCATAACGCATAACGCATAAAGCATAACGCATAACGCATAACGCATAACGGATAAAGCATAATGCATAACGCATAACGCATAACGCATTACGCATAACTTATAACTCATAACTCATAACGAATAACGCATAACGCAAAATGCATAACGCATAACGCATAACGCATAAAGCATAACGCATAACGAATAACGGATAAAGCATAATGCATAACGCATAACGCATAACGCATTACGCATAACTTATAACTCATAACTCATAACGAATAACGCATAACGCAAAATGCATAACGCATGTCGGATCACGCATAACGCATAACGCATAAAGCATAAATCATAACGCATAACGAATACCGCAAAACGTATATCGCCTAACACATAACGCATCACGCATAACGCATAACGCATAACGCATAACGCATAACGCATAACGCATAACGCATAACGCATAACGCATAACGCATAACGAATAACGCATAACGCATAACGCATAACGTATTACGTATAACGCATACCGCATTACGCATAACTTATAACTCATAACTCATACGGGGTAACGCATAACGCATAAAGCATAACGCATAACGCATAACGCATAAAGCATAACGCATAACGCATAACTTATAACTCATTACTCATAACGCATAACGCATAACGCATAAAGCATAACGCATAACGCATAACGGATAAAGCATAATGCATAACGCATAACGCATAACGCATTACGCATAACTTATAACTCATAACTCATAAGGAGTAACGCATAACGCATAAAGCATAACGCATAACGCATAACGCATAAAGCATAACGCATAACGCATAACGCATAACGCATAACGCATAACGCATAACGCATAACGCATAACGCATAACGCATAACGCATAAAGCATAACGCATAACGCATAACTTATAACTCATTACTCATAACGAATAACGCATAACGCATAAGGCATAACGCATAACGCATAACGCATATCGCATAAAGCATAACGCATAACGCATAACGGATAAAGCATAATGCATAACGCATAACGCATTACGCATTACGCATAACTTATAACTCATAACTCATAACGAATAACGCATAACGCAAAATGCATAACGCATGTCGGATCACGCATAACGCATAACGCATAACGCATAACGCATAACGCATAACGCATAACGCATAACGCATAAAGCATAACGCATAAAGCATAACGCATAACTTATAACTCATTACTCATAAGGCATAACGCATAACGCATAACGCATAACGCATAACGAAAAAAGCATAACGCATAACGCATAACGCATAACGCATAACGCATAACGCATAACGCATAACGCATAACGCATAACGCATAAAGCATAACGCATTACGCATAACTTATAACTCATAACTCATAAGGAGTAACGCATAACGCATAAAGCATAACGCATAACGCATAACGCATAACGCATAACGCATAACGCATAACGCATAACGCATAACGCATAACGCATAACTTATAACTCATAACTCATAAGGAGTAACGCATAACGCATAAAGCATAACGCATAACGCATAACGCATAACGCATAACGCATAACGTATATCGCCTAACACATAACGCATCACGCATAACGCATAACGCATAACGCATAACGCATAACGCATAACGCATAACGCATAACGCATAACGCATAACGAATAACGCATAACGCATAACGCATAACGTATTACGTATAACGCATACCGCATTACGCATAACTTATAACTCATAACTCATACGGAGTAACGCATAACGCATAAAGCATAACGCATAACGCATAACGCATAAAGCATAACGCATAACGCATAACTTATAACTCATTACTCATAACGCATAACGCATAACGCATAAAGCATAACGCATAACGCATAACGGATAAAGCATAATGCATAACGCATAACGCATAACGCATTACGCATAACTTATAACTCATAACTCATAAGGAGTAACGCATAACGCATAAAGCATAACGCATAACGCATAACGCATAAAGCATAACGCATAACGCATAACGCATAACGCATAACGCATAACGCATAACGCATAACGCATAACGCATAACGCATAAAGCATAACGCATAACGCATAACTTATAACTCATTACTCATAACGAATAACGCATAACGCATAAGGCATAACGCATAACGCATAACGCATAACGCATATCGCATAAAGCATAACGCATAACGCATAACGGATAAAGCATAATGCATAACGCATAACGCATTACGCATTACGCATAACTTATAACTCATAACTCATAACGAATAACGCATAACGCAAAATGCATAACGCATGTCGGATCACGCATAACGCATAACGCATAACGCATAACGCATAACGCATAACGCATAACGCATAAAGCATAACGCATAAAGCATAACGCATAACTTATAACTCATTACTCATAAAGCATAACGCATAACGCATAACGCATAACGCATAACGAATAAAGCATAACGCATAACGCATAACGCATAACGCATAACGCATAACGCATAACGCATAACGCATAACGCATAAAGCATAACGCATTACGCATAACTTATAACTCATAACTCATAAGGAGTAACGCATAACGCATAAAGCATAACGCATAACGCATAACGCATAACGCATAACGCATAACGCATAACGCATAACGCATAACGCATAACGCATAACGCATAACGCATAACGCATAACGCATAACGCATAACGCATAACGGATCACGCATAACGCATAACGCATAAAGCATAAGGCATAACGCATAACGCATAACGCATAACGCATAAAGCATAACGCATAACGCATAACGCATAACGCATTACGCATAACTTATAACTCATAACTCATAAGGAGTAACGCATATCGCATAAAGCATAACGCATAACGCATAACGCATAACGCATAACGCATAACGCATAACGCATAACGCATAACGCATAACGCATAACGCATAACGCATAACGCATAACGCATAACGCATAACGCATAACGCATAACGCATAACGCATAACGCATAACGCATAACGCATAACGCATAACGCATAACGCATTACGCATAACGCATAACTTGTAACTCATTACTCATAACGAATAACGCATAACGCATAACGCATAACGCATAACGCATAACGCATAACGCATAACGCATAAAGCATAACGCATAACGCATAACGGATAAAGCATAATGCATAACGCATAACGCATAACGCATTACGCATAACTTATAACTCATAACTCATAACGAATAACGCATAACGCAAAATGCATAACGCATAACGCATAGCGCATAAAGCATAACGCATAACGCATAACGGATAAAGCATAATGCATAACGCATAACGCATAACGCATTACGCATAACTTATAACTCATAACTCATAACGAATAACGCATAACGCAAAATGCATAACGCATGTCGGATCACGCATAACGCATAACGCATAAAGCATAAATCATAACGCATAACGAATACCGCAAAACGTATATGGCCTAACACATAACGCATCACGCATAACGCATAACGCATAACGCATAACGCATAACGCATAACGCATAACGCATAACGCATAACGCATAACGCATAACGGATAAAGCATAATGCATAACGCATAACGCATTACGCATTACGCATAACTTATAACTCATAACTCATAACGAATAACGCATAACGCATGTCGGATCACGCATAACGCATAACGCATAACGCATAACGCATAACGCATAACGCATAACGCATAACGCATAACGCATAACGCATAACGCATAAAGCATAACGCATAACTTATAACTCATTACTCATAACGAATAACGCATAACGCATAAGGCATAACGCATAACGCATAACGCATAACGAATAAAGCATAACGCATAACGCATAACGCATAACGCATAACGCATAACGCATAACGCATAACGCATAACGCATAACGCATAACGCATAACGCATAACGCATAACGCATAACGCATAACGCATAACGCATAACGCATAACGCATAACGCATAACGCATAACGCATAACGCATAACGCATAACGCATAACGGATCACGCATAACGCATAACGCATAAAGCATAAGGCATAACGCATAACGCATAACGCATAACGCATAAAGCATAACGCATAACGCATAACGCATAACGCATTACGCATAACTTATAACTCATAACTCATAAGGAGTAACGCATAACGCATAAAGCATAACGCATAACGCATAACGCATAACGCATAACGCATAACGCATAACGCATAACGCATAACGCATAACGCATTACGCATAACGCATAACGCATAAAGCATAACACATAACGCATAACGCATAATGCACAACGCATTACGAATACAGCAAAACGCATAACGCTTAACGCATAACGCATAACGCATAATGCATAACGCATAGCGCATAACGCATAACGCATAACGCATAACGCATAACGCATAACGCATAACGCATAACGCATAACGCATAACGCATAACGCATAACGCATAAGGCATAACGCATAACGCATAACGCATAACGGATCACGCATAACGCATAACGCATAAAGCATAAGGCATAACGCATAACGCATAACGCATAACGCATAAAGCATAACGCATAACGCATAACGCATAACGCATAACGCATAACGCATAACGCATAACGAATAACGCATAACGCATAACGCATAACGCATAACGCATAACGCATAACGCATAACGCATAACGCATAACGCGTAACGGATCACGCATAACGCATAACGCATAAAGCATAAGGCATAACGCATAACGCATAACGCATAACGCATAAAGCATAACGCATAACGCATAACGC